>CM050425.1:5502237-6771820 GCA_027564155.1 Gymnocypris eckloni scoliostomus | reverse complement strand
TCATTAAGTAGGTGGATGAAAGGGAATGAACGTTCTCAGGAACAAAAACAATAGATCATGGTTTATTGATGTTTTGATGTGACATGTTTTTATGACATTTGCCTTTGTAAAGGATAATACACACTCACACAGTTGGTCATATCACAAAATAAGCCTTGAAGCATATTTTGAATAGAAGACCATAAAAATCCTAAATATTTTAGTATAACAGAAATCTTAAAGAACATTTAAAGGGGTCCTACATTTGGGAACGGAACACAGAAATGATTTAAATTAATTTTCATTTAATTTCATTAATTTAATTTATTCTGATTGCTTCACGTTCAAAGTCAAAATATGGCATTATTGAGCATTCTACAGTCTCGTGTTTTCAGAGCAGTTCACAGTCAATGAATACCTCACATTTATGCTAAGCAGTTGCTTATGATCTACTTTCGGTGAAGTAAAAACAATGTTTACTTTACGGGTTTTATACTGTAATATTGTAGTTTGTAAGAGTGCATATCCCCCTTATACAGCATGAGAGGCTGGAACAATTTCAATTAGAAGTCCTGTGTATTTCAGGCTTATTTATAATTAAAAGTCCTTTTTTATCTGGATATTTTTGGTATTTTGTTAACACAAACTATATCTGGTATGTAATTCAACATAAACGGTTATGTGACTTCTCTCTGAGCCGCTCTGTCACAGGAAGACACATTAAACATCAATACTGTATTAGCAAAATCCAATATTGATCTAATTTGTATGTTAATTAGTGCAGTCAATCGATAAAAATGTACTATTTAATTGCATTAAATGTAATTAATTAATTATATTAATCCCACCTAACATTAACGTTTTATGTAAATGTACTTATATGTTGCAATAATGTCACATTCAATCACAACATAAAGATAGTATTTTTTAATATTTGTTTAGTGGCATCTTTTTTTTATGACTAAAGGCTAGTATCACTGATACCAATACTACCGATGTCTCTAGAAAATATTTATTTCTCCCATAATATTTAACCATTGACTATAGCCGTTAAACATTAAAGTATAATTGAGAGATATCAATTTTAATATTTATTAGAATGTACCTGTGCCCTTCAGCAAGTAGGATGTATACAGAAATTGAATAAAGTTATGAAACATGAAATTCTAAATTAAATATAGATGAATCCTTAAAGCTACAACAGATATTGATGTTCCCCTTTTTTAATTTTGTTCTTTGATTAACAGTTATCACAGCAGCTGGGTTATGAGGTTATTTTTGCTGCTATTATTTTAAGAGCTGCCGCTGTTAAACATGATTCAGATCTGACATACGTTCCGCGTCTAAATAAATGCAAGTTCTTGTCAAGAAAAATTGATAGAAGCAGCAGTTGTGAGTGGGGTGGCCAATTGCTTTAAATATTTTAATATAATCACCTTTTATTTATATGCTTGCATTAACATGCTAATTTTGACAGCACTAGTATTAATATTAATGAAAGTCATGGCCTAATGGTTAGAGAGTCAGAAGCGCAATCGAAAGGTTGCGGGTTCGAGTCTGGGGGTTTGTGGGCCAGTAGAAATTGTAGGCGGGGGGGGAGTGAATTTACAGCGCTCTCTTCACCCTCAATACCACTACTGAGGTGCCCTTGAGCTAGGCACCGAACCTCCAACTGCTCTCCGGGCTCCGCAGCATAAATGGCTGCCCACTGCTCCGGGTGTGTGTTCACGTTATGTGTGTGTTCACTGCTGTGTGTGTGCACTTTGGATGGGTTATATGCAGAGCAGAGAGCACGAATTGGCCGTATGTCACTTCACTCACTTCACTTTTCATATCAGAACATAAACCAATGTCAGTACATGTGCATACTGCATATTGAGTAAAATATGTCTTCAGTCATATGTCTTGTTCTGTATAAACACACTATTAAGTTTATTTGTGCAGGTTTCAGAAGAGGTCTTAAAGTCTTACATTTGATTTGAAATTAATATACCCTGAGAATTTGTCATTATTGTCAGTCAATTTAAAGGAGACATTTCACTTACCTTTCAACTCATTTGTGAAATGCCTTAAGGAGAAATGGTAATGCCCAAGGTATCTTAACTTATTATTTTTATTTTCTTCTCTGTCTCTTTTTCTCTCCCGCAGTTAAAAGCCGAAAACCATCTTTGGGCGATCTTATTCTGAGGCACACCAACAGTCCTACGAGAGCTCGAAATGCAGCTCAGTTGGCCTTGGCCCACGTGAGAGACGGAGGGCAGTCTCTGCACAGTGCTTTGTTTCGGGGTGGTGCAGCCGGTGGGGTCTCTGGCCTGGAGAAGCAGGCAGAGGCGCTAAGGGTGAAAAACGCAGTCTACTGTGCTGTTATTTTCTCCGAGTTTCTCAAAGAGCTTGCAGCTCTTGCACAGGAGCATGCCGTAGCCCTGCCCTTCCCACCTAGTCAAGGCTCTGAGGAATAACACCAGGCCAAAATGTGAGCTGTTGACTATTATATCCCTGAGATATATCCTTTTCAAAGTCTTTTTTTCAAGGGACATAATGCACTCAAAGAGACACGAAAAATCAATTGATCAGTTGTCAAAATCAGTTGAAAAGTGAGAGGACATCTCTTGTTAATAATCTCATGTTCATAATGTAATTTTGTTTATTATTGTACAGGGCCATTTATCCATTAAGCTTTAGGAAATTGTGCATATATATAGTGTAAATAGCCTATATATAATATCTGTGTGTATAATGAATTTTGTACACTCAGAGAGACTTCTTTAAGCTGGAGGAATTTGGCTGTAAACTTGCACTCCTACATTTCTAAGTCACTTTAGAGACTAGCTAAAGTAGACTCACTACACACGGTTCTTTTAAACTTTTATGGGTGCGGAAGTGCCATTTACATTTTTAGTCGAATGGTTATTTTCTCTTTTATAGAAATATAGGTCTGAGATCACACCAGGATAAATCAGAAATAATAATCTGGCCCTTTTTAAAGAGCGAGATGTCCGATACTGTTTACCAATCACATGCTGGGCAATAAGTCCACGGTATCGCAACAGGATTTGCCCCTTTATTGACACATCTCTGAAAAATCAACAAGTGACAAAATGCTCAAGTTCTGCCAAAGCCTAGCACAAATCTTCTTGTCCGACATCTAGAGTGACGTTAGAGTCCGTAAAGAGGAGAGACCTCTAACCTCCATCCCAATAAAAGCCTGACAAATTAAGCATAGATGGAAAGTTTTCATTATCGTGTCGTGTTGCAGCAACACATTTTTAAGGGTGAGATTCTGTCCGTTTTAAGAAAATGCTAATGGTACATTCACCT
This sequence comes from Gymnocypris eckloni scoliostomus, assembly GCA_027564155.1. Lineage (NCBI taxonomy): Eukaryota > Metazoa > Chordata > Actinopteri > Cypriniformes > Cyprinidae > Gymnocypris > Gymnocypris eckloni. The sequence continues at coordinate 6,768,523 of CM050425.1, read as the reverse complement.
AGCATGACATTACATATCCTCTTTAGTTTTTTTGGGAAAGGCACTGATTTTTCTGCCCACAAAGATTTCCTGTACTGGATGTTAGCGTCCCTTTTGGCGTTTGATCAGGTCTTACATATTTGACTGGTATGAGCAAAGAGAAGCTTGTTAAATAATTACCCATCCCTTTAAGGAGTGAGCCAAGTTATGTGAATCATAAGCCATGAAAGTGTTTTTTTTTTCTTTTCATTACTTGAGTTTGCTAGCGTTATAGAGTATGAGGGAATTCAGCCGTGATGTGTGCATAGTGGAAACGCCAAGCCACTTTTTTATTTGTTTATTGCCTAAATACTTAAGACACTTTAATGTTCAGAATGGAAGTTAGGACATGCATGTGCATAAGATTTGTGAGTGTTTTTAATAGTGAGTGTGCATGGTTTGTTTTTTCAGTATCGTTTTTGCCCCTTGTGTCTTAAACACATATCTGAAATCATCCATCCAAGAGCTTTTATCATGCACAAACCAGACGCGCATTACCTCAGTTTACTTCATTTTAGTTCCATGCAGTGTTCTTTCTGCTTCACTTGTGTTCTGTAATTCTGTTCGATCAAATATGCTTTTTGATCAGCTTCTACTGACAATTTGAAAGGCAGTTATATATTATTTTCTAGTTGCTTAATTTTCAAGTCCATCCATTTTCCCCTCCTTATCTATCCACCCATCCACAGAGGGTCTGTGTGGAACATTAGTTTGATGGTTCTCTGCTTTTGTTAGTTGAAAAATGAAATGTTTAGCATGTAAATTCACGTTTTAAGGATAATGGTAGACCATGATAATGTCAAAAAATAGTTTGTGCTTTTCTTGAAACATGCTCTGATGTCTGTGTGGGTGAGAGATGAAATGTAAAGGATAAAGAGGTTGAATGAAACAACGGTACATATATGTTAGGGTTCAGTTATCTCTATGGAGACAGCGGTTATTATACTTCCATTCAGTTTCTAAGTTAGAAATCAAACAGGCCTACGCAATTGATGTGTCGTAATATACCAACGCGCAAGAAATGCCCATCGTTTTATGATGCAATTGTATGCCTGATGTGGTGCAGATAGCATGTTTTTTTTTCTTTGTATACATAAGTGTTTGGTATGATTTGGGAAATTTTGAAAAATCAGGAGCTCATTGATTGCTTATTGAAAAGTGTTTTTTGATCAATATACATTGTACAAATTTTAAGTTGATTTTCTCTTTGTTTTTCTTTCACTGTCCATTTGTTTGAATGAAATGTTGATGTTGACAAGGACTTCTGCGGCTTATCTATGCAAACTGGTTTCCGTGTTTCTGAGTAAGTGAAGATGGTTAACCCTTTGGGGACAAACACAAACTAAATTTACAATCCGGAACCCCACTCTTCCATAATTGACTTATCCCTTATCGATTCAATAATCTAGTGGACTGTATGGAAACTGATGCAAAATGATGAATGTTATCAAATATTTTTCTATATATAAAATGGAGGAAAGTGGAACCGGATGGAGATTTAAATCAACAATGAAACCTTCAAAGACAAACACTAAAAGGGAATGTTTTTATTAATTTATAAATGTTTTACCTGGCAATACCTTTGGCTTCTTTGTCTTTATTTCTGAGAAAAGTGAGATCTTCGGTCATTTGTTTTAATTGATGTGGTTGATGGCAAATACAATGATTAAAAAATGCATATGAAATGTGAACAAAATGATCACATCTCCTAAATACACCATTTAGACTTTTTCTGATCTGTTGCTTGGACTTGGATGAATCAGGATTTTAAAAATAAATGACCCTATGATTACTGGTGCGTAGACTGGTATTAAGCTGTAGATTAGATGACACCTTAAATATTGTCTTGTCAGAAAAATGACCCAGTTTACTCTGAGCCGTCTTGCTCATCATTGAGATTCTTTTCCTCCCTATATTCTATCATCTCTTCTGATAGAAGTCTTCACTGGAGAAAGGATCTGAGACCGGCTATGCTGCTGTAAGGAACAAAGAATTTACGTCTTTTATAAGCTTCAGGTCATGCCACAAAATCCCTAAATATTAAGATAATCAACGATGCTAACAAGATTTGATCTTCTGTATTTCAGGTATTTAAGTTTTTGTATTTTCATGCCGTCTAACAGTCAAATTTGTCAGTATAAATTAGACCTAAGAGCAGTGAGTTAAAAAAATCTTTCAAATAAAAGCTGCTCTTTTGAACTTAATAATCAAAATTAAAATGTATCCGTTTAAAAAATACTTAGCAGCAAAAGGGGTTTTCAACATTGAAAATAAATGTTTATCAAGCACCAAATCAGCATATGAGATTTATTTCTGAAGGCTCATGAATCAAATGGGTTCTTTAACAAAGATGTGGCGAATGGCCTTGATCTGAATAAAACATTTGATCCATCTCGTCTGCACAACTTTTGTTCTCACACATTTGCAGTTTCTTACCGACTGAAATGATTGGATGGAGGTAGATTATTTCACAATTAACAGACTATCCAGTGAGATGCAATCACCTTTTTAATTACATTTTATTAAATGTGAACTAAGTCATATGGTTTACCACTTCACATAGTTAGTAATTGAGCCAATTTATTCAGAAATGTTAATTACACAGTAGTATGGTCATTACCTTCGGTGGCCATTATTCACATATGAGCTTTCACTAACTCAATTGGGCTGCGGCTTTGTTCACCATTATTTTGTGTTGAAGTATCAAATCCCTCTGGACCCCTCACACCCAGCACACTCCCTCTTTGAACTGTTTCTGTCTGGTCGATGCTACAGAGCTCTGAGCACCAGAACGACCAGACACAGGAACAGTTTCTTCCCTCAGGCAATCCATCTCATGAACGCTTGACATTAAACATGGAACACTCAACACTATCATGCATTATATATTCATCACACATACTTATTTTTTATTTCAAATTTGCACGTCAGACCTGTACACACAAAATTGTCTATAATATATTGTGTTTTTGTACATTGCCTTTTTGTATATATGCATATTATTTTATTATCTGTGTCCTGTCCTGTTGCTGTCATTCTGTTGCACTGTGGATCTTTTGTATCTATAACAAATTCCTTGTGTGAACATACCTGGTTAATAAAGCTCATTCTTATTCTCATAATTGGCATACACAATTACTTATGTTATTAACTCTGCCCTGACTTTAAATGATAAGAGATTTCTGTAATCTTTGCCCTCCACGAGTTGCCTTAGACATGGAGCTATTTCATTTCAACATTTGTACTAAGGACCTCTACAGTGGGCTTTATCAGATGTCGTGATTAGTTAAATGCATTTCTAAGATGCACAGTGTGAAGAGCACTCTTTGATATAGCTACAGCCAGTGTCTGTGTTACGGAAGGTCCTCAAACTCCCACATGATTGCCATCATGTTGATTAGACATGTGACACATGGAGCTGCTTGTCCAATAGCTGAACTGTGTCAGATCAGTCTGTTCTGTTTTAGTCAGCTTGCTGAAAGCATTACCAAGATTTGCATGTTCGAGGTTTGCAAGTACTTGCTTGTTAATTTTAAATGCAAATAAATTAGATTAAATTTAAAAAATTTAAGTTAAGATATAGAACGGTAGAATTCTGGCCTTAATAAATGGCATAACTAAGAAATGATTGTTGCATGGAGTCTGTATATCTGAACATTCTTTGCAGAAAGAAATAAGATATTGCAGAAAATTCTAATAGGAAAAATACAAAGTATTTCAATACAGTGCTTGATTGGCACTATATGTGCAATATTGTTTGATCTATTGAAATTAACATATAGCCTGGTCCAGGAGGAGTGTAGAACTTGGAGGTCCTGAAATTATTTTAATTTTACATTGTGACAAATAACTTTATATTTGGATTGAATTTTCCTCTTAACTAATTCTTAATGAAAAATGTGTTTCAGGTCAGCTCATAATCTCGCTCACCAAGGTTACTGGTAGTTAATTGAATTGGTTCTGTACCGTTTCCTAGCAACAGTGGGGCAACTAGCAAGAGAAAAAACTCATGCTTGTGGGACAGGGTAGTGACAGAGGAGCAGGTGACAGCCACGGGTAAGACTTTCAACTTCAGTTCAATTTTTAGAATTAAAGACCAAATATTGTTTCATTAGTATTGCAGTCAAATAACTATTTTCTGCTTAGTTTTGTGTTGAACACTGCATTTGAAATACGTTTTTGTTTTCTTCTAATGGCCATTTAGAAATGCAATGTTTCACAATATTATTTACAATAGTTTTAAAGAGCAGTTCATGAACAACATTGTGAATTACTTGTGTTACATTTATTTGGTTATAAATAATATTTGGAAACTATTTATGATGTTATCTGGCTCTGCCACTTTGCAGTTTGTTTAGTGGAGTGATATTTATAGTTAATTACTTTTGCATTAAGATACAGATTTAGTTTAGTAACTGTTTATTGCACACTGAAATTAGTTAATTGCTTTTGTTCACTGTCCTTGTGGAAAGCCAATACGCAGAGTTCATCTGCAGCAGCCTCATAGATAATGTAAGAAGTAACGCGAGAGGATACCTACAGAAAAGACAGAACACAAACACATGCAGCATATCAGATGACTGCATACAGTGTTACAATTATGCTAATGTCTATTCACATTTCCACTGCAATGCAATGGTTTAATCTCCAGTTTTCTAAATCAGCATACAAAAGAGGTTCACCAAGATTGTGGAAAACTTAGACAACATTGGCATTCTTTTTTTTAGATTTTTAAATCTTCTTAGACTGAATCTTCTTTGTGCTATTACAATTGCACACTTTTTTTTAAACTACACACAGATAAAACTTTGCTGATTTGGCAAATAGAGACTGGGAACAGTCCCTTATGTCATTATTTCAGATATTCTCCTGCTTGGCATGTCTTGCTGACATCAATATTTCTACCTTGTCCCTCCTCTCTTTTATACCGTTGTCTCTAAAACGGAACCAATCAGGACTAGTGCTGTAAAATAGCATTGCATAAAGTAGGCGCTCTCAAATTGTATGGGAAGAATGGTAAATATTGTACTACATTACACTATTTTGCTGATAAGCTTTTCCTTAGATTGTTGTATATCCACTTATAGTGTGCAGTTATTTTTTCTTCTTCCGAATCTAAGAGCAACTGCATTATGTTTATCATGCATCTCAAGTATGCACTGCTATCAAACGGTATATTCACAGCATGAATATTCATGTCCTCTGATAATAACCCAATTTTCTTTACTTGCAATATCTCTTCCTCCCACTACACATGCACACGTTGGACTCGACTGCTTTAAACTTCATCATGAATTAAGTATTAGAGCGTTGTGCTGATGTGTAGCCTGATGTCACACTGGGCCTGAAGGGGCCTGAAGAGCTGAGATAGAAGGCTGCAGAGTTTGAACAAGTGAGCAAAGGAGAGCAAGTGCACTTCTCAGTTTTGCGATGACATTTTTTTTCTTTTTAGTCTGTCTTTTGCCTCCCACATAGATGCTGTCCTCCTTCGTTGACTGCCTGCCTGAATTTGAAATGCTAATAATCTCCTCAGTGCTAGAAATATTCTGACTCTCTTTCTTCTATCTGTCTCTCCCTCTCCTTTGCTCATATTTGTCTGTCTGCCACACTTTCTCTGAGTGTTTTCCAGTAGTCTTCCTCTAGCCATTCCTTGGTTCCCTCGATTCATCAGTTCTGTCAGAGTTTCTAAGCTTTCTATCTGTCAGTCAAAGTCCAAATTCTGTTTATCACACGCACATCAGTACAGTTGGAAAGGGATACTTTCTTTGTAACTCTTAAATAGGGAAAGTAATAAAAGAGAATTAATAATAACGCTAACACTAAAAAGCAAATAAACAATCAGTAGCATAATAATAAGATACACCAGTAATATAAAGGCAGTCAGAAAAGACAAACAAAATGTGCATCGTTTGTTCTCTGGTCTTGTTTCACTGTTTGCCCTCTCAAATGTGCTCAGCAACTGTTCCGCAAGACAGCAAACCATATCAAATTCCAGAAGTAAGCTGCTTAATGTTTCCTACTTTCAGTCAGTACAACAGCCTGAAATAATAGCTTGAATGTTGTGTTATCTCCAAGAAACATCTTAGCTATGACAATAAAAAAGGGTAAGATGAAACAACTTAAAATATATACATATAATAAATGTATTCGCTTCTTTGAATTGTGAATTGGAAATGTTTTAACATTTCTGAAGTTATAATCCAGCACATATTTTGATGAAACACTTTGTGATCAAAAGTTGAATTGCATAATATGGTTACAATAATTTGGATAATAATTGTATCAGAGTGAATTTACATTAATTCTGCTCTGCTGTTCCCTTAATACTTATTTTAGAATAATGCACAATATTGTTATATTATGTATAATTAAATGTTAAGCTATTTATAATATATGAATTTACTCTGTATCAAAAAAATAATAATTACAATTATTTAATTGGTGTATTTTTTATTTTTTTACTGTGGTATCATTATGTTGTCATGACTGTGGTTGCAGCAAAGCAACTACATCTTTTTTCCTAAACTGTAAAGCGAGTATTAATGATGCATGACTGCTCGACCTGAAAAGCACATTAAGGTGTTTAATTCACATAAGTCACATAAGTAGGTCTTTGCATTACATTTTTCACTTTGAGTCTTCAATATGACAAGAATACTTAATAGCGTACAAATTACTAATAGTGGTGCCATGTAATGTAAAGTGTAAAGGTCATTACAAAAGAGAACTGTAGACACGCTTCATGAAATGTTGATTGTGTGTTCCAGCACATCGATTGCAAGATGGATTTCTTATGTACTTTTTCTACTTTAATATTTTAGAATTATTGGCTAATTTGAGTGTTTGCTAAGTTGATGTGAAACCTGTAACATTAACAAAATGAGAGCATCGCAAAATTATTAACACTTACTTGAGAGAGGATCTTTCAATGAGTTTTCATAACCTGTTTGTTTTGTGCTTTAATGTCATATTATGATATTTTCAATTATATTGATTAAATTAATGTCATTACATAGTCTTTTTTTAACAGTAAATGTCTTAATATTAAATACATATTAGTACAAAGAAGTCATTTTTCTAATGGCCTCAGTATTAATCCCTCTTTCTCTTTACCTCTTCTAACAGGTCCAAAAAGGCCTTGATACAAGCCTTCTCAAATAGCCTCTACAATTTTTCTGCAAAGATGTCTACTGGATCTCCAATGAGCAACAAGACTTCCCCTAGCACATCTCCACAGCCCCCTCTAAGCCCATCAGCACAGTCAGATGTAGTAGGTCATGAGGACCTAAAGCCTACTCCCGCAGCCTCTTCGTTTTCCTTACCGTGTTGGGCTACCCAGGCCCTATGTGATTTAGCAATATGTGAAACAGACCTCAGGCGACTGAGGGAGCAACAAGTGACTGAAGCACAGATGGTAGGTCGAGGTGTGGAGCGTGCACTGCTTGGAGCCCAAAGGGAGGAGCGCCGTCTACTGGAAAGGGTAGAACAGGATCACAGGGACCTACAGCTCAGACTGGAACAGGTGCAGAGGGACAATGGAGCAGCCATAAGGGTTGGACAAAGATTGGTTGACCAGCGGTTATATAAAGTCATTAAACTTAGAGAGCTAATAAAGATATGTGGTGGTAGTGATGGTAATAAAGATCGAGAGGGGAATCTGAAGCGGGACCAGCTTCTTAAGGGCGTTGCAGAACTAGTCCAAACTTGGGATGTCTCGCTTACTCTCAAACGTGTGTATTTTAGACCAAGTGCCCAACCAAACACTGTAACTTTTGGTGAGATCAAAGTACAAGAACACAATGCCCATTTTCCGGTGGGTTGCTGTGGGCCACAGGGGCAAATGTGTTCCCTCCATGCCAGTGAAGCACGCGGTGGGGCTCATCTCACTGGAGAGGGCCAGAGCACACCTGATGGAACAAGTCCTGGGCAAAACCAAGTCCTATCTCCTGGACCTAATCCAAGGCATTCATCAACTAGTAGTGGGAACTTGAGGGTTGTCCGGAAGCTCCGTTTGTCAGCTCGAAGTGATGAAGAATCAGGGGAAGAGGTGAAGCGTCAATCCGCACAACTGCGTCACAGATCCCCTAAACAAGTCCCATGTGAACGGGATTTATCACAGGAGGATGAGTGTGAATCTCCTTCATCTGAATGCAAAGGTGATGAGCTCTTTTTGGCTGTGCCATCACTTAGTCATGGTGAGTCAGAGGGTGAGGATTTTGCCCGTATACAAAATGGACCAATCACACAGTTTGCTTCACAGAGAGCTAGAAGGCAACGAGAACTCTCTACATCTCCAGAGCAAGGTCACCAGGAACAAGGTGGCTTGATCTCACATCAGTGTCCCTAAAGATCACGTCAGACAGACCGGATCTTCATCACTGCTGAGCCCCAGAGAGATCACCTCTAGTCAAGGCAGCAACAACCACTTTCTTCGTGGCAGGTCTTGCTCTCAATTAAGTGCATGCTCAGATGACCACCCACAAAACCGTTCACCATCCCCTGCAGACAGTGTAGATTCTGGGTACACTTTCATTGTCAGCTCACCTAGAGATTTTACCAACTCCCTGCGTCCTACGGCTCGCCTCTCCAGATCAGCTGCTGACCTTTCCTACTGCAACAGACCCCTCAGTGAAATCAGAACACACCAGTCAAGCACATGGAGTGTAAGTAAGAGTCACATGTCCTCACTCTCAAGCCCCGCCTTCCAAAAACGAAATGAGGTATCACGGACCAAATCCTGTCCCAGTCATGGTAACTTCTCTAAAAAGAACACCCAACAACATGCTACTTGTTCCAGTAGAGTGTCTCGCTCACTCTCTATGTCTGTTATTGATAACTCATCTCAGAAAAGACTGAACCACTTCACATCAGGACAGCAGAATTATTTAAATGAGAACAGACTGCGTGGAGAAAGGAGTGAGACAGCTCTTCTAGAGTTAGAGGAGGATGCCGAATCATTGGGACCAGAAGAGGTGCGTCTTGTCCATCAGTTTGGTAAACAAGGCTCAGGACGTGCTGATCTCACACTGCCCAGTGGTATCCATGCAACACCGCAAGGTCAACTATTCCTTGTGGATTGTGGGAATGCTCGTGTACAGGTAACTGATGCCCATGGCAATGTCCTACAACAAGTGACTTCCCCAAGTAATGACTTGGGAGGCTCCTCACGACGTTGCCGCAATTACTTCGATGTGGCTGTTAATGCCAAGGGTTTGATTGCTCTGAGCTGTGCAGCTGAAAGGGCTCTTCTGATCCTTAGTCGGCATGGGCGTCTCCTCCAAACATTTGGAGGGGGACCCTACATTGCAGGAGTACCTCGAGATGAGTTGGAAGCACCAAGGGGAGTGACAGTCACCCAAAGAGATGAATTCCTAGTTGCAGATATACGAAAGGGTACTCTTACAGCACTAAAACTTGAACCCAAAACCGGTTCCAGATTGGAACGCACTGTGGTGACCGGTTTCCACAGGCCTTATCTGGTCGCAGCATGCTTGCACTCTGGTCTGGTTGCAGTGTCTGAGCGAGGCAATGAAATGGGACAGGAGCCTTGTGTGAAGATTTTAGGACCAGGATGGGACACCCTACGAATCCTGGGTGTTTGTTCTAGCTTAGGACCCGTACTCTCCTGTCCCTGGGGCCTCTGCATTGATAAGGATGGGTCTGTTTTGGTGGCAGACTGGGGAGAAAAACATCGGGTGCTTCTATATCCCTCTGAAGAGGCAGGACGAGTGATTGTGTCTGATGGACTGAGCAGCCCACGTGGACTGGCACTTTTACCTAATGATCTCCTAGTTGTGTCAGACAGCCATCACCACTGCGTTAAAATTTATCAGTACAAATGAAGAGTTATAACAAAGCTTAAAATTCAAAAGCAGATTACACTGTGGTATAGGGACCAAATCTTACTATTAAATGGTTGCTTATTAGCATGCCTATTAATAACATATTGGCTGTTTATTAGTACTTTAAAGCTCATTCTGTATGACAATATTCTACATCGCTAATCCTTCAGAGTACCTAAATTTAACAACTACATTACTATTAATAAGCAGCGGAATTGGACCTTAAAATAAAATGTGACCCAAAAGGAACGTCACATAATGAGATGAGTATTCAGAATCAGCAATACATATTAAATTTACTATTTGCTGCCAGTACAATATCATATTGCATATATGTGTATAGCAAGGGTTGACAACCTACAATAAGCAAGATAAGTAGAGATGAGTAATATCGGTATTTAGTTATTTATTTAAAAACCATTGAAATCCCTCAAATATAAATGCCAAATAACCACTTAATGTAATCCTCAGTCTCATAGTTACCCATCAGTTTTACTTCCACTGCAATCCACTGATAGTGAGGTACAGAACAGTTGGGATGTAATCCAAGTAATATTTTGTGAGATATTTTATTGGGGTGGAGGTGATATATCTATATAAGTGTGTGTTTGTATACGAATAGCTTAACAAAACACTTCACATAGTCACAAAAGGGCTTGGGAAAAAGTTATTTACTTTTATAGACAAGTCAGACTGAATGCATAGGCTTACTAACCTAGGATTTTGTGCATTGTGCTTTGACATTTGTTTCAAATCCCGGTCATTTTTCTTTCTACCACACTTGTTTGACTTTGTAAAGAGATTATACTGTATGCTATTGATACTGAAGAACCTTGCCAGCAGGAGACAGTAATGATACATCAGCATGTTAATGCATTCGGAAAGGAACTGTTTTACCAGTGAACTCAAGAGTGAAAAAAACATACCTAACACCAACACATAATTGACATGGCTCCTGTTCATTGAAAAAAGTTTTCAAGATTGATTAGAAAGGATACTTTTTAAAATATCAAAATTGATATGTGTAAATATCTTTGACTGTTCTTATAACATAACATTAATGAAACATCTCTATTTGACCACTTCTGTTCATCATTAATATACTTGGCACTTGAATAAAAACAGGAATGTAACTACTGAATGTGAAACATTCTTGGTATGATGGTGAAATCTTAAAAAGTGAACCAGAACCGCTGGAATGTTTTGAATGATTCTGGAATTCTTTCCTATTAGCTCTAGAATCTTCGGAGTTCTGTAACGACTTGCTGCATGAGTGAGTCTTTCAAAGCTCAACAAGGAATGTTGACTAACAAACACACCCAGTTTGCTGCTCCTTTTCAGTTCGAATTTAGCCTAAACACATTGGCTTGGTCCCAAAAAAAAGCAGGATGCTATAATCTAATCAAAATGACATCTGCTCACTTCTTGAAGGGTCTACACACAAACAGGCAAACATCATGCTAACCTCATTCCATACAGAAAAAACTTGATATAAATATGTTTAAGGCTTTGTGATATCCTTCCTCTGCCCTAAAAATGGTTTGTTATTCAATAGAAAGGTTTTCCTCTCCCTTGTTTACACCGTCAGAGGATGTGGTGTCTCCTTGTCGGTCAGGAAATGGAGCTTTGTCTTTGACTTTATGACTGAAGCCGGAATTAATTAAACTAAGGTTTTCATCACAAGTTCACGTCCCTTTTTCGTAATGTGTAATTAATGAATGACCGTTAACAGTATAGCAAAAATGTTTATTTGTTAAGTCACAGTAGTGTGGGATATGGAATTGTGAGAAAACACAGGCAGATGAACTTCCCAGAAAGAGAAACCCGTTCTACCGGTTCCATTCTTAAATTGCTTTAGAAAGTTAAATGTATCTGCCTTTACATTGAATATTTAACCATGAGCATTTTAATAGGCAACAATTCTTACATTCCTGTAGCTAAAAACAGTAGATCATGTCTTTAGCCATGCCAAGGTCATGGATTTGACTCAGGGAATTAATTAACTAAAATGTATATTTTGAATGCAACCTGAGTCGCTCTGGATTTTTGAAAAAGCTATAGATTCAGTCTTAATAAAGATATTCTGGTGTCCATTATTGTGACATTTACATTTAGTCATTTAGCAGACGCTTTTATCCAAACCGACTTACAAATGAGGACAACAGAAGCAATCAATTGTAATATTAAAACAACTAAAAACAGGTCCAAAACTAAACGCTAAAACTCAAAATAAAGAACTTGTTTGTTTGTGACTTAACAGGAATAATAGAAAAAATATTTTAAACCACCATCTTGTATGTGATGTCCCATACAATGGTTACAATGAATACGCCTTCTAGTAAATAATGATATTAAGAAAGGAATGTTAGATGGCTCTTAAAATTTATCAAATAAAAATATATCCCTGCAGTGTCTACAAGAGGAGGAGGAGGAGGAGGGGGTACTACCTATAAAAGAACTGCGTGCAAGTTGTCCTTCATTATAGAGGAATGCCTGAGTTTGCATTTTGTCTACAAACCCCAAACCACATCATCCCAGAAAGGGTAAACACTAGTTATGTCTTGAAAAAAACTCAGCAGTCTGAGAAATTAAAATGCCTCTGAGAATTTCAAGTAGATGATAATGACATAGTAAACTTTTTGATACTTGCGTATATGAGGTCTAGCTTGTTGTAACAGTAAGTTTTGCCACAAGTCTCAGTATGTAGCTGCATATTTGAGATCCACATGCAACCTATAATAATGAGCTTATGGATAAGAAATAATTATTAATATGGAGCAGTATGTCTCTATTGTTTGTGTTGTGCTTGTCTTAAGGAAATGTAATTTTTTTCCCCCATCTAAGAATAAATAAACATTTCCTTGCAGTGTGTGTTTGTGTGTAACAGTTTCTGGAATATGGGTGGCTACTGTATCCTATGGTTACAGTGTGTATATTACAGTATGAACAGTTTCTGTATCTGTGCAACAGGCAAAATGCCAAATGAGTGGCATTTTGTCTGTTGCACACACAGCCACAGTTGTTTGCTTTGAGGGGATTTATGGAAGTAGCAAGTAAACATTAGAGGGGCAATACAAAATACCCCTCACAGGGAGAGATGTGTGTGTGAAAGAGAGAGAGAGGGGGGTGGCGAATGTTAGCCATTACTGACAATGTACAAATAAGGAAAAGCTTGTTGAAGATTTTTTTTGTCACATGAAAAGATATAATAAAATATTTACAAAAATTTGAGGGGTGTACTCACTTCTGTGAGATACTGTACATGAAAATGACTGAAAAATATTTTGGGTTGAACTATACCTACTATTAAGCTTTATTTATATGACTTTGTAATATAACATAATATCTTAACATATGCTGGAAATATATACAAACTAGCTCTTCTTTATGCGAGTACTAAATAAATGTGAGGGACAGAGGTGCTAAATGATCTGTTGCATGTAGAACAAAGGGATGCCATATTTGCTTTCTCGTTCCCACATAAATTTGCACAGACACACAAAATCATATACAGTTTTAATTAGTGCATCTCAATAAATTTTAACATACAAAACAGTATAAACATTATAAATTACCTATGGCAAAATGTACAATTCACATCACTGTCTCCCGTTGCACCTCTAAGGTTTTCATGACCTTAAACTTACATTTAGTCATTCTCTGATGATCATGTATGGGAGGGCAAATCTTCCTTCCTAACTGCTTGTAGAACAGCAACTTCTCACTTTCTCGTTCCCATCTCTTTCTGTAATTCAACTGGAATGAAGCTTTAAAATATTAATTTGCCATGGTGATAGGTCAACTAGTTCACTGTTGACAATACGACAGAATGTGTAATTTAAAACTCTAGGTAAATAAGGAATAGCAATTATGGACACATCTATGTCCTGAAACAAATAGTATGTTAAATTTAGCACATCTTTAAAAGACATAAACATTGCTGATGACTTCCATTAGTCACGAAAACATATCTTGAATATAAAGCCACTAAGCGACAGTGGCACTTTGAAAAAGCCCTTTTTGCAAGTCCAAGTCTGGTGAAAAATCACAGAATCACAATGTTCAGCAGGTCACCCAACAAGACTGTTCTGAATGTAGATGTGCTCCAATTTCAACAACATTCTTATATTTCACCAACACAAAACAAAGGTGGTACTGCTGTGCTTATCCACATGGTGTATGAAGATGAAAGAATGAATAGCTCTTTTGTCTATGAAAAGTTCTGTCTTTTATGTCGAGTTATGTGCACAAAATTCCCTGGGGTACGTATATGTTGACATTTGCAAATGCATAACACAAGCAGAGCAAATATCCATAAGTGTTCCTCTTAATGTAAAAATATTTTCCTGTGATTGTATGACAGAGTATGAGAGAGTGCCAGCTGCTCTCCATTGTGACAGCATGAGGAGGAAAAGCTCTGGAATGTACACAGCTTGAGCCTTTTGAACTCAGGTTCCTCTAGGCTCCCTATGTCTTTCCCTCTTCTTTTGTGCTTTGGGGTCAATGGGTTAAAGAGAGGTGGAGGTCAGAGTGTTATGACTCTCTCATCTGCCATCTTCCTCTACTCTCAACACCTCCCACACACAGTGCAGTGATTACCCTCACCTCCTTGAACTCCTAAATGTCCAGGTTTGCCTACAAAAGACAAAGTTGTCATTAGAATTCCAGACATTCCAAGTAATAATCATAAAGACTGCAGCTTAAAAGCAGAATGTGGTTCACTTCCATCTGGGATATCTGACAACTGGCCGATAATACAAATTATGGACATTCAAATAAATAAATCTGTCTTTGGTCAATTAATAAACTTTACATTTACAAGACAATCAGCATATTACAAGACAAATGTAATGGTTTCATATGTTGAGAAACATAACGCCTCACCTCAGAGAGGGGTTTCCCGCTTGTAAAGTGCTGCACTGGTTGGCCCTTCAAACTGCAGCTTAATTGCCTGTTTGAGATTCAGCTGGGGGTCAGTAGTTGTCATGTTAAACACAGACTCATCAGGTATGGCACTATGTGGGGAAATGGCTGAAAGGTCAATGGTTGGAGACATGAATGTCTTTTGAATCCCCCCCCAATCATCTTTTAGTGCATGTGATTGGAAGTGAAAATGTGGGTACCCCAAAGGGGGGCTTTCCCCAATTTTTGTTTGTAGAATTTGTCCCTCTTGATTTGGCATCACCCCTAAGGAAGCCATAACAGAGTTCCACTTTAGATCTACTCCTCCAGCTTGTTTGAGGCTCTTCTCCATCCCATCCTCTATGATGTAAGGATTTTTAGGTTTTAAGAAGTAGTTGCCATCCCCTGAGTATCCAAGCCCTTTTAAGGGTTTGTCTGAGTCCAGGAGTTCATTGAGTGTGCACTGTTCATTTGTGGGACTGCTTTTGGGAGCAGCATTTTGATTGTGCCTAGAAGCTCTGCCATGAAGACTGGCTGGATTTGAACCAGGTAGAGGCAAGGTAGATGGCCGACTACGGCAACGAGGAAGCGAATGTTGTTGAATCTGCTGAATGAAATTTAGGCTGTCAACAGGCACGGTCTGTACTGTGGCCAGGGAGTGGCAGGTGGAGGAGGAGGTCTGTGAGGCAGGCATGGAGTGGGAACGCTCTGCAGTGGAAGCTGGGGAACAGGAGGCAGAAATTGAGGTCGAAGATGGACAAGAAGTGGCTGGGACTCTATCAACACCCACTTCTCCATAACTAATAGATGCTTGGGTCTTGATTATGGCTGAAAGATAAGAATTGTTGGGAGCACCACTAGGTGTAAACGGTATGAGACCTGAGAAGGGCTTTGCGCCATAGCTCTCCAGAAGTCGCACAATTGTGAAATGACCTTGTTTTCCTGCTACCTTGACTGGGCTGCGACCATAAAGGTCCACGTGGTCTGGTTCTGCACCTTTCTCTAAAAGCATGGCCACAATTTCAGCATGCCCCTCCTGAGCAGCAATGCTAAGTGCTGTGGCACCCTGCTGTTTGCAAGCCAGATCTACGTTAAGACCTTTAGCCCTAAGCAGCAGCCTGCCAGCAGATGCATGGCCTCTCCAGGCGACAGAGTGCAAAGGAGGCCGACCATCATGATCTATAGCATTTGGGTCAGCTCCATATTTCAGCAACAGTTTAATACCTTCCAGGTCTCCTCGCCAAGCTGCTACATGGAGTGCAGTTCGCCTTTCTGCATCTTTTGACTCAAGAGGGACACCACCTTT
This sequence comes from Gymnocypris eckloni scoliostomus, assembly GCA_027564155.1. Lineage (NCBI taxonomy): Eukaryota > Metazoa > Chordata > Actinopteri > Cypriniformes > Cyprinidae > Gymnocypris > Gymnocypris eckloni. The sequence continues at coordinate 6,752,455 of CM050425.1, read as the reverse complement.
TTCAATGAGTAGGATGGCCATGTCTAAACAGCCCTCCAGGACCAGCAAATAAAGAAGAGGTCTTCCTTCAGCATCACGGACATCAGTGTCTGCCCCTCTACGCATCAACAACTCGACAATCTCCCGATGTCCCTGGAGAGTGGCCGCACTGAGTGCAGAGTGTCCATCATATGCTCGATGATCAATGGGTGATTTTCGGTCTAGAAGTAGCCTGACTGTACTACAGTGCCCTTCTTGTGCTGCTAGAATTAGAGGGCTCCGGCCCTCTACATCAAGCTCACCTACACGCGCCATGCTACCTTGCTCTGTTAATATTGCACACACACTTTTGTGACCTTCACAAGCTGCAGCATGCAATGGAGTCCAGCCCAGGTCATCTTTGTGATTCTCATCCAAACCCCTATCCAGCAGTGCTCTTACAACTTCAACACTACCCTTTGCTGCAGCCAAGCAGAGAGCAGTGCGGCCTTCTCCGTCGATGCCATCCACTGCTGCCCCCCAAAACAGCAAACGGTTGACTGTGCCAGCATGCCCCAGAGCTGCAGCTGCAAGAAGAGGAGTGATAGCAGAGGGATGAGATCCAGAACTTTCATCTACATCAGCCCCAGCTTCCAGGAGGAGTTCAACCACTTCCTCATGCCCTTCATAAGAGGCAAGTAGTAAAGGCGTCATTCCATCTCTGTCCTTATGTTCTGGGTCAGCACCTCGCTCCAACAGAAGGCTTACAACCACTCCATGCCCTCGTCCTCCAGCTGCTGATGGCACACATAATGCAGCAACAGACAGAGCGGTACGTCCATCTCCATCCGCTAGATTAAAATCAGCCCCAGCATTCAAAAGGATCTCCACTGCCTCTTTGTGACCCATGTAGGCTGCAGCTATTAGTGGAGTACGTCCCTCACGATCGGAGCGGTCTACTTCAGCACCATGATTAAGGAGGATCAACATAATTTCCTCATGTCCACCCCATGCTGCTGCTCGCAAGGCTGTCCGGCCATCTGAGTCACAGCCATCAATCTCTGCCCCTGCTTCCAGAAGTAGACGCACAGCTTCTTTGTGGCCACCCCATGCAGCGGAGCGAAGAGCAGTCCATCCCTCACTGTCCACATGCTCCAGCAGGGCTTTTGCTGCAGGACTCTTGCTCTCTTGCTCCAGCACCCACTCTAGCAACACCTGCAGCACACCAGCATGGCCTTGTCTGGCAGCAAGCGTCAGTGCCGTCTGCCCCTGGTTGTCGTTCAGTAAAGGGTCTGCTCCACGGCATAACAGTAATGCTGCTACATCTACAAGTCCAGCGTGTGCTGCAGCTGCTAGTAAAGTCCGTCCATCTGATGTGTCTGTACGGTTCACACTGATTCCACTGTCAAGAAGTGCTCTCACAGAGTCTTCCCTCTGTAATGCTTGCCGAACTATCCTGCGTCCTCCTCCAACACAGTGAACCCCGACACAGGAGCTATTGTCTGGTGAACAGCTAGCAGGGTAAATTCCACTTTTCATTAAGAGTTGTAGTACATCTTGCTGTACTAACACATGTGTATGACTAAAAGAACAGTCTTTTCTGGCACCAATAAGTGCTGGAACTCCAGTCCATACCAACCACAATGCAAGGAGGGCTGGTTCCCCTTCATGGACTCCACTGTTGAGGAGGTGGTGGGCCAGCTGGCAAGTCTCCTCTGTACCTAAACTACTGGCTCGAAGAGAGAGGGACATGGCCAAAGAAAGGTGACCATCCTTCACACAACACAGAAACTTCTGTGTGCAGTATTTAACATCAGTTAACCATTCTGCAAAACTGCTATGAAAGAGGAGTTTACTGCCCTCAGGGCCATCTACAAACAGAGATGACAGAGCCGCCATCTGCGCTTGGAAGTCTCCAATCCCAAGGTAGAAGTCACGGCTTTTAGCAATAGTGTATAGCTGCTCAGCTGTTAGTGGTTGTGGGGATGCCAAAAGGATATTCAGCAAAGGCCTAATATGGACAAACAGTCTTCGAGGAAAGAGGCGCTGACAGAGCCAAAGGAAGAGGCCATTCAGTGTGCCAGGAATGTCCCGAATTTCTCGAAGTCCTACTAGACCATGTGCAACACCATCTAGTACTCGTTCAAGAAACAAGAAACAGCCACCACTTTTTATGTGCAGAAGATTAAGCATTTCAGCTGTCTCTGGTGTAAGTTGTCTTCTCAAAGCCCCGTCCTGGTCAAGCCTCCGCAGGATATAATGCTGCACATCTCTTACAGTTGCAGGCTTTCTTAAGTCATCCAGACACAACCTCCTAAAAGCTAAAGGATAGAGAGGCAGGAGATAAAATCAAAGCAGTGTACACAACACAATGAGAGAGAAAAATAAAACACAGCAATTGTTGAAGCATCACGATGAGTTTTTACGAACATTTCACTGTGCTTATGAAGTAATTTGTGCATTATTTGAGAGTGTACCTGAAAACATCTTGCAAATGGCTTTGTTCTGGCGGCGTGCAGAGCAGACTAGCAAGATCCATGGGGGCAGGAGCTGTATGTATTTTAGCAGGAGCTCTAAAATAGAGGAACTGTGAGTGGACGCAGATCCTGATGTTGAGCCTTCTCCAATTCCACTACCTCCACAATACCCCGAGTCCAATGAATCAACCATAATAAACACACTGTGAGTGGGTGGTGTCAAGGACAAGAGGGGCTCTAATACTGCCCTAAAGAAAAATGAAAAGGAGAAAGAGTTCAAAATAATTAAACATACATAAATGCGGGGTGGGGGGAGGGTCATATTTCTCTCAACAACAGTGAGCAAATGAGGAATTCAATAACTTTAAGAATCGGACATAGGAAAGACATGTCATCACATATGAATGAAAAGTCAATTCAGAACTAAAACAGAGCTTATCTGAGAAGGAAACAAGTGCACAAATGTGGCATTGTTTTGTACAGAATGCAATTATAAGTGGGATTTATCTGGAATTATATACAACATCCTTTAAAAACCATCCAACGAACTCCCAGTTTTTCAAAGCGGTCTTATTATTCAGCATTTTTTATTTTCGCCACTTAGTCTGACTTGAGGTGTGGTTGCAGATGTATCGTGACTCAGTGTAATGGAAGCTCAGCAATTTCCTGTTGCTTCCAGGGCATACCAGTAGACAGTGTGAAGGTGCTGCTTCCATATCAAACTCACATTCACATATCTGTGTTGCTCTTATCACTGACCTACTTGACTCTTGTATGATTGCCCTTTTAATCAAACACTTAAATGTGATGTGATTTATGATAATATGCTTTCATCTATCCCAGCTTAATATGCAGGCAACAAAACAACTTGTAGGTTGATTTCCCAAAACACTGAGGTGCTCTGTTAGTTTGAGCATCATGATACAGCCAAATAAAGTAATCTATTTAAACTTCCAACACCTTTTATCTAAATATTTTCCAATAAATGTAAAATATTTTATTTTCATAATCAATGAGTAGAAGTCTTGTAGAGTGCTCTCCACTAATATTGGCACTCTTGGTAAATATGACCAAAGGCGGCTATGAAAATAAATCTGCATTGTTTATCCTTTTTATCTTTCATTAAACAAATTCACAAAATTCTAACCTATCATTGAAGTAAAATAATTGAAAGTGGGGGGAAAATCTCATTGTGAAATAAATGCTTTCTCTAGTTCATGTTGGCCACAATTATTGGCACCCAATTATTGCAAAGTCCTTTTCCCAGGGTAACAGCTCTGAGTTTTATCCTATAATGACTGAAGAGTTTGGAGAACACCTGATAAGAGATCAGAGACCATTTTCTTCATACAGAATCTCTCCAGATCCTTCAGATACACAGCTCCATGTTAGTACTTCTTCTCTTCAGTTCACCTCACTCATTTTCTTTAGGGTTCAGGTCAGGGGACAGGGACAGACATGGTAAAAGATACATTTTGTGCTCAGTGACCCATTTTTGTGTTTATTTTTATATTTGTTTTGGATTGTTGTTTTGGTGGAAGATCCAAACACGACCCATTATAAGATTTATAACAGAGGCAATCAGGTTTTGATTTTGTATCTGCTGGTATTTTATAGAATCCATGATGTTCAGGATGTTCACAAGATGTTCAGGACCTCTGGCAGAAAAACGGTCCACAACATTAAAGATCCAGCGGTATATTTAACCGTGGACATGGGGTACTTTTTATCCCTGTTTGTACTAAACTTATCTGGTGGGTTTGCTTCAGTTTCATCTGACCATAGAAGCCAGTGCCATTTGAATTTCCAGTGGTCTCTGAAAACTGAATTTGCTGGAGATTATTTTTGGATGAGTAAGGAGAATTTTCCTTGAAACCCTCCCGAACAACATGTGGTGATGTAGGGGATGTTTTATATATATATATATTTTTAGGTTTCTGACCCCAAGACTCAACTAATCTCTACAATTCTCCAGTTGTGATCCTTGGAGAGTCTTTGGCCACTCAGACCTTCTTCCTCACCATGCATTAGGACGATATAGACACACACATCCTCTTCCAGGCAGATTTTTAACATCTTAAGTTGATTGGAACCTCTTAATTATTACCCTGATGGTGTAAATGGGGATTTTCAATACTTTAGCTCTTTTCTTACAGCCACTTTCTATTTTGTGATGCTCAACAATCTTAACTATATTCTTAAGTTTCACTCCTTGTCATGGATGATTAAAGGAATTTGGCCTTTGTGTTCCTCATATTTATAATCCTGTGGTACAGGAAGTCATGGCTAGACAATTTCATGCTCCTGGTCACACTGGTGTGCTAAAACATGTAAATATGAATGGGAATATATTTCAGAGATATTTTACTCAGAAGAATTTCTAGGGGTGCCAATAATTGTGGCCAACATTCGTTGGTGAAAAACATTTATTTCATCATGATATTTTCTCCCCACTTTCAATTGTTTTACTTCAGGTTAGAATTTTTTTTAGTTAAAGATCAAAAGTATAAACATATATATATATGGAATTTTTTAACTCTATTGGTTTTATTTAATCGCATAGAGAAAATTAATTCAAAGAATACTTTGCCTAGTGGAAATGCTGCATTATGTTTGAGTCAGCATAGCTCATAGTTCGAATAATAATTAATATAAGCACTTGTTTTCTTTAATAGTATAACGTTTTAAACAGCACACCTTATTTTGTCAGTTTTGGTTAAACAGTTCAGTATTGAACTTCCTGTCTCATACTCCCACCATAAAATACATAGTCATAAGCATGCCGTGTTTATTGCTTCCTTATCTCTAACACGTGAGCTCACATAATTTGTTGAGCTAATTCCCTTTTAACATGCTCACAGATCACAGCTTGAGCCGAACAACCTAATAAATGTTCTTCCTGACTCATACTGTCTACAAAGACAAGCTATGGGCTTGTCTTGACCCCAGGAATGGTCATGCTAGTTAAAGTTGTCAAACAGAGAAGGGTTAAGAGATCAAACCTAAGAGAAGAGTTACGTGAAACTTTGTATAATTTAGTAGTGGACAAATTGGGAGGTTTAAGGCGTTTAAACATGGCAAGGCAGCTGAAGGTTAAACTACAGGATTTACAACCAACCACTGCTGGAAACAATTGCAAGTCCTCACTGCCAAAGTCAGATGACGTCCAAACTTGAACTGAGAATAGGTTAAAGTTGCAATAAATACATACAATTCCATTGCACTAGGCAAAACATTTAGTGATTTACTCTACTTACAATACAATAATGCTTAAGGAATTTTCTGTTTACTACAACTAGATCTCGATCTATAGAGTTTCAAACTGATGAACAAGTCATAATTATTTCCTGATGACAGAAGTTCATGTCCTGATAAAATAAACTATCCCCATCACTGGTTGCCTTTTAAATAAACAGTGTTAAAGATAGTTTATGTACATCAGAGAGCACTGCTGAATACAGCAGGGACTAACGCTCGCATTTCACCCCTAAACTAAACCTTCTTACATTCTCTCGCCAGGACAAGAGAAAAAAACATCACAACAGTTTGTCAGCATGTGTAAGGCAAATGTGAAATGTGGGCCTGTACGTCAGATCTGAGGGAAAACTGAAAGAACCAGTGTAAGAGCAAACACTGAAAGAAGATAAATAGAGAACGTTGTCAGTGTGGCGACCTCACCGAGGGACACAAACTCCACAAACTAGTGGCACGACTCTCGGTCTTTACCCCCTTTTTTCCCCCGAAGGTTGTAAATAGCTTCATCCATCTGCACTGAATGCTGGGCTATTGTGATAACTGTGAATAGGCGTCATTATTGCGACGAGAGGAATAAATAAATAAATATATGTGGCAGAAAAGCAGAACAATAGCCCATTTTCCTGCTTTTGACAAAGTCTTTCTGAGGGGTATCAGACGAAAATACGATGGAGGAGGAGAATATAAGGAGTGGGAGGGTTTAGTAAGAAACAATAAAAGAAACCTTGTTCAAGCAAGATGCTTTTTAGTGCATTTACATTCACAACAAACACTAAAAAACATCAGCTTACTATGAATAACCAGAGAATGTGTTTACATGTTTTTCCCCTCTGGCTTTGACAACCAAATATCACAGATAAAATGCACTAATTTGTTGTCTTTTAAAAAAAGACCAAGAGAAAGCTGTGTGGATTATATTCAAAACAAGTACCTTCTGCAAATACACATTATTTATTACACAAAATGCATATTTGATTATATACGGTATAATTGATTGTTTGATCTTAAAATTCCATGTTAAATGCTACAATGTTCTGGAGCCTGACACCCTGTTAGACAAGAAACACAACAAAATGTCTAAGTCATTTAAAGGCCCCACTGAAGTGTCATTTTCCTTACACAAACAATGTGAAATACAGAGGGATAGTGCAAGGTACACCAAAGGCCTAGCTGTGAAACATCTGGGATTTCTCACAGGAGTAATGCTTGGAGAGCAAACATGGAGAACTAAAGGCTGACAGAAATGAGTTCAAAGGGATCTTGAACAGTGAGTGATTTGTTGCAGAGCAAAAGAAAGATAAAATGTGAGAAATTCAGAGAAAGGCAAAAGTGGTTTTTAGATGTACTGAAATAGTGAATATTTTAAGTTCTTGAAAAATAAACACTATTATGGCAGAGTTACATATGTCATATATTAAGTATATATTTTTTCCTCAGATTGCATTGATACATCAGGTTCTAATAACAATATAACTATTTACTCATTATGTTTCAAAATAATTGACTGATGTTTTCATTCACATAATTTTCTACACTTCAGAAGGAACATGCTGTCAAAAAAACTCTGAAACTTTCTATCCAACTAGGATATGTGACATTGTGATGAATAAACCAACCTTTTAAAAGTGTCATCAGGTTCTCTTTGGCAGTGGAGCGGCTCCAGGACAGCAGCAATAGCAGCACTGCTTATCGCTTTCACGTAGTTCGGTCCCAGAAGTGGACTTTCCTTCAGCTGTGCAACCAGCCCCAGGACAAATCTCCACACTTCAATACTGCCCAAATCTTCTCGCTGGCAATAGTGCCAGGCCAAACACCGTGATGCCAACCCTGCCACCCTGCATGCTTCCGACTGGGGCCAAACCAGTTCTGTGAGGAGGGCTGTCTTACCCGTACCTGGGCCCCCAGTCACTAGGACCCCTGGAGAGACACGGGCTGTTCCCTCCACGCCTTGGTGGAGTCTCGCGCCTCTAGGAATCTTTGTAGCTTCTCGAGGGCCCATTCACGGCAGTAGAACCGCCGGCCCTGTAACAAGCTGGGTAACATGCTCTTCATCTGGCCCACAGGAGATGAACAGGGATGGACCATGAGGATCTACCTTCTTCCATAGTCCCTAATAGAACAAGCCAAGCAGGTGGCTCTTAGAAACTCTCCAAACAGATTGCACTGAAGTTAAGACAGAAAAAGCAGTGGGGTTCGGTTGGGCTGTATGCAAATGTTTGCTACCGAAAGGCATGGAGAATCAGAGAGTGTGTCCTCAGATGACTGTTGGCTGCAGGTGTGTTTGTATTTTGCAATCCCATAGGTCCAGGTCATGCTGCTAGTCAGAAGCCCTGTAAGACAAAACAAACATAAGCTTGATGAGAAGGGTGTAATTCGATTGATGTTTAAATACTTTCTCCTAACACAGTTTAATATGAAGATGCAAGACATAATAATAATAATACCTTTCATGTATAAAACACAGCTCAAAGTCCTTCAGAGGTCAGCAAAAAAATACAAATACAGAATTATTAAAATAAACAGAAGTGAAACATTTACAACAGGAAATATAAAAGTATAAAATGAAACAGATTGCGCCAGCCTAAACTATTGGTTGCGCCAATGTTGCTGTGTCTGACTGGTTAGCATGCTTAAAAAAGCAGCAAAAAATGTTTAGTGGTACAACAGTGTTACACCATTCACAGAGATTAATTTGTGAGAGGCTTACTTTATGAATGATATCTTGCCATAGGCTACTGTAATGTAAATCTCAAGCGATCTGATGCTGCTGCCTTTAGCCATTATGCTCCAAAGACATGAAAGCTTTTACCAATTGAAAACAGTGATTATTTTCTCAATTCCGTTTGGTGATGCTAGCGGCACAGAAATTACACACTTCACCTTTAAATGAAACTTGGCATTTAACTCAGCCATGACATGTGAGAGGGAAAGGTTGAGAGGGAAACAGAAATAGAAAGAGGGGTAGAACATATCTGTCAAACTCCCAGGAATGCGAGAACTCGGATATGCAAGTGAGTCAAGGTGTTGACCCAACCCTCAACTCAAACTGTCCTAAGCAATAAAGAAATAAACTTAAAGAGAGATCAAGAAAGACAGTGAGTGAAAGAGAAAGACAACAAAACCTTACCTTTGAAATGCACAGCTTCATGTTTTTCCTTTATGTTTGCTCCGTGGCAGTGTTCAGTCTCGCCTCAAATGTATTACTCTCTCTTCATGTCTTTCTGGTGCTCTTTTCTTCCTCCTCACATGTCTTATGGTTTTGCTGGACAGACTGAAATCTACTCCTCCTTTCACATATTCTCCTCGGCTCCCAGCTGCTTACCGGTTTTTCTGGTCCTTTATCTCCTCCCCTCCTGCTCCTTAACATGTCAAGGCATGAAGTGAAATAGCTGACTGCAAGAAAGAGAGAGAGAGAGAGAGAGAGAGAGAGAGCATGCGTAAGGGAGGAGTTAGGGTTTGAGGTCAAAGTTTAAACACAGATGCATGATGTCATATAGTGTTTCTCTTACTGGCTTGCTTTCTTTGTCCAGATACATTCTTTTAAGAGAGCGAGAAATCACTGACAGGATCCAGATTGTTGCTCTAAATATATCTCACATGTCTGCAATTTATTAGAAGCCATAAAAGAAAACAGAAGTGCCTTCAGTGAACAGCATCCTCATTACAACAAATGCAGTGCTGACAGTGTATTTTTAATACACTGGGGTGGAGGGTGGGGGTCAGGGCTGGACTGGTAATCTGGCATACCGGGCATTTTCCCAGTGGGCCGACGCACTATCGGGCCGGTACATGTTCTTCTTGAATATATATATATAGTTTGAAGTGGTGGTGGGCCGCCTGGACCAAAAAAAATGCCAGGGCCGATTTTTTGTCCCAGTCCAGCCCTGGTGGGGGTAGTGTAGCGGTTAAAGTTACAGGCGGTCTGCCCAGAGGTCACAGGATCAAATTGTTACAGATCATCCATGAATCCTCTAACCATTGCGTCCTCGAGGGAAGTGCCCATCCCAACATTGCCTCAGGGGGACTCTCCCTGTAATTACTGTACTGAGGGTTACTTTGGATAAATGAGTCAGATGAATAACAAGTGGTTAAGTACTATATGTGTTTAACTATGTTAACATGTGCGAGTGACACATAGGTCAAAATACAAAAATAATAGGTCAAAAAATATTATAAAACAATTTCCCTGAATATATTTGCTGGTTTTCTATAAATGGGTACTTTCATTTTCAGTCATTTTATGCTTATTTTCATTTTCTGTCTTCTATTTCCAAAAATGATGACAGATTACTGTTGATGACAGATTAACATAAAATATATGTATTCATTGATCATCACAAATTACTACCTTACACAAAGTATATAAAGATGCATTGCCAAGACAGCCAAACTGGATACTACTCATAAGGCTCATGATGTATCTATATAGGATCTATATATAATTACAGTTGTGACATACAAGTGACACTCCTATTTTTCTCTCTCTGTTAGAAAAGATGGGTAGTTGACTGGAAAAGCCCAGGAGTGACAGCATTGTTCTGTAGCATACCATACTACATGTATCAACTCAACAGAAATGTATCATTCTTGTATACATACCATAATGTAGTAATTATAACCTTTATAAATTAAGAGCCTACATGGAATATTTGCGCTTGGAAATAAAAAAAAAAAACATTAAAAAGTCTAAAATATTGAAACCTAAATTATTGATTTTAGGGTTGCAAAGAATGTAGGGGATTTCAGAAACATTACAGAAATTATGGATCATTTCCTGGATATTTTGGAAATGTACCAAAAATGTTCACAGTTTTGCAACCCTACTTAAACTGTGCTCAGATAAGGGAATTTTCAGGTCGAGGCAAGTTGTAGCATGTTTTAATGTTATTTATGTATACACTTGTATATCCTTTTTACATTTTTGCTGTCTCAGGAATTGTTTCGTGTTTCATATATTCTTTGCAGTTTTGAATTTTGCTGATAGAGCTTATATGATGACAAGTTTCAATGTGACAGCTTTTCCCATATAAAGTAGTATATAGTTCAGCTGCAATGTTTCGTTAAATAAACATTTTATGTATATGTTATTTCATGTCAAATACCCAAATACAGGTTAAGTTACATTTGGCTTGGATTAAAAAGCAGATATTCTGGAAAAGAACAAAAACGATCAGAATAATCAAACTCAGTTCTTCTAATATGGAATAACATGCATTACACTTTATATGCTACACATGCTTATTAAGGCTTATTCATTTAGCTGAAGCTTTGAACAAAGTGACAGGTTCAGTCCCTCCTGGAGTAATCTGAGGTTAAGCATCTTGAGCAAAAACACACCTATTTGACCTCTACAGGTGAACCTCTAAGCTTTCAGTCACCAATCATTTTTATCCATTAGGCTACATAAGTTAAAGTCCAACTAAGTTCTGTATGATCCAGGAAGTCCATAAGAACACAGTTGATTGCAATAAAAAGATTTAGACACCTCACCTGTAACGTTACACTCGTGTCCCAGCGTTCGGAATACCGTTTAATTCACCGGAACTGGAGACTTGTGCAGGTTACAGGTGCCGCATCTTCATCATTCTGACGCCCACCGCGCTGCACTTGGACAGCAGGAAGCCTAGCCTTTGGATCCTTCACGACACAACGGTGCAATTTAAAGAACCTGTACATTTCTCGTCAGCATGGCAACAGATCCACGCGTGTCCACAGTATCGCTCCAAGGCACATCTGTGGTCGATTCCACGCACTCAGACGCGTGGGTTCTGTACAGTGTATGGTGGATGTTTGGTTACATGAAGCGTGATGTTATTCTGCGTCGTGTCCGTCGATAATTCCTGAAGGTTTGCACAAACGCAAATTACTTAATGTCCGCAAAAGAATAGAGCGGATCGTGCGCTGCTCCCACCATGGAAGTCTGTGGCAGCTCTGTAAGTTTTCATGCATCTTGATTGGTTTATTCTGATCGCAGTGGTCCACGAGGGGGCGCGGTTGTTAAGTAGAATGAGATAGCTGTAATGGTTGTAAACCCATTAAGTGATATTAAAAACATAAATAAGTAAATAAATATACATAGATGGACATATATAAATAAGGACTATTGGGGGTTAAAATAAGACTTTATTTTTAAGACTCTATAATTTTTATTTATTTTATGGATGTTTTTTCTTAGAGGCTTTGTTTACCAAAATGAGTTGCTGGAATATAAAGATATAATTTCATCCTGTCAACTCTGAATTACACAAATTGTGACATTTTTGCCTTTCTGTTGCCTAGTGAGAATGTGTAAGAACTGGTTGATATTTTGACCTTTCTGGTATTCTTTACAATATGAATAGGCTTTTTCCTGTTTCCGTGATGCACTGGAAATCCTCTGGTGTGATTTTGAGGCAGGACCAGGAATTCAGAGAATAATGCTTGGAATAAATTCACAGCCAGCTTCCTGACTATAGTAGCACACCTGCACCTAAAGTTTTCTTCCTCTTTAATTTCACACTTGGTAAACGGTCAAAAACGTCTATACAGTTTTCAGTCGCTTATATGATCCTTTACTTTGATTATAATTATAATATTTTCTAAACAGGCTACAGCAGATCCCACTTTAATGTTGTAATTAACATGAGCAATGAAGCTATATATATTATACGCGTGCAGAGAAACATAGATTGAAATTGATTTGAGATGTTAATATGATTGCATCTGGGTCTGAGCAATGCATTCAGCTTTTTTCCCTCTCACATGAATCAATTTTCCCTCCCACACAAGCCTATAACTTTGCATTTGCATTTGTTGCCTGGAGCTCTGCTCAATATTACAACTAGAACAGATATATTTTCTTAAGAGGATGGAGCAGAGATGGTTCACCTCACAAAGGATTAAATCTGTGACTGTTCTGTGTAACATAAGGCTATGTAAACATTGAGCAGACAAAGTCCAGACATGCCAGATATGAGATTGTGCATTAACAGTTTCTGGATGCTGATTGATCACTGAGGCAAGTACAAGGCTGCAGGGGATGATAATGTTACATCATTTAACCAACAGGGTTTTTTGTTGTTATGCCCAGACACCACTGTAATACACTCTGGCCATGTTAGGAAAATACAGTTGTGTTACTAGGCCTCCTGGACTCGGCTTTAGTCTTTGTGCCCCAGGTGTTTTCAGTTTTCTGGAGTCAACTGTGAGTGAAAGGGCAGATGGCACAGTGCCTGTATCCATATATATATATATATATATATATATATAGCTAGATTACTACTTGGCTTCATTTTGTTCACATATATTGGAAGAGCTCTTATGATGCACTCCTGCATTTGCATATTCAAATCGTGAAACTGACTTTCTAGTTACATAGTCTATAATATATAGGTCAATGAAAGGATGAATTTGTCCTAATAAGAGCAATGGAAGTGTGATTACTTGGGATGGTGTAAGCCATAAGTCTTTATTGAAGCTTTAATCCATTATTAGTGCTCTACTTCATCTGTTCTTTTCACAACATCTGTTTGGTTTGCTTTTAAAACCTTGACCCTGCATGTTACTTAACCGCTTGCAGTGGGCATTATGCATAATGTTCTTTGCTTACATCACTTGCCTTTTCCTTACTGGTTTGAGAACCTCACACTACACAGAATGTGTCAAGATGAAATATGACACTTTAAAAAAATACATAAAATTAATTAATCAAATTGTTGGTTCCCAAAAGAATGTTTCTGTGAACAGATCTAAAAAATTAAATTAAAATAAATATTATTGTAAAAAACATGTATTAAGTCTAACTTTTTCCATTAATAAGAGCCTTTTGGAATGGAGAGGTTCTCCATAATGTGTTAAAGGTTCTTTATTGGAACCACAGATGCCAGTAAAGAACTTCATTTTAAAAGTGTATGACTTAAACTGTTTACACACATATTAGTGCCTTGACAGCCATATTTTTTCTGGGTGCTACCTTTTATGTTACTTCTTTTTGGGGTATTCGATTGCATTCATTCATTTTCAGTGTTGGGGGTAACGCATTACAAGTAATGCGAGTTACGTAGTAATATTACTTTTTTTCAAGTTACTAGTAAAGTAACGCATTACTTTTTATTACTTTACAAGAAAATATCTGAGTTTCTTTTTCAAAAAAAGTAACAAAAGTTACTTTTTCCATTTATTGACTGACAGTGCGCTATGTGAACATGATCTTACTGTAGTTCTAATCTAGACTAAATGTGAATGTGTATTAATTCATCCCACTGGCAAAAAACAGATTCAGTATTCATCAAAACGTATTAAAACAGTGAAATGCAAACTCAGAATAATGCAAACCTGCAATAATTAAATATGTTAAACAACACAAATGTATCTAATCCCATTTTATTAACCAATGTCTTTGCTGCTGACTTTTGATGAACCATACTAATAAGCAAAAATAACTTTAGATAAGCTAACATTGTTTTTTTTTAATTGCTGAAGTGTGTTGAACCTTCTTCTCCTGCGTTCTACTGTACAGACGTGATTTACTCTTCCTTCAGCCTGAGGTTTATTAATGACACTTTTTGGTGTGAAAGGGCTTTTACATTTGCTATAAATGGAACTTCTTATATTAAAAACAAACAATCAAGCCCTGCTCATATTTAAAAAGTAAAGCAAAATTAATGCAAACATAATGTAACACATTACTTTCCATAAAAAGTAACTAAGTAACATAATTAGTTACTTTTTAGGAATTAACTCAATATTGTAATGCATTACTTTTAAAAGTAACTTTCCCCAACACTGTTCATTTTAACATTTGTGATGTGCAATGGACAAGCAGTGACAAAGATAGTTGGTTAGGATGCTGAGCCGGTTCTTGTCCAGCAGAGGGAGCAATAGTCTTTTAATCATTTTTTTTGTTTTGCCAAATCACTCAGTTGTTGAAGCATTGCTATAAATTGCTTAGGCGCAAGTTTTACACCAGAGGTTGGGTTTAGACCCAGTTATTGGTTCTGAGGTGGTCAAACCGATTTCAAAACTTCTCTATGTGCTGCTCAATGCTACGTGACCAACAGGGAGAGTGAGAGAGAGAGGATGGAATGAGGGGCGGATCTGTGATCTCTGGTAACATTCAAAATCTTTGAACCATTTTCAAGTTTTTGTTGATCTTTCTTTATCTTTCAGTACTAATAAATGTAAATAAATATTACACACTTGTCCTTTACATTACAAATTGATTTTGTCCCTGCTTGAAAGCTTATCACATGATAACATATGTAACATTGTCTATTTAGAAACATTTAGAAACATGTCGATCTTAAAACAATTAACAATTTCTCAAGATAAATATTTGAAGGGGACACATATAATACAGAAAAAATTGTACTTGTAAGGATGTATATGTGTACACAGCATGTTTAGATAGTATGGAGACCGTGTTTAAATATTGGCAGCGTCTATTTACACTACGTGCAAATAGCAGTGGATTATATTTTAACTTTGTTAAAATAGCAGGATTTTCTGCTATTTATACTACTTATTGCAAATAGTAGCAATTATCTGCACTTCAGTATTGTAGTACATTATAAAACAGTATTCAATAATAACTTATTGAGTGTACATTTTAATTTTAATTCAAATTATTAAATGGATGCCACCTTATTGGGAGAATAAAGCCTTCTCTAGACCCCAACATACCTACCTGGCTTGGGCAGGTGGACAAAATTTGGGCTGGTTTGGAGTCAGTTTGGTGGTTTTCAAACATAAATTATATAGGCTAATAGAGGGAGGGGGTGGGGGCTATGACGTCACTCTGTAGGCGGCTCGGCTGTTAGCGTGAAACTAGTTCCCTCGACAAAAATCCAATAAGATTTTTCCATAGGCTTTTGGATTATCGTAAAACATAAACTCTGTGTTCAATCAGAGTTCATGAAACTTACACGTTTTGTCCATCAAGATAATCTATACAACATAATTTAACTTTGACGAATTTTGAAGTCTAAATAAAAGCTCCAGAATCGAAAAGCTAAACTTAGGCTATAAACAAACTACTGCACCACGGTCGCTCGCCTTCAACGTCACGAGCACCGCGCTCCCGACAACTTTCTCAAACTTATTTCTAACTGTTCAGTGAAAAGGATTTACACTGTATATGAATATTAATCCACGCTACATGAACCGTTTCATATAAACTGCAATAAATACAAAACTATAGAGCCAAACTAAAACTGAAATGAGACGTTATAAATAGTACAGTGAATAAATGAAATAATCATAACAGAAGGACATATGAAAGCACGTATTTCTGTACATTTCGAAATAAGGTGCATTAAAAGTCAACAATTCCTTGATTCATATGAATTAAAAACGTATAGCCGCATATTCAATCTTTTAAATATCAACACAGTGCGAGCACGTTTTTGGATATGGTAAGATTAAACTTATTTTCGTGAACTAAGCACCACATTTCAGTTCATTTTGTTAGGGTGGGTACATGATATGTTATTTTATCCTTGCTTCTAGGAAATCCTCAATACAGGTGCTGGTCATATAATTAGAATATCATCAAAAAGTTTATTTTATCATCATGATTTATTTCACTAATTCCATTAAAAAAGTGAAACTTGTATAATGTACACATTCATTCCACACAGACTGATATATTTCAAGTGTTTATTTCTTTTAATGTTGATGATTATAACTGACAACTAATGAAAACCCCAAATTCAGTATCTCAGAAAATTAGAATATTGTGAAAAGGTTCAATATTGAAGACACCTGGTGCCACATTCTAATCAGCTAATTAACTCAAAACACCTGCAAAGGCCTTTAAATGGTCTCTCAGTCTAGTTCTGTAGGCTACACAATCATGGGGAAGACTGCTGACTTGACAGTTGTCCAAAAGACGACCATTGACACCTTGCACAAGGAGGGCAAGACACAAAAGGTCATTGCAAAAGAGGCTGGCTGTTCACAGAGCTCTGTGTCCAAGCACATTAATAGAGAGGCGAAGGGAAGGAAAAGATGTGGTAGAAAAAAAGTGTACAAGCAATAGGGATAACCGCACCCTGGAGAGGATTGTGAAACAAAACCCATTCAAAAATGTGGGGGAGATTCACAAAGAGTGGACTGCAGCTGGAGTCAGTGCTTCAAGAACCACTACGCACAGACGTATGCAAGACATGGGTTTCAGCTGTCGCATTCCTTGTGTCAAGCCACTCTTGAACAACAGACAGCGTCAGAAGCATCTCACCTGGGCTAAAGACAAAAAGGACTGGACTGCTGCTGAGTGGTCCAAAGTTATGTTCTCTGATGAAAGTAAATGTTGCATTTCCTTTGGAAATCAGGGTCCCAGAGTCTGGAGGAAGAGAGGAGAGGCACAGAATCCACATTGCTTGAGGTCCAGTGTGAAGTTTCCACAGTCAGTGATGGTTTGGGGTGCCATGCCATCTGCTGGTGTTGGTCCACTGTGTTTTCTGAGGTCCAAGGTCGACACAGCCGTATACCAGGAAGTTTTAGAGCACTTCATGCTTCCTGCTGCTGACCAACTTTATGGAGATGCAGATTTCATTTTCCAACAGGACTTGGCACCTGCACACAGTGCCAAAGCTACCAGTACCTGGTTTAAGGACCATGGTATCCCTGTTCTTAACTGGCCAGCAAACTCGCCTGACCTTAACCCCATAGAAAATCTATGGGGTATTGTGAAGAGGAAGATGCGATATGCCAGACCCAACAATGCTGAAGGCCACTATCAGAGCAACCTGGGCTCTCATAACACCTGAGCAGTGCCACAGACTGATCGACTCCATGCCACGCCGAATTGCTGCAGTAATTCAGGCAAAAGGAGCCCCAACTAAGTATTGAGTGCTGTACATGCTCATACTTTTCATGTTAATACTTTTCAGTTGGCCAAGATTTCTAAAAATCCTTTCTTTGCATTGGTCTTAAGTAATATTCTAATTGAATGGAATTAGTGAAATAAATCAACTTTTTGATGATATTCTAATTATATGACCAGCACCTGTATATGCTTTCTAACAGCTTCATGTGGCCGTAAACATTTAATTTGAACGTGGCTTTAAAGTTTCATTAAAGTTTCACTTTCACCACGTAAAGCCGGTAAATGTGGTAATTTATGTAATAATCGTAAAATGTATATGTAAAATGTAATAATCGTAATATGAGTTTACCTTATGGTACGAACCCAGAGTCTCCGCATCAGTATGTGAATAAAATGAGCATGTTCCATCCGAAGCCTTGTGTCGCATTTCAGGACAAAAAAAAAAAAAACCTTGTCGAACAACAATATAAAATGTGGGAAACTATTCATTGGTTATTCTAAAATGAATTGTATTACAAATTATACTACAACTGGAAAGTACTGTAAATTGATAAACTGTTTGGCGTGATGACGTTGAATGTCTCCGACAGCGCCTGTAGTCCCATTTAGCAACTTGATAGCAACCGTCTTTAAGAAACGTAACTGCTTAAAAAAACCACGAGTGTGGTGTAACTAGTGTTTTATGTCGTAGAATAAAACTTGAAAGTATCTTGAGCTTATGTGAACCACTGACCTTATTTAAGGGATTTAACCAAAAACCCATTGACTCTGGGACATGGAACCGGTTGTGTTAAAATGCTAACTCGCTTCCGGGTTTTCGCATACAAAGTGACATCATAGTTCCACCACTCGATTGGTTAACATACAAGCCCAAGTGTGCATATACGCACGTCCTGATTTTGGCTTAAAATTTGGCCCTGGACACATCCTACCTACGAGTTCCCCCATGAATGTTTTTCTGGGTTATAGGCCCTTCAAAATTGGAGTAAATTAATTTATAAATAAAACAGGACAGAAAAAAATAATGATGGATATTACTGAATTCAAAGCAAATATGTGTTTTGTCAGATAGAAATGCACTTGACAATAAAGCAATGGTTTTGAGCTAGAATGAAGAAAATGTAGGCCTAATTCTAATAAATTCTGTCATGCTTTCCTCATGTGTTTCCAAACCTGTATGACTTACTTTCTTCTGTGGAATACAAAAGAAGACATTTTGTAAAATGTTACCAAACCATTTTGCTTACCCTATTGTATGTACAAAATGTCCTGAATTTCTCAAATGATATTCTTTTTTTATGTTCCACAGCAGAAAGAAATTCATACAGGTTTGGAATGACATGATGTTGAGTAAATGATCATTTTTATTTTTTGGGCGAACTATCCCTTTAAGAACTTTAATATTTGTAAATAATACACATCTAATTTATATAAGACATTGATATTTATCTTTAATCGTGCTCTTACTGAATCAACACTTTACTTCTAAAATTAATTAGAACTAAACATCTAAAGAGAGAAGTTATTGCTTATAATTAGTATTAGTAAGATGGTGGTCACAAGAAGTAAAATCATGGTAAATTACTATGGTGCTGAATTGACACGCCTATGTATTGTACCTATGTACCTATGTAACACTCAAATCTTAAATAACAACATTGATACATTTACAAATGATATATTATATAATACACTATATTGCCAAAAGTATTGGGTCACCCCCTTGCAATGAAAGGTTTGACTACTTTAGTAATTTCCATGAGTACAGATCTTAATGTTTAAGCATATAATGATATTCTAGGGAATTGTGTGCTTCTAATTTTATAGTAAGAGTTTGGACAGGACCCTTTTCTATTCTAACATGACAGTGACTCTGTGTATAAGGCAAGGGTCAAAGAGAAATGATGAATCAGTCAGTGTGGAAAAACTTGACTGGTCTGCAGAAAGCCGAATCCCAGCTGAACACCTCTGGTGTGACTTTAAATGCAGACCTTGAGCCGGAAGAGGCCCGCTTTCCACGCTTTCCCCCTCAACGGGTAGCCAGGAATTGTCCCTGCTCTGCCCCGTCAGGGCCCTGAGGGTATATGTAATGAGGTTAGTAGGTACGGGAAGAAGGAGGCGGGAACCGGCGAACATTTAACAACTTTAATAACAAAATAAACAAATACAAATGAAAAGCGGCAGCCCCTCACGGACGACTGCCGCACACAAAACACAAACTAAAAATCCAGGCCTGGTCCTCTCTCGTCTTCCACTGTTGTCACTCCTCATTTAACCCTTCCGAAGCTCCTCCGTGGGACTCGAGACCGGTGAGTGGTGCAGGTGTCGTTCATTACCAATTACTCCACCGGCCTCGCTCCGTTCCCACGGCTCTCGGCCCCGCCCCACTCGTCACAGTATACATTGAGCATTCTGCCTCATACAGGAAATCAGAACAGCTTTTTGTCAGCTTCGGTAACCGCGCTAAAGGTGGCCCCGTTACGATGCAAGGCATTTCTAGGTGGTTAGTGGATGCTATTACCCTAGCATACTCCTCCTTGGGGTTGCAGTGCCCCATCGGAGTCAGAACTCATTCCTGGTCTTCGCCATCCGCATTTGTAAGGTTTTACAACCTGGACGTCCCTGCCTTACAGGCCAGAGTCCTTTCTGCTTAAATTAGCAATCTTATGGGTTTACTTGACCAACATTGTTCAAGCCCCTCCTTAACTTGGTCTGTCCATACTATATGGACGCCAGGTATCAACTTTACAGGATGACACCCAGGCCTCGGATGACCCTATGGCTCAGCCTGTGCTTGGTGTATTCTATTGACTCCCCTGGGTCTTACTCCCACTTGAGTCTTGGTTTTGAGTCGTTCCACGTCATAGCACGGCGTGATTGTACTTGTTCCCATACAGCGTCTCTCGATGCATAATGAGTGAAATATCGAAAGGGAATGTACTCGGTTACTTCCATCAGGATGTTAAATTTGTCAAAGCTGTTTAATAAAGTATATATTGAACTTGTGAATTTATAAATTTTACTACACCATTATTTTTTACTTGGCTGAAAAAGTTTTATATGGGAATATTACACGACACACTGAACCTTTATCAATGTATTGGCGCAAAAACGCACATGGCACACCTTTTAGACCAGTTTCACATGAAATATGATTTCTCGACTGCCACAATTACTTTCTAAACAAAATACTGATTTTGTGCACTTTTTAAGTACCAATATTTTAAATTGGCCTTTGAACTTGCACGGCAAAAAAAAGCCTTACCTTGCCAAAACACGAAGAGAAGCCATTGATTTAATGGCATTGATGAGCGCTCCAAATCCAAATGCAAACTTTGCCTGCAACAATCAGACAGCAATTGACAGCGCTCTGCTCCAATGGCATACATGCATCGTCAGAATGATAGTACTCTAGCCCAATGATGTTGGGGGATCCAGGGGGCGACGGCAATCATATTTCAGGGTATCTGTGCCACTCTTGATCACAACCCTGTTAAAATGTACTGGCAGTACGCACACTCATTGGCGCCCCCTCCAGCTGGTGGCACTCTAGGCAACCGCCTTGCTAGCCTATGCTTAGAAACGGTACTGCATCATACATACACACACAAATACATACATAAAAACACAGTGGTCTGGATGTTACTCCAAGACTGCTATATATGCAGTTGCATTACAATTAATTTATAATGTTGTTGAAAACACAGCCTTTATAAAGGGGGTCACTTCTTTCACAAAAAGGGATCAGCATTTGGGGGTTCTGTGGCATAAAGTTTGAAAACCGATCAACTAAATTATATACAATTATGTGAGTTTGACAAGGAGTTTGAAGTATTTAATTTCTTCATTAATTTGAATTTTGCAAGACATTCTTGCTTATATGTGTATACTGTATTAGTATGATTAGTGTACCTGCTTCCATGAGTATTTGGACAGAGCAAAACAGTCTCTGTTAATGATTACCATATCAAACTAAACTGCAGAGGTCAGCACTTCGTATTGATTGTCTATGTTATTTGGGAAAAGGTAACAGCCCTTTTCATTTGGGTTTTCTAGAAAATTCATTCCTGCAACAGGGCAAACATGCAGTTCTGCTCACGTTGACTTTTCATTATCTTTTTATATAGATTTTCATCAATAAATTATGTTTCTGCGAGCATATTGAGACTTCCGAATTATTTTTTTTTTATAGTGAGTAACCTATCTGATAGCTTCATAATTTGTACACTATATGCTTCATACATGAATGCGACTTTGTTTACAATGTTTAGAATTGTGAACTTGTTTGGGGTTATGCATATGCATATTATTATATTTTTGAACTATCACATTTTTTACAATTTGGAATTTGTCAATAAAGAAATAGAGGAAATAAAATGCATGCAATTACTAAATACAGCATAAAATAGTGTAATCCTCTGTATATTTCTAAGTAAGGAAGTTTGAAAAGGCATGCTATAGTGCATATATGAACTATCATGCCAATGACTGCTGACCTGCAAGGGGTTTCTGATAATACTTCATAATAAAGTACATGCCATGTTTTATTACCCCATTATACATGGATCTTTGCATTGTTTAACTCATGTTACCTGTGCCAAACCCAATACACCACCAGAAAATTCCTTGAACCTTGACCAGCTTCTGGATGGGGGAGTCAGGGGAAGCGTGCAAACGTACATTTGTACGTGTGTTGTTTAGTGTGGGCATGTAACTGAATGTCCCTTCCTACGCAAATGGGGGGTGTACGTGCAGTCTCCAGTGTGCTTGCAAGATAGTCTCTGGTGGAGGGTATAAATTGGGGACGTCAGGTTGTGCTGTACCTTCTCCAGCTAAGCTCTGTCTCACAAGAGGACCCTGCTGACCATGAAGCTCGTTCAAACGCTGACTCTGTGTCTGGTTCTCTCTTTGAGCCTTGCTGCTGCTTCGTGAGTACACACACACACACACACACACACACACACACACACACACACACACACACACACACACACAAACACACACCTGTCAACACATAGTTTGTACAGGCTTAAAATTAATCACAATAATGTGTATAAAATAGCTATTGCACTGAAAAAAATGATACTAAATGTTTTTAAGGTAAGTGGTTGCAAACAATTTATTGTAGCTACATTTCAATACGTTTTTTTTTTAACTATACAACTGTCAACTCAATTTATTTAAATGTAGCTAAAATAAATTGATTGCAACCACTTACCTTAAAAAAATTAGTAAATTAAATTAAACTTTTTTTCGTGTGTTATAAGTGTATTACTTTATCATATCAGTAAGAATGACCTATTTATATTTTTGCTAACATTTTTGCCTGTTTGAAGTGGGGGTTTTTTGCACAACATTTTGATTTATTCACCTTTGAATGCCTGCTCTTTGACTTATATGGATATTGCAGTGTGTTGTAATCTGTCATTTTAACATCCATTTCATCTTTTTTGTGTGTTCAGCAATCATAAGGAGTGTCATGCTCAAAAAGGTGGGTCTTGTAAATTGTTAAAGCATGAATTGCACCATGGTGCTAAGCTTGACCGCTGTGAAGGAATGGAGTTTGACGCAGTTGCTGTGAACGAGGAGGGAATTCCTTATTTCTTCAAGGGTGAGAGATGGTAGATCAGAGAAGTCAGACTTTTATCAGTGAGAAATAAATAAGTAGGCTAAATAAATAAATATAAATACATATCATATACAAATATTAAATTGTTTAATTGTGTGATTATCTTGTTATCTTATTGACCTTATGACCTTTCTCTTTGATTTTTGACTGAAGGTGACCAACTGTTCAAGGGTTTCCATGGCAAGGCTGAGCTGTCTAATGGAACTTTCCCTGAGCTGGATGACCATCATCACTTGGGACATGTGGACGCTGCATTCCGCATGCACTCTGAAGAAAGCCCAGACCACCATGACCACCAGTTCTTCTTCCATGTAAGTTTAACATTCTCTTAAATGCAGTTTATAATCCAGTGTGATGCATGCAGACATGTAAACTAGCCTCTTCTTTGACACCATTAAAGGACACCAAGGTCTTCAGCTACTACAAGCACAAGCTGGAGAAGGACTATCCCAAGGATATCTCTGAGATTTTCCCTGGAATTCCTGACCATTTGGATGCTGCAGTGGAGTGTCCCAAGCGAGACTGCACTGATGACACCATAATCTTTTTCAAAGGTATTATACTATTGTGGTCTTTTTCTATCTGCAGAGGTTACAACATGATGGAAATGTATTAAGTATGTTGAGAGGTTTTGTTGTGTCTAAATTTCTTCACAATCCACCAAAGGTGATGAGATCTACCACTTCAATATGAAGACCAAGAAGGTTGATGAGAAAGAATTCAAGAGCATGCCCAACTGCACCGGAGCCTTCCGTTACATGGATCATTATTACTGCTTTCATGGTCATCAGTTCAGCAAGTTTGACCCAGTTACAGGAGAAGTCCATGGCAAATATCCAAAGGAGACCCGTGATTACTTCATGAGATGCCCACATTTTGGTAAGTGTAATAATGAACATGCAAGTGTGGAAAAGTTATACGACTGGAGAAAGCAATTTAGCATTAGAAAAAAAAGAAGAACTTGGAATCTGGTGTCTCTCTAGGACAAAAGAGCACTGATGACCACATTGAGAGAGAACAGTGCAGCCGTGTGCACTTGGATGCTATTACATCTGATGATGATGGCAGTGTATATGCTTTCAGAGGTGAGTTTCATATCGTTGTTTCATCCAGACATCATTATAGTGATAGGATTTTTTTTTCCGTGACTCTTTCAGTTTATATCATTATGCAGGTGGCATTTATTAGCGAATCAATTAATCATTTATTCAAATGATTCCTTCAAATCCTTTCACTTTCATGCTAACTGCCTTACATAGTATTCAAGGCTACTATTTAGGGTGGCGTCTTTAAATGTGAATCACTAAATCAACTAAATCAATCAAATTCACTAAACATTTGTGAGTCACTGAACCATTAATGAATCATTGAATCATTCATTTAACTGATTTGTTGAAAAAGATTCATACATAGATGCAATGTTTGCACCATGTGGCTGTAATGTTTGTTATGGACTGTTTTAATGGTCAGAACACAAACAGACAATGTAGATGGCAATGTTGTTTTTCTAAAATCTAATATACTCAATATTAACGTCTTGTTTATTAAATTGTTGTAAAAAAGCAAAACCACTTGCTAAAGTGGTACACAATCGCACTGCCCTTACAATATCAGCATGTTTGTGATAACATGCAGCCTATGGCAGAATCACAACCTTATATTCAGGGACAAAAGCTCTCTTGCCCTGTGTGCTAAATCTTAAATATGTATACAAACATACAATTGCAAGTCACTCATTTAACAAATGCAATTTCAGAAGGTTCACTGATTCAATCATCTGTAAAGAAAATCCCTGTTTCTCTTCCCCAGGGCACCACTTCCTCAGCAAAACTGGAGATAAGTTTCATTCAGACACAATTGAGAGTGCTTTCAAAGAGTTGCACAGTGAAGTGGATGCAGTCTTCTCTTATGAAGGCCATCTCTACATGACCAAGGTTCATTTGTGCAGCAAATGACTTTCATAAATCTTTATATTATTAGGTGTCTCTTAATCTATTGTACTGTACACAATGAAGTGAAAATGTCTGCATTCATATTCTTATATGTTCTGTTCCATGTGCAGGACAATGAGGTGTTTGTGTACAAAGTTGGAGAGCCACACACACACCTGGAAGGTTACCCCAAACCTCTGAAGGATGTCCTGGGAATTGAGGGTCCCATAGATGCTGCCTTTGTGTGTGCAGACCATCACATTGCTCATGTCATTAAAGGTTTGGCAAGCATTGGCATGCTTGTTCTGTAAAATAATGTAGATTGTCTATTCTCATTACAAACGTTTGTCATCTAGTGACAGAATGCGTACTGTTTTTTCTACTATAGGTCAAAAGGTTTATGATGTTGACTTGAAAGCCACCCCACGTGTGCCTTTGAAGGAAGGAACCATAACACACTTAAAAAAAGTTGATGCTGCAATGTGTGGACCCAAGGGTGTGACGGTTGTGATCGGTAACCATTACTACCAATATGCAAGTCTCATGATGATGACGATGGCCAGAATCATGCCTGAACTGCACAAGGTATCTCAGGAGCTGTTTGGCTGTGACCACTAGAGGGAGGCATACAGAGAAGGAGAAGAGGAACTGCTGTGCAAGGGACCTAGTCTGTGCAGACTGTCTCTTAAAAATAGCCACAGTAACCGCACTGACTAGGATTTTCAAGCCATAACATATCCACTTTTCTCTAAATTTTGTCAAACCTGATCTCATAAGAAAATTCCTACCTCTTGAATAATTTATCCCACCATAAACATGTGAACATATAAAAGCAATCCTAGCTTTTGCTGCCATTACACCGTGTGCTGACTCATGTACTTGCATCTATTAGTTTTTTTAAGCTCCATCAATATGAAATACTTAAATATTTCACCTTGGTCTATATACTCTGTGGTTAATAAATAATCTTATATCATTTTCATTTGTCTGTTTATTGTGGTCCTAAAATGTGCACATATGAGTGATGTAAACATACACCAAACCAGCTAGTACACACAAAGACAAGCTGTCTTTGGCTTATGATTCATCCTCCGCCTCTCTCTTGTTTTGTGTTTTTGTATCCGTCAGACACAACAATGGCAGTTTTAGTGCTTAAGACAGGCAAAACTCTCTCAAACACACAGGTACAGGCACGCCTTTCATTATGAGGAATTTTCATAGGCATAATGGTTTTTGTACTGAGCTAATAATATTGAACCACACCTGTTAACATTCTCACAGAACACTTTCTGCATGGGAAAGCTGGAGGTTCTCATAATGTAGGGTTAGAAACCTAAGCTATGAATATTACATTTGAGATATATTTCAGAATACACTTGTTCTGGTTTATTACTTGTGGTATGAACACGCCTTTGATGTCAACTACGGTTAAACTAGTCAAAACTGGTTATTTGTTCATCATGATCTTAATTCCTTAAAGGGGTCATATGATGCTTTTTTAAAGATTATTATTTGGTGTATTTGGTGTAACAGAATATGTTGACATGCTTTAATGTTCAAAAAACACATTATTTTTCAAATACTGTACATTATTGTAGGTCCTCTATGCCCCGCCTCTCTCAAACAAAGTCGTTTTCTACAAAGTCCCTCCTTCCAACAAGCACAGTCTGCTTTGATTGGCCAACTGGCACAGTGCAATGTGATTGGACGAACACCACAAGCACAAGTCGAAAATGTAACGCCCCTTTCCATAATCCCATGCTTTAGCTTTCAAAACGAATGGAAAGACAGTTGAACATAATGTCCTTAGTTTTACCATCAGTTCAAGCCGAGAGGGGAACAGAGTCATGTGGCAGTTTGCACACAAGCCCACAAGCGAGCACGCACACACACACACACACACACACAAACACACGAAGCTGCGCTGTGACCCCGTCTCTCTCTCTTCTCTCTCTCTCTCTCTCTCTACCTCTCTCTCTCTCTGTCTGTCTCTAGCTAGCACATACACGTGCAAAACTCCTCGTTTGAACAGTCAATAATACTTAAACTAATACTAACAAAACATTCAGTCGCTGATTCAGAAGCGCCAGATTGTCATAGCAAAGTCAGAATTACCTCCTCTCCTAGGTTCACGAAACGGTCGTCCATAAAATGTGTTGCTGTTCTGTTGTAAGTAATAATGATTCCTAAATGCATCTACTTTCGGAAGGCCAAATAAAGTGCTTTTGCTTTTACATAGAAACACAAATCTCCCTGTCTTGAGATTTGTCTCAAGTCTCCTGACATGGCTGCTTCAGCACTACTGCGTTTACTGAAACCATGCCTTCTTTTTTACGTGAACATTTGGGCTGCATTATGCAAATATTTCCACATTGTAAAGTAGACATGTGGGGGCATGTTTGAATGAGCCGCTTTTGGGGTATCGGGGGTTCCTGGCAGAGTCTTAACTTTTAACTTTTATAAACAAAGTTTTTACAAAGATAAATCTGGTTTCTAGCCAGGATCCGAATTCTAGCATTGAATCCCGGTCACGTGCCATAACCATCAGCAGATCCCGACGAGCCAGTGTGCAGTGACTTTCAAGTCATTGGACCGGCACTTAGAGTTTACAACTTAACGTCGAGGGTCTGACTGCAGCCAAACGAACACTCATTAGCACCATAGCCCACCATCACATTGTTGATGTCATCTGTCTGCTGGAGACACACATGGCAGACCAGTTGGCAGGGAGCTACACCATTGGAGGATTTGACCTTATCTTGTCAACGCCAGATGCCAGATTCGGCCATGCAACATATGTTCACAGTGATGTCGCTGATGCCTCCAGTCTCTTCATCACGCTTATGTGACATCGTTCAGGTTGGAGGATTCAGAGACACCATTGTCTACAAACCTCCCAGTTATCACTGGGACCAAGGTGCGCTTCCATTTCTTGTGGATCCCGCGGCATACGTGGGTGACTTCAACAGCCATCATCCTGATTGGGGCTGCTCAGAAGCTGGAAAGGATGGAGAGGCCTTGGCGAATGGGCATCCAACAGTGATCTCACTCTGACCCATAATGCCAAGCAGCATGGTACTTTCTATTCGGAAAGATGGCAAAAGGACTACTCACCAGATTTGTGTTGGATCACATCAATCTGTGACCACCCCCAGCCAGCTAGCTTGACAGTGTTGAGATATTTCCCTCATAGTCAGCACAGACCATTGCTCATTCACATAGGACTACAACTGCTGATTATCCACGGCTCATCCAAGAAGCGCTGGAACCTCCGTAAAGCCGACTGGGACCTGTACAGTAGCAAGCTGGAGAGAAGTAACCATCCCTTCTCGCTGTATCCCAATCGAGGAGGCGTACCAACGCTTCAAAGGAACAATTTTCAGTGCTGCTACTACAGCCATCCCTCATCCCAAGCTCACCTTGAGGAGTACGAAGGGTCTGGAAACCCCGACATTGCCGACCACCTAATTTAATCCCTGGATGCTGCCATACGAAGCCGATGGGAAGAATTAGTGGAAAAATCAACTTCACACACACCAGTCGGAAGAGTTGGAACCTGATTCGTCGACTGGGTGCCTCCCAACTACCACCAGGACAGTCCAGACCAGCTGTTAGTCCAAACGCCGTTGCCAGCCACCTTCTCCAGGTGGCAAAAGCTCCACTGTCGAAACCACACCGACAATCCGTGTGCAATGAGTGGCGGCAGTATTGTCACTTGAAGACAGTTGGACTGGAGAGTGACTGCCCGGAGGAATTCACAGAGTTAGAACTGGATGCGGTGCTCCGAACGGTGAAGATCGGCTCTGCTGCAGGATATGACAACATCCTGCCAGAATTTCTTAAACATCTTGGATCCAAGGCTAAATCATGGCTCGATTCGTTCTACATGCAGCTGACTCGAGAAAAAAAAATTCCACAAGCCTGGCTCCAGACAAAAGTCATCGCCATCCTGAAACCCGGAAAGGACCTAAATCTTGCGGCCAGCTATCGCCTAATATCCTTGCTACCTGTGTGTCTCAAGCTACTTGAAGGCTTGATCCTGCACCGAATCATCCCAGTCTTGGAGAAAACCATCACAGACGAGCAGGCAGGGTTCAGGCAGGAACGTATCACCAGTGACCAAGTTCTTGCCCTGACGACATACATTGAAAACGGATTCCAGCAAAATCAGAAAACTGGGATCGTCTTCCTTGACCTAACCACGGGTTATGACATGGTCTGGCATGCTGGTCTCCTTTTGAAACTATCCAAAGATTTACCATGTTGGGTAGTAGAGGCTATAGAACTCTTCCTCCATGACAGACGTTTTCGAGTACACATGGCAGACAAAAACATCTCTTGAAGAAAACAAGCAAACGGACTCCTGTCTCCAAGTCTCTTCAACATCTATATTAATGATCTTCCGGTAACACAGTCCCGCAAGTTCATCTACTCCGATGACATCTGCATTCGGACCCAACATCAGAGATTTGACGAGATCGAAAACTTACTGAACAAGGACATGGATTTGATGGTGGACTTCCTCTGTAGGTGGCGACTCCAACCGAACTGCTGCTGTTGGGAACCAGAAACCATGCAGCACATTGTCAACAAATGTCAGCTGACTCATTTCAACGGTGGACTCGAGGCTTTACACCTGGCTGAACAAGATGCTGTTCTGTGGCTGGGCACGCAATACAAACGAAGAAGAACTTTGATAAAGAATATCTCTTTTGTTTTGAGACTTTAGTCTTTGTAACTTCCGGGATCTTGTCTATGCACAATCAGCTTGTAAGAAAGCAAAACTTGAAATCGCATCATATGACCCCTTTAAGGAAATTGCCTATATGACATAGCCTACTTATAGCAATGGGATGTAATTGAAAGTTATTAAATATCTAAATACAATAATTTTTTATTATTAGTCAGAGGGGGTCGTTGCCCCTCAGATTCATGTCTTGATTAGAGTCTGTCTCTCGTGTCAATTGCACAGTACACTTTAGATAGTACTATGTGTCATGCAGCAGTAACCAAACTCCAGCTCGGTAGCTTTGTGTTCCTCGTAAGTTACTGTTAGGAGTCGTAACTGTTCAAATTATTTATAAAAATGAATGGAATGTACGAATGCAACATTAAAAAGGAGCCAGCAATACTAATGCGATCATTTAATTAGTCACAAAGCGTTACGTACAAAGCAATAATTAGTAGAGCATATTTGATTATTTGATTGGCCTAGTTTTTCCTCATATCTTTCGTAGGAATGTAACTTGTACACGTAACTCGTAATAACACCATTTCCTGCTCCACCCGAAGGGCTTAAAAGAATCGAACCTGAAACTTAAGTGAGAATAGTGTGAAACCAGACACTGCCATCAGCAACATTTTATATGAGCAAATTCAAAATCGAATATGGCCCTACGAAACCAAAATGGCAAAATAACCATAATTTTACTAACAAATTGTAGCGGTGTCTTTATATGCACTAACATTATCTATACGTTCTGCAGTTTCAAATGAAATGAAACCGAAACTTATAGTCTATAACACGGCCAGCATTTCAGCGCAGCTCACAGCAGTGCAGAAGCTGAACGGAGTGAGTATGCTTCCTTCTTTCTCTGATGGAGAGAATTTAGACTGAATTACAAAACCCATATGGAATGTTTAAGAATAATAGATAAATGTGTCTTTCACGATTGTTCATGTTAAATGAAGTTTATAATAATTCATAACAATAATTTAAATGTAATTAGCACAATCGCATTAACAAGATTTAGCCTATGGCAAGCCGTTTTGACATTTGATCTATTAATGGTGTATCTATTTTCATGCTACTAGTACTTATTTTTTAGATACTAGTATCTTTTTCCATTAAGTACTAGTACTGCTTATTTTTTTAGCTGCTTATTGTTTAGCTACTAGTACCTGTTTAAAAGATAGCCTACTTTTTCATTAGATACTTGATCTTATTTATTAATACTCATTAATTACTAGGCTGCCTATTAAATAGACACTATACTTATTTAGCAGATATGTTTTCATTAGATAGCCATTCTAGTAGATAGTACTTATTCAATAGATAGTTGTAATGACTGGTCAAAGGCGTGTGGATCCATGTGCAGTAAGATATTAGTAATAATAATAGTATGAGTTGGACTGTGCTATTTGTAATGAATGTGTATTACAATTTAAACCAAAAAGTATTTAAAGTAGATGATTCAGGTATGAAGTCTATCCCTTCAACATCAGTAATTTTGGTTTGCTGTAACAGATAAAAGATCTCATTGAAAAGTTCATTAAAAGACAAGAGACCATCAGCTTGGTTGTGGTGCCTGCAAACATCGACATCGCCACTACTGAGGCTCTGCAGATGGCCTCCAGAATTGATCCATCTGGACAAAGGACTCTGGGTATGCAACATTTTAGATAGGCTGCTCACTGAATGTGTCAATAAGTATTTTCTGATAGTTTATCTTGCTTTGTGACATAATACAATAAACAGAGATGTAAACAGGTAAGGGCGAAAAAGGTGAGAACATTGCACAGATAGAGGGCGTGCTCTACACATCATTTTTTTAAAGATATTTGCTTTGCATGCTCATTTGTAGTTACCTTATTACCTTTTATTACCTTATATGTCCAAAACTGTCATTTATCTGTCCCGCCCCCCACACACACACACACGCACGCACGCACGCAAAAAAAACATTTGTTGCAACATTTTACAAAAATCAAGATTGAATATATACAGTATTTGGTCAAAATCCCATGTTAAACAATGATGTATAAAGGCTTTTAAAGACAATATTGGCTGATTAGACAGTAATGCTGACCTTAAAATGTAAAATGTTTGCCCTCTCTCTTTACTGTTCCCGCATCTCAGATCTCATAGTTTTTGAAGTAAAGAGTAAAGAAAATAATATATAAAAATAATTGAAAACATTGGATCTAAGCAAATCAAATAGGTGACATATCAAAAAAGTGTGTTGTCGCTGAAAGGTAAGGAGTTTGCATCTTTAATTAGAATAAATCTTTATACCTGCAGGTATTCTGACAAAGCCAGACTTGGTGGACAAGGGCATGGAGGAGATGGTGGTCAGAACGGTCAACAATCAAGTAATACCTCTGAAGAAGGGCTACATGATTGTGAAGTGCAGAGGCCAGCAAGACATCAATGAGAAGCTCGATCTGATCAAAGCTCTAGAAAAAGAAAGACGTTTTTTTGATGAACATTCTCATTTCAGGCAAGAACATTTATTTGGTTTTGAGAATTTGCTCAATTCTGTCAGTTCTCTCAGAATGTGTAACACAAACAATGTCATGTCTGTGGAAGAAAAACAATAGGGTGGTAATATGTAAGCAAGAGCTATATGTTATAGTAAGTATTGTTAGTGTTTCACATAAGCTATGCATAATTCTGCAGTAGTCCTAAACTACTTTAGTCTTTGTAACTTCCGGGATCTTGTCTACGCACAATCAGCTTGTAAGAAAGCAAAACTTGAAATCGCATCATATGACCCCTTTAAGGAAATTGCCTATATGACATAGCCTACTTATAGCAATGGGATGTAATTGAAAGTTATTAAATATCTAAATACAATAATTTTTTATTATTAGTAAGAGGGGTCGTTGCCCTCAGATTCATGTCTTGATTAGAGTCTGTCTCTCGTGTCAATTGCACAGTACACTTTAGATAGTGCTATGTGTCATGCAGCAGTAACCAACTTTGTGTTCCTCGTGTTACTGTTAGGAGTCGTAACTGTTCAAATTATTTATAAAATGAATGGAATGTACAGAATGCAACATTAAAAAGGAGCCAGCAATACTAATGCGATCATTTAATTAGTCACAAAGCGTTACGTACAAAA
Source organism: Gymnocypris eckloni scoliostomus (assembly GCA_027564155.1). Taxonomy (NCBI): domain Eukaryota; kingdom Metazoa; phylum Chordata; class Actinopteri; order Cypriniformes; family Cyprinidae; genus Gymnocypris; species Gymnocypris eckloni. The sequence goes on along the minus strand of CM050425.1, from coordinate 6,719,555 downwards.
GCAATAATTAGTAGAGCATATTTGATTATTTGATTGGCCTAGTTTTTCCTCATATCTTTCGTAGGAATGTAACTTGTACACGTAACTCGTAATAACACCATTTCCTGCTCCACCCGAAGGGCTTAAAAGAATCTAACCTGAAACTTAAGTGAGAATAGTGTGAAACCAGACACTGCCATCAGCAACATTTTATATGAGCAAATTCAAAATCGAATATGGCCCTACGAAACCAAAATGGCAAAATAACCATAATTTTACTAACAAATTGTAGCGGTGTCTTTATATGCACTAACATTCTCTATACGTTCTGCAGTTTCAAATGAAATGAAACCGAAACTTATAGTCTATAACACGGCCAGCATTTCAGCGCAGCTCACAGCAGTGCAGAAGCTGAACGGAGTGAGTATGCTTCCTTCTCTCTCTGATGTAGAGAATTTAGACTGAATTACAAAACCCATATGGAATGTTTAAGAATAATAGATAAATGTGTCTTTCACGCTTGTTCATGTTAAATGAAGTTTATAATAATTCATAACAATAATTTAAATGTAATTAACACAATCGCATTAACAAGATTTAGCCTATGGCAAGCCGTTTTGACATTTGATCTATTAATGGTGTATCTATTTTCATGCTACTAGTACTTATTTTTTAGATACTAGTATCTTTTTCCATTAAGTACTAGCACTGCTTATTTTTTTAGCTGCTTATTGTTTAGCCACTAGTACCTTTTTAAAAGATAGACTACTTTTTCATTAGATACTTGATCTTATTTATTAATACTCATTCATTACTAGGCTACCTATTAAATAGACACTATACTTATTTAGAAGATATGTTTTCATTAGATAGCCATTCTAGCAGATAGTACTTATTCAATAGATAGTAGATACCCATGGCATCTTGCTTTATTTATATTTATTTATTATAGACTAATGATCGTCTTAACCAAACTTTCACTGCGTGCCTGGGCAGATCACCTGAGCGCACCTGAAGACGGTTTGAAGTGACCCTTGAGTGATCAGAAATGTTCCAAAGTAAATTCAAGCTTTTCTTCGATTTCTCCTTCGTCATTTTCTTTTCTTGTAACCTTCCCTCTCATCCAAAGGGGGGTAGAGTAAGACAAGAAGAAATGAAGCGAAGCACGTAAAGGAAACCAGGATACGCAAATGAGAAATGCGAAGCCCTTTCTTCCTCCACTAGTGAAGCTTGCGCGGTTTGTGTAGGCTACTTTCTTACAAAAGAAGTGGAGAGGAAGTAACATTTGTCAGATACATAGACGTTTCAGACTTCATTAATTCATATCGGTTTAATACAGCATTTAACATTTTCCAATGTTATTAAAATACCAATAAAGCTAGGTCTATATTTTTTATCACTTCAATTTTGATGAACGTGACACAATGTAGGATTAAGGTGACATCAAATAAAAATTTTTTTTGCTGTATTTGTGAGCATTAATGGAATTAAAGTCGTCCAAAAAACAACAAACAAACTATATATCTGTTAATCTAGTCCAATCGTGAAATAGCTGTCAGCTCATGCAGCCGCTCTGGAGAAGCTGTGCAGAATGAGCTCAACGATTTGGGACTGTCCAAATGCCCACACTTGCAGTCTTTGCACTTGACCACTTGTCTACTTACATTACTTATATTTCCTGTGTTTAGCTCTAGTGTTCAAGTGGGTGTGAAGACCACAAGTGTAGAACTCTTCATTACCCGATGGGACTTTTGTAGGGACCCGATTGCATTTTACAATATGTTGTAAAAATGCAAGTGTTTACAGAGCTTTATTTGGATTTCCAATCATTTGCATTTTAATGCCTGTTCAGTAAAATAATTTGTAAAACAACCTGCTTCTATTCATGTCTTTCACACAGCGGTGATGTTAATGAATCCAGATGTTCCACTTTATTTTAAAATAGTTATTAAACTCTGGCTCTTGGTCATATTTTGCAGACAGAATTCGGACATGTCTCCATCTGGTTCTTCAAAGGGGGGAAATAAAACCAGTGGTCTGAACCAGCAATATGAAGAGAAGGTGCGTCCATGCATCGACCTTGTGGACTCTCTCAGGTCTTTAGGTGTTGAAAAAGACCTGAACCTGCCAGCTATTGCTGTCATAGGCGACCAGAGCTCAGGAAAGAGTTCAGTACTGGAAGCCCTGTCTGGAGTGGCCCTGCCAAGAGGAACAGGTACACATCCTAAAGACTAGAATAACTAAATACCATTTTCCCCTTTCCTTCCTTGTCAGCATCGCTCATGTCTCACTATGTGACCATCTAATGTTACACAGGTATTGTAACACGATGTCCTCTAGTGCTGAAACTGAAGAAGGTTACAAAGGATGCTACATGGAAAGGAGTGTTGTCATATAAGGACCAAAAAAAAAAACTAAAAGACCCAGCAGATGTAGAGAATGCTGTCTTAAATGGTTTGTGTTATTCCACAAGTGTATTAATGTAGATTATTGAGGGCTTTAATGCCATCTAGATTTAATTTTAGTTGAATTAACCATTTTGTTATTGATGGGATGATTGGGATATTGTATTGTTTTGTAGCTCAGATAGCATTGGCTGGAGTGGGTGAAGGGATCAGTCACGAGATGATCACTCTGGAGATCCAGTCCAGTGACGTTCCTGACCTCACACTCATCGACCTGCCAGGCATCGCTAGAATTGCCACTGGAAACCAGCCAAAAGACATAGAGAAACAAGTAAGATACAGTTTTGCTTATGCACATGTTTAGAAATGGTACATAGTACATTTGTAAATACTAACAATTAGGCAATGTGGTGCAGATGATTAATAAGAGAGCTTATGATATGTCACCGCTATGCGGCAATGGGGATTTTAGATAATAGTATGAGTTGAACTGTGCTATTTGTAATGAATGTGTATTACAATTTAAACCAAAAAGTATTTAAAGTAGATGATTCAGGTATGAAGTCTATCCCTTCAACATCAGTAATTTTGGTTTGCCGTAACAGATAAAAGATCTCATCGAAAAGTTCATTAAAAGACAAGAGACCATCAGCTTGGTTGTGGTGCCTGCAAACATCGACATCGCCACTACTGAGGCTCTGCAGATGGCCTCCAGAATTGATCCATCTGGACAAAGGACTCTGGGTATGCAACATTTTAGATAGGCTGCTCACTGAATGTGTCAATAAGTATTTTCTGATAGTTTATCTTGCTTTGTGACATAATACAATAAACAGAGATGTAAACAGGTAAGGGCGAAAAAGGTGAGAACATTGCACAGATAGAGGGCGTGCTCTACACATAATTTTTTTTAAAGATATTTGCTTTTGCATGCTCATTTGTAGTTACCTTATTACCTTTTATTACCTTATATATCCAAAACTGTAATTTATCACCCCCCCACACATACACACACACACTTACGCACAAAAAAAAAAACATTTGTTGCAACATTTTACAAAAATCAAGATTAAATATATTTGGTCAAAATCCCATGTTAAACAATGATGTATAAAGGCTTTTAAAGACAATATTAGCCAATTAGACTCTTAAATTAGACCCCCTATAAAAACATTTTCTCATTGGATCTAAGCAAATCAAATAGGTGACATATCAAAAAGTGTGTTGTCACTGAAAGGTAAGGAGTTTGCATCTTTAATTAGAATAAATCTTTATACCTGCAGGTATTCTGACTAAGCCAGACTTGGTGGACAAGGGCATGGAGGAGATGGTGGTCAGAACGGTCAACAATCAAGTAATACCTCTGAAGAAGGGCTACATGATTGTGAAGTGCAGAGGCCAGCAAGACATCAATGAGAAGCTCGATCTGATCAAAGCTCTAGAAAAAGAAAGACGTTTTTTTGATGAACATTCTCATTTCAGGCAAGAACATTTATTTGGTTTTGAGAATTTGCTCAATTCTGTCAGTTCTCTCAGAATGTGTAACACAAACAATGTCATGTCTGTGGAAGAAAAACAATAGGGTGGTAATATGTAGGCAAGAGCTATATGTTATAGTAAGTATTGTTAGTGTTTCACATAAGCTATGCATAATTCTGCAGTAGTCCTAAACTACTTAGTCACTATTCAAATTCGTTCTTTCCCTTCAGGCCTCTTCTTGAGGATGAAAAAGCTACAATACCCGTTCTTGCAGAAAGACTCACAAAAGAATTGGTTCAACACATCACTGTGCGTATGCAAAGTTACATGACATACAGCTAAAATTTTGACACAGAACAGAGTCTATGACAATAATCAATATAAAATGTATTTTAATAATAACATAGATGTCAGAATAGGGTGCACATTTCCAGATTCAATTTCCATGTATTTTACTTTTAGAAAACGCTGCCGCAGTTACAGAATCAACTGGATGTGAAATTAGAGAAGACATCTGAGGAGCTTAAAGCACTGGGAGATGGAGTTCCTTTAGATGAAGATGAGCAGGGCAGTTTTCTCATTAAGGTAAACACACACACATACACACACTTCTTTTTGGCAATGCTTTCATGTGCTTTTTTTTATATATAACTGCATTACACTTTGTGCTCTGCAGAAAATTCGTCAGTTCAATGATGCCCTTGAAGGAGTAAAGAGAGCAGAGGAAGATCTAAACAACTCAGACGTGAGGGTCTACACCAAAAGCAGGCAGGAATTTGGAAAATGGAAACAAGTCCTAGATGCCAAAACTATTAAAAGTAAGTTTATAATAAGAATATAGCATTATAGATTTAATTCCTTTATATAGGGATGTACTGCAAATATTGGAGGTCCTACTCACAAGTCATGAAATTGTATACTGATGTTTTTTGTAGTTGTTTTTGCCATTTCTTTTTTTTGGTATATGCACTTTGGATTGAATTATTTTGTAGCAGGTACTATGACAGAATTCTTCATGATTGTTTTCTGTCTTTTCTCTCTAGCGGAGGAAATCCTCAGAGATGAGGTAGAAGAGTATGTTAAGAATCACAGAGGAAAGGAGCTTCCTGGATTTGTGAACTATAGAACCTTCGAGAACATTGTCAAGAAACACATCCAGGAGCTAGAGGAGCCTGCTTTAAAACTCCTAAAAGACATCACCGGTGAGAGTTTGATGATGGCCGAGAGCATGGTTTAATTGTTCACTGTGCCCTCAATTAAGATATTTTCCCCCTACAATTGTAATGTACAGTATATACACATAATTTGTTACTACTGTACAAGAAAAATAAAAGCTTTCCTTCAGAAAGAGGATGTATAAAATCAAAGTAAAGTATGCATGTATAATGATGCTTTTCACCTACTCTGATTGACTCTTCTGTTTACTTGTCTCCTGTATTTACAGACATCATTCACACCTGTGTGGATAATACTGTTGACTCTCATTTTAATGCCTTCTCTAAACTGTTGAGGGCAGCAAAAGATCCAATTGAAGATTTTCTTGAAGAGCAATTTCAGATATCTGAAAAGAAAATACATTCTCAATTCAAGATGGAGAAGATTGTTTACTCTCAAGATGCTCTCTACAGTCGCCAGCTAGATGATGCAAAAAAAAAAATCTTCCCATCATCACATATTGGTTCACTTCTCAGTGCAGATGTACGTGAGATGGCGCATCATCTCACTGCCTATTTCACGGTAATCGTTTGTTAAATTCATACAACAATACATATATTGATCATAGAAGTAATGATAAAGTGTGAAGTAATCACTATGCTACTAGTGGCACCTAACAGAATTGTAAAAAAAAAAGTAAAGATTGTTTCCAAATAGTCTTCCAAAAATAGTCTTCTAGTCACATTTACATTTCCTTGTCCCTTCACATTTATGTGGAATAAAAAAAGAAAGCTGAAAGATAAACACAGTATACCTTTAAAGAAGAAAGAGTTAGTTCATCTTTTGCATGCAAGGACATTATTTGTGGCAAAGTCTTGTGACAAATACTGACTTTTGTGCAAGTTGTAGTTTTGTGTTTGAATTTGAATGTAATTTGTATTTGTAGATTACCCGTGACCGTCTGGCTAACCAAATTCCACTGATAGTCCAGTACCACATGCTGGACCAGTACATCTCTCAGCTTCAGAATGCAATGCTTGCCATGATTGGAAGAAACAATCCAGGAATCCTGCTCCGAGAAGATTCTGGTGTGGCACGTAAAAGGAAAGAACTAAAAGAGCGATTGGAGCGCCTGAAGAGTGCAGGCAAAGTCCTGTCCAAATTTGTGCATTCTGCATAACTGTGTGTAAACTCGCTCCTTTAATATGAATATTGTTCCTTTAGTTTAAAGTCAGAAGGAAATCAAAGTTGACCTATTTTATTTAAAAAACTTTTTTTGTTAGTAGCCTACGTTACTGGTCTTTTAGTAAAAATAGTTCAGCTGTGTATATATTTCAATATATTCGTTTTAATCAGAAATAGCCTATGTCACAATATGGTAGGAAAGTTGATCATTTCTGTTTCATTCCAACTTTAACAGTTATATTAAATTATTGTAATAATAAATCACTTTTCATCATTTCCAGTTATGATGTTGTTCTGTTAAAAATGTGTTCTTGATTCGATTTATATTGTATTTGCCTTAGATTTGTAATGTATTAATGTAAGACATTTATATCCAAGAATGCACTGGTTTTGGTTTATTTGGAAGTACTTGTAATGTTAATCAAACATGCTTTTTTATTCTGCTTACTGTCTTGGGCTGTTTTTTATTGTACTAATAAAGCTACTGGAGTAGACTAATGGAATTATTTTATCATGATCATGGTGAAAGATATAGACAATACTAGTGCCATTTCAACAGCAGGCTAAAAAAGTATTTCTAGAAATTAGCTAATTGCTATTCTAATTATTCTAATTGCTTTGCCAATGTTTTATTATTTATACATGGATTATTGTGGATTTAATTTACCTAAATTAGTTTTTTTTTAATTCCGTTCACCACATTCACAATGTTTGGCACAGTAAACGTTAGGTGGCGGTATGTGACTATGTTCTTCCATATGGCAGTGACTCCGAAGAAGACCGTGGACGTTGTTAAGCGCACTCCTCCATCATGTCCCTCCGCACCATGTTTGCGCTGCACTCTCTGTCCCGTGCTGCGCTCCTCAGATATACCGCTGCTGCTCAGTTTCATGCGACTTCAAACTGCAGTGGCGCAAAAGTCGCTGTTGTAAGTAACGTAATGTATTTATGCTGACTGCACATGACTGTCATTGACGCAGTATGTCAAATTACCTAAATATATTATAGTGCCCCATTTTAAAGCAGCCTTGTGTGAAATTAATAGGTCTCCTCAACAATTTTTCGTTGAGAGATTGTTTTATGTTAGGTTTGACTATGTTTTGGAAGTAGTTAAGTTACTTGTCCGTTTTGGCAGGGTCACGTTACCCTGTTTTTAGTCTGCTCCTTTGCATTAAACAGTAAAAATCAGTAACATTTTCATTTTAAAGTGCACGGGATACTGTAGAGTCAATAGCCGAATGTCATTATCTCAAAATAAACCCTGACAAGGTAATCAGGAGGAACACTGCAACTATATTGTCATCGTGTAACGGTTGATAATCACTAAACGAGACGCAAGATGGCGCCAGCTGCGTTTGTATGAAGGAAAAGCGAACTCGAGTGACGTTACACGGTGTTACGTAGTCCGACATAGCACAGCCCCCCTGAGAAACACAACAATAACAACAGAAAATGTGCACAAACACATCTCAAAACAACCACATAGTCATTCAATAAGATACACCCGTAACACACAGTGACATTAAATTAACTAATCAGTTTTAAGTATTCCAGACAGCCGTTTGGAAATTATTTTAATATATATTGAAAAAATTTAACCGGTATTTTCTAAAGCGTTTATTTCCTGTTCTCCAAAACACATACCGACAGCAAAACTATAACTTTATCTTTGCTTTTATTAGGTGTTGTCAGGATGTGGTGTCTATGATGGTACTGAAATCCATGAGGCATCAGCGTGAGTAACGTTACCATATTATTTTCTTTCTTGAGTCATTCAGTGGGTTCACAACAACCTGTAACTTGATAAAGGACATGCATCCAACAAGGAACCAGCTGCAGCATGGGTTTCATGCTAAGTTTGACTTTAGGAGTTCTCTACTGTAAATATAAACGTTATTTGTTAGTTATTTTTATATTGATATTAATCATTTTTCAAACTGTCATATTTCTGAATTTTCTTCTCAGTGAAACCTAGATATGCGTGCTATTGCTTAAACATTTTTATTTTGTGTGAATACTTTGCATTTCTGTATGTTTTTGTATGCAGAATCCTTGTGCATCTAAGTCGGGGAGGTGCAGAGGTTCAGATGTTTGCTCCAGATGTGTCTCAGATGCATGTGATAGACCACGTCAAAGGTCAGCCTGTGGAGAAAGAGTCAAGGTGAAGTGTTCTTTTAGAAATTCTGATTTCAGAATGATTACAGAGTCAAAGCAGTCCATTATTTACCTCTGCAAAACTGTACACTTTAATGTATTGGTACTTGATGAGTTTAGGTGCTATGAAAAATCATGAGCATATATTAATAATCCATCTTGCTCAACATTTCTTTATATATAGGAACGTCTTATCAGAATCAGCACGTATCGCTAGAGGCAACATCACTGACCTGGCAAAACTGAATGTCAGTAATCATGACGCAGTCTTTTTTCCTGGTGGTTTTGGTGCAGCTAAAAACCTGTGAGTGATGTGAATTATTGCGAAAAATCAGACTTGTGTCTTTTGAAGAAAATATTAAAAGATAAAACCAATACTAAAACCTTTTTGATTAACGGTCTTTGCTTTTAGATATATTTACAAGTGCATCTCAATAAATTAGAATGTCGTGGAAAAGTTCATTTGTTTCAGTAATTCAATTCAAATTGTGAAAATCGTGTATTAAATAAATTCAATGCACACAGACTGAAGTCACAGTTTAAGTCTTTAGTTCTTTTAATTGTGATGATTTTGGTTCACATTTAACAAAAACCCACCAATTCACTATCTCAATAAATTAGAATACTTCATAAGACCAATAAAAAATTTTTAGTGAATTGTTGGCCTTCAGGAATGTTTGTTCATTTACTGTATATGTACTCAATACTTGGTAGGGGCTCCTTTTACTTTAATTACTGCCTCAATTCGGCGTGGCCAACACCATGGTCATTTAACCAACTTTTGGTGCTTTTGGCAGCATGGGCAGGTGCCAAATCCTGCTGGAAAATGAAGACCGCATCTTTAAAAAGCTGGTCAGCAGAAGGAAGCATGAAGTGCTCCAAAATTTCTTGGTAAATGGGTGCAGTGACGTTGGTTTTCAAAAAACACAATGGACCAACACTGCAGATGACATTGCACCCCAAATCATCACAGACTGTGTAAACTTAACACTGGACCTCAAGAAACTTGGGCTATGAGCTTCTTCACCCTTCCTCCAGACTCTAGGACCTTGGTTTCCAAATGAAATACAAAACTTGATCTCATCTGTAAAGAGGACTTTGGACCACTCAGCAACAGTCCAGTTCTTCTTCTCCTTAGCCTTACTAAGACGCCTCTGACGACATCTGTAGCCAAATACCTTGACACGTCTGTGTGTGGTGACTCTTGATGCATTAACCCCAGCCTCAATCCATTCCTTGTGAAGTTCACCCAAATTCTTGAATCAATTTTGCTTAACAATCCTTATAAGGCTGCGGTTCTCTCGGTTGGTTGTAGGGCTGTCAAATTGGCTGAAAAACTAAATTCGAATTTTATACTAAAATATTATCAAAATTCAAGTTATATTTGAATTTAAAAGGACAGGCTAAAAAAAGCATTAAAATGTAACAACACCTCGTCGTTGCATCTCGTGTGCCAAGCTGCCTGACGGACACCTAAAATTCGAATGCAGCGTTTTGCATTTGAATGTGGATTTTTATTTTAAATTCCACGAATATTCGAAATTACATTTTTGACAGGCCTAGTTGGTTGTGCATCTTTTTCTTCCACACTTTTTCCTTCCACTCAACTTTCTGTTAACATGCTTGGATACAGCACTCTGTGAACAGTCAGCTTCTTTGACAATGAATGTTTGTGGCTTACTCTCCTTGTGAAGGGTGTCAATGATATTCTTCTGGACAACTGTCAGATCAGCAGTCTTCCCCATGATTGTGTAGCCTAGTGAACCAAACTGAGAGACCATTTTGAAGGCTCAGAAAACTTTGCAGGTGTTTTGAGTTGATTATCTGATTGGCATGTCACCCTATTCTAATTTGTTGAGATGGTGAATTTGTGGGTTTTGTTAAATGTGAACCAAAATCATCACAAATAGAAGAACCAAAGACTTAAACTACTTCAGTCTGTGTGCATTGAATTTATTTAATACACGAGTTTCACAATTTGAGTGGAATTACTGAAATAAATGAACTTTCCACGACATTCTAATTTATTGAGATGCACCTGTAAATGTGTCACTAACATTTCTGTTTTAGTCTTTACTTCTGTTATCTGTATTTTTTTTTCTTTACTATCTATCTGTACTATCATCAGGTCAACATTTGCCGTTGATGGAAAGGACTGTAAGGTGAACAAGGAAGTTGAGCGAGTTTTAAAGGAATTCCATAATGCAGGAAAGCCAATTGGGTTAGTTATTATATATTACTATATAATATAGACCCATGATTTTGGGTCTTTTATTTGATTTATTAATCAAATCAGACTTTACGGACATGTTTTCATAAAGAGCACTAACAAGTTGTCTTTTGATCACCAGGTTGTGTTGTATATCTCCAGTGCTGGCGGCGAAAGTTCTGCCTGGTGTGGATGTGACGGTGGGTCATGAGGAGGAAGAAGGTGGGAAGTGGCCATATGCTGGTACAACTCAAGCCATCACTGCACTGGGAGCCAAACATACTGTCAAAGAAGTCACCATATCCTACCTGAACATTCTCTTCTCTTCTCTTCTCTTCTCTTCTCTTCTCTTCTCTTCTTCTCTTCTCTTCTCTTCTCTTCTCTTCTCTTCTTAAAAAGTCAGGATTATAAAACTATAAATTGAACTAGCTTCATAGTCATAATTTTGATCTAAATATAAATTAAGACATACTAAATCATTATCATGAGATATAATTATGAAAAGTAAAAGTTAAAATTTAGTATGCCATAATTTCAACTTTTCTATTTTACTTCTCTGTAATAAATGTTTGTTTTTGTCTGAATTACCCTTAACCTTTGACCCTCACGAAGCCCATGTGGACAAGAAGAACAAGGTGGTGACCACACCTGCTTTCATGTGTGAAACAAAGTTGCACTTGATTTTTGATGGGATTGGTGCTATGGTGAGAGATGTCCTAAAGCTCAGCGGGAAGTAAAAATTCAACCAATATATCAGTATTTTCAGGTTCATTACATAGAGCTTGTCAGTCATATAGGATCTGTATCAGACTGCTTAAATGATAAAGACTAGGCTATGTATTGCTGTGATTTGTAAAACAAGACTGAAAGACTCGACAGACATTACTAATCAAACATGTATCTGCCTGGCAGTGTTAAATAGTATTTTGGTGAATATACAGCAGAGGGCACTCTCTGTATTTAAGAAGGATAATGTGAATTATATGTAGCTCCATGATTTTCTCAATCTTGAAAACCTTAACTTGCCATGTAAGATAAACTCACCAGTTGTTTTAAAAAAGAGAACCAGTTAAAAGCTTGACAACAACTTATGTCATTTAAAGTAGACACAGTCTGTGTTGAAATATGAAGTTTGAAATGATGAATAAAGTGAAAATTCACAAAATTTAAAATGTTTGTGGGAAGTCATTTATCAGTCTCCATTTAAAATAAATAATATATCATGTAATTTTTAGTATTTACTGAAAATCTAGATGCTGTAACTCTATGACAGGGCTGTGTGTTCAGAATTGAATTTCCAATGCTTTTTAGATGCCATTAGAATTGAACATCAAAGATGCATACCCCTGACTTGACACAGTTTACCCTTAATATAAGGCAAGTTTACACTAGACCACTTTGTTTTTTAAAAGTAAAATTTCTTAAATCAGATTATATTTCATAAGTTATATTACAGTCATTATATTTCTAATGTTACTAGCTTGTTAGTATATTTTCAGTAGCAAACAGCCTGTAATTGTTATTTCTCCTTGACTATAGAATGATATTAGTAAAAATGATCATAGCACTGCCCACTCCCCCCTACCCTAAAGAGAAAGACACGTTATAATAGCATACAGTATAATACATTTGACATACTTGAAAAGTTCAAATGGTCATGCTAAATCTCTAAAGTGGTTGTCTATGGTTAGTAAGTCAGGTGGTGGAGGTAGAAGTGTGTCTTGGAAACTGATGAGACACAGAAAGATGGTAAGAAAAAGGAAACGGGTATGTTTAGACTAACAGGATTAGTCACATGATTAGCTACAGGCACCGCTCATCATATGGCATCACGCAAGGCTACACACACCTCAAAGAGACCTGCAGTTGCCCACACAGACTCATTTCCTGAGCACCCATCTATATCTTATTGAGGTATGACTTTATAGGCAGTGCACATACTTTAATTGTAACTACTTATATTTGGTCATAAAATATCTATCACTTCATACAAATACATGTAACCGTTTTCAACACACTTAAAAATATGTATGTACTTGCACTACTAGTTTTTTATATTTTTTAAAGAAAATATTTACATTTATTTTAATAATAATATTATTAAATAGTGTTAAAATTTAAAAGAAGATTTTTATATTTGAAAAGGTAATTTTTTCTTGTGATGGCAAAACTAATTTTTCAGCAGACATTACTCCAGTCTTTAGTATCACTTTATCCTTCAGAAAACATTGTAATGTCCTCCAAGAATTTTATTTTTTCATTGCTGTGGTGTGAATACATAGTTTTTCTCTTGTCACTTTCATTCGGATCAGGCTAGGCTAGATGTGTCTCCCTGCTGGTTACTTTAGACCTTGTTCTTTCAGACAGAGGCTGGTTCTCAGACCAGGGCATCTAGTTATTCTGTTCCCAGGCACGGCACTCTTTGATGGGGATTCCTCCCACCCAACCCTCATCAGCCTACCCACTTCCCACAGCCTCCCAGAGAGGCTGGGCAAACAAGAACCTGCGTTCTGACAATTTGTCCGTACAAAACGAAGGGATTTGGGGGCCTACAGACACTCTTACACAGACTAATGATAAGTATTTGCCTGGCAGTCTGAGATTCCTCACCCCCACCCTATCTACGCATAAACACACATTCACTTGGTGCTTTCTCTACAATCTCAGGCAACTGGTTTCTTTACTCTGACTTTCTTTAACTGGACCTCCTGACAAAAAAGACCTACGCTTGCTAAGAATGTTTCATAGACCAGTATATATGTTTTTTTGCATTTTATTGTTGGTTTTTACTGGTTACTCATCATTGCTATATTGTTCAAGCTGGGTTACCAGTGATAAGCAGTAACATATTACAATAGACCAGTATTGGCCAGTTAAAATCAGATCATCTTGCATCTTTTTTTTTTACATTTTGTTCGGACATCATCTGGGTACTGGGTATATCATGTCCAGGTGCATTATTGAATTAAACACACTACTAATACTAGTAAATGGTGTAAAATAGTGCAGAAATAATTAAGCAACTCTCCTCCTTTAGGTGTCTGGGTTCCACCTGTTTTCAGATAAAATGTGTGAATCATGTGAGACAGGCTTGGGGCTCTGGCAGCCCTGTTGGATGTAAATGGGCCGAGGTCTCTGTGTTTTATTGTGAGTGGTGCAGTCTATCAGAGACCGGACTGAGGCCTGAGGCCCCGCGGTCCTCCTGGCATCCTGATCAGAGGATTAGCAGCATACAGCCGCAGGTCAAGAGCATGCCAGTCACACACACACTCTTTAACACACACCCACACTTGTCATTTCACTTTCTCTCACAAACACCTTCGCTTTCACGCACGCACGGCTGGAGAGAGCATTTTTCTACCTCACACTTGTGCAGAAGAGGCCTGTTTGATAGCAGGCTGCGGATTAGGTTCTGTGTTCTCCTTCATTCTTATTCTGATTGGCTTATGCACTTGAGAGTCTTTTTTACTACAGTGAAGTCGTACTAGTCCATACAATGAAAGGGGATTTTCTTCTCATGACATCATATTCTCTCGTCTGCCCACATTTGAAAGATTTTTACGGTTTGTTTCTGGTTAGACACAAGATTGATCATTGTTCAGTTTTATGCTGCATTTGTTTGCATAAAAGATCACACATTTGTTATTTGATCCATAAAGCAGGTGGTTGTAAAAATGTGGCCTGGTTTGAAGTTATTTTATTTTATCCGTCTATTCTCAAATAAGGAATATTATTGTGTTTAATACAAATATTAACCCACAATCCTACTTTATACATTAAGCACAGCTGTTTTATAGATATGGCAGGTGGTCAATGCCAGGCCGAGCCATTCCAGCTTCCGAATATAGGGGTGTGCTGGTGTTTGACCAGAGAAGCGTGTCCTGTCTGTTAGTGTACCCCTGCACTGACCCCTGTCCATCCCTCAATAGTGCAACGCCTTGTTGCCCCCAGCATGAGGTCCCAGCATCCCCAGCAAGGGGCCTTAGAGGGGATGCAGAATTAGCAGCTAAAATGGAGACTCACATTTCCATATGCATGCCACTGACAAGTGTTATATTGAAAAACCCGGTACCAATACGTGTACAAGGTGGCCCAATGCAACAAGATGGGGGGAAGAATGGGGCACTGGGGGTTGGGTTTTAAAGGGGGCTGCAATATTGTACTAATTTGTGCAAGAGACTCTCTATCAAAGCGAAAGAAATACGGTAATTAACGAGGGGTGAGGGGGAGAAAGAGAGGAAAGAAAGAGCAGAAAGAATGAGTTCGGGAGCAAGAGGGACAGAGATGCTGATTTTGACGTGTAAATGCTGTGTTGATTAGCATATGCTGGTTTGTCCAGACCCAGTATTTACCAGCAGGATTGAATGTGTGTGCGGCATGGATGTGACTTTGTCCCCCCTAAATTTCCACAGCCACCTTTTCAGATACAACCTCCCCCCACTCCCAAACATCCCCTCACCTTTCAATTCCTTTTCTTACCTCTTTTCTATGGCCATTGCCTTTTTCTGCCCTCTTTCTCAATGATGTGAATGTAGAATATAAAGGTTGTTACCAACGGCCAGGCAGATTTTTTTTCTTGTTCTTTTTTCTTTTTTTTAAAGATCAGTCTTGTCCAGCAAGTACAATGCGATCAGCGGACACTTATTTTTATTCTTGACAAAAGTACTATTTTTAAACATTTTAATAGCTCCAAAAATATGAAAACTATATAAGAAAATTAAGTGTATTCTCTAATAAATAAAATTATAAATTCAGTTTTCTTTGGTTTTGGTTAAACTTAAGTATGTTTCGATTTTTTATTTATTTTATTTATTCACTTAATTTAGTAATTTATTGTATTATTATTATTACTATAATTTGTATTATTATTTTTTGTTAATTAAATGAAATTTGACTTAATTAGGCATCTGTGCAAAAGCTGCATGGCCTCACGTTAGTTTGGGGACCAGTTGTCACTATTAACTCTGACTTTTGCTTCAGTAAACTCCTAGTTTGCTGCTTATTAATAGTTAGTAAGGTAGTTTGTAAGTTTAGGTATCGTATATGATTGAGGATGTAGAATATGGTCATATAAAACAAATGTTTTTTAAGTACTAATAAACAGCCAGTATGTTAATAGGCATGCAAGCAACTAGTTAATAATGAGAATTGGTCCCTATAATAAAGTGTTACCGATAGGATTAAGGGATCTAAAATGTGGTCATGCAGAATAAGGTATTAACATGTGCTTTATAAGTTCTAATAAACGGTCAATATGCTAGTAATATGCATGCCAATAAGCAACCGGTGAATAGTAAGTATTGGTCCCTAAACAAATTAATTTGTATTAATTACATTTTTAGTTTTACATGATTTGGCATCTGTGCATTGCTCCTCTTGCAGCAAGGTAAAGTATTTCACACTTTTCTCTGGGACTGAAAAAGAGCAGAGCAGGTCGCCCAGTGTGGTGCCTCTCATCTTTTGTGTGCTGGTTTCCCCATGCCAGCTTTCTGCTGTCACATTAGTGCACGTCAAATCCACAAGCTCACATGCAAATCTACTCTTAGACTTTTAGCTTTTTAGCTGGCTCATAGGCTTCCTTTGCAAACAGGAAGTACTTTTTAGTCTTTCAGACTGATTTGCTAAGTGTCATCATGTTTGTCTTTTCTTTCTAAGTGTCTCTCAGGGGTGTTTTGGAGCAATTATTCACACCTGCTGCAATGGGTAAGTGGGAGCTAGAATCCTTCATCATATAATGAGCTCCTGGCAGACTCTCACCACTGAATATATCCCTCTGGCCAGAGGAATAGCAAGCCAGATATACAGTAATAGCAACCACCTGTGATTGTGAAGTTTGTGTGGGTATGTGTCAGACGATCAGTGTGAGTGGTCGGCCTGTTACAGGTCAAAGTTCATGGTCATCAATGGTTGAGTTGGACGGCTCTCCATCTGGTGGGGACTTGGCCTTTGAGGGTCAGGGCTAAAAAGTGTAAGTGCAGAGCTTGTCTTCAAAAGTTTTTTTTAATGTGTGACAGATCAAGTATGTAAATCACATGTCCGTGTGTGTCCTGTGCCGGGACTAAAGGCCTCTTCAGTTTACAGTGTGTTAAGACGCAAATTTAACCCACGGCTGTACTGAATGCTCTAATCACACACAACAATACCTGTCAAACCATTTGACCGTTCACAAAACACTGCACCTCTCTCTCTCTCTTTCTTTTCCTGGCAGGTAGATCTTTGGCGCTGCAGCTGCATGTCATGAATTGAATGAAAGCAGGCTCTTGAGCAACTATGTATGCACCCGGTAAAAAGGTGAAAAAGCCTATTAATCCTTTCCACGATTATTGCAATAGCATTGCCCAATTACATCCAGCTCAGTGATAAGATGAATCGCTGATCAGATACATTTGTGGATGTTAAAAGCTGTATCATTTGCTTGACAACACATTTGGTTGCTCAATGTTAATAGTACGTCCAACATAAATCACTTTCACGCTTTAATGTTTTAAAATAATTTGAATTATTCAAGTTTTTATATTTAGCAAGAGCTTGAACAGGTAAATATAATAAAACTTTGCCATATAGTTTAATATGCATGATTTAGTCACATTAATGCACCAAAATATAATCTTTTTTATTGGTGATTGTGAAAATTGGTTAATTATAACATCTCTATCTCCATTCCACCCACTTTATACTTCAATTCTCTCTCTCTCTCTCTCTCTCTCTCTCTCTCTCTCTCTCTCTCTCTCTCTCTCTCTCTGGCTAGTTGTCACTGCAGCACAATGTAGGAGCATTAGTATGCTAATGAGGTGCGGGGCGACAGGTGGCCTGCTAGACAGCTCAATTAAGCAGCTCGTTAAAGGCCAAGCTAACGAAGCGGCCTGCACTGCAAGCCTCAACAAACAATGTGACTGTGCAGGCTACAAATTTGTGAGTGCTAGTTCTGTATGTGTGTGTGCACACGTTTGTATCAGGCAAGAGGCAGAGAGTTGGAGATAGAGACTGTTTTAGTGTGTGAGTAAATGTGTAAGCAGGGCCAGTGAGCTGGAGGGAGAGACTGATTCAGTTTGTGCGTGTGTGTGTGTTTAGCATTTGGCAAGGCTTTGTGATGGGCACAACTAATAATAGTTAATAAGAGAGACTTTTGCTTTTGCTCTTCAGGAAATTGAAAGCAAAAAATATAATAAATTATAAATCAGTCACTTAAATACATACATTCCAATTTTTTTATAATTTCCCTGTGTTTCCCAAAATACTTTGCAGGAAACATCTGATCTGGAATTCAAATGAAATTGGCATGTTTAGAAAAAAAACTGTCTTTAGTGTTTCAAGAAAACCTTTAACAGAAGGTGAAATGTTTTAATTAGAAGAAAATAAATGTATAAGCCTTGACTTTACCAACTTCCAAAATAATTTGTATTGGGTGATAAAGATATTTGTGTATTCTTAATATTTAAATGCATATGAATTACTCATACTTTCTTAACAAGTTACATAAGTTTATACATTTATTTTGATTGAGATTATGGATTTGTCATATATAAATCAAATTAGGGATTCACTGATTTTAAATTCTGACTGAAACCCTCAAATTATTTTCATGTTATGGCTGATAACTGATGAATATACAGTAATAAAATGTTACACTATTTTGTTTTAACTGTATATTCAAAATAAAACACAAAAAATCTAGTGTTTTTAAATGCGTAATGTATGATTTTAAGCATTGCAACATTCTAATGCACTATATGAAAAATTGATATTCTTTATGAGATTTGTCAAAGATTACATTTAACAGTGTTATTAGATTTGAGTCACATGTCAGCAAATGTAATTTAAATGTAAAAATAAAGGAAACAAGCATGCATAATTAAATATCTAATATAAACTAATACTTATAAATCAATAATCAAATGTACTCAGTCACTTTACACTACAATGTTTAAAATGCAAAATAAACACCAACGGTTTTAGGTTATGTTTTGCAGTGACAAATTACGTCATGTTTGCAAAAATCATTTCAAACATTAATGATGTCTGGGATTAAATGCTTCTTAATTATTATGTTCCTGCATATATGACATGATGAAAATAATAATTTCTTTGTCTGATCACCCAGCAAAATAAGCAGGGCTGGGAACATATGAGCAGCTCTGGGACAATATCAGAAGCCGCCGCAGTTTGTGGTGGAGGAGCATTGTTTATTGTGGCCGGATAAAGTTGTAACACAGACATTTTAATCAGTTTGTAACACTTAGCATTTGAGCCTTATTATCCGGGGTGTGTTCACTGGTGCGTGAAACAGCAGCGTTTGGGTTCATAACCCGACACTCCTGTCTGAGTCTCGTTGGCATAAAGGGATCATGAGCTCTAATGGTTCAGGGATCTGCCCAGCAAACGAGGTTAGGTATGGAGGAAGACAAAAACACAGGGGCTAAACAGAGCCGCCCCATTCGTGAGCAAGCTGCTGCAAAGCTGGCCGACTCATGAATATGTTAATCCACATTTGCCCAAATAAGTATGTAGAGAGGGAGAGAAGGGAAAAAAACAACAGCACTCATTAATTAATAAGGACAATGTGCCTTTAATGACAGTGTTGACACTGTTGGCGAACAAGTGATTGGGGCCTGAGAACGAGAGGTCATCAGAATGAGAGGAAGTGACACATTGATGGGCGTTACTGTCAGAAGGAGAGGTTTTCTGTCCTAGGAGGGCAGAAAAGGTGATAGAGGATGGACATACCGAGTATAATGAAGACAGAACTGAGCCATGAGAGAGAGAGACAAACAAGCCGGTTAGACAAGTAGACAGCACAGAGGTCAGAAAAGTCAACTTTAGATATACACTGATTTGGAAAGAGAAAAGAGGACACTTCAAGGATATAATAATACAAATAGAATGAAGTGATCAGGAACTTTGCATGTCATTATTTTATCTCACTGTGTTATGTATGTGCCTTAAAATAATGATTGTTTTCAAACCGGTTTCCTGAACACTCCCTGACTGCCATTGGTTGGAAAACATATAGCCCTGACCCAGTGTGTCTGTATCAGGCTGATCAGGATGCAGAACAATGTTTGATAGCATCTCAAGGCCAAGGTTAGTACGTTTGTTTCAGTTACAATAAGTTTTTTTTAAGTAAGAATATATAATATAGTTGTCTCATAGTTACTTGGAAAGGATGAGTATTTTAACATCACTTTACAAAAGTTTTTGGAGGTTTCAGGAAGATGGTGAAGTTCTTTGCCAAAAAGCTGTCTTGATATTGCCCAAATGTCCTTCACAGTTTAAAATTGTATGTGAACGGTTTCTCAAGTTGAGAAATTGTTCTCATACAAGCTAAAAGACTAGTTCACCCAAAAATGAATATTTTCTAGTCAATTTACTGACCTTCGGGCCATCTAATATACAGATGAGTTTGTTTCTTTGCTAAAACATCTTAATGATTATTTTTTTTTAAACATGCAACGTGGATTGTGATGTTATTTGAACTCTTATTGTGGCAGCATATACAATATTGCGGGGAAATGTTTACATTATTGTTGCTACATTTTATTCAAAATCTATTGAATATGGACTAAATATCTTCCATACATTTTGTCTTGAATAACATTTTCCTTATAGGCAATAATGGTGAATAATGAAGAAATAGGCAATAATGATGACCCTGTTGTCCTCTGATTCCAAGTCTTTCCAACAGTACCTGAACGTGACAAACCCATACCATTTTCGCTGACACATTGTAATATTATTTCATGAATGAATTGAAAAATCTCAATCTTACACATTTTTACCAGTGTTTGTTCCTCAACGCTGCCCTATAAACTGACTTTCATGAGAAACGTGTAAGTATCGCAAAATCTGACATAAGAGAATAGATATTAGACAAGATGCTAATGCCATTCACTAGCAGCACTTCAGCATTTTTGTGCAAATCCACCAGGCCTTATGGTGTTTGATTCACAACAGTAAAACCCAGACACGCATTCAAATACACCATCTCTTTTTGATGCAACACATTTAAGCATTGCATCGAGGCCTGAAAGAACGACAATGGCTCAATCTTTTCAAACGCCAGAGCAGCGCCACACACACAGAGATCAGAGTACGTTTATGAAGTAATCTCTCTTCTCTCTCGCTATCACCCGAGCCCCTCCCTCTCTCCCTCCCTCTGTGTTATGACATAGTAATCTGTGTCTCTAGCAGCTTGAATGAATAGGCTTATGAATGGCTGTTTTCTGCCTACATGAACCTATTGGAGGTGGATCAACCATATGCCCATGGACATGCACACTCAATGACAAAGGCGGATACCAACAGGTCCTCTCTGACAAAAAGCGCCGTGGGGCTGAGGGAGGCAGGCGAGACGAGGGGTGCATCTTAACCTGAGACGTCCGCACACACAGAAATAAATATTCTCACACACACCCCACCGCATGCCACCCACACAGCAATATGGAGATGTGACATTGATACAAACCCAGCCTGGGGAGTTTGTGAAGATACTTTGTTGTGTTGTTTTTGAAAGGTCTTGGTTAGTACGGGTGATGTTATTGTGTTAATGTAAAATGTATGGAGGAAGAGCGAGGAACAATAGTAAAGACAAGCATTTTTTTGGAGGGGGCCAATCTGTTGCAGCTCTGGATGAAGTCTTGTGATGGAGAGACAGTGTGTTAAGCGACATATGTGACACAGAGGGACAAAAGGATTATGGTCCTCTTCTCGTTATCCGTGCCTTTGGACAGTGGGATTATCATCCGGGGAGTGAAGATCTCGGGCCGCTAAGCTTCAGTGCGGCCCAGTTCCTCATCTCTTGTGTGGGGTGGGAAAGCAGGGGTGAAGGGGGATCCCTGGAGAGCGGGCTGCTATCAGGATTTACATATTCATCAGAGATCAGAGCTATGTTCTCTTTCTTTCACTTTTCTCTCTTCTTTTTCCTCTGTCTTGCATACACATGCTCGAACACGCTGAGGTGTCTTATTTTACTGTTTCTGAATTAGACTGTTTATGGATTTGACTGTTTCTGTTCACTTTAAAAATATCTTTCACATTTATTGCTATTATATTTAATATTTTTATATTATATGCAAAGAGGTTCAAAGTCCACTTATGAAAATGCTTCTGTTTTTCACATTTCTTATATTATATGTAGTGCTGTCAAAAAAATGAATCGCATCCAAAATGAGTTTTTGTTTACAAAATATATGTGTGTGTACTGTGTATATTTATTATTTATATATACACTCACCAACCACTTTATTAGGTACACCTGTTCAATTGCTTGGTAACACAAATTGCTAATCAGCCAATCACATGTCAGCAACTCAATACATTTAGGCATCTAGATGTGGTAAAGACGACTTGCTGAAGTTAAAACCGAACATTAGAATGGGAAGAAAGGGCATTTAAGTGCTTTTGAACGTGGAATGTTTGTTGGTGCCAGACGGGCTGTCTGAGTATTAAAAAAAATGCTGATCGTTGGCCTAATGGTTAGAGAGTTGGACTCGTAATCAAAAGGTTGCAAGGTCGAGTCTCAGGCCAGCAGCAATTGTAGGTGGGGGGAGTGAATGTGCAGCACTCTCTCCACCTTCAATACCACGACTGAGGCGCCCTTGAGTAAGGCACCAAACCCCTAGCTGCATAAATGGCTGCCCACTGCTCCGTGTGTGTTCACTGCTGTGTGTGTGTACTTTGGATGGGTAAATGCAGAGCACAAATTCCGAGTGTGTGTCACCATACTTGGTCATATTTCACGTTACTTTACACACTTCATCTACTGGGATTTTCACACACTACCATCTCTAGGGTTTACAGAGCATGGTCCAAAAAGAGATAATATTCAGTGAGCAGTAGTTGTGTGGACCAAAATGCCTTGTTGATGTCAGAGGTCAGAGGAGAATGGACAGACTGGTTAGAGATGATAGAAAGACAACAGTAACTCAAATAACCACTCGTTACAACCAAGGAATGCAGAATACCATCTCTGAACACACAACACGTCAAACACTGAAGCAGATGGGTTACAGCAGCAGAAGACCACACCGGGTGCCGCTACAGTCAGCTAATAACTGGAACGGAGGCTACAAAACAGGCTCACCAAAATTGGATAATAGAAGATTGGAAAACGTTGCCTGGTCTGATGAGTCTCAATTTCTGCTGCGACATTCAGATGGTAGGGTCAAAATTTGGCGTAAAGAACATGAAAGCATGGATCAATCCTGCCTTATCTGGACGTTTCAGGCTGGTGGTGGTGATGTAATGGTGTGGGGGATATTTTCTTGGCACACTTTGGGCCCCTTAGTACCAATTAAGAATAATTTAACACCACAGCCTACCTGAGTATGATTGCTGACCATGTCCATCCCTTTATAACTACAGTGTACCCATCTTCTGATGACTACTTCCAGGAGGATAATGCACCATGTCACAAAGCTCAAATCATCTCAGACTGGTTTCTAGAACATGACAATGAGTTCACTTTACTCAAATGGCCTCCACAGTCACCAGATCTCAATCCAACAGAGCACCTTTGGGATCTGGTGGAACGGGAGATTCGCATCATGGATGTGCAGCCGACAAATCTGCAGCAACTGCGTGATGCTTATCATGTCAATATGTCAATAAGTCTTCTTATTTTGGTTTGCTCATCCTTTGCTTTATTGATAATGTCGCTCAAGCTGTATGGACTCAAATCCTGATGATCATATCAAAAAGATCCAAAGAGCACCATGTGCTTCAATAGACAACAGGACCATTTATGACAGTTATGTACAGTTAACATAGCCAAATCACAAATGTATGTATTTACCTAGAAATAGTACAGCATTTTATTTAAAAAAAATAAGAAAACTAAAGTCTTTAAGGAAAGAGTTTATCATAATGTTTTTTTTTGTAGAATTTTAACACAACAATATTTGTTCTAACGCCATTGTGTCTTCACAAATAAATGCATCACTCTGGCATGCAGAAAAATTATTTTTGTACTTGAAAAAAAAATATGGAAGGAGTGCAACGGAGTAACTACTGTAGCGGAGGGCAAATGAAGTTCAGCTGAGGTGAAGGGGTGAGACAACGTCAAAGAATGGACAACAGCGAGAGAGATCGAGAGACATGTCTAATGAAGGAATACACAGAGAGATGAAAACTAATGGAGACAAAGGATGTACAGAGTGAGCGAGAGAGGGAGAGAGATTGGATGGGGTGGATGACTGCTGTTGAACTCATCGTCATCTTAATTGATGAGGTCATCCCGGGGACTATCCCAAAACTAGAGTGTCCCCGGGAGGTCTTCACCAGGTCATCCAAAAGTCAAAGTGCATCAGAGAAAGATGACATAGCATGTAACTTTTCTTTGTTTTGTTTTTGTTGATGTTTGTTTATGGGGGTTTTGCATTTAATTAAAGGGATAATGCAGACTAGACAGGAAAGTGGAAGGAGAGAGAGGGAAATGGGATGAGGACAAGATGCAAGCTGGATTTGAACCTGTGTCCCCTTGAGCACAACAGATATTACTATGTCCCGACTTTCTATGTGCATTACCAACTGTACCACAGCTCCAACTTCTATGCATTTTGATGCAAAAATGTAAAATGCATTTACAGCAGTGTTCTCAAACTCAATTCCTGGAGGGCCACAGCTTAGCTCCAACCCTATATATAGTTGTATGCAGCTATTATATAATCATGTTTAAGTGCCATAAAAAATATCAATATTTCACTATGTATGAATATAAAATAAAAAAAATCATAAGTTCATACAATTATTTTTTTAATTAATAATTATTAGGAAACAAAAAAAACACACATATATATATATATATACAGGCAGTAAATTAAAGATAAAACACATAATAAAGACCTTTTTTTTTTTCATTTTTCTCACACATACATACAAATGTTTGTTTTGAAATGGGTCCGAGTTTTGTTATGCGTTCAGTCAAATGTTCTCTGCTGGAATTGCTAGAGTGTAGGTGTCAAAGTAACCTTTGCAACACAGGCACACAAACACACACACACACACACACACACACACACACACACACACACACATATATAGCGAAACACAAATAGACTCGCTCAGCGACAACACAGTCCGTAATTGCTGCCTATTAAGGTCTTCGCTTCTCTCTCACACCTCATTACAGGCCTAAACACACACTGCCCCCTCATTACAGATTGCTTGCTAAACACACACACATATACAATTCCCTCATTTCCACCTGTCAGTTAAACACTCCACCTGGCAAGCGTGACCACTGAGAGTTGGCTGTTAACTCGCTGATGGCAGTCTCTAACCCCATTCCAATACATGGTAGAAAACTGTTATGCGTGCAGACCTTATGTGTCCGTGTGTGTTCTGGGAAGTCTCTAACAAGAGGCATTTGTCAGGATGGTGCGCTTCTCTTGTTGGATTAGGGTTGACTTTGAACACTCTATGAAGAAAATGGACTCTCATGTAGAAAAACCAATTAGGGCTTGTATCTGTACATGTACCTCACACTGTTTGAGACTGTTCAGTGTTTGCATGTGCAAAAGCAACAGGTTCAAATCCATTGTATGGGGAAAAAGCTGGTGATGTGAGTGTTTGCATAAAAAAGTATATGCAGTAATGCAGTGATTTGGTTTCATCATCATAATATTTATCATCATAACTAACTTCTCTCCATCTTGTGTTCCTGTTATTCTCTCCAATGAAATAATGTGCAACCTTTAGCGATGGGGGGTTTGTTTATTGTAACTTGGTGCAATTCACTATAGACCCTGATCCTTTTCTCACTCTCTCTTTCTCAAGGTGAAAGGAAATTGAATGTGCCAAAAAGAACAGATGGGTTGGTGAGAGGAGAATACAGGAACAAAAAGTTGCTGCAAAACAAAGGAGTATAATTATGGTTATACCACGGTATGTGTAAGATCCATATGGTATGACAAATGTGTCATATTATCAGGTGCCTTTATAGAAAAATCTGATTACTTATGTCCAACAGTGCCGTTTTTAATGTCATTTAGAAGGAAACTGGAAGAAGAGCGTTTTGAAACTTGGAAGGAAATTCAGAACACATCATGGAAGCTTGAAAAGAAGAATAGAAGAAAGGAAGTTCAGTCCAAGGTGATTAGTGTTGTCCTACTCAATTAAAGTTATATAATTGTCGTTTTTTTTATTCATATACATTTTATTCCCACATAAATGTTATTCAAGAAAAAGAAAGCTTTTATTTTGACATAATATTTTGAAAAAAAGTATTTGCCATTGACTTTCTGAATCATTTGGATAAAAACAATGTCATTTGCAAGACTGTGTTCCCAGCTGACTGTATCCAGAAGCAAAAGCTAGTAATTTCTGACAGACAAACAGCTTGTGTCTTGTTCATTTTGTAGCCATGTCCTAATGTGTTGTTTGTCTGTGTCCCAGCTTGTGATAGTTTGCAGATCCTCTTCAAAGTACTTCAGATGACAAGGGACCCCTCTTAAAAACACAAGCCTGAACTCTTCAGTTAAGAGCCCGGCAGTTTGCCTCACTGTGTGTGTTTCTAACCCAGGAAACTGACAGATGCCCATAAATTATTTGCCTTTATTTTAAAAGCACGTACAGCTTATTTACATAAATTTGTAAGAGGCGGGGGAAAG
This sequence comes from Gymnocypris eckloni scoliostomus, assembly GCA_027564155.1. NCBI lineage: Eukaryota > Metazoa > Chordata > Actinopteri > Cypriniformes > Cyprinidae > Gymnocypris > Gymnocypris eckloni. Next base: position 6,693,384 of record CM050425.1, on the reverse strand, counting down.
TAGTGAGGGGTTTGTAACTTTAGGTATGTATATGCGAGTGTGTAAGGGGGGTCATCTTAGGTGGTCAGCATTGCCATTCTTTCGCCCTAGTATCCTGTCGTATTCCTTGAACCCTTGCATATTTCCACACACACACACACACACACACACAGAGCTCAGATACATCCCCGCTAATTAGCAACAAGTCAGAGCCGCCCACTTCTGCAGGGCAGTAAATATTCCCACACACTCGCACAGACGTCCCTAACTCGGATACAAGACCCTCGTTCCTTCTCCATTCTTTCCCCTCTTTTCTGATTTTTATCACCTCCCCTTGTTTTGTTCCCACTTCTGCAGCCATCAATCATCCCATTGACCTATCTTGTTAGGGGAAACTCACAGACACGCCCCCTCGCCTTTTCCAGGCCTAAATCTCATCCCACGCTCTCTTTCTTTCTATATATGTATGTTTCAGAGCCCCAATGATGTCCATCTCTGACTTATACCTTCACGCTCCATCCCGCTGCGCAGTTAGTGGTCAGGACAGAGTCGTGTCCATGGGCCGGACAGGGTCGCGGGGAGGGGTTGGGAGGGGGATTAGATTTGGGGAACACTCTGGGTGGTACGGTAGCCCCTGCGACGAGCACAATGCCTCCTGTGTCCCCATGTGACACACACCCTTGTTTTACAACAGGGGAGGAGACACCTTCAATGCCCCAATGATGTGAACCACCCTGAGCCTATTCACGGTGACAAACGGCCACTGCTGGCCCCTGCGACAAACACATGCACAGACAGACCGCGACAATCACACGCATTAACACAGATTTTGCTTCCTGTTGTGTTTATTTGCTAAACTGTCCTGGCAAAAAACACTACCGTTAAATGTACAATGGGAGACGCATTGAGACAGATGACATTAATATGCACACTCAAATCCAAGACAGATGGAATAAAAGGCTTTCGTCTACCTTTAGCGCTTTCTCCCTCTCTTTTCTTTCTGAAAGAACCTTCTTGGCTGGCTCTCAGTGGAGTTGAATTGGTATGGCTTTAATTGAATCAACTAGCTCTTTTCTTGTGCCGCACTTATGAGGCCAGAGCAGCCAAATGGCTTGATGACAACGTAATGGCAAAAGAATTGAATGAGCGACGCTGCCAGAGGCGAGTGAAAACCCAATGGCATTCCTTCGCATCTGCAGCGATACACAGTCACACTATTATGCTATTATAACACTATTACAATTGCTGAACTTAGCCAAAAACACAGGAAGAATGTCATTTTAGTGGAATTCTGAGATTTTTGTGAACTTGTAGTTTGTTGACATTGTATACAATATTCTATTCAAATGAGTATACCCGGTTACAAAAACTTTTAAATCTGGTTATTATTTAATTAATTTTTTATGCAGATTATAGGTATGTGTATTGTTTTTAACCTCAAGGTGCTATTTCTACCTTATCTAAGCCTTGAATTTAATTTTGTTGGCATAACCTAATGCAGGGTTTTCTAAACATGGGTTTGCGAACCCCTGGAATGTTGTTAGGGAAATGCAGATAGTTTATGAGCTGATGAAAAGCTAGTAATTAAATCATGAAAATGTAAATTTAATGATCATTTGAGATAGGTATATACCTATCTCAAATGATCATTAACTGATATAAATTAATAACTTCAAATATCATATAATGCTTCAAGAGAATATTTTATGTCAAACGGGGTGGCTGACAAAATACAATTTGTTAGACCTCATTTGTTAAAAGTAATATTTTTGTACCCCCAAACCTGGGAATTGAATCCATGAATGTGCTGTAATGTATCTAAGTTACATTAAACATCATTAGACTTGACTAAAATAAAAGATTTTCAACGTAGAGCTTATGATGGAAAATTAAACAATAGAAAAGTGATGGAAAGGTTCAGACAGTTCTACACAAATTCTCTTTGTTCTCTTTTGTCTGATCTTCCATATGCCAGATTTGACCGGACATTTTGAGCCAAAGAGACCCTTCACAGTCTGTCATTACAGCACCTTCTTTCTTTCTTTTCTCAGCTTCCAATGAAACATTGACAGGAAGTGCCACCCATTCTTTGAAGAGGTTCAGGTTTTTGGTGAACAATCAGTGTGAGGCTGACGTAGATGTTCTCGACCACTGGCTGCTGGGAACGTTAGGGTCGCAGAGGAGAGATGGAGAGATGCATTCCTCCTAAAGAATCCGGCTGAGACAATAAAACAGCGCACAGGCACTTGGGGAACAGAAGGGTGACACAGAGGGCAGCTCTCACCCATAACAACTCTCCTCCTTTGAAAACAAAACCCCAACCTGTTACTGCTTCAGCCTGTCTGTGGGAGGAGATGCTCATAATAAAGCTGCCAGCCCCCTCGTTAGGCATCACGAGGGTAAGTGCATGTGTATGTGTTTGAGTGAAGGACCAGGGAGCAATAGTACAGGAATGCTGTCTTTTAAGTAACTTTTGGGAGCGAGGGCTCGGTGTCACTCTGTTTTTCATATGCATGTCTTTTCGTCCCTTCCCATTGTCATCTTAGTTTACTCTAAGAAGTCTTCAGACAGATCAGTTTAAGCAAGAAGATACTGTATACTGTAAAACATATCCTGTTAAATTTACGTCAAAATAGGTAGCTGTTGTTACCAAAAATTCACTGTACAAAAATATGATGACAGTGTTTCAGGTATAATGGGATGGCATATTGTACAGCTTGTAACCATATATTTAATAAAGTGATGTATGTATATATACAGATCAACAAAATTTGTACCATGATTATCACTATAATAATACAGGTGGTTAAAATATAGAGCCACACGATCAATCAAAATTCCTTTTAGGTGGCTTGTCCATAAAACATGGCCAATATTCCTAGTGCACAGTGTCATACAAAACACCATCAGGATAACACACAACACTAAAATAATGCGATAAACAAAAAACTAAAACTTATTTTGTGTTCTGAAGAAAGATCACGATGAGAGTGAGTAAATGATTGAACAAGATACAAAAACTTTTTCTTGATGTCATCTCAGCGTCCCCCCTCCTTCACACAAGAGCACATACGCAATTGCGCGCCCCTCCTTTTTATCTCTCCCTCTTGCAGGATCAGGGGAGCAGGTTGTGGTAACATTTGTAGCATTTGGCTGCAGCAAATCCCACAGCTTTTTTCCTGAAAAGAAGCAGCCACCTTAAAAAGGGGGCTCTCCTCCAGTAAAGCCCCTGGTCTTTCTCCTCTCAGCCTGTGCTCAGCGGTCTGCATGCCCCTCACCATAACTTGCAAAGGGTGCAAATCCCCCTTTATCCGCTGGCAGCCAGATGGGGTGGCAGGAATAATAGGCAGAGCCTGATGAGCACCATTCAATTTGTCCAGCCGTGTAAAGGAGCTTGTAAGCCGTTCCATTTGAGCAGGGTGTAATAGTAGCCAGGGGAGCAGAGGCTATGTTAAGACTTAATTACCTACTAATGGCTGTTGTAGGGACAAAAGACTTGTGTAGACCCCAACAACTTACACTCCTGTAATAGAGGAGAAAGGCTGGGAGAGGAAGGGGTTGGGGGGAACTGTTTATTGAGATGTTGTGTCCAGAAATTAGTGATGTCCATATTATGTTAAAAATGTCATCAACACAACTTTTATTCACTAAGTGTGTGAGGATGGAAGGAAGGAAATAAAGAAAAAAGGAAATAAGAAAAAGACTTTGCTGCATGTACTTTGATTTTCTTTAGAAACCATTTGGGCTCAGAAACCTGGAAGAAAAGATTTTCTTTTTTTCATTCTTTTTTTCTTTTCTTTATTCTCTTTTTTTCAGTTGGAGGGAAGATTAGAAGGATTAAGACTGGCTCACATATGCTGCTCTTCACTATTGGCATTCAACACAACACAAGCCCAACTGCCACCCAGATGGGGAGGGAAAGAGAAAGACAGAGGGTGAGAGTGAAAGTTTTACTCTGATATTAAAGCATTGCTACATTGAATCAAAACTGTTTGGAATAATTGTGGAAGAGAAAAGGGCTGTTTAGTGAGAATGGGAGTGAGAATGGGAACTGTTGGATGGTGAGAGGAGGGAATCAGGATGGATTTATAATGGAAAATAACTAAAGAGGTGCAGGATATACAATGGGGTCCAAACGAACTAAAAATAAATCGTTTTTGATTTTGATAATTGTTAAAAAAGTCATATCGAGGGAATTAAATCTTTAAAATTGAGCACTCACCAATCAAATTTAAGCAAATGTGACACTGACCACACTCTTAAAAAATGCTGGGTTAAATACAACCCAGTGTTGGGTAAATTATGGACTAACCCAGCGATGGGGTTGTTTAGACCCAGTGGTTGCGTTAAACATTTAACCCAACTGTTGGTTGAAAACAACCCAGCACGTGTTCAGTCCAATATTTACCCAGCACTGGGTTGTATTTAACCCAGCATTTTTTTAGAGTACATGTAACATTCTTTATGGATTACCTGATTGTCAGGTTTTAATTGTAGAGTTCATGAAGGGGAACAAACCTAATACTAATAAATTATAACATTTATTTTCATTTTTCAATTCAGCCTTCACTCTTTATGCTGATAACGTATAATGTATAAATATATGATGCTTCTTATTTTATGCACCATTTTCACAGACTGGGATAATGCCTTCCCACAGTTAATAACATAAATCAAACAGAGTGTTTTTTTATAATTTTTTAAAATGTAATGTATACATCTATAATGCTATACTTTGAATCATATTAATATTATTTATATTATATTTGTCACGGTCGTGTAGCGGGAAGGACGCGGGAGACGAGAGGTAGGGTGAATAATGGGATTTTAATGATAGAACACAGGATACACAACTACATCGACGAGTGAACGGACAAAGACAAAGGTGAGGAGTAATCAAACACAGACGGGGACTAATTAACTAATGATGACAGGAAAACCAAATATGGGCACGAAACACAAGACACAGGGAAACAAAGTCTGACAATATTAGGAAGATCGGGCCCTTTCTTTCAGGACATGGAACACAACTCCTTGTTCAAGCTTTTGTTCTGTCCAGTCTTGACCATTGCAATGCTCTCTTGGCAGGTCTTCCAGCCAGTTCCATCAAACCTCTAAAAATAATCCAAAATGCTGCTGCAAGATTAATATTTAATGAGCAGAAAAGAACGTACATCACACCTCTGTTCATCAATCTGCACTGCCTACCAATAGCTGCACGCATTAAATTCAAGGCATTAATGTTTACTTTTCAAAACCACCTCTGGCTCTGCACCCCTTTACCTAAATTCAGTACTTCAGACCTATGTGCCCTCTAGAAGCTTGCATTCTGCAAGTGAACAACACATTATTGTGCCTCACATTAAAGAGGCACAAAATCACTTTCACAGACTTTTTAATTTACTGTTCCCATCTGGTGGAATGACCTGCCCAACTCAATCCGAGCAGCTGAATCCTTACCCATCTTCAATAATCGGCTAAAACATCTCTTCCATCTTTATTTGACCCTCTAACTCTAGCACTCTCTATTCTAATTCTGTTTTATCTATATGTCTTATTTACACGTATTAGTCTTCTTTATATCTATCTGACCCTCTAACACATGCTTTCTTTTTTATTTAAAAAACAAAACAAAAAAGCACTTGCTACGTGTACTGCATTAGGCTAACCGAGACTTGCCATTATACTTGCATGTTGTTACTCTATTGTTGGTTTTGATTGCTTCTATTGTCCTCATTAATGTAAGTTTCTTTGGATTAAAGTGTATGTTAAATAACTACATGTAATGTAAATGAAATATTGCCAAGGCATTATTTCAGAAAACTTGCTAATGCTACTTTGTGGGTTTGTAACAGAATGACTATAAGAGTGATGGAAAATTTGGCTAAAAGTGTCTCCTAAATTCATAAATGTACATTTTTCTATCTTCTGACCACCCTAATTAATCTCTCAATTTTATACGCTTTTATGGAGCAAATGGATTTACCACTGTATAACTTGACCCAGTAACTTCTGCTCCTGAGAATCCTGGAATCCAGGTCCATTAGAAAAATAATTGAAAATAGACCCAGTTTATTTTTCTATTGAAAATAGCAGCTTTTCAACTTTATTTTGCATATAACCCCTAAAAAGAACCTCCCCTTTACAGAACAGCAGAAAAATGTGCCATTACATAACAGAGTTAGATGTAACGCATGAATATTCAGGAAGAATGAACGCATACAGAAACCGACAAGCTTCTAAATGCTGTAAAGTACTGTGCTTATGTTGAGTTTTGGGTTAACCGTGCAAAAAACAAATGCTGAAGCTGAACTCCAACTGGATTCATTAACCTAAGTGTGACTGCAGTTGCAGCTCTGGCTAATTTAGCTCTTAGGGTTAACAGTTTTTAAACATATACACTCCTCTACCCACCTCATTATTGGAATGCACACACAAACACATCATTATCTCATAAAGGTAATGAGAAGAGAAGAGTCTGGCTTTGCCAACAGGCGGAAATTAGCACTCAGTCTCCTTCCACACTCATCCACCAGGCTAACATTCATTCACCCCGAGGTGGCAAAAGCTCTCGTATCTCTCTCTCCCTCTTTTTCTGAGGCAGACCTTCGTTAAACAAATAGCTTTTAATTAGCTAAATGCTGAGTGACACAAAATGTAGCCAGTTCTGTATTTTTGTCATTTCAGTTGATTATATTTTCTGCACCTGAACTGTGAAGTTTGAATAAGCTGTAAAATGCTGTCTGGAAACTGGCATTGCTTTCTCACCTTTTTAACAAATGTTAAAACTCAGAAAAATTATTTAGATTGAAATGTTATATGTACATATGTACAAAGTAATAAAAAATTATCACCTTGCATCAGTGTACATTTTCATTTATTTCAATTTTACAATTGCAGCAGTGACAACGGGTCCACAAAAAACGTCCAATTAAATACATTGCTCACTAGGCTTTCACGCAGCACTTATGTAATCACTAATGTGGCCAGTGTTTATGCCTTAAGTCTTGTTTAAGCAGGTCTGTAAAAAATGAGTGTACATCTTTGTCATTGGCTCAGTGTGATCTAAATCAAGAGGTAATGACGTCAGCCATGCATGCTCTTAATTAGCCTTAATTGGCAACATTCTCGGCGGACTACAGTTACCAAAGTTGGGATGAATCGAGGGCAGACCAACCCCTGTCTTTCTCTCTCTGTAATTGCTCCCAAGACAGTTGTCAGTCAGTATGTGTTGTGTGGGTGCGTGTGAATTTGTGTGCATTCTTCCCCGGGTGACATTTCAGATAATTATATGCGCGAGGAATAAACTGCATCTCTGACAATAGGGCTCTTTCTGTCCCCCCGTTTCTAATCCAGACAGTCGCGGCATATATTACCATTTTGGTACACTTAACAAGTGAGATTACCGGAATCCATAATGAAGGAACTGAACTACAACTTCTCTCCGACACCGCCGGTTTAAACCATCTCATTTGCATAAGCGTATTTAACGAGAGTAAACAAGCAAACAGACAGACGGGACTGTCCGCACGGGGAAAACAACCAAACAACAAGAGCTCAAAGATGCTCCAATGAAAATATGTTAAAGACCTTGATCTGGTGATGTCTCTCCTAAACTCATTGATGCGTCTGTTAAATCTACACCTATGGAGTCAGAAGAACAGACACTTTTACAGACACTTTTGATCTATCTATCTATCTATCTATCTATCTATCTATCTATCTATCTATCTATCTATCTATCTATCTATCTATCTATCTATCTATCTATCTATCTATCTATCTATCTGTTTATATCAAATGCATTTCCAAATATGCGAAATGTAAATTGCCATTATGGGCAATGTGTGTAACCCGCCTGTTTATGCCCTCCTCTTCTGCCCCAAACAATAACGTATGTTTGTCCATATTGGCCTAATTGAAATGTTTCAGATCATAACCGTTAAAAAAATCATTTTACACGCCTCGTTTATTAACGATTTAAATGCGCTTAACGGCTGAAATCAGTCAGCTGTCGTGGCCCCCGCATGCAGGGGTCACCGGGTTAAAACAATATGAGCGCATTCAACCCGCAAAATGGTGTCTGCAACTGACCGCGCTCAATCCTGCGGGAAATAGCACATGATCACCAAGAAAACCTTGCATCGGCATTCTGCATCTAGCCACCTCTCAAACCACTATTATATATCATTTTGCATATAGGCCTTTAAAAAAAAAAACATTGATAGTTTGGTTTATTATATTTCGGTGCAGCACATGCAGTGCATTTAGAGTTAGGAAAGTGAATTAGCCTACATTATCAAACAAAGTTCTCTTAAATTTTCATTTGTCCACGCATGCATCAGCTAATAACTTAAGTACAGTTTGTTCAACCGACTCTCTGTAATCCAAACCCAACGATGTTCTGTGAGGATGCACCATATGCGAAGTGTGTCTAATGCATTTAATGAAGCCTCGGTTTTTTTGCAATGACATCAGGTTTTAGGACCCCCACCCACTGGAGCTCATTGGTTCTTGACGGGCTGTCGGAAAAGCGTTGACATTGTCCCTGTGACTTGCCCCCGGGTGATGGGGAGGAGGGATCTACTATAAAATACCCTCGTCACTCTCGGGCGTGCCAAACAGTGCACGAGTGAACTGGAATAAGGAGTGAATTCTGCAAAGCCACACACAAGCACGCGCTTGCACCTGCTACCGGTGAGTCTGAATATTTAGAAAATATTGATTAATTCGTATAAAAGTATTAAAGCTATGAACACCAGTAAAGGCCCGATTTTATTTAAATGATTACATAATTGTATCCTCGTAATTATTCAGTGGAGTAATTTATTATAGGTTACAGTTTTGATATATTAGATAATCTCTAACTTTTTTTTGTAAAAAATTTTTTATCGTTTGCTGAACTGGAAAACTGTGTAACAAATTTTACAGCTTTATTTTTTGTAAACTTATTGAGTTGGCGAGTTAATCAGAATCTCTAGGACATAATAGGACTTTAAATATTTTGTAGGCTACTGCATTTAATCAAACCGTATTCATTGATTTTTAACTTTTCGTTTTTATTTTCGTATTACATTTTTAAGTTTTAGTTTTTAACCATTCCCTTCTTTTAAAGAAAAATCGACATCTGCGAGAATCTGAGAGCGCACTGAACACCATGGACTCCGACACGAGCCGAGTGTCCAGTAGACCTTCTTCTCCTGAAGGCGACGATCTCTTCATGTCAGCTGTCAAGAAGTCCGGGGGTTTCTCCGGTGCCGTCTCCTCCACGCAGAGCGATTCTCCTCCCGACTTAAGAGGCGCAGACCTGCTGGGCGTCTCCAGCGCCGACGAGGATTCATTGTCTCTAAAGATGCTCTCTAAAAAGGACCGTAAACTTCTATCCGAGCCGGAACTGCAGCACATGCGCCTCAAGATCAACAGCCGCGAAAGGAAACGCATGCACGACCTCAACATCGCCATGGACGGGCTCCGAGAGGTCATGCCCTATGCCCATGGGCCATCCGTGCGCAAGCTCTCCAAAATAGCCACCCTGTTGCTCGCGCGAAACTACATCCTTATGCTGAGCAGCTCGCTGGAGGAGATGAAACGGCTCGTGAGCGAGATCTACGGAGGAGGGAGCGGGGCTCATCACAGCGGCTTCCACCCGTCCAGTTGTGGAACCCTTGCGCACGCAGCGGGTGCTCCGTTATCGGGTCACCCCGCCGCTGTCTCGCATTCGTCTCACCCAGTGCACCATCCTCTGCTTCCACCAGCAGTCTCCACTGCGGCATCTTTCGCCGGCCCGGGTCTCTCAGCCATTAGGCCGCATCATGGACTCCTCAAGGCACCGTCAGCCGGCGTTGGTTTCCAGCACTGGGGTGCGGGGATCCCGTGTCCGTGCAGCATGTGCCAGGTTCCTCCGCCTCACGTGTCCGGTATGAGCACCGTCAGCATGCCACGACTGACCAGTGACTCAAAATGAAGAACTGAACTTTGAGGCGCAACCATTTTATATATTAAAGCTGTATTATATCGTGTTTATCAGTTTATGGCTGAACAATTTGTTTTTGCAAAGCACAAAAAGTTCTGAAGCGAAGAAAGTGGATCAAAGACACTAACATAGTTTTCTAACATTTAGGGGTATTAGGTTTACTATCCATGTGCATTTCTGTGTATGAAGTTTGTGAAAATGGCCTACCTTACTCTTTTTAGCCTTCTAACACTGGACTGCTATTTACAAAATAAGCTTAAATGAAACAGATTTATAGCATTCAATTACGAATAAATTAAAACGTACAATTCATGCAGCAGTTAAAGATGGCTAAATGGTTTAATGAGCCATTGATATTAGACGAAATTAGGTCTATACATTGAAAAGTATAGCTTTGGAAGCTTAATGGGACTGCATTGTGTAAATATGTAGATAGCATTTGTACAGTTTGAGAGATTTTATATTACCTTCCCCAGTTTATGTTTGGGGTCAAAATTAATTTGCCAAGCGCTGTCTGTAACAGGAAAGATGCACCTGTTCATTCCTGCACTGTATCTCTCTCTCTCTCTCTCTCTCTCTCTCTCTCTCTCTCTCTCTCTCTCTGGCTTTATCTCTTCCTCTGTCTCTCTTTAGCTTTCTGACTTTCCATCTTTATTTTTATCTCTTCTTTCAGCACAAGCTTACCCGTCAAGGCCGATGCGAAGAATGATCATCTTTTATTTTTTTTATAATAAAGTGTAAAATGATATTTATTTACTTATTTTGATGGTATTTTCAAATTAATGTGCAGTGAATGTTTGAGTCCTAACTGTAAAATAAATGATTTAAAATGATGCATTTATTTGCTTGTTTGTGATCAATTTCAATATGCAAATCCACACATATTATAAATAGTTCCTCCAACATGAAAGGGACAGCAAGGAGAAACAAAATGAATATCTATCTATCTATGAAAATGAATGTCTATCTATCTATCTATCTATCTATCTATCTATCTATCTATCTATCTATCTATCTATCTATCTATCTATCTATCTATCTATCTATCTATCTATCTATCTATCTATCTATCTATCATCTATCTATCTATCTATCTATCTATCATCTATCTATCTATCTATCTATCTATCTATCTATCTATCGAATCCTCAACACGTCAAAAATAGTATTAAATTACAGCGCAGTTGATTTGATGAAAAAATTTGGTGGTCTATTTTTGGAAACAATAGTCTAATCACATATTCGCTCGTGCAAAGAACACACCAGGAGTGCTCAGACCGACACCGTGTACTTTATTGTAAACTGGAACAAAGATAGTCTAAAAAGGCTGAGAATATTCAATAACTTGCTTCGAGCTTATAAACAGACCCAAAACCACAGTCTGTTTTTATTTTAGATGATATCGTTTATAATAGGCTATAGTTTCATTTTTTTTTTTCTTGAGTTTTATATTTTATTTTGTATTTTAGGCTAGCAATATTTTCATTAGTAACAACTAACGCTAAATAAATTCTATAAATCTAATTTTTAGTTAAGAATTGCTCTTTATTTCAAACGCATTACATTGATTATCTGAACAATGATATATTCATAAGTATCCTAACTGAATGATTTACACATTATCTTGTATTATTTAACGGTGTGTATACAGCAAATTAAACTAAGCTGCAACTGAATACCGAGTTTTCTTTTTAATTATCAAAAATAGAGAGAATTAAAATAATGTAGCTATTGATCATTCTAATTAACCCGATGAAACGATTTTTTGCTCAACTTTTGATCTGTTAAATGGCCTTCACGCGTTCGATTGCGTTAAAATGACATATTTGTTTATCATAACCCGGTAACGGCTAGTCATTGATAAAGTTCCGAGACGGATTGAGACAAAATATAAATTACAGGCTATGGTGAAAGAGAGAACATGTTATTTGGGGTATATAATGAATGTGTCACGGTTACTTTCCGCGTAATTTGGCACGTCTAGGTGACATCAAGCTCTGGTACTCGCCTTGCTTTCTTCACTTCACTTCTGTGTCACCCGTGAAAACCCGTTACCTGAGAGTCAGTGTTTCTGCTGCTGCGGGCTCTTTCCAAATTAGACCTTGTAGATTTTCTTATTAACTTGTATGAAGCATATTCACTTCATTCTGGGAAAAATGAGATAACCTTAATGTTTTTAAGCCTCAAGGAGGAGGTCGTTTATTTAGAATGCACGAAACGCATTTGAAGACTTGCACTACACAAAATATGCACCGAAAAAAAGGAGCTGCGATATGGAGAGAATAAATAAAGAGTATTAGGTGGAATACAAAACTAAACGCCAGCAGCTGGATGGCAGATTGCTCTTTCTGTTGCAATGTTTTCCAAGGGATTTTTGAGCTGGAACGATATGGAGTGAATCTGGCTTTTGAATATTCATATTTGCCACTTGTTTATTTGTCTATCTGTTTTAAAATTCATTATATTATATTATTATAATTCGTTGGAGGCTATTATTTATTTATTTTTTACAACAAAGAGGGTCATTTTGGATAAACGTCAGCTGATTATTATAGAAAATATTTTATTTATTTGCTGTTTCATAAAAAAAAAAAATTGCCGAATTATCCTGGATGCATTTTGGGCAGTTTAATAACATCATGCCACTGAATAGTTGATAAAGTATTGATATTGAATAGTTAATAGTTTAAATCAAACATAAAATGGCTCATGTAGGCTACTTCAACAAATCTGCTTTTAAGTTTTTTCAAGTTTCAATGAAAAAAGTTTCAGTATTGCACCCACCAGCAGCAGTCAGTGTAATAGTAATTTCGACCCCAGATTGAGCTCCATAAAAGCAAACAGACTGCTGATGTCTTGTCTTCCTTCACTAGCATCTGCTTGTTAGTAATTTTCAGACGCCTCGCCCATTTGCTCCGCGTAAAATGCAATTACTCTGAAAGGTAATGAGAATTACACGCTATCACGTTTCCAAATTAATCAGAGCAGCACCTCCCCTGCAGAGCCACTGAACACAATCCACCTTACCGAAGGTCTCCTCTCACTTACTGACACATGTTTACAGATACTGATAGACTTTAACTAATGAATCTATATAAGTATAACGCGTCATGAGTCCAATGATAGAACTAAAGGTGCCAGTATCAAGCCTACTTTAATAGGTCACTGCGTATTGATCATTGCATAGCAGATCATCAAATGTGATGTCAGAGTAAATTAACTGAGTGTATAATCTGTAAAACTTTTTATAAAAAGTATATGGCTATAGATGAATTAAAAATGTTAAATAGATATCTAATATTTAACCAAAGTAGGCCTACTGCTGGCTCATACATAGCATTTTCACAGATTGTGTTTAGTGTTTAATATTTATGTGTGTGGTGGTTTTAAACTCGGATCTTAAAGCCATTTTTAAATCCTCTGATTCAGCACAGATGTTGGGCCATTCAGACGCAAACACTGGGCCTTGTTAGCCCAAAGGATTAGAGCGAGAGGATGGAAGAGATGCATCAAAGGTGGTGGAAAAACACAAATAATGTGGAAAAAAGAAGAGCCAAAATAAACAAATAAATGAAGTGCATCTGTAGCATTGTGGGACAATAGAAAGTAACAAGAAAGAGAGACGGGAGAAGTAAATTTATCCTCAATCTTAAAATGTGTACTTCTGCTTCTCAGATTCATTGATCCATCATCGTTATTGTGAGTGTCAGTCATTTATCACATAATCATCCCAAGAAGTGCATTTTAGAGGAGTAGCAGACGGATGATTTGAGGAACCCATACAGTGGCCATATGAGACCGCACCTCCCCTGGGACGAGTGTTTATCTCACCCTCCATCATCTGTTCATCCTTATGTAACACACCCCATGGAGTCGAGGACATCTCCATGTACAGTCGTGGTGTACAAAAAATTCCAAACATTGATGTGACAACATAGTTCTTATATTTGTAACATTATAAAATAATAAAAATAACCCAATAAAATTACCTAACAAAAATACCTATTAGTCTAAACCCAGCATTTGAAGAAAATTTAAATAAAAACCTTTTCATTTGAGTGTGGCCAAAAAATATCAAGGTTTTTAAGTGTGGCAAAGTTTTATCAAATTATCTTTGTTGCAACTAGTGCTATTGGGCTTTTGGGAAAGAGAGATACATCTGTATGCATATCTGTGTGTTTGTTTGCAGGTCATGAGTTGGGGCGCTGTGTATACCTACAAGTCTATGATTTTAAAGCCAGCACACTCTCATACAGGGTGGATCAATGTGTTTACTGAAAGAGACTAAGACAGATGGAACAGAGAAACCGAGAGAAAGAAAAGAGAGTCAAAGGAGTGTAAAATAGACAGAAAGATGTGCATTAGAAATGTTTGAGCGGTTAAAGAAAGAGGGGATAATCCTGTAAGGGGCTGAACTCTTGGATATTCATGACTGGCCAAGTGTGGATGCGCTGTGAAAAGAGGACAGGGCCTGGACAACTTAACATCAAAGAGCACCATGGGAGCTCCGCAGGCCAATGAGGGTTTGCGGCTGTTGGACCTTTTGTTTGTGGCTTTGTTGCTGTCCAGCTGAACCTTTTCAGAGAAATGATCTTATGAGCAGTGTTCCTTCTTTCAGAAAAACTGTGCGTGCGTGTGTGTGTGTGTGTGTGTGTGTGTGTGTGTGTGTGTGTGTGTGTGTGTGTGCACTTACTTAGGTCACTTTTGGGTACATTTACCAGAATACACACCAGTAAACTGAGGACCACCTTGACAATTGAGGACATTTCGATGGTCCTCATTTGTCTGACTATATAGTGGTATTCAGTAAGCTCTAAAATGGTGTCCAGGCTTAAAATCTCACATGTCCCTAAAATGTACTTTTAAATGATTTGTGTACTGAAAGTGTGTATACCCCCCGCCTCCCCCCCAGGCAGTGTGTATAACACAGCGCCCTCTAGGAGAACTGCACCTACTATGACATTCACACTCTGGGGATTCCGACCAATCAGAGATCAGCAAAGAGGCCACGCACGTCTGAATAATTTGCTGATCTGACCAATTAGAGGCATAATACGTCAGCAATAGGGATCGCGGAAGAAAATTACTTATGTATATGAATTATAGACAGATCGTCAACTTAAATGAAACATGAATTAATACTATAAACCAATAATTAGTGTAAAAAATGAACATTTTCCCCGAGAGAAAGCTCTCATCCTTTACATCCATGATTTGTTTCTAACTGAATTTAGCAGTTTATGCGCGCATCACGGACCGGAAGTTCAGACAGTAAACAGTCACTTAAATCATAGTTCATAATGGTGTATGAATACTGTGTAACACGGAGAAGGACACGTCCAGGCATATTACATATAAAAACACGTATTTTTTCCGAACAGCGGAGGGACAGATGATTACATTTCCTAACAGTAACGTTAATTATCTTTATGTAACGTTACCTGAGTTTATTCAATAAAACAAACAAGCCACAGACATTTGTATGAAAACATGCAAACTCACTTGCTTTTAGTGGTGTTTTTTTTCGTTCGGATGTTTTTTCCTAGTTTGTAAAATATGTATATATATGTTATTCCCTCATAATGTGATCGCATCTCCCGCACGTGCTCCGCTCCTCCCCACCGGAACCGTATACCAGATCACCTTACGGGAGCAGAACGGCTCTGCTTACAATGAGAATATACCTGCTTACAATGAGAATATTTTTTTATGTAACAGTTCAAAAGCAAACATAAAATAGTAGTAATAATACATACTATTATTATTTAATAATAATAATGATAATTACTATTATTTTAATATTTTATGTTTGCTTTTGAACTGTTACATAAAAATACAGAACACAAATATTACATAACTTGTTGCACAAGACCAGACAATACAAGATACACACAAAAATACAAAATATTGAATGGGATGATACAGGATATCATAATTATTACAGTGTAACTCCAAATGAGAATACAAACGGGAAAAGGGTTGCCAAATTGTATGAAATACTTTACTTTTATTTCTTAACGTATGTTAATTATCCCAAGGGTACACAGTTATTAACCTCAATAACCACAGACTTATGGGGATAACAGTATCCGATTTCCACTTCATTGCAATGCACTTCTTAGAAACATTTCTGTGATATTTATGACATAATCTTGTGTAATATTGCTATTATTATTATTATTACAATTACTACTATTATTATATTTATTTAGTTAATTTACAATAAAATGTGTTTCGCAGTCAGTATCAGAAGTCAAGGTGACACGTTTATATTTTGTTTAAATATTTATTCTTCATCTGATTAAAAACACTTTCAGAGGCCAAAGTTAAACTGTAGACTGTATTTAACCTGTGTGTGAGCCGCCTCCCCAGCAGTGCGCGCCCATCCCCACCCTACAGCGCGAGACTCCTGAGCAGCAGAGCAGCGAGAGACTCACACATACAACATATTAATACATGTGCTGCTCATAAGATGCATGTATGCAATTAGTATCATGTGTATTTAGTGTCATTTTACAACGCCCAGCAGTTTTCCATCACTTTCATTCGATGTACAATGTTTTTACCATTTATTCACACACATATATATATATATGTGTGTGTGTATATATATATATATATATATATATATATGGGTCAATCTACAGAAACGTAAACTTTTGGTATGACAAGATGTCTGAATTTTTTTTTTTTTTTACATTTAAACTTAGACAGGCCACATTATTAGATTACCTTTTGACTTTATGAATACATATAAATGACAGCTTAATGATTTTTATATTTTGTGTGCATTTATTTAAAGACCACATGCACTGTTTTTTGTCACTGGTGTTACCTTACTACTTTGGCCATTTTAGAGGTGTTTAAGAAACATAATTTTCAGCAAATGTTGTCAGAGTTACAGAACAACAATAATAATGGAACAAATAAGGCGGTTACATTTTATTTATTTTATTCAGGTTTGTTAAAAGTATTATTTGAATGACATAAGTTCATTTGTGCAACCATGTATTTTCTATAACAATGAAAATATTTTCAAAACAATTATAAACAAGTAATGATGCAATCTTTTAAATCTTACCTCTTGAAGCAGAATTAAATGGATGTAATTATTATCATGCCACATGTGACACATTGTATTTAATGAGACATAATAAACAGTAACACCAGTGATATACATTAGACCAAATATCCTAATTCTTCCTCAGCAATAATTAATAGATGAGACTAAATTTGGCATACATCTGGCATTTAGTGAAGGCAGATAGTAAAAGAAGATAAACTGATCTTCACTGGTGTTACTCGTAAGGAAGGTGACAGCAGTGACAACTTTCATGAAAAATTCATTTGACTAAAAGTCTGCTGCCAGATACCAAACCCACATGTTGTCAATCGCATACTCACTAAATGAAGTAGTTTAATCCATTTGTACTCTAGTTTTTTTACAATATCCTAACTGTAAAGTAGGTCATACCAGTGACTTGAACTAAAAGCTTCATGAAATCATGAGATAAAATAGAACATGTCTGATAACTGAAAAGAGACAGTGCTTATCGTGGGCCTTTCTTCATAGATCTTTATGAAATAGGAAGAAGGAAGTGATGTCATCAGTGTGATCTTTTTCAAAATAACAGATTATTGTTGAACGGTAACACCAGTGACACAGCTCCAGAAGACCACTACTTTCATTATATATTTTATAATATTTATTTGGCTTTTTTTTTTATGTAATTTACATCATATATTTGATAGTTATAAATACATTCTTGTATTTTAAATGGTAGAAAATCCTGTTTTTGTCCTCAAAATAAAGCATGTTCCCTCTGTATATGGCTGTGGGGATGAGCAGTTTGTGGTGTTTGGAATTCTTTATAATTCATTTAAAAACAAATATTGCCACATTGATGGCTCAAGAAGGTGTAATTGTTCAAATAACACATTGTGTCATTTTAAAATATGTAAAAAAAAATTAACCCTCCAATGTTTTTCAAATGTAATATTTCTGTAAAGGACATATATGCATGTATATGTATATAATGACCCATATATATTCATATATGAGCAGTTTATATTTCTGAGCAGCTTTGTATTTGCTCATTTAGACACAGCACAGCTCTGCGTGCTCTTACGTTTCAGCATGAGTTGTCTCAGTGTCATGCAAGATTTACATACAGGTGCATCTCAATAAATTAGAATGTCGTGGAAAAAGTTCATTTATTTCAGTAATTCAACTCAAATTATGAAACTCGTTTATTAAATAAATTAAATGCACACAGACTGAAGTAGTTTAAGCCTTTGGTTCTTTTAATTGTGATGATTTTGGCTCACATTTAACAAAAACCCACCAATTCACTCTCAACTAATTAGAATATGGTGACATGCCAATCAGCTAATCCACTCAAAACACCTACAAAGGTTTCCTGGGTCTTCAAAATGGTCTCTCAGTTTGGTTCACTAGACTACACAATCATGGGGAAGACTGCTGATCTGACAGTTGTCCAGAAGACAATCATTGACACCCTTCACAAGGAGGGTAAGACACAAACATTCATTACCAAAGAAGCTGTTCACAGAGTGCTGTATCCAAGCATGTTAACAGAAAGTTGAGTGGAAGGAAAAGATGCACAACCAACCGAGAGAACCGCAGTCTTATGAGGATTGTCAAACTAAATCAATTCAAGAATTTGGGTGAATTTCACGAGGAATGGACTGAGGCTGGGGTCAAGGCATCAAGAGCACCACACACAGACGTGTCGAGGAATTTGGCTTCAGTTGTCATCAGAGGCGTCTTACCTGGGCTAAGAGAAGAAGAACTGGACTGTTGCCCAGCGGTCAAAAGTCCTCTTTTCAGATGAGAGCAAGTTTTGTATTTCATTTGGAAACCAAGGTCCTAGAGTCTGGAGGAAGGGTGGAGAAGCTCATAGTCCAAGTTGCTTTAAGTCCAGTGTTAAGTTTCCACAGTCTGTGATGATTTGGGGTGCAATGTCATCTGCTGGTGTTGGTCCATTGTGTTTTTTGAAAACCAACGTTACTGCACCCGTTTACCAAGACATTTTGAAAGCTGACTAGCTTTTTAGAGATGCTGATTTAAATTTCCAGCAGGATTTGGCACCTGCCCACACTGCCAAAAGCACCAAAAGTTGGTTAAATGACCATGTGTTGGTGTACTTGACTGGCCAGCAAACTCACCAGACCTGAACCCCATCGAGAATCTATGGGTATTGTCAAGAGGAAAATGAGAAACAAGAGACCAAACAATGCAGATGAGCTGAAGACCGCTGTCAAAGAAAACCTGGGCTTCCATACCACCTCAGTTGTGCCACAAACTGATCACCTCCATGCCACGCTTGAAGGCAGTAATTAAAGCAAAAGTAGCCCCTACCAAGTATCTAGTACATATACAGTAAATTAACATACTTCCCAGAAGGCCAACGACTCACACATTTTTTTTTTTTGTCTTATGAAGTATTTTAATTTGTTGAATTGGTAAACCAAATCATCACAATTAAAAGAACCAAAGACTTAAACTACTTCAGTCTGTGTGCATTTAATTTACTTAATACACAGTTTCACAATTTGAGTTGAATTACTGAAATAAATGAACTTTTCCACCACATTCTAATTTATTGAGATGCACCTGTATATATAATTACACTCGCGATTTTATAAATTTAAATATTCTATCTAAACAAATATAAATATGATATAAAATGCAATATAAACGATTTTTATTTCATGATTGTAATGAGTTCGATCACTTTGTGTCAAGTGTCCTTGTTTGTCACGGTTGCTGGATCGACACAGGGGTGTGTTCTATTCAGAGAAGATCATCACTAGTGCGCCCTAACACTTGTAAGGCTGTATTCTTCACAACAGCAGCCTTGGAACGTGTACATGGCTCAAAAGAGTCATTAGGAACACACATTTGAAGACCTGCATATCGGATTGGACCATCGTGATTGTCACGCTTTTTCTCTCACATCGAAGTGCCCTCGGTAGGCATCACGACGCTGTTTGGCACGCAGGGCATGTGTCAGTCCGGCTCAGAACAATATAAGTACTTTTTTTTTTTTTTTTTTGCTTAACCAGTAGTGGTTTAAAACATAAGGTCATTGTAATAAGATAATTTTCTAAGTCTTTGTCAAAATATTTATAATATTTAATAAATAAACGGAGGGTCGCGTTTCCCCGGGAAATGCAGACACGTGACAATGACGTCAGCTCAATTCAGAACGCGTTTGGCGCCAGGCAGAGGCAGACCCATCCCCCACTCCTCCATGCACATTAACAAAGCAAAGGTAAGATCAAGTCTTCTTCTGAAAATGCCTAATAAATACCTATAATAACTGTTTTAAGTTACTAAGATGTATATTTAGTTTAGTGATTGCATTGTATTCTGAGAGTTTTATTCAGTTGTCGATTGTCAGTTTTCTGACAAAGAAAACATTTTAATGTATAACAGTAATATAAAATATACAATTTAATAAAAATAACTAAATTAGTGGTTGAACTATATGAACTATACTAGATTTGAGTATTTTTAAAGTGTGTCAAAGCTGATTAAAAGTGTCATGAAAATAGTCCATGTGAATCTAGCTCTCTAATTTAAGTCTGTATTATGGACAGAAAATATCAAGTTATTGACTAAAAATGTCCAATATTATAGTAGCTCTTCATATAAGTATGAACTGACATCATCTTTACACAGACACACTAGAACCAATGGTTTTTCTATCAACATTGTTATAATTTTAGTAATCTAAAATACTTTTAGACATCACATGTACAGATATTATATTGAATATTACTGAAATAATACACATGAAATCATGTTCCCTAAACTAACAGTATTGTTGATTAACTAAATCATTTGTGATGTTTCTGTAATGGTTAATCCAGCGGTATATGTAGATCTTTAGTCCCAATTAAATATAATTATTGTTGTTATCCATTAATTTTTGAATGTATTGTTTTACAAGGATGGCAGAAAAAATAGTAAAGCACTTTATTATTTTTTTATTCAGATACCCAATTAATCAACAAATACAGTCTAATAAATGTCTTAAGCAAAATTTCCATGTGCTTTATACATTTATTAGATCACCTGTCATAATAAACACAAAATTGGGCATCTGCTTTAAAAGCTAAATAAAGTGCTTTGCTCTTTACTTTATTGTATTAATTGTTTTACTGCTGTGACTAAAGAGCTACACATACTGCTGGATTAATTACAGAAACATCACAAATGATATAGTTAATCCCCAATACTGTTAGTTCAGGCCAGCTGTGGCACAAACCTGTGTGTGTAAATATAATATTACATTTAGTTTAAGTGTAGTTAAAGCTAATGATGTGTTTTAGTAAGATCAACAAGAATTGTAATTATGATTGTTTATTCCATTCACCTTATATATTTTTCCCAGTCATTACAGCAGCTGTCCTGTGTCACAATGCTGGGAATCCAAAGAAATAAAAGACGAAGAAGACCTCATCAAGATGCAGAGCATTACATTGCTTGTAAAATCGATAAACCAGGCTTCAAGAGCACTTCATCAGCAAATATAAAGGCAAGATATTTCAGTATTCACAACTAAACAAATTACCAATAATATTAATCTGCAAAACTGAGAAGATAATGTGTAATGTATATTTGTGATTGCTGAATACAGTGCTGCATGAATGAGTCCTAAAACACAGAAACAAGTGTATGTTTGCACTTCTGATTCCATCATCACAAAGTCAAGGGGTTTTTGAAGGAGCTCAAGATATTTCTCCTTTTATTCCACAGCATATAATACATAAGTAATACCCTCTTGTATTTATAGTCTTTACGTCAATGATTGTATTTAGGATTCAAAATGAATAAAAGCTGTTTATTTGTTAAGAGGTTATCATGATGAACAAAGTTTTGTTGTCACAGAGATTTTCTACAATAATCCATAAGCAAATTAAAACAATATTCTGGGATTTTGTTGAGGAACCAGATGCAAACCAGGCTTGCAAAAATATGCCATCCCTGTGACACTCTATTCAGGAGTAGGTCCTGCAGAGTTTAGCTCCAACCCTGATCAAACACACCTGTCTGTAGCCCTAGTGATCCTGAAGAGCTTGATTATCTGCTTCAGGTGTGTCTGATCGATGTCCTGCAGAGTTTAGCTCCAACCCTGATCAGACACACCTGAAGCAGATAATCAAGCTCTTCAGGATCACTAGGGCTACAGACAGGTGAGGTTTATTCAGGGTCGGAGCTAAACTCTGCAGGACCGACGTTGCCTACCCCTGCTCTATTCTATATACAATATATAGTCTTAATAATATTGTTTGTGCAACTGCATCATTTTAAGACTTTACATTTTTATGTAAAGTATAAACAGCACAGCATATTTCTGAATTATAACTTGGTTACTGAATATTTTGAGAGATATTTAAAGGGATAGTTCCCCCAAAAATGAAAATTCAGTCATTAATTACTCATGTGGTTTCAAACCCGTAAGACCTTCGTTCATCTTCAGAAATTAAGATATTTCTGATAAAATCTGAGGGCTTTCTGAACCTGCATAGACAGCAATGCAACTGAAATATTCCCAGACCCAGAAACGTCATTAAAATAGTCCATGTGACATCAGGGGTTCAACCATAATGTTATGAAGCTACGGAAATATTTTTTTGTGTGCAAAGAAAACAAATATAACAGCTTCATTCAACAATTTCTTCTTCTCTGGGACATTATCAAGAAGATGCTGTAGATCACCCAGCACTGAGCCGTGTTTACGAGCAGAGGAACACTCGCTGATGTCACATGCACTGTTTACCTATGTCCTTACTGTGTTTCTGGGCCTTGAACATGTCCGTTGCTGTCTATGGAGAGCTCTCGGATCTAATCAAAAATATCTTAATTTGTGCTCTGAAGATGAATGAAGGTCTTACGGGTTTGCAACGACATGAGGGTGAGTAATTAATGACAGAATTTTTATTTTTGGGTGAACTAACCCTTTAAATAATTTTCATTCACTAATTTCCCTTTTACATCACATCACATATATTTGCAAATTAATTGGTTCATATGGCAGAGAACTTTTAGCAATAATCAAAATAATAGTTAACTTTAAAGAAGTGCTGAAGCTAATGAATCTCTTCTCTTTAGGATGTTTTCAGAGGAGATTTTGTTCCTGAATACAGAGGTGAACTGAGTTCAGCGGACGAATCTCTACAGTGACAGCGAGAGTGTGTTCTTGTTCTCTGATTTTCAGTGGCGCGGCTAATATTGGTGGTAAGTACAGAATTGTTGGATTGATGTATTAGGGATGCTGGGGACCAGAGCATGTTAGGCGGTGTGGTGTGTCGCGCAGCTCAATATTACGCTCTGTGTGTGTGTGTGCGGAGGGCTCAGTCGTTCACGGCCAAAGCAAACGCTCCGCTAATGTTCGCTCACCGGTAAACCAAATCCCGCTCAAATCACGCGCTCACATTAAATGTCCCCAGTAACGTTAGGCCTATTTATATTTTCCTGTTTATAGTGAAATTATTGAATAAATGTCTCAATTAAAGCAGTAGTCCGATAAGAAATGGTTAAGTTTCTGAGTGAAATTGTTCATTTAAATTAGGGCTGTTCATTAACTGTTAACCGACCGATAATAATTTTGACCCACTAATACAATCAGTTAAACGGTTTAAAGTAACGTATTTATTTATTTTTAGTAATGTATCAAAATATTTTAAAAGGTTTGCTGCATGGTTAAAATAAGCTATATGAGTATAAAATAAGCTATATGAGTATAAAAAAAACTGGTTTTTGCGCAAGAGAGAAAAAACAAGTCGCCTATAAGTTGCATTTTATTATTTCATTCAGAAATAGCCCAACACGAATTACAAACATTATAATAAACACTGTAAACATAGCTAGGCTATTTTAGTTCCCCTCACTCCATAACAAATCCTTACAATTAACAGTAGGCTAGAAAATAACAAGAATTAAAAATAAGAAACGACAAACCAAAACAAATAATTTTAGGCTAAAACAAAACTGAAACCAATGTTTGGTCTCTCCTTCAACACAAAATCAAATGTTCCCGTATTCGCGGTATTTAAATGCCAAAATATTATTGACCATTTATTTACGCCTATTTCCCTCCCTTACAATATCCACATAAAACAAAATGTTTTGCATAACTTCACGGCGGTACGGTGATAACGCTAAACAGCACAGATTTGACTACATATTTAAACAGAGCAGTGTGTGTTTTTTCCATATGTTTGACCGGTTGTTTTATATAATGATAATGAACAGGCTGTAGTGTCAAGGTAGAATACTTAAATGTGTGCGCATCACTGGATTTATTCCCCTTCTAACAGTGGAAGCAGTTACTCTTCTTGGTCATGAAGATAATCGGAATTGTAAAAGGTCTGCTTTTATTTGTGTACATTCACAATAAAAAAATAATCTTTGCTTTTTTGTGAAATAAGACAAAATAATAGAATGCAGCTTTCTGCCGTCTGCTTTAATCTCGCGCAGCGCAATAATGAACAAACTGCATACTCTAAAAAACACTGGGTTCAAAACAACCCAGTTTGGGCTGGTAGATATAGGACAGAACACATTTGGGGTTAATTTTACCCACTACATTTGATTGTTTATTTAACCCATCATAAATGGTTGATTTAACTCAGCTAATGGGTTTATTCGTTTCTATTATAATATTCACTTTTTTTAACATTATGCATGAAATAATGTTTACAGATTAACTTAAATACTTTTGTAAAATACTCCAGAAGCACTGGTTTACGTGATAACTTCCTTTATTTCTCATTTGCTTGTTTTTATAAGCTATAAGCCTACACATTGCCTATTTAATCTCGTTTAACAAACATTAGAAGTAAAGATTAAACATTAAACCGATGTAATTCACGAGTAAATGGACCACTCTGTAATTGTGCTTCCACCATAACGGCGCTGACTCTCGTGTCGTGTTCGGCGGGGACTGATCACGGATCCGCCGCTCTGCACTTCACTTGTAGACGAAATGTACTGTGATTGCCTTCATAACCTGACCAACAACAAACAGTCAACAGCTCTGAGGACATGCTTTAACATCCAAAGTATTCGTGTCCTGTAACTTTATAAATATAATCGTTTATTTTATGCAAAGCATCAGACTCTTCATCATGCAATATGACCGACGCGACGCGAGCGACGTTCGTTTATTGATTCACACCCCGCGCCTGTATGTTGCTCTGCATAAATTTGAACGATATACTGCACAGAAACAATTTTATAAATAAAATAAAATGTACACAATAATAACCCAAAAAATGACCCAAAAGGCTCAACCCAGCATTTGGGTTAAAAAAATAACCCAAGATTTTTTTTTAGAGTAGACTGCGTGTTGCACAGTATTTCTTTCGTTTTCTTAAATTATTATTTAAGTGAAAATATATTTCTAGTATATGCCTATTTATTCGTTATAATATAGCGCCTATCTTTATTATGTTTTTCTCTGCTTGCAGAAGTGCTGCAGGTGCGTGATGTGATATGATATGATCAGGTGAATCCTCATGTTCTGTTGTCTGCTGTTTTTTGCGCATGTAAAATGAATCCCCGAAAAACAAATGTTAGTATTTTTAACAGGTCGCAGACACTTATTATTTTTAATTTAATTAAGTTCTAATTTCAAATATTCCTGCTGGTTAACGGTTAGGAAAAATAACCGAAATGAACATCCCTAATTTAAATGTATTAAATTAAAATTCTTAATTTAAAAACGTGTCTTGTTTTTGAAGCCACTTGGAAAACTTTTGTAAAAAGTTAAATAACTGAAAAAGTATACTTTCCCATTAAAACAACGCTTCATATTCAAAACACACACACAAGATGAAATGCACTTAACAAATAATTATTTTGTGGCGTAAATAAAATAAAAACTTTCTAAAATTAAAATAGACCTAAACTGCAGGGAAATGCGGTCCATTAAAACGTGTCAATCTTCACAGGATTTTAGAATTTGCTTTTAGAAACATTAGCTTAGACAAACTTTTGCTTCGCCTATTCCACAGATTCTCGTATTAGCAAATTGCCGAAGGGGCATTTTGGGCTGAGCGAGCGGCGCTGAGCGTATTGAGCGAGCGAATCTTCACAAAGACGCTCTCGCTCTGAAGGAAATATGATCGCTCCGCTCACATGCTCTGCTGGGGACACACTGCTCTACACAGTTTGTTTGTGTGCTTTACCTGATTCACTGTATTAAAGTGCACTCAACTGTTGGGCTGTGACGGTATTGGATTTTTCGTTACCGCGGTGAAGCAGCAACAAATATCACGGTTTGGCGGTTAATCGCACGACCCCCCCCCCCCCCACCAAATTTTTTTTTTCAATATCTTCTGAGTTTAATAGGAATTATGGAACATTCTTTGTCATCGTTTGTAACCCATTCTTTGTACAACAAATTATTAAAAGAATAATAACCTGAGCAAGCTGCAGAAACAACAAGCCGAGCTTAACATGCCTCATGCTTAGTTCTTATGATTTGTGCTAAACTTCGATTCATATTTCTTTAGACATTGTTTTTCTGTAAGAGTCCGTGGATATAAACGCACTTGTCCAAACGCAACTTGTTGAAAAATGTGTTTGTTGAAACGGATAGGTTGTAACAGCAAATTAGGATGTAATTAATATTATTTGACTATTCGTTAGGCTACATTTATAATAACAACCTTTTTAAAGTGCAAAATAAAAGAGGCTTTTTCTTCTTCCTGACCCGAACGCTCCCGCGAAATATATCTCGTTTCCAGAATCTCACAATGACATTTCCTCTACTGAAAGAGAGAGAGATAACAAATAAAAATGTAGTCTGCACAAAAATTATTTTATTGTAGGCTATTTATTTTATTCGTCTTGTCCAGAATCAAATTAGTTTTACATTTTGTTGTCAACGTAATAATAAGTGTCGCAGAGAGAAAAAAATAATAATACTGTAGGCCAGTTTGTACAAACATGTAAAAATAGCATGTTTGTCATTTTTATTCGTCTTGTCAAAATACTAAATTTGTTTAACCTTTTGCTGTCAACACGGAAAAGTGTCGCAGAGAAAAAAAAAGACATCTGTCATTTAAATTTATATGTAAAATATGAACAAAACCGTTGGCTTAGACATTGTAAAATTAAATCTCTTTTTCATGAAACCAAACAATTTAACTTCCCTGAGAAGAATGTCCCGAGTCAGACTTGCCTGAGATGGGTTTCTTCGCAGTTAACTGGCCATTTTGCAGTCGCAGTTGAAGAATCCACACTTAGCTAAACTTCATCCTTATTCTGCTCTGTCACTCATGGAAAAGGCTCTAGGCAAAACCCTGCCGCGCCGCCCCCGCTTCACTCAAATACGATTTTAAAGATGCAAGTGAAAGATTGGATAATTTGTTTATTGACACAAGTACATTAAAATAAAAGCAAGCACGGGCATGTGCTATTAGCAGTCAGGGCTTAATCTGAACAGACCCGGTCCGGATCGGCACCTCCGAACTCCGATCATCTCATCTGGCGGATCCTCTTCCTCCAGAGAAACACGTTTGTGTCAGGGTTATTGTACTTTTGCATCTTTAAATTCGTTTTTATTTTAATTTTGCTTTCAATTTTCGCTAAAAATGTAAGTTTCATTTGTATTTTTTTATAATTTGGTTATTTTAGTGTAGTTTTTATTTTGTGAAGTTTTCTACCCTATACAGGTATAGTTTCGGTTTTAATTTGAGTTTTAGTAATTCAAGTTTAGCAGAACTAACAGAACACTTCCAGAGCACAGACCAAAGATATTTTAATTTAAACGTATTGACGCAAACCACCAGCGACACAAAATTAAAGCATGCTGATTAGAGAATTATTAATTGTATTATTTTATTTAGTTGCTGTTGGTTTCGTTTTGTTTGAGCTTGGCATTGTTTTTTTATTCTTCTTTCTTTCTTTCTTTCTTTCTTTCTTTTGTTTCTTTCTTTTCTTAATGCCTTTATTTTTTGTAAAATACAGTTCTTAATACAAAATTTTTCCATTTAAACATGTATACAACATTTCTTATTTTTAAATTCGTTTAACAAGCATTTTAGAAGTAAAAATAAAACATTTCATAGTCGCAAAAAAACCCTGATGCGGCTCGTTTAGGTGACTTGGTTTGCTTTGCATAAAATAAAACCGATTACTGTTTTATATATTTCAGATGAGCACTTCTTGCATATGTAAATGCAGACATCAAATAGACATCTCCGAGATGTTCATGTGCGATTAGGGTGAGTGCTTTACTGTCAGGTGCTGGTTCTGTAGAACTTAATGGCCCCGGTGTCCTCAAATGTTATTCTGGAGCCCTGCGATGGTTCTCAAAGTCAGAAAAGTTATAACAAAGTTAGAAGAATGTTGTCCGTGGTACATTTTCACTGAAAAACAATTAGAAATGGCACAAATATCACCGCAAATTTTGAGAAAAGCTGCTGCAAAATTTGTAATTTTAGGCCATAAAAATCAGAAAAAGTCCTGTGAAATCCTGTAGGGACTAATTAAAGAAGGAGAACTACAAAATGTGCAGGCGCTGGAGCATCAGGCCTGGAGTTAAGAACCACTTATCCACCTTTTTCCTACACTCCATGATGCTTTGCGCAAATGATGGGAGTAACTTCTGTTTACACTGTCAACAATCAGCAAAGGTTCGCTCTATGAATGCAATAATAAGCATTTTTAAAACTGGATGCAGTGAGGTGATATTATTTTACACGCCCTTCAACCATCGAGCTTTAAAAGCACATTTAAAAGTGTAAATGTATTAACAAATTACTTTCATCATACCATGAATAACTCCTAAACATCCGTAATATTGCTGCGGATAGGATGTGTTAAAAATCATTATAGTAATATATGTCTGTTTTTCGTAACAATTATATTTTATAGCATCCGTGTGAAATCAAACCTGAAAAGAGACATGAGGATTTGCAAATATGACCTCGCCTGACTTGGACAAGGAGAACAGCAATGGTCCACATGAGCAAGCTGAACCACAACAGTCAGACGAAGCAAGAACATCAGGAAATAAACCGGTAATCATCTGATGCATGCAGTAACTATCTTTAGATTAACAGATTAACAGAGGTGGGTAGAGAACCCAAACACAATTCAAGACAGACCCATTGACGACTCTTCTTCTGTCTGTTCTTAAACATGTGTATTGGAAGTTGAGCTGAGCAATATGGCTAAAAACATGATTACTAAAGTTTTTCTTATCAGTCACTATCGATAATTGTCACAATCAATTTCAAATCATTATTTATTTCAAGTTTAAAGGCAGATTTTTGCTCCTAATTGAAAGTTGTAGAAACTAGACCGGTATTTGTGATTCTCAACTACTCTTTATCGTCAGAACATGACAAACACTTCACGTTTTTGAATTCTTTACACTTCAATATCTGAATAGAAAAAAATATTTCTTAGCTTCTGCATGTTCTAATGATCAGTATTGGGGGTAGCATTACAAGTAACGAGTAACGCGAGTTACGTTATATTACTTTTTCAAGTAACTAGTAAAGTAACGCATTACTTTTAATTTACAATAAAATATCTGAGTTACTTTTCCCATTTATTGATGACAGTGTGCTGTGTGAACATGTTGCTGTAGTTCTAGACTAAATATAAATGAGCATTAATTCATCCCACTGAAAAAACAGATTCAGTATTCATCAAAATGAATTAAAACAGAGAAACTCAGAATATGATGCAAACCTGCAATAGTTATGTTAATATTAAATAACACAAATATATCTAATCTCATTTTATTAACCGATGTGTTTGCTGACCTTTGATGAGCCAGTTCAACCGTACCATTAAGCAGAAATTACTTTACATAAACTAACAATTGTGCTTGATTGTTTTTTAATTACTAAAAAGTGTTGAACTTCTCCTGTGTTCTTCTGTACAGTGATTTACTCGTCCTTCAGTCTGAGGTTTATTCATTACACTTTTTGGTGTGAAAGCTTTTACATTTGCTATAAATATAACTTCTTGTATTAAAACAAACAATCAAGCCCTGCTCATATTTAAAAAGTAGCAAAAGTAGCATAGTAATGTAACGCATTACTTTCCATAAAAAGTAACTAAGTAATGTAATTAGTTACTTTTTTTTAGAGAGTAACGCAATATTGTAATGCATTACTTTTAAAAGTAACTTTCCCCAACACTGGTAATGAGTGATATTGTTTCAAATCCTGAAACAGGTTTGTGTTCCTTACTTTGATTATGTGTCTCTTCAGCACAGTTTGCAGTGCTGGCTGAAATATTAATAATAGTACATTCTTTGTCTTTCAGAAATGCACGTTTAACGGCAGCTTGAGTTGATAGTAGTAGCTTGAGTTAGGATGCTGATGTAAATTTATGTTTATTATTAAAAACTAACATATGGTGAAATGTATTTATACTGACTGTTTGAGATTTATTAAATAATTAATGAATTATTAATAAATCATTAGTATTCCATAGTAGTAACTATATAGTTTCTAAGTATTTGTATGAAAAACAGTAGTCCTAATAGATTTAGTATAAACGCTTTATCTTAAAGGGGTGGTTGATTGTGGTCCCCTGCTCTGCATCTCTCTCTCTCTCAATCAGATCCAGTCTGCTCCGCTCCAACAATGAACTATGTGTAGAGACAGACAGATATTTTTCACAGAGAGAAGCGTTATACATGGGTGCAGTTGCCGTACTCAGCAGGCACCAGACGTCTATGTAACGCCAGGTTGACGTTGGACACGACGTGGTACAGACGTTGCATTTTGATAGAAAATTAAAATCGTGTTGGCATCAATATTTGATGTCAATTTGATGTTGACTTAACGTTGGATTTTGGTTACACAACCTAAAAACAACAAAATCTCAACGTCAGCTGACGTCGGTATTGGACATCAATTTAACATTGACATTAGACGTTGAATTTACATTGAATTTTGGTCATTTTGGAATTTTTGAACCTGACGTCGCAACCGAAATTGAACCTAATATCAACGTCTTATGACGTTGTGTGCCTGCTGGGAAAGCTTTAATCGTGATAAAACCGTTTATTAAAAGCTAACAGAAGCAGTAGCATTTACAAAAAACAGCGTATCTAAAAGTATGAGACAACAACAAACAAAAAACATACCATTAAGAGCCGTGCTTGCACAGGTTATGCGCGACCCTCTTCACTAATATCCTCTGCGTCTCAATCGGGCTCTTTAGACACACAGGTGGTTTAGCCAATCACAACACACTGGACCAGCTGACCAATCTGAGCCCATTGAGCATTTCTGAGGGAGGGGCTTCGTAAAGGCAGGAAATCATCAGAGCGGTTATCGGAGAAGGGACAGAACGATTTAGAATAAAGGTAAAATAGGTGAAAAATTGTGCTATTTTGTTTTTTACGAAGCATTAACACATGTTAGACTGCACCCCATAAACACAATCGAGCCTAGAAGAAAACCAGTCAACCACCCCTTTAATCTCAAAAATACTGTAATTATATTCTGTTACATCTTTAATACATTTAATGCTCATCTACATTAATAATATAATAAAATTCAATACGAATATCCCACATTTCTGACACAATACCATGGTGTAGTTATTGTTACTACAGTAAATCCATAGTAAATGATTGCGAATTGTAGATTGAAAAGTCTTCTGACTGTATTGCGCACCATGTGTCTTCTGTTTTGTCATCGCTGTTTCATCTGGCTTTAAACTAGTTTATATCACCGAGTAATTTGTGTTCTTCGCTGAATTCAGTCACACTGGATCTCACAGAGCTGTTTAGTGTCGTGTGATCGAGACTCATCAGTGATTAATGCATCTGGTCTAGTGAACTCGTAATCGCTGTGCTGCCGCATGAACTTTGAGCCTGAGCGGATAAATGCTTTCTTTCGTTCCACTTTTGGCACATAAACATAATATCAAAAATATATCAAACTACTGTTACTGCTTTATCAAGAAAAATTATATTGTGTTAATTATCATTATCGTTTAATCGCCCAGCCCTAATTTGAACTGAGTAAGCTCACGTAATTGTGTCTAAGCCAAGGCCTTTTTTTCAATGTTTTTCCTTTGTTTTATGTAGTGAGAAACTGCTGGGTCATTCTGTGTCAACTCAACCAGAGGCCCCCGGCTCAAATTTCTGATTTTGCTAGTATTTTTTCTGAATAAAGATAGACATGTATAGTGATGAAAGCCAAAATATTAAATGTCATGGATGAATATTTACTGAGTAATCCACCATTTTGTAAAGGGGGGTCAGAATGGCCATTTTAACCTGAGATTCAGAGCCAAATTACAGGGGGGGTAAAAATGACTTCAGAAAGATGGCAGCATCATAATGTTACTTTTACATCTACAATCTGTTGACTTTAGCCATCTTTAATGTGCCAATGGTGACCATTCAAAAATGGGGAAAGAGCCATTTTTTCTCCAAAGTTTGCATGCCTGTTACTCAAGAATTATTAAATATATCTTAATGTCCTTTTAGATATTGGGTCTTAATAAACTTTCCTTTTGGCATCTTTATTTTTAAGGCCCTATATGGTTAGGTTCCAGAGATATTGGAATATGAATATGGATCCAGGAGTAAATCATTCAAATGTACACATCTTCTATCAGGACAACTGCATTGAACATGTGTCTGAGTGCCATAAATATAATTTTTCCTAAGTTTGCGTGCCTATAATTCAAGAAGTATTAAAGATATGATTTTAGATTCTAGTTCTTAACAAACTTTTCTTTTGGAACCTTAAGTTTCAAGGCCCTGCATTGTTCAATCCCAGAGATATGGGGATCTCAATGAGGCTCCATTTCCAGATGAATGGAATTCAGGTTGAATATTACCCATTTTCAGTGGTCGAAAACCAGATTTGGTCACTTTGATTTTTTTCAAGATTTTTATTCGTCACATACACAATTATGCAGAATATAATCAGCAGTGAAATGTAAGTCAGGTCCGCTCCATAGACAGTGCAATTATATGAAATACAAACACAAGAGAATATACATAATGTTGCCATATTCAAATTCCAATATCTCTGGAACCTAACCATATAGGGCCTTAAAAATAAAGAAGCCAAAATAAATCTTTATTAAGACCCAATATCTAAAAGGACAATAAGATATATTTAATAATTCTTGAGTAACAGGCATGCAAACTTTGGAGAAAAAAATGTCTCTTTCCCCATTCTTGAATGGTCACCATTGGCACATAATGCAATAAAGATTGCTAACAACAGATTTTACTAACAGCTCTACCAATATCTGTGTACAATTAACATTACGATGCTGCCATCTTTCTGAAGGCATTTTTACCCCCCTGTAATTTGGCTATTTTGACCCCCCTCTATAAAATAGTGGGTTACTCAGTAAATATTCATCCTTATGCCATGGTCTGTCTGAATACTCTATTCTGATTGGCTGGCAGGTGTTGATTAAATTCGTTTAACTGCACAGGTAGTTCCAGGTCAGTGTAATCACCGTTCTTTATTAATGCGCTGCTTTAATTGATGCACACTAACCAACACGCATCACTCACTCACACAGAATGCTGGCAGAATGCTAGCGCTAACGAGCCATAACTGATGAAAATAATCAAATATTGCGCTGCAAACAGCAATACTAGTTTTGTAACTTGTCTATAACTTGGCAAATTACCATGGAATATGCCAGCAAATATTATTAACATCTTTAATATGTGAATGCTGGAAAATGACCATAGCATAAGCAGGATAATCAACGGTTAGCTGTGCATTAAAGCGCTGTGCTTGGGTGGTTCTTTGCCTCCACATCGTGCATTCAAATCATTTAATGCACAGCTAGCTGTTGATTATCCCTTACATGACATTTAATATTTTGTCTTTCATCACTATACATGTCTATCTTTCTTCAGAAAATACATTAGCAAAATCCAAAGTTGATTTGGTTGATTTGACACGGAATGACCCTGCTTCGATTATACATTATGTGAGTGAACAGAACAAACCATTCAAACTGATTCCTGAACCAATATTTTCCCAACTGTTTGATCAATTCAAATACCCAACTCAAGAGTGACTCGTTAGCAAAAAGGGCATTGCTCATGCTCCAGTAACAAGGGTCTAATGACTCTCTCGGAAGAAACCATGAATTTATTAACAAAAAAACAATAATAAAGTAACGAGATGAACATCGACTGGTGTAACGAGGTAAAAGTACCTTTTGGGAATTAGAAATGTACGTGATTAAAAATAAGTACCCATAATTAAACCTACTCTTAAAAACGTTTTTCTTGAATGACTTGAGTAGATATAATGAAGTGAATGTAGCATGTTACCTTCCACCTCTGCTTGTTTTAACTAGTTATTGGTGTTCAGAGTTTTAATGCAATTCTTGTCACAATTTATGCTTGCAAATTATTTGTAGAAATATTTGGTTAGAGTGTCTAACATTTTATTTAAAATTATCTTCAGTATTACGAAGGAATCTGTATTATCTTCATAAATCTCTTTCCTTTGGTTAGGTTTAGGCATGTACGATTCTATATTTTATATTTTGTGCTTTAAAAGGTAACTAGAGCAGTGTTAACTGTAATCTGTACTTTGAAATGGATAGAACGTAGTTTTTTTTGTTCACCTCTATAGTGAGTTTTATTTATTTATTATATTTAATTTTTGTAACATACAGCCAAGTAGTGCTGGGTGATATGGCCCAACAAATTATCACGATCATTTTTTTCATATCAGTTGATATCGATAATTATCACCATAAATGTCAAATCTTTATTTCTTTCAAGTTTAAAGCCAGATTTTTGCTCCAAAGTGAAAGTTGTAGAAACCAGACCATTCATTTTCCTTAACAAAATAAATGTCTAAATAGAAAAATGTATTTCTTAGTTTCTGCATGTTCTAACGAGTGATATTGTTTTAAATCAAGAATCAAGTTTGGGTTACCTCATAATATTAATAATAATAATATAAGAGAAATGTATCTTAGAAATGCACATCTGATAGTAGCTTGAGTTTGGATGCAGAGGTAAATTTTTGTTCATTATCAAAATCTGTAACATCTGTACAAAATTGTAGCAACCTCAGTTTTATATGGTAAAATGTATTCTGACCAATGTTTTTTTTTATTAAGCATTTGTCCTCCATAGTAGCATACATTTAAATAATGATAAACAGTTAAAACCACACATATAGCACCTCAATAACATAACTATAAGGTTGTTAGGTCGCCTATTTGTATGAAAAACAGTCTAAAACCATTCAGTATAAATGCACACATGCTATAGCTGCCTTAACCACACATGCATAATATAATTATATACCATTACTCCTGTTTAATATTCTTTGGTTGTCATAACTATCAATACTGTTAATGTATATTTTTCTCCTCTCTTAAGCTAAATACCTCTTTATATATCTGCAGAAACTGCAAATCAAGATTGTCAAAATTACGACAACATCGTGAAGATTGCCATAAATGAGCAGATTAAGACTCTCAAACAGCCATCACAGAAAGATTGCTTGGTGAGTAATATGTGAAATGGTCATCACACTACTGTATGATTTATACCTAAGTCTATTAAAAGTTGATTATGGTATTATTAATTCACATTGTTCATTTTTTTTTTACATTATTCTTATATTTATCAAAATTATATTTTCAAGCTCATACAGTCATCTTCTGTCGCATCCATTTCCGACACACCCTCTTCATCTGCACCCTGTGCTGTGTCCTCATCACACTCATCATCCTTTTATTTCACTAATTCAACTCCAATTGGGAAATTCGTGTCTTAAATAAATTAAATGCACACAGACTGAAGTAGTTTAAGCCTTTGGTTCTTTTAATTGTGATGATTATGGCTCATTTAACAAAAACCCACCAATTCACTCTCAACAAATTAGAATATGGTGACATGCCAATCAGCTAATCAACTCAAAACACCTACAAAGGTTTCCTGGGTCTTCAAAATGGTCTCTCAGTTTGGTTCACTAGACTACACAATCATGGGGAAGACTGCTGATCTGACAGTTGTCCAGAAGACAATCATTGACACCCTTCACAAGGAGGGTAAGACACAAACATTCATTACCAAAGAAGCTGTTCACAGAGTGCTGTATCCAAGCATGTTAACAGAAAGTTGAGTGGAAGGAAAAGATGCACAACCAACCGAGAGAACCGCAGTCTTATGAGGATTGTCAAGCAAAATCGATTCAAGAATTTGGGTGAACTTCACGAGGAATGGACTGAGGCTGGGGTCAAGGCATCAAGAGCACCACACACAGACGTGTCGAGGAATTTGGCTACAGTTGTCATCAGAGGCGTCTTACCTGGGCTAAGAGAAGAAGAACTGGACTGTTGCCCAGTGGTCCAAAGTCCTCTTTTCAGATGAGAGCAAGTTTTGTATTTCATTTGGAAACCAAGGTCCTAGAGTCTGGAGGAAGGGTGGAGAAGCTCATAGCCAAGTTGCTTGAAGTCCAGTGTTAAGTTTCCACAGTCTGTGATGATTTGGGTGCAATGTCATCTGCTGGTGTTGGTCCATTGTGTTTTTTGAAAACCAACGTCACTGCACCCGTTTACCAAGATCTTTTAGAGCACTTCATGCTTCCTTCTGCTGACCAGCTTTTTAAAGATGCTGATTTCATTTTCCAGCAGGATTTGGCTTCTGCCCACACTGCCAAAAGCACCAAAAGTTGGTTAAATGACCATGGTGTTGGTGTGCTTGACTGGCCAGCAAACTCACCAGACCTGAACATAGAGAATCTATGGGGTATTGTCAAGAGGAAAATGAGAAACAAGAGACCAAGAAATGCAGATGAGCTGAAGGCCACTGTCAAAGAAACCTGGGCTTCATACCACCTCAGCAGTGCCACACACTGATCACCTCCATGCCACGCTAAATTGAGGCAGTAATTAAAACTAAAAGGAGCCCCTACCAAGTATTGAGTACACATACACAGTAAATTAACAGTTCCAGAAGGCCAACAATTCACTAAATATTTTTTTTTTATTGGTCTTATGAAGTATTCCAATTTGTTGAGATGTGAATTGGTGGGTTTTTGTTCAATGTGAGCCAAAATCATCACAATTAAAAGAACCAAAGACTTAAACTACTTCAGTCTGTGTGCATTTAATTTACTTAATACACAAGTTTCACAATTTGAGTTGAATTACTGAAATAAATGAACTTTTCCACCACATTCTAATTTATTGAGATGCACCAATATATATATATATATATATAAAATGTATATATATATATATTTTTTTTTTTTTCATTTAGTACTACACTTCAAAAGCTACATAAATATTTGCATGTTTCCCAGAAGCCAAAATAAGCACAATTTACCCTGCTTATCCGATTCAAAAAGTTTACAACTCCTGCCTCTTAATGCATCATGTTGTCTTCTTGAGCATCAGTAAAAGTGTTCACCTTTTGTAATAGTTGCATGAGTCCCTCAGTTGTCCTCAATGTGAAAGATAGATCTCAAAATCATACAGTCACTTTTGGAAAGGGGTCAAATATGCAGAAGATGCTGGAAAACCAAAGAATGAACAGCAGTCTGCTCTGGACCAACAAAGGACTCATGAACAACTATCACAAAAAAGAAAAATAGTTATCCAGGGAATGACATCCAGTATTAATATTAAAGGGTATGTCAACTTTTGAACGGGGTCATTTTTATAAATTCAGTCATTATTTTGCCTTGTGGAGAATATATTTGAACTATTATATTTGAAACTATTTGACACAAGCAAACAATATATTTGACATACTTGCTTTATTAAATTGGCTGGTAGATTATCTTAGATGCCTCATATAATATTAAGTTACTAGTTTTAAACCTTAGAAACACTTGCAATTTAGCTATTGTGTTACTGTGAAAGTGGCCTTAAAATTCACATGGAGTTGCATTCAAATGTTGACTTCAGTTGAATAATTGAAATACATTTTTTATTTTATTTATTAATTTTGCAGGTTCTTCAAATCCTTCAAAGCGGAAATAAGAAAGCGCAGAGGTAAAAGCAGTAGAACGAAACATGACAACTTCATCAACACATGCAGAGTGCCTGGTAAGAAAAAGTGTGAGCGATGCATACAAGTAGAACCAGCATTGAAGGAGCGAACATGGACGGAGTTAAAAATGATGTCCGGAAAACCATCTCTACTCTGAAAAAAGGGTGGTGTGTAGGGTGTGCAGAAGAAATGCATGGCGGAAATGTGGGAATAAAGGAGTATGAAGTAAGATAATTTGTTTAATAACAGAATGAAACAAGATCAAGGAAGGGAGGAGTGAATGTAAAGTGAAAGGGAGTAAATAGGTGTGATCGATTTGAAGCGGCACTGAGCAGACTGATCAGTGTATGACATCAAAATAGATATTACCAAAATCTTTATCATGATATGACAAATTTTATATCACGATAACAATATATATCACGATATAGTAATTTTTTTCTTTTAAAAGGTTTTATTATATAAAATCTTTAATACCATATCATTTTCATAATCCTTTACACCAATGTCAATATCAAACTAATACAATCTTAAAGAGAGAGAAAAGATAACTCCACCTCACTGAAGATAAATAAACAGTCAGTGATGAAATAAGGATAAGAAACTATTTGCAAGCAAT
Source organism: Gymnocypris eckloni scoliostomus (assembly GCA_027564155.1). NCBI lineage: Eukaryota > Metazoa > Chordata > Actinopteri > Cypriniformes > Cyprinidae > Gymnocypris > Gymnocypris eckloni. Next base: position 6,654,785 of record CM050425.1, on the reverse strand, counting down.
AGGACAAAAACTACAATAAATAAGAAACACTACATACATTGTGTAAATTAATTAGTCTTCACTGTGTTAATTATATCTATCTATCTATGATAGATATAATTACCACGTGTATTATGTATAGATTCTATACATATTATAAATATATCATTATTATTTTTTATTTATTATCATTAAAGTTACAAAAGTGATTTAGTCAAGGGCAGTGAGAGATGTAGCTGTGTGTTATGATTAACATGAACGAATATTGGAACGCTTCCCCTTTAAGACCGAAGTCCGGATCTAATACACTGTTACATTGCGTTTTCTCTTTCTGCCGCTTTACTCTTAAGACCTAAATCGCCGTGTTTATGAGGATACTTGCAAAGATGGGGATTCTGATGCATATATATGTGTTTATGTAATTGTTCAAAGTCTGCAAAAAGAAAAGGCGCTCTTCTCACACAGAAAGAGACGGGCGACGCATATAGCTCTGTTATTGAGTTTCAACGGCTTAAAATCGGTCGTTTTAAACGGCAGTGCTTAAAAACGTGACCATGCTACAGATGTAGTTTAGCTCCTGGTTTTGTCCTGGCTGCTTCTGTCTCTCCTTCACGCCCGTGGTGGGCAGCGTATAAAGATCGCAGTCACTCAAATGATAAAAAGGTATTACTGTAAACAATGTATTTTGCGACACCACGATATAAGCGATAGAACATAATATGAAGCGATAGACTTTTATTTCGTCCATCCGATATATATCGTCATATCGCACAGCCCTACATCAAAGTACCACGAGAGCGATAAGAGAGCAGATGGATCTTTATGCTTTCGAACTACTCGCGATACTTTGATGTCATACACTGATCATTCTGCTCAGCGCCGCTTCAAGACGAACACACCTAATGTAAAGTGAAATAAGGAGGAGGAGTGAATATAAAGTGAAATAAGGAGGAGGAGTGAATATACATTTAAAGAAGAAGGAGGAGTGAATATAAAGTGAAATAAGGAGGAGGAGTGAATATACATTTAAAGAAGAAGGAGGAGTGAATATAAAGTTGAAGAAGGAGGAGTGAATGTAAAGTTAAAGAAGGAGGGAGGAGTGAATATAAAGTTAAAGAAGGAGGGAGGAGTGAATATAAATTTAAAGAAGAAGGAGGAAATGAATATAAACTTAAAGAAGAAGGGAGGAGTGAATATAAAGTGAAATAAGGAGGGAGGAGTGAATATAAATTTAAAGAAGATGGGAGGAGTGAATATAAAGTGAAATAAGGAGGGAGGAGTGAATATAAAGTTAAAGAAGGGAGGAAATGAATATAAAGTTAAAGAAGGAGGAGGAGTGAATGTAAAGTTAAAGAAGAAGGGAGGAGTGAATATAAAATGAAATAAGGAGGAGGAGTGAATATAAAGTTAAAGAAGGAGGAGGAGTGAATATAAAGTTAAAGAAGAAGGGAGGCGTGAATATAAAATGAAATAAGGAGGGAGGAGTGAATATAAAGTTAAAGAAGAAGGAGGAAATGAATATAAAGTTAAAGAAGGAGGGAGGAGTGAATGTAAAGTTAAAGAAGGAGGGAGGATTTTTTATTGCTGTTATTAGGTATAATATGCACTTTGACCACAATGTTATCTTTAACAAGTTTTATTGTTAAGAGAAGTCTGTTGTGTTTGAACATTGTACATTTAAAAATAACAATTATTATAATGCATACATTTGATGGAGTGTATTTGCATGTTAATATTTTCTGTTATGTTTGTTATATTTTCATTCATCAATTTAAAAAAAAGGCAAATTATGAAAAGACTGAGTGGAGTGATTTTTGTTGTTGTTCTTAATCCTATCTCATGATTACAGAGTGTGTATCTCAGAGTCCCGAAATGTCCCTAAGGCAGAGTTTGTGTATCTCGGAGTCCCCAAAGTGTCACTTAAGCATAGTTTGTGTATCTCGAGTCCCGAAATGTCCCTAAAGCAGAGTTTGTGTATCTCAGAGTCCCCAAAGTGTCACTTAAGCAGAGTTTGTGTATCTCAGAGTCCCGAAATGTCCCTAAAGCAGAGTTTGTGTATCTCGGAGTCCCCAAGTGTCACTTAAGCAGAGTTTGTGTATCTCAGATTCCCAAATGTCCCTAAAGCAGAGTTTGTGTATCTCGAGTCCCAAGTGTCACTTAAGCAGAGTTTGTGTATCTCAGATTCCCGAAATGTCCCTAAAGCAGAGTTTGTGTATCTCGGAGTCCCCAAAGTGTCACTTAAGCAGAGTTTGTGTATCTCCGAGTCCCCAAATGTCCCTAAAGCAGAGTTTGTGTATCTCAGAGTCCCCAAAGTGTCACTTAAGCAGAGTTTGTGTATCTCAGAGTCCCCGAAATGTCCCTAAAGCAGAGTTTGTGTATCTCGGAGTCCCCGAAGTGTCACTTAAGCAGAGTTTGTGTATCTCAGATTCCCCGAAATGTCCCTAAAGCAGAGTTTGTGTATCTCGGAGTCCCCAAAGTGTCACCTAAGCATAGTTTGTGTATCTCAGAGTCCCCGAAATGTCCCTAAAGCAGAGTTTGTGTATCTCGGAGTCCCCAAAGTGTCACTTAAGCAGAGTTTGTGTATCTCGGGAGTCCCCAAAGTGTCACTAAAGCAGAGTTTGTGTATCTCGGAGTCCCCAAAGTGTCATTTAAGCATAGTTTGTGTATCTCAGAGTCCCCGAAATTTCACTTAATCAGAGTTTGTGTATCTCCGAGTCCCCAAAATGTCACTTAAGCAGAGTTTGTGTATATCAGAGTCCTCAAAGTATAATTTAACTGGAGTTTGTGTATCTCGGAGTCCCCAAAGTGTCACTTAAGCAGAGTTTGTGTATCTCAGAGTCCTCAAAGTATAATTTAAGCGGAGTATGTGTATCCTGGAGTCCCCAAAGTGTCACTTAAGCGGAGTTTGTGCATCTCAGAGTCCCAAACGTCCCTTAAGCAGAGTTTGTGTATTTCAGAGTCCCAAATTTCACTTAATCAGAGTTTGTGTATCTCAGAGTCCCCAAAATGTCACTTAAGCAGAGTTTGTGTATATCAGAGTCCTGAAAGTATAATTTAACCGGAGTTTGTATATCTCAGAGTTCCCAAAGTGTCACTTAAGCAGAGATTGTGTATCTCAGAGTCCCCAAAATGTCACTTAAGCAGAGTTTGTGTATATCAGAGTCCTGAAAGTATAATTTAACCGGAGTTTGTATATCTCAGAGTTCCCAAAGTGTCACTTAAGCAGAGTTGTGTATCTCAGAGTCCTCAAAGTATCATTTAAGCGGAGTATGTGTATCCCGGAGTCCCCAAAGTGTCACTTAATCAGAGTTTGTGTATCCCGGAGTCCCCAAAGTGTCACTTAATCAGAGTTTGTGTATCTCAGAGTCCCCGAAATGTCACTTAAGCAAAGTTTGTGTATCTCGGAGTCCCCAAAATGTAATTTGATTGAGGTTTGTGTATCTCAGTCTCTCTAAAGCATCACTTAAGCAGAGTTTGTGTTTCTGTTGTATTCAGAAACTTTTTTTAATGGAGACGCATCAAGTTATTTGTAATTGCTATAGACCAGGGGTCACCTCACTCTGTCCCGAGGGTCCGGTGTTCATGGAGCTTAGCTCCAACTTGCCTCCTTGGAGGCAACACACCTGACTTGAAGTTTCATGTATACCAAGCAAGACCTTGATTAGCTGCTTCAGGTGTGTTTGATTAGGGTTGAGCTAAACTCTTCAGGACACCACCAACAAGTTTGGTGACCTCTGCTATAGAGCTCTATAGAGAAAATTATGTCTTAATGTCTATGAGCCTTCAGTGAGCAGCAAAAGGCAACTCAGCTGAGATTAAATCTCCACAAGATACTAAATTAATTAGAAGGATGCAGGTAGTGCTCAGTGAAGTGTCTTCTGTCCTGAAGACAACTGATTTCAAGTTACTAGTCAGAAGAAATATAGTTTATCTATTTTTAATTATCTTAAAAAAACCAAACTCTTTAGTGTTTAATGCCTTAATCTCTGCACTAGCTTGTTTTCTAGACAATATTGACACTTTGAGTTGTAATTCTACTTATGTTTCTTGTTAGGATGATGCATTTTAGCACAACCACAAAGTCCTAAAAGTATAACTTAACCAGAGTTTGTGTATCACCAAAGTCCTTAAATTGTTGCTTGATCAGAATTTGTGTTTGTCCCCAAAAGTGACATAAAAATACTTGTCCCTAAAGTGAAGGTAAAATGTCAGGTCTTTATAGAAGGCTTTTATTGAGAATATCAACTGATAAGTGTAAAGAGAGCATCTCCTGTATCGCAGACATACCTTTCTTTTGTCTCTAGACCCTTGAGAAATAGGTGTACCCAAAGGTAGGGTGTTCAGTCATGTGTCCTCGTTTTATAGTTAAGTAGGTATGTGTGTGTGTGTGTGTGTGTTGTGTGTGTGTGAACCCGATAAACTCTAAATGACTTTGTCCTGCAATCTGATCCTGTTCTGGCATATGTCTCTCTGCTTTAATCTACTGAGAACACACTCTCATTCTCCGTCCTTCTGCAGCACAAAATTATATTAGTAACTTTAAGGAGTGAGCAAGAAACTTTCTCTGGCCACTTCTGTTGTCACACCCCAACACACACACACTTTCATTCACGCTCTGTATTGCATTTAGATGTGTGTGCATGTGTCAGGGCGGTTGATGGATGGTTGGGTGATAGAGGTGTTCTGCTCTTGGTTTGCATGGGTCGCCTGACTCTTCTTTTCTCTCATTTATCTTCACTCATTTTCAGCCACCACGACAAGCATCTGAGAATCCATTCTTCATCAGGCCTGTGCTGCATCAATGGAGGGCAGACCAGCGCTATAGTTAACATTCAACATCAGAAAGCTAAATTATGTAATTTACTCTGTACACATGCTATATTCAAACAATGGAACATATCAAAGCCTTGTTGCCTGTATTATGAGTTTAGAATCTTTGGGTGGTTATTTCTTTTTCCCTGTAACGATTTTACCATTGGTGACTTTCTGCCCTTTAGCCTGTGATCTTGACTGTAGGCGTGCATGTTTCTATTTGACATTGTGTGTGTGTCTGGCTTGTTCCTTTTTGTCAACACGACAGTCAATTAGTTATTCCTTTTCTTCTTAAATCTAACATATCCCATGAGCCTTCATTTTCCCTGAATAGGAAGTTCACTCTGAAGTTTTTTTAAAGCTAATGAGCCCATCTCGTTATTAGCACTGGATAGCTATCAATTGAATGAGGAAATAAGACTGTAATCTCAAAAGTGTTTACTTCATAATTTCATAATTTCAATAACTTCATGAAATCTCCACTGAAGTCTGACAGTTTTAGACATAGCATTAATATGGATGACAAATTCTGCAGCCTGGATTAATTTTCTGCCTCAATACATTGATACCAATTTGCCTTTTTTCATTAAAACAGGATTCTAAGAGGGGAATTTAAAGGGATTTAAGGGAATAAACAGGAAAAAGTAAGAAACAAAGTAGAATTTATTGTAAAGTAACCCATTTCTTGTCACACTAAATTATATGAAATACATGAAGCAGTTAATACATAGCCCATATTTTCTAATCATAACGGCAAAAAAAAGTTAATATCACTGGAAATTACTGAGGGTTGTTTGACATTTCTATCTTTCTATCTTAAAACAGTTGTCCAATATTAACTTGCACTCTGTTAAAACTGAAGAGTTGCACTGAAATTCATCTTTGGTTTCCATGAACAGTAAAGCTCAATCTCAATCATTTAGACCGCTGAAGAAGACCATCCTAAAATAATTAACAAATAAAAATTTGTGCAATGAAATGTAGCAGAGCAGCATCAAGAATATCAAATACTGGGGGGACATTTGGACCATATATGTTTATTGCGAGGGATCCCTCCAGGTTCATGCATGAACTGAAATAGAGTTAATTCTTTAATTTTGCACAACCCTAACACACAAAAATGAATACTGCCTGAATAGGGATAAGTATATCAATCTAGCAGAAGCCTTGCAATAATGTGGATAGGAGATATAGAAGTGTCCGTAGAAAACAATGTCAGGACAGGAACTATCTTTGAAATAGTTTACTTCACCCCCACAATTTACATGTCAAAATCAATACAGAAATGAATGATGAAGTGAACTAACAAAAGTCAATGGTCTTTGCATTTATTCCTAAGTCAGTGCTGTAAAGAGATCAACAAAATGGTGATGAAAAGTGAAGACAACTTTAAAAACCATGAAATGGAATTCTGCTTCACAAAAGCTTACATTTTTTTTTTTACATGAAGCCTTTTGGCCAACATTCTGCACTGCATATGTTCAATGTGACGTGTCAAAGTGAGTGCTCTTATTAGTGAAATGTGACACACGGCAGCTGGCACTGAGTAGCCCGTGACAGCTATAATCAGTGTGTCCTCAGCAGGACCGCTTCAGAGCGTGTGTTTAAAGAATGATGCCCAGCACTCTCTGGACATCAGCGACTGTGTATGATTTTGAATCTGTTGTGTCAACTGTTCTTCGGGCAACTTGACAAAAGGCCCATGGGGTGACTCTTTGCCTCGTCTCATCCATCTGAGAAGCCAACCGTTCTGTCCAGGCCAACCTTTCCCAGAGCATGCTGGGAGTCACAATACCCAGCCTTCAGCTCATTGGTTCCGCCCTATTAACAGCTTGTAATCTTCTCATATCCATGGCCGCCGGCCCAGAGCAACACGTCAAGCGGGGTTCGCAGCGCTCTGAAGCTCTAGACAGCTCACCTCCCCCACGTCAACTTTTTTACAGCATCTCCACCAGATACACATTCGTGAAAGTGAACGGGAATCATCTGAGGGAGTTTGAGGCCCTCCAGTCTCGCCCTCCACACCTGCTTCCCTCCAGGGGAGAGAAAGAGAGAATAAAGTTGTGACATCTGTTAATTTCTCATTAGAACTTTTCTTTATGCAGGTTTGTTGGTGTGCGAGACAGCTCCGAGTACGTGCAGTACGGACACAAGCTGGCGAAGGGCTGGCCAGCCGGCGGTTGAAATATCACGCTCGGCATTTAGCAGACGTTTCTCGGCGTCCATGGTCTGGTAATGAATATGGAAGCAGACCTTCTCCATTTCAATGTTACTGATTTTTGCATCAGCTTGTGTTGTGACCTTCCAAATCACGAAAAAGAGTTAGCAGTGCAAGCTGTCAAAGTTAGCACAGGTAGTCCAACTTCTTTATGCCCAATGTTTTCTTGTTTGTGGTTTTGTTTCTGGGTAATTAAGCTCAGGTGTCTGTCAGAGGGGCATTGTGTTTTCACTGGTCACCCATTTTGCCTTTATGCTGCAAGATCCATGTTGCCCTTCGCATAAACTGTAGAAATAAGGAAATGGAGTGAGGAATTTGTTGCAAAATGGGTGGTCGATAATATGTATTTGTAAGACAGTAACTTAGAAATTAAAAATTAGAGAAAGGCCTAAAGATTGATCATTTATTCACTCTCACATTGTTCTAAATGTGTTCATCAGGGGTCAGGTTTTTCATCTTCTGTGAAACAAAAGCAGCTATTTTCCAGAATGTCCGGGCATCTCTTTTTCATTCAATGATAGAGACTGGTGACTGGGTCAGAAGCCAATATTACCTGTTTGTTATATTGCACAGGGTATCTGAAGGTTTAAGATAATTACATTTACAACACTTTAAGACTCTTTAATGCAAATAATACAAATAAAAATGAATTTTATGCAAGTTTCATGTAGCGGAGGTTTTAACACTACATCAGTTCATTTGATATGGTGATTAGAGCTATTATATTACATAACAATTTTTTAACAGCAGTTGTAAATCAATATGATATATACATTTATTGATCTTTTTATGGTCTTAAATTTTGAAGACATTTTCATGCATTTTGTTATGGATCCATTCATTGGGGCTGCATAATCTCATAAAAAAATTTGAGATGCATAATCATCTGTCAATGATCTTGATTCATCCCTCAACGAACAGAAAAATATTTTATTTAGAGCAATCCACACGTGATGCAAAGACTTTAGGTTTAAAATGTATGGTTTTCCCTTTTAGTATGGCATGAGGGCAGTTTAAACATGTTGTTTTGTGTAGTTGCATTAAGTTATCGTGCATGTGTGTGTTAGCATGTGTATCTCAGAGATGGGAACCCCAGCAGTGCCAAGTGAACACCACCTCAGCCAGGCGTTTTACTGGTAACTACAGGAAACAGGCTTGGTGTAAAAGAGCTGATTGAACCCCCAGGTGCAGCTCCAGAGACCCAGCCCAAGCTCGCCGGCTTGGCCCAGACGGAGCACACACTGACCCCCACAAAGACAGCCCTCATCTCCCCCTGCCTGGCTCCAGCGGTCCCTGACCAGCTCCAGCCTTTCCATGAAACCCACTGAGGCAATGGGTGCTGGGGGCAGGGGGTACGGATGTGAGCCCCCCGGCACCACGCCACCCCATTCAACCCCCCACAAGCTGGAAGGAAGAACGGAGAGAGCGGGAGGGGGGCGGTGTTGCGGGTGGACACCAGGTTCTTTCTTTCCCTCTCTTTTTCATCTCTTCTCTCTGTCTCTGTGTCAGAGCAGGTGTCCCTTTCGGCCCTCTCTTCTCACCCTCCCTCCTTTCTGTTGCCGTTTCTTTTCACACACACGTTCACAAACGTACAGCTGACGAACATCCCAGCTCTAATCCATCACAGGCTGTCTTTTATAGGTCAGCTAGAGGCACACACACTTCCACACACCCCAACACACTGGCAGGTTGTGTTCTGTTGCCCTGCAGGTGCCTGGCGTTGCGATTGCTCTTTAAATTCTCTTTCCTGTCTGAGCCTACGAGTATGTGCGCATGGATGCCATGATACCATTCACCGGGACCGGGTGCCGCCACCTTCTTACCCTCCTTTCACCCCTGCCAGACAAACAGGAGAGTCTATGTTCTCACCTCCTGCTCTCAACGTGAACAACATGCTTTCTGTTTACGTCTCTTCCTTCCTCTCACGTTTAGAGGGAGGCTAAATGAAAGTGTGTCAATAGTTTGGAAAAGGAGATAATTACACCATTTGTATGTTTTACAATCAGTCTCACCCTGAGTATGTCCGGTGTGCCACCTGTGACGAGCATCATTAGGCATTCTGTTTCTTGGCTTACTTGTGCATTTGCTTCCTCATTCAATAGCTGATTATCAATGTCAAGATATATCCCACGCATGTAAAAAATGTCACAGAATTGCATTGATATAAGCAGAAATAAAGACAATTCCATTCATTAAACATGGTGCAGGTGCTCACGATCAGGGTTTTTAACCATTGGAATTGATTATCAATTCATTAGCATGGAGGGCAGATGAGGGGGCGTCAGGAGCAGAAAGAGAGAGAGAGTGAAGGAGTAAGTCATTAGCTCATTACAGCAGTACTTCTCTCATATTCTTCAAATGGGAGTGTGTTAGTTAGCCACAGTTTAAAAATCTCTATGAAGGACAACTACACGAACAAAAAAGCAAACGATCTAATTGCGCATTTAACCACTACTGTTTTTAGGAATATTAACTCACGACTAGATTAATATGGACTTGAAGAAGTGAACTGCTTTATTGTTACTCAAAGAATCCCTGGAAGAAGATCTGGAGTGTGTGGACCAAGAGTTTGAAGGTAAAGTCTTTGCCTACTAGTGGGACTGAAACAACTGAACTTTGAAGTGATTACCCAAAAATGAAACTGTTGCCATAATTTGCTCTACATTTCTTAATTTGTTCTTTCTTCTGTGAAACCCAAGGGATGATATTTTTAAGATGTTTCTGTGCAATGAAAACATAGGGGTCCAAAACAGTTTTGGATCATAAGGACAACTTGATCATAAGGACAAAAAGACATTTCTCAAAATATGTCCCACAGAAGAAAGAAAGTCAAACTTCATTTGGAAACATTTGGAATGCCATGGAGGTGATAATTAAAGAATAAAATACTTTTTGTTTCTCGGTAGAACACTCCCTTCAACACAATCTGTAAATCCCAAAGATATTTAGCTGATTTTAAATTTTTTATTCTATTTTATTTTATTGACTTAAACATGTTTTCTTAATATCTTCTCTCAGAATGCAGGCTGTGCCTGGTTTCAGGTGCAGAGATCAGGGTGAGGGCTCTTTGCAGCAACTCATGCCAAGAATGGTACGAGTAACAGAAGCAGGAGGACCAGGCTCCAGTGCTGGGGGTCTCCAGGGGCCTCACAGATCATCAAAACCCCCTCGTGAGCTTAGTGTGGAAGAGCAACAGGAGCTACGGAGAAAGATCAACAGTCGTGAGAGAAAGAGAATGCAGGACCTCAACGTAGCCATGGATTCTTTACGAGAGGTCATGGTGCCCTACTCTTCTCCCACTGGTGTAGGTGGAGCACTGCAGCACCATTACCTCCCTCCTGGAGCCCCTCCGACAGGACGCCGCCTGTCTAAGATCTCCACGTTGGTGCTGGCCCGTAACTACATCCTGCTCCTAGGCTCCTCCTTGCAGGAGATGAGGCGCCTGCTGGGCGAGGTCAGCTTTGGAATGGGCATCAGCGGGGCTGTACCCCATCTGCTGCTGACAGGGGGGTGGCCATTTCTAACCAGGCCAGGACAGCTTCTGCTTTCCCCTCCTGAGCACCAAATAGGTGCAGCAAAGTGCCCTCTTCTGCCTCAGGGTACCCAGGAGGAGCACTTGGTATGGGGTTCAGGCAGAATGTCGGAGAGCCCGGTGTGCCAGTGTGGGGTGTGCCGGACCCCACGTGTAGTGCATGTTAATCCTGCCACACATTTCCTAAAATGATTCCAACATGACTTGGAGGAAGGCTAAAAAAGAACAATACAACCACATGCAGTTTATAATATCTGTGAAGGGTGGGGTGTCTGGTTCATTTTTTGGTAACAGTTTACAAAAAGGTTCAATTTGTTAATCTTTAGGAATAGTTCACCCAAAAACTAAAGTTCTTTCATTATTGCTTCACCATCTTGACGTTTCCAAACCTGCTTGACTTTCTTCTGTGGAAGACAAATGAAGAAATCTAAATGTTTGTGATTTTTATCACATGGTTTGGAAATGCCATGATGCCTTTATCTAACTAAATTTAACTAAACTACCTATTTAAGTGTTTCCACTTTTTCCTTTTTCAAAACGCTCCCATATGTTTCCCCTGCAGTTGTTCTCTTCTTTGTGTTTGCTAAGAATTAAACTAGTAATACTGAAAGAGTGTGTGTGAGCGTCAGTTTTTTTAAACCAGTGCAAAATTTCATCTCTCAGCACATTTCCTGTTTTTACATCTCGTTCACTGTAGTAAGCGTGTGCATGTGTGTGTGCTCGGCTGCATCCAAACGGATTGAAATAATTAATTGTGCACCCCTTTTGCAGCACAAGGACGGAGGCTTTCTTTCACCCCAGTCTTCCCTGAACCCACCCCATTCAACTCCCCAAACAAACCCCACATCAAACCCGGGAGTCCTAATAATTAGCAGACACTCTTTCTCCAGCTTCATCATGTTTAATCTACTCCCTCATTCGGTAAATGAGTTTACATGGGCTGGTGTAGCTCCATTCATTACTCTCTGTGAACCGCACATTCAAACGCCCGGAAAATGTGTTTCCTCTAAAGGAGTTCACTTACCCAAATTTCAAACAAAACCCTCTCCAGCACCCAAACTCTGACATCCACCCCTCTGAAGACATGGTGGTTGAAAAAAGATGTAATTCTTTCAATCTCAGGGCACGGTGAAAGCCATTAAAGGAGGGAAAAGCAATTCCATCTTGTGGATAGGGGTGCGTGAATGAGAATGCAGATTATAATCATAAGAATAATGATAAAATACGAGGAATAATCGGTCCCACTGCAAAAGGGGATTAGTCCGGCCAGGCGCGTGAAAGAGGGTGAGAGGCTGAATGGAAGGAGTCTGTTGCCCATCGCCAGGAACAAAAGGAGAGGTAGATGCCATTAAGTGAGATTAGGGTTAATAGGCCTTGATTTTCTTACAAGGAGGTTAAAAAAAGAAAAAGTACAGAGGGGGAAGAGGTGGGACAGAGAAGTAGGAAAGATCAAAGTAAGACACCCCGACTTAAAACCCTTCCCTTTGCGAGGACGCACACACACACACTTTAACTTGCCACCTCTTACATTTACATATAGCTGCCTTATGTCCGCTGACAACTTGAAGAGATTACCTCACTAATTTTGCCTCACTTCAGTGCTTTTCTTAAAGCCATCTTCTCCAGTCCTTCTCTCCTGAGGTGATAACTTTTTCTCTGATGATGGTGGGCGTATTGTGAGAAGGATGTAGGGGTCTGCTCTCTCTTTGTGTTCATTCTTCAGCTCATCAGTGGAGCTAAATACAGCCAAAACAAAATGAGACAAAAGAAGAGAAAGTAGAACGGGGTGTCCTATTGTTCTCCACTAAATGCCAATGTGTGCTGGTATACCTCGCTGATATATGGCTTGACCAACCACTGTGTGAGTATGTGTGTGTGTGTGTGTGTGTGTGTGTGTGTGTGTGTGTGTGTGTGTGTGTGTGTGTGTGTGTGTGTGTGTGTGTGTGTGTGTGTGTGTGTGTGTGTGTGTGAGAGAGGAAAACTGACCTCTGTATTGTGAATTCACAAATTCTAAGGCGAATCAATTTGTTACATTAACTATTTAATGAGGGGAAATGTTGGTAAACCAATCAATAAAGTATGTAAGAGAATCTGTGGGCATTCTTCGAGGAACAAGTAATAAAAAAATGTCCTCATAAAGCAATACATGTTGAAAATCCAATTATAATGGAAAATGCAGTGATCTTCATTATTTGCAGGCTTAAAAATCACATTTTGCTTTATTTCTACTGACATCAACAAGTATGTTTTTAATGCTTTGGTGCTGAAATAAGTTTACTGAACTAAAAAAATAAATACAATTGTGCACAACTTCTTTTTGGACACACTTAAACTGGAAAAGTGGTTCATAAATAAAATAAACGAATACAAAAAACGAAATGTTGTTCTTTTTATATAAAAAAAAATCTATTTCAATATTTTATTTAATTGCTTTATTTACTGTATTAACACCAGAAATCTTGCTAGGTAACCTTGTGTGTGTGTGTGTGTGTGTGTGTGTGTGTGTGTGTGTGTGTGTGTGTGTGTGTGTGTGTGTGTGTGTGTGTGTGTGTGTGTGTGTGAATGTCTAGTCAGGGCAAGTTTAAGACTGATTGAGGGCCATCCATCCTTGGTGAAAAAAGCTATTGGTGAAAAGATGAGTGTGAGAAGATCTCCACTCCTCCTTTCAGAGCCTCTGCACATGTCCCAGGATTTATCTCTCTCCTCTTCGGCTTCTTTATTCCAGCAACCCGGCCAAAAAAACACCAACCTCTTTGTGACTTATGAAGGGTTAGAGAGTCATCGATATATCACACACACAACACAAAACACACCACACACATAGATAAAAACTGATATATTTTCTGAAGTGAGGAGAAGAGGACTGTTTTTATATTCACTATGCAATTACATTATTAGTTGAGGTAAGCATCACTGTTACTTTTGCTCATCCTTGTTACATTCAAGTAGTAAATGATGTGTAACACCATTTGTGTTACGAACTTAAATGTTGCAGCTGAGGAGAAATGTACAATTAGTGCATATGTTGGTAATTAGACTTATTGATTACAAAATAAACTTGGCGTGGGTTCATTTACCACGGGCCAGTAAATAACCACTTAGTACACACTGGCAACCACAAAGCAACACCCTAACAACCTGGCAACTACCACACTGGAGGGAAAAAAACAGAAATTGGTGTAGAAATAATTTTCACTCTTACTAGTATATTTCACAAATAATTATTAAGAAACTGAAAGTAACACACCAAATGAAATGTGAATTTTTAAAGTAGAAATACTAAATAACAAAATGTTATATGCTCCAATGATCTTTGTTTATATTTGATATATAATTTAGTAATTGAATTATTTAAAAATAAATAATTTATTTCAAATAAAATCAACTTTTTATTGTTTTTATTTACACTAACAAAAGTCATTTAAATAAGAATAATTCAAATCAAACATGATTTTTACACACTTTTTATGCTTTTCTTGGAATTATCTAAGAATCTTTTCAAACTTGTTCTCTCTTCTGCTCTCTCCCTCTCTGTCTTCTCAACGTGGGGAGTCTTGGAGATAGGAAATGCTGAGCCATAAATTGGAACATGCGAATGAAAGAGAGAGTGGGAGGGAGGGGTGGAACAGGGGACCCCTCTCCTCTTCCCACCCCTCTTATTTATCTCCTTAAACATTAAAACTCCTGTATTCCCTCTTCCATCCATTCCACCCTCACTACCTCCCTCTCCACCCCAAAGTCTTGCCTACTGTTCTCCAGGCCAGATCAGCCCAGTACACACACTTTACTGGGCCCAGTAATGACCTGTGCCATTAACCCGTCGATCCTCTCACACCCTCTCTCTGTCGCACACACAGTTTTATTGGCTTCCATAACAGCGTCTCATTACCCTTATGCCCCTAAGGACTGTGAGTGCTTCAGGGTGGTGTGGCATGGGAACAAACCAGACCCCCAGCAGTCAAACACACTCACACAGACATTAGAAAAGAGAGTTCAATGTCTTGCCAAAAATATCTGAAACATCACCAACCAGACATGTTGCATTCCTTCAGTTTATGCCTATTAAATCTGGTCTGCTAAATTATGTGACCATTTATACAGTTGCCTTGAAAATAATTTGGACATTTAAACCAAAAATGTATTCATTTGATTGCATTACTAACTAAATAATTACTTTTAATTCACTAGTCTCAAGTTCATTTTTAGTGGTAAGTTAGTTCCCCTCAAGTTCACACAGGTATCCTGAACCATAATAAGGTGATGCTCCATAATCAGGTGATGTTTCAATTGTATTTGACAACCAGAAAGTATCTAAATACTTTGTTTCTACATTTTGTAACATATATTTTTATTGCATAATTTAACACTGGAAATTCTTAGATTTTAAAAATATATAATACAATACAATACAATACAATACAATACAATACAATACAATACAATACAATACAATACAATACAATACAATACAATACAATATAATATAATATAATATAATTAGTGCTGTCAAATTATTAAATTGTGATTAATCACATCCTAAATAAATATTTTTCCTTACATAATATGTGTGTATACTGTTTTTTATTTGTTTAAATAAATAGTTTATATAAATACACACACACATGCTGTATATTTTTTAAATATATTTACATGTATATATATATATGTATATACATATACAGTGTGTGTGTATATATATATATATATATATATATATATATAAAATTTATATTATATATAAATAATTATAACATTTTTCTTAGACATGCATGTGTGTGTATTTATATATATCTTGTGTATAGATAATACATTTACAGATTTCACACATATATTATGTAAAAACAAAAACTTTTATTTTGGATGCGATTAATTGTGATTAATCGTTTGACAGCACTAAATAATATAATATGATATAATATAACATACTATATAAAATGTCTGACTAAAGTATCTAACTATTTTCTATACAGCCCAAAAAAGCAAACAAACAAACAAAAACCCTGCATTTAAATACCTTAGTGTTAATAAATAAAGCTCTATAGGGCATTTGCATTCAAAGCAAAAACATAGTCATGGTTCAGTTCTCATAAGAGTCTGTGAAGTGCAATATAAATACACACTCACTCGCACTCTTGGGCCAGAGAGAGTTCTCTCCAGTCTGAAGAGAAGAGCAAACACACACACAATCACTCTCTCTCACACACAGACACACTGTTCAGACCGGGTGTCCCTGTCGGCGTGGCAATGACCCAGTGGCTCTTAGTTTGACCTGTGCCCCAGCGCTGCCCTGGGGTCCGGAATGCCAGTTAACACATCACAGAGCTTTCTCTTTTCACTCCCTCCCTTTTTTCTTCTCTTCTCTTCTTTATCTCTGACGTGTTCCTGCCCTTCTTGCCCTGCAGAGGCGGCCGCGCAGCTGACAGGGAACAGGCTTTTCTCTTTCTCTCCCTTTCCCTCTCTCCTCTGTTCCTTCTCTTTCTCTTTCCTACTCTTTGCTGCTTAATTGAGTTGTTTGGCAGACGGGCTTGTCAACCCGCCGCCACAGCGTGGGGAGTCTGTGTGTGTGTATAGACACACACAGTGTGTGTGAGATGCTCTTTGTGCTAACTAGACGGGTTAGTTTTTCAATGTTAGTGCTGCTTGACTGGATATTCCACAGTGCGATAGAGACAGAGAGTGGTAATTTAAAAAATATATATACGCTTTTAAGGTGTGAATATTCAATAAACAAACAGTTTCAATGCATTCCATCAATATTTATATTTTAGACATTATATGTTTTCATTAATCTCTATTATAAAATATTAATAACTGTATGATAACTGTGGTATTTTGGCTGTAACTACCGTTATCTTGGTGATTTTGGGGAAACTTGTGGTATCATTATAACAATTACTAGAAATGTGTTTTTAAATTCTCTGCAGAGAACTGAAAATATTAAAGGCAATGCAGATTAAACTAAACAGTTTGATTTGAAAATAAAAGCAATATGTGCTCATTATATAAATGAGTGTAAAGAATATGTAAAATGTTCTAGTGTCAGGGGAAAAGTGCATTATTGTTTCATCAAATGTATTGTTTTCTTTCTTTAAAAGGCACTGTGAAAAAGAACTCTCAGCTCTGACAGCCAAGAAAACATCATAAATATACTTAATTTGAGTTCAAGTTCCTTCCATATGATTCTACGTGCAGTTATACTTCACCACAAGAGGCTCGCAAGCATATCTTTTGAGACACAAGACAAAATGGAAGTGCTCAGTAAACACTACTTGTGTGTAGCCTATTAATCACACGTGCCTCCTATAACATAGGCCTACAAGTATTTCATGTACATTCATAGTTTAATTTCACTACAAATAATGATTTCATATTTTTATGCAAGCATTATATCATTGGGTTTAGCACCTCATATCATTGCAAAATAGAACATTTAGAAAAATACCAGTCTATAATCCATAAAGCTGCTTCTTCCAGTGAAAGGTCCTCTCCCATTAAAATCCACCAACATAATTGTTTAGAAATGTTTCAGTCTGTTTTCACTTGTAAATAGTGCTTGATCTGTGCATATTTATCTCGATTAGGATGACTTTTTCACTGGAGAAGAATAGTACTCATATTTTGGTGCAAAGTTAAAACTGTTTATTTCTAGTGTTATTTTGAGATGTTAATTGATGGACTAGATTATGAACATATGACATATTGTGAAATGTAATACTTTAAAAGTGTGCTTTTTGGATTATAGTATATGGTACATATGTATCAGACTTGTCTATTTGTCTTATTTGATGAAGTTGGCATCACCAATTCTGTTGCTTCTCTGTTTAATACCGTGGAACTGTTTAGAAACAAACTCTGTTGTAAAAAGTGTGACTAGATTTGTATTTACAAAAGTAACTGATCCACAATGACATGCTTTTGAAAGCACATTTCTCATTGTATTTGGTATGAGCCAGAAAAACCCACCACAGTATGTGTGTGTGCAAAGCATGTGCTTTTCGCTCAGTGTGAGTGATGCTGTCATGCCCTCTTCCTTCTCCCCTGTGCACTCTGCCTCTGATCAGAGACAGGGAAGGGCAAACGCTTCTCTCTCTCTCTGTGTGTGTGTGTGTGTGAGAAAGAGAGACACGAGTGTTTGTGTCATTCATAGACAAGGTCTGGACTTGAGCCACCTTACCTCAGCTTTTCCCCACGCTACAACCTCAACCAAACATACACACCTTTCCTCATTTGGGAAACACTGACAACCATGCCAAGTCTCAGCACACACGCACACACGCACACACACACACACACACACACACACACACACACACACACACACACACACACACACACACACACACACACACACACACACACACACACACTCACCCTCTGGAACTGTACTGACAGCAGAACTCATCCAGACGGTGGACAGACGTTGTGCTGACCAGCACAAACCTAAAAGACACATCGGCACAAGGGCAGTGGAGGGAAAGAAAGAAAGATGAGGGGAAAGAGGGAGAGAGGGGTCAGATCCTCTCCTCTCCAGCTTGCTGGAATGCCAAAACCAGCAGGCAGGATCAAAGCGCACCGTGCTGCAGAATTCATAAACGACCCAAAATCTGCAGGTGTATTCATGACATACCATTTAACAAATGGTGCTATACCAACATTTTTAATAGGGTAGAATTTTTCACATGCCATATTCTGAAGTAAAACTAAAACTATTGATAAAAAAAAATTAAAAGCTAAATTAAATAGTTAATGCAAAGTTAAAACGTAATTAATTCCTGTAATGCAAAGCATGATCCTTCAGAAATTATTCTAATATGCTGATTTGGTGCTCAAGAAACATTCTTTATTATTATCAGTGTTGAAAATAGTTATGCTGATAATATTCCTTGTGGAAAAATGTATACAGTTATTTTTCAGAATTCTTTAAAAATAGCAAGCATAGAACAGCAATTGATCACCATTTATTTTAAATATAATTTTTTAACAATGCAAAAATCTTAACTATTAATTTTGATGATTTTAATGCATCCCAGCTGAATAAAAGTATTAATTTATTGAGAAAAAAGTACTGTACCCAGACTTCTGAATGGTAGCATATATATACAAACTTTTATATATATATATATATATATATATATATGCACAATTTAGGAAAGTAACAGTGCATGAAGTATCCAGCTATTGATCATGAAGTCAGCTATATGTCTCAGCTCAATGGAGCTCAATTCCAGATGATTTTATTATTTTGTACATATCTCATGCTGATTATAAAGTCATTTCATTCAGCCTGTGTACAAATGTCCTTATGCTTACGGAGGGCAGTGAGAAAAGTGTGTGGTGTAAAAATGCACTCTGTTGGAAGGGCACGGTCATACACACACACACACACACACACAGGTCACTACTGGTCTCGACTGGTCAGGTCCGCAGGTGCTGCTTGGCTTGACTGCAGCCTCATTTGCATATATTTGCATACTGTCAGGCAGCGTCAGAGAGTTGGAGTTAACCCAAAACCAGAAAGAGAGAGAGAGAGAGAGAGAGAGAGAGAGCTGCTAGTTTGAACTCTAAATACAGAGAAGAGACAGGGTGATAAAGAGACAATGAAAATGTCCTGTTTTAACTATACTTTGTCTCTTTTTTTGTCCTCTTTGTTTGCCGTATAATACAATTTATTGTTTATGAACAGCATGTCATCATCTCTCAGTTTGAAAAAAAGTGAATAATGCAATTCAATACACTTTTTAAAATATTCAACTATCAAACTGTTTGCTGGTGATGGGAAAGTACATACATTTTTGAGTATTCATTTGGACTGTATGCAAGCACAAACATACTAGTAAGAGAGGTTTAAGACAAGACAAGTAGCCAAGTATGTATTTGATTTTCTTCTTACTAATCTAAACTGAATCTCTGCCCTCCCTTTCTCACCTTCTCTCTCAGTTTGTCCTCTCCTGCTGAGGGACACTGATGCTTGTTTACTGCCGTGGTGTCTCTGGACAGGGAGGCTTGTAGCACAGCATGAGTCTCACACAGGTGTGAAACAAACGCAAACACTAAATATTACAAAGTGAGCGAGGAAACGTTTCTGCAAAGTATGGGTTTGATGTGATGCAGATTCTTGGAAAGGTAATTATTATCTTTGAATGATTAATAGTATATGCTACAAAAATTTCTTCAGATTTTATATAAATAAAAAATAGAAATAATACAAAAATAGAAATAAACAATACATAGACACAGTGTCTTGTTTAGGCACTGATAACATATTAAATGATCACCTTTACATAATTATATATAAGAATAATTATAGCAGATTTATATTTTCATTTAGCAATGATGCATTCAAAGGATAAAAATGACTGTAAAGACATTAATACTGTTACATAAATACTACTCTTTACTATTCTCTTTATCAAATAATCTGGTTTCCAAAAAAGAAAGAAAGAAAAGAAATTAAGCAGCACTGTTTTCAACGTTGATTAAAGAAATGTTTCATGAACACTAAAATCAGCATATTAGAATATTGATTTCTGAAGGATGTGACACTGAAGACTGAAAATTCAGCTTTATACTATATATTTTTTGTCAAATAAATGCAGTCTTGGTGGGCATAAGAGACTTTCATTTAAAACAATCTTACCAATCTCAAACCTTTTGAATGGTAGTGTATTTTCTGAAACTCTAGAAGAGACACGTGTGAGGTTACTGTTTTATTTGTCTTTCTCAGGAAACTTAACCTGTAGTCCTCAATCAATAGCATTGCTATCTGAGAAACAATCAAGATGTTAAAGAGATCTTAATCACGATGTGGGTCTGTTCACCTGATCATTCAAAACCAATATTTCTAATTCACACTGAAAAGTCCTATCACCAAAAAACTTGGTAAAGGACTTGAGTGTTGATGGATGGAGATAGATGGATGTGAAAGTGTTACAGAATGACAATCGCTCTCTTTCTTTTGATACAAAGACGAGTCTGTTCCACAGCAGCTACGAGTAGCCTGACCATCTGTCAACAAACCCCCACAGTACAAACATTGTGTTTATAGGACGGACCGACTCACACACACACACACACATGCCGGCACACGCACACCTGACCGGCCCAAAGCATTACATCTCAGATTGTATTCCTGCCAAGAGTTTATCACAATGGAACGCATCTCTTCCCTGTGCAATGATATCATAGAGAACCCGCTGGGCTCTTTTCTCCTTTCTAACTCACTCTCTCTCTCTGTTTCTCCCTCTGACACAAACCCTCTTTCTCAATGTGTCTTAAGCCGGCACAATACGATCTGGTCCCCATACAGCAGGCGTGACAGTAGAGTATTGAAACGCTATTGGAGAAGAGAGACGCCACTGTGTGACAGAGGACAGAGAAGAGACAGCATGAGTGAGAAGAAGAGAGAGCGTGTTTGTCAGTCCTTAGAGCTTATGGAGCCATCTTTCACTAAGATGCTCATTATTGCTGTGTTTGTGTGTGTGGGTCTTTTCCAGCAGGTTCTCTCACACACACAGCTGTGGACAGGGTGTAAAGGGAAAGAAAACCCCAGACTGCACCAGCCATCACCTTGGAAACGAGATACCACCTGCATCTTTCTTTCTTTCACACTTTATCTCCACTAAAGTTTCTGTAGAAATGTAAATTTTTCCTAAAATAGAGTTTTGAGGCTTTGCAGTGTAAAAAGTATGTGATCACTAAGCCGTGGCAGTCTATGTTTTTCTATTATTTTAACTCATTAATGTAACCAATTTCAACTTAATTTTAAGTTACACAAAATTCAGCTATCTTTAAAGTAATATGTACTGCCAGTTTGATTATAATTAAAATTTAAGGTAACTTAACCAAAATGTTTAAGTCGAATTAGCAGGACATTTGTATTGTACTCCATTTTTATTAACTTTGAGAAACAATCTATTTTAGTGTACTCTTTAAAATGACTAAATTAAACTGATTTACTTTAAAAATATTTTTATATATATAAAAAATACATTGAACTAGGCTTAATTATATATATATTTACATTTTAAATGTACAGCCTTTCTCTTCCAGGAAAACATTTGGATGATGTTTGTCCAATCAAATGCATTTTAATATAAGACACAACTACTGTACAAACAGCAAGCAATTATCAAATCATGCATAATGGCTTTGATGTAACTAAAAATGTTGCTAAAGTCTAAAGTCTTGATATTATGGCGGTGCCAACACAATTACATTCAGATATACTGTATTATATAATTCATTCTCTGATAAAACTGCTTCAGGTTCTCATATCAATTGATTTATTTAATTATTAGTTTAATTTATCTTCCTACAATTTGATGAAGAAGCAAGTTGCCAAAATAAGTGTAAACTCTGAAACTGGAGTTCCTCAGTTTGGCTGGAGCCACTTCTGTGAGACATGATATTTCACAAAAGTGAAATGAACCACAAAAGAGAGGTTGAAACTGATACTCCATTGGAGCATACCCACATTTGGTTCAGTTATAACCTCAATGCAGTTATGAAATTGCGATGCACTGCAGTGTGTCGATTTGTGACATATGTATCGCTATGTATAAGTGTGGTAGTTGGAGGTAATTGGAGATAACTGGCCCTATTTGATATGCCTTGTTCAAGCCCTAAACTGTAGCTTTGCTGATTATAAATGGTACATCCTCGTTTTGATACATCACACCGCTCTGGTGCAGTACAGAAATGTGTAATTCCATAAGTCCCTCATGTCAATATAAACAACTTGATAAAAGTTTTCTTGATTGTGAATGTTTATAAGTTGCTTCAGCAGTAAATTGCACCTGTTACATGATACTGCCAAAAGTGGAGGCCACAGAATGGTGAATAGGGCAATATTTGAAAAGCTATGTTCAGAAAAACAGTCAGTTTGCAACCATGCATGCAAGCAACAGCAACAATAACAAGGTGAGACAGTGAATACATTGGGCTTAATTTCCCAAGTGACTCTCTGTTCCTCTCTCTAGCACACACACACACATGCAGGGGGAGGATGATCTGCTCAAATAAATGTTGTCAGGTGTGTTTTGAGCTTTACCTCTAATTCCGGGTGTTTATCTGCACTAATGAACAACTGAGTCAGCTCAAGAGAGCTAATTGTGTGTGTGTGTGTGTGTGTGTGTGTGTGTGTGTGTGTGTGTGTGTGTGTGTGTGTGTGTGTGTGTGTGTGTGTGTGTGTGTGTGTGTGTGTTTGTGTTTATGTGTGTGTTGCGGGAACATGGGTTAATTTAGTAGAAGAACATTGGAGATTCAGTGACTCTGACATTTATAGGCAATTAAGGACAGAGGAAGGATGACAAAAAACATGGCATATTTAAAGGACTGGGGAAAGTAAGGTATATCTTTGGGTTTAGACAATTTCATGACATGCCAGTATCTAAAGCAAGTATGCAAAGCTGACACACTACAACTCATTTGATTGTTTTTCAAGGATTGTATCATCTATAGAATGAACGTCATCGGTATATATTAGCACATATATTGTTTTAGACAAACTGAGATGTTCAATACCTCAAAACTCAAATTAAGCACCTTATTTCACCATGGCCAAAAGTACATCCCGTTTTAATTCATATGTTTGTCTATTCTAGTGAGGACAAATCTTAATGCTATGGCATAAAGTACAATGACATTCTAGGGAATTTTGTGTCTTCACACAAAGCTTTTTATAGATTTGCTATGTGGCAACATTTAAGGAAGCCCATTAAACCCTTTGGTATGAATGGGAAGACTTTTCTCTAGTTAGCATAAACATTGACTTGCTTAGAAAATTATCTTCAAACTGTTGCTCTGTCATTACAGTAGTTGACCTGAAACAGAAGACTGACATACTGTAAGATAGTTTATGCTAATACACCTGTTAGCACCCCTTGAGGCAATGCTGTGGATAAAACATATACAGTACTAAACGAGTTAGTGCAGCTAGAAGAGGTGTTATTCATGTTCTTGTGTAGATATGTTTCAGGCTAACATCAAGGGCCTGAAACATACTCTATGCAAGCACATGAATACAGACACTTCTTGCTATGCTAGCCTGATTTAGCCAAAATGAGCAATATAGCATTTATTAGCATAAATGTCTTCTTTTTTAATTCAGTTTTCTCCATTACATATCAAAAAAGTTTGGTAGCACTTTAGTATAGGGACTGATTCTCAGTATTAGTTGCTTATTAGCATGCATATTACTAGCACTGGCTGTTTATTAGTACCTATTAAGCAAATATTCTGCATGATCATATTCTACATCCCTAAACCTATACCCAATACCCAAACTTAACAACTACCCTTACTAACTATTGATAAGCAGTAACTAGGAGTTTATTGAGGCAGAAATAATACTTAATACTTAGTTAAGGGTGGGAACTGGACCTTAATAAAGTGTGACCAAAGGTTTTCTCTTAATTGCTGTCATGGTAGAGCAACAGTTGGAAGAAAAGCAAGTTAGCTAAAGTTGTAGTGACTTAATGACACATAAGGATAATGTCACATGAATCTATCTGAAGGTAAACTTTATTACTACCAGATCAAACAAAGTACAATCATGTTCAACCAAACCACTTTTTGGCCAACTGTTTGTGATAGTTCACCCAAAAATTAAAATACTATTATCATTTACTCACTCTCATGCTGTCTCAAAACTTGTCTGACTTTCATTCATCTGTTGAACCCAAATTAAGATACTTTGAAGAATGATTTCCATTGTATGGAAAACTACAGGTGCTTTCCAAATGAAGCACTCTTTAACAGATATCTTAGAGATTTACATTTGCTGTCTGGGTACTTGCAAGTATGTTTCTGGCCTAAGACTGAAAAATTTGAACGCATTTCAGCACATGTCCTGAAACATAAAACCAGACAAACCCTGGCAAAAATGGTCACCCATTCTAAACTCACACACACATTGAGTCATCGTGCCTGATGCCCAAACATTACACAATCCAGCATGGCTGACAGTCATGATCGTTTCCATCGGCAACAGCTGCTGGGAGGCGATGATGTCGCGCCACACAATACGGCATGTGAGTGCTGACAAAGGCGGCACTGTGTTGGCGCTATGCCGTCACGGCCCGCTTCCTAGTTCGACTGCCATCAACGTTTGATTTTTTTGTTGTTATTGTTGCTGCGGTTGTTTAGAGGCCTGTTTTGGAGACTGGGGAGAACACAGGGGTCTTAACCCCCTGGTCTCACAAAAGAAGAGCGCATTCAGCAGCCACAAACACACTACAATGCACCACACGAGGGGGGAAGCAGTTCATGGGAAGAAGCCCTGGATCTGGATGGAGATGTGTTGCGGGTAGACAAGGTCATTCAGTGCGTGGAGTTTTGGTGGCTGTTGAGGAAGTATTCCCGAGATATTCACCTTGAAGACCTCTCAAATCCAGTGGGCAGTGTTTGCCCTCGCTCTTTCCCACTTGAGATTTGGGTGTATTCTCATTAGTGGGTATTTTCAGTGTCTTTGTTAATTGCGTCTTGGTTCTTTCCACACCTGGCTACACCTATCCTGTCCAAGATTATCAAGTCTTTCCCTAAATACATATTTGTTTGGTCTTAATTTCAGCCAACCTAAGGTTTTATCTTCTTTCAGAAATTTTCAGAAAGTCTTGTCCATCCTAAAGGTACATCTTTGACTTTGTTGTCTTATTCGCACCCTTTCTCTGGTTAATTGTGCTCATAAGGATTTGCTCCCTGTCACAACTGGAGAACAGACCGTACACAGACAGCATGCAGCCTGCTACCAACGGCCCCCGGAGGCCCTCAAGATGGCCTGGCTGTCCCAAGGGCCACACTCACAAACACAAGTGTAAATGTACATTCAAACACATCATCTCATTTAAGCCTTTTTACTGTATACAGTTACTTTGTAATTTATATTGTCTTATGTAGCACACATAATCGCCTTAATTTCTCCCTTGCTCACTCGATGTGTGTGTACAGATGTACATATCGGCAAGACAGAGCCACCAGGGGCCAATGAAAAACTGTGCATTGATATTGTAGCTAACAGGCAGTTTTGGGAATTGCTGGTCCCAGGATTAGAGGGTGGGGGAGGTAAGATAGTGTAACGAAGCCTAACTGGGAATTCTCATAATATGTGGCACTGGGACGTAGGGACCAATGTATTGTAACCTGACTGAGAAAACACACTTCATTAGGTGTCTATGTGCTGAAAGCGAGGTTATTAATGTTGTTGACAACAACAGGCCTCCTGAACTAGTGTGTTTGCTGCGATAGGAGATAATTGCCATGATATATGGTGACAGAAACTGTAGAAGAAAAAGAAAAGATGTATCTACTGCATCAAGCCAGGGTATGATACAAACCAGAAGTTGTTTAGCTAATAAAGCAGCTCTGTAATTACTTAAGATGCTCTAGCTTAAGGGTTTTGGCTACCATAGTCCAATGCACCCACACATACTCAAACATAAAATTCACTCAGCATGACCAGAAGGAAAAATTAATCTATAAACAACAATAACATATTACAGAACACACCTCCTTCTAATGGTACATTTCTTCCCATTGATGATATTATTATGGTATTTCTTCAACGTTTGTACACCAGGGGATTATTTTTCATTAACATAAGAAACTTTTTCTTCTGGTTATATGACGATCAAATTAAAACTGTCGTGTTGTTTATTTCTCATTTGTCTTTTATGTACAGATTCTATTGTTTTGTCATTGTCAAACCCAGACCTTCAATCTTAGAAAAACTATGGAAATTTTGCTTAAATTGATGAAATACAAAACCTGTTTAAAACTATGACAATCTAAAGAAAGATTATGTTACAGATAATGTTTATTCAATATTTATTTCGTTGAAGTTATTGACCAACTTCAAAAAAAGTACCCCAGTATCGTTTTTGCTCATAACAAAGTTTTTTTTTTTTTGGTAAATCACTTTTGATCAGGTTTTACATTGTTTTTAAAATTCTAAACAAGCAGTTAATTTGTTAAATTATGCAAAAAGTATGAAAATAGTATTTGATTGTATTGGTGAAAAATATAAATATATATACAAAAATATATACAAATGTTTATTTAAAATACAAAAAGGCATTTTTTTCAAAAATAATATAAAATAATAATAATTTCCATCACATAATTTAAAATAAGATGAAAACGACACTGTAATCACCATATCCATTGCTTTAAAAAAATATGCTGGGGGCAATTCAGGTCCCTCCTGAAAAATAAAAATTAAACTAGTATAAGAAAGTGTGATAGACTGGTTTAAAATGGTCTCACAACCTGGTCAACTTATGTTTGTTAAAATCAAAAAATAAAAATGCTTGTCTTTGGCTTTGCCAACTTTAGTTATGACACTGCGCTCAGCTCAGTGTGGTTAAACGACACTGATAAAGTATGTAAGCTTCATACTGAATAAAAGCAGTTTTTCTGAACCTCATGGGTAAGAGGGTACTTTGGCACATTTGGCACAGGATGGTACAGTCAGTGTGCTGCTGAAATGCATATGTTACAGCTGAGGGTGACTCGGTGTGTGTACGTATCAGGGAATGTGTTGATCTCAATAAGATATGTGTGTGTATGTGCGTGTTGTGTATCAGGGCATGTGGTTTCCTCAGTAAGGGGTCTTGCAAGTCCTTCAGTCGGACAGCTGGAGGGCCAATCTGTCCTCTCGCTCACCCAGCGATGGCAGGGCAGATAAGCGGCCACTACGGACCCGACCGTTACCCCTCTGCCCCAACACACACGCACACACCCACACCAGGAGCCCAGGAGTGGCCCGCAGCCGGGGGCTGACAGCTCGACACAGCCGGCTCAGCATGGGGTCTGCGAGGGGAGGGGAGACCTGAGGGAGGGGCTGGAGGTCTGGAGGTGGCCGTTATGCAGCCAAAGCCAGGCTCACTGCCAACATGGAAAGTGAGTGAGAAAGAGGGACAGAGGAAAGAGAAACAGAAAACTGTGTCCAGATATACCAGCCAAGTGTTAAACAGTACTAACAGCATTTTCATATTATGTGATGAAAGTATTAAACTGAAAAATTAAACTGGGCTTTAGGGAAAATGTCACTGAAACTGAAAAAAAAAAACTGAAAAGTTTGAGGGCTAAATGTCCACCTTTATTCTGTTATCTAACAAATATTTTAATGAATTAAATCTTCATTCTTCATTTGTTAAACACTCTACAATCTATATATATCTAGAGCTAATAGAAAGAGGTTTTTTTTTTACTACAAAACATACATCAAAATTATAATTGTTCTGACTAAGAATTAATTTTCTGGTAAATGAGTGAAGAAACTCTAACTGTGTCCTTGTCATACTATGGTTAACCAGACAAGTCGTACATGGTGTGTGTGTGTGTGTGTGTGTGTGTGTGTGTGTGTGTGTGTGTGTGTGTGTGTGAGAGAGAGAGAGAGAGAGAAGAGAGAGAGAGAGAGAGAGAGAGAGCCTGTGCATTCATACTCTCTATCAGCTTATAATATTGTCTGTTTTGACTTGAACAGTGACTGACATACATTGGTATGATGCCAAAGGTTTGTGTGTGTGTTGTGTAAATGCATAGCATCTCTTGGAGGGCATGAACATGATCTCAGAATGAAGCTGGAACCATCTGTCTGTGGGACCCAGGATTCTATGGCACAGTGGCAGGACGTCCCGAAACGCCATCCACATACACATACAAACAGAGTTAAATGGGCAATACACAGATGTCAGACTTTGGGTTTCTTAATTGGATAGCCTCTAATTTAACACAAACACTGAACATGATGTTCTGAGGACTGAGAGGAGAAGATGAAGCCATGAATGAGACTTCAGTTAATGTCCATTAATGAGCAATTGTTTATATTATTAAAAATAAATAGATACAAAAACAAAAAAGCTATTTAAAAGAGGTTTTGCGCTTAAACAGATCATGATGATAGCATGATAGCTACTTTGGGAATTGTTGTCACATGGAAGAGTTTTCACAGGACTATATCTCAGAAAAGGTTGTGAAATGTCCAGTAATACAAATACACTCTTAGAAATAAAGGTGCTTCATGATGCCATAGAATAACTTTTTTTGTCTAAATGTTTCCATAAAGAACATTTAACATCTGAAAATTTTTCTGTTTTACAAAAGGTTCTTTGTGGCGAAATAAGGTTCTTCAGATTATTTAATGGCAAGGAAAATGAAGAGATGGTTCCTTAAAGAACCTTTGACTCAGCGGTTCTTTGTGGAACCA
The DNA here is from genome assembly GCA_027564155.1 of Gymnocypris eckloni scoliostomus. Lineage (NCBI taxonomy): Eukaryota > Metazoa > Chordata > Actinopteri > Cypriniformes > Cyprinidae > Gymnocypris > Gymnocypris eckloni. Next base: position 6,626,039 of record CM050425.1, on the reverse strand, counting down.
GAAATGGTTCTTATATGCTATGGCATCACTGTGAATAACCTGTTGAAGCACCTTTAAGAGTGTAGTTGTTTCTAGCAGTGTTTTTCCCACATTATTATTATTATTTATTATTATTATTATTTTAAACAAAACAGTATTTTTTCCTGAGAAATAATGGTGTGCTCCTTCATTCTGAACTGTAAATTACCATAGTATTATATTGAAAAACTACGTTAATTAAAACAAATGTTTAAAAATATGCTAATATAATAAGAAGAAATCGATAGGCTACATTTCACGATATTTAAAAAAGGGACCCCTTTGTGAAAGCTATAAAATCTGCTGCAATGTCTCCATCTGTCGGTTAATATGAGCAGGCGTTTCAGTGTCGATCGATGTTTCTGTGTTTGACACGTTTGTCTGACATTGTTTGTTTAGCTGCAATGGCGGCAGATATACTTATATGTTTGGTTTCTCTGGTTTGTGCATTTACTGATTAATTAATAAATGGAAAAAAAGAGATTCAATATCAATTTGGACGACACCGCGTTCACTAAAGAAAGAAGTCCGGTGAGTCCCCCCCCCCAATTATGATTATGTTGCTATAGTGTGTTATAGTGTCTGCTAACTGTGAGGATATTCGCACATTCGGACTTCCGCGTTCAATAACTTAGCTAATCTGCATTTACTGTAACGTTACTTTAAGTAAACAAACGGCGCTACTAAAAAAAGTTAACAGACTTAACGTTATGTAAAGTGAGGTCTGTCATCATCCTTACAGACCAAATCTATAAAATCACAAGCGCTATCTGCCAAATTCATGTGTAACTTTCACACACTCTTTGCAAGTGTGCCCACAACAAGGTGTTGATGACTCAAAACACTGAAGCATCACGTAGCCCCCCCACAACAGGAACAGCCCAGCACTTGAACTACTCTCGACCTATATACGTGCAAAACTTGCTAAAAAACCTGTTCACAATAAGCTAACTGCTTGGTGTCTATGTTTTTAATTTAATCCAATAATTACAAATGTGTCGTTACTCACCCTTAGGCCACTTGTGCTTTTAGGGGGCACAATTTTAAAAGTCATCTTAAAATAATAATAATAATAATAATAATATTATTATTATTAATTCAGTCATTTTTCACCATGTCATGTATCACTGCAATCTCTAGAAGTAATCTATAACAATTTCAACTAAAATTAACGTTTCATCATTTTTCATTTATTTGACAAATAATTTTGTATTGTGTCGGAGGCATCATGCACTCATTATTTTTGAGGGGGCAAGTGAAGGGTTATACCAATGTATACCAGTATAACTGATATATGCTTATGTCCTCACTGAAAAAATAAGATAAAATAAAACATCACAGAAAATGTTAATGTTATCCACTACAAATACCATTACAAACCATCAACTTTTAACAATTAAAAACTAGTTTCTGTAGGGTGTTTTGGGACATCTTTAATTTCTTATAGCTATAGCATCACTGTGAATAACCAAGATGTATTGTTTCACATTATCTGATTATTTATTATTATTAAATTATTTTAACAAAATCGTATGTGATTGGTTATAATGGTGTGCTCCTTCATTTGAAAACGTGTAAATTTTGCCATAGTAGCCAATTGAGATTTTAATTTAGCAAATGTTTTTCTTAAAATATGTAATATAATAAAATGAAATTTCACCCAAAATTGTTTCACTGTGATATGATTCTAAAAGGGTTTGTAAAGCTTTAACAATCTGCCCCCTCAGCTCCTCGCCTTAATATGAGCAGGCGTTTCAGTGTCGATCATTTTCTTTTTTACACGTTTGTCTTTTTATGTTTCTCATCCAGATATACTTAATTTTGGCATACATTATCATCTGGCATAATTAATCAAACATTCAATATCAATTTTGGACACACACAGAGAGAGAGAGAGAGAGAGAGAGTGTACTAATTTTATTAGGGATGAAAATTGTGCTTTGGGATGGAAAAAAGCCAAATCTGTGGGACAGTAATTTGAACAACTAAAAACAAAAACAACATTATTTTCACAAAATAAATATTACAATAATTTTCTTAATTGTTTGTATCATCATAGATCTAAATCTGATGCTCAGTAAAGATGTAGTAAAACATGTCCAAAACTGTTTTAATGTGACCTTCATATAACAAACATTTTGTAAGTTGTAAGAAACCTTGACTAACATCATAAGTGGACTTAAAGGTGCCATAGAATGGAAAACTGTATTTACCTTGGCATAGTTGAATAATAAGAGTTCTGTACATGGAAATGACATACAGTGAGCCTCAAACACCATTGTTTCCTCATCCTTATGTAAATCTTGTGCAAGCAAAGACCACTGAAAAATAGGCGAACCAGAACATAACACCAACTGTGATGTAACAGTCGGGATCACTAATAGTTACACCCCCAACATTTGCAAAAACCCGCCCATGTTCTAGGCCAGCTGAACCTTCACAGCTGAACCATCAGAAGTTCTGCATGTTTTGTGAAGACACAAGGACAACAGCGAAAATGGCAGATCATGGAAATAAATGTAATGTTCCAGACTGTGCAGGGGTTGAGAAGTGCAGGGATGGGTTGTATCTTCAGAATTCATTTATTTTACAGTAGAAAATTACTGCTAAAATAAAATAAATATTTGAAATATATATTTCTGTGTGCATCATTTTCCTGTCCACTGTGAGCTACTGAAATGTGAAACAGCCAATCAGAGCAGAGCTCAACATTATTATTCATGACCCTTCCAAATAAGGTAATAACAGACCATTTCATTCTAGGGAGAAATTCTAGGGTTATAAATGGACATGTAAAACCGTTTCTGGAGATTTTTTGCCCTTATCTAAGCCACAATCCTTCTATGTAGATATCAGAGAATGATTAAAATATTGTATCAATGCATTTACTGCACCTTTAAAAAAATAATGGTTACAAAAGTGCATATTGTCCCTTTAAGATTCCATTAAAGCACTCAAGTGGCAGTGTTTAGTGGTTTCTTAAATGGCTCAAGTAACCCAGTTCTTTTTGTTCACACAGGTGACATCTTTATTTAAGGCCAAAGATGGTCAAGTAGAGAATTCATCTGCTCCGAGTGCTCCTCCAGCTCCTGGCCAACCACTGTCATATGCAGAGTTTGTTGTTCAGAGCAAAAATAGGGCTCTTCAGGGAGCAGCCCATGGACCAGAGAAACAAAGTAGGAGCGATGCTGCAGGGCAAAGCAATGTAAACACAGCTGGTATTGCATCAGTTAGTACATCCTCCACAGACTCTGGAAAACCTGAGACTGAGCAGCAGGGACCAGAAGAAGTACCAACAGATGATCAAACGAAAGAGGAAAGTCAGAGTTCGGAGAGTTGTATCATTCCTCCTCATCTCTTAGGATCCGGAAACAGTATTATTGTCAGTCCTCGACAGGTCTGTAAACTGTATGTACAATAAGGCAATGCTCAGTCTTTTCCCTATACATTTATAGAAAGAAAGAAACTGTAAAATACATCCATGCAAATATGTGTCAGTATAAACATCCAAATAGAATAAAAAATGTACTGAATGTAACTTTTTGTTGATTTCCACTTAATAACATGCAAGTATAGAACATGATTATATAAAATGATGCATTCTTCTGTCTACAGAGAGGCAACCCCATCCTAAAGTTTGTGAGAAATGTTCCTTGGGAGTTTGGAGAAGTTGTGTCTGACTATGTTTTGGGGCGGACAACCTGTGCTCTTTTTCTCAGGTTGGTTTTTGGTTTGGTATAGTACTGAGAAGAAATATTACACTGGTTAGAAAATGAAATGATGTGTAATACTACAGTTGTCCGTGTTTAAATATGGATGCAGTGCTGTCTTGCACATTTGAGGCCAATTCCAAATCAACTTATTGTTGGCTTTTAATGAAGTCAATCATGGAGGAAAAAGTAATAAGCTAATATTTGTATGATGTCAAATCCTGCTTCAGATTTGTATGTTAAAAAATGTGAAGTATAGCAAGCTCTAATGTACCCTTTATCTGCTTACCACTTGGTGTCTGTTATTAAATGAGTTACTGAATGTCTGCAGATATTTTAAATACCAAGAAACCGTAAATAATACTTTATAAATAATTAATGCAATGAAACATTGAGTGTTAAAATACACCTGGGTGCAAGCATGTGTATGCACTTAAACTCATTTTGAAAGTGTTAAGAGTCCTCTCAGTTAGTCAGGTGTGAAACCACATCATCCTGTCTTTGCAAAGAAAATGAGTGAGAAGGTAGCAGACATGTTGCTGACAATGATTGGTATGACAACAATGCATCATAGACAATGTAGAATCAATTGAGAAATGTAAATTAACAAAAGCATTTTGTCTTTGGCTTGTTTCTGTGTATAATAATGTAATTTCACATGTATGGCAAGATGAGACTTTGTGTGTTAAAAGGAATGGCTCTGAAACTCACCCTTCTTGCTTCTGTTGAGCACAAAAGAAGGTATTTTGAAGAATGTTGGTGTTTTTTACATACTATGGAAGCCAATGGCTACCATCAACTGTTTGGTTACCAACATTCACACAGGTTTGGAACAACTTGTGGGTGTGAATATGAATCATTGCAAAGGTTTTTAGTCCCTTAACAAATGGTTTAATTTGAGTAAATGGCAAATGGAAATTCACTTTTTCTGTAGGTGTTTATATTCATCAACCATATATCAGTGTGTAATGCTTTAGTTTCTCTTTTTCTCCATGATTACAGTGTGCGTTACCACAGTTTGAACCCAAACTACATCCATGAGCGTCTGAAACAGTTGGGTCAGAGTTTCACCCTCAGAGTGTTGCTCGAGTCTCTGTCAGTCTCACTCACTAATTAACTCACGTTTGTTTGTCTTTCCCATACTTCACCCTTTCACTAATGTGCAAGGCTATTTAAATCTTTCTAAATGAAATGATAAATAAATCTTGTCGGTAAAAATAAAAAATAGCATCTTAGTGCCAGCTTTTGAACTTTAAAGCAGTTGATGTTCATGTCCCATTTCTCTCTTCCTCATTTATCAGAAAGACCCTCATCATGCACTGAAAGAACTTGCTCGAATATGCATCATGGCTGACTGTACACTCATTTTGGCCTGGAGGTGAGGGGTGATTCAAAATAATCAAGCGGGAGGGGAATTTCTTTAATGACTTGGGGAAATATAAAAGGTGTTAAAGTTCCAACCCTGTTAGTTTTTAGTGTTTCAATTTAGTTCCATTAACTAAATATATCTGTTTGTGTGTTTAAGTCCTGAAGAAGCAGGCCGTTACCTTGAGACTTATAAATCCTACGAGAAGAAACCTGCAGATGTTCTGAAAGAACAAGTGGAGAAAAATTACCTGTCCCAGGTTAGAGCACAAAAACCTATTGCTAAATCAATAATAATTATGTTTGGTTCATTTCATTATACACTGATGACATCTTTACTATAAAAAATAAATCTGATAATTTATTGTCACTTTTTGTTTAACAGGTTTCAGATTGTTTAACCACAGTAAAGTATGTCAATAAGACAGATGCCATGACTCTTCTGTCTACGTTTTCTGTAAGGAATACTTTTCCTTTGTTACACATTTACTGTATTACTTACATTACTGTTCAAATGTTTGAAGTTAATTATTTTTTAATAAATTATTAGTTTTATTCAGCAAGGACATATTTAATTAATCTGATAATTAAATTAAATAATGGAAAAAAATGTAAGAAGTAAATGTAATTCATTTATTTAATTTCATCATAAAAGCCCATTGCCAATAAACTTGAAAAATTAGTATTTTCTTTTATGTTGATGCCATTTTATCTTTTCAGTCTTTGGAAGGCATTATTAAGGCATCTAAGGAAGAACTAGTTTTGTGTCCTGGACTTGGTCCACAAAAGGTATGTAGAGACACTTTGTTTTGAGCAGTTTGCTTTATATGTAGCATGTGATATCAGTTTACATGTTACATAGTTTTACATATATTGTTTTGCACACAAATTTTAACAATAATTTCACTTGACATTTTAACTTATTTGTCTTTATTTTCTTTCCTGTTTGTGGTTCTTTTAGGCAAGAAGGCTTTATGATGTACTGCATCAGCCTTTCATTAAGACCAAGAAGAAGGAAAGCTGATAAAGCCTAACCGCTTTTAATGAAATCACCAACAGAGTGCCTAGAATAAGGATCTGGGCCATATAGCACACGGTCGTCTGGAGGGTTCAGGCACCTTGGCCTATGATTATCTCAACCTGTAATTTGGGCAAAAACAAGCATACATGCAGTGATTTATTTATTAAGTTTTGTATAAACTGTAACCTGCTTTTATAATTCTGTAAATTCAATCTTGCTTAGTAGAATGAGGCAAGTTTAAAATTGTATTGAATATAACATGTTTTGTGTTTATGAAAATTTGTATACATTTCCACAATATTTTGCAGTAATTGTATGTTATGTTGTTGTTTTAGAGTGGCTGGGGATATGCTATTAAAACGCCACGATTCTTACTGCAACTGAAACAAAACCTGTTGAAACCACTTGTCATATAATAAATAAAAAAATGGTGGAAACTTAAGAACAGGCACAGGTGATGTGTCGAAATTAGACTACTAGCAAACTGACTCAGAGTATGAATGTGTTTCTGGGCTAAAAGTTTATAACCATCACAAATGCCACAGAAAACATCACACCAGCCTTTACCGCAATCTCACAACTAACTGACTAGCACAAAACAAGTAACAAGCCAGGTGAGAGCTTTTATACTACAGACAGTGATACTTAGAATAAATTTCAAAACTGCATGACTTTCCTCTGTGGGGAAAAAAAGGTGATATTAATTTGGTCTATAGAATGGAAGTCTATGGTTATCGAACTGTTTGGTTACCAACACTCCTCAAAATATCTTATTTTGTGTTTTGCAGAAGAAGGCAAGTAATACAGGTTTGGAATTATATGGTTGAGTAAATAATGACTGGATATTTTGGGTGGACTCTCCCTTAAGATCAGTGCGATAATCTTTTAAAGAGAGGAAGCTCATTTTTCGCCTAAATCATAAAATTGTCCATTTATTTATATGTAAATTCTGCCCTACGTTTCCTTTTCAAGAAAATGCTCTGTAACCCTTGTCGCACTATGTTGTCTTTTTCCAGTGACTTGACCAGTGTCCTCTCAATGGCCAGCAGATTGGCTGCTTAAACGGCCTTTGGCCCCTGTTGGTGAAACCACTTGAGCCGCTTAATAAACAGGAGAAGCTCCTTTCTACACCTGCTGTGCAGTTTGCTAGCTGGCTAGTTCAGACTATGAATTAATGAACAAACGATCTAATATATATATATATATATATTTAACTCGAGGAAATGTAGGGAATTATGTTAAACTGAAACAATGAATGTGGTGTGAAATTGTGAAATATACGATGAAGGTTGCAGCAGTTTGTCTTCGACTACATGCAAAATCCGCGATGGGACTGAGTTGGAAATGGAGACACAGAGTGATACGTCATAATCAAGACCCACCCACCAACCGTCTGCATTGCGAGAAGCTGACCTTGTATTGTCATTTATTTATAAAAAATAAATAAAAAGGTCTAAAGCTGATATGTGACAATGTGTATAGCAAACAAGCTAAAAAACAATAAATACGTTTTTATAAATTTCAAAAACGATGACTTTTTAGGACATAAAAGTGGATTAAAAGAGATGACAGACCCTCCAATCATCACGCAGACGCTGGAGTCCGGCCAGACACTCCTCCATTCATCCCAGAGACGCTGAGCGTCCGTGGGCGGGACATAATCGCAGCATTATCCAATGACCGTCTTGTTTCTATGCACTGAAAAACTGTTTAAACAGCCAGCATTGAAGTCAATGGACGCTGGGCTTCAGAGTAATGCACTGTGAAAAGGAATGAATGAGAAGGACGAGTCAGACCTAAGTAGCTGATTCTGAACGAAATTGTTTTCGCTCGAGATGAACGTGTTTAACGCATTTTGTCAATAAATGTTAACATAATAGTACATATATTTGACCATTCATTTTTGACAATTATAAGCTGAGCTTCCCTTGCAGTCTTAAAGAAATCGGCTGCCAAGATGAAGTTCACAGTACTTAAAAAAAAGAATACATTAAATCAAAATAAGCTCACGTTGTTAATACTTCATGCGAGTCAGATTTTCCCCTACACCTTTCTGTTGTGCACTTTCATGTGTGACACGCTCACGCTAGGTGAGAATACTCTGACCTAGAAACCAGGGGCATAGCCATCATGTTCAAGGGAATTTTGATACCTGTTTTTTTCAGTTAACCCTTGTCTAATTGACAGGTTTTATTTTTAATCATACCTAATATGCTTTATGATTATATTATTAAATATCAAATCAAAATCACTTTTATTGTCACATCACCACAGCACAAGTGCCTTGGTGAGGAAATTCTACTAAGCGTGCTCCAGACAGTGCAAAAACAAACAAGTTACATATGGACAGTACATATTTACAGACTGTACAGAAGACAATGTGCAAAATACACATATTATACTACAGTACACAGTGTACTTAAAGACATACTTAGTTACCAATACACATTATACACCATATGTACACATCTACATTATGTACACATCTATGCATAGTAATGTAAGGTGCAACAGATTATACATTTACAGTAGATTGGTTGTACAACAGATAGTTGTGCAAGGTGCAACAGATTATACATATTGTCGTGGGTGTGTTTGCATGGTGTCCAGTGATAGCAGATGTGTTAGTGCAGTGTGTGCGTAGTCCAGTTGAACTGTGTTAAAGTGCAGTGCATGGCATGTTGTGTGAGTGGGAGTGTGATAATGAGTTATTTTTGACTGTTCATTAGCCTGATAGCCTAAGGGAAAAGCTATCCCTCAGTCTAGTGCGTGATCGATGCTGCGGCGTCTCCCTGAGGGCAGCAGAGAGAGCAGTCTGTGGGACGGGTGGCTGGAGTCTTTGATAATGTAGATGGTGTAGATGTCCTGGAGGGCTCACCTCCAACAATGTGGCGGCAGTTCGTTTCCCTTTGCAGGGGCCCTGCGTTGCCAGCGGTGCTGTTTCCAAACCAGGCGGTGATGCAGCCAGTCAGGATGCTCTCCACAGTGCAGGTGTAGAAGGATCTGAGGATTCTGGGGCTCCTTTCCAAACTTCCTCAGCCTTTTCAGGAGGAGAGGCTGAGTTATCCTTCTTCAGCACTGCATCTGTGTGAGCAGACCATGCAGAGATCTCGGTGATGGAACGCCGAGGAACTTAAATCTGCTCACCCGCTCCACAGGTGTCTTGTTGTCGATGGTTATGGGTGTGTGTTCTCTGCTCTGTCTCCTGTAATCCACCACCAGCTCCTTGGTCTTGTCGATGAGTGAGTGGTGGTTCTCCTGACAACATTTAGTCAGGTACTCACCTCCTCTCTGTAGGCCGTATCGTTGTCAGGCGCTATCACTATCTCGCCATGGCAAATTTGACGATGACGTTGGAGCTGTGTGTTGCTGTACAGTCATGTGTACAGGGAGTACAGGAGGGCTGAGGACGCAGCTGCGTGCACCAGTGTTGAGGATCAGGGAGATGAGGTGTTGTTGACCATTCTGACCACCTGACTTCTGCCTGTCAGGAAGTCCAGGATCCAGCTGCACAGAGATCTGTTCAGTCCCAGAGTCTGGAGCTTCGCAACCAGTGTGGCAGACACTGTGGTGTTAAATGCTGAACTATAATCCACGAACAGCATCCTCACATAGGTGTTCTTATTTTCCAGGTGGGAGAGAGCAGTGTGCAGGGTGAAGGCAATAGCATCGTCTGTGGAACGGTTACTGCGGTGCGGTATGCAAATTGTAGTGGGTCCAGTGAAGCAGGCAGCACAGAGCATATGTGTTCTCTGACGAGCTTCTCAAAACACTTGCTGAAGATGGGGGTCAGAGCAACGGGCCTCCAGTCATTCAAGCATGTGTTTTTATTTTTCTTAGGTATGGGCACAATGGTTGATTTTTTGAAGCATGAGGGAACCACAGACAGAGAGAGGGACAGATTGAAAATGTCTGTAAAAACCCCGGCTGTTATGTTATTAATGCCAAGGGACAACGACTTGCTTCAACTGCTGATGTTTTATTATGTGCGCTCACATAGCACTCAACTCTACAGCCTGGTGCATCAATCAGCACTGTCCGGTCTGCAACACCTTACCGGAACTATAATTGTTATCGGGCATAACATCACACCGGCTAGCTGGAAAGCGCATGCTTTGAGCACACGGCCTGGTATGCCATCCGGGCCCACGGCTTTACGGATGTTCACCCGTTTGAAGGATCGGGTTACATCTGCGACAGAAAGGGAGAGTGGACTCACCTCTTCTGCAGCAGCCGCGGGAGCGGGATCGCTCTCTGTGTGTACGGTGTTGTCAGCCTCGAAACGAGCATAAAAGGTGTTGAGCTCGTCCGGTAGAGAGGCGGCAATGTTCACAGTTGCTGGTTTATTCCCTTTAAAGCCTGTGATGTTGTTAATGCCCTGCCACATGCTTCTTGGGTTGTTGTTGTTGAAATGTTCTTCAACTTTGTTTTTGTATTGTCGTTTGGCGGCTTTGATGGATCTCCTGAGATCGTAACCGGCTTGTTTCCGATCGTCAGTATTTCCGGATTTAAAGGCAGATGTCCGCGCTAACAAGGCTGATCGAACATCGCTGTTAATCCACGGTTTTTGGTTGAGGTAGATGCGGATTGTTTTGGTCTGAACTACATAATCTATACACTATTATAATATATTATTATATTATAATAAAACAGGAGGAAAGAAAGAAAGAAAGAAAGAAAGAAAGAAAGAAAGAAAGAAAGAGAGAGAAGGAAATACAACAGCTTGTCTCTGGGATAGTACCCTTAAAAGGACATCTTTGTACCTTATTTACCCCAAAAAGTTTCATAGTTGTACACTGAGGTACATATTGGTACTCTACAGTACTAATGTGCACCTTTATGTGTATAAGTTACAAAGATGCCTGTAACAAGGGTTCTATTGTTTACATATTTCAAATTGTATTTTGTGTATGTTGTATGTACAGTACATTGCACACAGTAATGGATACTTGCACATACTACTTTATTCTGTTCTGTTCTATTATACAGTCCATGTTTCAGGAATTAAATAAAAAAGTTATTCAAAACAAACTATTGCGAAGAAACTGTATTGAGCTCAACTGACAAACATGTCAAGGTATGTAGACCCTAAATCAATTAAACAACGAGATTAAATAAACATTTAGTGACATTTCCTTTAAGCTTTCTGGCTGGTTTGTGTATTAATATTGTATACAATATAAAAACAGCCAGGTGTTAATAAAAGCCACTCTACCTGTTCTCATGAGAAGTTTATCATCCTGATTCTACCCTGACAAACCTAGGCTATCTGTTTCTTGTTCATTCTTGACAACACATAAAAACGTAAAATTAGCGCAATAATGAAAAAGCACCCCTAAATTAAGATCGTTCCTATATCGGATCGTCAATGCATGCATACTTGATTGAAATACATTATGTATAATTGGCAGAGTTAAACATGTCACAACGCTGTAAAATCTCAGTTCAACATTATATTTATTCTAATTTGAAGTGTTCTGATAACATACATATGTGTTAAAATAAAAGACGTTACAAAAGAGTTATACACTGTAATACACTGAAAATAAGTGCACGTTTGTCCAGGCAGCTTTTTTTTCTCCATATAATTAACACCAAAACGGACTAATTATTCAACAAGAGCAACAGGCAGAGTCACTCAACATTGTGCAACACTATTCGGATACCACATGCCAACTTACGCTGCTTGACTTTTCTCGTAAAAAAAGGAGTGAAGAGTTTTTTGCCGCTTTGAACTGATCGCGACCTCTATGCTTGTTGAATACAGCGCGGGATCGCGCGTGCGAGCTAGGGCGTGTCGTGACAAACTAGTGACTGATTGCCATGGAAACGTAAACGTCATGTATAAACTATCTTGTCTTTTTAATTTAAATTATTCTGCATTTATATACATTGCTCCATTAAAACCTCAACATGTCGAGAACACAACTGTCAAATGAAAAAGTGAGGGGGACGAATTTACTTTTTATAAAAAGTGAGGGGACACGTCCCCCGCGTCCCCTGCGTAATCTACGCCCCTGCTGCTTACTCTGTCACATATAAAAGTAGACCCCACTGAGGGTCAAATCTGTTCATGTTCCAGTCCTGCATCAGCACAGTTGTACACCATGCTGCTCAGTGTCTGTCTCCTCCTGTCTGTCTTCTCTCTCTCCGGTAAGACGTTTACATCTTACATCAATAAGGATGATTCTGTTGGGAGGGAATGTTTTAATTGAACAAGATTTACAGGACACATTTCTGTATGTATCCACGTTTATTGAATCAATGGCTTGCAAGCGGTTTCAGTTATTTATTTATTAAAATAAATTGATAATAATTGGCTGGTTTGTACTGTACCCATGCTTTAACTATATTTACCATGACAACCTCTTGTATCATGATCACAGGGGCTAGAGAGTGGTATTGTAGGTGGCAAAGTGGTAAAGCGTCATTCCAGACCATACATGGTATCTCTCCAGGTTGGAAGATACCATAGATGTGGAGGGATGCTGATTAGGGATGATTATGTGCTGACTTCAGGTCACTGTTTGGTGTGAGTATGTACAATCTGAATTTTTATATATGTAACGGATGTATGCCAGTAAGGGCTGTGTGTAAACCTCACTCCCTGACCTCAAAAAGAGGCGCTCTAGCGACTGACGCTAGAGGCTGTAGTATGAATGTATTTTTACGTCATAAAGATTTGCATACGTATGGTAAGATTTGTGAAAGTGTACATAAGATTGCAAGCGTAAATTAAATTTGCAAGCGCAAGAGAAGCTTTGTAAAGGTGTAAATCGCATTTCAAGCGCAAGAAAAAATTATTTGCAGCATTTTGCTGTTACTCGTAAGTGTAAGTCATGCATTGTGAAACTGCAACTTCATGCTGACAAAAGAAATATGATCTGCATTCTTATGACTTCAATTGTTCCGCGCTTACACTTTTGGCACGTTTTTTTCGCCAAAATACGGTCAAAAGCCTGTGAACAGTGATTTGCAAGCGAAAACAGCAGTTTAATGAACTCATTTGATTGGCTACAAGAAGGTGGCCCTCCCCTTCACGCTTGCAAAACTCAGTTAGTGAGAGAATCGTGCCAAAACTGCAAGCGCAGATAAAAGAAAGACGGAGCTGTACATATCGGATTATTTAGGGAACTTTTTACCCTACATACACAACAAGTCATTTAGACATTTGACAGTCTGTTTTTTACACATACAGATTGGTTCTACGCGGTCAATCCGTTTTGCAGTTCTTTAAACTGCTGTTTTCGCTTGCAAATCACTGTTCACAGGCTTTTGACCATATTTTGGTGAAAAAAACGTGCCAAAAGTGTAAGCGCGGAAAAATTGAAGTCATAAGAATGCAGATCATATTTATTTTGTGTCAGCATGAAGTTGCAGTTTCACAATACATGACTTACACTTACGAGTAACAGCAAAATGCTGCAAATAATTTTTTCTTGCACTTGAAACGCGATTTACACCTTTACAAAGCTTCTCTTGCGCTTGCAAATTTAATTTACGCTTGCAGTCTTATGTACACTTTCACAAATCTTACCATACGTATGCAAATCTTATGACGTAAAAATACCTTCATACTGTAGCCTTTAGCCTCCTTGGTAGAGCGCCCGCCTCCCGCACCAGCATCCCTGGTTCGAGACCCGCTCGGAACACGAACGAGTTGTGGTGGTATGGACATGGGAGGGGGTGTAACATTGGTGCCGTGACCCGGATGGGAGTGAGGTTTAGGGGGGTGAGTGTAACGGATGTATGCCAGTAAGGGCTGTGTGTAAACCTCACTCCCCTGACCTCAAAAAGAGACATATATATGTATATATAAACAATGTACTAACATGATGCTCTGCGGTTATCACCCCTCAAAATAATCTCAACATTAAATGTTTTCACAGCAAGGAGACCACCAACTTAAAAGTTGTTCTGGGAGCTCACAATATTAGTCAGAGAGAGGACAGCCAGCAGATTATCCAAGTAGACAAGTACATTAGACATCCTAATTATGATCAAAATCACAGGACCTATGACATCATGTTAATAAAGGTACTATTGGTGCTCAAATCGGGTGTATCTTTTTTTTTATATACAAAACTTTTAGAGGTATTGACTGAGTAATATGTTACAGTTGAAGACCAAAGCTGTGCAAAATAAGTTTGTGGATGTTATTGAGCTCCTAAGAACAATAAGAATATCCTGCCCGTGTGGAATGCTCCATTGCTGGCTGGGGCATGACAAAACCTGAAGGAAGAGAATCAGATGTTCTGAGGGAAGTCAGTCTCAAACTGCAGTCCAACGTTGAATGCAAAAAATGGTGGCAAGAGTATTTCAACTCTGAGAAAATGATCTGTAGTCTCTCGGATGGGAAAAGGGCATTCTGTCAGGTACTGCAACATTACTTTTATAATTAACAAAAGGTTTATGCCATCTGATATTTCACATAGTGGCAGACTACATTTTACGTCTTTCATTTGTTTCTTTAGGGTGATTCTGGCAGTCCTCTTGTTTGTGACTCTGAACTTATAGGAATGGCTGCATACACATATCCTAAAAACTGTACATTCAGGGAGTACCCTGAAGTCTACATGAAAATATCTGCCTTCCTTTCGTGGATTAAAAAACATATTAAGTGATTGAAATTGCATCATTTTTGGTACATTATTTGTCATGTGTATAATTGAAGCCTAAAAAGCTCTTATTACAAATTCTTGGCTACTCCCTGCTACCATTTCCATATGTAATGTCATAAAAATGCTTAAGAATCATTATTTGATCTTTTTGTCTGTATTGCTTCCAATGCTGTGTTCAGGAAAAACAAAGAGGCCACTAAGGTCCTGTATGATATAATCCACTTTTATTGAACTAACCTTCTTAAATTGCATTAAATAAAAACTGCAACATAAGGACAAACAGTTTAAAGTGCAAATAAATTAATAAATCTGATAAAATCCCAAAACAAAAATAAAATCGGCTGTAGAACTTTTGTACAAGGGAAGGTACCTAACATTATTCATTATTGATTTTAAAAGGTATAGATTAGCATGCCATTACATATAACATGTTATGAAGTGGCAAAGATACTACCAGCTGTGACTGCAAAAATGAAGATGCCCATATGAAAGTAAAGAGCAAATGTCATGACCTTCATTATAGGGTTTAGCAAAATCACTCATTGTATGTTAGATGCCCCCTTCCCAAAAGTTTTTATGCTTTTATGTTTGCTATAAGCAATGTCCTGTCAAATAAAAAAAATGGTTGCAAAATACTGTACATTGATCAGTCTGTGTTTGATCTCTATAGGACTCCAAAACTTCATCCCAACCATTTTTCTTTTTGGGATAAACACAAGATTTTGAATTAAGGTACTTTTTAAAGTACTGTTTTATTTATTTTCTGATAACCTTAACTGGGAATATTATTTCATTACTCTTTGTTCCTGTGACTCTCAGTTTGTTTGATAATGGCCACTTGTTATTTTGCACATAATTTGTGGTTTGTGGTAAGCAGGGGAGGAGTTACTCCTAGTGAGGGTAGAGAGTCTTTTTATTTTTGCAGCGTACTCACACTTAATGCTTAAACGGAGGCTGCTGCACCATGGTTCTTAATTATCTTCTTCTTCTCCTTGTTATCTCTTTGGCTGGTAAGACATCATTAATTTTACAGAATTTGTTTAGTGCCTCATTTTATATATTCATTTAGAAAATCTATTGGAAAACTATTAAATATTTAAAGCTAATATATAATTTAAATAGCCTGTAATAGTCCGAGTTAATCATGTTTTTATCATAGGTGGGATGGAGAGTGGTATTATTGGTGGAAAAGAGGCTAAACCTCATTCTAGGCCATACATGGCATCTATTCAGTGCAGAAATCAACACACGTGTGGAGGGATGCTGATCAGAGAGGATTATGTACTGACAGCGGCCCACTGTTTGAAGTGAGTATGTCTCTGGCCGCATTATTTATGATGCTTTTCAAAAAAGAACTACGGTAGCCTCAAGACTTTTAGTTTATCTGCAAATCTGTGCTTTAGTTATTCAAATACTTTGCAACTAATATAACTTAATTACAGTTTTTATTAATTTTTTGTACACAGTGACAATGTCTACTATGATCAAGACCACTTTGAGGTTGTTCTGGGAGCTCACAACATATCCAAGGTGGAAAAGAGCCAGCAGAGGATCCCAGTGATGAAATTCATCCAACATCCCATGTTTAAACAGAAAATAAGAATGACTACAGCTATGATATCATGTTACTAAAGGTATTTTCACATTCACCTACTGTCACTCCTTTATGGACTACGTTTGCTAACTATAAATAATTTTGCCATTTGCAGCTGAAGAAGAAAGCCAAGCAGAACAAATTTGTGAAAGTTATGCCTCTTCCTAAGAAAAATGGAAAAACACCAGCTAATGTTAAATGCTCCATTGCTGGTTGGGGGTCGAAAACACCAATGGAGAACAGGCATCAGATGTGATGCAGGAAGTCAGTCTCAAACTGCAGTTCAGCTTCGAATGTAAAAATAGGTGGCAACATTACTTCGATTCTGAGAGAATGATCTGTAGTGTTTCAGATGGGAAACATGCTTTTTGTTCGGTATTTCTATATTATATAATATATATTATATTATATTACATTATATATTATATTGTATTAATCTATTTCTCTATCCATTTTATTCACTAGGGGGATTCAGGAAGTCCTCTTATCTGCAATACTAAACCACAAGGGATTGCTTCATATACCATTGATGGTAGCTGTACAAATACCAGATATCCTCAAGCTTATGTAAAACTCTCCTACTTCCTCACCTGGATTAAAGAGAACATTAGATAGGTATATATAGATAGATAGATAGATAGGTAATCTTACATTTAAAGAAGTTCTTACAATAAAGGAGATCTTTAAGACTTTGTTTTTTTAACCACTTGTTAATATGCTTTAAATAATTGTTACTTTAATTGCTGTGGTTAATGTGTGATTATTTCTGATCACATTTCATTTGCAAAAAATTATAAAAATAAGTGTTCCTGCAAAAACGTATGTGATTTCACACCTCTTTGCTCTCTGAGTGACCTTTTGAAAAGTCCTACATGAACCCCCTTTATTTGAGTGCAAGCATTTAGAGGTTTGCAAACTAGAGGTGTATTTTAGCCAAAGTTGAGAACATTCTTAAAGTATCAATATGTCTACTATACTTGCATTTTGAAATCTTGGTCTTATCGAAAATGGATTCATTCATTGACAACAAACTAGTACACTTGTGAATATGTAAAGCTTAGTCTATTAATTTAAACTATTTGTATTTTAAAATTAAAAACATAAATTCAAATCCTATTTGGACAATGACCAGGGGCCTCATTAATAAAATCGCAGAAACCATCCTAAATTAGATTTTACGATAATCTCTCGAATATCTGAATGAACATACGAACAGAAAACGGGCGTACGCCTCTCTTTCGCATGTTCAATCTATGAATCACAAATGATCTTGAGCTTGCACACAATTGAATGGTTTAAGCTATCTGCTTGTAAATGACTCCTAATTAATGTCATTAACATAATTTAGAACAGCGAGCTGCAAGAACAGCTTACATAAAGTACTCTAACATCCACCAGCTCTGTGATGTCGTCATGGAGGAGTGGAAGAGGACTCCAGGTGTACTACCTTTTGTGGCCAGCGGTTTAGACATTAATGGCTGTGTTGAGTTATTTTGAGGGGACTGCAAATTTACACTGTTATACAAGCTGTACACTCAGTACTTTACATTGTAGCAAAGTGTCATTTCTTCAGTGTTGTCACATTAAAAGCTATAATAAAATATTTACAAAATCGGAGGGGTGTACTCACTTCTGTGAGATACTGTAACTTGAGTGGCATTCAATATCTGGCCCACACCTCTTTCAAGATCTCCACATGGAGATGGTGCTGAAGCACACAGGCTCTGGTTTTCCACCAACATACAACCCCCTGTACAGTGCATCCGGAAAGTATTCACAGCTTCACTTTTTCCACATTTTATGTTACAGCCTTATTCCAAGATGGATTAAATGCTCTATTTTCCACAAAATTCTAAAAACAATACCCCTCCGACTACGAGAAGTAAGATTCTCTGGTCTGATAAACCTCAATTTCAAGCATCATGTTTGAAGAAAAGCAGGCACTGCTCATCCCTGAAAGTACCATCCCAAAAGTAAAGTGTGCTGGTAGGAGACTCATGCTGTGGGGCTATTTTTCAGCAGCAGGGAATGAGGGACTCGTCAGAGTAGAACAAATGCTCAGTGCACCAAAATATTGCAATAGCATTAATGATAATGATTAAGAATCTCAGAATGGGCAGAAGGTTGACCTTCCAACAGGACAACAACCCTAAGCACACAGCTAAGATAACAAAGGAGTGGCTAAGGGACAAATCTGTGAATGTCTATGAGTGGCCCAGACTTCAACCCCACTGAACAACTATGGAGAGATCTGAAAACCAACGCTCCCCTTCCAACCCGATGGAGCTTGAGAGGTCTTGTAAAGAAAAATGGGAGAAACCGTCCAAAAATAGATGTGCCACGCTTGTAGCATCATACTCAAAAAGACTTGAAGCACCTCTGGCAGCAATTACAGCCTCAACAAAGTAATGAGCAAAGGCTGTGAATAATAATGTACATTATATTTTTCCCGTGTTTTATTCTTAATAAATTTGCAACGATTTCAAACATCCTTCATTCGTGTTGCCATTATGGGGTATTGTTGGTAGAATTTACTTTACTCTGAGATGTGAAAATCTAGGCAGAACACACATAGCTTTAACATGGACATTACTACATTCAACATGTGGTATAAGATTCTTGATCAAATATAATAATTTATTTAAATTACTGGATAACTTCAGAACCGAAGTGTTAAAAATACAACCCCGTCACAATCTCACAAACTTGTTATTATCAAATAATTAACGGGGTTGTGATTTTTTTGCTCAAAATGGCCCCTGCCCTAAATTAAGTGAATAATAGGAGAGCACATGACATGCATGATATTAAGAAATCATGTATATAGTTAAAATAACAAAGATCATTCTCACAAGTTAATAGTTTTCTATCTTTATTTGTTGTAATGAGGTTGAGTTGTTAAGCTTGACAATCACAATATCACAATATTAATAAGTTATAGTTATAAAAGAAAGTGATAATTTGCCTTTGTCTGCTCACAATGTTGTTCAGAAGAGTTATATGATGTCATTTCCTGTTAATGATGTCACACAAGGATCAGTTGATTATTTTTATGGGGGGAGAATGGTTTGTGTAACAGGGTTGAGGGGTTACTGAGGTACGGAACTAAATAATATGATTTTAATGAATAATCACGAATTTACTTAGATAAAAGAAAACATTACCAGCAAAAAAGCACAAATATATATTTATGAGAATAGCAAAATACATGTATTTTTTCTAATTTTATTATTCATATCCCAAGTACACTTTCATAGAAGGCCATGAGGGACATGACAAAATAGGTGGTGTCAACTGAAAAAAAAAGATAAATTCTAATATATAGATAAATCATGTTTTTAAACCTTATTAAAGAAAACATTTCAATTAATACAAAAATATTTTAAAAAATAGATTTGGTGACCCAATAGATAAAATACACTTAAAAAGGTCAGAGGGACTCAAATCGTACCGGTTTCGTGGAATGACTCAAAGACAGTTTTTATAAATATGAGCGCAGGCGTGAATTTAAAAAAATTATAAATGAGGCCCCAGGACTCGGTGCAGGAAGTCGCTCTGTCTGCTGCTCACCTCAGAATGTAGAATCATGTGGCAGCGATACTTCAGTTCAGAATCGTACATTTGTGGTCAGAATTATTGGCACCACTGGACATTGGAGCAGTGGAAATATGTTCTGTGGAGTGGCAAATCACACCTCTCTGTTTGGCAGTCTGATGGGCGAGTCTGGTGAAAGCCAGAAGTTATCTGCTTGACTGCACTGTGCCAACTGTAAAGTTTGGTAGAGGAGGGGTAATCGTAGGAGGCTGTTTTTTCAGGGGTTGGTCTCAACCCCATCAAACCCCTCTGTGATGAACTAGAACTGGAGATTGCTTGCCAGGCATTCTAGTTCAATATTAGTATCTAAACTTACAAATGCTTTGCTGGATAAATGGCCAATTTTTTTTACAACACTCACCTCTCAACAATAGCAAACACTACTGTTTGATTACCATCATTCATCAAAATATCTTCTACTATGTTCTGCAGAAAGAACCACAAAAAGTTTGAAAGTAATGTTTGACAGAATTTTTTTGTTGGGGTGGTGGGTGACTATCCCGATTGACAATATTCCTGAGAACTGAGTGTGTTATTATAAATGCGTGTCAGGTCTTTACCATAGTCTCTGACCTTTATACTATGTCACATATAAAAGTAGACCTCGCTGAAGGTCAAATCCTGTTCATGTTCCACTCCTGCATCAGCACAGTTGTACACCATGCTGCTCAGTGTCTGGCTCTGTGTCTGTTTGAGTCATTTATTTATTTATTTTAATGCATACAAAAAAA
Organism: Gymnocypris eckloni scoliostomus; assembly: GCA_027564155.1. Lineage (NCBI taxonomy): Eukaryota > Metazoa > Chordata > Actinopteri > Cypriniformes > Cyprinidae > Gymnocypris > Gymnocypris eckloni. The sequence goes on along the minus strand of CM050425.1, from coordinate 6,605,385 downwards.
AATGTAATGGTTTGTAATGCAACCAAGTTTTAATGTTGTTTATCATCACAGTCTCTTGTATCGTTGTCACATGAGGGATAAAGAGTCGTATTGTAAGTGGCAAAGAGTCTTATTCCAGACCATACATGGCATCTCTCCAGGTTAGAAGACAACATAGGTGGATGATTACATGCTAACTTTGGATCACTGTTTAGTATATGCATGCATCTCACAAAAATCATGCTATTATAGAGACAAGCAAATAAAGTGCAAAAAAAGTTTTGGTTTATCAAGCAAATGTCACAAATCATAGGCCAAATATTAAAACAGCAGCTGTAGAACTTTGGCCTACAGGAAGCTTCAGAACATTGCTCCTTTTTGATTTTGAAAGTTATAGATTACCAAACATTTGCACCATTACATATACAGTATTCGTAATATATTGCATACTGTATAATATGAAATAGTGAGAGTACATAAAATGGCTGAAAGTGGTGCTGCCAGAAAATAGCAGAGATTAACATACAAAAGGGAAGTGAAGTACAAATGGCATTAGAGGACAGAAACAATAGAAACAACTTTTTTTTCAGCCAGGCACTTTTTGATGTCAAACATCCTTTGATTTTCTGCTTCCCATAAGCAATGTCCAGACATTCACTGCAAATAAAATAGGCCTAGTACTTGCTCAGACAGTGTGTAATGTCTATATGACACCAAAACTTCAACCCAACAAATGTTTTAATTAACATGAGATTTTGGAATTAAGTTATTCTTCATTACTTCTCTGATAACAGTACTTATATTTGAGTACAGTATTTCATTACTTTTGTTTGTGTGACACCTCGTTGTTAATCAGTCTACTGCTGCCACCTGGGTTTTAGCTGGTATTTTATACACACATTTATGGTTTGAGGTAAGAGGGGGAGGAGATACAATGAGTGAGCACAGATAGTGGGTCTGAGTAATGTAATAGCATGCGCTCTTAATGCTTAAACTTAGACTGTACTACTCAGTCAAAAATTGCACCATGTTTCCTTACATCTGTCTTCTCCTCATTGGTCTCCCTTTGGCTGGTAAGATGTTATTCATTTTGTTCTTTCTGAATTAGGATTGTGCATTTTTTTAATTGGTGTAATTTGTTTTATTTTTATTTTATAGATTTGTTTATTTATTTACTTTGTTTTATTTATTACTTATTTTATTTGATGCTGTAAAGCACATTAGCCAGCTGCTGCTGTTGTAAATTGTGCTACATAAATAAATTAAACTTAAAACTTTTTTAAGAGCAAACATTATTTGAAAGATAGAATATGATTTAAATAAAATGTGTGGAAATCATCAGGGTCCAAGCACCAATGACTCATGCGGATGATTGGTTGTTGCAATTGAAATGTTTCTTTTCAAATATAATGTGGTTTTTACAGAATCCCATTTTGAATCTTGACTGATAGTTAGGGTTTGATGAAACAGGTTACAGCAACACCCTGGTGGTGTCAGAAGGTGTGACTGACTTTCAGAAGAAATCCCCCCCTCTTACTGACAGACTAAAAGAGAAAAAGAGAAAAATCGCTGTAAATATTTTTACTATCACAAGATACTGTGACCTTGTACGTGGACTCTTGTGTAACATTTACATTTAGAAGAATTGCACAGGTCATTTTGCAGATCAAAATATAATAAAAAATTCAATAATTTTGACTTTATTTTGTATATATATACTCTATTTCTATAGTATGTGTGGCCTTCCCACCTTTCAAATGGTTTATTTATGTTTAAACTCTTATGAACAATGTTTTGTAAAACTGTAACTATAAGTAAATTCCCTAATAAATACATTTTCAGCTCAAAAGGATACAGAATACAATATATTATCATATATTGATAATATATAAAACTGCTTCGGTTGAACGGAAACAAGAAGATATTGATTGGTGCTTGCATGTTATTTTGGCCAGCAAAAATTATTCATACCTATATTTATATATTTATAATATAGTGATACTGTGGAGCAAAAATACTACACAGAACAAATTTTCATATTGTGAATAAGGGAATGTGCCGATCCCCGATCTACATAAATGCATCTATGTTCTTGCGAATCATTCGTGATCCAGCTTTATCTACAGAAGAAGTGAGTATAAGGCTTTTTATGAATCTTTGCAAATCGCCTTTCCTAATAATGTGCTAGTTAGCCACTTTCGTGGCTGAAGATTAGTAGTATACTCCATAGATATATATACCTAGATGCCTCATTATCGACTGTTTCTATGGACAATCGTAAGCCATCTGCCATTTTTGGAACGGTCTGCGAATCTTTGAGTGCATTTACATTTATGCATTTAGCAGACGCTTTTATCCAAAGCGACTTACAGTGCATTCAGGGTATACATTTGTATTGTCTGTATGTGTGTTCCCTGGGAATCGAACCCACAACCTTTGCGCTGCTAACGCAATGCTCTAACCACTGAGCCACAGGAACACCATTGACTGTGTGCGTCTACAACAGCCACAGGAACAGCATTGACTGTGTGCGTCTACAACAGCAAGTTATAGGCTTGTATATCTTTGAATATTCATTGATTGTTATGGTGAATGCGAGATGGCTGACGCGTCAATGTCTACCGTCTGGAGCGGTCGAATAGGGACTCTACACATATCTATGGTCTGCTCATCACTCCACGGAAGAAAGGGGTAGGGTCAGCAGAGCTCACTAGGATTTAAAGAAACATGGACTAGAACAGCGTGTTGAAAACAGAGCTGATTTAGACAGGGTAAAGAAGGTGGTTTTTTTACCTTTTATTAAGACCTTAAAAATCATATCAACTAAAATAGGCATCCGATGACCCCTTTAAAAAAAACACTGGGTGGATTTTTATCCTTATAGGATGGATCTGTACACACACTTTCAACACACATTTTTGTTCAAACAACTTGTAAAGTGAATTTAGCATCCGATTACCACTTTAAGCTTTAACATTGCATTCAGCAGATGTAGGTCAGCTTGTAAAAATGGGCATTGCCTGACCAATTAATTAACTTGTATCTTCGTAGTTCTTCGACAAATCAAAATACAGTTGATCCCTTTTTGTCAGCACTGTCCCCCTTTTGGTGAAGATTGAACCAGTGGCCTAGCAAGTTTTCGAAAATGTAGGCTTTTAAGAAAATAAAAAATTGTGGAGGAATAAAAATTAGTAGGACATGACTCGGGGGGAAAATATATATGCCCACATACTTTCGAGGCAGAACAATTAGGAAGAAGAATAAGAAAATCTGTGCAAACATGTGTTCCAGCATCCAATTCCACCTTAAGTAATCGTGTAAATTTGTTTTTTATCATAGGTGGGATGGAGAGTGGTATTATTGGTGGAAAAGAGGCTAAACCTCATTCTAGGCCATACATGGCATCTATTCAGTGCAGAAATCATCACACATGTGGAGGGATGCTGATCAGAGAGGATTATGTACTGACAGCGGCCCACTGTTTGAAGTGAGTATGTCTCTGGCTACATTATTTATGATGCATTTTAAAAAGCCCTGTTGTAGCCTTGAGACTTTTATTATATGTATATTTACTTTTTAGTTTTATACCCTCATTAAAATACCCTCATTAAACAGTTTTCAATTTTTTTCCACAGTCGCAGTGACTTCTCTAGTCGAGACCACTTTGAGGTTGTTCTGGGAGCTCACAACATCAAGGAGAAGGAGACGAGCCAGCAGAGAATCCCAGTTAGTAAATACATTCGGCATCCTATGTTTGAACGGAACAAGGAAAAGAACTACAGCTATGATATCATGTTACTAAAGGTATTTTCACCTTCACCTACTGTCACTCTATATTATGCACTTTATTTGCTCTCTTTAAATTATGTTTCTATTTGCAGCTGAAGAAGAAAGCCAAGCTGAATAAATTTGTGAAAGTTATGCCTCTTCCTAAGAAAAATGAAAAAACACCAGCTAATGTTAAATGCTCCATTGCTGGTTGGGGGTCGAAAACACCAAAAGGAAAACAGGCATCAGATGTGATGCAGGAAGTCAGTCTCAAACTGCAGGAGAACTCAAACTGTAAAAATAGATGGCAGCAGTACTTCGATTCTGAGAGAATGATCTGTAGTGTTTCAGATGGGAAACATGCTTTTTGTTCGGTATTTCTATATTATATTATATTATATTATATTATATTATATGATATTATATTAATGTATTCCTCTGTCCATCTTTTTCTCTAGGGTGATTCAGGAAGTCCTCTTATCTGCAATACTAAACCACAAGGGATTGCTTCATATACCATTGAATGGTAGCTGTACAAATACCAAATATCCTCAGGTTTATGTTAAAATCTCCTACTTCCTCCCCTGGATTAAAAATAAAATAAAAAATCAGATTTTAAATGAAATGTTTTTTTCTCTTTATGTCTTTTACAATTTTTAATAGTTTTTTCCGCTGCAACTGCCAAAATCTCATTGCATTTGTTTTCAACCTGTTTGAAATTACTAATAAACAATACGACTTGATATCTGTATTAATTGATTGAGCATGAAACCTCTAGAAATAAAATTCACAGCTATATTCATTAAACCTTTAGAAGATTAATTCATAATAATTGCTTAGAATATAATCTGTTGCTATATCAGATCAATATTAATATATGAAAAGAAAAAGATTGTTTAAAAATAAAAAATAGCCTTATTGTAGTTTTGCATCATTGATTAAATTGTTTTAATGGGCTGAAAAGAACAAATATACTGCACAGATTTTGTTTTAAATACTGGTTATTTTAACTGCGCAGGGGTTGGTGTGTGTTTGCTTGATGCTTATCTTAGTCTGTTCCTGTCAAAACCTCTGGAGTGAAGTTGTGAAAAGTCCCCCTCTGAAGCCCTCTGTTTGTATGCAAGCATGTGGTGAGAGGTAGAAAAACCAGAGGTGTATTTGAGCAAAGTTGAGAATAGTATTAAAGTGTCAACAATAGGTCTACTATACTGTCTGTCTTATCAAAAGTAAATGCTTTCATTGACAACCATCAACACTGTAAATATTTAAAATAAAGCTTTTGAGTATTTGAAATGTACAAGTTCAAATCCTGTTTGGGGTCTTTGTTTGGCAGATGAATATCAGAGATCATAAGAGTTGGTGCTGATATGAAGTAAAATGCATCTCATGCTTTCTTATCTGATAGCTGACTAAATCACACCAAAGCATTTTTGAGGTTAACAATTTAATAATATTGAAAACATTTTAATAATATAATTTTAAAACAAAAAACAAACAAATAGATATATTTTAGATTTGAGGAAATTACATAATTGAGGGATGAAAAATCCTATCTAATGTGACGGTGTAAGTGCTGCAGGAAGTGCCTCTCAAACTGCTGCTCAGTGCTCGCCTCACAGTACAGAAGCACATAGCAGCGATACTTCCGTTCAGAATATATGATGTCTGTCTAGTAGCCTAATACCATACAGTTGTGCAATTTGATTATGAATATATGTATACATGAAGAAGTGGAAAACGAAGAGCCAAACAGTTTATTCAAATTGATCTTTATTTATTGTTGATATCTCAAGTAAATAGCTCTGTACATTCACAATATTAACAGTTTACTAATATAGCAAAGTATTGTGCATCAATTTTAATTTACAAAGATCAATAACAACAAAAAAAGTTAAATCTATGATAATATTAATTTCTTTCTTCAGATGACTGGTAACAAATCCTAGCAATTAAGCAAAAATGTTTAATTTCATTAAAGACCTAGTCATATATCCAGAAATGATACTATAAACATGTAAAGGATTTACATTACCTCTTACCCCCCCCCATCCATCACCTCATTAGCACAAACAGTAAACATATTTCCTTGAGTCCATATTTTTACCATTACGTGTGAAAATACAAATATCTCAGAATACAGCTGATAATCAATTCACGTAGATTTTATGTTAAAAAACAACCCTCAAACTGATTGGACTTTACAGAGAAACATGACTAAATAATATTCATATGCTTGTCCAGGTTACAAACAGGACTAACCCCAAAGTCCATGTGTAATCTCAATCATTGTGGACACTCTTGAAATTAAAGCGCCTCCTGTCGGTGAAACTCTGCATCTAGGGAGACAAAACATAATAGGTTATTAAAGAACAAAATAATGCATTTATCTATATTAAAATTATAAATGGATTACATACACAGTTTGAATCTTATAAACAAGTACACAAATGTGGTCACAGAGAAAGTACACTCTTACCTGGCTAGGGTCTCTTATGAAGTATCTCTTCTCTATTACCTAAAGAGAAAAATCATAATTTACACACAACTTGCTAATACACCGCACAGAGACACAGTATATTATGTATTTTATGTTTTAGTTTCAGTGAAGTCTCTACCTTGTCAAAGAATCGGCTCAATTTAACAGCATTTGATGATCCAGCAGCAAGATAACGTGGATTTGTACAATCCTGTCAAAATAAGCAGGAAAAAGTTCAGAATTCATAAATGCGAAATCCCCAAAGGAGATTTAATACAATAAATGGGCAAGGTTTTTATTGCTTAATATTATATAAGTTTGGGTTAAGACATTATAACAGCACTAAAAAGCACACACCAAATTGATCTCTTCTGCATTAAAGTCTTCAGATAGAAAGGCAGTGCGGGTCAGCACATCATTTCTCTTGTTTTCCGGGATCTGGTCAAATTTGGTGCCTATAAGCAAGAGGGGAACTGAGTTCTCTGCAAACTGTTCTCTGTCGTAATCCCTGCAAGTGCAAAACATCAGAATGATTTCCTTTTAACGTATCTGGAAATGTATAGACAAAATAAAGTGTGGTATCCTCTCTATGCATTCTGATGTATAATCGTTTTTTGCATCCAGAAGTGAACCTGGACTCACCCATTTGATACAATAATGCCAGTTGGAGAGGAGTCTTTGCTCAATGCCTCCAATGACCAGCGGTACAGATTCTGGGAGGATTTCTTGTTGGTCAAATCATGAACTAAAATAATACCTAGAAGGAAAAAAAGTGATTTAGCATTAAAGAAGAGTCAAATATTCCAGCATGCTTTTTATTTGTAAATATTTAAGAAAAACGTTTCATGGTGTGTCTGATACTTAACCATTTACAGAACTGTAAAACACAGCTCTGGTGCTTTTAACACTGCTGGCACTGCCAATAGATCCCCCAACGTCCCAGAGTTCAATGTAGTATGTCTTCTCTTCTGGAGTGCCTTCTCTGTAGTCATGAACCTGTGCAAAGAATCAATACCGAGTTTCATATATTTCATTGGTTTGTATAATAATGACACAGCTAATTAATAATAATCATTAGGATTGTCACTTTACCCTGACGTCCAATGAGCAGCCCACAGTCCATGACGGATTCCCCAAAACTTGATTCTGGCAAAGTAAATGTACAAGAGAGGACTTCCCTACTCCTGTAAACACACAAAATAACACCGATGAGAACAGAAATACTGATGCTCACGAAGCATTTATTTTTAAAAGAAAAAGTAAAAAAACAACAACATCGAAATAACATCTAAACATCGTTCCTCGTGATAGATATTCTCATATAATAACGAACATAATAGTAATATTGTAGAAATGCTAAAGTAAATGTGGCAGGCTAACGTTAATACTTCTAGCCTGAGTCGAATCATAGACAACACGCTTAAGTTACATTTTAAATGTACATTCACAATATTTTTGAGGAGGTTACAGTAAAAATAAGGTCGACAGATTATTTATGTAATATTTCTTACCAGAATCTCCCAAAACCAACACTTTCACTCTTTCCAAAGATGCCATTTCTTTCTGGAAGTACGCTGTGCTCTCTGTCCAGGTATGAGAACAAAATAAAAGTTGCAGAAATACGTGAAGACTACAGAGCTGGGTATTGTGAAAATTAAACAAAGTCAATAAAACGTAAAATAGAAATTTAAAATAAATAATGTTTTGTATTAAATAGCAGCCCTTGTGGGATATACAGTTTATTTTTATTATTGGCCTCGCTTGCTTGCGTTTAATATCAACATTACTTGGCTTACAGTTCTAAAATACGGGTTACAATTTATGTTATTTAAACAATCAGACCTTTCTGAGACATCAATGTGGCATTTTTATTATTATTATTAATTATACAGAATTCCAAGCACCACAAAACTGATTATCCCCACAGCCATGTACGTTACAGCGGGAAAGTACTTTATTTTGAGGTAAAAAATAGGAGTTTCTACCATTTCAAATACAAAAGTATATTCATAACTATCAAATATATGATATAAATGGCATCAAAAAACAAAATGGCAAATAAATATGATAAAATATATAATGAAAAGAGTGGTCCCATTGAGTTGTGTCACTGGTGTTACCGCTTAACAAAAGTCTTTTATTTTGGAATATAAAATGACATCACTCGACTTCCTCTTTCCTATTTTCTAAAGATCTACGAAAGAAGGCCCATGTGTAGTCCACTGTTTCTTTTCAGTTATCATACATTTTCTCATTTATCTCATGATTTCATATGAAGCTTTTAGTTGACGTCACTGGTACAACCTAGTTATTTTTAGGGAATTGTAAAAAAAACATATAATACAAATGGTTTAAAGTTAAACTAATTAATTTAGTGAGTATACCATGATTGACAACATGTGGTTTGATACCTTGCAGTAGACATTTAGTAAAATGTATTTTTCATGAAAATTGTCACTGGTGTTACTGTAACCACCAGTGAAGATCAGTATATCAGGTCGTATGTATGTCACTCATTGTGTCACTGGTGTTACTGTACTGTGTTACTGTACTGTTTTTTTCTGTCACATTAAATAAAACACAATCTAATTATTTCTTGCATTTTCCTTATTTTTCTGTAACTCTGACTACATGTGCTGAAGAAAAAAACCCGAAAAATAATGTTTCATAAAAACTTTTAATATTGCTAAAGAAGGCAACACCAGTGACAAAAATTATACATGTGGTCTTTAAATAATTGCACAAAAAATTCTAAATAATAATAATAATTAAGCTGTCGTTTACATGTATTCATAAAGTCAAAAGGTAATCTAATAATGTGGCCTAAGTTTAAATGTTAAAAATAAATATATATTTTTAGACATCTTGCCGTACCAAAAGTGGAAGTTTCTGTAGAATGACCCATATATAATATAATATCATATAATATATTATGAAATAATTTTCTACTGAACTTTTATATTACTTCCGTTTAAAATGAGGCGGGACTTGTGACAGAGCAGGAAGAGGCTTTTTTGAGAGACATCACAGTAAGCCGGTGTATTTTATTGGACTTCTGAAAGAAACAAGGACCCATGGCTGTTAGAGGAATGAAACTATCGAGTGTTTGTTTTCTACTTTTATATTTGGTATTGACAGTACTGGCTGGGTAAGTGAATATCGTGTTATTTTCAGGGTTTAGGTTTAGTGGCTGGTACACATGTTTGACTGTGATTGGTCTACGCCACTGTCCTCGCATAATGCCAGTGAAGCTCGTCATAAAATACTTGATATCACCTCTTATTTATTATACTTTAATGCGTTTATTTAACTTACGTGCAGGAATGTTTTTTGTTCAAAATAGGACTGCTGTAACGAGGCTGATAACTTGTCATTGTAACGTTAGCTACATTTGTATATAAATATCAATTTGTTTTAGAAATATCTTAAGCTTCATACTGTTGTCTTCTTGCTGATTTCCTCATCAAGAGGTGTAACGTTAGATATTAAACAGTTAAACATCGTGTCATTATTGCTGCATCTATTCATCATTAGTTTGAATGAATGAACCAGTCTACGATTGAAAAGTTCTAAAGTAATGTGTTTTCAGGAGGGATTTCTACGCAATTCTGGGGGTTGGTAAATCAGCGTCAATTAAAGACATTAAGAAAGCCTACAGAAAGCTGGCATTGCAGCTTCACCCAGATAGAAACCAAGATGACCCAAGTGCCCAAGACAAATTTGCAGACCTCGGAGCTGCGTACGAGGTATGCTTTTTTATGTTTTTTTGTTTTGACCGCCATGCATTATGTTTAACAATTGTTTTTGTCTTTACTGGATATTAAAGTAGTGTGTATTAGGAATGACTTAATTTTAGGGCGAATGTTTCGCGTAACTTTAATACAGTATCTAAATTGGCGATGGTTTTTGTCACTAAAGCATTGCATTAGAGGTTTATCATATTTTAATAAACAAAACATCCGCAGAAAGCCAGTGAATCTGACCAGCGTGAGCGTTGTTGTTAAAAACGAACCGATGGAGCGATTTGATTGGTTGGAAGAAATGTGTGGCCGCCTCTGATTGGTTTAAACATCTGCTTATTGTTATTCATTACATGTATGACGTGGACCTCTAGTGTAGCTTGTAATAATGTGTACTGTGTGCAAAATTGAATTATTATTACATAATACATTATTTTCTGTTTAATGCCAAGTAGTCAGTGGTTGGTTCTATTATAATATTATACATAATATAGCTTTCATATATAAATAACTAATTAAAATATTGAATACAATTGTAATAGTTCGATTTAAATAATGTTTTATATTTCAATGTATAAAGTATAATATTAGATTTTTGTTCAAAGTTTTAACTTTTGTATTTTTTGTTTTCAGCAGGTTGCTTTAAATAAAAAAAGGAGTGCAATTTTAATGTCAGAAATTATGACCTTGGACCACAAAACCAGTCTTAAGTGTCAATTGTTCTTGTAAATTAGCTTTGCATTGATGTGTGGTTTGTTCGGATCGGACAATATTTGGCCGAGATACAACTATTTGAAAATCTGGAATCTGAGGGTGCAAAAAAATAAAAATACTGAGAAAATCTCCTTTAAAGTTGTCCAAATGAAGTTCTTAGGAATGCATATTACTAATAAAAAAATTATGTTTGGATATATTTACGGTAATATATTTACAAAACATCTTCATGGAACATGATCTTTACTTAATATCCTAATGATTTTTGGCATAAAAGAAAAATCGATAATTTTTACCCATTCAATGTATTTTTGGCTATTGCTACAAATATACCCCAGTGACTTAAAACTGGTTTTGTGGTCCAGGGTCACAGAATTAATCAATGGTTTCTTGGGGCAAGGAATAAACATTTTCCTGTTGTTTAAAAAGAGGACAACAGACAACAATATTATTTAACATTCTGTATATTTCAAGGTTCAAGGTTTCTTTATTTGTCACATAATAAGTTATACAGGGTATAATTAGAAGTGAAATGTAATCGAATCAGGTCCGCTCATTTGTGGTCCAGGGTCACATAAATGAATCAGTGGTTGCTTGGGGCAAGGAATACAAATGTCCCTGTTGTTTAAAAAGAGGAGGAAAAATGTCATTTTTAAATCTATTATTTAACATTCTGTATATTTCATAATCTCTAATTATGGCTTTAGACACTATAGTTACCTATGTGTTTATGTTAAACTGAAATCGCCCTAAAACAACTTCAGGGTGCAAATATTGCTCATTGCTCAGTTAGTGATGTTTTTCAGGGTGAAAGGACTATTTTCTGACTGTCTGTTTTTTCACAGGTGCTCTCAGATGAGGAGAAAAGGAAACAGTATGATGCATATGGAGAGGAGGGTTTAAAAGAAGGCCATCATGGTTCACACGGTGATATATTCTCCAGGTAAATGAGCTTCAGCTAAATTAAGCGTTTTCTTCAACCGTGAACTACTGAAATGTTCGTAAAATTTCCTAGAAATGCTGAATGATTTGTGCACATAAGATTTGCAAATGACTGATGCGGTTGGTATTCTCATTTCAGATGTGTGCTCATTTAAAACAAAACTGTTGATATTGTCACTGCATATTCATACAGACTATATTGATAATCAAATATGTTTTTTTTTTCAAGTTTCTTTGGCGACTTTGGATTTATGTTCGGTGGAAATAGGCAGCCAGCCGGCCGGGATATTCCAAGGGGTAATGATATAATACTGGACCTTGACGTAACCCTAGAAGAGGTGTATTCAGGGAATTTTGTAGAGGTGAGCTTCTTTTTTGTTCTTGATCCTCTCCTTTTCCTTTCTTATAGTAAGCACACTCTTTGTGTACTTCTGTAGGCTTTGTCTGACAGTGAACATGCGTAGTCACGTGGAAATGGACACTCTCCTTTCCTTTTTCCTGTCCTTTGTTTTCTCATCTTCAACATATAGGTGGTGCGAAACAAACCTGTAGCAAAAGAAGCCCCAGGCAAGAGAAAATGCAACTGCCGACAGGAAATGAGAACAACACAGCTAGGACCAGGTCGCTTCCAGATGACACAAGAAGTAGTCTGTGATGAATGCCCCAATATCAAGTAAGTTTGCTTAGTAATCACACTAACTTTGACTCAGTAGGACATATTATGATTTTCTGTTTAAACACTGTATCATTGTTTCCAGGCTTGTGAATGAAGAGAGAACACTAGAGGTGGAGATCGAGCAGGGTGTGAGAGAAGAGATGGAATACCCTTTCATTGGGGAAGGTATAGCAATTAATTATACATATAACTCAATACAGTAACATTTGTTTTTATGAATAAGCTAGATGCTGCAACATATTATTTATAGACTGTACACGTGACCCATCTGTTGTTTGGCTGACTACAGGTGAACCTCACATTGACGGTGAACCTGGTGATCTGCGCTTCCGCATCAAAGTTTTAAAGTAAGAGTAGTGTTCATTTATAGATATTAGAACAGTGAATTGAACTTTTCTCTTAATGTATGTTTAATATAATTTAACTTAATATGCCTCCATTTATTCTCTGTGGTCAAAGAATGAGACTTTATGATGAACTGTTTCCTGTTTGTCACATGTACATTTCCTCTTCTCCAGGCATCCAGTGTTTGAGCGCAGAGGTGATGACCTCTATACAAATATCACCATCTCTCTGACAGAGGCTCTAGTCGGTTTCGAGATGGACATTAGTCATTTAGATGGTCACAAGGCATGTTTTATTTACTTTTTAGAATATATATCTATATTTAATTTGTGCAACTAAAAGCTGTGACTTAATAATGTATCATAATTAAAATTAATTTGATAAAAGATTTAGTTTGGTCACAAATTATTATGGTTCCTCAATATCGTCCTGTTGTCATGTATTTGCTGATTAATCACAAACTCACACCAGCTCATCTTGTGGTCTTGTAGGTGCACATTGTCCGAGATAAAACCACTAAGCCAGGAGCTCGTATTTGGAAGAAGGGTGAGGGATTACCAAATTTTGACAACAACAATATCCGTGGGTCGCTCATAGTCACCTTTGATGTAGATTTTCCCAAGGAGCAGCTTGATGACCAGCAGAAAGATGGTAAGAGAACATGTAGTTAATCTGGACAATGGGCTATTTTAGTAGAGATATGGTGACTACTGTGGACTTTCTGTATCTTTTTATGCATTTGTGAGTTAATAAATGCAACAATTTATTTTTCCTCAGGTATAAGGCAACTTCTGAAACAGGCACCATCTCAGAAGGTTTATAACGGACTGCAGGGATACTGACAAACCAGCCAATAAATCAGGACTGATTGCCCTGTACCTGTCTGCCCTTCACACATATACACACTTAAATGCACACTGAGGAACAAGCAATGGGTGTATTTATTTTCTTCTGATGGTTCTCAGGAAGGGTTGACATTAATGTTTTAATTTTGTGTCTTTAATTTACATTTTTAAAGGCCTTGTTTTCTCATGGAAATTTATTTTATTTGACCCAACATGTTTTTGTCCAAATGATAAATTTGTCCTTATGGTCCATGGTTTCGTACTTGGAGTAAGTAGTTCAAGACCTTTTTCATCAGTTTAAGTGTTTGGACACTTACTTTCTGCTATGACCAGTCAATCACCATCCACTCATGGATCAGCGTAATGTTTTGTCCCAGTTGACCTGAGACTGACTGTACCACAAAAACACAAAGAGGAAACTTCAAACCAGAGGACAATTTAAACACCGGCCTCGGCACTGTACATCTTCAAGATATTTGTCTTCAAATCTTTTAAGAAAGAAATGGTTGTATGAATGTAAGTTCATTGAGCTTTCTCAACTTGGTCTGCTTGTTTTAAAGAACAGATTTATTGCAGTTTGTGTTGTTTTTGTACTCATCAAGTTGCAAATGTGTGTGCATGAGGGTGAGATTGCCTTGTTCTGATTTGCCGTCTAGCTACAGATCTGTTTCTTCTGAGGCATTTACTTGGGTTTTGAAGTTCAAACAGAAAACCTCTTAAACTGTACAGTTTAACTCTTTCCTGTGAATTTTTTATGTGACAGACTCACTTTCTTGTTTCTTTCACAACCCCTCCTGATGTTCAGCCCATCGGGTCTCTTCCTAGTTACTACGTTTTCTTTTCTCTTTTGTGAACTGTACCAGAAAAAAATAGCAACTTATTATAACGTGTGCACAAGTGAAGGACATATCATTTGTCATTTTCAAATTAAAAGTTTCTAATTAAGGTTAAACATGGATTTGATATCCATTGAGTATTTGCTTATTTTGGAAGATTTCTGACACATGGATTCAAATTTCAACTTCCTTGCCTAACTGTGTTTCTTTAAACTTTAATGGTTACAGTGAAAAAGAGTGTATATGCATTAAAGTGGTTTCAGCAGCTCTTAGGTGGGCAGTAACTGACTTGTCCAGTAGAGGACAGCAAATGATAGATGATCTCCAGAATTAGTCCTGTTAGTGTTTCTTGAGACTAGTAGTATGTATATATATATATAAACTATTGTATATATTGCATAATATTATGCAGTATATATTATGTAGAATGTTTACATTTAATTAAATGTATATTTATTGATACTAGAAACTAGAACTAGAACTTATTAAAACTAGAAATTAGTGCTTTTATTTAGCAAGATTGCTTTAAATTGATCAAAAATTATGATAAATACATTTATAATGTTACTGCAGATTTCTATTTCAGATAAATGCAGCTCTTCTGAACTTTCTATTAACCAAAGAAACCTGGAAAAATTTTACTCCGCTGATATATATATATATATATATATATTACATATTTTTTGAGCAGCAAATCAGCATATTAGAATTATTTCTGAAGGATCACATGACACTGAAGACTGGAGTAATGATAAAAATATTCAAATAGAAAAGTTATTTAAAATATTTCAAAATCTTACTGTTTTTGCTGTACTTTGGATCAAATAAATGCCATCTTGGTGACCTGAAGAGACTTCTTTAAAAAAACATAAAACATCTCACTGTTCAAAAACTTCTGACTGGTAGTGTATTTATACAGGTGCATCTCAATAAATTAGAAATTATGTCGTGGAAATGTTCATTTATTTCAGTAATTCAACTCAAATTGTGAAACTCGTGTATTAAATAAATTCAATGCACACAGACTGAAGTAGTTTAAGTCTTTGGTTCTTTTAATTGTGATGATTTTGGCTCACATTTAACAAAAACCCACCAATTCACTATCTCAACAAATTAGAATACTTCATAAGACCAATAAAAATCATTTTTAGTGAATTGTTGGCCTTCAGGAATGTATGTTCATTTACTGTATATGTACTCAATACTTGGTAGGGGCTCCTTTTTCTTTAATTACTGCCTCAATTCGGTGTGGGATGGAGGTGATCAGTTTGTGGCACTGCTGAGGTGGTATGGAAGCCCGGGTTTCTTTGACAGTGGCCTTCAGCTCATCTGCATTTTTTGGTCTCTTGTTTCTTCTTTTCCTCTTGACAATACCCCATAGATTCTCTATGGGGTTCAGGTCTGGTGAGTTTGCTGGCCAGTCAAGCACACAAACACCATGGTCATTTAACCAAGTTTTGGTGCGTTCGGCAGTGTGGACAGGTGCCAAATCCTGCTGGAAAATGAAATCAGCATCTTTAAAAAGCTGGTCAGCAGAAGGAAGCTTGAAGTGCTCCAAAATGTCTTGGTAAATGGGTGCAGTGACGTTGGTTTTCAAAAAACACAATGGACCAACACCAGCAGATGACATTGCACCCCAAATCATCACAGACTGTGTAAACTTAACACTGGACTTCAAGAAACTTGGGCTATGAGCTTCTCCACCCTTCCTCCAGACTCTAGGAACTTGGTTTCTAAATGAAATACAAAACTTGCTCTCGTCTGTAAAGAGGACTTTGGACCACTGGACAACAGTCCAGTTCTTCCTCTCCTCAGCCCAGGTAAGACACTTCTGACGACAATTGTAGCCAAATTCCTTGACATGTCTGTGTGTGGTGGCTCTTGATGCCTTGACTCCAGCCTCAGTCCATTCTTTGTGAAGTTCACCAATTCTTGAATCGATTTTGCTTGACAATCCTCATAAGGCTGCGGTTCTCTCGGTTGGTTGTGCTTCTTTTTCTTCCACACTTTTTCCTTCCACTCAACTTTCTGTTAACATGCTTGGATACAGCACTCTGTGAACACCCGGCTTCTTTGGCAATCAATGTTTGTGGCTTACCCTCCTTGTGAAGGGTGTCAATGATTGTCTTCTGGACAACTGTCAGATCAGCAGTCTTCCCCATGATTGTGTAGCCTAGTGAACCAAACTGAGAGACCAGTTTGAAGGCTCAGGAAACCTTTGCAGGTGTTTTGAGTTGATTATCTGATTGTATATCAAAATATTCTAATTTGTTGAGATAGTGAATGGGTGGGTTTTTGTTAAATGTGAACCAAAATCATCACAATTAAAAGAACCAAAGACTTAAACTATATATATATATATATGTATATGTGTACACATGTGTGTGTACATGTATGTATCAATTGATGTATTATGTATTACATGTATTATGTATTAATGATATGACATTTACATAATGTATATTTTTTTGTATAGTGTTTGAATAAATATATATATATAATTATATTATTTATAAATGAGAAAATGTCATGACTTGAAGAGGGCAATCCCACATTTGTTTCTCAGAACTCCAACATATTTAGAACGGAGTTATTAATGCCCACATTATAGGATGCATTAATTACAGCTCATTACAGATCAAAGGCTTTTGCCGTCTTTAATCATGCAGTGGAATCCCACCCAGCTTCATAAGACCTACTGTGCTTGTGAATGCCTTGTGTGCATGTGACCTTTTGGTAAGGAATAAGCTCCATATACTGAGTACTCCATATGGAGATTGATGTGTGTGTTTGCTAATCACTGTCATGTTTGCTGATAATACAGTGTGTGTGTTGATATTCAGAGTTGAATGTGTGTCTGCTTTTCTGACACCGAGTTCACCCGTTACCATAGTGGTTATGACCTCTGACTGCACTGCAGGTGGTTTTACTTATGTTGCGTTGGAGACACTGTTGCGCTGAGTCAGGCCTGAGTCCCGCTCTACATGTCCGGGGCGAGAGGACGGGTGGTCGCCCTTCTTGGAGAGGTCGTCTGTCAGGGTGTAGCCTGGAACTATTAGAGGCATCTGTTTGTATGACTGTTTTACAGTGTGGTTTTAAATGTTGTGAATTTCCCTCTGTGTTTCTGTGAGACTGTGTGTGAACACTGTACACATGTTTGTTAGATGGAGTGACGAGGATGAAGAAATCCATTTCAATGTAAAGGATAGTCAAACCAAATGTGTATACGAGTGTTACGAGCATTTGTGATTAAAGGGATGAAATAAGGCGTTTCCTTGAGAGTCTTGTAAGCAGGATAAAATGTGTACGCTTGGAGTATATGGGGGGTCTCTCTCAAACATCTCCTTAGCATCTGCTCTGTAGAGACATTCACACACACCTCCAAGCCACAAACTTCTCCATTTACCCTGCTATTTACCCTGCATTAGGTTTCCTTCAAATCATTCTCAACCAAAACTTGTGCCACTCTTCCCCTGTTTTTCCCTCAACTGGTCTCCGGAATAGATTTTCAGCATTCCTTTTGGTTGACTGCTCTCGCTGTACAGTATATTTGTATTGAACTCCCACAAATATTAATACTTATGAAGAGGGAGTTTCTACTGGTGGTCCACCGCAGGGTTGACACAGCAGTCGCTTGAATCTGGTCGCAGTCTGACTGATTTAATAACCGCTCATGTTGTTCACTTTCTTGTCATTTAGATGTGGTCTTCAGCAAATATAACTTAAGGCGTTGGTACAGCAACAGACGGAGCTATAATCTTATTCATCCCTTGTGCTCTCTACCTACAAACAAATGAAACACTTTACATTGTAGTTCTGTAAAAGATGAGTTCATAACAAAAAAATAAATTTCAGTCATCATGTACTCCTCCTGATGTTATTTCAAACCAGTATGACTATACTTTCTTCCACACAAAACAAAAAAGTGAAAAAATTATATTTGTCGCTTAATAAAAATGGGACAGAGGATTTAGCTTTAAAAATGACACTACAGCTCTGTGAGCATATAAAAGTGATCCATGTGTGTTCTTAAGTAGGCCTATGAGAAACAATCTTGATATTCATCTATCTCTCCTCACTGAGGAGTCCTCTGTGCGATATTGGGAGAATTTAGCGATATCTGATTCTTTAACAAATTATAATTTTTTTAGTGAATGAACCATACACGAATCTGACTGCTTTGGAATGATCCGGCACAATTGTTAAGTGCCGTTAACAGGGCAAGATTAGGCCTATAGGTGAATAACGACACACGAAATTGGAATATAGAATTTATTTGAAGTTTTGAAGAATATAGAATATTTTTGAAAGTCGCATCCTCGTTTATTTGAACAAAAACAGCGACCATCACATTTTATAGTTCCTCCTGTGTTACACGAAAGAATAACAGTGTGACAGTCAAGTCAAACAGGTCAAACCGATTTGGAGAAGCTTTATCACTTAATTGATGTTCGAATGGTTGGTTTAATCTGTCCTAATATTTTATAACAGACACATGAGCACAATGGTTTCCTCATGAGGGCAGTGTTCTCTTTACAATGGTTATACAGCAATCATCTGTCACACATAGGAACTTGGGATGTGTGCCACCGAGTGAGATGAGGTCTCACTCGTCATGTACTCTACATTCTATGGTACTGTCATGGCCAAAAATATCGGCACCCTTGGTAAATATGATCAAAGAAGGTTGTGAAAATGAATCTCTTTTGTTAATCCTTTTGATCTTTTATTTAAGAAATTCACAAAAATTCTAACCTTTCATTGGATCATAATAATTTAAAATGGGGGGAAATATCATTATGAAATAAATGTTGTTCTCTAATACACATTAGTCACAATTTATTCACCTTTATTCAATACTTAGGCACCTTTATTTTACTTTTAAGAATTTCTAGGAGTGTCAATAATTGTGTCCAACGTGTATTTGACAAAAAAAAAATCATAATTTATTTTTATTTTATTTAGTCATTTAGCAGACGCTTTTATCCAAAGCGAATTACAATTGAGGACATTATAGAAGCAATCAAAACCAGCAAAAAAGCAACAACATGCAAGTGCTATTACAAGTCCTGGTTAGCCTAACGCAGTACACGTAGGAATTTTTATTTTTATGAAAACGAGTATATAGAATATAGAAAAAAGACACCTAGTGTTAGTTTTACAAGAAAAGCTAGCAGTTAGAGAATAAATATTCAATTGATAGAGGGTCAAATGTGTGTGTGTGTTTTTTTAATAAAAAGAAGACATTAGATAAAATAAAATTAGAATAGAGAGTGCTAGAGTTAGAGGGTCAAATAAAGATGGAAGAGATGTGTTTTTAGCCGTTTCTTGAAGATGGGTAAGGATTCAGCCGCTCGGATTGATTAAGGCTGGTCATTCCACCAGATGGGAACAGTTAATGAAAAAGTGATTAAGATAATTATATATTATAATATATATATGTTATAATGATATTTCCGTCCTTTTTAAATTCTTATTAACCAATGAAAGGTTAGATTTTTGTGAATTATTTAAATAAAAGTTCAATGCAGATTCATTTTCACAGCCTTCTTTGATCTTATTTACCAAGGGTGCCGATATTTTTGGCCATGTATGTGAATGCGTCAGTCAGCACAATGGTAGGCCTATATTCAAAAATTCCACCCTTTTACCATCTGATACTTTACTGTACCATAGTACGGCCACAGTATGCTTTCCAAAGGACTATCTAGGCTATTACAATAACAATCTGTGTCATGTTTAGCTGCTTGTGGTTATCAGTGCTCCAACAACATACAGAAAACACATCGTGTGGAAAAGCACGGTATCCAAAATAGCAGTACTTGATGGACAAATCCAGCCATTTTGTGGCCGGAAGCCTGAAGTGAACAAAAGGCAGCACTTGTGTAGATGTCAGTTGTCTTCAGCCCACTGCTGCTTTGAAGGCAGCCATGGACGGCCAGCTCCATCCCACGGCGCGGGGAGCCTGTGTACGCTGTGCTACTATATAAAAGACTGTCGATTCAAAGGCAAAAAGCCTCAACTATTTAACAGCGAGTTGTGGCTCTAATTATGGGAAACACAGGCAGGAAAAAGTGGCTTGGGGTTTTTCAGTCCGTCTATTTGTGAGGACGAGATGCTGTTTATTGAAATAGTTTCAGAGCTAAACATAGACAACTGTCATTATGGACGGCCTCCTCAGAATGTCTCAAATATACTGCATCCCTATTTCACAGGCTAATGTGACGCTGTGGGGGCTGAAACTGGACTTCAGCATCCACATCCTCAGGAAGAAGTGGTAAAGTCATGTGAAGCCAGAGACACAAACAGCGCTCAGACCACCGTCTTTGATTAAAAGGACTCTGCCTGACGCAAGGTTAAGCAAAGCATTTGTTGCCTGCAGGCTACTGTACAGTAATTTAAAGGGTCATGTTGTACTAATATCCCATAATAGTTTGCGTTCAACTGGAACTGAGTGAGGCACTCTGTCCCATTTTACCTCCCTCAGCTTTTATCACTAGTGACTTGGTTTTGAAGTAATGTAAATAACATGGTCCATGAATATGGTAATCATTAATTGCCATAATATATACAGAATGACCATTGGTAACATTATTTGATACCATCAGTGTACCATAGTATGCCACGGTTTTGTTTTTTGTAAGAATAGGTTGCCCATGCATGAGTTGATGGAATTACCCACTTTTGAAATTCAAAAACGCCCACAATGTCAGCAGGATTTTTAAAAATGAGGCCAAATGTATGTATCTCAAAGTACAGTAAGTGTGTATTAGAGATGCTTGAGGACTGGAGTGCTGAAAGCAGTCTTTGTGTGGGTGTGGGGTTCATCCTACACCCTCCCCGGGCCCTGTGGTGGCGGATCACAGTTAATAACTGTGTGGTTGGCTGTCAAGAGCACTTAGCCTGATGCTGGGCAGGCAGGACCTACGAACAGAGCTTCCTCTGGCCGAATGAGCGTGCGTGCGTTTGTGTGTAAGCCCATGTATACACCAGTATCTTGACCTTAAAGCAGAGAAGAAAAAATGTACATGTGAAGGGCCTGAGATGATTCTTTAGCTCTATATTCTTTTTGAGTTTAGGATGCTTTTATAGGAGTTTTTGATGACTGTTACGTATATGCTAGCTTTTTGCATTTTATGAAGCAGGCTACAGTTACTGATTGTTTTACAACACTATGGTACAAATATAAATAGTGAGTCAAATCAGTGTCCAAACCTGTAAAAAAATTAAGTAAAAACATACAAAAACAAATTCTACAATAAAAATCTATCAACTGGTTTACTTTAATATTACCTACCAGTATGTGAAAACCTTATTGAGTGATACAGGGAAAATAGGATATGTAATTTGTCTATAAAGTACTGTAAAATGTATGGGTTACCAAATAATTTACATTTTAAATCTATATAATACTCAACAGGAAAATGTTTTACAGTAAATGGTTTAACTGTAAAAATTCAAATAGTTTTGTTTTTAATCAGTTACATTGCGGTGTTTTGTGCAATATTGGTTTGCTATGTAGTTATTTAAGTTTATGTTTTTAGTTTTTTTATTATAAATTGTATTTATTTATTTTACAGTGCAGGTACCTGTATTCTAACGCAATCAGAAAAAGCAGACAATAGCATAAAATGCAAAATGCTAACTAGCTGTTCTGTTGTGTCTCTCCCCCGTGTGAGCTGATACTTTGGCCGATATTTACAAGGACCTCCCGATGTGGAAAACCTGACTCAAATGGCTTTTATTTTGTAGTCAAACAAAGCAAGTTATATCTACACTGTTTGTTTGGGATTCAAAGTCCAGCTCATCCTCAAGTGTGTAGATTAGATAAAGACACATATTGACAGGGATACCCGGCCTTCAGCTGTTTGCTCGGTCCCATTCCTAATAGCATCTGATCCTGGCACAGATAATAAGGTGACTTCTTTGTATTGAAAAAAGCTAGACATTATCTCTACAGTTGCTTAGGTTTAGAAAGCACATTGACAGTAACAATATGTTGCTTTTTAAAATATAGAATTTAGCATGAGTGAAAATGTGTGATTGAGCAAGTGTTCCCTAAATAACATTTGGACTGCCATTTCATGGGTCTAAGAAAAGTACAATATTTTTGTCTCATCGATCATAGCTCATTGATTCCTCCCACACCTTTCCGCAGCCCATTTTCCCAGATCTCTTCATTGGTTACTGCTGCATAGGCTGTCAGTCAGCATGCTCCAGGGCTCCTGTATCAGACTCCCTTGGGTGTAGGCTGGAAAAAAGTTCCCTGCAGTCAGGCCAACAAATTAAATCCCAATCAGTTAGAAAGCCCCAAACACTGCTTTAGCCAGACCCCCAAGCCTGCAAACACAAGCCACCTTGCAGCTCTGATTCCACCTTGAGCTGCACAAAGCAGAGACAGCTTTGGCCTTGTCCCTGACAAGACCCCTGAGCTCACCACCATTCCCTTCTCCTCTCTCCACTCACTCTTCCTGAAAGAAACCAGGTGCTACAGAGGCTGAAATAGTGATGGCTGTTCTTCTCCTTTCACCCCTGGAACTGGTACGCCATTTCCCACTACTTGGATCATTTGCACTATCACCTTTCCACTTGATTTTTCAACTTCTTGCTTTGCAGTTTCAAACCGACAGACTTTATTTGTAAGTCACTTAAGAGATGTCAAAATTGCACAGTGCAATTTCGAATGTGGAAAAGGTTCAGCTGGGTTTATCAAATAGGCAATTATTTATGACTCCAGGTTATGAGAACATGATGTTTTGTCTGTTGAATAGCCAGCATAAAAATGGCATGTGGATATATTTTGCAACTAGAAATCAAAATGCAAAGTTAATATGTTTCATATTTGTCCAGACTAACTCTGGATTGTTTTCTGTTAACTTTGCGTTACCCCCAATTTTAACATTTGGTAACGTTTTTGGTAACACTTTTGGTTTTCTCTCGAAAAACTCTTAATTACTGCTTATTGATATTAAGTAAGGTAGTCGTTGTAGTGGTTCTGTATATATATTGGATAGAGTTAAGGGATCTAGAATATGGTCATGCTGAATAAGGCATTAAGGTGTGCTTTAGAAGCACTAATAAACAGATAATATGCTATTAAAATGCAAATAGGTAATAGGAAATGTGTTCCATAATCTAAAATGGTACCAGAAATGTAATGCAGTCTTTTTTTCAGAATCAAATATAACAACATCTTTGTCCCTTGAGTTGTTGTGCAAGTTATTTATGAACTACATTTATTGTAACTAGTGAACACTGTCTCCATAAATGATTGTGACAGGTTTTCACATGAAAATCTGAACAATACAGTGCAGTTGAATAAACATTCGGCAGTTAGTTGAACCATTTAGTTAGTTGCCATAGTATTAATTGATACTGTTTCAGTGAGAATGGAAAAATATATCAACAGATGTGTGACTGTACAAATGAAGAAGGTGAATTGTCAGATATGGTTAGTTAAAAGCTTGTAGTTGCACGACACTGGCCAAAAACTGGAGCCAGGTTCATGCTCATTACTTTTCCTTATTGCCACTCTGAGATTATATGTGTCATTTGCTGGAACGTAACCAAGTTTTTGACACTTCCAAATGTTTAATTATGCATGTCTTCCATAAGAAACCATTACATTTTCCTTTGACAATACTTGTGTTACAGAGTAAACAAATCCAAACTATCATTCAGTGCCATCACAATTAATTTCATTAGATAGATTGTGCTGAACTGAAGTCAAGCAGTTTGCATAACCATTAATGTACTTGCTGTTGGACCCCACCCTTCATCTGAGAGTCTTTATCCTCTAAATAGCTTGAAGGCTATTAAGTTAATTAATGGCACATGGAGAATGAGGATCACCCAGAATCTCAGTCTCATGCAGTTTTCATCCTATTGTTTTCCGTATACTCGATTTTTTTTTTTCAGTTCTTCAGACAAGTCCAGTACCCTAAATACCTCTGTTCCAAATCCAGGCAGATCCAATGGTCAAGTATTACTCATTCAGAGATTCCATTCCTTTTAAACATGGCTCTGGTTCCACCTTCCCTCCTCTTGCTGCTCAATCCTGCCAACATCTTTTTCTCTAATGAACTGTGGGTATGCAGTCATTGTCCAAGAGCTGAGTGTAAAATGTGTTGGGAGCGAAACTGACATGGGGACAAGCCAATACATGGCAAGAGGACACTGCTAGGAAGTGAAGTTATCTCACGTGGTCCATCAGATGGAGTATCGAAGAAGAGAAAAGTGTCAAGAATATGAGAGGCAAAGCAAGGAAAGGGGGGTTAACATCAGGGGGAAGGGTGCTAAACTGATCTGGTTTGCTCTCTGATGAATATATCTGTATGTGATTATTTTGACAGCAGTTATAAACCCATAAGGCCTGGCCCCAGTTCCTGCTCTTGTTGATTTAAACCACTGAGCCCCATAAATAATGGCTGATTAAGTGGCTGCGCCAGCTCTCTTAGCCCAATTTACCGCTGCCTGGGTCTGAGTGCTGCGGCCCTAAATGTGTTCTGCATTAGTATTACTAAAGAGGACTGGGAATGCAGGGCGAGTGGTCCCATGAGCTGGAGGAAGCTCTCAATGAAAGAGAGCATCTTTTAATAATAATTTGAGCAGACCTAAACTGTGCCTTGATTCAAAGGATATATCGCAAAGATATACTTATGTCATAAACAGTCATAAATATGTCACGCTAAGTAAACTCATTAATTACAGAAGTCTGATATTTTTAGATGAAAATACATGTACATTTGCTCTAACTGCTCTGTTTATGTCAGTCAATTTTTTCACTGTGCATCAACAACCCAGCTGCCATTTTTTTGTCAATAATTTTTTTAACTTAATATTAACCTTTAAAACGACTGTTATTTAACACACCTTGTTAAACATAATAGCATCTCTTACAATGAATATCAATTTTTTTCTAACTGTACATTAAAATGTGGTGATGCCTTTTCAGTTGAATCATTACAAATATATAGTGATTTATGATATTTCACTATATATCAATATAGTGATTTATTTAGATGGAATAGTATGGAATTTAATTATCTGCCATTTATTGATTTTATGCCATAGTAATTACATAATTAATTTAATAAATCAGTATTAAATTAATTTTAATGTAAAAAACTTTGTGTGTTGTATAAACACTCCAAATTAGTATTTATGTAGTCTACTTTCTACCATGCATAATAATAATAATTATAATTATTATAAAAAAATAAATTGGAAAAGGAGCTCCTGACATGTTTTCTTTAAAGTAATGCATAATAATTGTTGAAATATTAAGCATCACAAACTGAATACATAACATTTTAAGATGGGTCTAAGGTCCATATACACTCACTGGCCACTTTATTATGTACACCTTGCCAGTACTGGGTTGGACCCCCTTTTGCCTTTAGAACTTCCTTAATTCTTCGTGGCATAGATTCAACAAGGTGTTGGAAATATTCCTCAGAGATTTTGGTCCATATTGACATGATAGCATCACGCAGTTGCTGCAGATTTGTCGGCTGCACATCCATGATGTGAATCTCCCGTTCCACCACATCCCAAAGGTGCTCTATTGGATTGAGATCTGGTGACTGTGGAGGCCATTTGAGTAAAGTGAACTCATTGTCATGTTCAAGAAACCAGTATGAGATGATTTGAGCTTTGTGACATGGTGCATTATCCTGCTGGAAGTAGCTATCAGAAGATACATTGTAGTCATGAAGGGATGGACATGGTCAGCAACAATACTCAGGTAGGCTGTGGCGTTAAATGATTCTTAATTGGTAATAAGGGGCCCAAGGTGAGCCAAGAAAATATCCCCCACACCATTAAACCCCACCACCAGCCTGAACCTTTCAGACAAGGCAGGATGGATCCATGGATCCTTTCATGTTCTTTACGCCAAATTCTGACCCTACCATCTGAATGTCGCAGCAGAAATCGAGACTCATCAGACCAGGCAACGTTTTTCCAATATTATATTGTCCAATTTTGGTGAGCCTCCGTTTCCTGTTTTTAGCTGACCGGAGCGGCACCCGGTGTGGTCTTCTGCTGCTGTAACCCATCTGCTTCAGGGTTCGACGTGTTGTGGGTTCAGAGATGGTATTCTGTATACCTGGGTTGTAACGAGTGGTTATTTGAGTTACTGTTGCCTTTCTATCATCACTAACCAGTCTGCCCATTCTCCTCTGACCTCTGACATCAACAAGGCATTTTCGTCCACACAACTGCCGCTCACTGGATATTTTCTCTTTTTCGGATCATTCTCTGTAAACCCTAGAGTTGGTTGTGTGTGAAAATCCCAGTAGATCAGCAGTTTTGAAATACTCAGAGCAGCCCGTCTGGCACCAACAACCATTCCACGTTAAATCCCTTAAATCTCCTTTCTTACCCATTCTGATGCTCGGTTTGAACTTCAGCAAGTCGTCTTCACCACATATAGATGACTAAATGCATTGAGTTGCTGCCATGTGATTGGCTGATTAGCAATTTGTGTTACCAAGAAATTGAACAGGTGTAACTAATATAGTGGCCGGTGAGTGTATATGTTTATTTCAGCTTAGTTTTAAAATGTTACAGCAGACTTTGAATACTACAGTTGGCCACTGAAGTGTGTGAGCTCCCTCCAGCTGTCAGTTATCCTGTTCAACGACTTGGCGAGCAGTCTTTCTGACAAGGGAAGTAGGCGCAATAGTGGTAAGTGTGCTTTGAAATTTCATTTCCCCCTCTTTAGTGGGATAACATTTCACCACTTTAGATTAGCAACCCCAGGTCCCATCAACACATTTAAGAGGGTGACCTCCACCTTCCCCCTCCGTGGCACACAGTGAGACGTCTGAGATGACGGCGCTGTGTTAACCTAGCCAAGGGCAGCATAGCAATAACAAACATAGGATCACAGAACCAGTGCGACCCCTGACCTCACAGCCCTTGCCCAACACCACATAGATTATTATCAACAGGAACGGCTTCAAAGACCCAAACAAGACTTTTAATCTTAAATTACTGTTTTAGGACAGTGGTGGAAAAGGTCTCTTTAGTAACGCTAAACATTGACTAATGCTACATATCCATTTTGACTTTCAAAATAATGTAAAATGAAGGATACTATGTGGTTTGCAGCCAAGTACTGTAGCTGTTTTCTTCAAATCTGTGATACTTTGCATTAAAACATGTCTCTTGTGCATGCCACTGAGTCATAATTGTAAATGAACTGAAATGTAGACTACAAACATGTCACAGAAAAAGAGGAGGATCAAATTCTGTGGTGCTGCTCTGAGCCGAGTCTGACAGACTGCTCTAGTCCAGAGCTCTCAGACCTGATTGAGGTTTTAATAAGTAAGAGTAATATGACCTGGCTCCAGTCCCCGTTTCTCTCTCTCTCTTTCTCTTTGTATTTTCTCTGTCCTTTCACTCAGTGCTTTAGTGCATCAGAAAAACACAAATCTATTCCAGCTTTGGGAAACTTCACAGAGCCAGTGACGATTTAGAACTGAGAAGGTGGATCAGTGATGTGTAATAGCGCTCACTGTTATAACCCTCCCTGCTTTAACAAACACATCAGTTCACGCCGCTGTCGCGTTCGACAAAAAACTCAGTTCATCAGAGTCTGACCTCCTTTGGCTTAACTCTTCATTTTATTGAAGTTTGTCAAGAATAAACCATCAGTTCGCTACCGAAAGCAAACTGTAAATCAGACTCTTTGACAGGCGACAAGCCAATCACAGACATTAGCTTGCAAAAGCTCGATTCGTCATTGGTGAGTGGCAGTAAATGATTCACACTAAGTGTCATAGTTCCGCCCAGTCGTGAAACCAAACTTGTGCAGGCCGCTTGTTTTCATTGATTGACTAGGCCTTTCTTCTGCCAAACTGCTGTTGGCGAAGGCTGTTTACATTCTGGTTTAACAAGTGGTGAGTAGAAAAGGTAAGACCATTTCATTTGATATCAATCAGTTTGCATGTTTGCCTGAGGATATCTGGTTAAATGTTTCGGAAGCATTCACCATTGCATTAATTGTAAAGCCCAAATCTACCAGTGGGATTTGCTGATCGATTCAGCAGTGTATTGTTTTGAACTCAAGGGTGTGTTTGAGATGTGTGACTGATTGTGTTTGTGGGCCTCATTCCTTAGGAGTTTGTTTATTGTACTGGTCACTATAAGAAAGTGGACTTTGGTCCCTATTAAGTTAGCGAGGGCACAAATGGCATCAGCATCAGTAGCTGTAGACTTCTCCCATCTGTCCTTTTCATTACCTTAAGTCCCTGAGACGAACCTTTGATAAGACCCCATTCTCCTTGAGCGTGGTGAATGTGTCTGTGTAAATGTTGATCCTTTGTCTAGACATCTACTAGCTTGCCTCTTCTCGTGCTCCATGTGGTTTTCCTAGAGATGCAGAGAAATGATCCACTTGTCTTAAGATGACTCTCAGATTGAATTCTTGGGGTGTGAAGGATACTGTCAGGGAGGGGAAAAGGATGGATGGGCCATTGAAATTAAATCATTGCTAAATCTTGTAGAATTTGGTGGAATCCGTTTTAAGCTGCTTCAAATGATGATCCCAGTTTTTGTCATAGGCATAATATGCTGTTCAAATGTATGTATTTATTCATTCATTCACACACACAAACAAATACACAAATATATCTCTATTAGCAAAGTATATCATAGAAAATATTGTTGCATTGATTAAGCCTTTGTAACATACATTAAAAATGTCAAATACATATATATTGTATATCTAATAATATATTGTAAATATTGTCATATCAAATATATTGTCCTTATATTTCTTGTAATGTTGGTTATAATTTAGTTTATATTGTGTTTTCAATTGGAATGTAATTTTATTAAATATATTGTTCAAGATTTTTTTGCCACTTTTTATTATTTACAATTATTTACAAATACAATTATTATTACTTTAATTAGATTTTTAAAGGGACAATGTACATTTATTGACATAAGCACTTGTACATCATTTAAATGTGCCAGATTTAGGCCTACAGGCTAATTTTCATCTGCATTCCCTATTAAGTTAATTGCAACACAAATGGCATTAGCAAATGACATCTATAGAGTATACAATTCTAAATTCGGGATAATAAAATATACTGACGTTTCAATAGACTTCTTGTTTATATTCATATAAATAATTTGTGCATATTTATCATACTCAGAAAGCATGAGTATTTAAGATCTACTTGATAAAACATTTCCTTTTTGAGCAATGGTTGTTAGATGACAAAAAAAAACACATTGCATACCCACAGCCATAGCCCTTGATTTTACATGTTCTCATAATCCAACTGTGATTCTTGGATTCTTACCTTCATGCGACGTGACGTCCCTTGGCGTGACGAGGTTCCTTATCAGCTGAACTTGAATACATTCATTAGGAACAGCACTGGCGAGTTATGCGGTGGGTCAAAAACTCATCTTGCCCGACAGACGTCCTGCTCTTCATGTTAAGTGGGCAGATCACATTCTTAAAGACCCCTCCTCCGCTTTCAAACGCGGGATCAATTTCTTTTTACAATGTTTATGTTATCATTTGTAAATCTTACCAGCACTGGACCACGAGGCACAAGGGGGAACTCATACACAGTCTAATGAAGTATTTACAGATCATTCCAACTGTCAAATACTTTTGCCCGATGACACAGTACAGAGTGCTCACGCTTAACAGCTCGCGTTCGCTTTCCAAACCCCTGCATGTCTCAGGTCAGGGGGATTTCATTACAGGTACATACTAATGCAGAATCCGTAGCTTTTACTTTTTGACGGTGTTTTACGGGGGTTTAAGATTGCAGTTTATATATATATATATATATATATATATAACTTCATTCTAGATCCCTGTGCTTTCAAATAAACTATTTCGCGTTCGTGCGAAACGTTGTGGTAAAATATTACACACTTGTAGGACAAGCAGAAAAGCCTATATAAATCTCCTAGCGGTCCACTTCCTTTAAAATATGACATTTTTCGTCACATGATCGTCTGTATTTAAAAAATAATAATGTGTTAATTTATTATAATTAATTTATTACAATGTATTTTTACGTTTAATTTACGCTATAATAATAATACTAACCTATTACTACTACTGATTTATTTTCTCCTAAAATCTTGTGAAAGATGCAGACATGATGGTGGAGCCATTAGAAGGGGAACATACGGGGAATCGTGACCTCTGAGTGGAAGTAATTAGCGCCCTTCCTATTAGAGTTTCGTTTACTAAAATGGGTTTATCATATAGTTGAGGTGTTTTTTTGTTTTATACCAAATTCTAGTTGGATATAGCACTATACTATATAATATATCAACATTATGACATGAGATCATTGCTTTTATTTTCGTTCAGGCTAAATTGCTAATAAGACGAAAATAAATTATTAGGGAAAAGCGTGTTTTATTTTTTTGTGATGGCTTAATTCCTTTGTATTTTATTGCGTTGTCTGCGCAATGTTGGAAATCGCACTTTTAAAATCATCGTAACTGTTGTCGGATGTTTTAGGATTGGAGTCACGAATATTTCCAACATATTGCACGTTAGAAGATGAAATAGGCTATTATTGAAAATTAGATAATTGTCTTTAGTAAGACATGCTATAGATTGAATACATTTTAGTGCTCAACTAATGAAAGGGCTGTATGATAACACTGTAGCGACTATAATCCATAATCAAGATGCAATGAAACACACAAAGTTAATTTAGGCCTGTCGCGCGGTGTGCACAGACTGCAGAATATCATTGTAAAGGCGATAACGATTCTTTGCAATAATCTACATGCATACATTTTTAACATTGCATCAATTCTTGTACGCTGAAAGCAAAACTATTACGTTTTAAATGTTCTAAGTATGCATTCTTGATTTAGGCTTTTAGTATGGGCTATAGTAACAGTAATAGTAGTAGTATTGAGGAGGAATACATGTGGAATATTAACAGATAGAATATGCTTTTATGTAGTGTATTTTTTATGTAAACAGTACCCTACAGTTGGTTGAACACAATGAGCATTGATTTACATTGGCTACAGAGTTAATATTTATTAAAGAAACTGTGTAGTGAAACGAATAGACTAAGCACAATTATTTAGCTGATTGTCTCTAAGTTGACTTCGTATTTTACTAGTAGCCTATATTGTCTGAAAACAATAAAAAACAGAAAAAAATCTGTTTATGGGTTAAACAAATGCTCTTCATGTAAAATTCGTTTACTACATTAATTTCGCAAAATGTGTTTGAACGTTATGTTAACAAAACGTGCTTTCTTCCATATTTGATCATCGTCATTCGTCACCTGTGAGGATTGTAGTTCACCTGAGTTTACGTCTACACGATTCAGGTGGATTATCCGTTTGTGCATACATGTATTAGCTGTATAAATTCAACATTAATTTATTATAGCATCTCTCAACACCTCGTCTTCACCTCACCCCTGTGTATAAACATAAAAGATCTCACTCAATACAATACGATTCAATACAACTACACTTGCACTGAACTCACTGTAATTGGAGGTGTAGTTTAGATTCTGGCCACTAGACGATGCTATTTCCACATTTACTACCTCTGGATCGGTCAGTGTAATCACAGCAATGACCTGGAGTCCAGCACGATCCTTTTCAACACAGACATAACTCATACAAAACGACTAACATTTGTGATTCGAGCTTATGCTGATGTTGTGAAGCTTGTGTAAATCCGGTGTAAATTCACGTTTTCATACATTTGCGAAAACGATAGGCTACTTTATTTATTTTTCTATTCATTGATTTTAAAGGAGACTTTCATTGTCGATCTGCATTAGCCATTAACCTTTGTATATTTTACGGCTTCCTCAGTCGTTTTAATTAATGATATTGGATGTTATTAGGGCGAAAATGGTATATCAAACATTTCTCATTAATGACCCCATATTTTCACAAATAAATAGTGAACTCTTTGATCGAATTGTGTTAATTGCAGTGAATACAGTAGTACTGTACGCGTTACAAACCGCCGCGTAATTATTGTCTTTGTTTCACAGACTCGTCGGGGAAATGGCATCTTTTCAATTATTTACTTTCTCAAACTGAATTGTTTTCTTGTTTCTGAAGTCTCGGGCATATATATATTTAATTGTTTCGTGGTTTGATTCTTTCTGCTTGAATGTTGTTTTGACTCCAAGTAGTCAGCTAATTTTAGATCCCAAGTTACCCAAGAAATGGAAAAGAGAGCTCGTGGGGACGGCGAGAAAGATGCTCAAAACGGGTTCTAAAGCCAGAGCTTAATAATTTAGTTGTGCTCAAGACACCAAGCTTGTGCGTGCAAGAAGTTAACATTAATTAGAGAAACATTTTATACGACAAATATACCACAGTAATGTTCATTCACATTTGGTTAAAGAGTGTGTCCATGTTCTTCTATGGAAAGCAATAGCAAGGTATTATTGTTTTTGTAATGTTTATACAAAATAGAATTAATATGAATATTTACAGAGCATAATTGATCTTGATAAATTAAGATGTTTTAACCAATATAATCTAATATACAAATATAATATAATACAATTTAAAACAGAAACACTGAAACTGTACTAAGTTTATATATGGATCAGATAATAGGTAATTTTGTAGTGGCAGTTTTGTATTGCGCCTTCATAATATTCTCTATCTATCTATCTATCTATCTATCTATCTATCTATCTATCTATCTATCTATCTATCTATCTATCTATCTGTTAATTCCGTTCATGCTCTAGTTTATTTACTCATCTGTAAATCTGCAGTTATGTGGCCCATGCGATAACATATTAATATGTTCACGGAAGTCATATTTACGAAACACAGCAGAGTTTCACTTTGCATTCAAATACCAACATAAACTATATTCACCTACAGAGAGAGCCAGAGAAAGTGCGCGCTCTGTGATTTCAGGGTAGGCTATGAGATGTTTATCATTTTCATTGAACATGAGATATAACGAACAACGATCTAATACTTTTGGATTAAAATATTTACCCAAATATTTATAATTTTGTTTATAAATATGATTGGATCTTTGTTTGTCTCCACATCACAAAGGCTTAAAATTTGCGGTTTTTCAAAAAAAGAACGAGGTAATCACATAATAATAATAATAATTATTATTATTATTTTTTATCAGTAATTTTTGTTTTCTGTTTCCCTATATTATATAAAGACATGTTATCTAACGAATTATTCGTATTTTTCACCATAATGTTACATTTGATTAGTTGTGAAAGTAAAAGAGCATGTTGTTGAAACAAGCAAAACTTTAGCTCTTGTAGATGTTTTAATTCTCTCAGTGACCACCGACTTGTATGCCACTATACATCAAAATAGGAATCCACCTAAGTGAACACGAAATGAACAGGCATCATGCTGTACTTCATATTTTATTTATAACTGTCAAATTCAACGAGGAGCACAGTTTAAGAAGTGACATCAAACTAATATTTGAATGTGTTTTGTGTGGCTTCATTCAGACCAGCGGACACCAGAATTTCAAGTTCCACATCTATATAGGTCGAATTCATTATTTAGTCCCATTAACAACACAATTCCATTTTGCATTTTACCTGTCACGCAACGCTGCAACACCATCATCATCGTGATCATTATCTTGTATTATAATAGTGACGAATGAGGTCGGAGAATCAGCCAGTGTACGCTCACACACCCCATGAGTGTCTCAAAGCAGCACAGCAGCCAACAGCACAGTTAATGAGTTCTCATTAAATCATCGCAAAGGTAAGGTTTTTTTGTTCAAACATATGAAAAATGCCTGTAAATCTGTATGTCTGCATGCAATTTAATCTTCATGTGATGCAGCTTATATGTGGCTATAAAGACTGCCAAACTACGGCCATATTTGCAGAAATGAATAAACGTTTGTGAGGGATCTGTTTAGGAACTATATTGTCGAGAACGAGTGTTCAGATTCAATTTTGACAGCTTGCATGCAGTGAAAGCATATGAAGACGGAGAGACCCTAAAACATTGGGCTTATGCACCATGCTCTTTTTTTCCCGTGTTCCAATATTGCTCGTTTCTCTTGGACACCTCCACTTCCAGTGCACATTACAAACCGTTTCACAGTCTAGAAGATTTTCAGTCTTTATAGCTTACGACTGGTTGAGATTGTGTCATTTGTGCTGTTGTGAGTTGTCCTCTCGACTTAGGACCACCAAAGATGAGTCTGTCACTTCCAATGTGCTATGACAGAGAAATCTAGATTCCGTTAAAGCAACAACAACTCCGCTATCGACACAGAAACTAAATTAGCTGCATTTTAAGTAGCCGGTGTTCACGTGAAAGTGCACCATCCATCATTTCCAAACAAGACTTTTCCATTATCTGTTTTAACATTAACCCACAAATCCAGATTGTTTCCCCTCAGCAAGATTACACGTTGCATACTTGCTACTGTCTGTAGTGCAGATCTGTCATCATGTCTGTGTCACTTCATTGGGTTAACAAGTGAACATTTATAAGACAGCGATGCATTCAGATCGCGTAAATTGCATTGAAAAGAGATGCCAGTGTGCAATTGATCTGAAACTGCTTTTCAATAGAAGTGCAGGCTAGTGATTTAATATATATATATGGCTAGCTTTTGAAACGGATGTCAACACATAATTGTTCAAAACAGACGTCAAACTAAGAAGCTAAACAGAAGTTCAGCTAAGTCGATGTATTGATAACTTATACATGGAATGCATTGATTACTTACCTTGGACAGCCCCGTCCCTCCCTCCCTCACTCCCTCCCTGTCTGTCACACTTCCACGTTTGCTCTCCAGTCCTCCTCCCACTCCCCACTCCTCTCTCGAATCTCCGGCAGTCCGCGCGCCACGCAAGGGAGAGATTGAAAGTGACACACTCACATTGTTGCTCTTGAGATTTTACACCGCTGTAATAGGTAATGTCCGCATCGCACAAAGCAGACACTTGACGTCTCTTTTAGCGTGGGTTCTCTTTGAGTGCATGCAGTAACATAGACGGACGTTTTCAGATTTTGATGCTCTCTTTGCGCCCGCTGCGGAGGTTTTCAGTTCTGCCGCGGACACTCGTTACACAAACTCGGCGAGCAAGATTCTGTACTTCCGGAGAGATTGCCGTCGGTCGCTTCTCGGAACTTCTCGGATCTCTGTGCTGTGTTCAGTCTCGTGCACTGTCCTCTGAGAGCACTCCTCTCTCTCTCTTTCTTTCTTTCTCGCGCTCTCTCTCTTCATGCTGTCTATCTCCTGCTACCTGTACCCCTCAGCTCGGAGTCTCTCAGTTCCAGTGGCTCAGTCACGGCGCACAGTGCACGGAGCCCAAGTGTCCATCACCGAACCCGATCGTATTCAGTCCTCCGCGAGGCAGCGAGAAGCACAGCCCTGGATTCAATACTTTTAATCAATGGACAGAGCCCTCTCAGCTGCCAACCGAGGTACCGACACGCCATAAGCAGTAAGTGCCACATAAAACAACTCTATTTCACCCGATGCTTCCCACATTCATGTTAACTGCTATACTGTAACAGCAGGTTCCTTTTGGAACTAAGTAGCATTTCAAACCGAAATAATTATTCTGAATACAGATGAACATAAATGTTGTGTTTGAAGATAAATTCGTTGAGGCCTTTATAAAGAAAAATATAGGCCCATTAAGCAGTTTAGAAGGCGATGGGTGTTTACATATTCCCACTTAGCTTACTTCTCCTTAAGACACGTGTTGCGCCTTTCTCACTTTGTTTTCATTTAAAAAAAGTACATAATGTTGCTTAAAGTTATCAAACTTAGCCTTGATAGTGACTGACGATGAAGAAGTAAAACGCAGCGGACAAGAGGAAGACTGTTGTCAATGGAAGGTTTCTGTTTTTGGATAGGTAATTTACCAGAATAATAATGCATTTATCAAACAGACCTATAATAGGCCTAATAATTTAATATATGTTTCTGTGTTAGTTTAATATGAAAAATAATTGTAAAAATTAATAATAGCGTCGTGCAATTATGTTTCATAAGTTCAGAACAAGAGCACCTTGTCATGCACCTTGTTCATTGTCTATCGTGTGGGATTTTTTACCAATGACTTTTTTAAAGAATATAACATAATTTGTATATTCAGTTCAAATTAAACCATTAATTTAATAAACCTGTCGAGATTGTCTGATGAATTAATACTGTTTTACTGACGAGAGTGTTTAAAGCGCTTTGAGCCCTCGGGGTGGAGATGGTTTGAAAAAAAAAAATTTAAGTTTTTCTAATTACATGTTTTACAAATAGAAAGCTAGCGAACTAATGTAAAAGTATTAGACGTGCTGGAAGCATTTTAAGGGGAGATCCTGTTTTACTCCAGCCCCAACACGATTAGGCCTCGAGTTTAGCTTCACACGTGTGTGACACTTATGTCTGTGGTCTCTTCGCCCTCAAGTGTGTGTGTGTGTGTGTGTGTGTGTGTGTGTGTGCGTGTGTGTGTGGAATTGCCATTTTCGGACTTTTTTTGAGAGCCTAAATTTTCTTCTATGAGAGGAATCGACTTCATTTCGATTTTTCGAGAACATCAAAAGAAAAACAAAGCTATTATTCTGTTCAATGTGTCAAATAATTTTCAGCTCTGAGAAATGAAGGCTCGTGGTTTGTTTACCCGCAACCTTTCTTTTCGTTTTACAATATTGTTATAGCATTGCTATTTTTTTCTGTTGTTTAAGAAGGTTGTCACATGTGGTAGTACACATTAAAAGTAGACTAGCTAGACAATATATAATAGTTTATGTTTTGTAAAGCCCCGTGCTTTTTGTTTTAAATACCTCAAGTTGTTAAACAACTGCTGATTGAGTTTTAATTTTGTATGAGGAGAAGCAGCCTTTAAAATGAGAACCCGAAGCAAAAGATTGGGCATCATATTATGATATTTTTATTTAACGAAAATACTGTTACACTCTTCTATTTCGATGAAATTAAAACAAATTAAATTCGGTTAAATTACATTTAGAATTTATTTTATTATTATTATTAGACAATTATTTTAAGTGAGTCTGGAAACTATAAAGACAGTAATTTTGGAGTAAAATCTAACACAGATTACACAGACATGCAGAACATAATAAATCAGAAAAAGGCAACAGACAATACATTTTTATAAGCATTTTAAAGTTCAAGATATTTACATTTCCCAAGTTATAATTGCAGACATAATTGCATAATACATAAAGACATAATTGCAATGCAACGAAATAACCCTGTGATCTGCTTAAGCAGCAGGTATTCTGAATCATTTGCGCGCAGAAGTAATAAGTCAAAGACTTCGTGTCACTGTTTTTCCAGAACGCACAATA
The DNA here is from genome assembly GCA_027564155.1 of Gymnocypris eckloni scoliostomus. Taxonomy (NCBI): domain Eukaryota; kingdom Metazoa; phylum Chordata; class Actinopteri; order Cypriniformes; family Cyprinidae; genus Gymnocypris; species Gymnocypris eckloni. The sequence continues at coordinate 6,567,733 of CM050425.1, read as the reverse complement.
TTATGGATTTCTCTTTAATATAAGACTGATGAGGTTAACGAAACCGTCTTTGCTTGAAGCCCAAAAAAACACTATGAAATGAAATCGCTATCCCTCTGTTGTCGAAAACAACACACATTACATGGAAATGGAACCACAATGTCCAGAATATAGTTGTACTCTTATTAGATTTTGAACTCTGAAGTAAATAGTTAAATTTAAAAAAACTAAAAAACACATGCCGAGTGCACATGATTTGTTATTATATTACATGCAATATTTTTCCCCCTGTCAGTTCAAACTCTGAGTAATGTATACATAACTTTAAAACTTTACAGCAATGTATTTGAAGAGTCACTCACAAAATCATGCCTGTGCAAGAGGGGGGTATGGTTGCTATATAGCTGCCATCAGCGGTAGAGATCATTCTGTTTCTTTTTAAAGTTACATTCATGTATCCATTATTCATTTGCACAAACTTGGCCCCCATAGCCAGCGGAGACGTTTTCTTAACCAGGACCAAAAGGAAAAACAAAACGTTAATTAGTCTCCGTTACAGAGAGGCTCTATGCGTCTCAGTAATTTTGCAGTAGATGGAAGCCTCTGAGGATCCTTTAATCTCGCGCTTTGGGGAGCCCATCAAAATGGATCAAATCCAGCATTTATTCACGGCATGTTTTCTGCAGTTTTCTTCAGGGACTTCAGGGAGGCTTCAGCGCTAGATCTGTTGTACTTTAGTCTATACTTACAATACCTGTTAATTATTTTTGACGTTATTTCTGTATGGAAGTCGAATACAGTTTTTAGGTGCCTATGGCAAAATAAAAATAAATAAATAACCTTCACGCAGCGAATAACCCCATGAGCATATTTTAATGTCTTGTTGCTTTATAAACAGAATACTTTATAATACTGATATTTGATGAAATTTCAGTAAAGCATTAGCCTATTTAATATGCAAACAGCCTACTTGAAACGCCATTCTTCCGCTGGAAGATATAGTCCTTGGCAGATTAAACCGGCCTATGGGTTCCGAACAGTGATTCACAGATGCACATTTGTAAGGTTAACAGGTGTTTGTGCCATTGCTGTTTTTATATCATGTGTCTAAGCAGGATTGGAACACTATACCGGCCGACCAGCTCGCTGAACCAGAAATATCCGCTTAGTAAAATAGGCCTAATATTAATTCGCGCAAATAGCTCATCAAGGCCCACTAACTTGGATTTTAACGCGATTCCTTCGAATTTGGTGACATTAGAACTTGGCAAATGTATTATAATAAATAAATAACACAATTTTTTTTCTTCAGTAGGCTATTTTTTTTTATCAGAGTAGATTATGTGGGTAAGTGGTCACAGTTAAAGCTGATATGAAGCACCATATCAGCTAACCTTTTAGTTTAATAAACAGTTAATATTTAATGTAAAATTCAAACAGTAAAACCATAATAAAAACAAACAATTCTCAAAACAGCAAAAGTGTAAAATGTAGGCCTTGTACAAATATCAATCCATTGTTTTGGCCAACAAATATTGTGTTTAATATTGTACGATTTATTTTTATTTTTATTATAATTTTTTAAACATATGCCGACTTGAAATTTATTACAGCCTTGTAGTCCTGAGGGCACAGTTCAGCCTTTCACATAAAACCTGTCATTATGTATATTGACTCTTACTTGAATATGCGAGTGTGCTATTATTGGTATCAAAAGCTATTTGAAAGTTTAGTTTGGAGGATAGAGTTCACAAAAATATTCTAATTTAGATGGGTTCTGAACTAGCTGTTTAAAACCTTATAAAACCACTGCTAGAAAAGTCACACATCTTTATAACTTTTATTTTTTACTCAAAACCTTACTGAGGTGAACTTCCTGCGTGACAGCCAGCCCCAATATATATTCATCTATATATATTATAAAACCATTTAACACTACATACCTAAATCCAGACCGCAATCACCGACTGTGACTGTGACACACACCGTGACTGTGTGTGTGTGTGTGTGTGTGTGTGTGTGTGTGTGTGTGTTCATGTGTGTTTTATAGCCCTGCTCAGTGTAGTCTACCATGTGTGATTTTTGTGAGTCAATGTGTGGTCCCTGGAAGTGTCAGATCAGTGAGCCTGCTCTGTGGTTTCTGTGTGTTGAATGTTTGTGCATACTTGTGTTTGTCCGTTTTTGTCTATGTGCGAGTCAGAAAGCAAGGGATTTAGGGAGAACATAATAAACTACTGCTCACTCTTTATCTTTTACTGTCTAAGATGTTTATTAACAAACGAAACGTGCTTCCCGGAATATCTGTCGAACCCTCTCTTTGTATCTGAATCGACGTATTCATTTGCACACACTTGCATTATGGCAACTGATTATGCAATATGATTCTCAATTCAGTAATATCTTATGTACACATATTCCCTTCAATCTAACATGACATGACTTTTTATTTCACATAATCGTAAGATGTCTCAGTATCGAGCTTGTCTTACTATGCATATTTCCAGTGTAATCATCTGTCTTGGTTACAGTTTGATCTGCCATCAAATTCATGGGTGATAAGCTACTATCTATGTATTCTTCCCAACGCACACACCTGTGAGACAGCGAGGGGCCTTCAATACGAATACCTCAACCATCTTCACCTGCTTTATCTGTACCCTGACTGAGCCAATGCTTTAATAACCCTGCAATAAATGAGTATCACGGCCCTATTGCCTGCAGGTTAACGCCTTAACATGTCGTCAACACAAAGATACCACCAGGTTCTGAACAACACATGGCTTTATCTCATCGCTCATTTGCATGCGTGTCCCTATTAGTTGTTATTAACTGTTGTCGGGTAAAGGGCTTTTATTACTCTGAGTTGGAAACGAGCAAGAAATTGGACACCCTTGTCCTGCCAAACAGTCTTTTCCATACCTAATTTGTGAAATTGCTTTGTTGTCATCTTTGTAGTCAACATTTCTCCTTCTCTTTTCCCAACCTTCTGCCTTTTTTCTAAGCGTCTCTCAATATCGTTCTCTTCACTGTGTGTATACTGACTGACAGTGTGAGTATAGTCAGATCAGCAGTGTGTCGTTTACTGCCCTCAGTTTCCTGTGTGTGGTACAACTGGCAGAGGCCATTCTCATTGCCAAAGAAAAGAGAGCAATGTGGAGGGGAGAGGAGGCTTAGCAGAAAATGTATATCGCATGCTTAGAGAGAGAGAGTCTCTGCAGTGTGGTCGTCGTAGTTTGGAAATTTGAGTCTCATGGGATCGGAGTTCTGTTCCACTCCCTCGTCTGGCTTCTCTCATCTACCCCTAAACATAACAGTCATTAGTTATGTTTGTAATGTGTGGCTGCAAGCATTACAAATAAAAATGGAACCGTGTATCTGGTTGAGAATACCCATTGGTAAAACTCTCCAATGTAAGGTGCTGTGTATCTTTCAGTTCCATGTTACGTGTCATTTGTCAGTTAGGCTGGTTAGAATATATGCTTTTTATTAGCATAGCTATAAAATAGCTGTACTATTTTAACGGCTATAACCTGTATTTCATAATTCTTCCTGCTATTAAGCGCCTTACTGTAAGCACTTTTTAAATCTTGAATCAAGATTATGAATAATTTTTTTGTCCAATCACACTTTTATGATGACTGTAAATTAAAATAAAATAAACAACAACATTGACATTTTCAATATATCTTCTTTTGTGTTCTACACAATAAGAGGGTAAATAAACAATGACAATACATGTTTGGGTAAGCTCTCCCTTTAATAACCTAATGTTATTCATCTCATGAATTGAAATTGAAATGACAATGGCAGTATTATGTAACTATCCCTTTTCTGCTGTATAATCTTCTAATGGTTCATTTTAATTTAGAAATAAATTAATTAGTCATTCAGTCATTTTTTTCCAGTCTATTGAGGTAATAGAGGAATACACTCTCTGTTGATGCAGCCTTGATGAAGCCGGCTCGCCATTAGCACAGCAAAATCTGGATGAGATCTTGTGGTGCTGAATTACAGAGCTTTTACCAGCATAATCACACAATCTCTTTCACCTCGCATTTGAGTTCATGAATTCCAAAACCTTGAATCACAGTAGTTTGTTGCAAAAGTATCCAAAGTGGTGTATGATAACTGTTAGTGTACCTCTTCCATAGGCTTGTATTGATTTGTTACAGCAGGTGTGTTTTGACCAGAAGATACTTTTACAACACCGTCTTTACATAGCCACTGCCATCTCCATACGTGAGTGACGGGCAGACACACTTGAGCTGGTTTTATCTCCCCATCAAATATTTGCTGGGTTGGAGGAGGATCAGAACGATAGAGAGAGAGAGAGTGAGAGAGATTGGCATAGAGATGGGAGAAGTGATTCAGACAAGGTCTTGATTGGGATCGGAAGACTCATTAAAATCAGGCAGGTTTGGACCTGTGAAGCCCATGAAGGAGGGAACAAAGACAACTCATCAGTGCCAGATGAACTATATAACTGATAAAAGACTTTAAGGGGTGGTAATACAGTGCGACTTGCAGGCAAACAGATGGAAAGCTCTCAGCGTCACTGATGGCAATGAACGCATCAAGTACAATGGCCATTGTGTCCGTTTTCAGATTTCTCGCTCAGTTCCGTGCAAGTATCTGAAACATCTCGAGACACTTTTTGTGAAGAGATTTTATTTTACCCCTGGGACTGCAAGTCTAATGGGCAAGCCCGCATCGTAGATGAGCTGTTAATTAAAAGCAGATCTGTTCGCCTCATACAGTTAAACTGGATCACAGTGATTTTACACATATAGCAGTGGGTTGTCGGTTATATTTTAGGAACTTATCCTCTTTGATCCATTTTGAAAATGTTGACATGATGAGCACAAGAGAAATCATATCTGCATGTACACTGAGGGAATATCAATTTTAATTGGAAAGCTGTGTTTAGTGGGTGCTATTAATTTTGTATATACAGTACATGCGAGTGTGTTTTCATAAGCATGCATGTCCATTGTTGTAGTGTATTGTTCACACTTGAGCTCTATTAAACTGTCTCATAGGCTCTGTAAATCTCTTTCCTGTGTGTGTGTGTGTGTGTGTGTGTGTGTAAGTACAGTGTGGGCCATCTGTTCTTTTTTCCTTCAGCAGCACACTAACACTTTTATTTCCATTCAAATGCTCTTAAAGTGTTTTTCCTCCCACCCGCTTATTAAACTCTAAAAAATTCAGACACTTGATTTCTGGACCCGCGTTAGGTTTTTAATCACGCAGAGGCTAATGTTTTTAATTTATTATTCATTTTGAAAATTTAGCTCCAGCTTGTAATTCTCTTTGGATTTTTGATGATGATGATGTTTTTCTCGTCAGGGCTAGAGAAAAGAATAATGTTTTCTGCATACCCATTGTGAAAAGAATAATGTTTTCTGCATAACCATTGTGAAAGGATAGCAGAGAGGGTGGACACTGAAATCTCTCTATCTCTCCATCCATCCAGAATCCCTCTGTATTTAGGAAGTAATATGCTAATCAAAGCACTCCAGTGGGGAGTTTGTTCCTAGTCTTTAACATTTGGCATGGGCTCAATACAGCCTGGCACTGACTCTGATGGACATTAACAATATTAAAGGTTTGGCTGAAAACAAAGACCCCTAAAAGTGATCCCAATGGAATTCTATGTGCATTCAGAAATACTGTATTTGCACGCATGCACACACAGATATCATTTGAACAACTTAAAGTAACTTAATAATTCCCAAAAGCTTTTTGAGCATCTTTGCTTTCGTATTTGCCTTGAGGTCTGTCATTTTGGCTACACACACACATTTAAAAGCACATACACATTAGTTTACATTCCCCAGATGCTGGAGCAGAACAAGACTCTCGTCCTCTGCTTTTTTGTTTGCTGATAGTGTTGATAAGATGCCAGCGTCCTCTTAAACAATTCTCTGTATTTTAGGACATAGAGTTTGATGTCATTGAGTTGTTGTCTGTTAGTTGTTCGGTTTGTGTAAGAGTCAACAACAGTGAACCTTTGATTTGAGAATTTCCTGATCAAAACATTCTGAAGAAAAATGCTAATAGAATTTAATTCGTTATTTGGACCTTTGTTAACTTTCTTTCAAGATTGTTAGTTTTATCTCAATTGATTAGCTTTAGAGTTTATTGGATCCCAAATATGAATGATCATTTTCATGGTACCATTTTCATTATCTTTTTTTTCTGGGGGCATTTATATGCATTTATATTGGCTGAGATGTCATTAGGTCTCTGTCTCCCCCTCTCTTTGTCTCAGGTCCTTATCCTCTGGCTGGTATTCCCCCTGTATTGTGGAGGGGGATGGAGCGTGGCGGAGGAGAGAGCCCTCGTTTACGGGAGAGCCCCGAGCGCCGTGGGAGCAGCAGTCCTGATATCGGCGGCCCACCACCAAAGATGGGCCGTCTGGAGCTCAACGGCAGTCCCACAGGTCACCGCAGTCGCCACAATGGGGCACCACAGAGACCTTTCAGCGGTAAGACACTCACAACCTTTACTGTACCTACATTTATATTATATATGCACCTCTTTCATTGGTTGTATAGTGGAGAAAGACCACACACTAGAACCGCATGTGCCTAGAACACAAATTCTAACCACTAAACCACTGCTTCAACAAATATATTGTTTTTTAATTAGTGAGATATTTGTCAAAGCTTAAAAAAATGAATAAACATCAAAACTGCACATCTAGCTATGCATTTAGCCTGGTGCTTAATTTTATCTGACATTATTAAAAGAGCTGCCAATAATGCAAGATTGAATCAATTTAATCCCATACTCCACCGTAGTTCTGCTCAGAGGAGTGTTGTGGCCACTATACGCTCAGTGAATTAAGTAGCAGCATATAGACCTGATTTATTCCCCTTGGCCAGTTATTGACTGCAACAGTAGTGTGTGTCAGAATAGGGGTCATATTGATTACAGTGACCCTTACGAATCGCCACATACAGTGGTGTGGTTGCAGCTGTGATTATTGAATGGCTTTAAATGTGTCTTTACACTTGGGTACTTGACACATAACATGGACATGAACTTTTTTAATTCAGCATATATAAACAATGAATGAAGGGTGTGACTGGAACAATAGCAGCTGATTTTTATTTTATTTTAAAATATATTAAAATAGAAAAAAAGTTCTGTTACATTGTAATAATATTTCATAAATAAATGCAGCTTTGGCGAGCATAATAGACCTCTTTCAGTAATACAATTTAGTTATTATATAATCATATCCCAATGGTAGTGTATGTGTGTGTGAATGTGAATGTGTGTGTGTCTGTGTGTGTGTGTGTGTGTGTGTGTGTGTGTGTGTGTGTGTGTGTGTGTGTGTGTGTGTGTGTGTGTGTGTGTGTGTATTGTAAGCATAGTTTTAGATGTATAGCATACCATACTACAGGATTCTGCTGTTACTGCTTCAAATAGGTTACTTACCCACATACAGTTAGCATGATGTAGTCCTGACAATAAAGCAATTATACATTGTTTTATAACAAAACATACAGTGTGTGTCCAGTAACACACAGCCTCAGGAAAAGTGTTATATGTCTCACATTGGGCCAAAATGTCACCAAGGTCAAGCTGTAATTCACCTTGACAGTGAACAATGTGTGTAGCCAATCAATAAGCCACATATCAGATATAGATTTGTGTGTGTGTGTGTGTGTGTGTGTGTGTGTGTGTGTGTGTGTGTGTGTGTGTGTGTTTGTGTATGTATAAATTAGGAGAGAGTTTTGTACTGCTCTGCTCTTATTAGTACATCTGGGATTTTACCTAATGCTTTCAGCCTATAATTTCTAAGGGGTTTATTAAATTAATAGTCAGAAGGCTTTTGAGCACTTCAGGGAAATTGAAAGACCAACACATAGGGTAGGCCTAGATTAACCAGAGGAAACTTGCATCTTGACATCCCATTAAAAGACGGGACTCTGTACCCACCGAATCACTTGCCAACATATTTTACAGGTTAATCATAAATGTTTTTAACTAAAATGTTAACAAAGCCAACACCACTAAAATAATGTGTTAAGTTACAGCGCAATGAGCCGTAACCTCAAACACTGAAGGCAGAAAGGTTTGCATATCCGTTGGAGGCTCATGCAACTAATTTTATTAAGTGACCCTGCCGTTAGCACGCAGTCCGTTGACTTGAGGAGATACCAGGTCAGCTGCCCTGACAAAGTGAAGGGAGGCACCATAAAAAAAATGATAACTTTAATCAAGCATAATGGAGCTGGTTTAATGGTTGGTTTGATACACAATCTGAACGGCTTGTTCGTGTTGACTATTTGCATTGGGCTGAGAAACACGAGACAAGGGATTGACCCTGGCCACCTTATTCAAATGCAAGTAATGAACCTATTAATCATTAATGATTTCCAATGAAAACACTTCTATTGTGAATAGCACGTGGCAACTATTCAAAATAATGCCACGCTTTAGTTGCAAATGAGATTTATATAGGAATATTTGTAAAACTGTATGGAAATGAGTCACATTTGTAGAATATCAGCTCAGTCACTGGACGTTCATTTTTTAGCAAATATTAATTATGTAATTCAGCTCTTCTCTCTTGACCATTGTTTCTCTAATGTTTTCTGTGCCGGTGCTGCTCTCCTGTATTGCAGGTCTGATGATTCCAGTCTTCTGCGTGGTGGAGCAGGTGGATGGAGGGATGATATCAGATGGAGAGAGCCGGGAGGAACATGCCGAGTTCGTGCTGGTCAGGAAAGACATCCTCTTCACTCAGCTGGTGGAGACTGCACTTCTCGCCCTTGGCTACTCCCACAGTTCTGCAGCCCAGGCACATGGTGAGTTCAACACTGGCCCAGACTAAAGTTAAGAAAATAAATATAATAAATAAAAACAATTACTAGAACTTGACCTTCCATTTCCAGTGTGACAAATTACAACAATATCAGGTATTCAACATTTTATCTTGATTTACAAATAAGCTGCCAGCTGTTTTGATGCCAAATGTTTCTAATAAAAGTCAAAAAGCTAAAATCTTAAAAGTATAAAAAAACATAATTTTAAGGGGAAAAAAGGCCTCTTAAGTACATATTTAAAGAGAGTACACTTTCATGGCTTTTTCCAAACACACTTAAGTACACTTTTAAAACAGTGCACTGTGTAATGATGTCAAACAAAAACATTTACTTTAAAGTACATTTACAAGTTTACATCATTGTTTTAATAATCTTTTGTTTAACATAATAAAGCAAAGTACTTGATTATAATATAATTATTATTTATTTATTTTATCTGTAGTGTTTTATTTGATGTTATATTTAAAATTTATATTTTTTAAATGCGCTAAATTGCATTCAATAGAAATTATATTAAATTATATTGTAGTCTATACATACATATATCATACATGCTTGTCAGTACATTTGCCACTACAATTGAACCGTATTTCAAAGACAATATATGTAATTATAAAATTACATATAAAATGTAATTCAGTTTAATTGGCAAAATATAATTTTAAATAGAAATGAAATGCAATTAAGTATCCGAAAACATTACATTTATTTCCCACTTAAGTATTCACAAATTTCATTCATATAGCTCATAATAATGTATTCTTCTTAAAATCCTAATGTTTAGAAATTAAAATAAATCTAGAATTCTCTAAAATTTGTTCATTGCTAGTTTGTGATACCTAATGCACTATTCATGCAATTCATGTTAATGAAATGAAACTGCAAATGAATCTTATTTATTTCTAATATAACTGGATGCCATGCAATTCATTTTAGTAATCATTACATAATACATACTCTTTCGGTTATATTTCAGGCAGTATACTATGTACTATGTACTGTATATATTGCACAGTATGCAGTAAGCAATACTCTAGTACTCAATTCCTCTCAGTTCAGAGCGATTAGAGGGGCATGGAGTGCAGAGAGGAGGTGCTGTTGAGATGTTGACAGGAGGATATACTGTTTTGGACTAAAGTGTCTGCGAACACTGAGGAGGAAGGGCATTTGTTCAACATAACTGAATCACAGACAGTCTGAAAATCTCATTAAACAAGAACAAAGGAAAGAATGCGGTACTTTCACGTCACTAAAAGATGCATGTGAACTGTATTTGTACATATGTGGTAACTTTGTGGGAATGCATGTTTGTGTCTGCTCGAGGTCTTTGTGCTCGTATAGTACGCGTTCATTTTCTGTGTGTGTTTGTGTGTGTGTATATGGAGAATGTTTATGAGTGCATGGGCCAAAGAAGCAATATAATGCTTTACTTTATTGTTGTACACATGATTGTTATCTCCCAGAAGATTGAGAGTTTACTTGTATTCTGTGAAGTATGAAGAAAATGTAAAACAGTCATTACTTCATGTTGATCCGCTGTAACACAAGACATCATGATTTACTTCATAGGTTGAGCATTTAGCATTTTTTATGTATTGTTTGTAGTCACAGTTCACGCTCTGTCCATCTGACTAGAATAGAGTTTGTTGTGCGATTTGATGGTGCTGCAGCTTATTGAAAGTATTCAGAAAACAGAGAGCGAAAATTGAAGGCCACATTTCAACCTTTAATTAAATGATCATTTAAGTCAGGCTGATGAAATGTCTGCTACATTTTTGTAGTGATTGTAGTTTTTAAAATTAAATGCTGCGTGGTTTGTTTGTGTGCTCTTGTTATTCATCAAAAATAATGTTAAATAGGCATCCTTTCTCTTTTTTTGACAACTAAATATACGTAGTAACAAAAACAGAAAAAACATGAGTCACTCGTAGGTCAACAGCGTGTCTTTAAATTCCCTCGAAGCGCCCCTTTAGAGATTCCTTTGAAGAGCCAAAAACAGATCAATATGTTACCCACACAGCGACTCGAGTCATTTGCGTAACCTCCAAAAATACCGTTCTGTGCTATAAAATTAAAAAAGTATGCAAATTGATAGAAGCGGCATTATGATTGGAAAGGCAAAATAGTCCTATCTGGCCCACACAATGGCGCCACATCTGTGAGGAAGTCCCAGACGCTACTCCCCTAAACACAGAAACACAAGCGGTCACCTCTGTACGGCCGTAAAACAATATCAAAAGGACACAGAGGAGGACAGGGCAGCAGTGGAAAACAAACCGTTTAGGCTCAATATAACCCACACACCCTCACAGTGATCAGTTCAGATGAGGCCAGATAAAATAAAAGCATGGGGATACGGCTAAAATGATGCTCCCACGCTCGCTCACACATACTAACAGGATTCTCTCTTTATGGAGAACTGCAATGACTTCAGTTTATTCCTAAAATGAGCAGAGAACGAGCGATAGGATGAGCGATAGAATGAGAGAGAGAGAGAACTCTCCTCTAAAATGAATACTTTTTGTTTTTAAAGTAAGCGTTTATGTTAAATGAATAATTTCTGGCTTAAATTAGACATTTTTTCCTCTGCGGTTCACAACCAAAATTACACAGAGTCCCATCTATTTTCTCCCTGTTTGAATTGTGTCCTGCATAGCTCTCTCGCAGTGGTATATTTAAGCTCCTCTCCCAGCACCGCTGCCTTTCTTTAATTAGCCTGACCAGTAATTAACTGGGAGATATTGTTTATTTCAATTATAAGGGTCTGAGTACTTTTATAGAATCGTATGGACAGACCTGTACTTTAAGGCTTCAGACAATTAACAGTGGTGACGGATTACAGCACGAGTGTATTGTTGTGCTGCCACGTTTGACATGCAGCCACGGCGGGTCGAACTAGGGCAGTTTGATGAAAATACGCTCATGATAGAGGCCGAACAGTCCCTTCACATAAAATGAGCAATGACAGATAACTAATTCCAACCTGTAGTGGGAATATAGATGAGTAGCAACATGTGCAGATGATGTAATGATTATCTGCCTTATACTTAAAGGGATAAATCACCCAAAAATGAAGACTCTGACATCATTTACCTCATGTGGTTCCAAACCTGTGCTTTTTGTTTGAGAAAAATTGCAGGAGAGTTTTCAAAGAATATTCACACTGCTCTTTTTCATACAATGACTGTTCATTTCAACTACTGGCATTCTTCAAAAACAACTAAATGAATAAAGTAAAAGCACCACAAACTAAGATAACATTGAGTATATAATGTCATAATTTTCTTTTTTCAGTCTATTTCGTACTGTTTTGCTATAAAAACTACCTCTGTCCTCAACGAATCCTTTAGATTTATGACCAAAGTGCGTTAGCTTTCCATCTGCCATCTGACACACCTGGCAGCCAATCAGAAGCAAGTCAGTTTTGTCCTGTTATTGCCAGGGGTCTTCAATGCTTTGTCTTGTTTGGTCATTTATGACAGCCAGGCCTTTATACAAACTTTTATATTACGGTTAAACTTCAAAACAAAATAAATCGGTCCAATCCATACATCTATAGTATAGTAAAGACATGTATTATTTCAATATGAGAGCTTGGTATGAGTATTATTTCATAAAAGTCTATGGTATGTTGATATCATTTCTAATGATTTGAATTCCAAATTTAGAAATTATGACTTTATCTGCCTTACTATTAATACAAGTTGTAGTAGATTCACTCACCTGTTACAAAACAAACAAAAAAATACAGCCAAGACCAGGATTGTTTGATTTATGTTGATATGTTGTTTCTCTAGCTGGTGGATCATCATAGCACACAGTCTTTATGGTTGATCAAGGTAGGCTTGCTGGTTAAGCTAGTTAATGGGATAGTTTGCCCCAAAATTTAAATTCTGACAACTTTTACACACGCTCTTGTTGTTTTAAACCTGTAGCATTTTTATTAACAACATTGGACTCCATTGACTTTTACTGTATGGATGAGAACCAAGTATTGACATTTTGTTTCACAAGAAAAGAAAGTCATATATGTTTATAATGACATTAATGTGAGTAAATGATTACAGAATTGTTAGACTAACTATCCCTTTAACACGCTTTATCACCATGGCCCCCCTAAAAGTCATTTATAAATTTATAGTATTTCCACCAAAATACTGCTATCATAAAATATATAAGATGCTTAAAGTATGATATTATAGTAAAACCACAATGCAGTGCATTCCTGAAAGACAGATAGTATTTCAAAGGCCTGCCTTTTCTATTTGATTTAATAAATCTATATAGATGCAATATTAATGATTTATTGTAAGAGTCTGTGGTCTTCACGATTCATATAGTGGGGCGTCCCTTCAGAACAGCAAACATTCGGAGTTCAGTGCTTCTATCCAAACTAGCTCTGCAGAATAGCGTATGTGTGCTAGGGAACATTTTCAGACTATGTGTGAGGTTGCGTTGTGTGTGTGTGTGTGTGTGTGTATAGATGGATACACATAGGCTTTTGCCAAGCCACCAGCCGACCACATGAAAGCCCAGCACTGGGAGGAGGAATTTTAATGTGGCAATGGGAACAATGGTTTGTACTGGGGGAGGAAAATGACAAGGAACACAGAGTCTTTCCAAGTTAAAAATGATTCATTAATGACATTACCACAGGCTCTGTATGATGCTAGCTCATACTGTAAATAGGAATACATTTAATCGCTTTTCATTAGAACAGAGCCCTTTGCTTTTTTCAGATTGTTGCAGTGAGATGTCTAACACTGAAAATGTGAATTGGGTAACCTCGCTGACATTCAACTCCTACAGCAATTCAATTAATCACTGCTTTACTTAAAGTGCATTAATGGCATCTCAGTTCAGTCTTAATTGATGCTACTGCTCAAAGTGGGAATACTCAAGAAGTCTGCGGTGGGCATACATTCAGCATTGCACAATGAGACAAAACAGCAATGTCCCTCAAAAATCAAAGCAAAACCAGTAATATAAGCACATACTTGAAAAAGCAGGACAGATTTTGGGGGGTTGTGGCACAATCACATAAATTGTCTTCATCTGTCTGACTTGCCTCTCCCCTTTAACTCACTGTCTGGAGAATACATCTCCACAAATACATTTAGAACAAAGACAAGAGGCCTGTATATGAGAGGATTGAAGTTCCCCGATAGTTTCAAGTGCCACCAGCAGGGACGGCCTCTCTTGTAGGGTTGTCTGAGACCCCGACGTACTCGGGGGGTTGCACAAAATAATTTTAAATAAATAAATGGTAAGTAAGCACAAGTGACAAAGCTAGACCTTTCCCCATGTAATCATACAATTTTCTTGATAACATAAATAAAAAAACAAGTAGCAAAGACCTGACAGGAAAATGCTTACCGTTTAATGCTTAAAGCACTTGTGCATGGCAAAAACAGCATCTGTTAAACCATTATTTTTGTCAGGCTTTCTCAAGAATAATATAAGGAAGAAATTCAGGCACTGCTGATAAGTACAATACAAGAAGTAGGACAAATCTAGATAAATCTACTCTATCTACTTTGTGTATAGTTATTAAATAGATGTTTGTCTATAATGGTATATATATATTAATTTTATATTTATATATTGAGGTGTTTTTATATATTTATAGGATCTAATGAATATTAGTTTAATGTATGCTTTGTTATTTTGTAGCATATTTCTGTTTTTGTGCATTATTTTATTTGTCTTTATCCATTTTTTTACATAGTTCTACCCCAATGACTTACCTTTATTTTTGTGCCATATTTATTGAGCTAATTTGCAACACTATTCAGACAGAAGCACACAGTAATATACAATATGATGTATTAAAAGAAACAACGTTGCAGTGGCTCTGTCTATTATTTTATATGAAGACTATTTGTTTTAAACCAATGAGGCCCATGTTCATAATCTAGGGGCCTAAGGCTCCGCAAAAACACACTCACCTTGTTTAGATTCTGACACTGATAAGCTCCCACATAAGGAGCAATCAGCCAATAGTGGAAGAAAACAGTGGAACGGGTCACACAGAATGTCTTGTTATCTTCTCTCTAGTCAAAACACAAACACTGAACTGAGAGAAACAATGGAGCCCTAAAGCTAATTTGCTGTCCAAAACTAACTCATTCAACCAGGCTTTAGTGTGGCAGCAGTGGCATTGCAGTACAATGTCTGGATGGAGGTAAGTGATCCATCGGCATGTCTGTGTGTGATTGAGCAGCTGGAGCTCTTCAGATGACATAAACAGCCTAAAGCACAAAAAAGACAAAGTAGAGAGAAAGAGAGTGAGAGAGTGAAGCTGGGCAACGTCTGGGTCTCATTTAGTGGATAGTAATGTGATTAGCATTGTTTAGTTTTCACAGCTTCAGTCAGTCCCTCCTAAGACCATGGGAAATACTTTTGTGTGAGAGTTTGTGTTATGTATCTCTTCATGGCACACCCTTCGTTTTTGGTCAGGTTCGCTTCCTGTTGTCGGATGTGTTGAATATATACATTTGCGTAAGGGATGTACATCGACTGCACATGAGCAGTGCGTGTTGAAAATTGTTTACGGACGTGTGCAGTGTTTGGAAAACGGTTAATAATGCAAAGAGCACAGGGTCCGGTTTACATGTACGGCGCATCTTGACAATGATTGCGACATCTGGAAATAAATAGAGCGGAGGGCATAATAGATTCAGCTAATTCATTTTTAATAGCACAGTGTGGTTCTTGGGGAAAAAATGATGGCACCCTCATGATGCCACTGCTGCTTAGCTTTTATCCTGATCTGTAAGATTATTCAAGTTCAGCATATTTAAAGGAAATACCATCACACATTTTTAAAGAGATTCACCCTCAAATAAAAATTGTACTTAGTAAAATTGCATTAAGTGTCCTATTAGATCTACAACAGCATATATAAGATAATTTACTGTTAAGCCAATTTACAGGTTTTTCCTGTAACATTTTTGCATTCTTTTAACATTAACATTTCTACTGCTTTTATATTCTGCAAAATAAAAAAAATGTCATGATTTAAATAGGAAACAATGCACGCCCCTTCACCCGAGTCAGTGCGGGACGGCCTTAGTTACCTGGAGTATTTACAAAACAATCGGACGGCTTCGTTCAGAAATATGGCTTTGTCTCACAGTGACACCCCGATTACAGATTACTCCTCAGCCATAAATGCTCGTCTCATCCTTTGCACAACGAGAGGCATTTATAACAGTCAATTTGGGTTAATCATACAATCATTGACCTGTGTTTATGACGGCCCATTAATGGAGGGGGGTATTGGGGGTGGATGTAATTGTCAGAGGCAGCGATGCGCTAGACAAGCGCCTGCTTTTTATATATATTCCTTGGCTGTAAAAGAGCCACAGGCGCCCCTCCGGCCCGTGGTTATTGGTACGGCCCTCAGTATGTCTGTTAGGTGCTTCTTCCTGACCTGATAAGTATTTAATAGATAAAGCCTTATCATTGGTGCTATTATTCCATGCTGTCTGCTTTTATAGCAAACGATGAAGCACTGCAGAAAATGTGTAGTAAGGAAACGTCTCGGTTACGTATGTAACCCTCGTTCCCTGAAGGAGGGAACGGAGACGTCACGTCGGAGGACCGACGAATTGGGATATCGCTTAGAGAGACCAATCCACTTCGAGTGTAAACTAAACGAGCCAATGCACATTGGCATGCGATTATTGCATCCAGCTGCCGCTGATCACAGCGTGAGCATAAATAGGCAGCAGGTGCAGCGCATATTCAGGTTTTCGCTGAGGAGCCGAGCCGGGGACCGGCCGCTCAGCGGTGGTACAGGAGCCGTGGCGACGGGACGTGACGTCTCCATTCCCTCCTTCAGGGAACGAGGGTTACATACGTAACCGAGACGTTCCCTATCAGTCGGTCACTCTCGACGTCACGTCGGAGGACCGACGAATTGGGATCCCTACCAAAAGGCCACGGATACTGCCCCTTCCAGTGTCCCGTGGAGGCCTCCTGTGCCATTACTTTTTGGCGCAGGTTAGGGCCCCCATAGGAAGATCCATTACTGTTGCTATGGCACTACCCACTCAGTAGGACTGGATAACACTGGGAAACGTGCCGCTCAGCTCAGAACAGGAACGCTATGGAAGCCTTTACCTTCCCGAGGGAGGTTCAGAGGCAGTTACACATATGGACAATAGTCAGATGCATATGGAAGATTGAGGTGATTGTAACCTCTTGGAGTAGCAGGAAGTCTGCCGGAAACACGGGCTCTAAGGCTAACCGTGGAAATACACATATGGGATCCGAACGGTCTCTACATATGGAACCCAGCCCTCTACCAGTTCTCAAGGATTCATCGGTGAGGGCCTGGCGCCGGACGCTCCGCCACGCCCAGCTGCCGAGGGATGGAGGAGCTCGACAGGGTCTACAGTGGACTCTCTGGAGCAGTTTTTAGCAAGCCGACCCAAACCGGGGCCCCTTAGTGCTTCTACCCGTTTGAGGTGAGAACACAGGAGGAAACCGGTTCCACACGAAGGCTATAGAATCTAGCGAATGTGTTAGGGGTCGCCCAGCCCGCAGCTCTACAAATATCTGTCAGTGAGGCGCCACGAGCCAGCGCCCAGGAGGACGCACTTCTCGTAGAATGAGCTCTCAACCTGAACGGGCAAGGCACACCCTGTGCCTGATAAGCCAGGGTGATGGCATCCACTATCCAGTGGGCCATCCTCTGCTTGGAGACGGCATTCCCTTTCTGCCGGCCTCCGTGACAGACAAAGAGCTGGTCTGAGGTCCTGAAGCTTTGCGTCCTGTCAACGTAGTGTCTCAATGCTCGGACGGGACAAAGCAAAGCCAGGGCTGGGTCTGCCTCCTCCGGGGGCAGCGCTTGCAGGCTCACCACTTGGTCTCTAAATGGAGTAGTGGGAACCTTGGGCACATAGCCGGGCCGGGGCCTCAGGATTATCTGGGAATCCGCCGTCCAAACTGTAGGCACGAATCGTCGATCAAAATGCGTGCAGGTCCCCAACCCTCTTGATGGAGGCCAGTGCAAGCAGGAGCAGAGTTTTCATTGAAAGAAACTTGGGCTCGACTGTCTGCAAGGGCTCAAACGGGCCCTGTTGTAGTGCTCTAAGCACTAAGGACAGGTCCCAAGAGGGTATAGAGGGGGCGTGGAGGATTCAGCCTTCTAGCCCCTAAGGAACCTGACACCCAGTCATGCTTCCCACCGACTTCCCTTCCACAGGGTCGTGGTTGGCAGCAATCGCGCCACGCAGACCTTGAGGGTGGAGGAGACAGCCTTCGCTCAACCCTTGCTGCAAGAAGGATAGCACGACTCTGATCGGGCATCTCCGGGGTCTTCTCTGTGAGAAGAGCACCATTCGACGAACAGGTTCCACTTCAAGGCGTAAGCGTGTCTCAGACGGTGCTCTCGCCAAGTGATGGTGTCAACTACCTCTTGGGGTAGGTCACCTAGAACCTCCGCGTCCGCTAGGGACCAGACATGAAGTTTCCAGAGGTCTGGCCGGGTGCCATAAGGTGCCCCGTCTCTGAGTCAGTAGATCCTTCCTCAGAGGAATCTGCCAGGGAGGGGCTGTCACGAGGAGCATCAGCTCTGGGAACCAAGTCCTGGTAGGCCAGTATGGTGCCACGAGCAGGATCTGCTCCTCTTCCTCTCTGACCTTTGCACAGAGTCTGTGCGAGAAGGCTCACTGGGGGAAATGCCTATTTGCGAAGGCCCCACGGCCAGCTGTGTGCCAGTGCGTCCGTGCCGAGTGTTCCATCGGTCAGGGAGTAGAACAACTGGCAATGCGACGTCTCTAGGGACGCGAACAGGTCTACCTGTGCGAGTCCAAAACGTCGCCAAATCAGCTGGACCGTCTGGGGATGGAGTCTCCATTCTCCGGGGAGCGCAGCTCGTGACAGCTCGTCGGCTGTCCGGTTGAGCAAGCCCGGGATATGAATGGCGCGAAGCGACCTCAGATGCTTCCGACTCCAGAGGAGGAGGTGGCGGGCGGTTGTGACATGCGACGGGGCGTAGACCACCTTGTTGGTTGATGTACGCACGGTCGCCCGTGTTGTCCGTACGGACTAGTACATGCTCGCCTCGTAAGCGTCTCTTGAGACGGTTCAAGGCCAGGTGTACTGCCAGCAACTCTAGGCAGTTGATGTGCCAGTGCAGTTGGGGACCCGTCCAAACCCCTGACACTGCATGCCCGTTGAACGTGGCCCCCCAGCCCTTGGCGGAGGCGTCTGTGTAAACCACAGCGTGCCTGGAGACCTGTTCCAGGGGCACTCCTGCCCGAAGGAATGAAAGGTCTGACCACGGGGTGAAGGTTTGGCGGCAGGCTGGAGTGACTTGGACCCTCAGCGTGCCGCTCTGCCACGCCCACCTCGGGACTCGGCCATGGAGCCAGTGTTGAAGCGGTCTCATATGGAGCAGCCCCAGCGGCGTGACCGCCGCCCGCAGCCGCCATATGCCCCAGGAGCCTCTGAAACTGTTTCAGTGGTGCCGTCCTGTTCTTGAATGTATTCAAGCAGTTCAACACCGACTGAGCGTGTTCCTGCGTGAGGCGCGCTGTCTGATTGACCGAATCAAACTCCATACCGAGAAAAGAGATCCTCTGCATCGGCAAGAGTTTGCTCTTTTCCCAGTTGACCCAAGGCCCAACTGGCTGAGGTGCGAGAGCACCAATCCCTGTGTTCGCATAACTGATCCTGAGACTGAGCCAGTATGAGCCAGTCGTCGAGGTAGTTGAGAATGTGCACGCCTGATCTCTCAAGGGAACAAGGGCTGCCTCCGCTACTTCGTGAAGACACGGGCGATAGGGACAGCCCGAAGGGCAGGACCTGTACTGATATGCTCGTCCTTGACGCAAACCGCAGGAATGGCCTGTGGCACGGAAGGATCGACACATGGAAGCACGGGTCTTCAGGTCAATGCTGCAGACCGAACTTGGGGACGGATGCATCCGAAGACGCGGTTCTGCATGAGCATCAAGATGCGCAGACCCAAGATTGGTCAGTAACTCCACCGCTTTTCTTGGGCACAATGAAGTAAGGGCTGAAAACCCTGCCTTCATATCGGCTGGAGGGACCGGTACCATCACGTCCTTCGCCAGTAGGATAGAGATTCCTCTCACAAGTCATGGGCATCGGCTGCCTTCACTGCTGTGAGGTGGATGCCCTGAACTTGGGAGGACACCGGCGAACTGAATCGCATAGCCGAGTCAGATGGTCCTCAGGAGCCAGCGAGACGGCTGGGCAGCTCCCGCACCCAGACACCGTACAAGCGGGACCATCGGGACCACCGGCGTCGCAGTAGGGCAGCGAGGTGGAATGCAGGGACCTGGCCCGTGGCGGACCGTGGAGGGGTCTGAGTGTGCAGTGCACGTTTACCTGCTTCCAAAATTTGGCAGAGGGTGCGTGAGTAGCCTTTGATGACGCCTCGAACCGCCCACTGCTGCCTGCTGGCGAGAGGGAGGATGAGTGTGGTTCAAGTTGATTCGTCCATGACTCTCCAAGCCCTCTTGGGACCCAGAGACAGAAACAACCGCTTCCTGTCGAGATTTTTGAAAAACAGATTATCCACCCGGCCCTCCTCCGGGAGAGGAGAGATGCACTTACCCTCTCCCGAAGCAGTTCCTCTCCTCTTCTGGGTCGCCCGTCCCGAGGCCTCTTGCTCCTCTGCTTACCGCCAGTAGACGGGGCCAGGACGGGCGGGCGGCCTGCCTACACCTAGCTCTACGGCACCGCTTTTGGAGGCTGCTGCGGATGCGTGCGGGAGCAGGGGTGGATGCAGGGGCCGCCTCGGCGACGCAGCAGGCTGGGCGCTGCAACCGCGGACGGGTGGAGGCAGCAGCTGCCCGCCGAGGCAGGAAGTGTTAGATCGCCTCAGTCTGCTCCCGCAGCCGGAACTGCTGGGCCAGGTTACCGGCTGCGTCGCCCGAAGAGGCCAGTCTGGGATACAGGAACCTTGAGGAACCGACTTTGTCGGCGTCCCTATGTCAACCAGACACAGCCAGAGGTGGCGCTCCTGGACCACAAGTGTGGACATCGCACGACCCAGAGACCGTGCCATAACCTTCGCCGCTCGTGGGCGTGAGGTCAGGTGCGGCACGGAGCTCTTGTCAGAACTTCCGGATCGTAACCACCCCGTGCATGTCCCTCAGTGCTTTTAGCCTGAAAGAACCTGCAGTAATGGCGTAGCATTAGGTGGAGGCAGCCTCCACAGGCCACATAAGCCTCGCCGGATGAGACCAGGACGAGTACCTACAGGCCCGGAAGAGGAGGCACGGTTTGCCCTGCCGGGTGGAGACAGTATAGGGACACACTTGCATCGCAACTGACCGCTCCACCGGGGACCCCGTAACCCCTAGCTGCACCACCGAGGGTGGTGAGGGAGGAGGAGTTAGCAGGTCGGTTTCTGGCAGTAAAGGTGCCGTCCACGACCTGTAAGCCCCTCATGCACGTCCGGAGAGAGGCACCGGGGCAGGGCGCTGAGAACCAGCACACGCTACCCGAGAAACCAGTCGTCCAACCTCGAGGGTTCGGGACACGGTGGCTTTCTCCACTCGAGCCCTACCCTTCCGGTGGCCCGGAAAGCATAGCCGTCACTTCCAGATCCGACTCAGGCATTGCTACCGCCGGAGCGCAACGCAGCCGAATCTTCCTCTCCAGAAGCTCCGGCTCACCCTCCGATGCAGCGATCGACATCTGGTCGTCGGGAGGAGCACCAAGGATACTGCTGGTGCGCTCCTTTTAGAGGGCCCAGCACGTTCCATTGGCAGCTCAACTGGTTGCGGAGCGCAAGAGGAGCGATGGTCCCCTGAGGGTTTGCCACCACTGTAGTCCTCAGACCAGCCGTGCTACCGCCTGGTAGACCTCGCCTGTCTGCAGCCAGGACGAGAACTAGATCGAGACGGAGGCAACAGCTCCGCCCCTTTGTCGAGGTAACGAGCCTGGCCGCAACTCCGAGATGAGCATCCACAGTGAGAAGATGACTCATCCACGACGCCACCTCAGCGTGCTGCCCCAGGCACGTGAGGCAGCGAACGTGTGACCATTCACCCAGCGCCAGGCAACGACCGCATCCAGAAACGCACGGGTGACACGTTGTCTGAAGCAAAACCCAACTCGTCTTTATAAAGACGCAACGTCAAGTTTGCCAGATGCAACATCGTCTTTAAAAAGACGCACCCGTGAATGCTCTTTTAGGGAAAAACTCTTTTAGCATGCTGAAGCAAACAGGGAGATGGTCATTTGCAACACAAACAGGGGTAGTGCAGCCTGATGTGTGCAGTCCACTCGACATGGGAAGAACCACCACCGCTGTAGGGCCGTACCACCAGCACGAGAGTCTTCCAAGAGCGTGCTCAACTCGTTGAATTCACTGCGTTCAGCAGAAGTCAGGAGCAGAACGATGTAACCGCCGGCTCGCCGAAAAGCTGAATATGTGCTGCACCTGCTGCCTATTTATGCTCACGCTGTGATCAGCGGCAGCTGGATGCAATAATCGCATGCCAATGTGCATTGGCTCGTTTAGTTTACACTCGAAGTGGATTGGTCTCTCTAAGCGATATCCCAATTCGTCGGTCCTCCGACGTGACGTCGAGAGTGACCGACTGATAGGGAACAAAATGTATGATTTACAAAATGTTTGATGCAACAAACCACAGGTAGTGTAAATAATTTTGTGAATGATAAATATATAACTAATTTCCCACTACGCTTCCTTGTCATTTAAGAACCATGTGTATAATTATGTATTTTGCCCTTTGCTGTAAATTACGTTGGTCCACCACCTATCTCAATCCCCTTTTTCCAATCACACAATGTTCTTGTCTCACTGTCTTTCAATCATTATGTTTGTGTGCTCTCTAATGTTGATTTGCACTGTAAGTGGGTGCTGGTGTGGTGATGTAATGTGCCAGGTTTGGTTCTGGTTTTGGTGGAGCTGCCTACTCAATGGAGTGGAGCCCCTCCTAACTTATTATTTTATTGAGATTTCATTACAGCCATCATTGACATGAGGCCATCTCTGATGATGTCATGGAAATATGCTACACAAATTTGCAGCACAATGAGATCAAGTAGGGTTAATCGACTCCCCCCGCCCGCTTCCTTTTCACAGGCATCATTAAGGTGGGCCGCTGGAACCCCCTGCCCATCCATTACCTGACAGACGCTCCAGAGGCAACGGTTGCTGATATGTTGCTGGACGTTTACCACATGGTCACGCTACGCATCCAGCTACAGAGGTAAGAGACCATGAAGCATTCTCAAAAATAACAGTACTTCGGTAGTTTCTTGGTTCAGATGAGAATTCTCTGCATATCAATAACCTTTGAGGTTCATATGCTTTATGGGGATCATTTAAATTAACTAAATAATATATAATATAAAACATATATTATATTTTTAACAACAACTATTATTATTAGTAGTAGTACTATTACTTCATTAATTAAATAAATAAATACAATTTTAAGTTAAAATAAGTCCAAGTTTAGTTTTAAATAATCAGCACAAACAAAAACAGATTATTAGCATAAATTAATGAATGAATAAACACATAAATGTTAGATTTTGAACAGGTTATCTTGTGGTATCATATTGTAAAACCCTTATAATTGAAAAGGGTCATTTATTTAAGAGTGAAGTGTAAAGTACATTATTTAAGTTTATTTACATACATATTTTGTTTTGATTTTTATTTATTTTATTTTATTGACTTTTCATTATCTGCTGATAGGTACAGTGTTTGTGACATTAAGTGAAATCATTTAAATGTAAAAGAAAATAATTTATAAATATTGTATCCTCTGTCTACAAAATATGGGAACATAACATATTGGTTAATTATATAAAATGTCATATATTAATAAATAATTATAGATTTTAATATTTTGAAATACACCATAATATAATACTAAATATTAATAATACAATGTATTATTTGCATTGAGGAAATACATACAAAAGTTTCCCTTTTATTTTGCTCCATTAAAAGTGACGAGATAATTAAGGGATTATTTTGCTTATGTCAATGATAGAGAGTTGAGCAAGCCTCTAAAGCCCTGTGCATACATAAGAGCCAGGGTAAACTTTGTGTCTGCATTCTCAATGAGCTCTGTCATGCCCAATGATTGCAGTTTACTCTTGAATGCTGAGGAGATAAACATAGGGTCCAAATGAGAAGATTGTAGTCTTTTTGTAGTCGTGTACCATCCATGTTTGTTTCCCTGTGTTTCCATGGTGATTCAATTGTTGACCTGGCCTGCTGCAGAGTTTATTGATTAGGAAATGAAGATAGTTACTGTAGAATAATGGAGAGATTAGTAAAAAATGATTTTATGGATACAGCTTTGCTAAACTGGAGGACCTTCCATCAGAGCAGTGGAATCACGCTACAGTACGCAACGCCCTCAAAGAACTGCTCAAAGAGATGAACCAGAGCACACTGTCCAAAGAATGTCCACTCTCCCAGGTACAGCTGCTACCCACTCAGATTTTGTCCAAATCCAACACACATACATTTGACATTTAAGATGATAAGTAAAACATGTACTGCTGGTGCAACTCTTCCAAAACTAACAACAAAATTATCAGTATAACATAAATGAAAATGTTGGGCTCAGTATTGCATTATGCTTGCAGATGTTCCAATCAATGGCGTCAGTGCATGGTTAATGTAGCCTAAATTGTCTAAGCATGTTTCATTCATCAATTTGAAATTTATTCATAAATTCCCCACATTCGTGGGCCATTTCTAAAACCCAGAAATTACTTCACCATGAGAGAGAGTATGCGTGTGTGTGTATCTATGTGGGTGTGCATCCGTGATCCTTGCTGTGCTCATTTCCAAGTAAGCAAGCAATCTTGGAGATTTATGTATCTGTGCATGCTGTGTTTAAGTGGAACTCTGTGTGGGTGTTGATCATCATATCAATTGTTTGCATATGTGTGTGGCTCTTCATCTCTACTTGTGTCACTGCGGCTCGAAGCTTGTCGTGGCGGTCGCTATCCGCCTTGCCTGGGTGGCTTTCCGCAGTAATGTGTTTTATAGTCTATTTATCAATGCAATTTTAAGTTCTTGACCATGTGTGTTTATTTCCGTTATCCTCTGTCATTATTCCCCTTTTTTTCCTTTTTATTGACCTCTCTCGTTTCTTCAACTTTTTCCAGAGTATGATCTCCTCAATAGTGAATAGCTCGTACTATGCTAACGTCTCAACTGCCAAGTGCCAAGAGTTTGGTCGCTGGTACAAGAAGTACAAAAAAATGAAAGGTAAGGCTTGTACTGATGTCTTTTTGGTTGTATTTTACTCCAAATTGATTGGTTTTTACTTCAACCAAAATCCAGCTCAAATCAATACTTCATCAGTTATTTGGTGCCATCTTAAATCAAGGGGAAAAAATCTAATATGCTAACTTGAAATGATCACAGTAGTCTGGTCAGGAAAGCATAGATGCGATCAAACTCGCATACTGTCCTGAGTAGGTATTACATTTGATGAAGAACTTGTTCTTTACAGCATGAATGTGTGTAATGTCAATAATATCCGGACGTACAACCTCTGCCATGTTATCATTGTCATGTGACTTTTGGCATAAGTTGCGTCGCTTCACTGCGACTGCCAACTGTTTTCCTGTGGCCTTGAGGGATAGTAAAGTGTCCACTGAATGCACTCTTCAGAAGCTGGTCATCAGCTGTTTTATGAATACTGTGTGTGAATTCAGATATACTGCTTTTTACATACTGTTTTCTACTATATACCAGGTAACTAGGCATATTCGGATGCAGGGAATGTGTTTTTTCTAGCATATGATGAGATATTCAGTGTCATGAGTAAGTCTTGAGCTTTGTGCTACGTTTTATACATTATCTCTTAATGACTCCTCTTACATGAGATGAGGTAACTTAAACCTCCTTGCGGCCTAATAGAAACCACTGTTCCTTCCCCCAAAATGCTGCAGGGGGTCTCCCAGTGGCAGGTTCTGCAAGGAGTCGTCCCACAGCTCCGCTGTTTAAGCCTCTTAGCATCCAAATGCCTGTGATAATTTCCCTCCTCTCGTTGCCCCTTCAAAAAGTGAAATAATTACACAGCAGGACAGATCAAAGTGGGGGCTAAACCCCAAGTGCAGTGAGAGAGCGAGCGCCAACAAAGAATAAAGCAATCCTCGGCATGCTGACAGAGTAAGTGGTGTTGAGTTACACCGAGCCTCCTCCATTAGTTCTGCTCCTTGCCTCCCAGAGCTAAACACACAGCCCGCATTGCCAGATGTGTGTGCCAGTGCAGAGAGACCCCGATTGGATGACTCACGTGCCAGTCACACAGTTGTAAACCAAAGTTGTAAAACGTTCTATTCATGAAAGAACATTGTTGTTTTGTCATTTACCAGTTCCTTGTGTCTGTTTCAGGGGATTATTTGTGGCAAGGACGGGAGAGCTTGGAAATCAAGGGTAGGCATCTACTTTGTGATGTTTATTTGGGTAAAGGACTGTCTTTTATTTGTCAACTAGAACACTAGAGAGTTTGTTCTAGTGCCTCATACGCATCTCCATCCCTCCGCAGTTGAAAGGGACAGTCTCACTGACTTCTGTGTATTAGCCCAGCGTCCGCCCCCTCACCTGGCTGGTCTGGCGCAACTCGGTCCGTTGAACAGTGGTGGGTCTCTGGTGAAAGGCGGCTCTGGAGAACCTCAGAATTCAGCCCAGTCTCAGCCTCCATCTCAAGGGCAGCCGCAAGCTCCATCATCTCACGGACAGCTCCATCACAGTCCTCCACTACGGGCTCAGGTGCCTCCGCCAGCCGCCCTGCAACCTCTTTTGGCACCCGGAGGACTCCTCTCACCCCAGCTCAGTCCACAGCTGGTGAGGCAGCAGTTAGCCATGGCTCATCTTATCAACCAGCAGCTGGCCGTTAGCCGCCTCCTGCATCAGCACCCGCAGGCTCTTAACCAGCAGTTTCTCAATCACCCACCCATTCCGCGGCCTTGCAAGTCCGGTGGTCCTGGAGAGCCCGGGTCCAACCCCTCGGCTGCAGAAGTCTCCTCTGATATCTACCAGCTGGTGCGAGATGAGCTGAAAAGAGCCAGTATCTCACAGGCAGTGTTCGCTCGAGTTGCCTTCAACCGTACACAGGTACAGTACAGGCTGCATGGTGGAGAATAAGTTATTCACTCAATGGTTCAAAGGTTCAAGGAAATATTTTGAGAAAGGAATGAGACACTACACCATGTATAGTATCAAAGAGCCTGTTCAGAAAATATCAGTCACTAGGGCGTGGTGATGTATTGAATATTCATGATGTATTTGTAATGATATTTGTAAATTATGTAATACTTGGACTATTGCAGTGAATTTAATGCAGGCAACAGTAATATATAAGGTAAGGTAACTTTGGTAAGTGTGAAGTTAGTTCACTTAATGCCAAAGCAAATGTATTTGCGTTACCATTTACCAAACCGTGTTAAAAATATATATATATGAAAATTATTTTAAAAAGTAGGTTCCAATTTTATAGCAATTTTTTATGAATTTATTCTTAATTTGTAATGTTTGTAATTTGAAAAGTTTATTTCAGTAATTCATTTAAAATTGTGAAACTTGTACATTGAATAAATGCATATAGACTGAAGTAGTTTAAGTCTTTGGTTCATTTAATTGTGATGATTTTGGCTCACATTTAACAAAAATCCACCAGTTCACTATCTCAGTGAGGTGTCAATGCCGTTCTGTCGGAGGTTTCAGGTCTGTGAGTCACTTTAAGCATGTCAGCGTGATCACTCTGGTGTCCAGAGGTTGGATCCTCTCATACACCCTCTCAGCAGCAAAAACACCTGGTGAATTCACAGAGTCACTACAGGTCTAAATTATGTCCAATTACATCCTAGTGCACAGTCAGTTAAAGAGTGGGTGGAGACTTACATGGTGCAGGTGAAGTAACAGGATAGATGTGTTGCAAGAAAGTGAGCCCTGCACAAATCACTTCCTCTCTGTTTATGTGTGTGTTTTTGTGTGTACACCAGGGCCTGTTATCGGAGATCTTGAGAAAAGAGGAGGACCCACGCTCAGCCTCTCAGTCCCTGCTAGTGAACCTCAAAGCGATGCAGAACTTCCTGAACTTACCTGAGAGTGAGAGGGACCGAATTTACCTGGAAGAGCGAGAGCGCAGCATGAACCCCCCTGTGAATCTGCCCCCAAGCACAAACTCCAGCCCTGGTGGCCCCCGCCTTTCTCAGGTACCCCACTTTCCCACCCTTGACTAGGTTCAGCCCCCTACACATCTCTTTCCCCCTGTTGCGTCTGTGTTTGTATGTTTGACTGGGTGTAGAAATACCTAAAAAGCTTGTGTTGTGTCTGATTCTGAATTGTTTATCTGTAGGCCTATGAGATTGCTTATGTTTCTGTCTGGATTCATGTGATCTTTTTACTTGTTTTGTTTGGCATACACTTTTTAGTTTTCTTTGTATCAGGCTGTTATAAAGCTTAAAAAAATGCAAGAACTTCAGTATAAAAACACTGAAGTTTAGTAAAGGCTGGAATATGCTACATGACTTTTAAAATCTGAACATATTTTAAAACATTAGGCATCACAAATTTGCTAACTTTGTAAACAGGTACATACACTAAACAACTGAGGATCAAACACTGCCAGACTTTCAAGTCATTCTGAACCCGGCAATCTCACGCAGGCGCCTCTGATAGGAGATGCATAACAAATCAAAATAATGCATTCTAACATTGGCATTAGCATTGACTCCTCTTGCGATTATAAAACTGGGGAAAATATCTGGGTAAAACTCATGTAGTGTCTTCCAACCAAAAGCCAGATAAAGGTAAAATGTTTAGCACCTATGACATCTTTAGCTAAAACGCACAGTGTTACGCTATTATTCTTGTATGATGATACTTTTGAATATTAATACATACTGGCACTGACAACAACAATATGGATAACTCACTAAAACAATCATACTGCCTCTAAGGGTCAAAGCTAAAATCTGACTGCTACCGTCTTATTGCTAACTTCACGCCATACCTCCCAATGCAGAAAGTGTGGGAGCGCAGCATCGATGAACAATTAACCCCTGATGCGTGGGCATCTATTTGGAAGAATAAGACCAAAATCACAATCTCGGTGAGGATTACATCAACACTCACTTCATTTCCTCATAGAGTGTACCTCATCCAAGACCTCCAAGATCTGTAGTGATCAACTGTATTCACAAAACATTTCCATTTTGCAAATAAAAGCCAAGCTATGACAGAAGGTCAACTTTATAATGTTTATATTGAAGATTCACAACCATGTGCATGTTTGTACTTGTTTGAGATTAAATGGCGCACACCCATTAAAGGGATAATTCACCCAAAAATGAAAAGTTAATGTTTATCTGCTTACCCCCAGGGCGTCCAAGATCTAGGTGACTTTGTTTCTTCAATAACGAAGATTTTTAACTCAAACCGTTGCAGCCTGTCAGTCAAATAATGCAAGTAAATGGGCGCAGATTCTTTGAGAGTAAAAAAAAAACATGCACACACAAATTCAGATACAAATACATTCGCTAATGAAGAATCTATGTACAGTATATATATCTATGTGCCAGAGCACGTTACACGTCACGCGCCGGATGTTGTGGATGAGCTCAGGAGAGTTGGACATTACCTGTATCAGAGGTAAACAATGATACAAATACAGTTTCTCACACAAACTGATCGTTTCATGTCTTAGGACATCAATGTATCATTACAAGCTGCAAGGTTTATATGATTGCATATAAATTGCATTATATGACTGACAGACTGCAACAGACTTTGAGTTAAAAATCTTCGTTTGTGTTCTACTGAAGAAACAAAGTCACTTACATATTGGATGCCCTGGGGGTAAGCAGATAAACATAATTTTTTTTTGGGGTGAACTATCCCTTTAAAACGTCAAGTCCACAAGTTCTTGCTCCTGATTCTCTAAAATGACAAAAGCAGAAAAGCATGGTTCTGCTCTTGTCATGGCATGTTTATATTAAATGACCTGGAACCTGGTGCGTGGACTTTCTAGAATGCTTGTTGGAATCATATGAATACGACTGCTTTCAATCTCAAGACCATTGTGAATGAACCCATGCAGATAATAAAATCTTTCTGATATGAGAACAAAGTTCTCATTCTTTGGTCTTAGGGAATGTGGTTGTGTATTATCATTACTATTATGTCTGTATATGTTTATCTCACAATCGTTTTTACTGGGGAATGTGAGATTACTTGCCTGTGCCTGCAGGGCAACTTCAAACACTGAATAAGAAAACACACCACTCTAAAATCAATACACCATACTTCAAACATGTACTACAAAGAGTTTACTAACGGGATGCTTTAATGATTTATCTGCTAAAATCTCAGTACATTGCAGGTACAAACAAGGGTCAGAAAAAATGTCATCCATGAATATTATGTCATATTGTACTCTCTAGCAATTATGAATATTTGTCTAACTAATCTGTCTTTGTTGCTTTTACATTTGACCGCTGGACCCAAACAGTCCAAATTGTCTGGTCCTAACCCTGACCTTCCTCTGAAACTGGAGCCGCTGGCTAACATCACCTCAGTTATTTATGATGAAATCCAGCAGGAGATGAAACGGGCAAAAGTGTCTCAGGCACTTTTCGCCAAGGTGGCAGCCAACAAAAGCCAAGTAAGAATATATATATTTTTATTGTAGTTAATAATCCGGACTTTTCCATCCTTTCACTGAACATAAAGCCAAACCTAAACTACAAAAAAAAAAAAATTCTAAACTAGCCTAATATATGTAAACAATTTTACACTGAAAATACACTGAAAAACAAAATAATGAAATAATGTTGTCCTCTACTTTTCAAGTACATATTGCATACATGGTTTGCATTTTATTTCAATGTACAGGAGAATTTAAACAACTTGGTATTTTCATATGATAATTGTTAATCATATATTTAATGCATCTAAGAAGTGTGCACTACCTGTTAAAAATAAGGTTGTTCATGTGTGGGGCTTTCAGTTTTGTTTTTAGCTTTTATGGCTTCTTTAGAGACCCTTTTATTATATAATTTAATTTTAATACAAATATGTAATTCTAAATTATAAAAAATGTATATATTTTAGGTGTGGGAAATATTAAGGGATAGGAAATTTAAACATATCATGATTTATTTTATTCTAAAAATATGTTATGATTATACTTAGCTTACATATTCTTTTTTCAGTCAGTGTAGGGGAAGTAACGGTGTCTGTATGTGCAGACTGTTATATCTGATTCTGGCGCGTCTCTGCAGTTGATAAACAAAAACATCAACAGATAGCCTGATAAATTGCCTTCCATTTATTCATCTCTGACTTACCATTCCAGATCAAGGATCTCACTCTCTTTCAGTGCCTTTGTCAATCTCTCCCGTTCCATGAGTCATGGCTTACATTGTTATACAGACGTGCATCCAGTGATCCATAGATTGATCTGATTTCTTTCCTCATACCTTTTACATTGACACTTGTTCCCAAACAACTATATAAAGAATGCATAACATTGTGACTAAAAGTATACGTCACAGAAGTGCACTAGTCAATGTTTTTGAGGCTTTGAAAAACTCTTAAACATTTTCTAACTGAAGTAAACAGACATAGTAGCAGTTATAAAAACACATCACAGTAATCTACTTTTGGTTTTTGAAATATTTTATAAGCGTTAAGCATATTCATAAAGTTATCCAGAGTCCAAAATTAACACTTGGCAAACACTAAATAGGCAAATAAAAAGGATGTGCTTGCCAATTGTAGCAATGTTTGAATCAATTTCAGTTTCTATTATATATATATATATATATATCAAATTATTAATTTCTTAATCAACCTGTTAGAATGATTTAATGATAGACTGGAGTAATGGCTGCTGAATATTCAGCTTTGCCATCACAGAAATAAATAACTTTTAAAAATATATTATAATAGAAAACTGCTTTTTTATTGTAATAATATTACAGAATACATATATATATATATATATATATAGAGAGAGAGAGAGAGAGAGAGAGAGAGAGATTTTTGGCACCCTTTTCTTTTTCAATAAGAGAAACCTTTTCACCCTTTTCTTTTCCATATATGTGTATATGGATGGAAAACTTTCCTAATTCACTTGCCATTGACAGGTATAGGACAAAAAATCATTTTGGACCGTGTTCACATTGTGTTGGTGTAAAGGACAACAACAATAGCATTCTTTAACACAAACTGGAAAAGCATCTCATTCATTTCAGAGTGTTGATAAATATTTTTTTAAAGCTTTGGACCATTTGTTTGTCTCTGTCTCATTTAGATGAAAGAGAGTTAATTGATTTAGTCAAATATGATCCCACTCCCAGCTGCGCCTAATTCTTACCATGTAATAGCCTGAGAGAGCTTCAGTCTCTGCTGCTTGCTTTACTGAGGAGCTCTGTGTTATTGAGGCATGGCTTTGCAGGTGCGGCCACCTCATATAAAGGCATGTGTTAGGGGCGTCTTCGCATGTTTGCGTGTATGAGATGTGCTTAGTGCTGCTTTGCTGGTGTGTGTGTGTGTGTGTGTGTGTGTGTGTGTGTGTGTGTGTGTGTGTGTGTGTGTGTGTGTGTGTGTGACAGATGCGGTTAGGTCTCACAGGTCTGGGGTCGGGTGGGGGGGTCACGGCTGAACGCGCCCATCTGCTGCAACTGGCCAGGAGGAGCTGAGGGAGAAGGAAAGAGAGAGAGAGATGCTCAGGTCATTAACAATGTGTGCTGGAAGTGGTTAGCTGCACACAACAGCTGGTGTCAAAGACTGGCCCAGTCTAGCTGAGATAATCAAATCTTCCTAATCTCCCAGCATTTCACTCTCTCTTTCACACACTCTCCGCTCTCTCGGTGCACTTGTGATGCTTTGTGGTGCTAGTTGTGTACTGTAAAGTAAACTTTATAGTCTTAAAATAAACATATTCAAGGAGTGAGTTGTTTCACTTCCCATTCTGCCGATCATTTCCTCACCTTTTTCTAATGTCCCCCTGTTAAAGTGACATAAATGCCCCAAAAATGAAAAAAGACTCTATAGTGGTGCTTTAGTGGGTAATCCACTAAGAAGGCAAGACGTATGTTGTTATTATTTACCGATATTGTTGGAAAAATTCCTTCACCAAATTGAAATGTGTAATGAATCCATATCCATTCTACAAGGGATGGCTGTGTGAGCTGCTTCGCTGGAAAGAGAGTCCCAGCCCGGAGAACAGGACTCTCTGGGAGAACCTCTGTACTATCCGGAGGTTTCTGAGCCTTTCACAGGCCGACAGGGATCTGGTGTATGAGGAAGAGTCCCGCCATCACCACAGTGAACGGCTGCACACCGTACTACACTTGCCCACTGACCCTCAGGTGAGTTTATGAAACAATTGCATACAAATATTTGTGGTGAAAGAAAGCAATTTAATGTGATGTTTGCAGTGCAGGATGGTCATATTAAGAGAAATTAACTATTCCTTGATTCCTCCCAGTCCAGAAATACCAATTATTAAATATAAATTTTACTTTCTGTAAATTAGAAGGAAGATGCATAAATGAACACAACAGTCCACGTTTATATGTCAAAAGCAGTGTTCAGAAAATTCATTTATAACAATCGCAACCTGATATTTCAGAATATTTCGTGATTCTAACGAAGTGTAAAGCAGGATTTACATAGAGTTTGTTGGAACAACCTGTATGAGTTTCTTCTGTTGAACACAAATTATGATGTTTTGAAGAATGTTGGTGCCCAAACAGATGACGGAAGCCATTGACATCCATAATATGAAAAAAAAATACTATGGAAGTCAAGGGCTACCATCAACTGTTTGGTCACCAACATTCTTCAAAATATCTTCTTTTGTATTAAATAGAAGGAAGAAAATCATACAGGTTTGGAACAAGTGAAGGGTGAATAAATGATGACAGAATGTTCATTTTGGGGTGAACAATCCCTTTAAAGGCACAGCGTCAAAAAAAGGCCCTGGAAAATACAAATAAGTTGACCCTGATCAATAATGGTTTTGTCCATTTAAAAAAAGATCTGTTTAATTCTAAGAGGTAAAGTGTTTTGTACAAGAAACCTTGATTAACATTAAAAGTAAAAATTATTAATTTGACTGCTAAGTGTATAAGACTTAAAGGAAAGAGGAAAATACATTTTGGGTTCTGTGTAAATGTTCTAAGCATATTTCTCTTTAGATCATATAAATGCGTTCATTGTGTACACTTCTTTGAGGCTTCAGTTTTAATATCAGCATCATTTATGCAGCATTCCTGCCAACATCTAATAACCCAGCACACCCCAACATCTTTAATGACACACACACACACACACACACACACACACGCTGCCAACAGACTGTTTATTCCACTGACATAAAAGAGAAAGCGAGCGAGAGAGAAAGAGACATAATGGGCTAAGACAGTAACAGAGAACCTCTCTGTCTCCATTTGTTAGTACTTAATCTTAATACGGCTGCTCAACTTAAATTAATAAATGTTAATAAACAGCAATCATTGTGAGTGAATGATACCGCAATGCTTTACTGGAAGGGTGAAAAAGAAGAGTAGGTTAAAAAAAGGTGGAAAGCATTGATCCAAGTCTTTGTAGATTTATGTGTATGCCGTTTGTGTGTGCATGTATTTACATCTCAGTATTAGTGTGTAGATGTGTGTGTGTGTACTGTGTATGAATGCATGTCTATGGTAATACTGGAAAAGTGTGTGCCCACAGTCTTTACTATAATGACCCTGGCTGGCATAGGGGAAAGTCCATTTAATCAGGAGCGTGTTATTTGGAATTCTCTCTCATGTGTGTGTGTGTGTGTGTGTGTGTGTGTGTGTGTGTGTGTGTGTGTGTGTGTGTGTGTGTGTGTGTGTGTGTGTGTGTGTGTGTGTGTGTGTGTGTGTGTGTGTGTGTGTGTGTGTGTGTGTGTGTGTAAATATACTCATTTATGTGTTTTGGGCGCAGAAGGAAATGCCCCATTAGGACACACCCTGACAGACAGTGCCACCACAGCCCTGATATTAATAATTACGGGAAGAGAAGGAACATACACACACACACACAGACACACAGACACACATACATACACACACATAATGACTCAAGAGACTTCACTACAGTAAGTCTCTTTAGTAACTCTACACTGGCTTTGACCATGAACTCTTTTACAACATTGATCATAAAACCATACGTTGAGAAGATAGTCCATGCATTTACTAAAACAACAAAAGTATAATTATGTACATGGAACTTTTTCTGTTGTTTATTTATTTTTATTATGTATATATCATAAATGGCACATATATACTGTAGCATTTTTGTATGCATATTCATGTTGTTGAGTGAATTGAAACAGAATTATGTAATATTAAAATATTACATTATAATATAAATATCACATAAAATGTTCTGGGTTTTTTAAGTGATGTAATATTTTGGTGTTTTTGAGACTTTCATTGACAGTGAATATATATTTCATAAAAAAAACGATTAGATTTATACACCTTGATTCTGTACATTAGCATCCTGAGCATATACAGTATATAGCATTGTTGTATTATTTAATTACAATATTAAAATAATATAAATTTCATATTAAATATATCAAATATTATATAAATACAAATACATTTCCTAAATATTATATTAAATATGGTATACTATAATATGTCTAAAAATAATTACAAGATATTGCGCTGTGTCAACATGAAAATTGACATACATGAGCATGTATGTGGTTGTTTGTGCATTTGTGACCTTGTTTTTTTTTTTTTTGGAATCGTAGTAGTAATGAGGGACCCTCCTCAAATCAAAATACCCAGAAGCCCCTTTGGCTCCAGCCAGCCTGCCACCACAGCACATGCATCCCAGCTGCTTATGCATACATGAGCATGTTAGTTAATGAACACATGCAGCACATACATGTATACAGTTTTTTTAAGCCGATACCACCTCAATGTGGCCAACAGAATTCACTGATGTTTTACTCAACCCTTATAAGATCATCAAACATGACTCCAAAAACCAGCATAAGTCCTGTATCTTTGACATGTCTAAAAATAAAGCTAACTCTTGTATTAAGTCTTGTTATTGCCGTTTAGAATTTATGTTTATTGATAAAGTATACATCATAAGTATAAGTATTGTTCTAAAGCAGTTTTATAGAGAATGTTTGATTTTGTAAAATAAAATCTGTGGGGGGAGGGTGAGGGGCGGGGGATTTGGGCTATTGTGGACTCAATTGCACCCATTGCAAAACCCCCCCACCCACTCCCATTTCCGGATCCTATTTTAAAATCATGAATCATGCCACCACTGTGTGTAATTTTTTGTATTTTTTGTATTTATTTTTTAATTTTAATGGTTTTAACAGCTCCGTGACATGTCCATGTGAGTCCCTGGGTGCAGCTCGCCCCACCTTAGGTATACACTCACACTAACACACTCTAGATGGCTGACCCGGTCCCACGTCGTCTTCACGCTGTTTCTGCAATGCTTGTGTATGGTCTTAAGTGCCTCCCTTTGCTCATTTGGCAAGACATTTCTTATGAATAATTTCTCTTTTGTTTTTTGCTAAATTGGATGCTGCAGTGTGCACTGGAGTGCCCTCTAGACCCTGCCATGTGGATTGGGACCTCGGTTGAGTGCTGGGCTAAACGGAGTACAATAACTGTAAGATAAAGTTTAAAATAAAAAACATATGTGCAATTTAAAGTTACACTGTGAGATGTCACTACAAGATGTTACTAAAAATGTACATTTTGGGATCAATTTTTTTTTTTTTCTGAAGCAGTAAAATGATTCCATACTAGGAATAGTGAGTAATGTGTGAGTAAATTTATTTAAATTTTGTGGATCTAAACTACACATTCTGAAAGAAATATGAAGATATACACACACACACACACACACATACATGACTCATCCATTCCTGAGGTATTGCAGTGTGGCGAAGAAAAATTATGACACACATGATAATTGGAGAAGGTGAAGTCATGCACAAGCAAACCAACAGGAAAGTGTCTTTCTCATCATTACATATTTATCTGCCTGTTAATGGCGTCTCCAGTGGCAACACAGCCCCCTCTTATTCCTGCCTCTGTCCCCACGAGGGCCAGTCCTCATTAAGAATCAACTGAATTTTTTATATTCTATAATTCTTTCATACTTCTTCACCATAATTTGCCTTGATTTGTGTTTAAAGGGGAACAAATTAACTTTTTCTTAATGCAGTGAACTCACAGACTCGTCCCAGCTTGGAATTAGAAAAGAAGGAAGCGATGGAGATTAATATTGAAAAAAGAAGGGCGTGCAGGGAAAAATGGCCCAGTGTCCAAATGTGACTCCTGTGGTTGAGAAAACATTGTTTAAGAACTGAGTAGGTGAATGAATTGGATGGTGGAGGAAATCGGAGGTTGGCTTTATAACTAAAGCAGGGTTTTGAAATGGAGTCACTTCTCTGGCTTGGCAGAAAAGCTCTTGATTAACGTCCACCGTTAGAGCGCAGGAACAGGCATTTTAGACTCTTTACACTGAATGGGCTGCTGGAGGCTCACTCCGTCTCTGAATTTGAAAATATCTGATAGGATGCCAAAGCAACGGTATGTAAATGCGCTGTGTCATTATTTAATATTTGTGTTGTGCATTTTGGAGTGTACTGTATATATGTCTTTGGAACATACCTAAATTGTTCCCAGAATTTCATAAAATAATATACACGACAAGCAAACATATACAGAATGAATGAGTTTGTGAATGTGTGTGTGTGGTCTCTTTAGCTAAGCTAACGGGTATTTTGCGCTGTTATGCCTTGTGGTCAATCTAATTATTCACCATCTTCAAACGTCTTTGACATTTCTTTTTCTCGTCCTTTTTTGTGGCCTCTGTTTGTTTCTCTGAGACATTGTAAGTAATACATTATGGAGAAACAGAGAAGAAAAAGAACAAACCTACACACTTCCTGTAAAGCGCCAACCCACACAAGTGAAATCGGAGCAATTTCATGGTCTGGCCTGCCCTCAATATTATTTAAAAAATACCCTGTTATTATTTAGGGAATAGAGAAAGAGCATGAGAGAGACACATGACTATTATCTTTATGTAGGTCCTTTAATTTTAATGCACCGCAGATTTATAGCTTAGCATTCCAG
Source organism: Gymnocypris eckloni scoliostomus (assembly GCA_027564155.1). Taxonomy (NCBI): domain Eukaryota; kingdom Metazoa; phylum Chordata; class Actinopteri; order Cypriniformes; family Cyprinidae; genus Gymnocypris; species Gymnocypris eckloni. The sequence continues at coordinate 6,529,748 of CM050425.1, read as the reverse complement.
TGTGGAGGCACTGGGCACCCCACCCTGGTCATAAACTCAGCAGGACAGCGCCACAGACTTCGATAGCTCAGCTGTGACACACTGCACCTTCTCTTGTATCAGAGCTCGCCAGATACCTCTTTACCCTCTCTCTAAATATCTGCTATTTACTTCTAATCCTATTTTACCACTGTTTTATAATCTGCCCCCCCAGTCCCCGTTCCCTGTTTTGGCATGCACACTAGAAAAAAAATGGCAGATTTATTGAGAAACATATGGGGGTCTGGGAACCTCTGTAAATACAATAGTGTAGCTCTTTTAGTCTTCTAACTTGTTGGAAAACGCTAATGATTACCCTGCTTTTGTACAAGAAAGTAGCACATGCAAACAATCTCACATCTCAAAGTCAAAAGTGTCATTTCTTGCTGTCTGTGCTTTTGCTTTACTTTTACTGTTAAATTTAGCAGTCACTTGTCTGTGCTAACTGGGATGGAATTTATCCCTGTCAGAATGACAGATGAAACCAACTTGCCACTATACTTCAAATGGTTGTTTAAAAACACATCTCTTCATAACAGATTATTTTGATGTAATTTATTTGTTCAGCTTCTTCCTCTGTTGAATTTCAGGCGGTCGATGTGTCAGCTCAGATGCTGTTAGTCGCCTTGATGGTCTCAAAACATGAGGCAATGACAAGCTATTTAATCTTGTGTATAATATACATAGTTAAACAATCATAGCCCAGAGCAGTCTGGTTGGATTTTTACCAGAGTTGATCACATACTCAAGTGCATTAACTCCAAGAAACATTAATTGAAAGGACACTTTGAATACTGCTGACTATTCCATACTGCTGACGCTTGTTTATAAGTTTAGGTAAGAGATCACTCTGGCCCAATTAATAACTCTTCAACTTTCCCACCAGGCACTTCACAGACAGCCCATGCAGCCACTGAAGGACCACTCTCCCATCCGAGAAGAACCTGTTCCCAGTTCTGTAGCTGAAGAAAACCCCCAAGTTAACGCAGGTTTAGGCAACAGGGAAGGGGTTAGCAATATCACAAAAAAACCTCGCTCCCGCACCAAGATCTCTCTGGAGGCTCTAGGCATCTTACAGAGTTTCATCCAAGATGTGGGCCTCTACCCTGACCAGGAAGCAATCCACACCCTTTCAGCCCAATTAGATCTGCCCAAACACACGATTGTCAAGTTCTTCCAGAACCAGCGTTATCACGTGAAGCACCATGGCCAAATGAAGGAGCTCGGATCTGAGGGTGGTGGTTTAGATGTAGCCGAATATCGTGATGAGGAGCTGCTGTCCAGTTCGGAGGATGCGGAATCCAGTGAAGATGGCCATGAGGAGATCTACAGTGGACATGAAAGCACACCAGCTGGAGCAGCCAACTCTGTCTCAACTCCAGCTGTTTCTTCAGGCCAGGATGAGAATAAAAACAAAGGCCTGCCTCTGGGATCAGTCAGACCCAGCTCCCTGCCCCCATGTGGTTCATCCCAAAGTCCCAGAGATCAAGCAGAATATCAGAGATAAAACAGTCTCAACAAAGACTATACTGTAGGTGGGGAAAGGCAAGGAGTGAGCACTTACAACTATTCTGTAGTGGAGGAGAGACAGCTTAGAAACGTACTGTCAAAGACACAGTGTCCTCTGAGGACCTGTAAAAGGCAAACTAGACAAGATCTGCATTTTTATTAAGGTGACATGTAAAGTTCTGGAGTAGAAAGATGAATTCTGATCTACTCCTGGCCTCATACCTCACAAATTACTTATAGGGATGGCATGGTACAGAAGCAACCCCTACGGCATGCTACAAGGAAAGAATTTGGTTGGCTGGGAAGCATTCGTTTTCTAGATGTAAATCATCCAATTAAGGCAAGATAGCTGCCTCAACCCCAACATGTCACAATCATTCAAACTTGCATGCTAAGAATGTCAAGAAGGCCAGTCTTTCACCGAGTGTTTCGTTTATAATCTGAGAGCAAGGGGTCTCTCACAAAATACCACTATCCACACTCCCTCTTTATCTCTACAGGGTTAAAATGGCAGGGACAGTGCTTCAGATGAGCCAGTGATCTCCTATAGGACACCAACAACTTCACTCCTGTCTGATCAGGGAGCCTAGTGGGTGGCTGTGGCTGTCCTCATCTTCCCCTCCATGATGGGGCATTCTGGCAGTAACCAACTAAAGTGGTCGGTTGGGTTGGAGGTACAGATGATATCTTGCGTGTACACATCAGCCCAGGAACCCTACTATAAACACGTGGTGTGCTGAAAGGTCCACAGTTAGCCCAGTGGCGCTTTTGAAGACCACGCCATCCTTCCCACAACCAGCCACAAGCATCATTCCAAGCAGTCCCACACAGTTCAAGAAATCACTCCTTTACCCCCACCATACATGCACACCCAATACAGACTGTGCACAACATCCCAATCCGTCACTCCTGTCCAGTGATTGAAGGTTTGCTTTATACAGATATGTTTAGACCGTTGGTTTCATTCCAGTTTTGCTCTCTCTACACTTAAATGACAGTGAGAATAAAACATAATTGGCTGGAGGACTGACTGCTACGGACAGAAGGACACTGGTGAGGGTGCAGTCTAACTGCATCTGCCTCTGGAGAAGAGCGAAGCATTTCCAGCAACGGCGTTTGCGTGGAAGTGCAGTAGTTGTTCTCTCTTCCGTCACCTCCCACAGTTTTCTCTTTTACTGACTGATGCCTACAATGTCCTGATTGGACCACACTTACCCACACCCTACTCTACAGCACTATTTATTGCTATCTTCACCCTCAATTATTATTGTTGTTAATGTTATTATTGTTATTATGGTTTTTCTTGCTGTTATTTTTAGTTCTATTTTCATGGTCTAATATCAGCTTTTGGCTTTAAGCAGATGTTTTGGTAATGAGAGATGTTGTGAAAGAAACACTGCCAAAACAGAGAGGAACGAATTAGAAGCAGTTACTGAAGTTACTGGATGAATCATGTGATATGTCCTGCCAATTTATCAGCATTATGTACTTTTCCAAAGAGAACAACACTTGGCAGATGAGGTGTTGAATATTAAAACAATAGAAATAAGAGGAATCATTGGAATTTATATGATCTTTTTGTGCATTCAATGAAAATAATTATTTTGAGCCAATCATAACTCAGCAAGCATGAACTCTGCATTCTGATTGAAACTTTGATCAGCGTAACTTGAGGCAACATGGCCACCTGTTGCAAATAATCCATGACACCGTGTGGATCCAGGGTTCTGATTTGTTTTTGAGAATCAGCTGCTACTTGCTCTTTCACAGATAATAGACAAAATATTGTTGTTAACCTTATGCTAACCCTTAAACTATTTTTGTTTCAAACGAGTGATAATTGTGGTCTATGTCCATGTTTTGTCTAATACAAATGGAAATGTTTGATTTAGAATCTTTAATGTGCAAAATGCTGATGTGGTTTTTGCAATTCCTTTGAGCATCCTGACTCTTTCACATTGGCACAGTGTCCACACCTGCACATGCCTATGACTAATGCGTTCCAGCAGAACAGTAGTTAAAAATGGGCATACACATATTTTTCTCAGACGGTATAGAAGATGGCATTCCAATCACAAGGTATACAACCTTGAGAAGTTGTTCTCTAGTACATTGATCATTTGTACCTGCTTATTATTTCACTGTGGCTATGCTGCATTTCTCACAAATATTCAAGTAAAGACCAGACTCTGGCTCCCTAATAAGATGTGCAGGCGACAAAAGAGCCTGGTGTGCTTCATACCTAGTAACTGTTGACAGCCTTAAAGACTATGATGTGATTCTCTGCTGTTCGCCTCTCCAGAGAGATTGAATTATTCCAACCATTTTCTGTCCAATTCACCCATCTGCATCATTGCCTCATTTCAATTTCACTCTTGCTGTTTGCTTGATTGCTCCCTAGTCTGCATTTACCAAAATCTGAACTTTATGATCAATCATAGGCGATTATACAGACCTGATGTATCTCCCTGTAAACTACCTAAAAAGCTGTGATTATGTGATTTTTCTTCAAGATCACTGAGAACAATCTACAGTCTTTCAGGTTATTTAACCCTCTTACTACACATTTGAAACCTTTAAGGTTAGTTACATTTACGTATCATCTTAAAATGTTAGAAGTTGCTTATCATATGTTGCATTTGATAATGGAAAGAGCTACTGAATGACGAGAAACCCCATCTCCTCTATGAATTCTTGAATACCTGCAGGTTTTGCAAAAGGTTTTTAATAACATGGTAGCGATTGCCTGCTTGATCTACACCTTACTTAAATCTGTCAATCATCTGCCACTTTTGGAGGCCTGCACCGCCCCTTTCGTTACACTCTGAGCATCTTCTCCAAATCTTGCCACCCCACCGAGTCTAGATCAGCTGGAGACAAGCACTTCTGATGAGTCCGTCCCTATACACCTCCCAAATTACCCTCATAAATGATGAAAGTATTTGCACGCATGTGTCTGTGTGTCCTAGACTGGTGTTTAACCTACCATGGGGGTGGCTTACCACTCAGCGGGAGCGAACAACCACGTACTTCTTTTCCTCCATCACCTCCTCCTCTCCATCTCTGTCAGAGTCAGTGGTGAGAGTGACGCCAAGGAGAAACAAAGAAGATTCCAAGAGTCCCTGATGAGCACTAGGTCAAGGTCGCTTCCCAATTATCCATGTCTTTCATTTTCATTCTGTCTTTTCAGTTCTCTCCACCATCCTCTCTGTTCCCTCATTTTCTCGTTCACCAGGCGAGAAAGTAATTGTTGTCTCCCATGCTGTGGTGTCGAGGTTAAGTGGAGGTGATCTTGTCTACTTGTGGAGAGGCTAGTTCCTTGAGAGGCAGCAGACTCCTGGAGCGGCATGGCATGTCTGAGAAGTGTTGCGTTTAAGACAAAGGCTTGGTTTGACTCATTTGTTTGGTATCTGGTCATCTACAAAGACACTATCACATTAGGCTGACTTTTAGAGATTTGAATGGAAAAACTGAAGGCCTCCAAGGCCACTTTCTTGTATTTACACACACTATTTAGACCATTCGATTGGGACGATCTGAACTTTGACTCTCCAAATGTTTATAATTTATCGCTTTGATATGAAATTTACAGGTACACAAGAATGTCCCAAACAAAACAAAAAAAGGATCATAATCATTTTCAATTTCTGAGGAAAGAAGTTCTTGCTTGTCTTGCTAATGCTTTTGTTTTTCATACAGTGCCTCTGAATTAAGCACAATGCTCCAGTTCTTTGCTTCGGAGATGACAAAATTAGACAATCTCATAATTTTCATCAGTTTTCATCGTTTTTGTACTCATAAACGCCTACAATGTGAATCAGGATTGCCACTCCTGAATTGGTACTTTCCTTGTCAATCGAATGCATTGTCATTATCACTAAGTGATAATTAACTTATGTGCATCATTTGGCTTCATTGTTTGTATGACAATGTTTTTTTTGTTTTGTTTTTTTATTTTTAATGCTGTTGTTTAAATAAAGTGCATTCAAGGAAATGGAACTTGTGTGTGGGTTTGTTCTACCTGCAGACTGTTGACAAAACTGGGTGGTCCACAAGTCAAATCGCTTTATCCTTAGTCCACATTACGGTCACAGAAGTTAAAAGAAAGCAGTGACTAATGTACAATGCTATGTTGTATTGAGCAGAGGGATTAGAAGTGGAGACAAATGAGTGGAAAGAAACAAAATACAGTTTCACTTGTACATTAAAGTAATCAAACAAACCATAATAGGAATCTTTTTTACTGGAAATGACAATTTAGCATTTCGTGCTTATCCATTTAGGAGAATTTGAATAAATAAATCACTTGATACTGCAATCTGGTGAGTAATGAAAAATATTCGAGCATATTGCTTCAATGTCTATCTGAAGTGTCTCTATAAATCAGACTTGCACAAGTAAATTCCTTAGAATCGGACATTATTCAAAATATCCATTTTGTCCCAACTGAAAACAAATCTGACTTTCATTTCAACACAATAAACAAGAACTACACTGAGGAAAAGTTTCCTGCATCAATAATTCCACGCCTTATTGAGTTTTACAACCTGATTGCTGCAGGCTTCTTTGCATTCATTCCATTGCGTGCTCTCTTGGGCTTATTGTGGGTTATGAAATGCGCATTTGCATACAAGTGATAAACTTCCACTGGCATTAACTCTGCTGAATTGCTTCAGCATATATGACAATTTTAGTTATCATTTATTATTCTGTGCAAAGATAAGGATTGCTTTAATTATGTGAAACCCCATCAGTCCCTTGACCGCATGTAGCCCTCAGTACTAAACCCATCGCCGAACTCTCTGAGTCCTCTCTCTGGCCACCTGCCAGGCTTCCCTCCTTTCCATGGTTCCCTTCTCTCTAGAACAGCTTGCAGTGGTGTCCTCTGGTTTTCATTCCACACCAGCCCTCCAATCTCCTAAATTGAACTTATTATTCGCTCAATTGGCTTGCTTTAACCCTTTCTCCCCCTCCACGTCCAGGCCTGTATGTCATTAGCCAGAGGATTTTTCGGTCGCATCGAGAGCGTCAGGAGCTGGAGGGGTGTAGCTATAAACCTGTGGTCCCTGGCAGGATTTCCAGTTGCATCCGCTGGAAGAGAGTCAGCACTCATTCTATGAGTGCAGTGGAGCCAGACCACCCAAAGAGGGATGTGTGGCCCAGTTTGTTTTCTGGCTGATGAGTTTAGTCCCAGCTGATAGCTTTGGCGACTTGGATCTCTCTCTTTCTACGCTCATTCATTCTCTGTCTCTTCCTCTCTGACGTCAACTAAAATCTGTATGAAACATATTAATGGCCGTCTGTGTCCGCTTTTATAACATATCAATAGGACAGGGTTCTATAACTGTGTGGATTTCATTCAATGCCAAATGATAAGAATGTAAAGTGCAGCTTTAGAGGTGTCAGATAAGTCATATAAGAAAGTACGCAAAAATGGACCCAAGCACCTGCTCTTTGAGATCATCTGCTTGAACACTGGAGTTCACAAATACCTCAGTCAAAATAATGCTACACATATTAGAAACTTGGGAATCAAGGGAATCAATGCCCTTAAAAACACTAAATATATCATGTGCATCCTCACATTAACAGACTCTCTTAACAAATTAATACATTTATTATTATTTGAAAAATTATATAAAATATGGGCACAATGAATAGTAAGATTTACAGCATATACCCCCTTATTTGTTTTATATTCTTCTGATTATAATATTTTTGTGATTGGTATGTAAAAATTCAAGTCTGATGTATGTATTGTTGTAATGTATTATTGTTATTATGATAAATATATTACACAATTATATTTACATATAATGTGTTTTTGTACATGTACATGTTTTAGTTATTTATGTAGTCTTTTTATAGAATGTATGGGTGCCACAAATAAAAACAAATCTTTCTATGACCTGAATACTTTATTTCACTTTGTTCTCTAAATAATATCTGCAGAATTACGGAATAAATTCAGATAATAGAATATACATTATATTTTGCTATTTTTGTAGACTGCGGTGTCATAATTTGAATTAATGTTTTTTTTTTTTTTTGCATTGTATTAACCCTCAATAAAATGGACCATAGTTTTATTACACTAAAAGTGTAGTAACAATGATTTCGTTTAATGTATAGATTACAATTTGTATAACCACAGTTTTACTACAAATACCATGGTTGAACTATGGTTAGTGTAGCAAAACAGTGGGTAATTTGTGGTAACCATGGTGTAACCATAGTAACCGTATTATTATTTTTTTTTGTTTTATTTGTAATAAAACCATGGCTAATTTTCATAAGGGAAGGTATAATCTTAAAAAAAACGTAAAAATCTCACTTTGAGTAGTCACTTTGCATGTCTGTCCGACGGTCTCTTCAAGACTAAGAAGACGGTTATTGGACAGAAAAAGCTGTTAGACTAGCGATGAGTTTTAATGCCGGAGGGTCTGTGACATCCTGCAACTGATGGAGCTATGAAAGCTATGTCTATGAAACCTTATCTACAGAACACTCATATGAAGATCACAGCAACTTCTTCTGTTTGACAGGTGAATATGATAATCAGGTCAAGGCCTCTGGGTAAGTGGGCATCACTTGGGCATGAGTGAAGCACGCACCCCTGAATAAATACTGGCCCACCAAAGCACCATCTAAAATTTCAAACACTGTGCTGTCTGTTTGTAATTATCAAACCACAGAAGAAGTGCGTGTGAGAAAACTCAAGAGGCCCATGTGGCCAAGGGCTTTAAGCGGACACAATAAAAGGCATCATTGTTTCTGTGGGAAAGGTTTAGATGTCGCACTCTGTGAGCTGTGAGGTCGTGGCTGTATGCGGTTTCCCTGTGTTGCTTTGTGTTTACATCAATGTGTCTGCGAGCAGGTCTGTGTGTGGCCTTTTTGACAAATACTTTGATTCTGTTTGTTGTATCAGCCCTCGTTAATGCTTTTTAAATTGTGCCAGGGACTCATATTTCCTGATTAAGTGACAAAAACATCCTGGAAAACAATGGTTTGCAACACTATAGGATTGCATGACATCAAATACACATCTAGCCTCGGTTCGGCTCTGGAGATTTATGGACTTTTGATGTTGTATGTTTTAGATGGGAACTGAGCGGTAGACACAGATTGGAGGGTGATGGACAGAGAACAGATGAACTGAGATTGACAGCTCTCTGCCAGGGGAGAGGGGGCAGCTGCCAGGGCACTGCTGCTGGGGTATTAGGGCCTGATGGCACCGTGATTAGGGGCCATTAGAGGTGAGAGAGAGGGGGCGGCACAGGACGCAGGTGCACCAATGCCTGTTATTACCCAGAATTCAGCGGGGTGAAGCGCAAACACACACCTGTGGTCTCCCGTTGGCACGCTCGCTACCCAACCCCCTAATCTCACTCCCGCACATTAATACACACACTGATAAACACACTAATACCCAGAGCGCACTTTCATACGAGCGGCTTCTTCCTCTCAAACCATTTGGCTTTTCTCTCACATTTTACATTTTTAAAACAGATTTAATAAATACGTTTTTTCAAATGCATTGCTTTTCAAATGTATAATTATATACAGTAAAGCTATAACTGTGTTAAACAACCAATTTGTTGGTTCAAAGTAAATAGGATGCTGTTTACACAAGGTTAAATAGGTCATTATGTTTTTTTTTACTAAAACTACAAATAAAACTATTAGAAATGGAAATAGTTGAAGTAGATATGCAAATTATTAGATGAAAAATAAGCATGTATACATTGTACATATATAGTATCTTGTATACTGTCCTGATAACTAACTGAATTAAAATAAGTTGAAGCAATGCCTTTTTGAAAACTAAAACTAAAACTGAAATAAAAATAAAATATTATAAAATAAAATATTATATAACAAAAAATAGTAAAAATTATAATATAAATAGTACAAATTGACAATTTATTTAACAAAAATTAGATTGAAAACTGAAAAATAAAATGTTAATTCAAAATATTAATCATTTCTATGACTATATATAAATAAAATAACACTGATTCACATACCCACCCTCATGTTGTTCTGTGGATCACAAAATCATGTATTTTTAAGAATGTTTTAACTGTTTTTGCCCCATAAAAGTCAGTTGGGGGCCAAACATTATTTTTGTATATATATATTTGTTGTTTCCGCAGAATAAAGACAAAAGCAGTACGGGTTTGAAAAACATTTTAACAGAATTCTTTATTTTTTAATGAACTTTGCCTTTAAGAACGGATATTAAAATGAACAAAAAGATATCTGAAGCTGGAACAAGTGTCAGAGAAGCTCAGTTGAGTTCCTGCTCATCATTTGAGTGAGAGATTGAGGATGGGAGGAAATGTGAGCAGTCATGATGACGTCCCGAGGGAGATCGGGCTAAAGCAGGGCATCTGTCACTGGCCCGTATCAGAGTGTCATACGACGACACTAATGCACCAAACAACAACACTCACATGAGCACAACCCAATCAGCTCTCATGAACAAACATTCAATTACCTCAACCGAGCATGAAAATCAAAACTGTCTCCGTTTGATTGGTGCCCCTAATTAGCTTGACGGCAAAAATAGAAATGGCTTCTGACAAACACAAGAATACTTTTATTCTGTGTTTCACAAAGTTAGCTATTGGATCTGACCTCAAAAGCAGGGATCTGATGGGATGCCTTGTTTACTAAGTAGTATATTAAGATTTGGTGGATTTATGGAGTCTGCACAGGAGGGACTGGTACCTGTGGCAAAAAACATATTTGTGGTAAAAATAACAACAAGGGTTGCAGTGGGTTTGATTTGTCTGATTTAATCAGTATACCCGTCAAGCACAATATTCAATATAAGAGGCCAAACAGCTGCTGCAATTAAAAATGTATAATGCGCCACATTTCTCTAAATCCCAGAATAACTAATCTCTTCTGTAACATGAAAAAAACATGAGAGGAAATGTAATGATTTCATCCATCAAAAACCTGAACAAACACACTAACTCACACATTAGACGGTCACATACTATCTGTGAGTTACCCTGCGCTGCACTTTCCACTCAGTTTTACAGGTGATGGGGTCTTTTAACTTTTCAGAATATGCAGTTTTCCCTGTAATTCAAAAATATACTTTATTAAAAATTATTGCATAAAAAATATACATTGATATAGAATTAGTAAGACAATATTTTGATTACTTTATTAAGTCAACATATTAAATGGGGGTGACTTAAATAAAATATTTTAAAAAGACAACTTAATAGCAATGTTATTCAGTTAAAAGCTTCGTAAAAACAAGGCTTTAAATGATTAGATTGAGCAAAATAAGTTGCTATTAAAACTAAAGAATTGAATAAATATGAGAACCACTTTTAAAATGCAAAACATCAGTGAAAATGCAATGCAATAAATTGACCCTTTATTGGTCCCATTTATGACAAATGTATGCTCGGTGTAATCGTTAAGATGCAAAGATGGTTGGTTGGTTGGTTGATTGATTGATTGGTTGATTGGTTGAAACATTTTAAAATACTTTTCCAACAGTGGACAAAAATTGATTTCATACAACCCTAACCCTAACCCAAAGGGAGGTTTGTTAAACTTAAAATCAATAGGAATGCTGTATTTGTGAATGGCACTGATAAAGGAATGCATTTCACAGGATTCTTCTAAGATGCCATCACAGCCGCCTCTCAGGCCCAAAGGAGACCAGGGCATGATGACAGGTGTGCGGAGCAGGCCTGCCCGAGGGGGTCCCGGGGTGAAGTGCCTCCGCCCCATCTATAGCTGATGCTTTCTGACAGACTTATGGAGACAGAGCTGCAAAATTCATCACAGTTCAAAACATCGTACTTTATCACCGTTTCTTTTTGACAGTTGTGTTATTGACAATTTTGTTTATATAAAAATGTCAAAAATATCAAATCCTAAAACATAAAAATTTGCCAAAACCTAATTCATTAAACATGAAATATCAACATATTTCCCCCCGTTTATCTTACAGTAGTTCATATCAGCACACCCGGAAACAAGCAAAGCTACAATATGGACATAGTATCAAAACAATGGGCTGTCCATTAACATGTAATTCTCTCAGTGGATTTCCATACGCCCCTTCTAATATCCTCCTTATGCAGTGACACATCATCCATGAATGATTGACCAACTCAGACGTGACATTGGCAAGTGCTGGACTCACTTCAGATATTAACCACGGTGCCAGACGTGACTGCGCAGCCCATCTCCCCGTCACTGATTGTCCCTTTACTGTTTACCTTATTAAAGCCTGACTGATTGCTGTCATTCTTTTATCTATCAGAGTGTTTCATCCATAGACTGATATTAGACTCAATTTAATAAACAGTAAGATATTCACTATTCTCCATCATCCGTATTGCTGCTATGTATATACCCTGTACAACCTGTTTGCATATTGTCCACAGTATACTGTCCTGCAAATTTTATAAAAAAAACATTTTTTTTTACCTATACTTATGTATAATCTCTTGTGTTGTGTTACATATTTTGCACTGTCCATTGAGCGGACCTGACTTACATTTCACTACTGATTATATTCTGTATAATTGTGTATGTAGAATAAAATTGAATCCTTGAATGCTATTATACTTAATATGTTCCTTTGTAGCCAAAGCAAGCAGAAACTTGTAAAGATTTACTATGCAGAAATAACTACCAAGAACTAAAGTGTGACATCTTGTGTGAACACATAATTAGGGCAGCGCTGGGGTTGTTTGACATCTGTTAATGGTTGCTATTAACACATTTGTGGTAAAGGTATATGATGAGGGACAAAATTCAAAATAATAAGCTTTGATCATTGAAATAATGGCATTTCTGCAAGTGTGATATTGCTTAATCTCAATAAACGAGAAGTTAACATTAAGATTCGTATATTTTACACCTAATATTGTCAGGTACTTCGTCTTTTTATGCTCCATGTTTTAGAACGAAACATTTGAATGAATGTTTCACTCAGAAAAAATCCTGTTTTATTACTGATTGAATTAGTGTTTCAGAACCAATCAGTTGAGTAAAAGATTCAATGAGTCACTCATACAATTATTTGTTTTGTTCCTGAATTAATCTGAGTTTTTGAACCACTGAGTAAAAATCGATGTTTGAGTAAAAATAATGTAATTATTGACTTAAGAGAGTCACTTGATTTGTTTCTGAATGAGTTTGTGTTTTTGAACAAATCCGTTGATTGAATGATGCAATGATTCACTCATAATTACAGTCACTTGTTTCATTCCTGAATGCATCAGTGTTCTGTAGAAATTGGTTGAGTGAATAATTCAATGACTCACACATAAAGACTCATAAAGTCACTCATACAGTCACTTGTTGCCACCTACTGGCATGACATTCTGTACCTTGCAGAAAGACTCATATTTGCATATAATATTGCTTGTTAAGCATTTGAATAGTCTAAGATTCTAGCCATCATGCACCAGGCCATGTGGTCAACTTGTCTTTACACTACATGCACAGATCCACACAATATATTTGAACCCTCTTTTGTATATGTGTGCCGCACATGCTTGTCACATTACCACACAATCCTACGCTAATGTAACTTTACACACATTATTCAATATTCATCAGCAAGCTGTCACATAATACACTTCTTCCGCCAACTCAATCACCCTACGCTGGTTAACATCTGACAGAGCAGACCAACCCCAAGAGCCCACCATGTCTCCGTTCTCCCCCTCCCGCTAGCCCAGCCACTGTGGAATGGAGTTTTTTTTGGAGGGTCTCTATGTATAGCTGTCTCAAACATCGCCCGCGAGGCCACATTCTGTGGACACTTGTGGCGGATGGTGCCGTTTACAATCTGTGGGCTCCAGTGATTGTTGGTCAGGAACGTCTGTGTAAAAAATAGGAAATAATGATGGGCTTGGTGCTTATTGTGCCTCTTCCTGGTATTAAAGGTCAGCGCTGAATGCCGAGCAAAAGACACAGAGCTCGTAAACAGGACTCAGAATAGCCCTAGTCCAGTAAGCGGAGAGAAGGGCGGTCCTCCCTGATACAAAGTTCTGTTAAAAAAGAGGGGTGAAAATGAAGGTTTGCATGGATGATACTTAAGTCACTTTCACTTAATTATTTTAAGTTACTGTTTTAAAATGTAAAGTTGCCATGACATAAAAACTACCATCATGTAACAATAACCAACTGAAACATTAAATTGTTTCAGATTAAAAGAGATTTATGCCAACTGCTCCCTGTGTGTACATACTTTTCCTGTGTTTGATATAATTAACTTTATCTTTCTATGAATGATGTGCAAAGAGCCTGCTTTATTAAAATCATCACATCACATTAACACAAAACAGCTTGAGATGCCATGCCACACACAGAACTCAGTTGTTTGTGAAACATGACAAAGGTTGAGTAAACTCAGTTACTGATCATATTCAATAGAGGAACAAATTCAAAACAAGATAAAGTAACTGCGACTACAAAATAATAAATAAATAATTAAAACAACTTTGCCAAATATTATTCAGACAAAGAAACCACATAAATGGCAGATGCCCCAGAGCATGCTGGGAAGAGGGTGAATGGGACTGAGCCACACATTTTTTTTTAGTATATGCCTATTTGGGGAAGAAAAAAATCCAGCTAACTTGATGTGCTTGTTAGTTTGTCTTAAAAAAATTTAAAACTACACTACTTTGACAAAAAACATTAGATCAGATCGGCTCAAAATGCAATGCTCAGTTTATCGGTTAATTCAAAAAATCATGCTGTCTGTGCATCAAGGGCTTTTTATTTTTTTATTTATAAATTTTTTAAGGAGAGAAAATAAAACACCTGTTTGTTTGTTTAGTTGTTTGTATGATTTGTTTTACCTACCTACCATTTGAATGAATGACATATGTTATAAGTAAGGCCTATAATACACACTCACCGGCCACTTTATTAGGTACACATGTTCATTTTCTTGGTAACACAAATTGCTAATCTGCCAATCACATGGCAGCAACCCAATGCATTTAGGCATCTAGATGTGGTGAAGACAACTTTCTGAAGTTAAAACCGAGCATCAGAATGGGGAAGAAAGGGGATTTAAATGACTTTGAATGTGGAATGGTTGTTGGTGCTAGACGGGCTGCTCTGAGAATTTCTAAAACTGCTGATTTACTGCTCAGTACCACCACTCCTATACAGAGTATGCAGTCTGTGTAGGGCACTAACTCCCAGGGGGGCACCATCCCACTTGTTCAAAAAAAAAAAAAAAAAACGTGACATACCGTTTCCGCATCCGCGCCCGCTCGCACCTTATGATTGCAGCTGAATGCTAATTATCATAATTGATCCGGCGCGGAGAAAAACGAAAAGAAAAAAAAGATGAAGCCCGTGCATCACCTTCATTCTCATTCATAGTCCTGTGATAGCCTATTTATTTTGGCTGTTGACTTTAATAATGTTTTAATGTTGGTAATACTTTCACCACCAACGACACCTAATAGACTATTCCATGTTCCCTTACGAAAATTAGCCATGGTTTTAACACAAATAAAACCAAAAATCGTGGTTCTTGTAGCCATGGTAACCGCAAATGAACCATGGGTTTGTAACTTACATAATCATTATTGACAAAGAAGTATTAAGATTATTTTTTTTGTGGTTATAAAACAGACCTAAGCCAACAACAGCCTTTAAATTACTTAAAATGCATTACATAAAACCAATGAGGCAGTAATGATTGGTTAATTAATAATATGGTTTTATTGAGTAACACTGTTAAAATACATAATGTACATTACCATGTTATTACAAATGCCTGCAAAGGGAGCCAGAGGCTTGGTAATTGTTGTTACACTTACAGGACGATCATATCCTTGTTTAAAATTGACTAAACATTTAATTCAAATATCCACTTAATCTTTCAGTTTTTGCCACCTTTTTGCTATAGATGACACAGCCTCTATAATTTCTTCAACAAAAAACATGTGAACATCACAACCCTTACAAAAATGGACTGCTTAATTTTCTTTTTGTGTGATTTCTGAATGCTTAAGACTATAAAATTAATCAGACAACTGTATTAATAAAACAATAGCCATATGTAACTTTTTAGAGCTACAATAGTAATTTGTAAATACATTTAATTAATTTACTTTTATATTTTATTATAAATATGTTAACTCATTAACAATGAGTTAACTTTACTCAAATGGCTTCCACAGTCACCAGATCTCAATCCAACAGAGCACCTTTGGGATGTGGTGGAACGGGAGATTCACATCATGGATGTGCAGCCGACAAATCTGCAGCAACTGTGTGATGCTATCATGTCAATATGGACCAAAATCTCTGAGGAATATTTCCAACACCTTGTTGAATCTATGCCACAAAAATTGAAGGCAGTTCTGAAGGCAAAAGGGGGGTCCAACCTGGTATGGCAAGGTGTACATAATAAAGTGGCCAGTGAGTGTATAAGTTCATATATATGAAAGCGGCTTCTGTCTTTTGTCTTATACAAAAATGTATCCACGATCACCCCCTGAACTGTCAAAACTTGTGAAAGACAAGTGAGCTTCAGTTTAGTAATTTCAGTGAGTAATTCTCTTAGAGATAATGCTTTGGTGTTGCTAAAGGGGCATAGAGCCTTACTGAATGGGCACTGGATGTACCTATTACAAAAAACATTATGAAACATATGTGAATCAATATGTAACATTTTCTCACACCAGTATCTGCTCTCATCATTCTCTCCTCCCCTTAAGTAGTGATTAATGAGTTCCCAGGCTGGTATGCATGAGCAACACGGCTGATTTCTGACCCCTCAGTAGTTAATGGCTAAATGTCAGTCATTAAGACAGTCAATGCAGTTGGTATTAACTTTCCACTCTCTGTATAGGTTACATAAAGATGCCCAAAGGAATCACAGAGATCTTTCATCATGGAAAAAAAGAGAATGATACCCAGATAAGACAGCTACAAGATACAGACCTTACTCACAGTCCATTCATTTATTCATATTCATGCTACGATTCAGGGTGAGATATTTTGAATTGTACACTATTTTAGGTCTTGCGTACATGTGTGTGTGTGTGTGCAATCATGCGTGTGGGCATTGTCTTTGCATTACCCCGTGTGGGCGGCTGTATTAGCTCACCTGTGCAGCACAATGCCTCATGTCTCCGCAGTCACACTCAATTAGCCGCCACTGAGCGCGTGCAAGGCTGCCTTTCTTGTTTGCTGCCATTGGCTGATGGCCCCGGTGATAGTATTGAGCTGCTGTCTCCTCTCCAGCCCCAGCATGCAGCACTCTGTCTGCAGATGGCTGCGATGATAGCATTCTCAGCTGCACCGGGACGCTTTCATCTGCACATCTCCCGGCCCGATGCCAGGCACAAGAAAGTAAGGGCATGAACTGTATCCGGCCACCCACTGCCTTACTATGGCCTGTCCAAAGCAGAGGTCACACAGGTTAGGGTTGCCACAATAGGGGAAGACAAACTTTTGCCACAATGTAAACAGTGCTAACTAGGGCTAATGAACAGAAGAGTGACAGGAAAGAATCCTCTTCTAATATACTGTAAAGCACTAGGATCATGATTTGTTCTTATAGTTTATACCTCATCCAAAGTTTTGAAGGGTATCCTTGATTCACTGTGAA
Source organism: Gymnocypris eckloni scoliostomus (assembly GCA_027564155.1). NCBI lineage: Eukaryota > Metazoa > Chordata > Actinopteri > Cypriniformes > Cyprinidae > Gymnocypris > Gymnocypris eckloni. Next base: position 6,512,587 of record CM050425.1, on the reverse strand, counting down.
AATTTAAATTGTTTTGTATGTTGCTTTTTGGTTATTTTACGTCTGACCATTACTAAACTTTACCATATTTTTAACTTAATACTTAATCAGAACAGACAGTTTAACTGGTATACGGTATCTTAAGAAGCCATTGCTAAGAAAAGGCTGAAAAGAGTGTTTTTCCAGAAATAAAAACGTCATGGATTTAAATGCAAATTCTTCCTCTCATATGTTATTCATTTAGTGTGTCTTAACGGCTTATAATGTGAAATACAGTATAATATAAAATTGTCTATATAAATATTGTTGGCACTGAAGCCTAGTCAGCATTAGTGTTTAAATACAGTACATTGAGCCGTAATGCTCATTTTGGAGACACAGGTTTAAATTTAGGATGTGAATTTGCATGCCTTTTCTGGTATAGTGAATAAAAATGGTTTGGAATTTACATTAAATCAATTTCAATAAAATGTTTCAAGTAAATATCATACATAATCAGAAAGAATCAGCATGTAACACATTATATTAAACATGACATTTTAAAGTAGACACACTGAAATAGTAAAACATACTCCACTAATCTTTGCTTTATTTACAACTTATACTAAAACATTTTACAGTGTAGTAAATAGGCCAGAAAAGTAACTTGCATTATTAACAGTTCAGGGTAATGATTCAGCCAAAGGTCACCACTGTCTTTCATGATTGACAGATGTTCTCAGATGTTCTGCATCATCTGGTCAAGTCGTAGGAGCAGTCGTGGCCTAATGGATAGAGTGTCGGACTTGTAATCCGAGGTTGTGGGTTCGACTCCAGCAGGAATTGTCCACGATTGAGGTGAGACCCTTGAGCAAGGCACCGACCCCCCAAATGCTCCCCGCCGGGGGTTCCGCCGCAGCGTTGGCTGCCCACTGCTCCAGTTGTGTGCACACTTGGATGGGTTAAATACAGAGCACAAATTTCACTGCTGGTTATACTCTGTATAATTGTGTATGTGACAAATACAAAATTATTCTTCTGATTCTGTAATGACTCTTCTCAGCTCAAGTGTGTGTTAATGATGAATCTGACTCCACTCTTGAGTGGCACTGGATGGCTTTTAAGGGCAACGACCTTCTCCCTAATAGATGACCACTCAAACAGTCATCACTCACCCAACACCCATCATTATCTGTGAATGAATCATTGGTTTATTCATTAAGGACACTTTCACCAGGGAAGAGGTGACAAATTCAACCAAAGGTCACCACTGTCTCTCATGATTGACTTCTGTTCTGCATCATCTGGTCAACTTGACACCTTACACTTGCCTCTTTAATTGTTAGGTGGTGTGGTATAGTAGACAAAGCTTAAGGCTGGTAACTGGAAGGTTGCTGATTTAGACAATGCAAAAAATAAGCTATATGAGCTACTATAACCAACGAGACATTTAATACAAGAAAATTGTAGGAGTCCTTTGCTCTTAGAAATAAAGGTGCTTCATAATGCCATAGAATAACCTTTTTGTCTAAATGGTTCCATAAAGATTATAAATAGGTAAGGAAGAGATGGTTCTTTAAAGAATCTTTGACTGAATGTGTCTTTGTGGAACCAAAAATGGTTCTTCTATGGCATCGCTTGAAGAACCTTTTGAAGCAGGGGCGAAATAATTGTAATTAGCATATATACGTTTAATAAATAGAATTGGTCCTATCTATTTTATGGCAACATATAGTACATGTTTCAGCAAAGTTTTTATATGTGTTTTTTTTTTCCTTTTACCAACAATCTGCTCACTAGTTGAATGACAGTTTTCTCTAAACCTGTTTTAGAATGACATTTACTGTGAAAAGTTCTGTTACAAACTGAAAACCTTTTCTTATTTTCTAATACTGGAAAGAAAAACGATACAGTGTGGACTTCACACAAAGTAAATCATTTTCCAGCTAATATTTCAATCATTTATTTTGGATTGAGTACAATGACAAATATAAGTTAATCATTTCATTTTGTAAACATGGTGTCTTTACAATATTACTATTTTCTCCACACAATATACATCTGATAGATGTATGTCTAGATTGTGTCAACAGTGCTAAACAGTTAAATAGTGTTTTCTGTTTTCAAAATCCACTTGACTCAAAAACAGAGCACGCTTAAGATCTCAGAGGCAATCCTTTAAAACGTTTCAGTTCTGTCATTCGACTCTTTTGCCTGTTCAAGCAGCTGACAAATTCTTATCAGCACTTTACTGGAGGTGCTTATCTGGATGGCTCTTTTAGTCCCATGGGTCTGTGATGCCCACCCTCCAGGGCCACATCCTCACTCCACTGCCTCCCCAGAGCCCCTCTTGCATTGTCCAAATCTGTAATTGTGGTCTAATGGCCATGTTTGAAGCCGATCTAGCACATAAACAGGCGAAGGAAGTCTTTAGAGCCTTAATCACTCAGTCCCTCCCTCTCTCTCTCTCTCTCTCTCTCTCTCTCTCTCTCTCTCTCTCTTACGTCTCCCCTCCTCCTTCTCTCTCTCTCCCTTCTCTCCTTCCTCTCTCTCCTTCTCTGGTTCAGCCGATCAGGCCCCTGCTTCCCAGACAACTGCAAACAATTAGGCAAATTAGTGGCTCCGCCATCACCATCAAGAGGCCTGCTTGTTTATATCTTAATTGAAGCGAATGTCAAAACAGTCAAGGTTTGAAAGAAACAAGATGCGTCCATGAGATGAAATTCAAACTGCCAGCCAGCCCAAATATTAAGAGTGTTTGTTTAATAGCGTGCGACCAACTGGGAAAAAGAAGGATATAAGAGAAAAAAGAGAGGCAGAGAGAGAGAGAGGGTAGGTATAAAGAATACATATGGGGAAAATTCATGCAAACATTTTCCACATCTGTTTATAAGATTTATTTTATCTGTTTAACCCCTCTGCCCTAATTTTTCTGTATATGTGTGCATTCGTTCTCTGTCTGAGGGCATGGGGAATTTCAGACCTTGGATCCGTACGGACGCACACAGTCATTGTAAAAGCTTTTTGCTAAATAGAGAGAAAAAAATATGCACTATTCCCCTCCCCCTCCTCCTGTATACATAAATAAACAGGAATGACCTGATTGAGATGTAAAAGGCAGGGACTCGGCTCTGGGAGCCATTCGTTAGAATGATGCATTAACCATAGTGTTCTCAGCAGGGCCAGTGGCATTATGCACACTAAACAGGGATCGCTTAAACTAAAAGGCCTTTCCCATTACTACATATTCATTCTGGAGGAACGAAAGCACTTGTGCTGTTTCTTGTTCTCTTGTGCATTGTTGTGCTGATAAGTGACTTTGCCACCTACTAGTGATGTGCCTTAAGCAGCACCTTTGCAGCTACGCTCGGCCTCCTCAAATGCACTCCTCAAATGTCTCTGTGAGTAACTCAATACAGCAGTTTCCTCGTGTACATGAAACGCATGCAATAGCACAATTCAGAGTCACTATAACTAAAAATCGCAAAAATGATAAGCAGATATGATGGCAAAAGCAAGTACCTTCAACTTTGAGCTTTTAAAAAAAAAATAAGACTGACATGTTGTAGCAATTCTGATAGAATAATGTTCTAATAATAGCATATATCTGTTTTTACAGCAGTGTATACAATACACAATATAGCAGGAATCTAAAACTCAAATGCCAAACTCATAAACTGTACATAAACTATAAAGTTATTACTTCAATTATATACAAGAGGCTTGTTATATTATACATTTGTATAATATATATTATTAAGTATAAAAATAATATATATTATACAAATTGTGTAAACACTATTGTTCAAAAGTTTGGGCTCATTAAGATTGTTTATGTGGCATTTATTTGATAAAAAATACACAAAAAATTATTCCTGTGAAAAATCATTAAAATATTATTTAAAATAAAAATAAATATATATTTTTAAATGCTATTTATTCTGGTGAGCAATTAATCCAGTCTTTAGTGTCACATGATCCCTCAGAAATCCTTCCAATATACTGATTATATACTCAAGAAACATTTATTATTATTATCAATAAAATATGTATCAAGTTTTTTAGAAACATTTTCCAGATTCTTTGATGAACAGAAAGTAAAAGAACAGCCTTTATGTGAAATGTATTTGTTTTTTATTTGCAACAATATAAAGGTACTGTCAGCTTAATTCCATTATTGATGCATTTTTAATATCATATTATAATAAAAAAATTGTTAACATATTTTTTTTTAGAATTATTTCTAATTATTTCAATAATTTAAAATAGTTTTGTGGTTCAGATTTAAGAATAAATGATTATCAGCATTTATATCATCATTCATATCTTGAAAGGTCTCATATTTTCACAGGGCTTTTTAAAGCGTAATAATGTATTCTCAGAATTTGGCCTGCTGGCCAGTAAAGTGACATTCTAATAACAAGAACAAGGTAACAAAAAAAAAGAAAAAAAAGAAAGACAAGACAAAAAATCCCACTTAATTTTATGTTTGCCTTTCATACAAAACACAGCCTTGTAGGGAATATATTCCAGATACTACTGGCAATACTGATCGTTGTGTTCAGTAGATGGATGTTTATAGAGCAGGTGAGCTCAGAAAGTTTGGCTCCAGCATTAGGGGCCCAGACAGACATATAGACTCTACCTATCAGGCACCGGTCTGCACAGAGCCCACGAGTATCAGCGCTCTAATTGGATCAGTGGCACGAATGTGATTACCGCTGGCGTATTTATTTACATAATAATTATTATTGCCAGCCCTGTGGTGCCAGAGGATGTGGAGGGGGAGGGCCAGAAATACGTGTGTGTGTGTGTGTGTGTGTGTGTGTGTGTGTGTGTGTGTGTGTGTGTGTGTGTGTGTGTGTGTGTGTGTGTGTGTGTGTGTGAGAGAGAGGTTGTTGTACGTGCCTCCCCTTCAGTGCAGAGCTTATATGATGGCATTATTCTATTAGTGCTCCAGTGTGAAGTTTGAAATGAGCTCTGATTGGATTAGTTAACGGCGAGGACTAGATAGTGCGGAATGAGGTTAGCGGCAGCACACGCTCCGGCGGCCGTAATTAGGGGTCTGTCCAGGGAGAACGTTTGGAAGTGTGCCAACACGCATCAATGACTCCTCCTACCGCAAATATACAAATATTAGATTATGGTCGAATGTATTTAAAGCGTGTTATTTACTATTGTTATTTATTGCTTATCTGTTCCAGTCAGTACATACCAACATATCTATCCATTCATTCACTTTCCTAGCCAACTGTCTGTATATCAGTCGATTGATCCGTCCATCCCTTGTAGTGTCTTGAAGCATCATTGTTTGCTAACTCAGTTCTGTTGAGTGTAGTTAAAGAGTTTAGTAAGTGTGTAATGGTGTTTAATCACAGTGTTCCTCAAACAGCCCATTACAGCAGTGTTGAGTGGCAGCATTACATGGCGCCTGCGGGGTCTGAACAAACCACCTTTTGTTAATAAGGCTCCATTAATCAGAGCATTACAGAAGCCACTGGACCACAGGGCCATGCCGTGCATGATAAATATCCTCCAAACAGAAACAATTTACCCACCCCGTCTAAACATACCTCTATTGTGTGTGTTGTTTGTTTGTGTGTGTGTGTGTGTGTGTGTGTGCACGCAACAATACATGTGGCAATTGTTCCCGTGTTGTCCCATGATTTGTCTCCCTATGTATATACTAATTACATTCCCTAAAAACACACCGACTGTCCGTTTATGTGCCTATGAGGCAGAACAATGCTTCGCTGGCATGTGTGCATGTGTGTTTGTGTATGTGTGAACAGTGATCGGCACAGGGCGGAACAGGAACCACGCACTCTGGCTAAAGTGACCCTAAGGAGCAGTTGAGGTTGAATGTTGGAGGGCTGCCTGTGGGCCGACGTGTCTGCAGACGCGGCCGCGTCTCATTCAGTGCAGAGAGTGTGCTGTTCCCTGTCATTACTGCAACTCCTCCAGGACCAAACACTGTCCACCCAAACCAGGACTTAAAGATTATGTGAAAAATGCAGCCTGTATTCATGTAAATCGGCATTTTTAAAAATAGATTGATTGATTTACAATGCAGATTTTATCAGACAGAAAGAAATGGTAACTTTTTACACTAAGGTTCAATTTGTTAACCTAACGTATAGGTTATTGTTCATTTAAATATACTAACATACATTTTTAAAATTTGAAATAGTACAAATTAACTTAAGCTAATTTATCATACACAAACATGACTTAATAATGAACAATAGACAACCTAAATTAATAAATGCTATAATTATTTCTTAATAACTAATGCATTAATTAAAGTTAACAGCTAACCTTATTGTAATGTGTTACCAACACATTTTTATTATTTGTAAAATAATAATACAAAATAATACTAAAGAAAACTATAAAGACTTTTTCAACTTGACCTAAAAGCAGTAATTTTCTATTTTAAACATTGATTTGGACAAGTAAAACAGTAGCTCTGATCTGAAGAACCATCTATTATATATTAAATTATATATACAAATGATTGAAGTTTCAGAACAGCATAAAGTCATTTGTGTATATTTTACCTCCAAACGATTTCCATTGAAAGATCAAATGCTGAATAATTATGCAACCTTGTCTTTTAGTGAAACAAACAGATACTTATCCGAACCAAGTAAAATCATTTCAGAGATATTCAAAGCCCATAAACATATTTAAGCATCTAAAAGACGTCAGAGGCTGTTGAGATTTTGACCGTTTTGTTAACATACATAATGCATATTTAAAAGTTTCAAGTAAAATATTTCTCCTCTGCTCAAGATGGCTTTGTCCTCCTGCTCGTCCCCGTTGCCTTGTTTTTGTCCTTCTTGCTTTGATGGAGAATAATTTGTTGTGTCAACTCCACTTTTTCTCTATTCCTTTTCCTCATTAGTGACATTCTGTTCATTTTGGTATCCCACATTCTCGACCACCATCCCTTCTCCTCCTTCCCCTGCCTTTTCTCCCTCTCTCTTTCTGCAGAATGTCTAATTCCAGAGCTGGGATCTTCACAACAGATAGCGCTAATTTCATTAATTATAAACCAATATGTTACTGGAAGCCTCCGGAGACTCCTGGCCAACACCGGCATCTGGTCCGCAGTGCGGGGGGGAACTGAAGAGGTTAGACAAGAGAGTAGACAAGGAGTGAGAAAAGAAAGACAAAGATAGAGGGATTAGAGAGCACTGTCCTTGTCATCAGTGGATGAGAGAGACCGACTATGAGATCACGTCCCTATTCTTTGTCTAGAGGGGTGTATGGTCGATATTACTGTCTGTCACCATAAAGCCATAAAAACAAACTCAGAACAGCTCATTGTCTGAGAGTATCTACAGACTAAAGATCAGGATTCAAACCAAAAAACGCTTGGGAAGTTTCTGATGGATGGATGGATGGATGGATGGATGGATGGATGGATGGATGGATAGATAGATAGATAGATAGATAGATAGATAGATAGATAGATAGATAGATAGATAGATAGATAGATAGATAGATAGATAGATAGATAGATAGCACTTTATTTTACAGTCCTGTTCCTTGTGTACATACTATGTACTTATTATAGTAATTACCATAACTAGGTAATAACTAAGTACTAACCCTGAACCTACCCCTACCCCATGTTGTTACCTTATATTACCAGTACTTTCTTAAGTAAGTACACTGTAGATAGATCATGTAAGTACACATAACGTAAAATAAAGTGCAACCGATAGATAGATAGATAGATAGATAGATAGATAGATAGATAGATAGATAGATAGATAGATAGATAGATAGATAGATAGATAGATAGATAGATAGATAGATAGATACAGGAATGGACGTGAAGCAGCTCTTGATGAGATGTGTACACTAACAGGTGTGTCCCTCACGGTTTGCTGCCTCCTGCTGCACACAACAGCACCCAATCAGTCGCGCTTCATGTCCACACAACGGCATTGTGGGAGATAAATAAATAAAGGAGCCCCTCGAGTTTTGGACATTAATAGCAATTGTGTGTGTGTAAACTGCTTCACATCGTCCTCTCCACTCACAGCTGCCCCGTAATCACTGTTGGGTCATGCAGCTGATGAGATGTGTGTGAAACAGAGAGAGAAAGACAGCATATGGGACGGAGCCATGTCAGTTGGTGAAGTTTGAATAGCGCTGAGAAAAATTATTTCAAATCTGACAACATCTAGGGAGCAGCACATCTGGCCCACTCACCGTCAAATGATTTTCCCACCTGCTTTCAGTTAGGCAAATTATGATACAGCACAATGAGGGTGCGAGGAAAGCAGGGAAGATGGAGACTGTAGAGAGAGAGAGAGAGAGAGAGAGAGAGAGAGAGAGAGAGAGAGAGAGAGAGAGAGAGAGAGAGAGAGGGAACCTCAGAGGGCGAAACAATTTGGCCATTAATGGTGAGAACTGAGACGCTGTGACCTTGGAGGTTGAAGATGATGACATGACACGATGGCCACACCAAGCCACTAACAAGCAGTCTGTACAGAGCAAGCGCCAGAGTGACTATAATCTGGAGTTCCAACATTCATTAACTACCTCTCAATATACCACCATCTTGCCAGGAGCAGGGATAATTGTAACGCTCAATAAATGTAACATTGGTATTAACTTAATTAACAATGCACTCATGGTGACACAGTTTTAAGGTCATAATTTTACTTACAGTAGATCAAGTCATAGATCTTTTTAAACAGCGCATTTCTTACAAATAGAAAAAAATATATATTTTTTGTCAGTATGAATGTATGAATGAATGTCTCTAGACAAGCAACTATGACAACACCATCATGTGCCTTAAGTGTTAATATTAAAGTATGGACGAGAAACTACAGTTGTATTTCACTGAAGAGTGTTGGGCTTTTAAGAGATGGTTTACATTTTATTGTAAGATGCATTTTCAGTTCATTTGTTTGTCTAGATTGCTGTGTGTTTATTTAAATGTATTTGACTGAAGATATGTATTTTGTATCAATTAACGATATGTACTGTACACATAAAATAATTATTTGGGGTAAAATAAAACAATTATTCAAATTTTAAAGCTTTAAGCTAAATTGTGAGTATAGGATGAACAATTACTGATCTTTAATGAAATATAAGGTCTTACAAAGGCAAACCATTACAGTTTCATCAAGTGTTCAATGCTTGTAAAATGGTTACGTTGTAATGGAACGATATTAAACTGTTTTCTAAATTTAACAATGAAATTTATTCCTGTGATAAGCAGATATGAAATATGGATAGGATTTTACAAAGGGACAAGATCTATAGGAGCCATCAGAGTTTCATCACGTGTTCAATACTTGTTGGTTCTTACTAACAGCAAAATGGTTCCTTTGTAATGTTCACAAAAATAATACTACTATTCATATCAATTTTCATCCAGTAAGCCTTATTTCATTAGACTGAGGCCAAACAATAAGTCTGTTAATTTTGTTCATGCCAAAATCCCAAATTCTGTCAGGACCATTTCATATACAAAATATTAAAAAGATTTACAAGCATAAAAGCAATGAAAGCATTAAAAATGTTGTGAGTGGAGGGAATGTCACGCAATGAACACAAAGCCTCTAATGGTGATAAAACCTGCCTGGTCCATAAAACAGACATGGCACTTGTGTGTGTACTGCCTCTAGAGTTTATTAAGAAAATTGCAGAGGAACCCAAAACAGAACTTTTGTCATTTCGTGTCAAAATAATTGTGCTGGTAGTTTCATGATCGACAGTTTTGCTTTAGTTGCTAAAACACTACATATGTCTTTACATCAAATGAGAAAAAAGTTTTGTATTTGCATCGTTCTTTCAAATTAATATTGTTTGTATTGTGAATGACTTTATGCATGCGCCAGTTCCATTTCAGCTAAGATCAAAACAAATATTTACGCATTACCTGCGTCACTATAGATTTGAGTGAGTGTATAATGCCCTGTCTCAGTGACAGTAAATTATCTTTTGCAATCATAGAGACAGGACACTATTGCACATCATTTTTCATGATTTACTTTTTATCATTCCACTGAGAAAACACACATGTATATTTCTGATAACCGCAAATGTATGCTGTATTACTGCTATAGAAACAGATCTACTAAACAACTATTAAGTGTTGTTCTAACTGACGACCCCTGCTGATCATCATATGAAAGGTTTTAGTTTGGCTTTGCATGGTGATGAACCAGTGGGGATGAAACGTGTCCTTTGGACTGCTGGATAATCCCTCGTCATAAACATCTCCATCTCACCCACACCCACCGAAACACATGCACACACACACACACACACACACACGCATGTTGGTTTTTATGGTTTACGGGGACTTTCCATAGGCGTAATGGTTTTTATTCTGTACAAACTGTATGTGCTATTGCCCTACACCTACCCTACACCTAAACTTAGCCCTCACAGGAGACGGTGCATTTCTATTTTCCCCCCAAAAAACTCACTCTGTATGATTTATAAGCATTTTAAATTATGGGGACACTGAAAATGTCCTCATAAATCACCTTCTCCTTGTAATACCTATGTCATACCCATGTCATTATACAAATTTGTGTCCTCATAAACCACATAAACATGCCCACACCACACACACGCACACACACACACACACACACACACACACACACACACACACACACACACACACACACAGATAGATAGATAGATAGCAAGAAAGATAAGATTTTTAAAGGGATCAATGAACAGCAGCTTATTACACCTTAACTGATAAAAAAAGTCTGATGGCTGAATAAATGTAACCTAAGCTTCATATTTGAATTAATACAAAATATTTTAGGACAATCACATGCAAACCACACAAAAAGAAGTGGATATCATAATTTATTGACAGATATTCACCCGTGAGCTTGGTGTTTTTGGTAATGAGTCAAAGGGAGTTGCATAGAGTGGGTCTGACGTGCCGGGATAGTGTTTCATGGGACACCGGGGCTCTCTGAATTTGTTTGTGTGTGCCACGCTCTGTTTGTCAGAAGGTACCGCATGTTATTTGGTTGTTGTGAAGGGTGTGTGTTTGTTTGTAATAGTTACCCCTAGATTGACTCTGTAACCTAAACATCTCAAATTGTGATGGCAACATTATGTTTTTCATCTCATGCACATAGTTCTATTCCAACATTCTAATGCATATACAGAAATATCCACTCACATACGTAGCACATTACTGTCCAAAGTCAGTAAAAAAAAAAATGCTTTAAAAGAAGTCTCTTATAGTCAGAAAGCTGCATTTATTTGATCAAAAATACAAAAACTAATAACAGTCATAACATTTTTAATTACAGTTTTCTATATTTTAAAATGTAATTAATTAATGTGATGGTGAAGCTCAATTTTCAGCAGCAGTCTTCGCTGCCACATGATCCTTTTGAAATCTGTTGGTCTTCAAGAATTTTTTTATAATTATGCTAATAATGCTTGTGCTGCTTAATATTTTTGTTTAGACCATTTATACATTTTTTTCAGGATTTTTGATGAAAATTTAAAAGAACAGCGTTTACTTGAAATATAACTCTTTTGTAACATTATAAATATCGTTGCTGTCACTTTTAATCAACTTAATGCATTCTTGCTGAACAAAAGCATTAATTTATTTTAAAAAGAAAGAAATAAACTGAAAATTTAAATTTTTCAAAGTTTCACATTTGTATTCCATTTTTTTCTCATTTAATGAAATATGGGTAAAACAGATTTATTTAGGATAATTCCTATTTTCCACTAATCAGACATCATATGTCTGTCATATACACCATGGTTATTATTGATAATAAAAACTATTTTAATAGGCTAAAATATTATATTTGTTAACTAAAAACTACCTACTAAACTAACTGAAAATGTGCATAAAAAAACACTTTACCTAAACAAAAACTATATAAACAGAAACTAAATAAAATAAAAATGAAAAAAATATTTTGAATTTAGCATTTTTAGTCAATGCTGATTGGTCTGATAAGTCTACCAAGCCCGACTTCTGATTATCAGTGTATCCTGTCCGAGTAGACCTCTAACATAAGGTGGGCCAGACAGTTGAGGTTGTGGGAGGTTTGGTGGTTTCCAGGGTGGGCCAAGTTCATGATTAGGTGGGCCAGGCCCTGTGGAGCCAGACCTAGTGTAGCGTGTGTCATCGTGGGCAGATGGAACAAATTATAATGTGATGCAATGTTGAAATCTAAAACTAAATAATAACCAAATTTAGTCATTTTCCAAATAACTTTAAAAACAAACTAATACCAAAGTAAAATTGAAACTCAAAATTCTTAAAACTATAATAACCTCCACACACACCCAGTGGTTGATCATGTCTGTCTTATTCGCTCTCTCATGCTTTGTTTGTGTGTCTCAGTGCAGAAATATTTTCCTGGAATCAACAGTGTTTGTAATGTAGGGCAGCAACACCCAATTATTACCCCAAGAGGAGCCTTCTATTTAGGTTTATTCTATGGCTGCTAAATTTATCCAGGCATGCCTTGATGTCAGCCGAGCCAAAAGCCTGACTTTACAGTTCAAAGATCCTGCACCCTTACACATTCCTCTCTGCCCATAATGGAGGACTCGAGCTTGCCAAAGGATGCACTGACTCCAACAATCAGCGCGGCGCAGCTGACTGTACGAACTGAGCTAAAACAACTGACTTGTATCACAACAGTACTGTTTGATCAGCTGCTGCTCATTTTAAATGGTTGCAGCTGAAATGTAAATAAATATTGCAGATGAAAGGTATTCCGACTACAACTTGGGTCGTGGCAGAATGTCCTTCACTGTAAAGAACACCAGTGTGACCCAAACCAAGTTTGCTCTTTATTGTTAAATGCTTGAGAGGAAACATACTTGCTGTCAAAGCGCTTGACAAAGCGGAACCAAATAAATCCTTGTTTAGTGTTGTTGGCGGTCACCATATCCTAAATAATGCAAAACACCTTGATGAGTGAGGCTTTATCGCTAGAAATAGAGGACAGGACATTAGCACACACATGGAAAGAAGCGGAGAGGGATGAGTCAAGAAATTTATAATTTGGGCTTAAAATGCACTCATTCCTGGCTCATGAATAATTTGGCAACACAACACTAATTTTGCATTAGACCACCGATTCACAGCTCAGAAACACTCTCGCCAAATCTCCAGGGCTGTTTACCCATGTGTCGGTATTTTTCCCGCCTTTTTCCCAGTTAGTAATGCGTTTTCCACTGGATGCACCTCAAAGTGACCTATATATTCACTTGAGGAGCGTTTGGTGTTAAAGCATTACTAACTGAAAAATACCGGAATGGGTATGGCGACGATGCTCTGCGGGTCTCCGAGCGACTGTACGGGGAGTCCCGGTTGCATCGGTTGGCGCACAGACAGTGCGGCTTCTTGCTGTGCCACTATTAGTGCAGCCTCCACCGGTTTAATATTTAATTGCGCTGATGGACTGCATCTGTGCTGCTCTGTGATGCAAACATTATTATACATACTAAGTGGCTTAATTGTAATTAGAGCTGAAAATGTAATTAAACCCAACAATAAAAGAGACCGTAGGTAGTTTTTCATTCGCTTTCCCCCACTCAGTCATATATTCATCAGTCCCTCTTACCCCTCTCCATAGGGAATCTATATTTCTCTTTTATACGACATGCAGTCATTGTTTATTTGCCACGTCTTTAACGTGTTAGAAACTGGTTTAAAACATGCTAGCTGATTTAGTTTGAGCATGAATGGCAATGCTGAATGTATTTTAGCTTTGTGCATGTGCTGGATATTATGGACCACTGGTTCAGTAATCTGCATTAGGAATATAACACTTATTCAATGACAAACATGTTTAAAGACTCTCAACAAAGAAACAGTGAAAGATATTAAGCAAAGAAAAGGGGAAAGGACAAAATAGCTGTCAATTAATTTATACTTTAAATTAATAATAATTTGATAATTTAAATATAAAGTAACCACTTGAATTTTTGCAATTAGATTGTTTTTGTTTATCAATCATATTGCACTACATTGTTTCAAACACTCTCATGGCAATTCATAATGTTTAAATGCAAAGAAAAGTGATAATGGCAGGTACAATCTTTATCATTTTCTAGTGTTGTATTTATTTAACCCTCTGGGGTCTAAGGTCATTTTGGGGCCCTTGAGGTGTTTTGACATGCCCTGATATTTGTGCTTATTTCAGCTACTTATAACATACTATTGACTAACATGTACTTTTTGGTATTCAGCACAAACTGTGCTACAATAATATGTGGCCATTCATTATTCATGTATTTATTTTCAGATCACAAAAATTGTAAGATTTAGGGTTTGGGGTTTATGGTAATATTTAGATTTGGGTTGTATGTCATTGTCTTAAGATTTCATCATACTGTTCGAATTGTTACATGCTATGACTCAAGAAACCTTTTTTTTTGTAAAACAGACATTTGTTTATATTACCGCACATGCATACTTTTAGTCGTATCATTACAAACAAACAAACAAATAAATAAATAAACAAATACCATTTAATAAATCAATACATTTTGCACTCATTACGTACATTATTACTTTTTCTTAAAAGTGAACAGGAATAAAATATATATGAGTTTAAGCACAATATTTTTTCTGTTTCACAGGTTTAACAAAGCAAAGTCTTTCCAAGTACTCCAGAGTGAATCATTGTGTTAGAAGACGGTCTTAGTTTCCAGTAAGCAGGTTCTTACACTGACCAGACAACGTATTTGCCAATTTAGTCATTGAAAATGACAGCCATGCACGTGAACGCCATTAGGGTTGCATTTAGCATCTTCGCAAATAAATAGACACTCTTCTCTACCAAACCCATTCCTACTTCTTTATTTACTCACAAACACTGGTGGCCTCCCCCTCCCGTCTGTTGCGCTGTATTATTTATTAGATGTTCGCCGTGTTAGCAGGGCTGCTGGTGGGCCGGGCAGTAAACAGCACGGTGTTAGGCAACATGATTTTGCACTCTGCTAGCAGCCCCTGAGAGACTGATCAGGGCCAAGCAAGGCGACAGGCTGCCAAACGTCACATCGCTCCCTCGTAGCTGGCCTGACAGCCACAAATAAAGGCTGTTCTGTTAAAAAGTGGCTGCCAAATGAGACTCAACAGCATAGATCTCTTAAGTTTAGATAGAAATGTGTCAAAATCTCTTGCTATAGATCAGTGCAATCTACTCATGGGCATTTGTGAAAGGATACGTGTGTATGTACGTGCCTCTTTCCTGCCATATGTTTGTTTGTCTCTCTGTAAGTCTGTGTCTCATCAATCAGGAAGCCTTCAGTCACTCAACACGAGAATCAAAGTTACACATTTCAGCCCCACTAGGATAAACATGCAGTATTACAATGAGGATAAAAAGGACACATGCACGTCATCGATTATCTGTGAGACTCCATTTCTTGCTGTATAAAAAAAGGATTAGGCTACAGTACTTTTTTTCTGACTAAATAGGAGAAAATCATAGACAAACAATACATTTGTATTGGAGAACAAAAACACGTTCCAGGTTTTTCGTTGTCCAGTTGGTTACAAGCAGTGAAGCTTCAAACTATATATAAAACATATATAGGTTTGTAATAAAATGTACAATAAGTAATCTTATTTTTGTGCCTTTTTTACACTCACCCAAGCACCTACTATTTTTTTTCAAATGGAACTTAAAGGAATAGTTCACCCAAAAATGAAATTTCTGTCATTAATTACTCACTTTGTAATTAATGTGTAATTAACAAATTAATATTTGTCAGCTTCGTAAAATTAAGGTTGAACCCCTGATGTCACATGGACTATTTTACCGATGTCCTTGTTATGTTTATGGACCTGGGAACATTGCAGTTGTGTTGCTGTCTATGGAGGGTCAGATAGCTCTTGGATTTCATCAAACAGATAAAATATCCTCTGTTCATAAGATGAACGAAGGTCTTATTGGTTTGGAATGACATGAGTAATTAAGAGTAATTAATGACAAAATTTTCATTTTTGGGTGAACTATCCCTTTTGGGAAGCAAAACTATCCCTTAAGGTTTGCATCTTTCTCAAACGCACCCTAAACATTGTTCAGACAAACCGGTAGCCTCGCCCCCAAAATCACCTCATTGGTTGAGGCAGAAGTTGACACGTCAAGTAATTTAAACAAACTGGGCGATGTTCCAAAAGTGCTATAGACTTTACGCTCGTTGGGAAGTAAACCTACAAATGTTTAGAGTTGTTTATGCATACTAACCTAAGATTGAAGAAAGTATTTTAACTGAGGAAATCACACACATCAGCTTTAACTCGATCAGCCGACTATTGTGTAGTATATCAAAAAGCAGTGTTGTTCTGTGACTGTGTTTGAGTGACTCGGGCAGCCTTGCAATAGTTTGCCTATACATAATTTTAATAGTTTTATACCCATCATAAAATATTATTATTGCCACATGATAGTGTCTCAAATTGTGTTTAAAAGGTCAAATAGCCAAACCCATATTTGTGTGTATTGGATACCGAAGGCCTGCACACAGGTCAATGCTAAAGAGATCCAGCAATACAGGAAGCTGTTTCAAAATATACAATTCATGAGTTTCCCAAATATTTCCCCAATCTGCCATTGTTCACTAATAAGAAATCCTACCCAAAATTAGTTGTCGCCAATATGTGAGATTTAAATACCTTATTTTCTGAAAGACAGAGAGCTTAATAGGAAACAAGCACAGAGTTTGTGTCCAAAATAACAGATAAAGCTGGATCATTTGGTTTGAATGTGCCAAGTTGAGAGTTAGGAATGGTGGGAGAACCGCTTATGACTGGCACAGGGCATCAGGGCACAGGGTAGCACATCTGTTTGCAAGCTGTGGCATCATGAACCACTCCTTACTGTGTTTGCACCGCATTAACCTGGACCAAGAGAGAACAACAATGTAATAGAAACTCAAAGAGGTATAGTTCACCTCAGCTACTCAAAGAGATCCATCATTGAAGCCCGGTTCTCTCCCTTCCTTCATCCTCAAAACATATATTTCCTCTGCTTTGTATTTTCCTTTGGTGAACCAGAGTTCCACAGAGGTTTGAAGTTTAGATACAAGGGACGGGATTGTTCCTGTCTCAACCATAAATGTGCATTCAACCCGTCCTCCCAGTCACCATCCTCCCCACCATTATACACCATCAGCAGATAGAAGAACAGAGTTACACACACAGAAACTTAAAGTTGTGGGGGGTCTAGCCCACAGACAGTTTGAGAAGGCGGTAGGATGCGGTTGGGTGTCACCAGGTTGTCATTAGTTCAGCATCTGTTCCCATCACACATTCCACCACGTGACTCAATGGTGTGGGGGCGCCACATTTACTGGGCTCTTAATTAAACCGCGCAGGCAATCAGCACGGACACCCCCACCGCCGGGACCGTAGGGGCCGCACCTAACAGGAGGTGATGGCCGTGGCTTTATATCTGCTTATGGCTTCTTAATTGTTCCCATTTCCTCTTGCTTGGTTGACTTTTGATACTAGTTTAAGGCTCATTCAATTAGCAATGGTACGTGCACTTGCAAAAAAACTGCATGAGTATGTACACAGCAGATGAGAATTAGGGCTCAAATTCCCAGCAAACTTTTTTTCCCTTTGGGAAAAGTGCCTTTTGTATAAAGTAGGGCTGAATTATCTTGATTTATCTATGGACATAATATATTCCAGGTTTAAACTACATAAAACCAGGATAAATTGAGGTTAATCTTCATTTTACATCTTTCAGTTGATGGAGGTCTTGTGTTGAGCAGCTAGCATGCACTTTTAAGTAGCAAGGCTATTTTCTACACATTTGGTGCAGCTTTATGTTTAATATTCTCTGATTTACTGTGATATTTGCTGGATCAAACATACCATAAGTATGCTTTGCCACAGAGAAATGTTAAAATAGCATGCTTTAAATGGGATTTCCCATCATGCAAAAGGGTGTGATTGGTTTTGTTAATTTGAATACACTTGGAATCATAGTCTCTGTGGTTTTAATGTTGTTTTTTATTGTACTCCATGTGGAAAGCCTACTGATTGTACCCCATTAATTTAGAGGGCCTCTAATGAGTAGCTGCATTGTAGCTGGTCGCTCTTGCTGTGGTCATTAATTACCAAACATTTTAATGAGTGGTGTCGTTGATATATTTAGGATTTTAGATACAGTATATGGAAGCATGCAACAGATGTCGATGGGTTTAAAATTAAACACGTCAAAAGGACTAATCTTGTCAGTTGGTCAGAAAGACAGTTTAATGTAATGTCTTCAGAATCTTGTCTGAACATAACCTTGTGTGCAGATGACCACAATACTGGCAGGGCAATATAGTGATTTGTTATTTATTTTTGTGTGTGCATGTCTGCCTATACTTAAATACCAGCTACTTATGAAGGGTGAACTCAGTCATTGTGTGTTTTTTGTCTAAAACAAACCTCCAAACTACACAAGGGGATATTTTACATTTATGCATTTAGCAGACGCTTTTAACCAAAGCGACTTACAGTGCATTCAGGTTATATGTTTGTATGTTCCCTGGGAATCGAACCCACAACCTTTGCGCTGCTAACACAATGCTCTAACCACTGAGCCACAGGAACATTTTGTCTTACTGGTTACACTGGGTTCAACCCACTACACAAAGTACAAAATGTTTTGAAGATATAGTGTATTAAATGACCTCTAATGCCTTTACTGAGAGCTGCCCTCCTTGGTAACTGTTGACAAGCCATGCAAAAAGTTTAATATGATTTAAAACAGGAATTGTGCCTTTTTTATCTCAATTTTTTTTTTTTTATTCTGAGGAAGTCGGAACTGTGACATATAATCTTGAAATGATGTGAAGAAAGACCGTTTTAATTTAACATTTTAAATTAAAACTAAAGTCAAAACTGTGAGATATAAACTGTGTGGGGGAGGTTAGGAGATAGAAAGTCTCAAATACCTTTTTATTTTATTTTTTGATGCCATGGTGGAAACAAACTTCCATAGAAACATTTATCACAATAAACTGAAAAGAAAAAGGCACAATAAGATTATTTCAATAATAACATTAAGAGATCAGTGAGTAACAGTAACATGATCTGAATCAATGTGTAAATGATACGTTAGTCACTTTAAAATTACACTGGAACAAATATACATTTTTTATATAGAATAAAGATGACTGTTTAATCTATAGCATGCACTTCTCAACATTTATATAAAGATCTGAATGTGGAAAATTAGCACTTCAATCATCTCAAACAACGTCAGATCAAACTTCTTCTGTAAAATTGTGTTTAAAATCATCCAAACACACAGATCAGCTTTGAAAAATAAAACACCTTTCAGAAAATGTGGAACTACAAAAGTGATGAATGTGGGATTGGTCAGTAATGGTTTAAAGATTTGAGTGGCTACTAAACTAAGAATTTCTTGTCATTGATTGGATGTTGCCATAGTAACACAGTTCAGCTGGCAAAGGTTGAATGAAAACATCCATTGGCTTTCCACTTTGGGTGAATGAGGGAAGCCAGAGACACCCAGTACCACATGCCACTAGGATAGATGTACCGTTTAGCCACAGTCCTCACCACTGGTGGAAATGGTTTTCCCATCAGTAATATAGTGAGCAATAATATAGTGCCCATGTTCCACAGAGCCTGAACACCCTGTGGTTTGACTGCGAACCTGTTGCACCATATAACCACAGAAACATTCAATTAGATTTGATTCAGAAGGGCAAACGCAGTGCCATTTGTCTAAATAATAAATGCAGTGGCTACGTATTAATTTAACTCAATCTGCGCAAAAAAATCAATTAATGGGAATCAAACCGCATAATACACAGACATGCGTAATGCCAATTTATTTGAATAGGACTGTGATGGACAATGTTTTAACTGTCCCGAAGTGCAATCAGAGGTCAGCCTGTTTAAAGGTGCACTAACAGTCCCATCTAGCTTAAGTTAATGAGAACAAAGTATGACTTTGGAAAAGGATTTTATTAGACATACTGGGTGTAAAATCGTGGTTAAAAAAAATGCTGATAGCATTTGTAGCTCCTCAATGTTTATTGGGTGTTCAAAGTTTACCTGTATGTAATAAGTTGCCGTTTAGTGCATGTTTGGTTTTATTACCATACGGAGCAACGTAATGAAGTACGCCTCACTTAATAAACATCCTTTTTTATTGGCGTGTCGGTGACTGGCATTTTGATCTCTGTCATCCAATGACAACAGCATCAAAATAATTCAAGCAAATATTTTTCATCCATCATCCATTAAAATGATTTTGTCAAATGCCTGATGATCTTCAATCAATAAAACAAATACACTTTGTCAAATCGATATAACAAATATACCGCTCTCGTTGATATTTTTAGGTGCCCAGCTGCCTATTTAATGCACCAGCATTAAATCACTTCCTTGTGCTCCTAGACAACATAATACATGTATTTATGTATTTTTACAACACTGATTCCACATCTTGTGTGTACTTCATATGTCTACTGCAAATATTTGTTGAGTTTCCATTACAGTGTGGGACCACGGAATGCTATGATTGATAAATGATTACTGGGATATCGTATTTTTAGGGCCTGCAATTTCATAAAGTGTAAATTATTATGGACAGACTGTAAAAAAAAAGCGTATTATGGATGTCCATATTCATCAGGTGCCACCATAATGATCAAGTCGAGGTCAGACGCTGTGTCTTTGGAATAGGCAAATCAATAAACAAATCTACTTCCGCAAACGAATTTCGCATTAAATTAAGCATGTTTCTATGTAATGTAACTGCTCCAGTCCCCATGTAGAAGTGGGGCAATGAGGTATCATAATCGTTAAGTGCATTATTAAGACAAACCACATCACCTGTTATTATACAAGTCTTATATAATTGAATAAACAATGACCAGACCTCCCTCATAGTCCTCAATTAGCCATTTGTTTTAGCATGAAAGTCAATGAGGAAACGAGGCAATGAAAATCGATGGCTTCGCAGTGCGGTGCCTGTTGGCCTGTTGCTCTACCTGCCTGTTGTTTAATTCTCTATTAAAGCTGTAATGTGTGGGAGAGCATCGTGTGCATTATCCACCCCATCTATTGATGACAGTCACATGTCTCATCACAATAAAACAATGCTCTCATTAAGACGGAGAGCCAGCCCAGTCTTTTACCACTGCTTTTTTACGGTGACTGTAAACTTAACGAGCGCTTTACGGCATTATTGTTTTTAAACAGACCCTGAAAACAGGTAATGCTGAAGGTGAACTGAATATTTTATGGATGTCATTTTTGAGATGATAAGTAAGAAAGCTCATTCTCACGCCAGGGCTGTCAAAAAGTGCTGATGAGTTGTGCTTTTAATGATTTTAACGACCTCTTAAAGCGATCAAGGACATATCCTGCCTGATGAGAAACAGTGTTTAATTTACCCCCACCGTATACAAGGCTTAACAAACATTAACGTCCAACCTCTATTCTCACCTGCCATGGCCTTGGGTCTGATGCTCATAAAACAGTGGGACTGATGACAGAGCTCAAACGGGGACATCACAAGTACATTTACTGCGATATGTGCCCGGAATAACCTTCACGATTAATGCCTTTATCATTAGAGCCTCTCAAATAAACCCACTCTCAAAATGCCATTTTGCAATTGACCTGATCTTCAAAGCGAGGATGGAAATTAAATATCAATAAAGGACTGGATTTATTGGCCTGTGAGTCTGTCTTGAAGACACAGAATTATTTATCAATGTTTACTGTCAAATATGATAACTGCATTTATTAATTGGTCACTTTCGTCCACGATTTAGTGATTTATTGGTCTCATATTCAAAAGGAATAAATTAGCTAACGCAAATAGCCGCATATTAAAATTCACATGAATAAATCACCAGCATCAGTGATCAAAAGCTGAATTCATAAGGAATGTATTAAGTGCTATTAAGTTATTCATAACCATTTCAATTATAAAAAGGCAAATTAAAAGCAATCGATATTCATGAGAATGAGTGAAATAACAGCTAAAGACAGGCGAACAGGTGATCCGATGAATGGATGAGCAGAGAGATAAAGTGAAATAGCACGCAGATAGGAGAGATAGAGGTTGGCCATCAGACCACATAAACCCAGAAGCATTCACCCATTTAACAGCTGCTCACAGCTTTACACATGTGCTGTTTTCTTGGTGACCTAGTGCAAAGGCCATCATTAATGGCTGTGGTTATCTTCATCGCTCTGTTCCTCATCATCCTCCTACAATAGCTTATCTGCAAGGATCAGAACAAGTATTTATGACATCATAAAACTCCCAGAAGACCTCCCCCTCTTCAGCAGCATTTTACACGCACACACACTTTCCATTTGTTGAGTTTACTTGAATTGTTTATGGAAAACACTTTACCTGGCTCATTCAAGTCACAAGACTTTATTTATTTTTGCCTTGTTTACTCGAAACACAAGGCCCATAGTATAAGATACACAACTAAATTAAGTTAAGCATCGAGGCGAGGCAATCATTTTTCATAAACTTTTGCAGCGCATGGGATTTTCCTGTACCACACATGAATTTTCCTCTCTTTCTCTCTTAGACACAACAATGAGCTTGCTCAAGCTTACAAACATTGATCTCAAAACTTCTCTAATGCAAAACTTACAATCAAGTTTCTTCTTGTGGCACTAGGGTGGAGTCGTCGTATCCATGAAAACATCACCTGATTCGCTCTCCTTTTACACTATGATTATACAGACAGTTGCCTTAGATGGTCTTGAAAACAGTGGCGTATTTGGATTATGACACAATACATGCATCCTCTCTCAAACACGAATGTTGCAGCAGGGAGTGAACTGTGACTGCTTAAAAAGATTTAGAGCCACACAAGCATCTCTGTCACGCTTGCATTAATTAAGGAATGATATAGTGCTGTCGCTCTCGCCCTCCACCAATCTCAGGACTCAAGCTTCACTATGAAACAGTACATTTACACTTGAACTACAGTTTACCCAAAAATAAAAATTCTGTCATTTACTCATCCGTAGGTCATTCCAAACCTGTATGGTTTCTAACTGTTTAAAAGTTTTTTTTCTTTCTTAATAATGAAAGTCAGTGAGGTCCAAAACAACATGGGACTAAATTTCATTGTATGGACATTGAGACATTTTTCTAAACAAGTAAATTATTTGGAAATAATTCTAATATGCAGATTTGTTGCTCAGGGAACATTTCTCATTATTATCAATGTTGAAAAACTGTTGAAAACTATTTAGCTGTTTAATATTTTTGTGGAATCAAACAAAAAAGATAAAAATTATAACAACAATACTTTTATTCAAAATCAAAGTCGACATAAAGGCATTTATAATGTTGCAAATATTTTTTGCACTTCCAAAAAATACTATACATGAACTTTTTATTCATCAAATAATATTAAAAATATAAAGCACTAATATTAAGCAGCAAAAACTGGTTTCAACATTGATTATAGTATTTATAATAATAATAATTATTATTATTAATATATATAATGATAATACATTATTAATAATTGAACAGCAATTCAGCATTTTAGAATGATTTATAAAGGATCATGTGCCACTTAAAATGAAAGCAATGTTAGCTAAAAAATTCATCTTTGTGATCACAGGAATAACGTTTTATATTATTTATATTATATTATTTTACACTATTATATTTTATACAATATATTCAAATAGAGATTTGTATATTCAATTATAAAAACATTTCACAATATTACTGTTTTTTAACCAATTAAATACAGCCCTGGTGAGCATAAAAGACTTCTTTCAAAAATATTATTATTAATATATTGACTATCAATACGCCACATATTAAGTTTTTCTAAACATTATAAGCAAACGCAAGTGTCCATGGGAATGTGTTTTCCCTGTGGGCACCGAGCGAATCGTGCCTACTCTTTATGTGGTCAGAAAGATCCATTCTGTGTCTTGTGTCCTTCGTGAGCCCTTCTCTGTCCACTGTTTATGACCTCAGCTGGGCCAGAGAGCAGGCGCCTGTGTGGGGCCAGCGTGAACTCGGCGTGGTCACCATGGCCCACAGCGCCTGCCCTGCCCTGCCCCTCTGAGACCAGACAATCAGGGGCCACTGGTCAGTGTCACCAGGGCGTGTAGACCGCACAGGCCGGGGAGGCACATGCCTGAGGAAAATCAGCTCAACGCCATAATTTCTTCACAACTTCTCTTGATCACAACCTATGTCTAGTCGAACAAAAGGTAATGATTTTTTGTCAAAATGCGTGAAATGTTCGGCTTGCCCAATTACATGCGGCCACTGATTTGATTTTTTTTCACTGTCTTCTCTTCCCTTCTCCTCAAGCCTGCTGTAATCATGGGGATTGTGTTGTTTACATCGAGGCAGAAACTCTTGGATGAGCGTCCGGGGTGTTCGCTCAACTCTGTAATGGAGTGGAACTGGAAAAGCTAGGCTGGATTTTGAGAGGCTGGAGGTTTTTTTAGAGGAAGTGCATCATTACGACGACTGCACACTCCCTGCGTCTAACCGCAGACTCCAGATCAGCTCTCTCTGACGTTTTTTGTTCATGGCTGTTGTAACCAGGGTGACCAAACTGGCCTAGGGTCAGCGTAAGAGGTTTGGGTTTGCTTTAGTGTGGAGCATCCGTGGTTTTTGTGGCATTCTGATTATGGTCGCAAAGTGTCACCTTCAATGCCTTTCCCACTTTCTCTCACGAGCCACACATGCAGACCGACCCAAACACACACACACTGCTCAAACATTTTCACAACACATTTGTGTACTCATAAAAATGCATTCCAAAAGGTTCCCCTATACTTAAGATAGCAATTACTGCTGCTATTTTACATGGATACAGAGTGTATTTTGATTAGTCTATAATTTGGCTGGTTGCTGTTCTTGCGTGGATGTGACAGGGCTGAGACTGAGAGATAGTAGAAAACAACAGGACCCACACTGGGTTTCTCTCATTGTAACTTTACTTAAATATGAACCCCTCTGAAGAAAATTACATTTATCGAAACGTGTGATTTCCTGTTCATCACACTGAAATAAAACTAACAAATTCACACCAAGGCTACCATTTAAAAGCTTTTATCTGTAATATTTTATAATAGCACAATTTTGATCAAGGAAGTCAGCAGAAACAAGCTTTTATCTTCCAAGAAAGCAGCAGACACTCAAAGCAGGTGGCAGAGAGTAATTTCAGACTCAGTTTCTCCTCTTTTCTTTCTCTGTATTAAACACACACACATATGCAGCTCCGTCAGTGGTGTGTGTTTGTCAAGGCTGGTTTCCTGAGCGGTGCTCGGCCCTGCTGATGGATCCTTCACAGTACAACACCTCACACTCTGCCAGTAAAAATAGCCGCAGACTTATACACACGAACACACACAGAGTCTGTAACCCACACAAATTTGCATGCGCCTCTACATCTTCATGTCCATGTTGGGTCAGTGTCCAAACCAGGGACTAATTCATAAACACTCAACTCAAACCCAAACTGCTTGAATATATACAGTGGGGTACAAAATGCTAAACCACTGTTTTTTATTTTCCTTTCACAAATTATGTGATCAACATATGAGAATAATCAAAATGTAAAATGTACATAATGTACATAACACTTAATAATGTTACATTATAAAAATATATATATATATATATATATATATTGATACTTGAAATTAAATCTTATATAAAAATCACTTATTAATAATTAAATGTACATTCTACTGTATACACACACATGCAAACATTGAAAATATATATAAAAAGTGATCTAATTTACCCAAAAATTTATTATAGCAACTATTTTATAATAAAATTTAAACGAGTACATTTTAATCTATAAAATGGTGCATCTTAGTTTTAAATACTGCACCACGCAGAACGAGTTTTTAATGTTGTGTTAAGGGCCCTTTAGGTAAGTCTCTAGCCCCCTCTAGAGGTTACAAACAAAACAGCCATATTACAGAGCGCTGACTGATCCAGAGCTCATAACTTATGCCTCTTGGATGTGAGGCTTTGATAAACCAAACGAGATCTCATCTGTTTGCTGTTTATGCTGTTGTGTACTCAGTTTGCTAAGATTACAGCGCTCCCCATCCACCCACCATCGGCCCAATACAAACACACAATTCACTTCACACATATAATTACTATTGTCTTTCTTGGTTGAGATAAACTAGAGCCTTGAACTTGTAAACAGGCGAGCCTTCTCTGAAGTGTGCAGCACATAAATGAAAGACTCCCAACAGGGTGGCAAAGACGAGGATCAAAAGAAGACAGGATCTAGTGGTGATATTAATCACTTCAAGACATGCTGCTATACAAAGGCAATAGCAAAGTGCTGTTGTACAAATATTTGAGTGTGTAGTCATACATAAGCAGAGAACATGGTGTAGCCATGCATGCAACATAAAAAACAAGAAGTCCTCCATACAGAGCTTTGTGGAATCCCATGATGGCTTAAGCAATAAGCACTAACAACGGAACACACACAGTAACCAAACTGTATACACATAAACACACTATTAGTTTGTATTATGACAGATCTCGACAGTGCCTGATGCAGGGTTTGTTTTTTGGGTTTTTTGGTCTTTCGGTCCACTCCCTTTCTCCAATGTCAGTCTAATTCAAATCAAGAAACGCTTTATTAGCATGACGGCACTGTCAGCCCGGTGATGTCACTCTAAATAGCTCCAAATAATGGTCAAAGGCAGAACAAACATAAGCTGCTCTCAGTCAGCCACTCACATAGCCTTTTCATTAGAGGCCTGTGTCAGTCTTTCAGAGAATCACTCCAAGGCTGAGCGGACAGTAACAGTTAATGCGTTTCCTAACTGAAAATCTGTGAGGATTAGATCTAAGAAAGATGTCTCATGAATCAAGTAAATCACATAATTTAACCTCCTTCTGTTACATCATCGTAGTATAAGTTCAGGCCTGGAAAATTCTGCTGTGGCACACAATGGGTTAACTCAGAGCGCTTGATTAAGGCACATGGGATTGGGTAGCACAGAGTAGGTTAATGCAGTCTTTCTGAATGAGACACTGGTGTGAGCAGTGTGGCGTGCAGCGCTACACAAACATATGAACATGAACTGCTTCCTTATCTGCGTCTCTATCTGTGTGATCAGGGAAGGGGGAGAGAGAGAGGGATGGAACGAATGACACATCCATAGGCCTTCACCGCTCTAACACAGGGTTCTGTTACCAATGAGAGGAGGCACAGCAAAGCAGACTGAGTGGTAGTGGGTATGTTTAAAAGCATACAGTACATGAATACAGCAATACAAGTGCATTACAGGGAATGTGAGTGAGTCTATGCTTGTTTGTGATTTATGTATTCTCTCCCCAGTGGTGACATTTTCTCCATGTCTACCTTGATCGCAGTGCAACTGGGTCAAAGTATGGGTAAAGTACAGTATATGTGACAAGAAATTAATATTTCAGGTTTAATACAATTTAAGTCGACAGCATATGAAGTATGATTAGTCCAAAAATGAATTTAAACTCTTCCCTCATTTCCTTATTTTTTTTTTACAAAAAATAAAGCTAAATTGATTGTTCCAATCAATTAACAAGGAAAGTGAATGGAGACAATTGCTAAGATTTTAAATCAGAAATGTAAAGCTTTTTTATAAAAAGCACTCACATTAATTATTCTGTTGAAACACGTTTAATTTTTAGACAAAGCATTTTTTACAGTTGTTTTGGTGTCTTTGTGTTGTCATAGCAAAAAAACTGTTATAACTTTACACAGAGCAGGTTATTAATCAAAGAAAGAAAGAAAGAAAGAAAGAAAGAAAAGAAAGAAAGAAAGAAAGAAAGAAAGAAAGAAAGAAAGAAAGAAAAATAAAGTTACTCTAGTTCTGTTTTTATTTATAAAAAAAATGATACGTCTATTCTGCAAGGATGCAATAAATTGATGACAGTAAAAGACATTTAAAATTGTATCAAATTTTCTATTTAAAATAAATGTCATACAAATAAATTAGATCTTTCTGTTTACTCAAGAATCCCAAAAGAAATGCGTCATGGTTTCCACAAAAACATTAAGCACAAAGTTTCTTCAGCAAATCTGCATATTAGAATGATTTCTGTAGGATCATGTGACACCGAATCCTAGAGTAATGGCTTCAGAAAATGCAGCTTTGCCATTACAGGAATAAATAACTGTAAAACATTACTGTATTTTTTATTAAATGTAATGCTGCCTTGGTGAGCATAAAAGACAATACAATCTTATGCACAAATGCTGTTGATTAATCTTCGCTTACTGAACTCAAAATATTCCTTTAAGATTCAGAATTTTGCTGGCCTTGTGTAAAACATAATGACTCACAAACTGTCCTCTAACCACAATTCAAATCAAAAAAGGATAGAAGAATTTAAACGATAACCACTGAATAAATACAATCACTGTTAGAAGAGGAAGAACAAATAAACGGAGCACAAAAGCTTGGGGTAGACGAAGAGGACACAATATGGGGAAGGTAGAGACAAATAATATAAGAAAACATTGGTAAAGGGAGAAAGATAGAGACAGAAAAAGAGAGAGAGGAGGAGACACATGTGTTATTTATTTCCCGGGTAAACAGAATTCAAGGCAGACATAATCAATAGGAAACTCCAGATTGTAAATAGGCAGCTCTAATAGCCTAAACACTGGGTGCTATGGTTACACAGGCACATCAGCAGCGGTTAACATCGGGAGAGACCAGCCGGGCACCCTTATTTACCAATAAAGAGCTCTGATGATAAGATAAACATATAGGAGACAGAAGCGAGGGAGGAGAGGGAGGGGGCAATGGAGAAAGAGCAGAGCTTTCATCCTCTATTTGGGGCTGCAGGAGGGAGTTATAGGAGCGAGGAGGCCCGTGTCAGAAGCCATCAGGGTGATGGTGCACGACGACCCGGCAACCCCACAAGCAGTGGCTCACATCTGGATACATGCAGTGCACACACGCTGCTCATAGACCCCTGTATGGCTGCTGACTGGGCTGACTGGCTTTGCATTAAGACCAGAGCCCAGAGCTGTTGGTGGTCAAACTGTTAGGAATCTGCTAGGAAAGGTGTCTGTCTCAGCCAAACAACACACACGGTGATTAAATGGAAAATCCAAACAGATAAACAATATAATGTATAATCAAAACAGCCTGGACAGGGAATCCATGCACTATTATTCCATATTTCAGGTTAAATACATTTTGGGCGATATCGACGGCTTTGCATTTACAATGGAAGCCTATGTTGCAAACATTGGTTGACTTTCTTTCATTATATGTGCATTTCATGCATCATTCCTGTTATGCAGAAATAGGATATATATTATATACAGTATATACATGTGTTGTATTTTAATTAGTGCTGTCAAACAATTAATGGCATCCAAAATTAACGTTTTTGTTTACATAAAGATGTGTGTTTATTCTATTAATTTGATTCATTTAGAGGATGGAATGTTTAGAGTAAGTCAAACCAGTTAATAGTTCAAAACCAAAATTCATAAAATTAATTGATGAATTTATACAATTACCGAGGAGTATGCGATGGATGGATGGATGGTGGATGGATGGATGGATGGATGGATGGATGTCTAAACAAAACTAATATTCTCAAAGTTTTTTTTTTTATTAGAGATAGATGAGAAACAGAAATACATATTTTTTGTTGACATTTTTCTTAAAAAATTGCTAGTTTTCTGTGTTGTTTCTTTTACCAAAATATGCCAGTTAACTGCGATTTTTTTAATTATTGAATACGTTATTCAATATATTTGAAAAGATGAATATGAAAATATTCTGCACAGTAGGATACGACCCACATACATATTTTTGTTCAAAGCTGGAAATTATTTTGTGTGGTAATCCACACTGTATTTAACCCAGACTATTCCTTTTAAGAGACAAGAATGAGTAAATTGATGGATTCCGACTGAAAGACGAGAAACGCTAGATGTTGGGAGCAGGTCAAAGGGACATTGACTGGGTCTGGCCCAGTCATTCTCTCTGTACAGACTGTTGACTGCAACCATTAATTCCTGGTGTTGTGTTTGTTCAACCCGCCACTTATTTTGCCCTTCGTGCCGTGGAATGCAGGGCCGTGCTGCAGTGAGAGAGAGGGAGAATGCAGCCACGTCTGAGGGGATGAAGATGGAGAGAGGAACGGTGGTGGAGAGGTAATGACAGGGCCATGAAAAGCCAGTGTTTAGCAGGCTAACCACATGAGGCAGTGCTCCTTAACACCAGACACTCCGTCTGCTCACAACCCAAACCAGTCGGTCCGAGGTTACACTCGCACCTGAGTGTGTATGTTTGTCTGTGTTCCGACAACAAGTTGCATTACTAATAAGATTACAGCTGCTTTCAAAACGAGTTCCTTGTTATGTTTTCTTTACAGATTTTCTTTGTCTTGTAAGGAAAATTATAGGATTATTGACATACATCAAGAACCATACAATCAGGCGCGGACTGGTCATTGGGAGCACTGGGATGTTTCCCGGTCGCGCATGCACACCATCCTATATTTTTTTTTTGCAACAAGGTGAACACAATTCTGTTAAGAACAGTAGACCTGCTGGTGAAGAAGTGACAGGTACAAGAAAAAACAGAGTGACAGAGAGATTGGAGAAATTGAAGGGAAGGTGAAGAAGTGAAGGTGAAGTTCAAACGAGAACCTTTAATTATTTTCCACGACCCCGACTTAAGACTTAGACCTTTTTATGTGATGGTCATACAAATAGGCCATAGGGTTGTCCATGTTTCAGAATTTGTTGTGGGTGTATGGGACGGCCTGGATGAGTGTGAGATTTCCCGGCCTGAAATTTAGTCCCAGTCCGCCCCTGCATACAATTATTCTGGAATATTCAATGAATAATATTTCTTGAGGAGACATATGTAAAGGAAGCTATGTAGGATACTTACGCCTCAATTTGTTCTTACTGTAATATAATTTCTGTCTGAGAGAAACAGTCGAGGAAAACAATTCTTTCCTACGTGAGTCCTCGGAAATTATTTACAGACAATTTGTAATGAATATGCAGTTGCTGATTTAAAGATTACGAAACATGCAAGTGTGTAAAGAAGTGTGCGGCTTTTCAGTTTTTTTTAAAGCACTAGTTTGTCCTCCCTTTTTGAAATCACTTTCATTTTACCTTAAGAACACATAAGCGAGCCTATTTCCATATTTTTTCTCTCTCTCAGTCTTTGTAAGGTGAAATGGAGACATGGAGCTAAAAGCTCCAGTAGGAGAGTGATCTACTAAACAATTCAAGAGAGTGCGGGCGCAGCTCTGTCATTCACTCCGCTGTGCCTGTGTCTATGTTCAGCCGTATATGTGTTTCAAATTCCTCTGTACACCTCAATAAATAGGCCTTTGAAAAGTAATAATCAGCAAATGACCTCTATTTATATAAACATACAGATTAATACTAAAACACTTCCTGACCCAGTGTTGAATTTTGTCACTCTACAAAAAAAAGATATTACAAAAATGTACATTAATTGTAACTGCAGTTGTACGAAGGACTATATGTAGAAATATTTACATCACTATGGTATGTTCAGTATGACATACTAGCATACCAGTATTATATTTGCAGTATGTACATAAGCAACAATTTTATGTATGCACAGAATAGCTAAAATGGGCTGTAGGCCTATACATTGCAGAATCTGATTTGGCCATTCAGTTTCCTTGTGAAGTAACAATGATTTTTTTTTATAAAAAATTATAATAATTTATAAAAAAGCATTTAATTACACATTTAGAATTATAGATAATTAATTAAAATGTTAAATAATTATACATTTATAAATATTTTTTTATAAATAACTCTTTTGCGACTCAGTAAATCGGTCTGCCAAAAGTTAACATTTATTTACACAAATACAGATTATAAAAATACAAAATGGCCTCATATATGTCAAAAAATTCTGTCTGCATGTCAAAGTGCTTATACCTACATACAGATCTGCAGTTCAATTGCATTGTACAGACAAATGCCAAAGCAATGTAGTAAGCCCTGCCAATTAGCCAAACCTCTCCATGCGTCTCTCAAAACGTCCTGTGTTTAGAATGAAAAGCGCTGGCTGGCCCCTCTCCCACGTATTCGCTGACTGCTCCGATACAACATCATTTACACATAAACATTCATATTTCCCCCCGAACACATACACACATAAACACAGTATGGCAGTTATATTTGGGTGCTTCACATTGTCCAGACGGCACACTGTCAGAGAGTGAAATGAATGGCTGTTTATATTAGAGCCTTGGTTTAATGAATTAACCAGCTGCCTAGCCGTGTCAAACCAGGGGCTCATACAGAACAGACACCCTGCGCTGAGCCCCTTTACCTCTCCTTGCTCTCCCTGCAGACAGTAGCGCACCGTGATTGCGTCCTCGGGGACCGACGAAACAAGATGCCCAACTCCCCTTCGAGGACTTGCCTTAATTTAGAAGAAGGCATCTGGCAAAGTGTCGCCCCACTCTTAGCCCCATCACTACCGCAGTTTTCTGACTCTCCCTCACTTTGTTTGCCTCCATTTTTCAGAAATTAGCATGTTTAAACAAACGCATACAAGCAGTGGGAGTCCCAAGACTGGCTCTGTTATTTGCACAAATTTTAAGGTGTTCTCCATTGCCCACCCTCTTCCTCTCTCCTCTCTCCTTCTTTCTTAGTGGACTTTGCCACACTAATGTGACCTCTACCCCTTCCTTCAGTAACTCACTTGTCCTCTCTCCATAAAAGTCCATGATAAACATCCCTAGCTGGGGTGTGTGTGCGTAGTGGATGTTGTGGTTGTGACAGACGGCCATATGGAGCACAACTTCACCCATTGCCTGAAGACAGACAGGAGCAAACAGATGGAGAGAGAATGGAAGGGACTCATCAGAAAGGAGAGATGTTTCAGAGAAGAGAGTGTGACTTTTTATTTATTTAAGCAGTTGCATAAACTTTGGAAATCATTTAGGTCACTTTTTGTCTAGATTTTACAAATCTCTGAAAATAATGTGAGTAGCCCTAGGATATTCAAACCGCACTGCCAAGATGCTAGACTAGGTTGATACAGCTTTGCTAGGTGGTTGTTAGTTCTTAAAAGTCAAAAAATCATACTGTCTGCTATTCTCATCTCTCTACATGGCTCAAATCACTCCTGTAATGCAAACAGGCAAAAATCACCTCTCCTCAATAAGCCACGAACAATTGTACTAAGCAAGTTTTTTTTTCTTGCAAGAACATATACATAAAAGTTTTATCTGAAAAAAATATTGCATTTAAAGTGCTCAAGATCTGTAGAATTCAAACATTTTAGTGAAGCGTCTGTTTTTCTCTAGCATCAACACACTTGTGTACCAAATTCATCTCCAGCATTTACTCTCACCAGCGTCACAAGCATTTATCTAAATGACCGATAATAGCCAGTTACTACATTTAAATCTCTCTGTTCAGTCTCCTTTGTTTTCCTGTTCAGTTTCTCTCTCTATTCCTGCCCTTTCTTTCCGCCTCTGCAGACTCCTGCAGGGCCTGGTTTCCTCAGTCCTGTTGGGCTTTGTGTGGTCCAGGCTAGCATGTGTGTGTGTTTGGGAGGGGGCTGAGATTGCTGTAATTACCCAGTCATACCTGTTCATTAAGCGCACAGTTGGACCCTCGCTCATAAGCATTTAGAAACCAATTGAAGCAACACGGGCCATTAACAACTCCTGCACCATAAGAGACAGAGAGCGGGGAAGAAAGAACGAAGAGGAGTCGCCATAATGACGAAAGATAAATGGCAAAAAGACATTGTGTGCTAATCACACAGGCCTCTTCTTTATCCCAGCAAGTGATGCTGAGAAGCAAAAGAGAATAAAAGATGGTACTACACAGAGGAAAGAAGAACGATAAGGAACGGTATGGAGAAAAAGATAATGAGAAACAAGACGAGAACAGTGGAGAGGAGAGGAGAGGAAGAGAGGAGAGGAGAGGAGAGGAGCAGAGGAGAGGAGAGGAGAGGAGAGGAGAAGAACAGTGGAGAGGAGAGGAACAGTGACAAGGAGAGGAGAGGAACAGTGGAGAGGAGAGGAGAGGAGAGGAGAGGAGAGAGGAGAGGAGAGGAGAGGAGAGGAGAGGAGGAGGAGGAGGAGAGGAGAGAGGAGAGGAGAGGGAGGAGAGGAGAGGAGAGAGGAGGAGAGGAACAGTGACAAGGAGAGGAGAGGAACAGTGGAGATGAGAGGAGAGGAGAGGAGAGGAGAGGAGAGGAGAGGAGAGGAGAGAGAGGAGAGGAGAGGAGAGGAGAGGAGAGGAGAGGAGGAGAGGAGAGGAGGAACAGTGGAGAGGAGAGGAGAGGAGAGGAGAGGAGAGAGAGGAGAGGAGAGGAGAGGAGAGGAGGAGAGGAGAGGAGGAACAGTGGAGGAGAGGAGGAGGAACAGTGGAGAGGAGAGGAGAGGAGAGGAGAGGAGAGGAGAGGAGAGGAGAGGAGAGGAGAGGAGAGGAGAGAGGAGAGGAGAGGAGAGGAGAGGAGAGGAACAGTGGAGAGGAGAGGACAAGAACAGTGGGGAGGAGAGGAGAGGAGAGGAGAGGAGAGGAGAGGAGAGGAGAGGAGAGGAGAGAGAGAGAGGAGAGGAGAGGAGAGGAGAGTCAGAAACAACAAGAGAGTAACTGAGACTCGAGAAGTAACACAAGTGAAGGGCCAGAAGAGAAGAACAGGTAAATGACTTTGACAGAAGGATAATGAATCATGAGGATGAAAGCTGAAGTGTCTGAATGAGAGTGATTATGATACAATGGCTCTCGGTGTGTCGTCTGATTGCACAGGTATCCTCTCATCAGTGGGGGGTGGTGCTCAGTCCAGAGGGCTCACTCTCACACATACAGTATGAAACTGATAGACAATTACACATACCAAACAACTCAACTCTGCCTTACGCTTAAACAATAGGCAATGATTTCAGATCATCAGGCATCGTCTCTCTGCTTCAAAAGCTGAAGGAGAAAATGTAGTTCTTTAAGTATGACTGCTGTTTAGAGGTCAAAGCTCGACCCATCAGTCAGCTCTCAACTTCACATACAGTAATACAGAATGTTGCTAGATGCCTGGGTTAGGACTAAATTAGCTATATATTACATTATTTCTTATATATTTTCATAATATATAAATAATGTTTCTGTTTGAAATATATATTTTTTACAGTGTAAAGGCAGTGTAATTTCATTTAAAAAAATAAAAAAATATATATTAAAGGGGTAAAATGTTGTCCTTATTTACTCACCTCATGCTGTTCCAAACCTTTAT
This sequence comes from Gymnocypris eckloni scoliostomus, assembly GCA_027564155.1. Classification (NCBI taxonomy): domain Eukaryota; kingdom Metazoa; phylum Chordata; class Actinopteri; order Cypriniformes; family Cyprinidae; genus Gymnocypris; species Gymnocypris eckloni. Next base: position 6,477,333 of record CM050425.1, on the reverse strand, counting down.
GACTTCTGTGAATCACAAAATAAGAAATTCTTTAAGGCTTAAAAAAGCATGTAAAAGCCATATAAATTGACCATATGAATTGTACTCCATTGAGCAAGTTTATAAACACATACCCTACAATAACTGTGCGCCATTATTAATGAAAATGGATCCTGATGTAGGCCTTCACTTATTCAAGGGACGGGAATGTCAGATTTGTGAAAAAAAAACATTCTTTTGAGACAAATCTTTTCAACGATTCGGTTAATTTCTGAGATTCTAATTAATATTCTGTCACATCAATCACATTTCCTAATTCTGCCAAACCCAGATCACAATGTGTGTTGAATGTGTCACAATTGAATGTTACTCATGGTGAAGTCCAGGACATTTCCAAACCTGAAACACATCATTAAGTCAAGAGTGCATTTTTACATTCAAAACAGTCATACTTGACACATCTTAAAGCATATTGAAAGGAGAGTTATGAAAGGAATCAGATTTATATGAAGTAAAGCTAGGCAGCTAATAATGTGCAGTAGCTCTGAGAGGAAGCGCAACATGCTGGAAAGAAACTTTCCATGACAAACTTTTCAATCATGCCTCATCAGTCCTCCTGTGCCATCTTTAATACAGCTCAGATAATGGCGTTGGTAATTGGCCACAGCGCGCTAGATTGGGAGGAAACATGCCGCGCTATTGTGCCCGTCCCTTTTGTTGTGGTTAAAAAGAGGGGGAAAATAAGATGCAATTTAGACACTTTTAAGAGGTGATCATTTCTCTCGCTTTTTTCCTCTTCTCCGCCAAAATCATAGTGAAATTACTGCTTCAGGAAGACTGTAATTAAACTCAAAGTGGCTCTCCTCTGAGGCGCACGCCAGGCTAAAATTAACAGGGCTCTATTAGCGTTGGGAAGCACATCTTCATCATTGGTGAGCGCCTTTGGCAAAAGAAACGTCCCGGCGATGTGACTTGCTGTGAGAATCCTGACAAAAACACGAAGAGTTCCAGCTGCTAATGGAGAGCTGTTTTAACACTAGCTGTGTCAAGGATTTGATTGCTCTCACCGCTGTTAAGTAAAAGTCACGCAGAAGAAATCAAGTGTTACTTAAACTTTTCTTCGAGGTTTAAATGAACTGTGCTGCTTAAGATACTGTACATCAATAAAAACACATCTATACCTCTGAAAAAAAATTCAGAGACATTATAAAGCACAAATAAACTTCTCTGAAGATCTAAGATGTATGGTAAACATCTGAAATGGAGGTTTCAAAAAACATTTTGACCGCACTCTGTCCATTATAGAACGTCAGAGTATCTTAAAAGTGCTTTAAAAGTGAAAAATGTCTTTGTAGCTGCACTCTGACTCTCATGGCCTCGGGCGGGATCGGAGGGCAGATCTGCGCATGCTCTTGACACAAACCAAAAGCAGGCAGATGTTCGCTACATTAGAGGCTGTCAGCCTGTCATTTCACCAGTCCACTTGGCACAATGTCACATCTTCTTACATCTGTTCCGGTGGGGCGCGTGTCTATAAAACCCCAGGGCTGTGTGTAATGGGCAGAGACTCCACACAACCATGCTTTGGGTCACAATCAGAGCACTTAGGGTTTGATTCTTTTTTAGCGACAACTTGGAAAAAATATATATACATTTTGAATTGTGACAAAGACAAATAAATAAATATAACACCACTGATTGGATAAACTTAAAAATAGTAAAGATAATAAATAAATTAACTATAAAAACAAATTAATATTTGTATTAATATATTTGACTCATAGTTTTGAATTGGTTTTCTGCCTTTTCAAACGATTAGCCTACCAGAGAATGGTGTGGATATTCATTTCTCTCTGTAATTCTGTCATTGTCTCCACCAAGAGGTAATTTTGCTAACAACAGGATACAGTTGGTCATATAGACCAAAAGGTGTTTCCTGTTGATAGCAGCCAACCTATATGAGAAAGAATAGGCTATATTATTATTATTATTGATGATGATGATGATAATGATAACAGGGGTAGTCGTGGCCTAATGGATAGAGTGTCGGACTTGTAACCCGAGGTTGAGGGTTCGAATCTCTGCTCCGGCAGGAATTGTCCACGACTGAGGTGAGACCCTTGAGCAAGGCACCGAACCCCCAACTGCTCCCCGGGCGCCGCAGTGTCGGCTGCCCACTGCTCCAGGTGTGTGTGCACTTGGATGGGTTAAATGCAGAGAACACATTTCACTGTTGGTTATACTCTGTATAATTGTGTATGCGACAAATAATAAATTCTATTCTAACAATAATAATATTCAAAATAGTGGTGGGAAAATACTTAAAGTGCACTGCATTTAGGCAAAACTAGACTGTATCTGTTCATCATAGTTTACTTTAATCTTAGTTCATGCATCATAACTGCAAAGGTAAAGTTTGTGTCCACATTTCACAGTTAAAATTACCCATCCAATTTTGAGAAAAAGTATGGAAGAATTCAAACGTGTTAAAAGCATTTCTACTTTTACCAAGCTAAAGTAAGCTTTGATTCTTACTTTTTGGCTGATTAACTGATTCGTTTTACAGGTGGTTTGTGAGTATGACAAAATCCTGAAAGAGTCAAAACATTACATTCAGAAGCAGCATATTTGAGTTGTTTTACATTAGTTGCTTATAGAAGTAACATAAAACATATCCAATACTTTGAGTAGTGTGAATATGCATATTAGCAGTTAGTAAAAAGCACAAGGCCTTCGGTCAAATAGCGTGTTGCAGTGACTAATGAGAAATCTGAGGTCAGTTGAGGTGGATTTCATTAGATACATGCATAAATTTGTGGAAGATCATTTTAATTGGCTTGTTTGTTCAATGTGACAGAAAATAATGATATATTTAAGCATGAGATATCTTCTGTAGTAGCAACGGGCCTGCATTAATCCTGACTTTTAAAGACTGTAAACATCTCCACCTGCTGGTTACTTTTAATATTTTCCCATGGTCATTATTGATAGCTGCCGTTTCCCCACAAAATAATGTTAAGTAGACTGGATAAACAAACATACCCAAACACAAGCCATTAAATGGCTAAAGAGATCCAGCAGTATTGATAAGACACAACAGTCACGGTTAACAGAAGAGACAGCAGTCAGTAAAAGATAGCTTTATTTAGTCTGGGGCACATCTGCGTTACATCAACTTGTTAATGTTATAAAATACAAACCATCATTTCAAAATAAAAGCAACGTAGCTTTGAAGTTCACTTTGTTTAACGCACGCTTGTCACCTTTAATAAATACTCTCCATTTATACAAGGACAACAACTGCTAACAAGAATGCGACAAAATAATATATTTAATTTTTTACAGTCAGAGGAAAGGCAGACAACAAACGCACGGTAACCGCACATGGGGAAAAAGCAGAAATTACAAATTAGGACAGCTGGATTAATGCTCCTCATTAAACTAGTCATTATGTTTAACGTCAAACAGCAGAGTAATATTGCACCGTCTGAGATGTTGACCACTACCTAATACTGCAGGAATCAATAGACGGGTCCAAATGGATTGCTCTGTTTAGTTTAAAGCACCTCAATGCGGTTCGTTTTCTCTCGTTATTGACCCTTACGGACAGTGACACATTGTATTTGTATCCGCTTGCTCATAAGAGTAATTGTACCCGTCTAAAGTGAGACAACTCCCTTCACATGTCTGATTGGTCTCAAGAGCCATCTCAACTGAAACAGAAAGCTAATACTGTGAATGTGTATTCATTATTTAGATTTTGGCCCCAATACAGGTACACCGATCCTCTGGGTTACAGGTCCAGGGGCCGGAGGAACGAGGGTTACGTGTTACAAACGCACAGACGCGTTATAAAGGGGGCAATTAAAGATATAATATTAACAATTATCTTATATAATTCACAAAACATTTTTGTTCACTCTTTAGCAAACAATTTGTTTTTAAGGAACACTTTAGGAATCAGTACACATTCAGTCCGGATGTTAACAAGCACAAAACTGTCCCAGAACAAGCATGAATCGCTCACTCTTCAGTCAAAAACAGAGAATAGGAAAAGAACAATGGCACAGACAAAGGAAGAGAAAAGTAAATGCATAAAACGCAGTAAAGAACAGTTCAAATTAGAGTTAAAGTGTTAAAAGGGAGAGTAAAATACAGAAAACAGGACGTTTGCTCATGTGGAAATGTTATGCCTTTTCTCATTCTATTTATTATCGATTTCTACATATTCACGGTTCATAAAATAAAATATCTGACATCAACTAACAGTAAAGGGTTCGTTTAAATCAACTGCCCAAATCGATCAGGCATCAGACTGGTCACATTCAGAACATGTACCACTGAAACATCTAACACACATTTGATGTGTGGGTCCTAGGTCCTTACTGCACATTAGGACCCTTCCACACACTGTGCACACAACGTACCAACACTTCTACTTGTCTACCATAAGAAAAATAATATAGTTTTCCCATCTCACATATCTAATTTCTGTTACTTTGTTAACATGAAAAGGTGCAAACTTCAAAAACTAGTCTATTGTAAGTGTCTTTGACGGCAGTAGACAAATACTTGTCTATCACAACACTGTGAAATTGTAAAACAATTTATATTTGTATCTACTTTAGTCCTCTCAGTGCTTAAAGCTGTTTATAATAGTTCATTATTTTTTTAATCAAACGGTTGGCAGCAATTCTAGCCATGTTTAGTAGCATTTTAGTCTTTGTTATGACACAAAAAAAATGACAATGACCATGCCAGCGGACTCATTGGAAGTCTTCATCCAATCGAGCCAAGGAATGCGTGTGAGAAATAAAGTCACTTTTCACCCAAACTGTAGTTAATCATTTTGTAACATTGTTCCAATCCCAGGTGTTGAACTCAGTTCACATTACATGGTTGTGTGTAACTTGTCGTCCCATTGAGTAACTGGCTCAGTTAACACAGTTAGGGAGCACTGAGCAGTATTTTAACAAAGCCTTCTTGAGCATTCTGCATTATTAATGAGCTGAAGACAGATGATCCGTGTCACTGGAAGATGAGGATATGGTTGCCTTCAAAGGAGATGTACCAGTTATATGCCATACACTTTGGACTGGATAGGGCTTAGGGGCCGAAACGGTTCTGTCCTGCTGGTGCGCATCACCTGTCAGTCAATTTGAGCGATAGCACAGATGAAAATACAGCACTGAAGATGATGCAGACTAATGTCAGACCTTTTAAAAACCTTTCTGAGATGTGCTAACCTGAGTAAACAAATCTCACACTTTGGTGGTTTTGTCATGAACTAGGCAAAGACTAATACGTCTTCTGTGTTCAACATTAGTTGCAGTTTTAGATCTATCTTTTTTGTTTTTTTACATTTTTCAAAAGAGCTAGTCTGTGAACTGTGAGTTCAACACTAAAGTCCTCTTAAATATTGCAACAACGTTTTTCATTCAAGCGAAATCTACATTGTTGACATCAGTCATTTAATATCGCTGAGGAATTCGCTTTAATTCCTTGTACGTCCTTCATTCAGTATGTCTTGATAAGAGCATTCCTTATTTTGTTCTCAAATTACATCTAGTCAATGCTGTGCTAGAACAAGCACCCACGTCAATGAAGGACAAATGTCCCAACTAGCATCTGTCCATCTGAGACACCTATACCTCTGTCTTTATGTCTGTTAAACATTCAACCATTCATTCACCCATGAATAAATGCTCTCTCAATGCCTGTGTGTGTCTCTGAGGCTCAGATGCGTCCATTGCCATGGCTACTGCCACGTCTGGAGGACAGGCCGTGAGGGGTGTAGTGACCGTCAGAGGTCAAGATCAGGCCGGACACCTCACAGGCCAAAGCCAGCTGCCTCAACGTATCCAAAGCATCTAGCTTAGCACTCCGCAGGAGGTCACACTGACCCTAAAAAGAGAGAGACATGAATTACATGTACCGGGTTGGTTATGAAGTTATATTATACATCAGTTAGCTCTGGTGCATGAACTTGATTAGGCTCAGTCTGTGCATTATCAATGGGATTCTTCAGTGACTTATGCAGGTTACATATTTACACCAGAAGGTGGCGACAAGTGAATCTTTTTGAGTGAATCAATTGCATCACTGAATCATTCATTCAAACCAATTTGTTCAAAAGCACTGATTCATGACAAGTCAGTTACTGAATCATTCATATGTCAATAAACCACCCTATCTATTTCATTCATCTTATATTCTTAGATTTTACTGTACTTTACAAATCGAGAATTTTTATCAAAATGTTAGAACTCTAATCCCTGCCATAATTATTTTATTTTCCAATATTTTGTTACACTTGGGTGTACTTCATTGCAAAGTATTTCATATACAAGTCACAGCAGTAAAAAAAAATGCCTGTTGGGAAATGATCATGAAGTAGACCGCAGTAGGAAAAATAAATTAATTAAAAACATATGTCCTCTTTAAAGGACAGCAACTATTAATAATAGCCAAACAACAAGACTTTGAAGAGACTTCATAGCTTTTATGGCAATGTCTCTTGTTTATAGTCCCAAGTGTAAGGTAAATGCTATTGCATAATCTTTTAACCCATAAACTGCATAAACATCAAATGGAACTGAAACATGAATTTCCAATCGACAAAAACCTACTAAGACCTGTTTATTTCAAAAGTCCACCGCACACACGCTATATTTATAAGGTCAAACAACTTTGCAAAACAACAGAAACCTTTCTCCCTTTTGTCTAAAAGCAGAGTGAAAACATTATCCAAAAATTCAAGGCTATTTGAGGGAGGAAAAGAGAAGCTCACGCCTTTTACCTTCAGCACAGTGATGTTCCAAGCGAAACTTTCCACTGCTTTGCTTTGTTTACGGCCTTTTAGATTTTCCTTTTCTCCCAGCCTGGGCAGGTCTTCATGAAACACCATTCCTGAGAGGACATATAACAGAAAACAAACACATACAAAACATGCATCAATTTATCTTTCTTTTTTGTCTGGCTTGAGATTTTCAAAATGCCATGTATGGTGCAAACACGCTTCTGCTGGGACTGAGCTGCCAAATAATGGATGATATGTACTCATTTATCCTCTGGTTAGATAATATAGTGCTTCCTGTGATGAATCTTGGCATGGCCTCTGTAAGCTGCCCCTTTATTCCTAATCTGCTGTGTTGTCTGTACTCGCTCACTCTTATTTCATCAATATACCCTCATAAGGACATAAAAACACAGTAGTTTGACCTAAGTGCCTTGGATATGTGTGATTGGGGGTAAAAAAAATTTGTGTGAGAGATAATGAGGCTAGAAACAGACAGCGAGGATATCTGTTGTAACTGTATAACTGCAGTATTTTGGTAGTTACCATGATAAAACTGTAATTATTATAACTGTAATTGAGCTATCATAATTTAAAGTACTTCAACAACAGTCAAGCTACTCTTTTGAAAAAGTAGTTGCTGTGGCTGTATTACATAGTTACTGAAAAAATAGTAACATAATACAATTTTCTAATAAACTTTTTTGTAATCTTGCTACAACTATTATTATTATTTTAATACAATTTTAATTTACTAATAGTTAATTGATTATTTTTAGCATAAAAGCATTGAGGGTTTTTTAATTAAAGAATGTCAATTAGGATGACATGTCAGATAATACTGAAACAGATTAACTGTGCGTGTTGTGGATAACAGGATCTACTTTAAATATGCAAATTAGAAAAATCTGTGAATTGTTTCTCAAGATTTTCTCACATCCTCTGGGACCTGACTAAAACATCATTCAGTGGAAAGAAAATACTCACATAACAGTGGTGTTGTGGTTTGTCAAGCTACAAAAACAAATACGCTTTGGAAAAACATTCATAGCTTTGTTACTGGAAAAGCTACACAAACAGAGCCATTGATAGTGGGGTGAAAAGTGTGTGATGTTTCATGGGACCCCCAGTGGTGGCCATTTTGCCAAAGGGGGGCCCCACAAGATAAACAGTACCAGTGACCCCGATTTATTATCAACAACCCTGTTGTCACACTATTAGAAAATGTAATTAATAGCATCTCTAGTATAAGTACCTCATCAACACTGGATACTGCGTAGACTTATACCATTTCAAAACAACTCCAGGATAAAAGGCAATGTTTCAAAGTGTTGATAGGGGACTGTGCGTGTTGTGGATAACAGGATCTACTTTGAATGCAAATTAAAAAAATCTGTGAATTGTTTCTCAAGATTTTCTCACATCCTCTGGGACCTGACTAAAACATCATTCAGTGGAAAGAAAATACAAAGATGATTCATCCCCACTCATCTTCTCCCCCCACACCTCTACTCACCTTCCTTCTGCAATTGTGCGATTCTCTCATGCACTCCGTCTGCATTTTCTATCAGCTGTTTGTTGGCGGAGATTATCTGAAGAAGGATGCAGACAGGAACTATATTATGAACTGCTCATATATTTTAATACGATTCTTTTCAACCAAGACACACTGCATTGATAAAAAATTATAGTAAAGACATTTACAATGTTACAAAATATCTCTAGTTCAAATATATGCAGTTCCTTTGAATTGTCTATTCATCAAAAAATATCAAAAGAATATTGCTGAAATACCGAAAAAAAAAAGCATGAGCAGCACAACTGTTTTCAACACTGATAATAATAAATGTTTCATGAGCACCGAATCAGCATATTAGAATGATTTCTGAAGGATCGTGGGACTGGAGGAGTAGTGGCTGCTGAGAATTCAGCTTTGCCATTACAGGAATAAATTACATTTTAAAATATATTTAAAAATAAGCAGTTATTTTAAAATGTAACTTATTCCTGTAATGACAAAGCTGAATTCTCAGCAGCCATTACTCCTCTAGTCCCATAAGTTACATTTTAAAATATATTTAAAAATAAGCAGTTATTTTAAAATGTAACGATACTTCATAACATAACTGTTTTACTGCATTAAAACATAAATGCAGCCTTGGTAAGCGTAAGAGACTTCTTTCAAAAACATGAAAACAGTTCATCAATCCCAAAACTATTCAACAGTATTGTACACATACACACATTTTATGAATATGGCTAAAAATATGAACTCCAAGAACTAATTTCCTCAAAAAATAATCCTGTTGATCTCACAAGAATGAGAAACTGCTCCTAATTTGGCATGAAATGCTTCTACGACTTATCCAAGCTAAATTATACATTATTCATTCATTCATTTCATAGGTCTATACTTTTACTCTATGTAAACTCATTTCTGACATAAAATACTCAAGCATTACACATCTGAGAACTCTTATGAACTATGAAAAAGAGATCTTTAAGCATTCAAATTCTGAGAAGACCCTTGCTGCCCTCTCTCACAGTGCAGATATTTATAAAATGCAGTCCTGCCTGTGCTGTCTGACTCTGTGGGTCTCAAACACACAACAGGACCCAGAGTCAACCCACAGAGAGAGACAGAGAATGAGGGAACCTACAAAAGGAGAGGAGGAGGATGGTGACTAAAGCCTGAAATGTCTTACTCACTCCGATGTGCCTGTTGTTACTCCCACACATATACATGTGGGATGGATAAAAAGACAAATGTCATTGTAATGGCAGGTAATGCAGAGTTAATGCAGCTAATATTTGCAGCAGAGAAATGCCATGTTTTAAGAATCGCTTTGTCAGCATAAAGAGAGAGGTCTCTCTAGCCTAACATTTAGGAAATGGTATTATCTGCACATTAGCGATGCCTGGGAAATTTAGCATAAGCATAAAGTTGGCCTATTGTAGTCTATGAAACGGAACCACCGACAAACCGAAGAAAAACAAATGGTAATGATGCATGACATTAAAATAGCCTACATAAATGGGCGTCTCTTACAGTTTCATAACCATTTAGCAGTTTACGGGTGGCATCAGTCAAGTTGCCCACAGGTTCCAGGTATGGGTAACCTTCCTTCAGAGTGAGTGTGGCACTTGGGGGCCCATCTGGACTCTGCAGCCTGGTGGCTAAGCTCTGGATGCACTGCTTCAGTGTGGCCATCAGGGGGAGCCCACACTGCTCTTTAAAAGCCGCTGTGGCGCTCTACAGAAAGAGAAAAACATAAACACACAGGCACACACTTGGTTAACACAGATATTTCAATAAGCCCAAGAGACAGAGATATAAGTAAGTAACATGACAATAAGATAAGCACAAAAAAATGTCATGTTAATAAACAAAATAAACTGAATTTTCAGCAGCCATTACTCCTATCTTCAATGTCACATGATCCTTCTATTATGCTGATTTAATGCACACTAAATATTTCTTATTAAGCAGTACAGCTGCTTAATAAGAGCTGCTTTTCAACATTGCTAATATTTTTGTGGAAGACTTTTTTTCTTTAAAAGACAAAGTTGAAAAGAACAGCATTTATTTGAAATAGAAATCTTTAATAACATTATAAATTACATTATACACTATTGATCAATTTTATGTAACCTTGCTAAATGTAATAATTTCTTATAATTATAAGATAATATAATTATCTTTTTGACAAGATCTCGTCAAAAGAAATAGAGAGCTAGGAGTCTGAAAACTTGAAAAATTGTTGACATTTATATATGTAAAGCTATACTCTCACGAGGCAGAGCCAAAATAATGACTTCTTTCCTTAATACAGACTGATAAACCTGTGCAATTTAACAGCTTTCTGTGTCTGCATGACTGTCAAAGGCCCCAGCTAATCACATTTCAGCTTTTTATCATACATTTCCCTTCATTACATTGTGGCAGATAGAGAGCCTGTTTCTATTTTCCACCTGACAGAATCACACACCCACAGCCGTGATTAACAAAGCCATTTGGAGATGTATGTGTGTGTTAAGGGGGCTTCATGTGGGTGATTAGTCAGTATATCTGTGTTTATTTGTATGAGAAAGAAGTCCATAGGGGTATGCTGTGAATAAAGTGGACATTGTTGTGGCTCAGATATATTATACAGGAAAATGGAATGGAAATAAAAGAAAAAGGGACCAGTGTGTACAGTAACCTCATGAAGTATTCAGACACTGAAAATGCATGAATGTCATTACAAAAGAAAAAAGAAAACTCAAACCAAGTGGCTTTCAATTCAAATAAAGATAAGAATGCATTTGGGCTAGATTGATCAAACAAACAAGTCAGTTACCTGTGGTGTGTGAGGTAACAGATTTATAATTCTACTAAAAAGGACCATTGGATCAGATGGTTAACAGCAATTACAAAGATAAGACTAAAATGAATAGTTTTGTGGCCGCTGTCTGGTTGTGTGTATATCTCTGAGATCAGCATGTTTTGTGAACACCGTAATTATAGATGTGGAGTAACTTCTCTTCCTCAACACACTGTGGTGGCAACTGATCCTGGCCCTGTCACCTGACCACACAGACACTCTACCCTCCTCTCCTTACAGTCCCAGAGTCTAGGTCAGCACAACTGTTGTGTTTTTGCTTGGTTTAATTTCTAGGGCTTGCTTGAAAATTCAGATCAACACACTGAGATGCTAGAAATGTGCATGTTTTCATCAGTTAAGTTAAACCCAAGAAATGGCAAGTGAACTGAGGTTTGCTTTTACAATGGATGGCTGTACTCCAGTGAGGAGGTGTCTGGTTTTTACATGTTCAGATCTGAGACTTGCAATTTCATGTCAGCTGAATATTAAAAGTCTGTCAGTGACTTCGTATCAAAGCATTGCTATTGCTAGTGAGGTTCAATCTTCAGGTGAGTGGATTTAGGATGTGAAGCTATTACTTGTGTAAACACTGCAAGCAAATGTTAAATGAAAAGAAAACAAATATATTCATCCACCTAATGTCTCACTATTATATCTGTTTTCAGTGCCTGACATGGCCATGGTATTAGTGAGCGAGACATATTTACAAACAGTACCATTAATCTACACGACCCACTGAACAGCACTAATAGCACTGATGAAAAGCTACTTCATTTTTTTGTTCACTATTGCCAAAACATTATATTTAGACAGCTCTGACTGGGAGAGCCAGCCGTCAATCTAGATGGACAAGTGCTATCCCAAATACATCCATTTAAAATGAAACGCATAAGTAAAAGCTGCACCCATAGAATATGATAGAAATAATATAAATATTTAGAAATACAATAAAATGTTTAATTATAAAATGTTTAGAAATTATTCCAATAGCATTTTTTACTATTTGTTTAGCTTTTAGATTATAGGTTTCTATGCAGTGCACTGAATTTTTGAAAACTTATCAGGATGCTGGTCAGCCCAGGACAGCCCCAAGCATAAAGCGATAAACCAAAACTTTTTGACAGGAATGAAAACAAGGCTGTCACGGATAGAAGTACAGCGGGTCCAATGGGCTGTACTGTTATTAAACAGCATACCGATAGTTCAGCCAGTGAAAAGTCTTTCTAAATAACTTTCAACAGAATAATAACTTCATAAAACAGTTTTGAAAGTCGTGAGGACCTTTATACAGTGTGTGATTTTTTTCAAAGACTGTAAGTCTATCCCTCACAGAGTTGTTTTCATCTGCGTTAAATTAAACACTGTCTAACCTGATTAAAGTCTATAGTTCACCCCCCAAAAAAAAAAAACCAAAAAAAAAAACCTCTAATCATTTACTCAACCTCATAAAAAGACAATTAAGATATTTTTTTATGAAACATGAGAGGTTTCTGTTTCTCCTTTTAAAGTACAGGCATGCAAGTCTAATTTGAATCTGATCATTTTATGAAGCAATATTATCTCTTCACAAAACTTGGATTAAACCACCTGAATGTTATTATTCATTTTACAATGCCTTTATGACTTTTCTGGATCCTTGAATCCGTCTGTCTTTGGAGAATAACCAAAGTATTGTGGGTTTGGAACAACATGAGGGTGAGTAAATTATTTTTGGGGTGAACTATCCCCCTATTACCAGCAAGATTGCCTTGATCATCCAGCATCACATGGAAAAGAAACATGCTGGCTGACCAGCACCAAACCGCATTAATCTACATAAACCAACCTGAACCAGAATGGAAATTCCTACATGTGTAACCTGGTCTTTTCAGCAGGGTGTGCCTGCTAAGTAGTGAAGAAGTCAAATTGCTAGTATTACTCTTGTCTGAACACGCACAACCTCTCTTACCATTGCATCCTCTCGCAGGTCTGTAGCTTCTCGCAGAGGTCCGCTGGCTGGGCGGAAAGTGTCATCCAGCACTTTGATTCCTGTGTTACGCAGAGTGACATACTCTCGTCCACGCCGTGCTCCTCTCCTGACGGACAGACCCCATCTCTGGGCCTTTCCCCCACCTCTGCGGTTAGTGATGGCGATGTGTACAAACAGACTGGCATGAGGCAAAGGGTCTCCAGCGAGGCCCAGCAGGGGCACATTGCGGTAACCAGGCTGTAGACACTCAAAAGCGATGGTGTACTGGCCAATGAAGTCATCACCTATATAATCATCATCCAGAACTACGAAACGCAGCAGGGCTAGTTCAGGCATGTTCACCTGAAAAGAGAAAACAGTGAATGTAATTTTAGGCTCTTCAGGTGTACAACATTCTACAGATGCAGCTGAAAGGGTAATTAAATATCTATGGTGTGTAAACAGACACTTAACACATGAGCAGACATTCTGAAATATGAAGCATGCCAAATTTAGTGCAGACCACTGAGCCAAACGTGCCACTGTAACACCGCAGAATATGGTAGTTAAAAGACAATTTGCATAAAGCGCTTTCCCGGCCTCATCTATTTAAATATGGAAATGTTTAGCATGCACACACAATATCACCTGGACATCTGGCTATGTAGGACAAGCACACACATTAATAAACAAGGACACAATTTAACAAAATCATAGGCCTACTTCTTGCACACCATGAATAACTGCGGGACTGTTACAGGCTGAAACAACTTACAAAAATGATTTTGGAACTATTGTTAGAGGTTCATATAACCAATAAGCATACTTGCATAGTAACAAATACATTGAAAATAACAAAGTCTATTTCACTGCTTCCTTTGTGTCAGAAAAACAGGAACAATGGTACCTGAGAGTAATATCACTTAAATTACTCCTTTGCGCATCTCCAAAAGAAAACTTATCGTTATCGAGAGGGGTGTGTGTGTGAGCATATTCATGATATATAGATGTATGTATACACAGCATGTACTAACACACACGCACACACAAAACAAGTGAGACACAAAAGAGTTATGCATATTTGCATATTCATACTAAGAAAAGGAAAAACAGGAAAATAGAAAACAAAGATAAAATGCCTCAGCTGGCAGCAGACACCCACGCAGACGCCTGGACACAACTCATGCAAGAGAAAATAATTCAAGACAGGTATGCAGCATCTCAGAGAACCTGCTTCACGCTTCTAGACATGGACATATTTAAAGAACTCTACAGACAAAACTGTTATATGATATTACCATGTTTTTGGACATGGTAATACCATGTTAAGACCATGGCTGTATGTTGCTGTAATGACATAAGGGTACCAAATAAATATTGTTAATACAATGGTACATAAATAATTACAGTACAGAAAGTATCATACAAACATCTAGGTGTAACAAATACATGTATACTCTACAGAAACATTAAATAAAGACCATTAAATAAAGAGCAAGAGTTATATAGCAAATCTCAACTGCTGGATTGCTAGCATCATTGCAAAATTCAAGAGTATTAATGCATTATCACCCAACTCTAATCTGTTAAATGCGACTATTTGGCATTACGTTATTAGAATGTTATCAAACAACATCATAATGTTCTGTAAAGCTGCTTTGAAGCAATGTGAATTATGAAAAGTGAAACATATAAGTATGATTTGACTTGACATTGAGACTGGCATCATTAGGGGTACAGAACTCTCTGTTCCTCATCTGTTTAGTGAAAAAGGCCACAGGAAGAGATGTAAAAGCATTCTATCAGATCCCACCAGAGATGCATTTGCTGTGTGTGTGTGTGTGTGTGTGTGTGTGTGTCTGTGTCTGTGCGTGTGCGTGTGCGTGTGCGTGTGCGTGTGCGTGTGAGTGCGCGTGTTTGTTAGCGGGACTCTGATAGATGTACCACTCCCATGACTTATAATTGTATGACGTCCTTGTGCTCCAAGCAACAAGAGGCAAACAAATGCAAACAGCAAGAGGCACAATCCCCCAGGACAGAATAAGTGTGTGTGTGAGAGAGATATTTGTGATTTCACTGGATCCTTCTCAAAACCTCCTCTTCAAATAACCATATGGCACAGTTTTTGGTTTAAATCACAATAGCAGGGATTTAAAATTATAAGCGCTAAGAAAAAGTCTCACCCACAATTTTTATCACTGTCTTCTTGCAATGCAGTATGTTTGATGTAGAAACCCATCCAAAAGGCACATATCTAACTTTATACTAAACATGGATGTACAGTGTCTGGAGATTCATATCGGGAGACTGTTGTTTTCTAGTCAGTGGTGCAGAGCATTTATCAGGTTTAAACATGACAAATGCAAAAACTGTGTAGACTAAACAGGCAATACATTTCAGGAGTCTTGCTTCACACCCAGAGTGCTGCATGTTTGTGTCCACTTCATTGCACTGGAAACCACAGGTAAAACAAACCCTCACCTGCACAGAGAAACTCTTAATTTGCATCTCATAATTAAAGCGGTCTAAATTTGGCATGCAACTGTAATTAGGCCCTGCTAAAATAAAGGTCACATCACTGAAAAAAAAATGCTGGAAGAAACTGGCACCCACTTATAGAGCAGTGTAATTAAGTATCTAGAATGTAGGTTTTAACTACAATCCAGGGCAAGAGCCATTCAGTTTTGATGCAGACCTTCCCTAATTACAGATCTAAGAAGAGTTGTGTTGAGTTGCACACTCTTGCGTCATCCCAGTGCATCCATGAGGACAGACTGCATCTATTAACCTCATTCTGGTTGTGGATCACAGGTCAGTACTCTATACATTCATGTTATTTATGTATGTGGCATTTCTATTATAGTTTCCACCTCAGGTGGTATGGTAACTCATTAAATCAGGACTGCAAAGCTCTACAGAGAGTTGTGCGCTTAGCTGAGCACATCTCAGGGTCTGCTCTCCCCTCTCTGCAGGACATCTACCTCAAACGCTGCAAAAGCAGAGCTACAAAAATCCTCAAAGACCCAAATCACCCCGGTAACCATCTTTTCTGTTTACTGCCATCTGGCAAGAGCTTCCGGAGCATGATTGCAAAAACTGAGAGACTGAGGAGGAGCTTCTTCCCTCAGGCCATCAGGCTCCTTAACACAAACATTTACAAGACTCATTTATTAACTGTAAAACATTCACTATTCTCATCATCCGTATTGCTGCTACATGTATATACCCGGTACAACCCGTTTGCACATCCCTCTTGCACATCCCTGTTCATATTACTATTTATTAAGTCCCAGTATACTGTTTTGCACATCTTATTTGTATTGCACTTTTTATTCTATTGCACATTTTACTCTTTATTTCTTTTCATTTTTGTACCTATATTTATATATATATGCTCTTGTGTTACTTTTATTTAAAAAAAATTTTTTGCACTGTCCACTGAGCGGACCTGACTTGATTTATATTTCACTTCTGATTATACCCTGTATAATTTAGTATGTGACGAATAAACAAAACTTGAACCCTTGAGGTTAACGTATGCTATGAAATTAAAGCAAATGAAGCTACCAGTGAACTAGTGAGAGCTAAACTTTTATAAACTCGCTGCATTCTATCAGGATATGCTAACTACATAGAGAGAAAATCAGCATATCTTTAAAAAAATATTGAAACTTTCATAAATCTCAGAGTCTTGAATCAGCGCTAAGAGCAGAGTTAGCTTTCAGCCATTTAGTTGTCCTCTGAGTCTGAATTCTATGTATGCAAAGCCCAGGCAGAGCCAATAATATTTGTTACAGAGGCACAATCCTGTCAGTGGCGTTTTCACCTAATGGTGGCAAAATATAACACGTTCATTTGGAATCACCTTGTCATCATTACAATCTTTAAGGGAGGTCAAGGAGGCATAACTGAGCTCAGTCGGAACTCTGTTAATATTGCATGCAGCAGGTAATAAGTATGAGACATGGCTCAGTTGCTGCTTCATGGTCCATGGACTGCAGCATTCTGATTAAGACACATGAGAATGGACACTGCCCTCAAGACTGATACACACAGAGAAGCTCAGAATAAGCTTGCATGTCACTGGCCACACCACAGAACACAGGGTCAAAAACCCACAGGCAAGGTGTCATGTAAAACGTCTCGTGCCTCAAAGTTTTATACCGTCTTTTCTATCTCAGAAAAACATCAAACTACAGACCCGGGGCCGGATTCACAAAACATTCTGAAGAAGAAATTTCTTCTTAACTTCCATTTTCTTCTTATTTTTTAACTTAAGAGAAAAGTTAAGAATATTTTGTATTCCCCAAAAAAATTCTTAAGAAATTTCTATTCACATTCTTACGCAGGATTGACCATTCGCAAAGACCTTGATTGACAGGAGATCTGACCAATCATTACGCCGAATCCGCCATCTTGTCCGACAGCTGGCTAATAATAAATTAAATGTTCTATTAATTAGTTTGTGTTTTATTAAAGGTGCAACAGGTGATTGTCTTCAGAAAAAAATTGTGTTAGGCTCGTTGAAAGTCTCTTCACATCCCGATAGCAATCATTAAGTTAAGTGGTCTAAATGCATTTATGTATTTATATATTCTGCGGACGACGTAGGTCATTCCAAGCATTTTTATTGACTTTCCTACCTGCCTGTCAATGTGTATTTTCATACCTCTATGCACGCGGTTCACGCAGACATAATACGTCATTAGCACATTCACATATGCTATGCAGACTAAGCGAGAATGGCAGGCAAACACCAACAACCTGATCTTCCTTCCTTGTATTGTAGTACTTTAATTAACTGTACTATAAAAGTTTTCTTACCGGTGAATGACATATGGTATATTGTAGTAATGTTGTCTCTGGTCATCTGATCTGTTCGCGTTCATTCAATGTGTGGTTTTGGATGACGATTTGCAGGGAGGGTGGGACGTTCTCTTTCAATGCTATCAGGCTAAAGTTAGCATTTTCCAAGATCTCCTACTGCACCTTTAACGTCTATACCTAACCCAACCCTAAACAATAATGCAAAAACAGAAATTGTTGTAGAGTGATAAAAATTACACTATACTGATGTGTGCATGCCCATTTACAAGAAAAATAAATAAGACTAAGAAAGGAGGTTAGATTAACTTCAGTGGACTTGGTGAATAATGGTGTGTTCCACGGTTGAAATAAAATACTTTCTGATTTTCATTCATGTTCATTTTGTGCTTTAAGTACATATGAAAAGATGACCGTTCACATGGCACTTTAACAGAGGCAATACAGTGATCTGTAATGAAAGAGCCAACAAATGGCATTTGTTTAAATTTCTTTAAAAATGACTAAATTTAAGAGCTGAGAATCCTGAGACTTTGTACCAGAAGTAACCTGCTCTGTCTTGTCTGTCGGTGCGTTGTCAGTTTCCTCTTTACTTTGCAATGTATTTTTTACTGTGTGAGAACATGTGTAGTGTGAGAGCGGCATTGTTTGTCAGAAATAGCAACAGTAACTAAGGAGGGCAGGTCTATGCGAAGGGTCAATTTTCATATACAAAAACATTTCCTTAAAATGGACAGTTATGAATAATTATATCCAAAACAGTAATTTTATAATTGTTAAATAATTTACATCGAGTAGACAAATAAATATTTTTCTTTTAGATGTACTGCTGACCATTTGTTTTGTGTGTGTGCATTCATTGTTCATTCATTCTACTATGGTAAAAAGTAGAAAGTAATGGCTACAGTACTGGCTACTTCACAAACAATTTGAAAGTTAAATGCACCTACCACTAGGGGGCAAAATGCAAAAACCATATGCAAATATAGATGGTGGAAAGGCCGGCTTTAGTTTCAATAAAGTGTTCCAACATCACATATGAAATAAATTAGATGTATATGCATGATGTTCTCACTCTCTCACCTGGAACTCAAAGGTCTCGTCAAACAGTGGGTCATCCTGATTCTGGGCAGCAGTGCGAGTTCTCTGCTCTGTGCAGTCTGCAGGCACTCCGTGCAGCTCCAGCACCACATATGGGTCAATGACCTCACCTTTGGCACCAGAACCTTGTGGCTTGGGTAGACTATGAGCACTAATGACCTTCACCCTGAGTGTTTGTGGAGGTACACCAGGAACGCAGCCTTGCGACTGGGCACTGAAGTATGAAACCTCCTCTCGCATGACTGCTGGACGAAGAACATACCCACACCCACCATTCTGCATAAATCGGCCACGGGTCAGGTCTAGCATGGCACCTGGTGTCTGCTGGTTGAGTGCCACTAGTTGCACACCTCCTTTCCAATAGCCTTGTGGGTTTGGGTTGCTAGAGTCTAGCCTAACAGAGCTGGGCCGCACACGAGTTAGATTGCGCTTAGTAAAGATCACCAGCTCCTCTGGGCTCTCACTGGCCAGCCGTCCTGCCTCTCCTTCCCCAAGAGAGCACAGGGTCCAGTAAGGAGTGTCAAGGTTCATAGGTGTACCTGGTGTAGATGGAGTGGAGGGGGGGGAATGCTGTTGGGATGGCTGTACACTCGTCCGGTGAGCATAAAAGTTGCGACTTCCAGTGCGAGCAACTGCGACTAGATCAGACAATTCACGCCGCAAGCGGAGGCGCCTTGGCTGTGGGGGCGGGGGAACAACAAGGACCACCCCCAGTTCCTCTTCCCCAGGGATAGTCATCCTTCTGCCAGCCAGAGGACCACCACCACCAATCTCCTCATCCTCCTCAGATACCTCTCCTTCAGAACCTTCCTCTTCGGGGGGCAGCTTCTTTCCGACAAGAAGCACCTTTCCCTTCAGCTGCTCTGGAGAGGGCAAAGTGGTTGCACGACCTCCCAGACTGACAGGCAGAGATTCAGGGGTATAGAGCTTGGATCCAAAAACTTTTTTTAGGTGTTGTGCAAGAGTACGTTGTTGGGAAGGTGAGCAACGCTGGCATAGATACAGCAGCAGAGGATACTGGGAGGTGAGAAACGCATACTTGTTGACTACTTCCAGGGCACTGCGCAGAGTAATAGAACCATGATGGTGGTGGTGATGGTGGTGGTGGTGATGATGCTTTCCATTTGTACCATGGTCTACACCCAATAGTGGCTCCCCTTCAGGCCCATCAGTAACCCCAAGCTCCAGACACCGACAGCCAGCCTGCAGTGCTCGAATGAAACCCCCAAGATCAGCTCGGCCGTGCACTTGGTCATCCAGCAGGTAGGAGCGGTAAGAGGCACTGATGAAATAATGAGATAGGGGCATCTTCATGTCCTGGCACATATTCTGGTGCTCAGGGTCTAATAACTGGCACTCAGCTGACTGTAGGTAGCGGGTAAAGCCATCCAAGCCCAGTAGACCTCGTTCACGCCCAGCTGCAGAGGGCTCAAAGCGGCGAAGAAGCTCCAAGCAGCCCTCAGTGGTTGCCAATGATAGGCCTTGCTCACTCTCTAGGAAAAGACGCAAATCTTGGGCGTCAAGGCACTCTCGGTCTTTTGAGAGTTGCACTAGCAAGAAATAGACATCAGGTCGCGTACACAACTCACAGTAGGCCTCCTGGAATTCTTCCAGTGTAACGTGAGAGGTTAGCTTCTCTTTGCTCCGCTGAATCTCCTTAAAGCGCAATCGCACCTGTTAAAAATAAAAAAAGAAAGAGTTGTATTGACGTTTTTAGTACACATTTGTGTTGGCAGCACTTTTATGGATAACAGTTTGAGCTAGAAACCCAAACTTGTTTTTTCAAAGCATGATTAGAAGAGGATTAATCTACAAACTATTATCATTGTGCTATTGCCCAAGGCACTTGCTCCAGAGGGAATGCCTTGCTTTGCATATTAAAGTATTTAATAAATTATAAACAAAAGAACACCTGAACATACTGTCAGGTGATGGTTGGTTATTGATGACCAAGGCCTTGAGAGTTCTGCAGTCTACTGTAATTACCATCTGCTTATAATGTAAGCCTGTCTCATCAGTTTTTTTAGGTTTTGTTTCTTGAATAAGAAATGCTGGGGGTGATATTCTTCCTTCCTTGAAAATAACTTTGTAACTTAATGAGCAATTACAGTACAAAACTATTACACAATCCAGAAGCAAATCAAGGCTTCACAGGGCCTAGATTGTGTCCTGCATTTTTCAAGATTAGGATACAGCCAGGAGCAAAGGGAGTCATGCCTATAGAGTCAGCTCCTCAATGCTTGCCCTTTTTGCCTTTACATGTGTCTCTAGACACATGAAGCAGATGTTACACCCGCTGTCACAAAGATTTGGATACATGGCCCTGTGGCTTCTGTCTGTCCACCTCCTGTCCCCAGCTGTCCAGTCCCCACATAAACACACATGGATGAAACTACTGTTACAGCTGCCAAATTGAAAACCAAACAATTGCTTTGCGCCTCAGCAGGGCTGGTTATCAAGTAATGATACAGAGAGACGAGCTCTGGAACAACAATAATATTGCCTGTTCATATTTATGGCTCTTTCAGTGTTTGTTTTTCATCTCTTACTGCTCTAGGACAGTAGTATGATTCTTATTATATGCATCCTACATAAAAAACGCTGCAGTATATGCATTTCTGATTGCATTCCATTTTGGGAGCCAGACATTCAGTATTGCTTGGCTTTTTCTAAACCCATTTACTCATGAAATACACGATTTTGTGGTCAAAAAATTGAATTATAATAGATTGTCCTACCTTTGCTTCCCTAATGCCAGGGCAGAGTTTACAGATGGTGGCCACTGCTGTGTCCTCAGACACAATTCCGTGTCCATCTTCATCAACGAGAGCAAACTCTACCACCAACCAGTTCTGCCTCATTTTGCTTCCAATACTGCCTTCTCCCATCCCTCCATCCCCTCCACCAATGGAACCAGGGTGAGACAACAGGTACCGCAACCCTGTCACCCAGATGTTGGCCACATCAGCAGAGAGAGCAACCAGGTCCAGGACTGATACTCATCACCGTGAATGATGGAGAAGGCTGCTTCTCCAGCAAGGTGATCCAATGGGCCATTGTGGAGAAAGGTCTCTGTGCTTTTCCCTGTACGGACCTCACGGATAGCAGATATGTCAAGTCGAGCTCGGTCACCATCTTTCTTGGAGGGCTCCCAACGGAGGCAGGCCAGCTCAGGATCCAGAGTGTAGAATCTCGAGTAGATGCGCGAGTTGGGTCGCACCTTCTTTAGCTCGCAGCCACCCTGCATGAAGGCAAGGCAATCTGCAGCACTGCTCACCTTCTTTTCTGATGGCATACTGCTGAATGAAACGGTTTTCTTTCTCCCACCACTGACCTTGACCACTGAAGGATCCTTCGAGAAAAAAGAAAAAAATTGAACAATGTGAACCACAAAGGAAAACATCTATGTCATTCTACACAGTGCTGTTATAGTAAAACGTCTTAGCAACAACGCAAGATGGAAATTGTCTCATCCATTACCGAAAGCTCTTTTTGTTCAAGCATGTCTGTAGGTTTACGTCCAAACATGATGCATGTTTCTACCTGAAACGACTTTTTGCACATAACCATTCAGGCACATTTTAGACATTAATGGAGTTTCATGTCATCGAAGGGAAATGAACTATGGTGCCCTTCCTCTGGCCTATTCAGAATAAACTAACCACATCCTACAATACATCACAGGCCAGCAGCCCTGGACTGTGTATTGCCATTGTCAGAGCTGCTAAAATATCCCTGTTTTTTCTTTCCTATTCTTAATTCTGTATTTGTAATTATTGGTGTCTAGTTAATTTTACCTACCAAAACCTAAAATCTTGGGCTTCCTAAAGAAAAAAACATCCTTTAGAAATATTCAGATTTGACTGAATTCACAAATAAGATGATTCGGTAACATGTTGCTGAAAAGCTTATGTAGAAATTCAGACATACACATTAACATTTTAAAAACAGCTATTTATTTTCAAGAATTTCACTCCAGAGATGCAGAATGATGAAATGATAATGAAATTAATTTTGGAGTAATATAAAAAGCAAAAGCTAAATGATGGCAGAACTAACGGTCACCTTGTCCGACCCACTGAAAGGAAAGGAGATAAAAGGTTTATATTTGCTGCGGCTGGTGGTTTTGCTGGTTTAAATCTATGTGCTTGCAGCACTGGCATAATATCGATGTCTTAATATCTAAAAATGAATCCACAACAAAGCCTCCTAAAGGAAACACATTATGTCATTGCAGTAGTTAGAATGTGTAATCTGGGATTTCCACCCCAAGCCATTTAGCGCTAATCAGACTGACTCTCATAACAGATACGCAGAGAGTATGCACGCAGAAGCTAATGAATGTCAGACATACCAAATATAAAATATGGGCTTTATACAATCAAGACATGAATAATCCCACTGGAAAGTATTCAGTTTCTCTGCATGTGCCATAACTATTCCTTTTCAAATCAATCATCAGATCAGACATGAAATTTATACCTGGCAGACAATAAAATGTGCAGAAAAAGATTTCCAAAGACTAACCATATCTGTCCAGG
Source organism: Gymnocypris eckloni scoliostomus (assembly GCA_027564155.1). Classification (NCBI taxonomy): domain Eukaryota; kingdom Metazoa; phylum Chordata; class Actinopteri; order Cypriniformes; family Cyprinidae; genus Gymnocypris; species Gymnocypris eckloni. The sequence continues at coordinate 6,453,780 of CM050425.1, read as the reverse complement.
GACCAGAATATCATATATAAACTTGGGTGGTGAGCTTTTGTGGCCAACAAGGAACTACACAGCAACCAACCCCAACATCCTAATAACCAATTAGCAACACTCTTGAATTCACCCTGAAAACATCCCCAACACACGGCATCATGTCATAGAAGAACCTCTGATGTTTTGTTTAGAAAACCGTACCAATTTAAATATGTCCCAATTTACCATGTCAGGGAATTTTCCGTGATGTTTTCCCAGAATTTTGAAATACACATCACATTGTGTTATGTTTTAGGGTTGAAGGAAATGTCCATTCAAAAAAAAAAACCTAGCACAGTAATTTTATGTCAGGATATTATTTGCGTTTCTTGTTTTGTTCTTTTGTTTTGTTTTTTAACAGTGTCGTTTCACATTCACATTTTGCAATTTTACCACAATTCACATTCTTTTTGAGCCAAGGAAGAAATGATCACAACTTGGAGCTTTCACAAAACACCACAATTCTGGAATTCCTCAGCAAGGCAAAACCCAGTTGACATTCAGACCAGAGAAGCAGTGGATGAGGTCAGGTCGGAGAGTACAGTGTGCAGCCACTGAGCACTCTGACATGTTCATTTGTCTGTTTTTATGCAGCTGGCAGACTCAATTCCTCAAAGCTGCCGTGCCTCTGGATCAGAACCTGCCGCTGTGAATTCAGGTCAGCGGGTTTTTAAGCAGACTGGGTGATAGCAGAGCTGAAGCAATCACAGTGAGCCATGCAGCACAGTGAGCAGTTTAACAGGCATGACCACGCAAGGCTAAAATGCAGCTTTAGTGGTTAGACACCCAAGGGCACCAGGAGAAAGAGGCAAAAAAGCAGGATGCTCATCCATCCATCCATCTATGCCACCTACCAATCAGGGCTCTCCAGGATACCATGATGACAAGTCTGCAAAGCTTTTAATGTATCATTCTAGCCTAAAAGTGCATCTATCCGACTTAATCCCCCTAAGAGCACTTCATTTTGCTTTGTTTTTGTTGTGTGTTTTTCCAACAAAAGAATGGTGGGTCCACTAGTGAGGAAAGGAAATGATTGTAAGAGTTTTAGATAAGGAATGTGAAAAGAGTTAATGAGAGGGATGAGTGTAAAAAACACACTCACAAACACTGCTTGACAACCTAGAAAGTAGGTAAAACACAAATCTTTCTTCCATAATATAAAATTACAGACATTATAAGCTATTTTCCACCATTAGTCAGAGATGGATAAAATAAGTACCAAACACAGCAAGGGGGAGCTGGGAAATGAAATGTGGTTAAATTTAGATGTGCTCCCACCTCCACTTAATCAAGGGAAAGAGGAGGAGAATGGAAGGGGAGCACAGGCACTAGAAAGGAGGAGATACTAATTGGAGGTTGGTTGGATGGAGAAACGGAGGAGAAAATGAAGCGTGACAAGGGAAAATATAATAAGAACGAAGATTCATCAGTATGGGCACTGGTGACAGCTTAGAATGAAGGAATAACGCTTGGTCTATTCCTACCAGAGATGACTGGTTTTAATAACAGTCGAGTCCCTGCCCTTTAAGGGGCATTTTCAAGCTCATCAGTGATTTGGCAGCTAAAACCCCCAATGACATCAGCCTGCTCTGCTACTGAACCTTTTCAATACTGCCTGAGGCTAAACTCTTTCACACAGCAGAGTGTTTACTACTGCCATCCGCTTACAGCCAATTCAAACACTCTGGGCTGAAAGGAAGACAACAAAGCAAATTTAAAATTCAAAGACTGTGCAAGAATATTTTATTCACAGACATTGACAAATGCAAGAACATGCATCTTAGGTAAGGATAAGCAACAACTAGTTGACTAGCAAGATCTAGATTTTGTGTAAAAAGTTTAGAAATGAATAGGCCTACTTTAGCAAGGATGTAATACATTGATTAAAAGTGAAACCAAAGACTTTTATAATATTTTCCCAAGATCTATGCAAAATTAAGCTTTGCTGTATAAAATATATTATAAAACAGTTTTGCATTGCAAAATATTCACAATATTAGTTGTACAATATTTTTGATCAAATAAACACAGCCGTGGTGAGCATAAAAGACTTTATTAAACAAATTCTAACCAAAACCAAACATTTGAACGGTTGCATATACAGTAGTATTTTGCTTTAATTAGCATGTTAACAGTTGCTGTTAGACTGTTTAGTAAAAGCTTTATTGAAATTCAGCACATTTACAAAACCTCTTTATAGCCAAAACATTTGGAAGGGTGTATTTGGCTGTCAATTTTAGGAAAATGTTGTTTTGCATATTCCTAGTTTTAGTAGGCTAAACAAACTGTTAAATTAAAAAAGTCATGTTAAAATAGTATAGAATAACATAGCCTGCAAATACAGTATTTATGTGGAAGGAGATATTAGCTTTGAGCAATACTGGGCAAGCAAACAAAGAACTAATCACATGGCAGTCTGTTGAGGAAATTCTGCTAAAACTTGCATGGAGGAAAAAGTTTCTATGAGATCACCAAGTAACAGTATTAGAAAACTATTTCCTTCAGCAGTATGCCATCAGAAAAGAAGGTGAGCAGTGCTGCAGATTGCCTTGCTTTCATGCAGGGTGGCTGCGAGCTAAAGAAGGTGCGACCCAACTCACGCATCTACTCGAGATTCTACACTCTGGATCCTGAGCTGGCCTGCCTCCGTTGGGAGCCCTCCAAGAAAGATGGTGACCGAGCTCGACTTGACATATCTGCTATCCGTGAGGTCCGTACAGGGAAAAGCACAGAGACCTTTCTCCACAATGGCCCATCGGATCACCTTGCTGAAGAAGCAGTGTAATTGTACACTGACAAATTAATGGCCGATTACAATTTTTTTCAAAAACAAACAAACCAAGCCATCTTGCACTGCAGAAAGTAAAACTGCCAATATCACGATGTTCTTCATAACAGTATGACAGACACAGTAGGGACAGGCTAAAGGAATAATTCACCCAAAAATGGAAATTCTGAGATAATTTAGTCTCCCTCCAGTCATTCCAAACATATGACATTATTTATTCAGCAGAACACAAAATAATTTATTTTGAAATAAAAATAAAAAAAACTGTCTCATGCCTTTTTTTTATCCATGCAATAAAAGTAACTTGGGGCCAAAGTAGTTCTTCAACAATCTTTTTTTTGTGTTCACCAGAACAAATAAAGAAAGTTACAGGTTTGCATGAGGATGAGTCATTTTTTTTTTGGTGAACTCTGTTTAAAGGGTTAATTCACCCCAAAAAAATCTGAAAATTCTGTCGTGAATTACTCACCCTTGTGTCATTCCAAACCCATAAGTCCTTCGTTCATCTTCGGAACACAAATTAAGATATTTTTGATTAAATCTGAGAGCTCTCTGACCCTCTGTAGACAGCTAGGATGCTACCACGATCAAGGCACAGAAACGTAGCAAGGACAAAATAAGTCCATGTGTACAGTGCCGCATTGCTGCCGCACACATTATTTTTCCACTCGATTATGTCATAATAACAAGATGTTATGTCGTTTTAACATCTTTTCTTGTAATAACGAGATGTTATGTCATAAAAAGATATAATTTTCTCGTTAAAACGACATATTTTCTAGTTAAAACAACATATTTTTTCTCGTAATAACGACATATATCATAAAAACGATATGTTTTACGTTATAATAGATATATGGTAGGCTACATTATGTGAGTGAGCAGAGCGATTGTCCACGCTGCTGTTGCCTGACATAAACAAGGATCTGCATGCTGCTGAATTGAATTGCACTGTTTTAAATGTATTTTAATGTAATGGTTTTAATTGTAGCGGCATGTTTATTAGGATTAATCTCCAATCGGTCTAAAATATAGTGCTATCAAATAACTGCACTCAGACCCATGACTTGTTTAGGCTATATATGATCAGATCATAACAGTTATTTTTGAATAATTTACTCATTAATGGATTCTTTATTTTATTTTTATTATTATATTATTATAGAAATGATTACATAATTATTATATTGACCTACCATAGGCAATGGCCCGCAATGTACACATCATTCAAGTTTATTATGAATAGGCTAAATGTTACAAAGTACATCAAATAAAATAGACAAGAATAAATTTGTATCAATTCCACAGTCTTGCTAGCTGTCCATTAACTGATCGGCTGTAGCCTATTCATCATCATCTTTATTATTAGCCTATTATTATATTCGTTTTTCCCTTCATTTCAGTCTCTTTACATAACATTCTGACTAGTTTTGTAAATAAGCCTACTGTAAATGCTTGACATGCTAAAGCTTTGATTATACTTTGATATAGCCCTAACAAGTTAACATAACCTAATTCTAATAATATACAAATATTGAATGAAATGTTTAATGTTAATAACAAAAAAAATTATCCATCTCTGATAATCCCGGGTTGCTATGGTCACGTAGGTTTGTTAAAACTGGTGGCCACGAGAAAAATATGTCTGTCACCTCAACATAACATCTCGAGGCCACGGCATAATATCACGTTCCCACAAGTTAATATGACGTTCCCACGAATGAATATGTCGTGGCCTCGACAAAACTAAGCCCTACTTTTTTCCCAAAAAGGCAGCCCTAAAAAAATAAACGTTTTAACTGTCTTTACTGTCTATCCCATCACACAGAATAAGAGTTCATCTCATGTACCGCTCTGAAAATTAGTCACAATAACGACTGTTATTCCAGATGTTGTATATGCTTCTTGCTTTAGCCTATATCTCATTTAAAGCACAGGACTGCGCTTCTCAGTTCGGGCGACACGACGCGATCCCTTACATTGTGATAACAGAGGATTATATTTATTTTATATACTATCACAATAAGAACAAAATGTTAAGAATTGCTTTTGTAAAATAACAGGGTGCGCTTTCTGCACGCCATGTTATGTCTAAAGGTCTACTTAAATAAAATAATCGAAAAACAACTTTGTGTTTATTTAATTTGTATAGCTTAAATCCAGCAAGAGGTACTGAACAGTCTTTCCCGTGAGCTCATCTGTATTATTGTGCTCACAATAGTTTTTTTATTACAGTTTACCATGAGACCTGCGGGGTAATCCGTGCCGGAGGGAGAGCCAGTGATTTAGCAGGGTTAAAGGGGAACGCTCATGGATTAACCAACAATGAGTTTAGCCGGCAGTCAATCCTACCGCCCAACTAATTGAAAATACTGATATGTGGGTCAAAATAGAATTATGTCAAGCAGAAATGTGAGGCAGAGCTGATCTCCTGACATTGAGCTGGTCTATAAACAGCTTAAAGGACGAAAGGTGTTGTTAAAGCAAAAATTAGTACAGCAAGAGAGAGATTATCAAACACCTGTTCTTCCCAGGAGCAAAAAAACAGACAAATAAAGAGGAGAATAGAGAAGGCTGTGTATAAAGACTGGTGGTGGTGCATTAAGGATCAAATTAATCTAGTAGTTACCCTTCACATTTCAAAGCGATACGGAGAGATAATTTAATAAAGTACAGCAGTGTGTGAAACATTTTCTAGTACAATCTGAATAACTCCTGCCTAATAACAGCTGGCAGCTATGGAGATTTCAATGCTCCAACTCATCACTCGGAAATTGCTTTATAATTAAATGAGTGTTGTAAAACTTAAACAGGACTTTAATATGAACACACTCACTAAACCTTCTGTTATACCTGTCTGTCCTGGAATTAAGAAACAGGTTTATTACAGTACTTCCTACACAGATGCATCATTGCCTTAATCTAATCTATCTAGTGTGTTTGTGTGAAAGTACCATAACTACTTGTAAAAGTTTGTAGAAATATCCTTTTCACTATTTGACAATTTATCATTTGACTTATGAACTGTTTTACTCTGACTTCAATGCTTTGATGATCTCCACTGGCCTTGTGATATCTACTTAAATACATTTAGTTTCAATAAAGGCATTTCCAGGTTTTATTCTCCAAATTGCTTTATTTTATAACTAGCAGATGAGTTTTCTGCTAGCCAATCAGAAACTGTGGAAGTAGAGAAAAGACGCTCATGACGATGGGCATGATTGCAAAGCACGGCTGGTTTCACATTATCAAGAGTAAAGCACTTGAAATAATTGCCGGCCATTTCCACAATCAAGCTCCTCTTATCACAGTTTTTCACGGCCTACATACCCTACACAGTCCTCAGCCTACGCTGCTTTACAGGTTCCATTCTGAAAGAAATCAATCCTCAGGGAGTCTTTAAACCTGCCCGGAATGAGCAGAGAAACCTCAGACACCACTAACTCAAATGTCTGTCAAGAGAGATTTTCATGTTATTTGTTTCTTAAAAAGCCTCCTGTGCACTCACACTTTCTTAAGACTGAAGCAAAAAAGACATCACTGTTTAGTTAAGCCAAAGGTTCTCAACTGTCAAATAGTCACAGGGATGTGCTAAATGCAAATAACCTGCAACTATTCAATAGTTAATTGTTAATAGACAGTTAGGTAAATTATTTAGCTAATTTAACTAACAGTAAAAAAAAAAAAATAGGTCAATCACTTTTTCACAAATATTTTTTTTTTTTATGTTTATTGATGACATCAGAGGCTATACATCCAATCAAACTACAGTATATTAGTGCATTCATCTGTCACTTAGTAAAATGGTTAATACTAATACAATATTTGGCCCAGTGTCTTTTCCATCTGCTCAGCTGGTAAACAACACTTTTGCTGTTGTTTATGCATTTACAAAATTGTCCATTTAAAAAAATTATAGTTCTGCATATAGATCCTAACTCCTATTCAAAAGACACATATTAAGGCCCTTCTGCTGCGCTGCTTAGCAACATTAAACAGCTTACAAATAGTGTAATTAAAATCAATTAGTAGATAATTGTTTAGGGTTATCAATATTTATTGGACACTGTGGTCATTTTTTACAAGTCTGCATAGCAAACTTACTTCTGAAAAACATGAACCAATGAATGAATAAATGAAAATGAACGAATCCCACTGACTTTTATTGTATAGCCAAATATATATATTGTAATATCTCTTCTGCTCCACTAAAAAAAACGAAAGTCACAGAGGTTGGAACCTCAAAACATGAGGGGAGTAAATGACAGAACTTTCTTTTTTGGGTCAACGATCCAAAAAACATTTAAAAATACATGTTTGATCAAAAGGACATTGTGTTTCTTTTGTATGCCCTCATCCAGTTCACATACAGGTACATCTTAAAAAAATGTATATCATGAAAAAGTTACACTTTCATATATTTTAGATTCATTACATGTAAAGTAAAACATTTCTAAGTTTTTTTATTTTGATGATTGATGATTCAATAAACAAGCTACAGATAGTACAAAATGCTGCGGCTAGAGTCCTTACCAGGTCAAGAAAATGTTCTTTATCTGCTTCTGCCACGGGACTAACATCTGAAAACATACTTTTCAGAAGCCTGACATTTCTGTTTAAAATATCCTTTTTTATTGATCTTATGTAATATTCTAATTTCCAGAGACACTGAATTTTTGGGTTTTCATTATCTGTAAGCCACAATCATCAAAATTTCAAGAAATAAAGGCTTGAAATATTTCACTCTAAGTGTAATGAATTTATATAATATATGGGTTTCCCTTTCTGAAATGAGTGACAAAAATATTTACCTTTTTCATGATATTCAATTTTTTTTTACATGTACCTGTATATACCTTTGATAGAATTAATTCACCCACCCTTCACGCCATTGAATTTGCTGCCCTGCTTCAAAGAACCTCAAAAGACACGTCTAGACCCTCCTGAGAGTCTTTACCCAGAGCAAGTGCAGGCTGAAAGCAGACTTATAAAAGGATAAAAGTGCTGTCATTCCTTATTAACAACTGCTGCTGCATTCGGAGTGAATTCCTGAACATCTGAATGGCTTTCCATGCAGTAAAACAACAGAGGGAAACAGCCGGATGCACAAAACACAGTAGGAGTGACGGAACAGTACAAACAAGTTGCATCTTTTACTCATTACTCATTAAAGACCATTCAGCTACAAGACAGTTAAACAATTAAAAGCAAGACAATTACGGTGACATAAAATGTTTAGTGGTACAAAAAGAATAGCTATTAGACTATATATCTGCTGCCTAGCAACTCAAGGTGAAGGATATGCAACCGCAGTCATACATAAGTGATTACTGCATTTTCCGCTGCATAAAAATGCCTTCCAGGATAATTCACAATCACCTGGGCTGACATAGTTTATTCAATTTTAAGTGCACAAACCTGTCTTAGGGAGCAGCTGCAGTTTTAGCAGCCCTAATGGCCCAAGGACTGTTAGATTTCTTGTTGGGATGTGGTTCAGTGGCTAAGAAGCATTGCTCTGTGAGTCTCAAACCCTGAGGAGCTGTTCTCGGCTGTTAATTAGCAAAGCTTGTACCAATCCCTCGTGTTAATTACAGCAGACATGCTGGAAGAGGCCATGCATGGAGAACAGATCAACCCATGGATTTACACTTTTTGTTTAGTTGTTCACCTTATTTTTAACATAAGAGCGGGTACATCCATTCTTAACTCGAACACAAGAGGCTTCTGCATGGTGTCATTCGGTTCCAGACTAGTTATGTTTAGCTGAAAAAAATGTTTTATGCTTCACACTGTTAACTGGGATTTGTTATCATATTTTATTTTACTATTGTAATCGAACACATTGTTTTCTAGTGAAAATAGTTTGACCATTTACTTCCCTTTGTAAAATAAGCTGGATAGAAGTGGAAATTACAATATTATGTGTAGGGTTATTTATTTACTCTTTGTATGTTTTTTTTTCTCTCTTCCAAATCAATCTTAAATTCTCAAATTCTATTTACATTTCTTTTTGATTAAATTCTGTATTTTGTCCCATCACCCATACTTTATAAAAAGGAGTGAACAAAAAATGCACATGTATACATACATTTAATACACATACATGTGTTATTTAACATCATTCAAAGTTAAACATTCGTGTATATGCAATAAATAAGCATCCCATGTAATTCATTTCAAAATTACTTATTTCTTGATTGGCAGCGCTAATGACAATATGTCCTAAAGTGAATGGGGTACTGTTTTAGGTACTGTACTGTTTTAAAAAAAAGTACTGTTTTACCATACTTATAAAAAAGAGAAAGAGTTGTTTTAAATAAGAACTGTCCACAATACTGTGCGATCAGTTAGACTGTGTGACTGTTTTGAATAAACCTACACCCAAATGTGGTAACACCTATTTCCTGTTTGATTTGTTCTTCTCACCCCATCCAACCCCCTACCCCCCTCAAATGCTCACAAAATGAAACGCTTGGCTGGAAGCAACCTTATATCTGCTGAAAGTGAAGTGAGCGGGTCCGGGCCATCGCAGCATGCCAAACAAGGCAGCAAAGCAAGTGCAAAAGAGAAGCCAGGGGCTGGGAATGAGAGAGGAGAGAGGGGAGAATGAACTGTCTGGCTGGCACTCACTCATGCATAAGTAACACGCTTGGATCTATAAATTCAGCTGCGCATCATCACTATGAGTGTGACATACAGTGAAAGCTACAGAAGGGGTGTGAGAGAAAGAGGAGGAGATGAAGTATGGAAGAAGACATATTTGTTCATGAAAATCTAAATGTGACACTTCCGTTTCCATCCATAACTACAATGTAAAAAAGCACTTCATTCAGTTCATTTACTGCTAATAATGTCTTAGTCAATACTACTAGACTTTGTTCACCATGGTGCTCTTACATTGTAACTTATTACTGCTTTGGCAACTTATTTATTTTTAAACTGTGTTTGGCAAAAAAAATTATGGTCCATGACTGGACCTAAACTTCAGCCGTTTTAAACCCCTTGAAATATCTGTCTCAGATTTCTCTGTTCTTGCCAAATTTCTCCAAAACTTAACTGATTTTCCCACTTCTTGAGGATCTTTATTTGGGGGTCATCATCCATTTATTTTCAACGGGTCTGATCTTTTTGACTTTTTTGAAAGCCACCCACACTGCTGGAGAGAAAACAAAAAACAACATAACACAAAACAAACAAGCAGCAATCTATAAACTGGCCCGTATGAACTTGTGGAGGTGTAAAGCAATTTAACCAGGTGCACTGGTGTTTTCCCTTATGGCTGTACCTTCTTTTGTTTGTTGCAGTACATCTCTTTACCTCTGACCTTTTAATACAGTTACCTCAAGACACCTCAAACGGACTTCAACTCAGACTATCTTATGCACAGACTGAATGCCAGTATTAAAACAATTATTTCACAGAGTTTGTCTATTCAATTTTACACATTTAATCATTGAAATATAGCTATTTTTAAATGTCAACATTTACATGTTATTTGTTTAGTTTCAGTCTGCATTTCATGTTTTCAGCATAGGTTTGCAATTTGATAAATTCAGATATAATACAAATACTCACACACACACACACACACACACACACACACACACACACACACAGACAGCACAAACAGTAATTTTATGAAATACGATTATATTTAAAAATGACTTAATCTTGACATATTTTGTAGACTCCAGTCTACAGTGTGATAAGATTATTTTAGAAATCATTCTAATATACAAATGTCATGCTCAAATAACATTTCATATTAATATAATGTTGATAAATGTTGTGCTGCTTCATATTTTTGTGAAAAATCCATGATATATTTCTTAACATGTTTGGTTGACGTGAAAAGTTAAAAAGAACAGCATTTAATTTTTTTTTTGCTAACAATGTAAAATACCATTTATTTTTTGGCTGTCAATCAAATACAAATAATTCATATATGTGTACTGCATGCAAAAAAAACATTACATCTTAAAGGGGCCATATGATGCTATTTTAAAGATCATTATTTTCGACACGGTGTTACTCACCAATCGAGAATTAACAAAGCAACCTCGGCGTCCAATCGCAGGCCTTCCACTCCTTGAGTTCTCTCCGGCACTGGTAATTTGGTCAGATCAGATATTTACACGGGTCCTACTTCTTGCCTTATCATTCCGCAGACATTTTTTCTTTAGTTTTTATCCGCCATCTCTATCTTTCCGTCACCAGGCTCGGCTGTTCACTGAAGGCTCTCTCTCCTCCATACCACGAGTAGACACGCCCCTTACTGCTGATTGGCTAAAAGTTTTTTCAGCACTCGGCCCGACTCAAGTTTAAGTCAATTTTTGAAAAATTGTATACCCTGCCTTTAATGTTAAAAAACATTATTTTTAAAATACTGTACATTATTGTAGTTCCTCTATGCCCCGCCTCTCTCAGACGCATCGTTTTCAACAAAGCCCCTCCTTCCGACAAGCACAGTCTACTCTGATTGGCCAACTGACCCAGTGCATTGTGATTAACCGAACACAACAAGCACACGTCAAAAATGTACGCCCCTTTCCATAATCGCGAGCTTCAGCTTTCAAAGTAAATATAAAGACAGTTAATAATGTCCTTAGTTTTATCATCAGTTCAAGCCCGAGAGGGGAACAGTGATGATGCTCATATATATTTGCAGTACACAAGCCGTGATAAAGAAAGCTGACTCCACTGTGATGTGAGCCTATCTCTCTCTCTCACACACGATGTGCAAAACTCCGCATTTGAACAGTCAATAGCAAATACTTAAACTAATAACAAAACATACTTACAGTCGCTGATTCAGAAGCGGCAGATTGTCATAGCAAAATTACTCTTAGATTAACTCTCCTAGATTCACGAAATTATCATCCATAAAATGCGTTGCATAAATTCGAACAACTAGGTTTTGCTGTTCGGTTGTAAATAATCTTAATGATTCCTAAATACATCTACTTTCGGAAGACCAAATAAAGTGCGTTTGCTTTCGCCTAGAAACACACAGCGTCTCCCTGACATGGCTGCATCAACACTACTGCGGTTACTGAATTTACTGAATGCGGTTACTGCACATTTGGGCGGCATTACGCAAATATTTCCACACAGTGCCGTAGACATGTTTGAATGAGCCGTTTTAGGAGGGCGTGGCAGAGTCGTAACTGATAAAGAATATCTCTTTGGTTTTGAGACTTTAGTCTTTGCAATTTTAGGGATCTTATCTATGCACAATCAGCTTGTAACAATCCAAATAGAAAACTTGAAATTGCATCATATGACCCCTTTGATGATGGAGAGACCAGCCTTAAACTGCCAAAAACATACAAATAAATATATTATCAAACTAAACATGTTAAATTTGCATGAAGTCATGATGCCAAAGCTTAGAAACCTCAAATTTACCCTTAAGCCAACCATAAGCTAAAGTTAAGAAAGCAAAGACCACCAGAGACCAGCAGATAAAAGAGAGAGGATTAGATGTACAACAAGGACACTAAAAATGCAACTTGAAAGCCACACAGAAAGGTCATTCAATAAGGGAGGCTGGTCCCAAATGAGAACAGTATCTCCTGTGGGACGAAGAGCTCTCAGGCATCATAATGGATATTTTGCTTATTCATAAACAAAGGGAAAAAATTACACTGAGTAATAAACAGTCCAGAGGGAAGAGGGCAATCAAAAAGAAAGGACTCAAGCAACATGAAAGATGCAGAGAGGAAAAGCAAGAGGTCTGGAGAGCAAACCTTGCCAAAAGAAAAAGAGAAGTTGGCCTTGAAAGGAAGAGCAAGACATGAAGCCCAGTGGGAGGTCATAGCTACAGACAGAAGTGTATTAAAAGCATTATGCAAATAATGAACAGATGCATTGTGTTAATACAGTTATACACCGGTGCATCAATACATTGTGCTATTGCACCTCTGTGTGTGTGTGAAAGTCAATGTGTACTTTAGCTTGGCATTTAGCTGTGTATTTCTTTCTGCCTGTGTGTTTGGAAACGTCTGGCCACTGGCAGCTGTGTGTGAATGGCTGGGTGCCAGCATGAATTGGGGCAGACAGAGGGAGGGCACATAAAGACCACCGTGGGCCTCAGCTGAGCTGGGCCGTTAAGGAAGTTGACGTCTGAAAGGGTTAAATGCTAACAAGATGATTCATGGAGAGCACCAGGATGGTAAACTGTGCTTCCAGTGGAGCCAAGTTTGACTAAAAAGATCCAGGAGCACAAGAAGAAAATGGAATTAAAGGGACAGTTCACCCAAAACAAAAATTCTGTAATTAATTACTCACCTCATGTCGTTCCAAACATTTCATATTCTGAACACAAATTAAGATGGTTTTGATGAAATCAGAGAACTTTCTGACCCTGCATAGACAGCAATGCAACTGACATGTTCCCAGGCACAAAAAAATATATTTAAAATAGTCCATGACATCAGTGGTTCAACCGTAATATTACAAAGCAGCGAGACTAAAAACTAAAATAATGGGCCTTACTCATGAAACTTGTAATTTGCGCATAAAAAAGACCTTCCTGAAATCTCTCCTCCGGATTCACAAACACTTCGTAAACGTCTGATTTGATAGTAAAACATGTGTATGTTAATTAATTCCAATCATTAGAAAATATGGCGCACTTGCATGCTCATTCAAAATTAGCATAATCCCTGCCTGTGATTTACAGCTACGCAAATTGCGTGTCCAGGAATGCAGTGGAATATTCTGGTCTACGTTCTCAGGTTTGGCTCCAGTATATTGCATAAATGCAAAAAAGACTAATAGGCCATATGCCTAACAATAAATATTCAATAACACGTGTCCACCAAAGAGTTTTAGCCAGCTGAAAAAATTATCAAAACAACGAGCTGCTGGAACTTGAAAACGTTTTGGTGGCATAGCGTTTTTTCCAACTGAGATGCTTTGGTTGCTATGATTTTGAATCTATTATCTATGATATTACTAGCATCTATTTTTTAAGAATTTTACTAAATATAAAACAGCAGTAACCAGTAATATTGACTTTTCAATATTGACGAGCTGCGTTTTACAGTTATCAACTTAGCTGCAATTTTTTTTTATATTTCAAAAAGAGGGCAAATAACCTTGTAATTATTATGGCAGTGCATCAAAATTCAGTGTCATCAGTTTTCCGAAAAACAACACATAACGTTTTATGCACCATTTACACTTGGTAGGGAGCAGGTATCAATTTCTTTCATATCAACTAACATTTTGAAAATACAAACATTTTCATGAATTCTAAAGTTTATGTCAGAACGGCTTTACGAACGATTTATACAAAAATTCGTTCAACTCTTGTTTCATGAATGAGGCCCAATTACTTAATTAAACTATTTTGTCACGTGTCTTCCGTGTCACCATCCTCTGCCATTATCTAGACTACCATAATCTAGAGTAGAGTACCTCCGCATGCGCAGAGAAGAATTGTTGAATGAAGTTGTTATTATTCATAACATTTGTAAAATTACATTTTTTTCCATTTGGGGGCTCAAAATAGCATTGTACAGACACAAAATATCTTTCATGAAGGTTAGTTAAAAAAATTATGATAATTATTGATGAGTAGTCATGCATGAGAGGTGTTGGTTTATATTTGGTTTAAGTCAATAGATTTACTCGCATAACTGGAAACCACTGCATGGGTGAGGTACCAAGATGGCCGTTGAGTGAACTGACTCTTTATAAAAAGGACTTTGGGTATAAAAGATCAAGAGAAGGGACAAAAGAGAAAGGGGAGTTGCCCTGATTGATAAACAGATATACAAAGGCATAAACATAACAAAAAAAAAGAAATGGAGCAGGGAGGGGAAGGGCAGAGATTATGACTGATGTCATTATTTTCCAGCTTTGGCAAGCATCAAGATGAAAATTGAGGGCAGAAAGATTGCCAAAGGGAAGAGGTCAGCGGAGCATTTCATGATCATCATCAGGGCAAGGCAAAAGGACAGGGCAGTGTGTTGAAATATGTACTATACACTCAAACATACCGGTGATTTCATCAGATGGATTCTACCTATATGGACACTTTCAGTCCTGGAAAGGTTTATAAAACAAGCTCAGAAACACAATTTTCACATACTAGGTTCCTGTGGCTCAGTTGTAGAGCATTGCATTAGCAGCGCAAAAAAATTTAATTTACTAGATTAATTTGTCTACTAACATTTCATAAATATACTACTGTTCAAAAGTTTGTGGTCAGTGCTTTTTTTCTTTTAAATAAATACTTTTGTTAATGCGCTATTCAAGAGTGACAGTAAAGAAAAAAAAAATCCAAACAAATGCTGATATTTTGAATATTCTACCCATCACGACTCAAGATCAACAAGAACAATTAACACCAAACTTTTGACACAAAAGTGGCCAAAGTTAAAAGAGACTGCCAATTTTCATCTTGATTAATTGAGTTGCTTTAACTTATTGATCCAAAACAAATGAGCTTCAATGCAAAAACAAGTTAATCAACCATGTAACTAAGCAATTGATCTAATCTTCTCCAGAAAATAAAACAGCAGAAGAGCTTGGAGAGTGCTGAAATACCACAGTGCGCTATTTAAAAAATATTAAGTTACTAGGCAACACATGCATTGAAGAATATCATAAAATCGTTTAAGACATAGTGCAGCTTAGAGTGTGTTGGTGTAAAGCCTACTGAACAGTTCTCTAAAAGTGTACCACTGCATATTCATCTAATTGCAACTCTTGAAACAGTCTGTACTAAAATGGATTGAAGCACACTGCATGTATTTTATCGATCAGTGGGAACAAAGCAAGTGAAAGGTGAGGGAAACTCTGTGGATGAGTACTGAAGAACATGAGGGTGGAATATACAGAGCTATGTATAGAGGAGTGTGTGAGTGGGACGGAAGCAGATATCTCTGCTGCTCAATATAGCTCACGCATGCAGGTCCACAGTGGATGTCGAATAGCATTTCTGCAAGGAAGGATTGAAGAGATGAAGAGTGGCAGAGAGCAGTGGTACCCTGCTGTGAAACTCAAACCTATGCTTTCTGACAGAGCATGCAGATGTATTCAGATATAACCTCACACACACAGACAGCACAAACACCAACGTTGGGAAGGCTACTGACATAATAGCCTAGAATCACCAGTCACAAAGTAGTGATAAAATGGCTATATATACACACACATACATACATAAACATTCACAACAGTTCAAACTAACTCTTCGGACAAGACTTTTTTTAATTCAGCAAAAGTGACAGTAAAGTCATTTATAATAGCACAAAAGATTTCTAAACTCAGCATACAAATAAACAACCTCTTTTCAGGATACTGTATTACAAAGATCATTTTGTAAAATCCAAATAAGCTTTATAGATCTCTATTGGAAAGGGTTTTCATGTTTTTCAAAGAGCCATAAAAGAGAAATTAAGAAACTTAAAACTGGAAATAAAAGCAGTTGAATAGAAGAGAACGTTTATTTTTTTCAAAACCGTTATTTTATATTGTAATAATATTTCACAATATTACTGTTTTCACTGTATTTCTAGTCAAATAAAATTTTACTTGTGTGAGCATGAAATACCTTTCAAAAGCATTTTAAAAAATAAACTATTGTATTTATGAATATATGGTAAAATAATTAATTAATTATGGTCAAAAAGATGTGCACTTAATGAAATAAAACAAACAAATGCCTAAAAACATGATTAACACACCTAAAAACCTTTCATGGAGTTTTTATTGATTTTTGTTCATTGGTAAATTACCAAAGGAACAAATTCAAAAAATGAACTGGATTTCCCAACGTTAAATTTAAGAGAGGACATTTCTGGACATCCAATTACTGACTCGGCTCAGTCAGCTGAAATAATTCAACAGTGATTTAGCATTTAGTCTCATCACAATGCTACTTGTTGTCAAAAGTAGCTCACTATTGTAAAAGCTCAACTATTTTTAGCAGCTGAGCTATTGACAAGCTACTAAAAAATGTAGTTAAGTTGACATCGTTGCTACTTTTAGTGAGCAACTCTCCAACGCTATACAGATGTATTCTGGGAACTGGAGGGAGTGTGGGGGTACTGGGGCAGAAAGTCAGGATGGTGGAAGGAGCCAACACACAAACAAAAGTCAAAGCATTTGTCTGTCCCCCTTTGGGAAAAAAAGCTCTTACATAATATAATCTGCTTATGCAACATACGAGAGCCACAGCATCCTTCCCCGCCCTGCGCTCCTGTTCTCTCTGCCTCACGCTCCTCTGAGAGATGACCTCCTCTGCACACGTCATTCACACAACCTTACAAATACACAAACAAATGAACGACAGAACAGCTCTGGGGGGGGGATTGTCAGAGACAAACATATACAGATGCTGATGAACTATTCTATTCTCACACACCAGCCATCACGTAGTCAAACTCGCATGTAAACAAAGTGGTTTAATACACAACCATGTAAACATGTTTTATTCAGGCCCCCCATGGAACCATAACAAATCTTGTAAATTAACATTTATTAAAAAACGATTTGCTAATTTGAGTCCCGGACGCTCGATTAATTTAAGTGAATCGGTTCCTCCCAATTGGTTCTCTCTGTAGCACTGAAAAGTCCATTTAATTCTAGTGAATCAGACTGGATGATTCATGTAATGCATTAAAAAGCAATTTACTGTATGTACTGTGTTTTTCCCATAACATTTGTAAAATTACAGTATTCCATTTGGGAGCTCAAAAATACTACCATAGTGTTTTTGTAATGTATCTTTCATGAAGGGAGTTCACAAACAAATTATGATAATTATTGATGAGTAAGCCCATGTTGAGTAATTAATCACTGTGCTATTTGCTAAAAATACCTATTTTAACAGATCGGGGGTAATGCTACCAAAATATGAATATGCTTTTTCACGCCTACAAGCTGTGCACGCACTGAAATACTCTAATTCTTTTTCACACACACACACACACACACACACACACACACACACACACACACACACACACACACACACACACACACACACACACACACACACACACACACACACACACACACACACAATGTAAAAAAACATGAAATGAGAGCAGGGAGGAAGGGCAGAGGGAGACACACTGCATCGAGTTCCCACACTGTCAACTAAATGAAAATTGGACGGCTCTAGAAAACCCACAAAGAGGTCAGCAGAGCATTTCATGACTGCACAAGCCCCATACAAGTCAACATCATGTCAAAAACCATGGGTCAAACAAACCGGTGATTAAACTGGGCATGGATTCTAATTCAAATAAAAATTGTCTTCACTGCTGGTCTGATTATTTAATGGGGGAAAAGTGTTTTTTGAGAAAGTTGTTGCATAATTAAAAGATAAAATTCATAATCATGAAAATAATGCTTACAAATGAGTGCTGTAAAACAATTATTAGCAGCGCAAAAATCCAAAATCAGATTATGTTTGTTTACATAATATAAGTGTATACTATGTAAATATACTTATGTATAAAGGGGTGGGTCATAGCTTTTTTTTTTTAAATAAATAGATTAATCTAGATTCAAGAGTGACAGTAATCTAGATTAATCTAAACAAATGGCTCATTTGATATTTTTCAGAATATTCTACCCAAATAATGACTAAAAGTAAGTCTTTGAGAACGGGTTTCCAAACTTGGTGGCCAGTGGCCAGGGCTCATCTCCTGTTTCCAAAATGCATCACAAACTGCTTGAGAAAGCTGTTCTACATAATGGTGATGAATGAAAATAAACTATGTTCAATAAGATGTACTTGTGTTTACTAACTGTTTATTCAGTTAAACATGAATTTGAACTAAAACACAGGCTTGAGAGTGAACTGTTTACAGTTTCCATTGGGAAATTTAAATAAATTTTCCTGAAGCAAACACAGGCTTCATAGCTGCATCCATGTTAGCACGTCACGCCTGATGTGGTAATTTCACAGTAACATACTGACACAGGTTCAGCAGAGGTGACCATACACGGGGAATTCTCAAGTTCACATGAGACCAAAGCATCCTGTTTGCTTAAAAGCACACGCATGCAGTTGTTATTCTGAGTGCAAACAAGTGAAAGGAGGTCTTTACAGATTCTGAAGAACATGTATTAGGCTACTTTTATCTGTATGTATGAAGAATGACGGAGATTTTAAGAGCAAGTGAGCAAGCGCTCAGTCCTGCAAACGCACTTCCACACACTTCAATCAATAGCACATTTCTCTAGGTTAACATCATAGTGGCCATGTAAAGTTGTTACTACATACATCTTTCAGATGAAAAGCCATATTTTGAGGTTGATGAATGATAGATGAGTTTGGATGTCCTGCCCGATTGTATTAACACATAGACCAGCCGTTAACAATCTGTCCATCATAATAGCCTAGAATCACCAGTCACAAAGTAGTGATAAACAGTGCATATATACACACAGGTATACATCCGCTAAAATATCAGGGTGAAAGTCATCATAACTCTTGTATAGGACCCAGCTCCCAACCCAACTTTGAGAATAGATTAACGGCGATATTTTTTATAATAGCACAGAATATATTGGTAACGCCGATTACCAAAGGGCCCACCACTAGTATATATATATAAACATGCACACTGGATATATATATTTTGAAAATATTTTCAACATATTTACATATATTGATATTATAGAAATAATTCAAATATATTTACAATTTTTCTTAAATGTATGCATACTTGTTGTATATATGTATATACAGTGCACATTATATTATTATATATATATATATATATATATATATATATATATATATATATATATATAATGTAAACAAAAACTTATTTTTGTATACAATTAATTGCAATTAATCATTTGACAGCACTTTTCCAATATGCACACAAACATGGCACACATTCAGATATTGATCATAAGGGTACAACAATGTACTAAAAACGGCACCTTTTCATTTGTGAAAAGTTTTGCATAGAAATTGCAATGTCAAAATGCATGCCAGGCCAGTAGTTGGTGACATGACTCTGCAAAGAAATGATGTAACAGCATGATGTCTCAGTTTTCAGACATTCTTGCACTGTGAAACCAGTTTTCAAAAGTTTGCATAGTTTTCTTAACACAGTTTTCGTGTAAATGAATAGCCAAAAAAATATATTTTTACGTTTTCAGGTGTTTTTGTTAAAAGTGGTGTCATGTAAATGCCCCCTAAATTTCACAAATAATTACAAAGAAATGGCAGGTAAAACAGTGAATTAAACATGAGATTCTGAAGTAGAAATACTATGTATTATTATAGATTTTTTATTGTTATTTATTTATATTTAGTTTTTTTTGTCTTTTGTAAAACCTACTCAGAATATCTGTTTTTTTATAACTTTGAAGCATTTTTTACACTCTAAATGTTTTTTCAGTCTTCAATGGTGGTTTTGTGCAATTTTAAATTTAAACGTTGAGAAAACTCATTTCAAGGTAAATTTTTGAATCCTTTTCTTTTTTTTGTTTGTTTTCTTGAATTAGTACTTTACAAATAGGTTTCAACACTGTTAATCATGCTTTTTTGGGGAAACTTAAAAATCTCCAAAATCCCTATTTAACCCACAGCGCACTAAGCCGCATCTTGAGCACAGGCATCTATGTGTCTGCAATTCCCTCTCTTAAGTTCTTTCACATGATCTCACTGCTCCAACCAAGCATGATCTCAACGAATCTAGTTCACACAGCTGGTATGGAGTTTTCCTGCGCCGTTTCCAGCTAGTACACCCACACACACACACACACACACACACACACACACACACACACACACACACGCCTGTCCTCAGAGACAATCACATTAAATCGGACAGGTTCATAATAACCACTCAGTCTAAATGGCTTCTTGTTCTGTGAGTTTATATTAACGTCCAATCGTCTCTTGTTTGTCCTGTTGATTACGGTCACAGTGTGAGGTCATCACTGTAACCATATCGACCCGAGATGACAACTGTCTCTGTGGGATGTATGATTGGCTAACGAGCCATTGTCTCTGCAGTGCCGGTGAAACAAGCATCAAAACAATGTACCGAGCAAAGGTCAGTGGATGAGTTGTGAGGAGTTAGAATGTAGTTAATTTTGTTGGGTCCGTTGGGTTTTAGGGGTTAGTTGGAGAGATTGATTGTCACTGTAATTAATTTTAAAGTGCCAAATAATATCAATTACCTCCTGATGCTTTTGCTTTGCAACAATTTTCTATGCAGACGTCCTCACAGCTATACATGAGGTGTTGGGCCAGCACACGCCAAACACACAGAGACTGGTGTTAATCTGACAGGTGTTATTAACTCTTGCCTCTCTGCCTCAAACTGGAGCACATAAACCCACTTGAGGCTAGAGCAGTCTGAAATATCCCATAATAATCCTCTGTAAAATCTTTCTGATGGTAATTCTGTTTTCTTTGCTGGAATACAAACTGCAGTGTTAATATTAAAGATTTATTTGCATTAACTATTGCAAAATTCTTATGTAGTGCAGGTGATAAAACACTCATATCTTCCGTATAGTGTTTCTGTCCCGAACAAAAAGGGTGACACTGAAAACACTGTTATTTTAGTATTATTAATATACAGTTATAGCATTTATTAATATTTTGCAGTAGCTTTATATATTTTCAGTGTTGCTTTTCATTTTGATTTAAATTTGAATAATGTAATTTAATCACCGTTATTTTTTAAATATATCCATTTATATCAGTTTTGGTTTTAGTCATTTTAGTACTTAAACTTACTTCAGTTAGCTGCAAGTCAACATTACTAATTTTCATTTAGGTTTGTTAAATATAAGTTTTTCATCTACTATAGATTTTTGATTTCAACCATATGTAAATGAATGGAAACTAGTTTCAACGGTTTTATTTTTAGTTAACACTAACACCCTTAGGACAAGGTGTGGGAAATGGAAATGAAATCATTACAGCGGTCAATCAGATCTAAAACCTCGAGAATAAAGAACAAACGCTTAGGAAAAAATAACAAACAAACTGGTTTACTTGCTTATTTGTCTTCAACAAAATAGTTAAACCATCAGATTCAATGCCACAAACCCAGCAAACCAATAACCAGGAACGTATAAACATGACTTTGCACATTGATGAAACCCCTTGAACCCTGAATCCCGCAAACTGTATTTAGTAATTCAATCAGATTGGAGCTTTCCATTATGAAAAAGCTTTTGCTATCTTGTATTGCAATATGCAACAGACGCTACATGAGCTTTCTATGGGTGGTCTGTCAGTGTGACGTCCGAGGCAATTAAAGAGGTCATTTGAGAGAAATGATTAAAGACAAACCGGGAGAGAGGACAGGAATGCTTTGCATCCTCCTGCATCCTGTTCCTGTCCATTTTTGTTCAAGTTCAAACATACATCCCTGGCAAGAACAATTTCATACAGATCATGAGAACACCATCAGCTTAGCTAAATAAGATCAAATGATTGACAGCTGAGCAATTACATCGGTACACAATATACACATAGTTTAAAGAGAAATAATAAGCAAGATAGAAAAAAGGTGCGGGGGGTATGCCTGCACTCAGGTTAAAGAGGCATGATACTCCATAATCAAATCCCTCTTTCCCCTTCTACTCTTCTAAACGCAATAAATATTCCTAATCATTTCTCTCTCTCTCTCTTTTCACCTCGTTCTCTCTCTTACGCACATAGACATTCTCACTCACACTCTCTCTGTCGGTGGCAGACACACATGGTGAGGTAATGAGGACCTACAGAGGCGTCTGCAGGAGACACGCTTTCATCAGTGCTGCTGGGTAATGGTTACTATGGCAATGGGGGCCATGGCACATGGGTGCACAGATGCTCCGGTTGGCCTAAATGAAACACAAAGCGCAAATTTATTCCATTTCAAATGCTTATCAATTTATAACAAAGACCCTACCGGTGAACAGATGACCTGCCGTGGCCTACAAGGATGGCATGTGCTATAAAATCAATACGCAACTGATGTAATTCTTACATCCAGCCAAATATCGCATTCGAATTATTGCATAAATCTGATGTCAGTGATCATTTTTGTATGATGGCAGAAGACGGTGGAACAACGAGCTCCTCTTAAAAATAGTCCCATAATGCCTCTTTCTCGATAAATCCGTAAGCAGCCAGTCATGACCCGCTGCTCAGGTGTGAAGGTCAGCTCACTGTCTGACATACAGAGAAAATAAGGTTCTCAGTCAGGGTGCGAAATTGGCGAGAAAGTGCGAGATCATCTCAGGAAACAAGATCAACAGGACGATTGAAAATAAAAGCTCTGTTCCAAACCCCAAGAAAGGCATATTTACATTCCAAATATGCCGCTACCATTCAAACAGGAGACGTTCTTGCATTTAAAAAAAGGAAATGCAACAATGAGCGGCTGACAAAAAACTTTTCATGTTTGAAACAATTAAAAAATAAAAAGTAAATGCAAGAACACCCATGTGAACAGCCCCTTAAAGTATAAAGTAGTAACAGTTTAATACTTTTATTTATCATGGTCAAATTAAATAAACGAAGTAAAGACATTTATAATGTGGCAAAATATTTCCATTTCAAATAAACTCTGTTCTTTTGAACTTTCTATTTATAAAACAAAATCTTGAAACAAAAATATTAAGCAGCACAACTCTTTTCAATATTGATAAGAAATGTTTCTTCAGAAACTCAAGTCAACATATTAGAAATATGTATATGACAGGAGCAATGGCTGCTTTGCCATGACGAGAATACATTACATCTCAAAATAAATTGAAATAGAAAACAGCCGTTTTAAATTATAATAATATTTCACATTATTAATGTTATTAGCGTATTTTTGATCAGATAAATGCAGCCTCAGTGAGCATGAAAGACTCCTTTAAAAATTATTTTTAACAATCTAACCGACCCCAAACATTTTCATTTGTATTTGCAAAATTGCAGTCAGATATTAGCATTTTGTAAGCAACTTGATACTCATGCATGCGAACTCACTTGTAATTGGACTGTAAAAACAATTGTATTTGTTCTTCTCACCATCTTAAATAACATTTCCCTGAGCTAATCTCAATGCATTCTGGGATTGCTTTATCTTTGAAAGATACATGAGATGTTGCTATCATTTTTGGCAGAAATGGGGAGCATCATTTTACTGCCTATAGTGTTTGGAAGAGCTTGACACTTGTCATCCTGTCTAGGTAGGCAGCTCCCTAGGGTTCGGAAGAGAGCCAATGGGGCATTTCCATGGCTGAAAACAGCAGATTACTGAAAAGGGATGGAAGAGAACATTGAAGATTGAAGAAAAATTGAAGAAAAGGAATGATTGCTTTAGGACATGCTGACATGATAGGACCCTTATTGAGAAAAAAATAATGATATCTGAAATAGAAAAGAGGATGAGCTAGAGGGAAATAGAAAGAGAAAATGACAGGGTCTTTTTGACCATGATAAGAAATGTTCTGGAGTGATTCCTGGGCAAGTTTTGAAATCAGCACTGCCCCTCATTTCATGGATCATGTAACATGGTAAAAAACTGAAATCTGAACGTTATAAATAAGATGATCTATTAACTACAGATATCCTCTCTCACCATTGTGCTTATGGGAAAGGCACTCAACTGAAGGTCGAAGCTCCAGGAAGGCTGACCCTGCAATAAGTGAACCAAAGCTACTGCATATAAAACATTCTTCTCAGAGATGTAAACAAGGGCCGCAATTGAAGTGTGACACTGAACTTCTTTTTGAAAGCATATGTGAGTGGAAAAACAGAGGATCATAGGGGTTCAGATGACACACTACAGTGAAATTGAAGTGCTGACAGGGCACAGTTCAATCTGCATGTAATGTATTACTCTAACGCTAATTTTGCATTCATACAATACCTTCAAATAGAAATAAACAAATGAGCATCTGCATGTAAAGTCATGGTTTCAGCGGACTGCATTCAAGATGAGCTAAACTGAACTTACATGAATGTACACTTAATCTTAGTGTGCATGTATACACAATGTACTAATAAAGAACCTCCAAGAACAAATGAACGACCTTCTCTTGGCCGATGCTCCAGGCTCATTTTAGCACAGTGGGCTGCACAGTCCAATTGACATTAATAAGAAGTCTAGACACAGTCAGAGTATGAGGGGCAAGGGCAAAGCTGGGACAAAGGATCGGAGGAGAGAGAGCTTATATTCATTTTTCATTCCTTTGAATAATTACACATTTTTGTCTTGCATCTTCATCAACACCAAATGTGACCAGATATATAGAGGTTATCATTTAGCATTATGATTAATATTATTGTTAAAGGGGATATACGGATCTAATATCAACTGATAATGTGGATGGGAAGTAGCTCAGAAAGTAACTTTTAATGAGGCACCAGAGATTTCTGACTTTTGCCAGTTTTGACCATTCTGATGGTAACTGTATCTATCCGTCTATATAAAGTGTATAAATATAAAAGTAGTCTAAACAACATACACATATACATATATATATATAGTGTTAAATACAATTATAATATAGCTCACAAGTTATCTAGGCTATATATATATATATATATATATATATAAACAGTAGTCTATAAAAAACAAATTATATTTAACAGCAAGTAAATAAATGCATATGGTGCTAAATATAAATAAAATCGTTTTTCTAATACATTTACATATTTTGTGTGTAATTTATCTACTTATTAATGTCTCATGTATACACGTAACAAAATATGTAAATACAAAAGTTGTCTAAACAATTAAACATCAGAGACGAGTAAATAAATTACATTTTGGTGTTCAATATATTTACAATATAGAGAAGTTGTTTAGGCTACTTTTATGGTGCATTTATTGTACTTTTATGGAGACCTTTATGAATCATGAAAGCTTCAATCAACATTCATTATAACTGTATGGGCAGGAGTCTAGACAAAAGAGCCTTGATAATTTGTCCTTTTGTGCTTCACAGAAAAAAATTAATTCATAGGTTTGAAATGACATGAGGGTGAGTAAATGACAGAAATATTATTTTTAAATCACACAAAAATGGCACAGTTCACCTTTATGTTTTATTCTATTGTGTAACTATAAGCTAAGATTGAAAAGCTCGTGAGGAGAATTTCTCAGACTTCGCTAATGGAGGGGCCAGCAGGATTAATGACTGAGTGATGAAACTGTGAAAAGAAATGAGGCCAAGGAGGGAAGGAATGGTGGGAGTGGGTGAGAAAGAGAGAAAGCGAGAGAAAATGAGAGCGAGAGTGAAAGAGGGAGACGGATGGACAGGTGGGAGACAGCTCAATGAAACGAAGCAAGCAGGAAGGACACATCAAAGAGGACACCGAGAAATAGAGAAGTGGGAAAGGCAGATGGGACGCGGTGACAAGAGAAAGTGTAAGAGATGGAGAGATGGATGACAGGAGAACACACAGACTCACTCGAGGATCGAAGACACACAAGTTAAGTGTGACAAACCGATTTCAATGGAAGCGAGGGGCAAATGTTGAAGGAGATCTGGAAGAAGGGGACACGTGGACACAGACACAAAGATGATTAATCAAGAGCGGTAAACACAACAGCCAGGCAGTCAGACGAGGCAAGGAGGGACGGATGGACAGGGGAAGGAGAGAGACCGGGAGTGTGCAGACACATTAAATAAGATAGTGACAGGCAGAGACTAAGATGGAGCGGGACGATTAGAGAGCAGGCAGACACACAGAAATATGCAATAAATCAGCCTGCACTGTGACGAAGCATGACTGAAATGTTTATGATATACCAACATCATGGACGACAGAGAAAGAGAGAGAGAGTGTGAGCCAGTGATAAAGTCATCTAACTATGGCAGAAGGGATAAAAATGTAATTGTATACAATATGTAAATATTCAGGATCTATAGAATATAAGTCAAGGAGAAACTGTGTAAAACAAGCATAAAATAGCATGTACAAAAAAAATACACTAGTGAAATTAAAAGCGATATCTGAGTAAATAATTTCTATTACATAAACACTACCATTCAAAATATGTTTTTTAAATAACTCCTTTGTGCACCAATTATCATCAAGGCAAATCATTTGATTTAAAAATACAGTAAAAACAGTAATATTTTGTAATATTATTAAAACTTAAATAACAATTATAGTGCCTATTATATCATTTAAAATATAAATGTATTTCTGTGACGGCAAAACAGAATTTTCCGCAGTCATTACACACGTCTTCAGTGTCACATACTCAATTAATAAAATAATTACTTGTAAAAAAATATATAAATATTTTGGGATAGAATTTAATATGTAATTACAGTATATTAAATACTATAATTAAATGATGATTTATTTATTTACCACCAAATTATTTATTAAAATGTTTAACACTTTAGAATAACTATAAAGTCATCAAAACAAATATAAATATGACAAACCTAGTATCCTAGATAGTTCTTGGTTGCTTCGCTTTTACCATACACTTCAACTCATCCATTTAACATAAAAATAAATGAAAAGCTACAGTAAAATTGTGCGCAAATGTACCAGATTGCAATATTTGTTATATTTGCTACCACTAGATTATCATTGTTGAATTACTGTAAATGAATTTCATGAGAACATTTGTTATAATCAAATGAATGCCGTTTTAATTATGCCAAACACACATAGTCAAATAATAGACTTAATTATAACAGGAGCAACATATGGTTGATTATGCTTTCCAGAAGGCTCCTGTCTGAACCTGAAACTCCACAGGAAGAGCCAATATCACCACCTGCCCTACTTTTTACCCTGAGCTCTTCTAGGAATTCTACCCCTATGTGAAGACTCATAGTGAGAGGGTGATTGACAGCTGGGGTAACTATAGAAACACTAAACTGTGTGGGTGGGGGTCCTATGCAAACACATACATTGAAGTAATTCAGAGTTATGTCTAAAGACCTGAATATCATAGAGACATACCTTGTTAACCGCATGGCAACACTCAAAACACCATATATCATGGCTACACTTTTGCACAGACAAGGCACACTTTGAAAATGATCATAAAATGAGAGTGAAAGTTTTGTTTCTGCTGTCATTTATTTTCTCTGGGAGGTCTCATTTGCACAATTTGGCATCTGAATTAGGCCGAAAGATTACTGCAGTGAATGCGTTGGGAAGTCATCAATATAAGGCTTTAACGTTAATCTGATTTGAGATCAGTGTAGGGTAGGTGAAAGGTGAAGCATGCTGTGTTTATTTACAGGTCAGCTGATTGGCTTTGACTCAAAGCCACTTCCAGCACAACATTTTCCATCTACTGTGACATGACTGAAAAAATGGGAAAGAAAACATGCTGATAATGAGGTTAGAAACATCGTTCTTGCTTGCTTTCAAGATGTCTTTCAAGGTTATTTTGGAAAAATTGGAGTGCAAAAATGATGCATGTTTAAAAATATAAATAAATGTAAAATAAACAAGTTGTAGCAAATATTTAAGATTATGAGAAACAAATTCCATCAAGTCACCTTTATTTCTAAAGTGCTTTATACAATACAGACTGTCAAAGCATCTTCAAAATAATAAACAGGAAACGGCAGAATGAATCATGGAAACTCAGCAATGGATTCTGCTGTAAAGTAGCTCTAAGAAGACAATAGTGTAATTATTTATCTCAAGTCAGTTCAATGTTGGTTTAGTTCAGATCAATAAGAGTGTGATGTTCATCATTCAGCAATAAGCAGTTCTACAAAAGGCAGCAATGTCATTATTCAGCTCCAGTCAGTTCAATTCAGTGTTGATGTTGCAATAACGGAGTAATAATTAGGTACTAACCCTGAATCTACCCCAAAACCTAACCCTAACACATGTAGTAACCTTATATTATCCAGTACTTTCTAAAGTAAATGAACTGTAGGTACAAGTAAGTGTACATACTGTAAAAGAAAGTGCAACCGCAAATTCAGTCAAGTGTGACCAAACAGTTGGTGTGTAATGTGCAATATAAATAGAAACAAAATGTAAAATAAATATAAAACCGTAGGACTTTTGGAAACAAATCATTTAATTATATGCATGTATGTATGCATGTGTTTATAAATAGCCTAAATAAATACACAAACTCAATGAAGGCTTAAAAAAATAAACTAACACTTTATTTTCTTGTGTAATGTGTATATAACTGTATATTTTCAAACTGTAACCCGCTCTGTTCTGCATTTTGCTCTAATGCTGAATGCTGGTGTTAATCTCTCTTTGTTGTAGTGCTTCGGTTGGATTATTAATAATGAGATTAGGATTCCGTCATTAGCTCAGGATTAATCCACTACAGTGCTACGCTGCGTTAATGGGGTGTTCCTTTCCTCTTCCGGCCAAATGTGTTATTTTTTAACTGTCAATTTTTGCGTTAGAATCACTTGTGCATTCCTAATCTGTAAGTCACTTTGGTTAAAAGCATCTGCTGAATTATTCAATGTAAAATGTTTTGTTTAGTGGAAATACATGATTTATGGAAATCCTGATTTCACTTGAGAGAAAAAAGCAAGCATTTACTTTCCACTGATGGAGGTAAATTGCAGACAGCAGCAAGAATCTACTCTAAAAGGCCATTTTTAAATAAATATTCATTTTATGTTAATGTATGCATTTATACTTAATCATCTGGTAGACAATTTATCCCAGAGCTGGGTAGATTACTTACAAATTGTAATCCGTTACTGTTTCCAGATTACATGTCAAAAATTGTAGTCAGTAACATAATCCGTTACATTACACATTTTAGGTAATATAATCAGATTACTTTTGATTTAACTCGTTTATCACATTGATCATCCAAGTGGATGCTGCACACTGGTGGTGGTTGAGGAGAGACCAACCCTTATGCTTGTAAAAGTGCTTTGGCTGTCCAGCAATACACAATAAAGCGCTATATAATTACAGCATTCATTCATTCATTTAAATAGCATTATTTTGTACCATAATGATGTAAAAAATCAGAGTAAGAAAACTTGTTCCATTCATTGTAATTTACACTTAAATTGGGGCAATGAAAAGCTGACAATTAATTAAATCATTAAGAATAAAATAAATATTTTTAAAACAAACTCCCTTTCGAGGAAAGTCTCTTCACTCAGCGGCCATATTTGCAAAAACTGCTTGCTGAACTCATTACATTACATATGTCAAATCAGCAACACAAATCTGAAAGTAACGTCCCAATAAATATTGTTTCTTATGCTAATAGTGTTTAAAAAGCGTATTTTTCTGGCTAGACCAGCCAGTGCGCATGCGGAGTCATAACGTGCTTATACTGTGCATGTGCATTGGCTGGTCTCCTCAGGTTTTTATGGGAAATTTGTCTCTTTCTTTTAGAAGGTGGGACTATTCCTCCATATTGTGCTTTGCAGTTTCTCCCGATCATAAGTATAGGAGTGAACCATCTTTTTATTTCTATAGTCTTTGTTTTAAATAAATCACTTAGAAAAAAAATGTATTTTTATCATTAATCAACATCAAAGAAACTGAACATGCAAATGTGATACTTAGTTATTGAAATATTTATTTTTAAATCTCAGGGGTAGAAATATATTAAAGCAAATATATTATTTAAAAATATATTAAAGCAAATCTATTTGGTGAATAAGGTTTAGATGACAAAACGTTTTGGAATGCCTGCATTACATGTAACTAAGAAATAACGTGAATGTGCATTTTAATTAGTTATAATTAATAATACATGGTTAAAAAAATCAGTACCGATTAAAACAGAACAATGAGGGGTTTCACTAAACTCAAAATCTATATCAATAAATAAAATAAAAAGCATTTTGCTTATAAGCAAGTGAAGAGGTATGAAAGCAGCTGGAAGTGAACCTCTGCCCCATGATCACAATTTACTCACTCCAACAAAGCTATGAAGCCTGCGGGCAAAGGAAAAAAGCCACAGCAGCAAAACCACAGCACCAAATTGACTTCTCTTCAGAGATCTCTTTACACTACTAAAACACTAATTAGTTTAATTAGTCCCTGTTTGTATTTGAATGCAGGCCATGAGTTGTTTTGTTTTGCTGCATGTTTGTGGTGTATAGGCATGTGTATGGTACTATTTTTGTATATTATGTATATATGTGTGTGTGTGTGTGTGTGTGTGTGTGTGTGTGTGTGTGCACTTTGG
The DNA here is from genome assembly GCA_027564155.1 of Gymnocypris eckloni scoliostomus. Lineage (NCBI taxonomy): Eukaryota > Metazoa > Chordata > Actinopteri > Cypriniformes > Cyprinidae > Gymnocypris > Gymnocypris eckloni. The sequence goes on along the minus strand of CM050425.1, from coordinate 6,422,856 downwards.
TCTGCAGCTCAGAGTCTGTTACAGTCATTTATATACAAAAAAGCTGAAGCAGCAGCAGCTATAGGTTTATGTTCTGATCATGTAACAATGCAACAATTCATACTTCCACATTGTTCATAATTACCCTGATTAAATAATTCACACTCTGTCTCAGGGTCAGAAATTAAAATGATAATTCTGATTTCAGGAAGTCAGTCACCCTTTTGAATGACATTTTTCCTTCACTAATGTTAAATGTTCCTGCTGAGAAAAATGGTTTTGAAATGGCAAACATCCCAAGTAGTCACTCAATTAATGTGAGGTCATAAAAGTTGAATGCATAATAAATATATAAAAATTGCAAAATGCAATTTAAAAGATTTTTAAATGGAGCAGAACATGTCACACCACATATTCCACTTCCAAAAATATTTCAAGTCAACTACTATATTATAATTATAAATAATTTTATAATTAACAGCCACTCAGATTGCTGATCTATGGTACGTTTTTCTAGGTTGGAATATAGTTATTTTTCTAGCTTAATATAAAAAAAATGTAATATGTGAAAATGCTCTATACCTTTGGCAACATTGAGATGGGCTTCATACTTCAAGGTTAAAAGCGGTTTTAACAAAATTACAGGTGTGAAACATAATTTAACCCAGAATTAGTGGCTTTTACCCAACATTAAACCAAGGTTATGGATGTAGTCTGGATTTGAGCCTGAAAAGCCAGATTTTGTCAAGTTCGATTAAATTATCAAGATCCAAAGGCCCCCCAAGGGAAATGTTATGGCTATATATCGTAAGCAAAGATTTATAGATGTAAAATTTACAAACATATGACAGTCTGTAAAACATATAAAAACTGTTTCATTTATAACACATTTAATATCATTTGAAAAGCACCAAAAACTAAATATCATCATCAATCACTCAGAATGCAAAATCATCAATATGCCAGACAGACAGAGAGATATCTGAATAAAATAAACTTATCTATATCCAATAGTCTGTAATAGGGGTCGACCGATTATCGGCCTGGCCGATTATCGGCGCCGATATTAAGCATTTTACCGATTATCGATATCGGCCATTTTAAAAACTTTCTATGGCCCCTATTCAAAAGTTTTGCACTTTTTTATTTCATTGCACATTTTATTCTTATTTCTCCTTTTCTTACCATATGTATGCCCTTGTGTTATGTTACTTATATAATTTGTATTCTTATTGTTTTGCACTGTCACTGAGCGGACCTGATTCGATTGCATTTCACTTCTAGTTATGCCCTGTATAACTATTATGTGACAAATAAAGAAACCTTGAACCTTGAACCTTGAAACAGATTTACCGATAATTATTATTATTTTTTTTTTTATGCAAACAAACATATTATTTACAGGTGACATTATTTATTGGTGAATAAATAATACAGGTGAAACTATTTAATGTTTAAATGCACTATTTGGCTCGATGCAGCCTGTCTGAGCTCAACACTCTGTGAGAGTGAGGCGATCTCTCAATCTCGGAGAGCAATCTCCGCCCACCGCTCATCTGATATGTAGAGAGTCACGAGTCCGACCAATCAACGCGGAAAACGCTCCGGTTACTGTCGTAACCTCGGTTCCCTGAGAGCGGGAACGAGACATCACGGAGATTTCTCCGTTATGGGAACTTCTTCCCTTCAACCTTTCCTGAAGTCCTATTGGCTCACGCCAGTCAAATGACTGGCCAATTGTCGCAAAGCATGCAAATACGGCGAGCTCGAGACAGTATAAATGCGATGCTCGCGACAATTATATCAGAATCGGATACTGAACACCGTAAGCTGAGGAGTAGCGAACACGGCGTCTACCGTGATGTCTCGTTCCCGCTCTCAGGGAACCGAGGTTACGACAGTAACCGGGCGTTCCCTTTATCGAGCTGTCACGAGACATCACGGAGATTTCTCCGTTATGGGAACGATATTAAATCCCGCCGTGAGAGAGGCTACGAAGCCCTACCCCAAAACACAGCAGATAGAATACGCACGTAGACACTTCCCACAATAGTGACGCTGTGGCGAGCTCACCGCTGATAGGTGGCTGTAAGCCAATGAGTCTAACCCAAAGGTATACAAATTTGCATATCTGGATAGAAATAACGTTGGCTGCGCTGAAACAGGGCAACTTGCACAACGAGCATAAGGAACTGCACAGACTGTATAGCATGACCCCAACCTAGCATGATAAAAGTATCGCTAGATAAAACAACACAAATACAGGAATCTGCACTGAGCACAGGGCAGAACAACCGTAGTAAAGGGTATGCAGAGCAAACAATGTAGTAAACATGCATCAGCCACTTACCGACAGCACCTGGGAGGCAAAAGACTGAACGTCCAGCCTGTAAAACCTGGCGAAAGTATTCTCAGAAGACCAGCCGGCTGCAACACATATATCTTGAATAGACATACCTCTCGACCAAGCCCACGAGGAAGCCATGGCCCTCGTTGAATGCCCCTAATGTGTAAAGGACATTCCAAACCTTGGTTCGTACGCAGCCGTAATAGCGCCCACGATCCAGTGGGAGAGCCTCTGTTTAGACACAGCACGGCCTCTCGCACAACCACCATAGCATACAAATAGCTGGTTAGATTGACGAAAGCTCGACGAACGGTCGATGTAAATCCTCAAAGCCCTGACAGGGCACACCGAAGTCTGAGCATCTGCCTCACTCGAGGCTGCTGACTCGGAAGACAAGGCAGACAGAGAAACAGTCTGTATCTTGAAGGGAGTAGAAAGTGATTTAGGTACATACCCCATTCTTGGCCTGAGAGTGACGCTGCAGTCACCGGGTCCAAAGCGAATACAGTCACTATCCACAGAAAAGGCGTGCAAATCTCCTATGCGCTTGGCTGGCGAGTGCAAGAAGGAGTGCAGTTTTGAGAGACAACTCCTTCAAACCCACTGATGATAACGGCTCAAAAGGTGGCTGAGAGAGAGCTCTTAATACCACCTCTAGGTCCCAAGGCGGAACCGAAGGTGGCCTCGGAGGGCGTAGCCTTCGCTCCCTTAAGAAAACTCACCACCATGGGGTCTCTGCCGATCGACTGGCCACCCTGCGGTGAACGGAACGAGGCAATGGCCGCCACATAGACTTTAGCGTCGAGGGTAGATCCACTATCCAGCCTGTACTGCAGGAAACTCAGGAACATCCAACACGGTGCAAACAGCCGGGTCGATGTGAGCCTGATGGCACCATTTCACAAACACTCCCATTTTAAGGCATATAATCGTCTTGTAGAGGGTGCTCAAGGCTTCCGTGAGTGTGCCGACCACACGAGCCTGCAATGCGTCTAGCTCCTGACAACCCTGAAGCAACCACACATGAAGGTTCCATAGTTCTGGGTTCGGGTGCCACACCGAGCCGTCCACCTGAGATAACATGTCCTTCCTGACCGGAATCGGCCAGGGGGCTATCAAGCAGCTCTGTCAGGTCCGGAAACCAAGGCTGGTTCGCCAGTTCGGAGCTATGAGTATGACGGACGCTCGCTCCTCCCTGATCTTGCATAACACCAGAGGCAATATCTTGATCGAGGAAACGCATAAAGCCTGGCTGTCGGCCAGCGCTGTGAGCGTCCTTCCAACGGGAGTGGGACAGAGAGAAGAACGACGGGCAGTGTGCATTCTCGCTCAGTGGCGAATAAATCCACCTCTGCTTCCCGTAGAGGTTCCAAATCATCCGAACTAACTCGGTGTAACCTCCATTCCCTTGAGGAATTCTCCTCCTTGAAAGCATGTCTGCCCGCGATTCAAAAGACCGGGATGTGCGTTGCTCTGATGGATAGAAGGCGAGAATCCGCCCATAGCAGTAACATCGCTGCCTGCTTGCACAAAGCCTTGAACGGACGCCGCCCTGGCGATTTATGTACGCCGACTACAGACGTGTTGTCGGTGCGAATCAGTACATGCTGCCGTTCCAGTTGTGCTTGAAACTCCTTCAGAGCTAAAAGACTGCTTCCAATTCCAATCGGTTTATGTGCCACGGATCTGAGGCTCTGACCACTGCCCCGGTTGGCATCCCTCGCACACCGCCTCCCCAGCCGAGGCCGATGCGTCTGCCAGACCACACGCTGAGGTTACCAACCCCAGGGGACTCCCCGGCTGAAGAAATTCGGGTTGCGCCACGGAGCCAGAGCTTCGATGCAGCCGCGGGTGACCGCGATACTCAAACGTCCCGAGGTCCATGCCGTCCAGGGGACTCGAGTTTTCAGCCACAGCTGCAGTGGTCGCATGTGTAATAAGCCCAGATGACACACTGCCGACGCTGACGCCATGAGTCCCAGTAGTCTCTGAAATTCTTTCAAATGAACAGAGCTGCCTTCTCTGAAATGGCGTAGGTAAGACAAAATGGCCGCCGCTCTCGTGAGAGGCGGGCTCTCATTTCTAGGAGTCTATGCAAACTCCCAAATACAGAATGGACTGACTCGGGCGAGAATGCTCTTTCGCCTGTTCACACATAGCCCTAGGGACTCCAGGTGAATAAGCAGCGAGTCTATATGGCTGAGTAGCGTGTCCCGGGACTGAGCTAAAATCAGCCAATCGTCCAGATAATTCAGGATGCGCATCCCGCCCGCTCTGAGGGGAAAGTGCTGCATCCACACACTTTGAAAATGTCGCGGGGCCAAAGCCAGCCCGAACGGGAGAACAGAGTATTGGTACGCTGTGTTCTCGAAAGCAAACCTCAGAAACCGTCTGTGATGCGGCGCTATCTGAATGTGAAAGTACGCGTCCTTCAAATCCACGGACGCAAACCAGTCCCGGGCGAATCTGCGCCAGGATCTGCTTCAGCGTTACCATCCTGAACTGGACGTTCGCAGCGCTCTGTTGATGGGTCTGAGATCCAAAATTGGGCGAAGCCCCCATCCCTCTTGGGTACCACAGTAGCGGCTGTAAACCCGCTCTCCAGCTCGTGTGGAGGGACTCGCTCTACTGCTCCTTTCTCGAGCAGACAGCCAATCTCTTGCCTCAGAGCCTGGGCATTTCGAGGCGATGTTAGAGACTGCACCACGCCATTGAAACGGGTGGTCTGCGTCTGAATTGAAGAGTATACCCGCTCTATCACGCTGAGTAGCCAACGCGAGATTCCGGAATAACCTTCCACGCGCTTATGAACTGGCGCGCGGCTTTAGCTGCTCGGTCGTTGGGTGTGACTATAACCTGTGTTGGATGCGGACCTGCACTGCACTGAGGCGGGGCAAGGGGAACCAGTGAGGAGGAGAAAGCTCTTTTGTGAGAAAGTATGCATTTTTATTGAATGGACACTCAACACACACATTTGGGCAGCTGAACTTTGGGCGCTTACGCCGGGCTGCTCGCGCTCTCCTCCCTCCCTCCGATCGTCAGGAAGACGGCCAGCAGCCGGGGCGGGCGAGTCGCGCGCGCGGCTTCTCCGCTGACCTTGGCGCTTCCTGCCGGAGCCCCACACCTTCCTCCGGACGCCTGGCTCCTGTCGAGCAGTAGCAGTAGCCCCAGCCTGGGCAGGCCTGGGAAAATCTCTCCGCTGGGCAGAGCCATGCGCTGACGAAGATCTGGATCTGGCAGTCTGTTGCTGGGGGCGCGTCTAGGCATCACGTGACTCATCGCCGCTTTGGCGCTTTTGAGTCTCAGCAAATCGCTCCGGTTACTGTCGTAACCTCGGTTCCCTGAGAGCGGAACGAGACATCACGGAGATTTCTCCGTTATGGGAACTTCTTCCTTCAACCTTTCCTGAAGTCCTATTGGCTCACGCCAGTCAATTGACTGGCCAATTGTCGCAGCATGCAAATACGCGAGCTCGAGACAGTATAAATGATGCTCGCGACAATTATATCAGAATCGGATACTGAACACCGTAAGCTGAGGAGTAGCGAACACGGGCGTTTACCGTGATGTCTCGTTCCGCTCTCAGGGAACCGAGGTTACGACAGTAACCGGAGCGTTCCATCGAGCTGTCACGAGACATCACGGAGATTTCTCCGTTATGGGAACGATATTAAATCCCGCCGTGAGAGAGGCTACGGCCTACCCCAAAACACAGCAGATAGAATACGCACGTAGACACTTCCCACAATAGTGACGCTGAGGCGAGCTCACCGCTGATAGGTGGCTGTAAGCCAATGAGCGTCTAACCCAAAGGTATACAAATTTGCATATCTGGATAGAAATAACGTTGGCTGCGCTGAAACAGGGCAACTTGCACAACGAGCATAAGGAACTGCACAGACTGTATAGCATGACCCCAACCTAGCATGATAAAAGTATCGCTAGATAAAACAACACAAATACAGGAATCTGCACTGAGCACAGGGCAGAACAACCGTGATTAGTAAAGGGTATGCAGAGCAAACAATGTAGTAAACATGCATCAGCCACTTACCGACAGCACCTGGGAGGCAAAGACTGAACGTCCAGCCTGTAAAACCTGGCGAAAGTATTCTCAGAAGACCAGCCGGCTGCAACACATATATCTTGAATAGACATACCTCTCGACCAAGCCCACGAGGAAGCCATGGCCCTCGTTGAATGCCCCTAATGTGTAAAGGACATTCCAAACCTTGGTTCGTATCACGCAACCGTAATAAGCGTCCACGATCCAGTGGGAGAGCCTCTGTTTAGACACAGCACGGCCTCTCGCACAACCACCATAGCATACAAATAGCTGGTTAGATTGACGAAGCTCACGACGGTCGATGTAAATCCTCAAAGCCCTGACAGGGCACCAAGTCTGAGCATCTGCCTCACTCGAGGCTGCTGACTCGGAAGACAAGGCAGACAGAGAAACAGTCTGTATCTTGAAGGGTGTAGAAAGTGATTTAGGTACATACCCCATTCTTGGCCTGAGAGTGACGCTGCAGTCACCGGGTCCAAAGCGAATACAGTCACTATCCACAGAAAAGGCGCAAATCTCCTATGCGCTTGGCTGGGAGTGCAGTTTTGAGAGACAACTCCTTCAAACCCACTGATGATAACGGCTCAAAAGGTGGCTGAGAGAGCTCTTAATACCACCTCTAGGTCCCAAGGCGGAACCGAAGGTGGCCTCGGAGGGTGTAGCCTTCTCGCTCCCTTAAGAAAACTCACCACCATGGGGTCTCTGCCGATCGACTGGCCACCCCGCGGTGAACGGAACGAGGCAATGGCCGCCACATAGACTTTAGCGTCGAGGGTAACGATCCACTATCTAGCCTGTACTGCAGGAAACTCAGAACATCCAACACGGTGCAAACAACCGGTCGATGTGAGCCTGATGGCACCATTTCACAAACACTCCCATTTTAAGGCATATAATCGCCTTGTAGAGGGTGCTCGCTTCCGTGAGTGTGCCGACCACACGAGCCTGCAATGCGTCTAGCTCCTGACAACCCTGAAGCAACCACACATGAAGGTTCCATAGTTCTGGGTTCGGTGCCACACCGAGCCGCGTCCACCTGAGATAACATGTCCTTCCTGACCGAATCGGCCAGGGGCTATCAGCAGCTCTGTCAGGTCCGGAAACCAAGGCTGGTTCGCCAGTTCGAGCTATGAGTATGACGGACGCCGCTCCTCCCTGATCTTGCATAACACCAGAGGCAATATCTTGATCGAGGAAACGCATAAAGCCTGGCTGTCGGCCAGCGCTGTGAGCGTCCCCTTCCAACGGGAGTGGGACAGAGAGAAGAACGACGGGCAGTGTGCATTCTCTCGTGGCGAATAAATCCACCTCTGCTTCCCGTGGAGGTTCCAAATCATCCGAACTAACTCGGGTGTAACCTCCATTCCTTGAGGAATTCTCCTCCTTGAAAGCATGTCTGCCCCGCGATTCAAAAGACCGGGATGTGCGTTGCTCTGATGGACAGAAGGCGAGAATCCGCCCATAGCAGTAACATCGCTGCCTGCTTGCACAAAGCCTTGAACGGACGCCGCCCTGGCGATTTATGTACGCGACTACAGGCGTGTTGTCGGTGCGAATCAGTACATGCTGCCGTTCAGTTGTGCTTGAAACTCCTTCAGAGCTAAAAAGACTGCTTCCAATTCCAATCGGTTTATGTGCCACGGATCTGAGGCTCTGACCACTGCCCCGAAGCTGGCATCCCTCGCACACCGCTCCCCAGCCGGCGTCGATCGTCCGTCGTTGACCACCAGCGTGAGGTTACCAACCCCAGGGGGACTCCCCGGCTGAAGAAATTCGGGTTGCGCCACGGAGCCAGAGCTTCGATGCAGCCGCGGGTGACCGCGATACTCAAACGTCCCGAGGTCCATGCCGTCCAGGGGACTCGAGTTTTCAGCCACAGCTGCAGTGGTCGCATGTGTAATAAGCCCAGATGACACACTGCCGACGCTGACGCCATGAGTCCCAGTAGTCTCTGAAATTCTTTCAAATGAACAGAGCTGCCTTCTCTGAAATGGCGTAGGTAAGACAAAATGGCCGCCACGCTCTCGTGAGGCGGGCTCTCATTTCTAGGAGTCTATGCAAACTCCCAAATACAGAATGGACTGACTCGGGGCGAGAATGCTCTTTCGCCTGTTCACACATAGCCCTAGGGACTCCAGGTGAATAAGCAGCGAGTCTATATGGCTGAGTAGCGTGTCCCGGGACTGAGCTAAAATCAGCCAATCGTCCAGATAATTCAGGATGCGCATCCCGCCCGCTCTGAGGGGGGAAAGTGCTGCATCCACACACTTTGAAAATGTGCGCGGGGCCAAAGCCAGCCCGAACGGGAGAACAGAGTATTGGTACGCTGTGTTCTCGAAAGCAAACCTCAGAAACCGTCTGTGATGCGGCGCTATCTGAATGTGAAAGTCACGCGTCCTTCAAATCCACGGACGCAAACCAGTCCCCGAGGCGAATCTGCGCCAGGATCTGCTTCAGCGTTACCATCCTGAACTGACGTTCGCAAAGCGCTCTGTTGATGGGTCTGAGATCCAAAATTGGGCGAAGCCCCCCATCCCTCTTGGGTACCACGGTAGCGGCTGTAAACCCGCCTCCAGCTCGTGTGGAGGGACTCGCTCTACTGCTCCTTTCTCGAGCAGACAGCCAATCTCTTGCCTCAGAGCCTGGGCATTTCGAGGCGATGTTAGAGACTGCACCACGCCATTGAAACGGGTGGTCTGCGCCTGAATTGAAGAGTATACCCGCTCTATCACGTTGAGTAGCCAACGCGAGATTCCCGGAATAACCTTCCACGCGCTTATGAACTGACGCAGCGGCTTTAGCTGCTCGGTCGTTGGGTGCGCGGCTATAACCTGTGTTGGATGCGGACCTGCACTGCACTGAGGCGGGGCAAGGGGAACCGCATTTATTGAGTGAGGAGGAGAAAGCTCTTTTTGTGAGAAAGTATGCATTTTTATTGAATGGACACTCAACACACACACATTTGGGCAGTTGAACTTTGGGCGCTACGCCGGGCTGCTCTCGCGCCTCCTCCCTCCCTCCGATCGTCAGGAAGACGGCTTAGCAGCCGGGGCGGGCGAGAGTCGCGTCGCTGGCTTCTCCGCTGACCTTGGCGCTTCCTGCCGGAGCCCCACACCTTCCTCCGGACGCCTGGCTCCTGTCGAGGAGCAGTAGCAGTAGCCCCAGCCTGGGCAGGCCTGGGAAAATCTCTCCGCTGGGCAGAGCCATGCGCTGACGAAGATCTGGATCTGGCAGTCTGTTGCTGGGGGCGCGTCTAGGCATCACGTGACTCATCGCCGCCGCTTTTGAGTCTCAGCAAATCGCTCGGTTATGGTCTCCACGGCATCACCGAAGAGGCCGGAGGAGATATAGGGCGTTTGGAGCACCTTCGATCGGCATCCTTTAGGTCAGCTAAGTTTAGCCAGAGGTGCCTCTGAAGGACGACCATAAAGCCCATGGCCTTACCCACAGACTGGGCCGCCGCCCGTCGCCATCAACGCGAAGTCCGTTGCGCCCGCAGATCCTTCGTCGCCTCAGGAGTGAGGACTCCGCCCTCCGCTTGCAGGAGTTTGGCCTGGAACACCTGCAGCACTGCCATGGCGTGCAACGCTGATGCCGCCGCCATCAGAGGCATACGCCTTATTAGCGAGATGGGCGGTGGTTCTGCACGGCCGACGGCAGGCTGATGTCCGGGCCTAGGGACTTCGCTGCTGCAGGGCACAGGTGTGCAGCAACAGTCTCCTCGACGGGGAGAGCGCGCGTAACCGTGGGCCTCCGCTCCATCCACGTGGGAGAACATGGCCTGCGTGTTCGGTGGGGCGCCGATTGGGCGCAGACCACGCCTTCACGAGCTGTTCATGAACATCGGGGAAAAAGGCACCGATGTCCTTGCGTCAAGCTTTGCGTGTGGACCTGAAGTACCACGAGTCGAGCTTACTCCTGACAGGCTCCTCCGGAGGATTCCAGGTGAGCTCCAACTCCTGAACAGCTTTCGACAGAACCCTCATGAGCTCCTCCTGAGGCCTGAAGGCTCTGAGCTGCCTGCTCGGGCTCGATCCAGCCCAACCGTCCTTCTCCGAGGCCGAGATGGACATGGCCTCGTCGCCTCCTCGTGGCCAAAAGCTACGAATCCCTCAATATTGGAAGGGGCGGAAACAGTCCTCGGGAAAGAGATTGGCGCGATGCGGCGACCGTTCGGACGGCACGGCAAGACGGGCGCTCCCCGCGCCCGGAGAGGGGGCTCACCAGCGGCACGCTGGCGGCAGTGAGCCCGACCCGAACAGGCCGCGAACCACATCGCGGGCGGGCGGAGCACGCGGACCGGGAGGTCCGCGCAAAGTCCACAGTCGGACTCGTCAGCGCCGCCTCGGCGTGAGCCAGGCCCAGGCAGGCGACGAATGGAGATGCTGATCCAGCGGTTCGATGGGTCCCGCGCAGATCTTACACACTGAAGCCATCACGAGTTCAAGGTGAAGTAAAGATTCTGATATAATTGTCGCGAGCATCGCATTTATACTGTCTCGAGCTCGCCGTATTTGCATGCTTTTATGACAATTGGCCAGTCATTTGACTGGCGTGAGCCAATAGGACTTCAGGAAAGGTTGAAGGAAGAAGTTCCCATAACGAAGAAATCTCCGTGATGTCTCGTGACAGCTCGATAAGGGAACTGAAGGCAGTCTCAGAAAGCACATGCTAACTGAAGCTGCCTCAGTGATCACGCATCAGTTGTCTCTCAAAGGTAAAGCAGCAGCAGACGCGCTGAAGTTGCAAAACACCTCAATATAACCTATGATGTCGCGATGCGGAAAATGCAGGCGGAATCGCGAATGCAATCATATAATGGAATTTACCGTGATAACCGGAATGTGTCAAGTTTGGATGAATTAATCAAAAGTAGGTCAGTACACTTAAATCGACTCGCTATGGGCTAGTATCTATAAATATTAAGCCGCAAAAACACTATTTAAATATGAATCCTGCATGTTCTGCATCTCTGTTAATGAATGACACAGGCGTGCGGTTTCATTTACTGCACACATACATACTGAAGCGCTGCTCTGCTCGCGGTGACTTCAGCGTCTGCCGTCTCACTAAATGAGGACATAAATACATGAACAACATCCCCAGAACTGCTCGCAGATTCACTTCATGAGCATTTGACCGTTTCATTTGAGTAAAACGATCGTCATATCATATATACATAGGCTATAGAAACTTAAAAGGTCCTCATGGCAACCTGTCAAAATATAAGTTCGGTTTAGCCGAATATATTACTGTATACGTAATACAACTACAACAATTATTACAACTTTTGTTGAGAATAATCACACAACACGCTAAATCGCTTACTTTAAGTTTTACAAAATGTTTACAGAATGCTTCTGGGTGATCTCTGTACTTATGTTATTATTAATTTTATTAATATTACTGTTTATTTAATGTAGTTGTTATTAACAGTTTTCAGAATTAAAGACATGTTTAAAAGCATTTAAAGAACGTTTTTTTTTTGTCAGAGCTCTTGTTATTATTAATTTTGGCATTCATTTTCATTTTTACACCAGACACGTATATCGGTTCAAAATATCGGTTATCGGTCTACTTGATCTGTAATAATCGGTATCGGTATCGGCCCTGAAAAACACATATCGGTCGACCCCTAGTCTGTAATTATTCATAAAATGTTTAAAAATGTGATTTTGAATGGTTGTTTTCTTTAATGATGTCCTTACTGACAAAACGTCTGCCTCAATCATTTGTCTTTCTCCATCTCTCTCTAGTTTATCTGATAAATCTCTACAAGCCTGATCCTCTCTGCCATTTCTGTTTTGGTCTCATCCTGTTTGTTGATTTGTCTACGTCCTCCTGAAAAAAAAACTATAGGGATCAGTCAGATAAAAGACAGACAGAAAATCAGAGTGAGAGATGGAGGAATGGAGGCCAAAAGAGAGAGAGATGAAAAGAGATAAGCCTGTGTTCTTGGCAGCGGCGATTTGTAACGTGTCGAACTGCGGTTTTCATAGGAGTGTTCTTGGAAAGCAGGGACTGTGCAAAGATGGAGATAAGGCTAAAGAGTCCAAAAGATTTAAATGGAGAGACGGATAAAGCTGAAAAGCTGATATTTCCTATTCATTACTATGGAAACTGCCCAACCTGCCTCTTTTGAGAGTTAAGATCACAGGCAGTGGTGGACTGGCCATCTGGAGTGCCAGGAGTTTTCCCGATGGGCCGCTGTGCAATGGGGGCCGGCCCTTTGCTTAATATATATATAAAAAAATGGATTGTAGTAAATGTACGTATATCCTTCCATTGACCCAGACGGCTGCTGCCCACTTTATTCACAATTGTAATGAATTTAGCGTGCTTCAGATCAGTGAATGAGTCGTCAATGTAAAAATGTTTGAAATAGCAAATCACAGTGTAGAAGGCGGGGTTTACCGTTCACAGACGCGGAGCTGCGCGCAATTTGAATGCGAGCTGAGGTAAGATGTAAGCAGCTAAACATGACGAGACAATTCAGCAATATTTGACAACCGTTTAGTTAAACGACAAACATTAATATTCAGGAATGGAAACTACTGCTGGCTTTTTCAAATGTCCCGATTTTAATGGCGTTATTCGAATCATCACAATTCTAAATCTGAAGACTTTTGCTTTCGAGTGCTGTGCATAGGAAAGTGATTTATATTAGGCTATAGGCCTAATACAAATATAAAATTAATTCACATGCATTAGCCAATTTTATATACACTGGTTTCTACTGGTCTGGTCTTTTTATTTATTTTAAAGAAGATTTAAATTTATTTGATCAAAAATACAGTAAAACAATAGTCTAATATTTTGACATAAATATTACACTTAAAATTGTGGTTTTCTATTTAGGATATTTTAGCATGTTATTTATTTCTGTGATCAAAGCTGAATTGCTGAATTACTCCAGTCTTCAGTGTCTCTTCAGAAATCATTCAAATGCTGCCTAATTTGCTGCTTAATTATCAGTTATTATTTGTGATCAATTATTAATAATGGTTGTATTATTGGTATGATGGTTCTCGGTTAAAAACAGCATTTATTTGAAATAGAAGTACTTTGTAATAATTGTAAATCTCATTACTGTCCCTTAAATCAATTTAATCAAAGTCCCTTTTGTATAATCTTTGATTTAAAGCAACATTGCTGAAGAAAAATATTCATTTATTTTTTATCTTACCCAAAACTGAATGGTATCTCATTTTTCATAAAAATATGAAGTAGCACAACAATTTTCAACATTCAAAATAATCAGAAATGTTTCTTGAGCAGCAAATCGGCATATTAGGATGATTTCTGAAGGATCGTGTGACACTGAAGACTGGAGTAATGATGCTGAAAATACAGCTTTGATCACAGCAATCAATTGTATTTCACTATAAATATTCGCAAAGAAGACAGCTGTTTTAAATTGTAACATTTATTTCACAGAACTGTTTACTGTATTTTTCATCAAAATTATTTGTATACTCTTTTCCACAATTGGAGCTCTATTCCTTAAAATGATAGATGTCAAGCTCTTGCAAAAGGACAAATAATGTATATAACCAATAGAAAGTCAGTCCACATTCTGCACTAATGAAGTCTTCTAGACGATACCAGAGCATTGTGTCAAATGGACTGATATTGGTATTTAACTGTAGTGATATTAAAATGTCCCTCGTAAAAATGATTTACTATTTGTCATATACACCAGAAATGACAAATTCTAATGTCAAGAATATGCCACTCATTTATGGTGTGGTGTGGACTGATCGGTCCAAAACTGATCGGACTGATAAACCACATTTATGGTGTGGTGTGGACCGGGTTTGGTGGGCTGATCTGTGCCTAAAAGTCCAGGGACACTTTTTGGTCCCAGTCCACCCCTGATCACAGGGTCACTGGCACTGTAATTCCTGGTGCGGCACAATAAGTGCCTACTCTGTGACTGCCAAGCATCAGTGATAGAGATGGAGAAATGTGAAAGTGAACGAGTGAATTTCAGCCAAAACAACAAAAGAACAAATAATGGAAAAATAAGGGGAGAACAACTGCCTCGAGAATAAAAACTGCCAAAACTGGTTTATTCCAAAATTAGACATGCATGTGGATAGTGGCGTTATGGGTATTCAGATATAATAGTCAGTTTTGTTTTGGATACAAGAACTGATTTGTAACAGGATTCGGTTTGAGGTTTTCGAACTGAAGCAGGAAAGACATGGAAAAAAATACTTGTAATAAGTGTGATTACAACACACTTTCAGAATTCAAGCATAAGTGGTTGTACTTTTGTCTACCCTATTTCTCCATCTGTTTTACTGTCATTTATTTATATTGTCAGTTCCCCTGGCTATAAAGACAATGGCTAGCTTTAAATTCTCAAACTGAAACAAAATTCACATTAAACCACAACCTGTTCCCTCCATCTGCTATGCTAGGAATATTCCAGGATAAATGCAACTATTCAGTGGCCTGCAGTTGATTACAACAGAAAATAATTTAAGCGCACCCTTCATGCGTTTATATAAACAGAAAATTGGTTTACAGTAATGCACTTATAATGGAAAATGGGCAAACAGACCAGGTGGGTTCAAAAGAGAAATGTGCAGCTCACGCTTTTGCTAAAGCACTTAGATTTTCAGTAAAATAAAGCTTGTTATTTAAGCATTTTTTATTTAGCTTTGGCAACATCAGAATATTTAAGATAAAGCTCAAACAAATTGTACAAGTGTAGGTAGATAAAAACAAGGAAAACACCGTTTTGTGGGGGACAATCCATCACAATAGTGTGCATTTTAATACATGCACAATTCCAGAAAATCCATCTCAGGGGAAGTACATTAACTTGTATTTGAGTTTTTGAGAATTTCTGATCACTTTGAAACGTTGTGATACAAAATTAGCTTAAAACACAGGGTAAACAGGGTGTTAGGATATTTGACTGATAGTTTCATATTTTCTAAATTTCCATACATCGCAATAATATCATTAATTATTTTCTTCACTGTAATCATGTAGTGAAATACTGATATCACATCATTATCAAGGTCAAACGGGGTGATCAGGAATTGTTTTCTATGCGTCGTGTAATACATTGTAAGTTCATTACTGTACACACAATGTTTGCATATTTTTACAAGTCCACATCATGCCAAAGATCCTGTTGATAAGATTTAAATTGTATCTAACTTGTGATATTATTTTTCAAATGCTATAATGTCTGCCTTTAGTTGTCCACTTTTGTTTCCTCTCATTTCACCGCTCACCGCTACCCAGAGAAGCAATTAGAAATGCAATCCGGTTATAGAAACTGTGTTTAGGAATCACCTCTCTCATAGCATGCCTCCTTCGCACTTCCTAAACACACAACTGTCAAAGACCAAAAGCTGTTTTTATCTGCGGAAGGAGGAATGAAAATAAGAATTTACAGTAGGAAATTAGTGCATGTGTATGGAGAACCTCTCGGCCTGTTCTTATTCACAGAACAGCTCTTTTGATGGAGTGCAGATGTGTGAAACTCGGCGGAACCCTTAAGTGTTTTTTGTAATTCTTCCAAAGTGAAATATCACATTGCCACAGACATTCGCGAGAGACGCACGCCAGGCCGTGCTTAAATGAGAGGAACAGGAACATGAGTGCATGTTGGGTAGACCTCAGCTGGCAGAGTTGTGACCACACCCCAGACTACAAAACCGCTTTCTGCATGTCAATGAACACTGAGGTGGATTGTGTCAGGCCCATCGGTTGCCATGGTAGCTCAACTGAGCACCAGAGATTTCCATGGCGAGCTGGAGTGAAATCATCGCAATTCAGAATCCAAGATCGCATTCTTGCTGGCCTGCCCTTTATTTTCTTGGACTCGCACTCCTAGCTTAACTGGCTGAAAGACTGCACAACGCCTGCTCTAGACACAGCAATCGGTTTAAAACAGTAAAGGAAGTAATAAAATGCAAAAATGGATTTTACTGTAAAGCATTTATAATAGAAGTCAACGGAGCATGACATTGCAAGGCACAAATGTTCATAAAATAAACGGTTTAAAAAGTACAGTCACTGTAAAATTACAAATGTTAACACGAAATAGGTATAGCAGATAGTTATATTATTGTATGCAATTTCTAATTCAAAACCATGTAAAGCCTTTAAAACCTGCCACTTTTGCATACATACATGTAGCAGATAATATCATATAAATAACATAAAATTCATATTTTTATTAAATAATGACACATTAATCAAAAGAGACAAAAGAACGATTTGCATTTCAAATTTTCTATTCTTCAAGATTTCTGGAGAAAAAAAATGAATATGCAGCAATAAGAAATAACCATAAGAAACACCAAATCACCATATTAGATCGATTTCTGAAGGATCATGTGACATTGAAGACTGGAGTAATGGCTGCTGAAAAATTCAACTTTATCATCACAGGAATAAATTACATAACACTATTTCACAAACAGAAACCAGTTATTTTGATAATTTATCACAATATTACTGTTTTTACTGTATTTTAATAAAATAAACAACTATACACCTTTAAACTCTAGCCTTAGGAACAGTGGTTATCATTACAGCAAAAGCAACAGTAATTTTTGCTGAATTCTTCAAATACCACAAACACTGAACATTTGATGAGCATGTCATCCAGTGTTCTGAGAACATTTGTCTCTAGTCTCAGTCTTCAGAGACTCTTGCATGTGCCTTGTGTGCCAGGCCCGGGGAGGGCTGGGAAACCTCTATGACAAACTGCAGACTGGAATAACAAAGTAAATTTCACACTGACAGGGTGAGAACTTCACCCAAGATGAGCATGCACAACAATACAAAAAACCTGAGCATATACTTATTCTTTTCACGTCATATCATCCCTCATTTGTTTACAATGCATCACCAAAGATGGCATGTTTGTGAGCATGTCTCGGTGTGTTAGCCCCAAACATCTAACACTACTACACTACTACAAAAATGCAGATGAGTTGAAGGTCACTATCAAAGAAACCTGGGCTTCCATTCCACCTCAGCAGTGCCACAAACTGATCACCTCCATGCCACGCCGAATTGAGGCAGTAATTAAAGCAAAAGGAGCCCGTACCAAGTATTGAGTACATATTCAATAAATTAAGATACTTTCCAGATTGCCAACAAATCACTAAAAATGTTTTTTTATTGGTCTTATGAAGTATTCTAATTTGTTGAGATAGTGAATTGGTGGATTTTTGTTCAATGTGAGCCAAAATTATCACGACATTCTAATTTACTGAGATACACCTGCAGTGATGAAATTTACCAACCAGGTCAACACTGTTCCTCTCATTGAACTTGCTTATATTTTCATGCTATCATATGATCTTTTGTACTGTACTTCCTGTCTACACCTAAGCACGCATGGCTTTCCCTTGTCACTGCTGTTCATAGTCACACTCTGACATCTGTAGTGCCTCTGCCTTTCCTCCATCCCCTAAATTCCCTTTTTTGAATACTGTTGTCACAGTAATGGCACATATACTTCAGTGCCAAAATCAGATGTACTTCTGAGGTAGATGATCACAAGTAAAAGCATGCAAGAACAACATCAGCTGTGGGTTGGGTGCTACTGAACAGGAAGCTAAACGCAGACAGTTCCTTCAGTTATCACACTCCTTTAGGTCGAAATATTCTCTCACTCACATTTTCTGTATCTCTCCTGACTTCTTTGCATTCCAGCTGTCGCCACACCAACGGGTGATGATAACCGTAAAATGCTATATGAAGGCTGAAACAACAATCAAGCGGCAGCTAGATTAAAAGTTTAGGAAATTAAGTTTGAACTTTATAAAAATCTTTGAGTCAGCTTTTGGCAATTTGTCTAAAAATAAAGTTTGGCATTAGTTTGCCCTTTCTTCACAAGCTTTGACTCACACAGAGTGGCCAAACGAGGCAAAATTGCTGTCCAGTTTTCACCTGGCACTGAAAAGCAAGACAAATGTAAATAAAAAAACATGTCAATGAGGCAAACGTCTTCAAGATGCAGTCATCTGAGGTACTGCTAGGAAACAGAGCCAAATTCTATGAAATATGCACAGGAAAAGGGCTATGAAAATGTCAAAATTTGCATCCTCTGATAAAAGAATGTGTATACTTCCCAAACTGACACACAGACAGTCATAAAACACCTTTAGTGGTCGCTGTACCCATCTAGTTTCCCCAAGCAGATTTGGATCATAAACCAACTTTATACAGACACAGACTAGGCCTCTGATCACAAGTGAGGCCCCAGAGGCTTTGATGAGCGCTTGTACCAGATAGGAAGGATAACGTCAATCAGAGGATTGTGGCACCAGTAGCTGAGTGACACTAGAGGACAAAGGTCCAGTCTGCCTTCAGGACACCGACAAACACTCGTACACAGGCCCACTTAACCACAAAGTTGGTCACACAGTGTCATAGCAGCTACATTGTTATTGCTTTTCACCAGCAGCCAGTGACGCATTCTAAACAATCACTGTCCAGAACAGAGTGCAACGCAGCAGAACAATGTTTACTGTGATCAAAAAGATCAAAAAGCATGTCCTATTATCCAAAAGAATAATGGATCCTACAAAAGGACCTGGGGTTTCTTCAGAGCAAGTGTTTAATATCATAATACAAATTAGATTTTGGTTCAGTTTTGCTTTGATAAAAATAAAATTCATAAATATATCCAAAAAAGCCTGAAATTACTCATCCTGAAATTTGAAAGCTTCAATAATCTTCTCATTAATTTGAATTACATTGAAAAGAATGAGTAGTACATTCTTCAAATCCTCTCCTTTTGTGTTCTAGAATTCATACAGATTTGGAACAACATGAGGGGAAGTGGTGACTGTTTTTATTTTTGAATGAACTAATCTTTAATGAGCAAGATTAGATATTGTTTTTGTTTGCATGAGAACACTGAGGGGAGAGGGACAGCTAAAGAGACATGAGTGGGAAAGGAAGTAAAATGTGGGACAGAGACTGCCAGAGAAAGAAAAGGAAGAGTATCTTGAATTACAGCAAACATGGTGAAATGTGAGGTAGAGATTGTGTGGAACATTGTAATGGATATACTATACTAAGCTGTAGTCTGACAGCACTGATTAAATGGAAAGTACTCATGAGGCTGAAAAAACAAGCAAGGTGTTCCCCAGGGCTCTGTGCATGGGCTTCCCCAAGTTTGTTTTTCTGCTCAACCTAAAGCTCACTAAATTTGAGTGGTTTCCTATTTCCTCATTCAAATCATATCAAAACACAGCGTACATATAAACTACTTGAGTAACTGTACTTCTTTACTATAATCAAAGATGTATTTATGTGATTTTTTTTAGTTACAGAATCTGAATACATGTACTCTTCAAATGTTTTCATAATGTCATTTACATCTTCAGAGTACAAATAACAATTCACAGGTCTTCATGACTTAAGTCATTTTCTTTTTCTTTTCTTTTACTAAAACAAACTATTTCAATGAATAACAGGTTACTTTTCAAAATATAATTGCATATTAAACTTACATCAGAAACTAAATCTACACTCCAGAAGTTCTGGAAAGTCTTTGATTTCTAGAGGTAACAAAAATACTATCGTTTTAAATAATTAAGCAAAAATAAATTAAATATTTTGTATTAACTTGTGTATTTTGAGTTATGTTTTTGACTGGATACACTGACTTATATGGAGTAAAATTGACATTACTCATAGCTCTAATTAACACCCCTTCCACTGTCCATATACAATGAAATGTAAGTAGGCCTATAATTTATTTTATTCAAACATGAGAGCACAAGTACCTTAACCATGTTAGCAGTTCAAGAACATATGTATAACAAATTAATTTGGGAAACTTTAGGTCCTTCGAGGGCTGGGCGATAAATCAAATTTATCGATTAACTCGAATGTGTAGTTTACGTCGACTTGTTTGAATGAAAATCGGTTTTCTTTTTAACATCCGCCGATGCTCCCCTCTGGGCTCCCGTAGTTCTGAATGGGCACAGCCCTCCCACTACATGTTTGCCAAATTGCCATATGTTGGGCCGATAGACGACATGTGTGTTAGACTTGAAGCAGCGCTGCACAGAATGATCACTGTGTTACATCAAAGTACCGCAAGAGGGATAAAAGAGCAGATGGATCATTATGTTTTCGAATCGCTCTCGCGGTACTTTGATGTCGCACAGTGATCATTCTACGCAGTGCTGCTTCAAGTCGAACACACCACTGCCCTCCAAAGGCAAAGCACAGTAACTACACATCTAGTCAAAATTGAGTTAAGTCCTAAAATGGACTTTGTGACATCTATCTGTTCAGTCTTGTGACAAAGTCTCCTGGTTCAATTGTGTCCCATTTCAGAGAAACGAGAGTGTACAAATTGCAGTAACTACTAAACCCAAGCTAATACCAAGGTAAACCGCAGTAAGTTAAGTTACTGGATTCTGGCTTTTTTTTCCTGTATGACACCGCAGATACTGTGCAGTCTGCCTTGGTATCCCACGCCCAAATGATGGTTGAACTCGCATTAAAATGCAAATATCCAAAGACGGGTAAGGAAGATAGCAGAATATTCACTCTTAGCAAGCCAAATGACAGCTTGAATCAGTTAACATTAACTAGCCCACCGCTAGCAAATTCAACAGTTATACAAACTGTTCTGTATGAAAGTTATACAGAATGCAGTTTGTCCCCTATTCACAGGCATACGCCACATGACTAACGTTACCAGACCATGCAAATAATAAATTAATTTTGCACAAATCACCGTTTCATTGGTTAACATAGCCATTCGAGGAAGGCTTTATGACCAAGCGGAATACTCTGCCACCTGGTTGCTCCCGCTTCACAGCGAGCGGGACTCGCGTTGACTGCAATTCCCCTCACCATCCACGTTTTGATTTCATTTCAGCAAATCAGTTTGGTTGAATGCAAGCAATGTGATTATCAAGAGCGCAACATCCAGCTAGGCAAGAAGACATGCAATCTACCTGAGGGATGACTTCTTTCACTATTTCACAGGCCCGTGGTTTGTGTGCAATGTGTGTTATTTTTGTATGACATTAAAATAATTTTTTGAATAATTGTGCATAAATTAGCCTACATTAAGCAAACAAATTAGATTTATTTTTTCTGAGAACCTTTTATACAGCTTATATACATATACTTAAACGCAGACATGGAAATAATGTACAGGATGTGGTACAGTACAAATATTTTGAGCATCCCTTATTCTGTCCCTTATTTTCCTATAAAGACTCACAATTATCGCTTATTTTCCTTTATGGCATCCCTAGTTATATGGTTAGGCAAAGTTTGAATTGTGTGATTTTTTTAACTACTTGGTCTGTAATTAATTACTTTTTAAATAAAATGAGCAAAACACTCTGTGGTGAAAGGAGCATTGCGATAAGACGATCAATTTTAACATTCACAACATGCAAACATCAATAACACAATTAAAGTTATTAAAAACAATCAACATGTAGTAAGAGACACAACAAGAAAGCTGGATGAACATATTTAGTTTGTAGATACTGCACTTTGCTTTTGCAATAGTGTTTTAGTTGTGTAAGGTCATCCAAAGGCAGAGTGCAGTATCTGCATTTTGGTGGTCAAAGGTCACTTCAGTGGTCATGGTTTTATCTATTAAAAATGTATCCTAAAAAGGCTTTAAATGAATGCATTGCCACTAATCTACCCACAACATGTTTGACTGGCTGATGTAAAAATTTAAAGGCATTTTTCTCAGTTTCAGTGTTTGCGTAGTTACTGCACTTTACCTTTGTAGGGCAGACCTGATGCCATCGTCCATCTGATAGACATAACAATGTTGAGCCGGCATCGTGATCCCCCCCCATACCCCCTGCAATCCGCCAAATGCTAATACCGTGTTCGGAAAGAAAATTACTGTTTTTTGAGAGTGCTTAAACTCACGTTAGACTTAAGTCAGTCATAATGTTCTTTGACAATGCAAGTTCTTTGCTCACATTCTCTGTATTCACTGTTTAAAATAACTGTGGAAGGTAAATATAATAAAAAAAATTATCCATTACCTCATCCGTGAACATCCTCCTTCATAGCGTCATCAAGCTTCACTTTTATTGTTTTGAAAATGCGATCTCTATTGGCGAGAACTTACATATTGCACCTTTAATTATGAACAATTTATTTGTCATCTGCAGATTGATTTGAAGTAGGGGGAAAAAATGTATTTAAATCGTAAATCAGATTTTTTTTGTGAAAAAATCTGGGATGTTTTTCTTAGGCCATATCGCCCAGCCCTAGGTCACTCCCTCACCAAGGCAGCCAGAACACAAATCAATTATTTGTACTATTATTTCAGTCAAGATGATATAGGCATAGGCGGACAGGTTAGGTCATTGCCTGCTCATGGATGCTGCAGGTTCAACTCCATTTGCTTGTTACGTTGATGTAGGGTGCTCTTGTGCACGCACTACTTCACAGAAGGAGTTCTATTGATATCAGGCAAGCAACAAGTTCTTAAATCTGTATTAAATAAAAATAAGCTACAAGTCCTGCATTCATTTAAAAACAATGATGGCTCTGAACATTGTCTTGGAGGGCTGCACACTTTGGCTGAGGACAGGAAACATTACTCACATTCTGGATCTCAAACAAACAGAACCAAGAACCTGGGCTGGGATGAGTCACATGAAAACTGCCTCCTCTCTCTGCTCTATTGACAGTGCCTGTCACTGACATCATCAGCTTCTTTGCCATCTGTCAATTACCCTATGCCACTTCCTGCTCACTGAACTAAGCCTATTCAAGCACTGAAATTACTGAACTTGGTAATGGGCAGCACCCAAATACAGATTAAAGTCTTGTGAGGAATAACAGCACCAGCTTCTCTGGGGCCCCTACTGTCGCAAAGGCAAAATCTAATGTCTAAACAAGAAGAAATTGAACTGTAAATAAGAGAACATAACAAAAGACTCAAAGGTTTCAATTACAGCCATGCAAACACAATGGGTACAATTAACATTTTACATCACATTGCAACAACAGCCACTAGCAAGTGCTGTGCTTAGAAACTCTACATATGTGGTGTCTAATACACCTCTCATAGTTGCTGGCTTTCTCCTTAATCCTTCTATCTAATAAAGCTGAAGCCAATTGGCTGATCTTCACTGTAGACCACTGATGTAGAGTCATTGCTGCATTACTCCGTAGTCCGTAATACTAGATCAATGATTATCTATTCTAAAGCATTAGTAAAAAGTCTGGCTATTAAGCTGACCTCTTAACTTGTCCTTTTTTTCAGTTATCCTTTATAAGTGCTAAGAAAGTTCGTTCTTGGTCAATATGGGTATTTCATTCATCTCTTTGAAGTCATTGTCTATGCTTTATTCTTGCAAAATGTAATTATTTCAGGTCAACCTTTAAGTCACAATGGCCTTACTGTTTACATGTAACAACCATTCTTTGGAAAACGGCCTCTGGCTGTTTTCATTTCACTGCATTTTCTGTCAAAGTGGACTAAAATGCTTCCATCCTAGAAAAGCAGTCCAAAAGTCTATGGTTATGTTACTTAATTACTAGTTTAGTGACATACTAAATCATACCTGAACTGAAAACCCCTATGCTTTTGACCCTATGGGGATGACAGTCAAAAAAACAGCATTAATAATTATGAAGGTCTATAAGAACAACTATGGAAACTTATGGCAAGATCCCAATTCCACAAAAGGTTACAAAAGCTTTTCTCTTGTGATAAATATATATAAATACTGTCAGCGCCGGTAGTCTTGTGGGCAGCATGCCGACATACAGCGCCATTGCTCTACGGGCGTCCCATGTTCAATTCAAGGATTTCTCACTTCGCTTCCTGTCAATTCTAATCTGTCCTGTCACAATAAAGGCAAACAATACCAAAAAATGCATCTTTAAAAATATCTACTGTTAGGTGATTTCACAGGTGAGCATGTGTGAATCCAGTAAGTAATCTCAAAGATTCAAGGCACAACAGAAAGATCTGTAATACTGACCAGTGTGCTCACAGTTGTACTTATTTATGTATATGATGTACTTAACATAATTTCAATTCATATGGAATGTGAATAACAGAATCCTGAAGTGATGGTTACATCAGTTCCAAAACAGGCTGCGGAAGTTCTAAACCCTAAATGGGACACAGGTCTGAAAACAACGCAAAAAGCAAATAATACAATGTTAATAATCATATTTCAGAGTACTTTTAAAAAGAGATGAGAAAATTCTGTATGTTAAATGGAACTTTTATTTTGTGTTTACCATACTCTGGTCAGATGTCAAAATGGACAGCTACACTCAATCTCTAAAAGATCGTTTTTAAATGTTTCAATGTTTGATTTTAAGAAAATGTGTTAATTTGACTATAGAGTAGCATGTTGGGTGCCACATCTGGGTCCTGAAGCAAAACCAGTGGATGGGCTGCTACACCCTGATGCTTGCTGTAATCTAGGGCTGGCAACTGAAAAGGTTTTAGGTAAAATCCTACAAGGATCCATAAAGTGCCACAACTGTGTCATTGATCACGTCACAAACCCTCAGGCATGTCCAAGAGAACTGAATATGTCATAACCTGTATGAACAGCAGTTTACTCGGTGAGGTGTCTATCGCACTCTATTCCACGATCTGAATTACTGTTATAATTCCGTTTGAAAAGACAAGATCAAATAGGATTTACACTACTCTTAACAACTCACATGTGTGTTTTTCTGCTATTACCTTAATGATGCTGCTCCTCCTCGGCGCAGCTTTCACCGACTCTAGGAGAGCCGCCTCATCGCGCTCCACCAGCGACACGTTTAGTCCACTCCGCCGGCCTGATCGAATCGATCTCGGGGGGATGAAGTCCGGAGCTCCATCCCCACACACCCTTTCCTCGTAAGACTCCGACATCTCCAGGATTAGTTGGTTAGGAAATCAGTATTGTTTTACTCTGTATTTGGACCCAATAACATCCACATACACGTCTTGATATGGGTCTGTGGGTAGCTCCGGTGGTCCAATTTAACTTAATTGCGCAGGCTGTACGGCAGATTGAGAATGGATCTCGTTCCTTGAGATCATCATAAGCAACTTTTGCCAGTCACAGCTCGAAGAACAAATTATATGTATAATAACTGGCGCATGAATCATTCTATTGCGCAAGAGGACACTTGCATCACCGCGCAACAAGTTAAAAAGCACCGCCGGTTCCTAACTTCTCTCATTGATCCAGTGCGAGTCAGTCTGTAACGCGTGCAAATATGCAGGAGAGTCACCAAATGATATCAAGCATCAAAACAAATGTTCGCGTTCTGTGTCAGCATGATGGAAAAGAGACGCCAGAGTACTGGCTGTGGATGTTGTTCGCGTCATCTCACTGTGTTGTTTGGTTAGTCAAGAATGAGGAACGCTACTGACACTGGCACAACCGCTTAGATCCGCTAAACCCGCCCCTCGCGTCCGTAAGCTCGTGATTGACGGGTGACGTGACCAATCAGACATTCCCAATTTTCATAAACTCTAATCGCTCATCTTTCAAAGAGGAGGAGCCAGTGCGTATGAGCCTCAGGAATGTTACTCATTTGAGTTTACCAGATGTTTGGGAGGAAAGAAGGTTGGGGTATCACTTTTCCAAAGTAGCTATTTTGGGGATGAATATTGACGATTTGGTGTTGTGTATCAAATTATATATCTTGCTATTTGTGTAGGCGGCGTTCAAAATGTGATTAGCTTCACTTGACAGTCATTGAATTAACACATTGTTTATGGCATTTCATTTAAAAGTCAAACATTTTCCGGTTCAATTTAAAATAGAGCAAGACATGATAAAGTTCAGCAAACCTCCTGAGTTGTTTTTATGAGACAAACAAATAGATTTTTTCCCAAAAATTGAAAATGCCAACAACAAACAATGCATCAAGATATAAATTAGACTAAAGGGCAGGGTTATTATATTTAACCATACAAACATACATTACTTGAAATAAATAAACGTTCACTTAAACAAAGTAAAATATTAAAAACTTAACCTTGCTTTATTTCTGCAACTTTTCTCATTTTCAAAAATGACAGACAACAAGATTACTATAAATCTGACAATTAAAGTGAAAAATATTAAAAATATTACACATCTGAGCAGATATGAATAACATATATGTGTGTGTGTGTGTGTGTGTGTGTGTGTGTGTGTGTGTGTGTGTGTGTGTGTGTGTGTGTGTGTGTGTGTGTGTGTGTGTGTGTGTAAATAAAATAAATACGTCATAAAGAAAAAATTCCAAGGTTTTCTAATAAATTCAGTCAATTTTAATGGGATGTTTATTCTTCATAAATAATGACAAAAATAGCCATTAACAAAAATATAGTTTAGCTTATGTATAAATAATATTTACAGGATAAATTTGGTTATGATAATAATCATTATCCAAGAAAATCAAGTATATCCTCCATCCCTGAGTCTGTAAAGATTAAAGTGAGATTTTATTATTTTGTCAGTGACAGTACCTGACAAAGTAAGTGTCTTTCAAAGGCCTTCATTGGAGCTATAGTATATTTTGCTATGAATATTCTCCACTATGAGATGTAGCCTACTTGTTGAAGGCAGACAGCAGGACCACACTGACATGAGGCCTTTAACACTTCAATGATGATTGTAATCCTAAATGGTATCTGGACCGTCCTCTGTGTGCCTGATATGTGTGTAGAACACATGACAAAGGCATGAGAATATTGGTTAATAAAACTCACACAGAAATGCAGAGTAAAAAAACACTTGGAAAACCTTGCAATGAGCCAACTGATGAGGGCTTGCTCGAGATCCAAGTCCTCTGTGAAAAGTAGACAGAACCCGATGGTCATTAGCATAGGGCTAAGAACTCTAACACCTTTCTGCAGATTTCCCCCTTGCGTCAGGTTGTCATGGTTAAACTAAACCCTCTCTGAGAAGAGAGCTCTAATATGCACTTTAAGACTGATTAGTGTTTTAACATCATACTTTACTTTGCCACACCTTAAATGTTTAGCACACTGGGTAGCAAAGGAGGGTATGAAATGGAAACTTTTCAAGAAGTGTAAAAATGGAACTTGTTTTAGTCAGTCCATTCAGCCCAAAGTAGACAGTTGGTGTAAGATGTTGAATGTGTGTGTGTGTGTGTCTGAGTTAACATGTTTACGAGGCAAAAGTTTTGAAAACTAAATCTTCTCATAGCAAAGCAAGTTTACACCCAACTCCACAACATTTTCCACATTCTATGTGTGTTACGAAAATGTATTTGCAAGCGTATCTTGAAATATCCCAAAACATACAGAAGCGTTCACGGAAGTGTGTGATTGTAAATAGGTTTTCACTAACTAGCCCTTATGTGTATAACGCCCTCAAGTGTATAACGTGAATTACTACAACAATTTAAGAACCTTAACATTAAAGGTCCCATATCATACACCTTTCTTGAGTTTTATTTTAGATGTCGGTGTCCTTAAGAATATATATTTGCGGTATAAGTATCTCAATATATTTTTACAGCTCTTTTCTCGGGAGCTCTGGTAAAAACAAATCGATTTGTCCTGTCTGATTAATATTCATGAGCATCTCTTCTGATTGGCTTGCTGTTTTCTGAGTGACGCACAGCTAGGCCAACCACAGGTAACTAGGGTCATGTAGGGCCGACGTTACAGAGCTAGCTGCAAAATAAAGGAGGCGGCCCATTGAATCATTGATTCAAACCAGCGCAGATTCAGTTAAGTTTGTTACATAAGGAGATTAAAATATCATCTTGTTGTGATGTTGAGTGCCAGAAATACAGGCTCAAATTTGAAATGTGATCATATACCTGCTGTCACTGCCAGACAAAAAACAGACTACAGCTGTGGTTAAACGCGATAAAAAATGAGTGGACTGGACAGAAACAATCGTCAAACATGATCACGTTTGCAGCGCACAGTTCTTATCAGAAAAGGTTCAATAAAGTATTGTCTTTTGTTGTTATGGGCGCCTGAAGATTTCCCAGAAGAAGTTTTAACATTACGTGACATGACATCTGACGCACAGACGCCATTGGCACATGCCACTATGCTCCGTGACACTTCCGGTTTTCAGTGGCATGTGTCACCAAAACCTGTGACATGTCAATGGATGCCATATGTCTGGGGGTTTGGCAAAAGGACGGTGGGCGGTGCTTGGGATGGCGACTGAAGGCGGTGACTGAGTAGTTCTGACATCACATTTTTACGGAAGTTACATGGGCTCGTGAAAAAGCACAGCTACTTTATGCAGTCTGTGTGCACTTTACTGTGGACTGACTGTTTTAAAACTTATATGGTAGTTACATAGCCCCTAGACCTCTTTTATCATGAAAAAAGCCAGGAAATTTCAGTTTTGACAATATGGGTACCTTTAACTTCAGAAAAAAAGAACAAATACACAGTTTACATCGAAAATATGGCACATCTTTTATGCTTTTGTGTATTAGGATCCCTATATAAATAGTTTACCTGGTAGCCTTGTCTTGTAAGCTTAGTTTAAATATGTCAGTGTTACTGCGTGAATTGTGGGTAATACACTCAAGAACAAACAAGAGCTTGTTATTGCTGGAGAGCACATGTGAGTGTGAGAGGTGACAGATGTGTGTCAGGGTCGTGTTGCTCGTATCTCTGTGTCCTTCACTCCTCAGCTCTGCTTCTTTACACCCTGTTCGGTGTAGAACAAGATAACAGCAGGTGCAGCATATCAAGTCCTTATTGCTTCAATTGTATTTCAAAACAAAGTCAAAATCAAAATGTTCTCTATGTGTTTATGGGCGGTTTTGAACTAAAGTTGTCTATGCATTACACAAAAAGTTTTGAAAGGTTGAAAATAATTTTGAAGGCAACATTATCTGAAAGAATCTTTATTGTATTATTGCTTCTTACCATTTCAAATGTTTCCACACAGAATCTTAGTTTCTATCAGTGCTGTTTATTTCTTAATTATCAAGAAGTATTTCAAGTAGGTTGGTCATCATTTCTATCTGCACTCCTCACATTCAATACTGAATTGCTTTTCTGGTGTTGGATCAAATGCTCTCAAACGCTTCACGGAAAATAATGAAAAGAGTAGCAGCAGCTGGTTACGAACTCTCACATTTTCACAAGAGAGAAGATGCTGCAAACCTTAAAGGAACACAAATCTGCATTATATTTTAGCTGTCACAAATTCAGTCATAACAGCCATGTTTAACTTATAAATGTTCTATATGGCAAACAAATTTAACTTAGGCCTGCCGGTTTAGTTAATCAGATGTTTCTAGTGCTACAGTTTTCATTTAAACCGGTTTCAAGACACTTTATATATTCCAACCCCGCTTTACATTTTCAAAGAGAAATAATACAATTATTCATATGAATGATGGTTTGGGAAGGAAAAACGACTATTACATCACATTCTTTAATAAAGCAATTATTAGATATCACAAATATATATTTTTATAATTATTGCATAAATTGAATAAAATGGTAAGTTATGAGAACATTTTCACAAAAGGGAATATGCTGCAACTTATAAAGAAAAATAATTTGCATAATATTTTGCTGTACTATTCAGACCTAATATTCATGTTTATAGCCTACAGACAGACAACATCTTGAAGTGAGAATTTAAAATAAATCTTTAAAAATAAAAAATGGTGAGGTTCAACAGCAAATCACAATATCTGGATATATAATATTGCACAGTATATTTTGAGAAATTTTATAATATCAATATTCAGATATTCATCAATATTTAGTTTAATTCTTTATCACAGTCAGAGATCCACTCTCTGATAAAATGTAAAATATCCACAACAAATGATTTTACACAATGAGATGAGTGAAAATTGTAACAGAAACGCTTGTTACTTTTTTCTATTGAATCTACATAATGACATGAAATTAAATTGGAAATGTAATGAATAATGCTAAACATTTTGAAATCATTTTCAATACAGGATTAGTACATGTGTTGAACGCTAGATGGCGCTGTGTCACGTGGATCGGAGAAGAGACGTGTAGCGATCATTTGAGAAACTGAATTCTCTCATTCATGAGTCATGGCGCAGTTTAATGGCTTTTAAAAGTTTCAATTTGTAATTTCTGAATGATAATTCAGAGTCAGAGCTAAGCAATCTTAATATTTACTTGTATTATTTATTGGCAGATTGTTTCTCAATAGATGTATTAATAGTTAGAGAGAAGGAGGGAGGGTAATATTGTGTCTTTTTCAAAAAGTATTTCTACAAATTCTACAAGCACCTCAGTATACTAGGGTGGTTGTCATGTCTGAGTCTGATATAGTGATTTTACTCCTGTATCTCATTTCTGATTAGTTACATCTAAGCATACACTATTCAGTCTCCCCTATATTATGTAGTTCAATATCAAGTACAAAGACATGCCAGTTTAAAATAAATGTTGAAATGAATTCACCCATCATAGTTTCCAAACTGCTTGTCTATGCCTTCTGTGGGGGTTTTCTTTCTGAGAGGTGACATTGCTTCCATTGTGTCGCTTTAACACTGAAAATGATTCCAGAAATGATCTCCCTGGAGCTCAGGAATAGATGACTAGGTTGCGTAGAGTCAGGATTATGTGTCAGAGTGACTGATCTAGGCCAGTTTAATCTCACAGGAACAGAGGTGGGATTATGAGGGATGTGTATCAGTCTGTATTTTGGGATGAAAATGTGGAGACAGATGAGAAATGTATAGATAGTGTGATTTTCAGAAATACAAGTTTGAAAATAAATAATTTGTGTTTTACATATGCATACAGTTTTGAATCAGTTTAGCTACTGTATGTTTGTTTCCTTCCTACGCTGTCTGTTTAAAGAAGGCTTGGGTTTCCTTCCCAGTGTCCTTTGGGTGTGGTTTCAGAATGACAGTGGTTTCCGGTCTAGGACCCAGACTTGGTTTTCAGTGTTATTTCTGAGCACTGACTAAGAGGCACACAGACACACAGATGTGTGACTACTGTCAAAATAGATACTGATGTTTCAGAGTCTGGCATGATAAGATAAATAGTTTGTCAAGACAAACATTGAAGTTGGCTTGAGAAAGCTGATAGATAGATAGATAGATAGATAGATAGATAGATAGATAGATAGATAGATAGATAGATAGATAGATAGATAGATAGATAGATAGATAGATAGATAGATAGATAGATAGATAGATAGATTGGCTCTTATATTGAATGCATCAGATGTTTGTTGTCTTACAGGGCAACCCAAGGCCACATAATTTAAAAGAATGACAGGAAAAAGGAATCAATTTGGAAAACTATGGAAACTAATCCCTATTCATAACTATTGTGTTCTTAACGATAAGAGCCAAAACAATAAAGCGACACACAAAGCCACTAAAATGAGCTGCTTTCAAAAATATGCCGCTTTGTGTCTGGTTAATGAGACTGTTGTTCAGCATGGTGCTCACGGCCAGCAGGTGGGCATTGTTTTCAGCTGTAAGTTTGACAGGTGGTACAGTAGCAAGCTACTTTGGTAGTTTCATGTTTTGTTTTTTGTTCCGCTTTAGCCTTGGTGAAGACTGACTCACACAACGATGTAAAAATAGAGCCACATAATACAAACACTGAATGATTTGCGTTGTGTCTCTTAGCTTTCCTCTGCTCCCCCCATCTCAAGGCCTCCTTCCTTCCTTCTTTCTCTTTGTTATGTTTTATTACCAAAATGCTCTTATTTTCTTTTGTAAGAGAAAAGGTAGCCTACTATCTTTGTTTTTCAGCAACAGTGGCGCATGTCTGTTTGCACTTTAGCCGTGTGCTACTTCTAAAATGCACAAACAAGATCCAGATGCCAAATGCCTCCCTCAACATTAGGCCGATATTACAGCTGCCTACTCACAGTAAGGTCCACATGTGATACAACATGTCACTCCTACAAGTCTCCAAATAGGTAACTGAAGTTATGAAAGTCATAATCATATAATAACTCTTCAAAGAAACACATCTGATCACTGGCATTGTTGCCGGTTTGAGGAAAGTAGCATAACAGCTCTCAAATGGATAGAATGGGTTAAATGAATGGCCAACTGTTTAGTTAATTATATGTTTTAGACATTAATCTTTAAAAAAATACACTCTTGCTTTTGCTCATATATAATTTTCTACTCAGCTCCTCACGTTTTATATGGCCAACAAATTTAGCTTACCGCTTATTTGAACAGATGTTTCTGCCGCTCTGTCTTCAGTTAAAGTGGTTTTAAGTCACTTTATAGAATTCCCATCCCTGCTTTACACTGTGCCAGAAAGTGACCTAAATGTTATTTATTTCATTGCTGGTTTTGGTATAGGAACTTTTTACCATGAATTATTGTTGAGGGAGGAAAATTTATATACATCCCATTTTTATAAAAAAAATTGTTCGTTTTTAAAATAATTATAGAATAAAAAAATGACATACTAATGCCAAGAAAATTATCTGAGAACAAATACTGAGAGTTCATTTAACTGTTATCAAGTGTAATGAGTATGTGTTTTAATAGACGTTATCGTAATCTTTTTTCTTTCTTTCTTAATCACCATGTCTCAAAATATTAATTTATTACAATACGAAATATGTTTTAAAAACGTTAGGAGTCGGTTAACAAAATAACTAAACGGAACAATAACATTGGTAATACGTTTTATATTTGCCTAGTAAATGTATACACGCCCCGCCCCTGTTTAATATGCAGCCCCGCCCTGGACAATCATTCAGCAATCCCGTTCTTCCTTCGCCACGCCCCCTCATTAATCTCAACACAATTCCTGCCCACTGCAACTTTTGTTTTATTATTTCGCGGCCATTTAGGGAGACTGAATGTTATGTGGTTTTCTGGTAGAGATTTTAATGAAAACAGTCTGGATTCTTTTCACTGCTCAACTTCAGAAAGTATTTTATTATTTCAACAGACATACGCTCATAAAGACCTTGTTGCAGGACTTGGTGATCTTTGCTTGACTTAAGCCGTTTTCTTAAAGGCGATCAGACACACGGCACGTCATCCTCGGTTCAGTGCCACTCCCAAAGGATTAAGTTGAAATATGAAGCAAACCCATTAAGCACGGGAGCGGGAGTCCTCTGAGTGCGTGGCCGAGTGGGTCGCCCCGTGTCCGGCATTACGTGTGCTGAGATCCCGCTAATATGGGATGTGGACTACGGAAATTGGAGGACCCGGAGGACAGCAGCCCGGGGAAGATCTACTCCACTTTAAAGAGACCACATGTCGAGACTAAAACAGACTCCGTGTACGAGTATGTGCTGCTGGATTTCAGTCTGGAAGGTACAGATCAGTGCAGTAAACACAGATTTAAAAAATGCCTTGGTAACAGTTAACCATAGTTGATTCAGTATTAGTTAACATTAACTCTCAAAAGAGAAACGCGGTAAACAAACTGTTCTGAAAGCTTTTTAAAGTATTGCAATAACTAGAACTATATGTATTATTTATTTATTTGCATAAACTTACTTGGCATGCTACGTTTTAATTGTGCATGGGTGTAATGAATAAGAGTTTCAGTTGTTAATTTGACTGTCTCAACTTAGCAAACTGCCTCGCTAAAACCACTGGGTAGGCAGCTCACTATGATTTGAGACAATGCCATGTCTTCGCTTTCAAACTTGTGGCATGATGAATCTTGGCACGTGCGTCCTGAAGTGTGAGAGGGATTACACCGTTTTACCCAGCAACAGCTCCGGAGCTTCATCATATGTGGAAATAGGTCAGGAGGGTTTTTCCTTCTATTAACGGCAGCACACTCGCGTCTGTGACTAGATGACATTCATACTCACTCCCTCTGTGCTACAGTTTCCACTCTGAATTTCTCATTAGCGCCTCATTCTTGGTTTGAAGGGACCATGCGCAGTCTACTTCGTACCGCCCACATTAATGGTATTTAGAATTAATGTAGTATAAATAATAGTGATGTGTAATTTTGCCTGGAGGAGAAAGGGATTGTTTCAAAGTTGGTGCGGGTTTCTGTCGCGACTGGCGAACCAGCCTTGAGTGGGAAATGTAAAAACCCGTAGTGGAGAAACACAATCTGGAGTGATCGCAGAACGCTGTTAGCACTCCACTCATTTACGATCCAGACCGTATTAGAAATGCACTATAGAAAAATGTAGTCAAAGTTATATACTGGCAACCCAAAAATTATTCAGACACCAGATATCATTTTTGATACTTTTTTTACTAGTGGGTGCAGGACATTATATT
Source organism: Gymnocypris eckloni scoliostomus (assembly GCA_027564155.1). Lineage (NCBI taxonomy): Eukaryota > Metazoa > Chordata > Actinopteri > Cypriniformes > Cyprinidae > Gymnocypris > Gymnocypris eckloni. Next base: position 6,388,270 of record CM050425.1, on the reverse strand, counting down.
AAAAAATGTAAGTGAAGATAGCAAAATAAAGTGAACTGTGACCTACCCAAAAATTCTTCATGCATTCTACCGGTAATATTTGGGATCAAAAAAATATTCAGACGCTTTGACCTGAATGTGTTTTGCTTATCTTTGTTTTATCTTGAATTGCTAATGCGACCGTTTGAAACCACAGACTCCAAAATTAAGCATTGCTTGGTAATTGGTTGACCTAAATTAGTATTATCTAATTGTATACTAGATTTTATTGCTGAATAATTTGTGGTTGATTTGAATCCATTACATGCCTTTCTGTTAAAGTTATAAGTTTAACTCTTATTGAGTTCTTGTGATGTTTTACCATTTTCTAAACTATAGCGAATAAACGGATATAATGTGAGGAATGTTGAAGGTGTCTGAATACATTTTGGGTTGACTGTACATATCTTGATGGTCGGTCGCACACACACACACACACACACACACACACCCCTTTGAAATCTTTGTTTTGTCATGTAGTATATGTTGAGTATCCAGGTAGTTCTTGGAATGTGAACCATTTTCACGGGGTCACGTGTCTCCACCTGCCTAAGCCTCAAATCCAACACTTGACAAATCCAACACTTAAAACTAAGTACTACCCAAAAACTGACCTAAATCTCATTCCCCTGGAAGTGTTATCACCTGGTCTCAAAAATCAACATGCATCAAAAGCGTCAATAATATATTAGAACAATAAATCGTAAACGCATCTTCAGATATTGTATCTTTGTATCTGGACATAAGCATGTGTGCGGCTGTGGGAGTGAGTCAACTGGAATGTCAGATCATCCTTCGTTCCAGCCTTTCATTCCTGAGAACACCTGGTGTACAGATGCCTGAAGCGACGGTGTTTGACAGACACTGCTCACCAGAGCGCTCCCATTATTTAGACCTCCCAGGCTCCTTTGTGTCGCTCTGACTGCTTATTGAGTGTAACCTGTGGAAACACCACCTCTGCTGTGTTAGCATGTGAGTTTTGTGTTTTTTTGAGTTATAAGAAGTTGTACTTCAGTTCTTCTTTGCAGCCATGTGCGTGAGCCTCAGCTTGGCATATACACATTTTTCTAAAATTATGGTTGTGCTGATCATGAAGTTGATACAGACTTTGTATCGCTTGTAAAAATACCACAGTTGTTGCACTTTTCAACGTGTCTTGACTGGAGTTGCAGGTCAAGACAAGATCCAAAGGGTTCCAAAAGGGTTGCCGATGATGATGCCATAGAAAAACTATTTGGTTGTTCTTAAAAGCCTTTTAACCCCAGTTTTAAGTGTGAAGAACACTATTCTTTTGAACAATGGAAAGTTTCCATTGGTGTACTGTTAACTGTTCTTCATTAACCAAAAGATGGCATTAAAGATCCTTTATTTTTAAGACTGCTGTGCCTGTGTTAAAGTTTTACGGTTGGGCATGTGAAGATCTTTTTCAAAAGTCATGAAAAGGTGTTCATGACTTGGGTACTGGGAATGTCTAAAGATCGATGTGTGTTCCATATGTGTGGCTCTCTTGGTAGTCAGTAAGTGTATTGATGAGAGAATGTTAACTTTTGATCATGTACTAGATTCATATAAACAGTTATTTTTTCATTTTTAGAAATACAATCATTTGATATGTAAAATCCCCCCCCCCCCCAAAAGGGGGGGGGGCAGTGTTTCCATTTATTTAAATTAAAATAATATATAATTATAATACTTAAACAATTGTAAATGCAAAATTTTAACAATGCCTTTTTTGTTCACATGAATTTGCTTGGTGCTTAATTTGGGCATTTGGTTGTAGAAAGCCAGCTGTTCTTGTTGCAGAGGCAGACTGAATTACTAGTGGCCTTAATCGCTACCTTGGATCAGTTTCACTGCTGTCGACTTAAAACACAAATAGGGATTAGCTTCAGTAACAACTCAGTTTGGTCTTAAATCACCACTATACCTTCATCAATTGTCCTGTCCAATAAAGTAACGTTGTTCACCCAAAAATAAAATGTATCGTATTCTCACTCTCATCAAATGAAATGAAAATTAGTATATAATGACAGTTACAATTTTGGGGTAAACTATTGTAAATGTTAGTATTCAGCATTATACATTTTTTATAAATATTCAGCATTGAATTTATAAATATTGATTCAGTTAAATTTGTTTAGTACTGAAAATAATAATTTGCTTCTTGCGGTGGTATATTGGTGTAATCTCCTTTTTGGTTAATCTCATACTCGCATGCTAGGGGATTATTATTTTTTAGGGAATGATTTTCCTGATATATGTAGCATATTACATTTTAAGGAACAGATACAACTGGGCTCTGAAAGTCCAGTTTATGCAGTTTAATTTAGCAAAACCAATCAGGTTGTCTCATTGTGACTAAAATGAGTTGCTGTGACCTTGCAGTATTTTCAGCATGAAAACATTCCTGTTTCACAGAACGCACACATGCACAAAAAGAAAAGGAACAATATTGTGCATAATGAAAGTAAATCCTGTTTTTAGGACCACAAATAATCTATTGTATAATAAGAATAATAATTCTTATTTTTTGATGGATGTTAAGACTTTTTTTTAATATATATATATATATATATATATTAGAGGTGGGCATAGATTAATTTTTTTAATCTAGATTAATTTTGGAATTAATCTAGATTAATCTAGATTAAAATGGCTCATTTGAATTCTGCCGAAGGCATTCAGAATATGTGTGCTACCCAAATAATGACTAAAAGTAAGCCCAAAATGTCGTTTTTTGTTATTATATTGAACTGAAAGCCATCTTATTATGCACAGTGTTGCACAGATTAAATTTCATGTAAATCATCCATGCTAACACACACGTCTTCTATTTTTATTTTTTAGACATTTCACTCTCTATAGATATATTTTTCAAAGACGGAGTTTCTAAGTTTCTCGCTCAAGTGCACATGAGACCTAAAGCGCATCCTGTTTGCTTAAAAGCGCAACGTTTCGTTGTTATTCTGAGTGCACACAAATAAACGTAGAGTCTTTACAGATTCGAAAGATGTATTAGACTAGTTTTATCTGTATGACCAAAAATGACGGAGATGTAAGAGCAAGTGAACGCACCGGAGCCTGTCCTGCAGCAAACGCTTCTTCCACACAAACACTTCAATAGCGCACATTTCTAGGTTAACATCATATTGAGCGGCCATGTAAAGTTGTTACTACATACATCTTTCAGATGAAAAGCCATATTTGAGGTTGATGAATGATAGGTGAGCGTTTGGATGTCGTGTCCGATTGTATTACCACATAGACCAGCCGTTAACAATCTGTCCATCACGGACTGCGAGCCTCTAGTTCAAGACTCGCTCGCCCCTACAGTGCAATTCGCCAGGTATACATCCGCTAAAATATCAGGGTGAAAGTCATCATAGCTTGCGTAGTATAGACCCAGCTCCCAACCCAACTTTGAGAATAGATTAACGGCGATATTTTTTATCGCCGATAAGAGTCTCGCGTTAACGCAGCACGTTAACGCCGATAACGGCCCACCACTAATATATATATATATATATATATATATATATAAAGGGATAGTGTTCCAAATTTTTTCAATTCTGTCAATAATTACTCGCCCTCATGTCGTTCGTAACCCGTAAGACCTTCGTTCATCTTTGGAACACAAAGTTAGATATTTTTGATGAAATCTGAGAGCTTTCTGAACCTGCATAGACCGCAAAGGTCCTACTACTATTTGTGTGCAAAGAAAACCATAATAACAACTTAATTCAATGATTTCTGGGACAGTCTTCTGCCATTATCGATGCATTATCTTTGAATTGTTCCCTTTAAAATCAGCACAATTCGGTACAGTAGTTGCTAGCAAGAGGTATAATGCTTTTATAAGAATACCACAGAGCAAAAATTATATTTTCCTTAAAGGATTAGTTCGCTTTCAAATTCCCTTATTTATATACCTTATATACTCACCCCATGTCATCCAATAGGTTTATTTATTTGTATTTTTTTATGCATTTAGCAGACGCTTTTATACAGAGCGACTTACCGCTATATTCAGTCTATACATTTTTTGTTATCAGCATGCGTGTTCCCTGGGAATTGAACCCACAATCTTTTGCGCTGCTAACACAATGCTCTACCACTGAGCCACAGGAACATAAGTGTATGTATTTCTTTCTTCAGTCAAAAAAAATGTAAGGTTTTTGATGAAAACATTCCAGGATTTTTATCCATATAGTGAAGTTCAATGGACTACAAACGGTTGAAGGTCAAAATTACAGTTACAGAGCAGCTTGAAAGGACTATAAACGATACCGGATGACGAATAAGGGTCTTATCTTGCGAAAAAAAAAAAAAGTATATGCTTTATAAACACATGCTCACCTTGCTTTGTTCTACGATGCGTGCTTCACGTAATACGTAATAACGTTGAAAAGGTCACGCTTGACGTAGGTGGAAGAGTCAGTGTTTACAAGTTGAACATGCAAATACTAAGTCAAACGCCGTTTACAAACTCAATGAGTTTACAAGGTAAAACAACGATGTCGGACAATTTTGAACTTGGAGGAGAAGATGAGATGGAGCCTACGTCAAGCGCGACCTTTTCAACGTCATTACGTATTACACGAACCGTGCATCGCACAGCAGAGAAATTTTTATAAAGCAGATTCTTTTTTTTAATGATCGATCGTTTCGCCAGATAAGACCCTTATTCATCGTCTGGTATCATTTATAGCCCTTTGAAGCTAATTTTGACCTTCAACCATTTCTCGTCCATTGAAACTAACTATATGGATAAAAATCCTGGAATGTTTTCATCAAAAACCTTCATTTCTTTTCGACTGATGTAAGAAATACATAAAAATCTTGGATGACATGGGGGTGAGTAAATTATCAGGAAATTTGAAAGTGAACTAATCCTTTAATGCAAAACAAACATCTATACATCTCTCTATATATTTCTGTTTGAGTATTTTGACACCTTTCCTTCACACTCTCAAATGGTACATGCACAATACATATTTGTTAACCCTTTCTGTGTCATGAAATATCCCATAAATTCATTCACTTTACTTCTCTTTTCTCCCTCTCTTATATCCCAGTCTGTCTGTTTCTCATTTTCCCTATGAAGCCTTCACACCTTCAGACTCTTCTTTTCCTTCTGAGTTTTCTCTTTTGCTTTCTCATTCACATGCTCTCATGCCTTTTTCAATTTATTCATCTATTCTTGATTCTCCTCTTATAAACACACACACACACACAGTCTCAGTCTCTCTGGAGAACAGAGGCCTCTGTGTGTGAGTTGACAGGAGGGGGGTTCAAGGGTTTGGGACAAATTGCTGGCCTGTCCAGGGTCCCAATCTCTGTGAAAGATCCACCGCTCTCACCGAGGACCATCGTGTCTCTGACGCTTCTCTGAATCTCAGGTGTGAGCGACGGGCAATCAGACGTGCCTGTCAAAGCCACAGACACTGCTGCGATGGTGAAACTTTCAGGTAGCTGCCAAATCAGGCTGGGATGAGAGTAGAAAACTAATTTCCCTTCATAGCGCTTTACCATTTGAGAATGAGTTTACAGGAAGAAGATATTTGGCCTGGGTTTTCTCAGACTAAAATTGTGTTTGCTGGGAACCGAAGGACCGAATGTTTGTGCGAGTATGTTTGTGTTGTGTGTGTGGTGGAATGTTGTGTTTGTGAGTGTGTGTGTGTGCGTGGGGCCAGCCCTCCCTGTGAACAGCAGCTCTTTGTGGACACAGGAAGTGTGTTGGGGGTGGGGGAGAGGAGGGAGACGTAAGGGCGATCTTCTGTCAGAGGCTGCAGACAGGAGAATGAGAAGCCAAACGGTAGCATGCTATCGAAGAGAGAAACCTTAACATAGGCTCTGTTCCAACATAGTCTTACTTGTTGCTGCCTATATAGACAGCATCCGAAGTGGAATATAATACTGTTCATTGGTGGCAGTCAATAGCCTTTTAATATAGTAATGCAAAATGCATATATTATGTAAACTATTTTTTTATTACAGATTGTTAATATATTACATTAATATTTTTATTCAGCAAGGATGCTTTAAATTAATCAAAAGTCACAGTCAATGTTACAAAAGTATTTTTAAATCAATACTGTCCTTTTGAACTTTCTATTAATATAAGAATCCTGGAAAAATGATCATAGATTCTACAAAAATATTCTAATGGTTTTCATCATTGCCAATAATGAATGTTACTGTTGTGAAAGAATTTTAAAGGATCGTATGACAATGAAAACTGGAGTAGTGGCTGCTGGAAATTCAGCTTTGCCATCACAGGAATAAATTACATTTTAAAATATATTTAAAATTAAAAAAGTTATTGTAAATGTAAGATTACATATTTTTACAGTATTTTTGGTCAATTAAATGCAGCCTTGGTGAGCAAACGTGAGCAAAAACATTTACAAATCTTACTGACTTCAAACTTTGAACTATAGTGTACATGTTATGTTTAGAACAAAATATAGTTAATCTGTGATGAACCGTCAGGCTCGTATGGGCTTCTTTTGAATGATAGCTATATGATGAATATTGCAAATTAAAATGGGTGCTTTATAAAGATTGTCAAGAGTCATCCAATTTCCTATTTCCAAAATCAATTTTCATGTTTACCCACCCCCAAAAGTCACATGAGGGTAACAGTGATTGGTCGCTTTACATGTCAATCCCATGACCCTTTGTTGTCTAAACTGGTAATTCTTGTAAAAAATAAACTACGAAAAGACAATGCACATAATCAAAATTCCGGTTTTATGAGAGAACCTGTAGCTTCATAATATTTTCATAAGGTATAAAGTATATTAGTTTAGCTTATATAGTGGTTTCCACTGAGTGTATTGTGAGTTATTTGTGCTGTGTTCCACAGGCAGTCGGCCCACGGTGCAGTATCTGTCCTCACTGTGCGAGCTGCCCCATGCCCTGCAGTCCTACTACACCCAGGGCTATGTACTGGCTGCCCTGCATCCCATCATCCTCTCGGTGGGTCGTACCCGCTACCTGCCCTGCAGCCTGCTCTACCGAGCCATTCTGGTCCGCCCACGATCCAGGTAATGTTCACCATGACAAACACTTCGTATATCACCATTGCACCCCCTATTCTGTACCCCGAAAACCCACACCAGCTCCTTCCAAGTAAATAATTAACTTTTAATGAGTCAGCATGAATATTTAATGAGATCATAGTGGGAGGTCAGACAGTCTAGCTGGAGTGGGCAGGGCTTGTGTGAAGTCATACTGAGGCACAGATGTTGGTTAAATTTAAGTTAAAAGAAGCCCCTGACAACAGGGTAGTTTTTCAGCAACCAATGAGAACCAGAAAATAAACATTGTAGGAACAGGACAGGCTAGACTTTGATGTAAATTATTCAAAAGTAAAGTCTAGGACAGTTGTAATATGTTAATAGTGTTGTAGTGTGAAAAACATTGAGCTGTGTAGTGCCAACTCCTATAAATACTTTATAATTGATGTCTGAATCCAGTGAGCATTGGCTTGAATGCACTTTTAAGCAGAGACTACCTGCAAAAAATAGCTTTCTCAGGCAGTAGCATCCAGGCAAATCCACATCCATTGTTTGCTTGACTTCCTGTCTACTAAGATGCCTCCATGTAATTTCTTGAAGTAAAGCAGCTTAGAAGTATCTTTGCATCCCGTGATATCTGAAGCTTAATTTGATGAGTTGTAAATCATTAAATGTGTTGCTTGAAACCAGTTTCCTTTGCTGTTTCTTATTAAACCACTGACCGATGTGGTTAGTTAGGGTCAAAAGAGTTAATCGTGTCAGCATTTTTATACTGTGCTAATGGAGGACATGTCAAGAATAGCAAATGTCAGCACTCATTATTATTAAAAAGTATTTGCTTGTTTGTGTTGTGTGGTTGCAGCAATCATGCAGTGCCAATGATTGACAGCTTGCCAGTGTTGCGAGTGGAGGAGTGGCCACTGCCCGGAGAATCTCTGACCAGTGACACAGTGAGACTGCTCATAGACCGGGTCTGTGTCTTTGCTTCAAATGCTTTTGTCTGTTTTCCATGTTCTTTTTTTAACATAATTAACAGTGTTCAACAAGTTTTCATTTATTTATTTTTGCCAGACCTCTTGGGTTGTTAGTAGTGTTCGACCGATATTGTTTTTTGACAGCCGATGCCGATATCTTAGAGAGCATAGTGGCTGATATGAAGCCAATATAATAATTTATTTGAATTAATATTTAGAAATTTGAAGTGATTTGAATGTAAACAAATAATACCTGTCAAATAAGCATGCCATCATCTTGATTCTGTAATCTTATTACAATATTTTTCACAAATAAATATATATTAATAAAAAGTAAACAAACAGTATAACCTGAATCCTATGTTGTTGTTTTTTTTTCAAATAAAGCCAAGATAATACTCATTTGATCATTTAGAATGCTGACGGTAAACACGAAAGTATTATAATGTTTGCCTTTCTATTACTATTAATAAAAAAGCAATCATTATAATACTTATTTTTATGCCTTTTTCATTCTTTTGTTTAAAAGTTTTATTATTAGACAGACTTCTATCCGCATTAGACAGAACTGTTAAAGGGCAAGTGGGAGAATGCGTTCAGGTGCTGCCATTCTCAGCACGTCAAAATAAATGCCCCGCCTCAAACACAACGGACCAAACAGAAAAACGTATCGGCCGATGGCGACATTTGAAAAATGCCATATATCGGTCAACCGCTAATCGTTAGATCAGGGTTTTAGTAGTCACAACACATGGCTTTTTAAGAGTCATGCATTTTGAAATGATATTTAGATTTTTTATTAAATGTTTGAGTTATTTTTGCTTTACAAAAAGAAAATTGGGTAAAGCTTGGAATATTCTACACAATTTTTGCCCGATTTTTCACCAATTTACAGTCTAGAGAAGTTGACACTAGTGGCTGAAAGTCAGCGCCAATCTGTAGATCTGAGTTGACCGATTTAAATGAAAATTGCATAGTGTGTGATCCTCAGTCGTTTAGTGTATAATGCCTTGTTTTCATGCTGAAGTCTTTCTTTTTTTTTAAACCCAGATACATTTCTGTTCCTTGTGTTGGAATGTTTAAATATGGTTTCATATCACTAACCGTGTGCGTTTGTCCTCAGGTGAACAGCTATGCCAGGGGTGGCGTGCGGTTCGTGGGGTCAGTGCTCCAGCAGGCTGGAGGAGGGGGGTGTGATGGTAGAGTGTCCAATCCCAGGAGGGGCTGCCGTTCCCCGCCCCGCACCCCACCTCGCACACCGCCCGGAGATGCAGATCTAGAGGGCCGTGACTACAGCCCAGGTGACATGTTCTTCTAATCTCATTGTGGACCATCTGAAGTCTATGAAATAATTGTAATAGTTTCAAATCAGACTATAAATTATTTGAATCACGCATGATTTGGTGAAACTCACAAAGAACATGTCATATTTCGTCCCAGGATCAAACAGGCAAATTGTATTTGGCATGTGAAACTTCTTTTTTTATTTACCATGTTGACAAAGAGATGCATTGGTAGATAATAACTAGTCTTTATAATTTGTATAACCTTATTCAGACTTTTATTCTTTTCCTTTTTTATTTCTTTCTCTTCAGTTTGTCTTGAGTGGTGTCAGTTTGATTTGGTTTAAGCCTGTAATATCTTTGTCCTCTGTGGAGCTGTGGTGTCTCCTCACCCTCTGGGCATCATGCCAACCTCCACTCTATGGCAACCATTTCAGGGCCACATGTGAAGTTAAGATCAGTCAGAGGCTGTTAGCGTCTTAACACGAGTACTGTTCCTCATCCTCATCTGCCCTGTTACACTTATTAGTTATGGTAGATGGACTGATAGTTTGACCTATTAAAAATAGTGTCTAAATGAATGACCATTGCATGACTTATTTGACTAAAATGTGTCAAAGATTTTGAGATTGCGTTGGTCATACAAAACGTGTGAGACTCACTATCATTTTCAGACCTGAGGTTGTTGGTGCTGTTTCACTCCTGGGCTCCGGGATGTGCCCCGCTGGACTCTCTGGCCTGCTGTTACCACCAGGGGGCACTGTCCATGCGCGTGTCCAGGAAGGGTCAAGTTGTAAGTGGCCTGGAAGCTGATTGGCTGGAATTGACAGCAGCTTACTACCGCAAGGGCTGGTCATTGGTCGACTCCTTTGTATACTGGGACACACCTAAAGGTAGTTCTTGGACTTATTTTTGACTGGCATGATTTGATTCCCTGAGCTGGTTGTTTTTCTGGCTGAAATGTTTGTTTGTGAAAGGAAGATGTCAACATCCTCTTTAGCTCTTCCTAAGGAAGATTTAAGATTATGATATAAGGAATTAACTGATAGATTTTAGCAAACCAGATCCCTATCATGTTTTTTTTTTCCTCCAAGCATATCTTTTCATTCTCAGAAGTCAGTTTTATAATTCTCATCTTTATTCATCCTTCACATCTCTCTATCTTTAACCAAAGCCATGTTTTCCTTCTCCTGTCTCCCACCAGAACTAAATTTAGAGCTCACGTCCCTAACCTCACGACCGTGCTTCCTGTTTCGCACTAAACTAATGGGAGCTAAATCAGATGTGTGTGTGTGTGTGTGTGTTTGAGACATCTGGAGCTAGTAAGTTTTGACCATAAAAAGCAGTTTACAAAGTAGCTCTATAATTTCGCTCACTTTCTTCCCATGTAATATATTTCCATATGCATGATATATTTAATGTGTTTACCGTATATACTGTGTGTGTGTGTGTATGTTTATGTGGTTTATGAGGACCCAAATTTGTATAACGACATGGGTATGACACAGGTATTACAAGGAGAAGGTGATTTATGAGACATTTTCAGTGTCCCTATAATTGAAAAGGCTTATAAATCATACAGAATTAGTTTTTTTGAGAAAGTAAAAATGCATGTTTCCTGTAAGGGGTAGGTTTAGGTGTAGGGTTGTTGTAGGGCGATAGAAAATACAGTTTGTATAGTATAAAAACCATTACGTCCTATGGAGAGTCCCCGTAAACCATAAAAGCCAACGTTTGTGTGTGTTTATTTGGCGGTCATCTGGAATACATTTGGATTTTTTATTAAAATCTTGTTCTCGCCAAAGACACACTAGGATACAATAGAAAAAGTAACATTGGGAAACATTAGTTAAAATAACTCTATTTTAAAATGTATTTTATTCTTGTGATGACGGAGTTGATTTTTCAGCAGTCATTACTCCAGTCTTCAGTGTCACACGATCCTTCAGACATCATGAAAATATGGTGATTTCTTATTATTACCAATGTTGAAAACAATTAAATATCTTTAATGCTTTTTCAAGATTGCTTGATTTAATAAAAAAGTTAAAAAAACTGCTCTTTTTTAACTGTCACTTTTGACAGTTTTGAATCCTACTAACCCCAAACTTTTGAACAATAGTATGTATATGTATGTTGTCTACCTGTAAATATTATAAGACCCCTGTAATGTTCCCAGTGTTTGCTCTATAATCTTATTCACTCTTTTATCCTCTCATGTTGGTGTACATGGATTTATCTTGCTGTCATACAAGTAGTTCAGGTTCATTATCTTTTGTAGGTCATTGACACATTTCCAGCACTCACTAAATGAGACCTACAAATTATGTCTCTATGGTTCAGTGGGCAAAAATATAGAATAATCAGAATAAAATGGTCTCCTGTATTATAAACAGTCACGTTTAACATTCAGATATGAGTAATAATAATAAAAGGATGCATTTGAACGATTACATTAATATTCAGACACATGATGTAAAAATCTAGCTGTGAATTGACATTGACTAGCTTCTACAGTATAATGTAGATTTGTAATGGTTGTTTTTACAGGTGAGCCAGTGCCCAGGTCTCTAGAGGGGCTGTTTGTCTATGAGGAGAAGAGCACTGCGCCACCTGCCAATGACACGATTGTAGTGGAACAGTGGACTGTTATAGAGGTGTGACTGCATTTATGACATGTCTGAAATATCACTATCACATGAAGGAAGTTAAGTGTGTGCCATGATTTCCTGTTTGTGTCACAGGATTCAAATGTAAAGACAGACTATGGTCCTCTGCTGCGCACGTTAGCAGAATTCGGCTGGCTGCTCACCTGTGTGCTGCCCACCCCAATTATTCGCCATGATAGGTGGGACCCTCATTGTACAAGCCTTATAATCATGTTTCTTTACACCCCATCACCGTATCCCAAGCTGACTGCTTTCTTTTCCTGCAGTGAAGGGAATCTCGCCACCAAGCAAGTTGTTTTCCTACAAAGACCCGTCAAGGGCCAAACGGTACCACAGCACAGTCAGGTACATGTTTGCTAATGGCATTTGAAACAATTACATTTGTAAATCTGTTGCTTTTCTTATTTAGTCTATAAGACATATTTAAAGTCTATTTTTGTGAGGAAGACCAACTTTTAAAGTGATAATTCAACCAAAAATGATTTTGAACAACCACTCTTAAACCATTATTTTAGTATTATGTATACAATTATTGTATTTATTAGTATTTTGAATTGGATTTTTATTACATTAATAATTTGGTGCTTCATGGGTTTTTTAATAGCTTATAGGGTTGAATTTTAGTGCTTTAGTAACTAATATCAGTTAGTTACTAGAAGCGTCGTCATCATCAGCTAAAACAATAAAAAACATTGTTACTTGAATCAAAATACTAAACTCTTATTACAGCAAGTTTTCAAGGCAACTCCTCTTCATATAATTTAGTTGACCTTAAATTACTAAAATAACTAAAAATAATAAATACAATAAAAACTTTATAGAGGTGTTTAAAAAATCGTATAAAAATGACAAAAATACATACGTTTACTAAAATTAAAGTGAAAACAGAAAATTTATTTATTTTATTTCTGCTTTATTAAATATTAATGTTTTTTTTATATAATTTCAGTTAACAAAAGTAAAAAAAACTATTTTTTAATGAATAAAAATGCTAAACTATTAAGGACAAATCTTTTGTTCTCTAAAATTGCAATATTGGGAGATTTGATGTTATTTTGTATCTCAAGCCTCTTGTTTTTGTTGCTGAAGGGGTGGACACGACGAGAGGAGTGCAGTCACTCTGTGAGTCGAGGCGTGGATGAACCGCACACAGAGCTGTCGTCTCCATGTTCAGGGGGAATCGGCGGTTTCCCGTGTTTGGAGGGGGGTATCACAGTGCGCTGTCTCATTTAGATGAGGGAGGATTTGAGCCAGACGACGGGGCTGCAGAAGTCACCTGTATGTGATGGACCAACTCAAAGATGCAATTTCTTTTTCAAGTTCTGTCAGAAATCTTTGACGATTGAGAGCGGCAGCTGGCGTAGAATATACCACATCACCAGACCACAAAAGACTTGTGTTCCTGTATTAGAAACTGACTCGTAGCACTTTTAACATTTTGTAAATGTATTTTTAACAAGCCATAACGTATCATAGAGGTCAGCTTTATTTACTCTTGAAAGCAAAGTTTGTGCAATGATGCTTTGATACAAAGTATCAAAAATAGCTCTGAAATTCACTGTTATTTGCATCAACAGTATGTCGCAGTTCAGTTCACATCACGCTTGTCTCGAGATCAAGCTCAAACCCTATTTATTTTCTCATCACTGAGTGTCCTTCCTCACGGTTCATTTTTGCTGTTCTTTTTCCTGTTCCTTTTATTCTCCGAACCAGCTGACAATTCAGTTGTTTGTTCTAACACCTGCAACGGTTCAACATGACGAACTCAGGAACTGAGTGTCCAAACAGTCCCTCTGCAGGACGCGGACGTTTACTTGGTGTGCAGATTTGCGACATGCATACATTTTCTTGTAGAACTTTTGCAGGACTTGGAGTCAAAACATCAGAAATGCTTTGTTTAGCCTGGGATGCCAGTGTTTAAGGGAAATGCATATGCACTGTAAGCCTTCAGTGCGTCAGAATGGAATCCAATGACTAGCCTGTACTAAACGCTGAGCTTGATGCTGTATTCTGGTTTATCAGATCTGTGCCATGTGTTCAAGTGGTGCTAGAGCTGAATTTGTATGTTAATCTTTTGGGAATTTCTTCACACACTCTAAAAGGGAGAGGTAATACACTGATTTGCATGTCAAGTGTTCAGCATTTCAGTTCATTAACTGCTAAGGGACTATGAGCAGGGCATTTTTGTTTGGTATGAACGGACTAGTTCTCCTCAGCTCGGTGGTCAAATTCGATTTCTGGCTGGATTTCTTCAAACGGAGCAGTGGTGCTGCTTGTGCCACCTAATTTTAACCACGTTAAGGGTTGTATTTTTCACGTCTTGCGTTGCCTTGACAATGTTTATCTCTCTTTGAGGAATGGCAGAATAGAGAAAGCACATTTTAGTTCACAAAACAGACTATCAAGCTGCTGTAAATGTTAAAGCCATGGTGAACCGAGATGTTTCTTCAATTCCAGAAGCTGAGCTCAAGATATTTAACATTATATTCTAATATACCAGAACTGATCAGTATTATTTACCAACTAGTATTTGAACGTGTTTCAGATGATTTTTGTAATGTTTTATTAAATAGGTATTTACCTCATATTAAAGTGGATGTTTGTGTCACTTAGCAGTCGAACATGGTATAAAAAGCGAATGCATACGCGTTGACTCAGTACAAGTCTTTTATTAACAATTGACAATGAAAATACCATACCTTTGTTTATTTAAAAATAAAAGGGACAAAGTGGGCCGGATAAGAGCCCTCCACCCATGTAATAACTTAACAACGAGGGAAAAGACAGGGTGAATATCACCAGACTTGTTTATAGTCGAGAGAGGGAGAAAAAAGAAAGGAAATTCTTATTGGTTGAGAAGGATTTACAATGGAGATGGAGTGAGATATTTACAAGGAGTTGCTGATGTAACATTTTGATTGTTACGGCTGAATGATGAGATTTGGATCAAATGAAGCATTAGTGAGTGGAAAAATAACATGTCAAATGACTAAAATTGTACACCTCTGCTGTCTGGATTCTAGAGGCTCAAGATGCAGCTCAGGCGTCACTCTCCCCAGCAGTGGCACTCTGGACTTCCTCTTCCAGGATGGGCACGATGAGGTTGTCCTTAGACATGAGGTTGTACTTCATCACGAAACGAGTGAAGCGGTGACACAAGAAAGTCTCGTTCTATGGGAAAGAGATTCTTTTTTGATAAAATGTTTCTATCTGATGCTGTTTTGATTGTGCTTTTTAGCAAACCGTCCAAAGATGCCTCCTACTGACCACTGCAGGAAATGCTGTTCGAATGAACAGTAGTTGCTTTGTCATGACCACAGACATTATCATGCTTAACATTCACTTTAAATTAAGTATTGACTCCAAGAACTGTGAGCTGCTTAGACATGAACCTCAAAGAAATCTTATTAGTGACCACTTGGAACTATTCTTAATGAGCAGTAATTCCTGATTACAATTGCTCTGTTAAGCAGAAAAATACAGCACACAAATATTTGGTAAAATAGATTCATAATCTAATATTTTTTGATCTAATAGTTCAGGATTGTGAAATGCATAAATAGGCAGTGCAGTAGGTTTCGGAGCCGTTAATCTGTATTATGAAACGTATGTGCTTATGAATTACATAAATGATCTTGCTTACCTCATACTTGTCAAAAATCTGGCGGTGGTGAAAGTAAGCATGGGAGAAGATCCTATAGATGCGACGGCAAACCGAGCCCAGTTTGGCCACAGATGATTCCTTAATGCTGACGCTATACGGACAGCAGTGAGAGGATCAGCGGTTACAGAAAACATCAATATCCTGTTTACAGCTAGAAATGGTCATAGTAATGCAAGGGTGCACAGATCTGCTCATGAAGGTCTTCCTATGTACTTGAGATCCAACTTCAATTTTGTGAAGCGCTTTTTACAAAACATCTTACAAATTCATGATGTACTGCATATATATAGATAAAGCTGTATTTATAGTAGTTGGAGGTTGGAATAATTTAGTCATCATGCAGTAATATGGAACTCTGTTAAGGGTTGAAAGGTATGAGCTGCATAAATTATAAAGAAATAAAACAGCTTTTTACTATTGATTCTGGTTATATCGCCCACCCCTAAACAAGAGAAAAAATGGTTTTGGGGGTCTGTTAAAAACTCAAATTCAGTTGTGTTCAAGCAGTGCTGGAACTAAATTCCAGGAAAACAGATCTCCAGAAGGAGCACTGAACACCCCTGATTTAATAGATGTTCAATAACTCACCGGCTGGGAAAATACTTGTTGCTGTTGAGAAGACACGCAGCTCCATCGAGAGTGTGCCTTGTGTAGTCAATAGCAGGGCACTGTGAGCCACAGTAAACAAACAAATCAACACAAGACGCA
Organism: Gymnocypris eckloni scoliostomus; assembly: GCA_027564155.1. Classification (NCBI taxonomy): domain Eukaryota; kingdom Metazoa; phylum Chordata; class Actinopteri; order Cypriniformes; family Cyprinidae; genus Gymnocypris; species Gymnocypris eckloni. The sequence goes on along the minus strand of CM050425.1, from coordinate 6,371,932 downwards.
ATTATCCATATTTTAGCTTCTGCAATTCAGTCTGATAAGAAATTCATTAGGGCTGGAACAACTGATCGATCACAATCAAACTAATTTGATTATCAATTTAAATGAAAATTAATGAATGAAAAACACAACACCTGGCTTTTTTATCTGATTAATCAAAGACATAATCGACAGATTATGCAGCCCTAAAAATCATACATGGGCACTAAGGTAACTTCGAATGCAAACTTAACTTAGCTCAAAATGTCAGAGACACTCACCTCTTTGGGAGTCTTATGGGCAGCACACAGAAAGATCCACTGCTCAGTGGCAGTCATCTGGGTACACGTGTCAGGATGACACTCATTCTGTGGAGCAAAGACATCGCACATCATTGTACTGTCTTCATAAATATCTGAAGACGACTGTAAAATGTATGAAAGATAATTACCTGCAGTTTAACTGCTAAGCCATTGAGCTCCAAGCAGAACTGTCTATATGTATATACAAAACATGTCATTTACAATGTACACAATTCAATAACTCCCAAGATAAAGTAAAAAATAGAATCTGATAAACATTTTGTACATTTTTGTATTTAACTACTGTGTACTAACATTTAAATAATGTCCTTATTCATACATGCTTTTAAGTCGTATGTATATTTAAAACAAACAAACATGTAATTGCATCTACTATAATTCAATTCAGTAATTACATCTAGAATTAGACTGTTGACCCTACCTCAACACCCATAAACCTAACCAAATTGTATCTCAGCTCAATAGCACCTAAAGCATTTTGCAAACAACTTCAACACAAAGTACAAATTTGTATGCATGTACATAGTAGTTATATAATATAATATGATGTGGGACCAATTTTGTTTCCAAAAACTATATATGTCATAACAACACTAGATGATGTGAAGCTTGTTCAGACTAATAATATACCTGAGATGTTCATATTTCCACACCCCCTCATCCTGTCCCTCTGGAGGCTCCATAATCTTCTCTATGTTGGAACAATCTGAACGGATGTTCTGCTGAATATACTGAAAAGAAAAAAAAAAAAAAGATCAATAACCATTTATTGACAATATAAAAACAGAAATTAACTAAATGACTTCGGAATATAACGATCTTCAGCAAATGTCTTCAACCTGTTCCTCATATAAAGTTACTGCACTGCTTAAAGGGACTTAGAATACAGTACAAAAACCACATTGGCAATTTTTACAGTGCTTTTTGGAGCTTGACAGCCTTTGGCCAATGGTCTGGAAAAGTGCACCCCTTCAAAATTCTTCTTTAGTGATTCAATGAAGTAAGAAAAGCTCTCACCTGTTGCACTGCCAGTGTGCTGTCCATCTCTTCAAAAGACTCATCAGACCAGTTATAGAAGTCCTAGCAATGAGTAACACAACCACAGATTCAAAAACAACACTAGAATATTTACAACAGTTTAAACACTGTTAAGCAATGGTTGAGAGTACACGTGTGATACATATATATTTCAAAACTTTTAGACAATTTACTTCTGCTTCTACGTTATCATAGTTTGTACCTACCTAAAGGTACAAAACAACATGGTAAAACGTCCCAATGGTTAAGTAAATTTCTTGATATATTAGTGACTGAAAACAGCAACGTATGATATCTGAAAGCTGTATGGCTCTGAAATACAATCGAATATTATGTTGACTGTGTTTTAAATATAATAATTGTATGTATTTGAGCATCCGCAGGGATGTTCATCCGGGTACTTCCAAGCAAGCTGCTAACGTTAGCTGACTGCTGTTTGTCAAAAACTAGATCACGAAAGCCTGGCATTTCGGACGCCTCCTGCCTCATAATACACTACATATACAAGTACGTTCAAAAGGGACATAAATCCTATCATGAATTAAATTGAACAGGATATTCAGCTAAATCCCTCCATTTGGGAATCATTAGTTTTCTAGGCTAACTTCTAGCTTAGCTCCTTAGCATATATTCAGCTTCCGCTCACAGGAGAACAAATCGTTTTTTATGTAAACATGACATTAGAATATACTCTACGAACAGATTTGCGTTTGTAAAACGCTTTCAAACGTTATCCGCGGTTCGTTTTACCTTCGCCTTGGTGCCTGGTCTATTCCTCCTCAGAACAGCTGTGCCCTCCGCCATGACCATCTCGGCAGATTTAGAGTTTGATTGACAGCGCGCCCCCAGTGGACGAGTAGAGCTGCTACAGGAGCTGCTCCGATACAGTGAACCCAACAAATTCCGGACAACAAAACTTATTTTATGTATAGTATTTTTAGAATTTATTTTGAACTTTATTTTTAACTGTTTTATTTGAACTGGTGCCTGTTACATTGACACAGCCATTATACATATACGGTCCCCCGCCCGGTTTCACAGACAAGGCTTAAGCCTAGTCCTAGACTAAAATGTAAATCAAGGCCCGTATTCACAAAACATTTTATCTTAGTTTTATCTTAGTTCTCCTAATAGCAGTAAAAGTTTTTAGCTAAGAGTTTTCTCTTAAAACCTATTCACAAAGCTGCTGAGACAAACTTTTACTAATGAATAGAGAAGTCTTAGTTAATAGTAAGGGCGGGGTTGACCTCGTTGCTATGGATGATGTCAGCATGCTTACTAAATATGCACACAGTGCTGATAGTACTGATTGGCTGATAGTCTCTGTCAGAGATTTATTCATAGAAATATTGCAGAGCGTTATATCATGGTGCCATAATCAAATAAATATCTTAAAATGCAGGATAAGTGTCAATAATTAAACAAGTATATGTTCAGCTTATTGTCAGCCTCTTACATGTATGCTTCTCATAATAAGTGATTATGCATATAAACAGCATTTTAATTAACAGAGTAGAATAATCCTGGCTGATAATAATACATGCAAATGTAAACAAACAAACAAACTGGACGCAAGAACAGCGGTTTCTTCTTGGTTAAACTACTGGGCCCGTATTCATAAAGATTCTAAGAATCCTCTCAGAGAGCTCCTAATTTAGCTTAAACATTTCTAGCTAGGAGTCTTAGCTTAAAAGTGATTCAGGACCAATCTGAGAGCAACTCTGAGCGAGGAAAAGACAAAAACTTTTATCTTAGTGAGGAGGCGGGCCTGACCCTGTTGCTAGGAATGACACAGTCTTCTCAAGCCTGTGATTGGTTGGTTGTCCAAGAAGGAAATAAAAGAGCTCTTTCAGGGTTTATTATAAGCCTTCACTTTTAAATTACATGCGTAATTAACTGTTCCTGTTTTACCGTACTCTCACTCACACACAGACACACACATTATATATGTATGTATATTCTTTATATTTGATTTACCATGCTGTCATACTAAACACGTTTTTAGGAAATTAACAGCGACATACTACAGTTCTGAAAGTGCTGTACATGTTTGTGTGATCACTTTGCTTATAGAAGGTTGTGACAGACCCAAATCATCACTGCTGCATAGTTGCCAAATATGTTAATGTAGAGATAACGTCCATTTCTGGCGCTATGGCATTTCTGCGTGGTGTAGATGTTAGCATGTCTTTAATAAGATCGGTCACAAACATGATCTAATGTGTGGGAGTCTTATTAACTCACTGTCATGCATTGTGTGCAACACATTTTTCCTTCCTCTTCATGTTTCATCCATTTTCTCCACTGCTAAATAAACTCTTAAGCCTCTTAAAAGTCCTCATTCGTACTCCTAACAATTTTGGACCTTAAGAAATCTTTTAAGGGTTAAGATACTTTCTGAATTACTTTTTTCTTTACTAGGATCTTTTCTTTAATTTTAAGAGGAAACACCCACATTTCTAAGAATGTTGTAACCAAGGAGCAACTTTTAGCACTAAGATGTTTCATGAATACGGGCCCAGGTGCCATCTCTTTCACTCCATAAAGACCTGACTAATGGAGTACTGCAGGGATTTTCAAGGACTTTCCTGTACAAGCACAAAGCCTTGAGTCCATTCATATGTATTTCTTGGCACTTAAAAAAAATATATTTAACCCTTGTGCATTGTTCAAATTCACTACCCTTTCGTTGTGTTCGGGATGAAAACATCCACTAAATTAACTGCTGTAAAAATTGATCTGATAAATATTTTTTTACCATTTTTTTTGCATAAATCTGTTAATCAACCTCAGTCCTGATCAAAACTAAAAAATTTTAAAAAATCCAGGATTTTACTCTTTAATTGCCAAGTTCATAAGTGATGTCACTGATTTTGAAAAAAAACACAAAATTACTTATTTTCAATATAAAAGTGATTGTGGACTGGAATTTTTTACTTTTATCACAGTCTTGGGCATGTCCAAGATTAGTAAAAACATTGGCTTTGATGCATTGTTAGTTTTTGAGCAGCATCAGATTTACATTTTTCTCCCTCATTTACTGTTCGTGGCTGTTTTCTCCATTGACTTCCATTATAACGACATTTTTTTAAATGCATTCGCCATGACACCTATAATCATGCATTTTTGATTGTTGGTGGGTTTCCTGTTGGGAAGAGGTCAAATTTGTAATTTTTACAGTTGATCACCAGGTAGCACCATTAACCCTTTAGATAGGCCTGTGCAAACAAAAGCTTAGTTTCTGGCTTGTATATTTTGTAACTAATAACAGCATATTATAGTATGTGAGTGTGTGTTTGTGTGTGAGAGAGAGAGAGTGACCTTTCCTCCTTACCTTGATGCCACTCTAAATCTAAATATGCACCTCAGCTCTCAGAACTACATGGAGTAAACAAAACAAAGTAAGTGTAGTCCATTTATGTATTTCTTGCCTTTTGATGGTATTTAAATATTGGCCTATGATGAAGCAAGCTTCTTCAAGAGCCATGTATAAAGCCAGTTTCAACCTTAAAATCCTTCAGTGATACATATGTCAATTTTTTCTGTAAACAATCTACTCTGCATTAGATTTATGAACATAATTTATTATGAACCAAAATGCAACAACAACTTCAAATCAACTGAACAATGGTGCAAGAGTTGAGCATGGATGGAGAACTAAACAATTATTCTAAGTATTTAGTGTGAGTGTGTGTGAGTGTGTGTGTGTGTGTGTGTGTTCAGTCTTTCCAGCAGGACTTGCAGCATATCACATGGTGCTCTTTGCAAGTGTGTCCACCACAACAGATGCAAGAGCTGAGTGTTCTTTTTTTTTTTTGTCCTCTGCACCACTTGCATGTTCCCCTTTTCATGTGCTGCTGCTGGTGCCTGCTGGTGTCTGTGGATTTGTGTCTAGAGGACAGCTGCAGGAGACTGAATCTCTCTCACCAGTGCAGTAATGGCACATACCTTGTGTAATATGGACACTTCTTGCAGCGGTTGTAATCTGTGGTTTGTGACAATACACACATACTGCAGCTCGCTGGAGGTCAGGCTGCATAATAATTTCTAAAACTTTGGTACAAGTCAAGTCCTTTCTCATGTTGCTTGCTGCTCTTCATCACCATCAAATGACCATCAAGATGCTTTAGGGTTTAAACACTTATCTTACTTATTTACAATTGAAGGCAGACAAAACACTTCTCTCTCTATGGACTCCAGAATGACACAGATGGTTGAACAAGCCGACTTCATTCTACATATTTACTCCATGAATATCTCCATCCCGGAACAGGAAATAGATTTTCTCAGATGATCAAGGTAAAAATACAAAAATGCCTTGTAAAATCAAGTCACTATCATACAAATTATACATAGAAGTTATTCTATATGAACTTAGTCAGGATAGCACCATATTTAATTTCTGACAGAAAATGAAAATCAAAAAGCATGATTGAATGGTGAATAGAATACTGTTCAAATTAATAGTTGAAAATTACATATTTTCAAAACATATAAAATATAAGTAGAAAATTATAGCAATCTAGGATTATACATGTGCATGCATTAGTAAAAAAATCAATCATTTATAATGCAATAATGACCAATGATCTAATTGTCATCAAGAACAACTTTTGTTCCTCCATTATTGAAAAGCAGAACTTTATCCCCAACGGGCGCAGATGGGTGTTACTTTCCCATCCTGAAACAGAAAGCATTTAAACTGAGGTACAGCCTGCACCTCACACACTGTAAAGAACATGCTTGAATCAGATCAGAAAATATGAGTTTATCCATTCATTAATACTGTATATGTACATACTGATTATTCTAAACAATGTCAAATAAGAAAAAGCCATTTTTTGAATCATTTTTAATGAATAAAAATGTCATGGCAGTTGAAAAACACTTTGTGATAAAAAGGTCTAGGAGTCTGGATAACTTTCAGAAGGCACTGTACTATTATTATTTTAGTTATTCCTTCTGATCACATCCTGTAGCATATATTTATAATTAAAAGGAAATTATTCATGAAATAAAAATGTGTCTGGTAAAACATTAATTTTAAAACCCTATAATCAGTTCACTAATTACTTTATAATCACAATTAAAATAATTTAAAAAATCCATCTGACTCCATTATAATCGTCTACAAAGTTTGAGTTAAAGAATTCACACCTGACCAAACACTAAAACAAACTGTTCATGAATATGGAATATAACGTAATTGCAATTAATTTTGTGTATCTTCATACACACAATTTAGACAGACCATATGCATGTTTAAACATTCATATGTTCATTTCCAAACGGTTCCATGAAGAAGCAAGATGAAACATCAAGATCACTTTATTTTAAACAAAACTTGATCATACTTATTTACAATTGAAAGACAAAGAAAACCATTCTCTCTCTATGGACTCCAGAATGACACAGATGGTTGAACAAGCCGACTTCATTCTACATATTTGCCAAGAATATCTCCATCCCGGAACAGGAAATAGTCCTACAAAAGAAAAGAAAAATACAAAAATGTCCATTGTAAAATCAAGTCACTATCATACAAATTATACATAGAAGTTATTCTATAGAACTTAGTCAGGATAGCACCATATTTAATTTCTGACAGAAATGAAAAAGCTGTGAAGAATAGAAGTACTGTTCAAATTAATAGTTAAAAACATATTTTCAAAACATAAAAATATAAGTAGAAAATTATGTCATCTAGGACCTTTATACAGTGCATGCCATAGTAAAGACTTTGCCATTGTAAAAGAAATCAATCATCTTATAATGCAATAATGACCAATGATCTAACCTTATCATCAAGAACAACTTTTGTTCCTCCATATTCCGGCAGCAGAACTTTATCCCCAACTTGGACGCAGATAGGTGTTACTTTCCCATCCTGAAAGACAGAAAGCATTTAAACTCTGAGGTACAGCCTGCACCTCACACACTGTAAAGAACATGCTTGAATCAGATCAGAAAATATGAGTTTATAAAAAGCTACCTTGCTGGTGGATCCTGGACCCACAGCCACCACTGTAGCATGCAGCACTTTGGCTTGAGACTTTTCTGGAATCATGATGCCTCCTTTTGTCACCATCTCTGCAGCTAGCCGCTCCACCAGCACAGTCGAACACGGGAAGAAATTTCCGGAAAGCCTGCTTTGGGGCAAAGACATGTTTAGTACAGTGGTCTATGCATGTTTTGCAACACAACAACAATGCACCACTAGAGGACATTGCAGGCTAGAAAATAAAAAATATTCCTCAACCGTTTTTGCCATGTTCAAACAATATTAATCAATCAAAAGCTAATATGGTTACAATCACTTTTAAAAGCAGGTATTTAAGTAATTATTTCCTAAAATGCACTACTGCAAGTTCTTGACTTCAGTTGACTTATTTAAATCTTTGGTTTACCTCCCATACACACTACACATTTTAGGCTACTAAATTAGATGAATAGTTAAAAGGGATACCTTTAAGTAAAACAAAACCCTGACCATTACAGTTCACACAGTTTCAAAGAAAAGAGCAGCTGCTAGTCTGAGAACAGATGTGTGTGTCCTTGAGAGAAGGTCATGTGTGAGGGAGGGTAGATGGGATAGGAGATGTTGAGGGTTGATGTGGGGGAGGAGAGACGTTTGGAGGTTTTGTAAATGTTTACTTATCCTGCTGAAGGACAAAAGGACATGCAACATGATAAACCCCAAGGCTGAATGGTTCGGAATGTAGAAGATTCTAGAATGAATCAGTTGTGCGTTTCATCTGGCCTCATAATACATTTGAAGGCAATTGACAATTCATCTCACAAATGTTTTTCGATATTGTCTGGTAGCCATTGAAGTACAAGCATGTTTAATTAATATGCTAATGGTAATTTATTACAAGGTAAGTACAGAAGGTTAATACAAATAAACCATCAACCCCTCTTGAGGCAATATTTCATCTCTATGCCTGAATTTAACAGAAAACTAAATAATCAGAGTCACTGTACATCCCAATGCACGTGTTCGCCTCCATTCAATATGATCCGGAAGTTCATATCGTGCTGAAACGCTATTGGCTTTAATGATCTTGGAGCCTAGCAGAGTGTGACAACCTGATTCAATTAATTAAGATGATAGAAATATATTGAGTTTTCACGTGCAAGATGTGACAGTAACGTTACCTGCAAGACAAATACTTAATACGCATGAACAGAAATGATCATTCTACACAGTCATACAATAAATCAGTAACGTTATATGTTGTAAAATAAATAGCACGTTTTTAAACTATACTACACTTGTCTGTAAACTAACGATTTGCTAAGATTCAATTAACGTTATAGCAAACTGGGTTCACATAGCTGTGAAATCACCAATCCTGCTCACAGCGAACCCCTCATTTTAAACCATTCTCACAAACACTCCGCGTACGAAGTAACACGCGTAGCATCGCGTCATCGTGTTATATTAACTCCGAGCACGAATAACGTTACATTCCTAACCGTGACCTTGCAGCTGCAGTTGATGGAGGGTTATAAAACATTGCGCTAGCTCAGCCTTACAAATCAAATAACTACAGAAACAACTCATTCGGATGGTGTAGCTAACGTTAGATACATTATCTTACGCGTCTTACCATTTTTGCTGATCTTTATGAAAGGCGCGTCCGACAGAGCAGCACGAGACAGTCACACTGGATACTTCACTACAGCGAGACACGTGAAGAAGAAATGTCTGGAAGGCCACTGCGCATGCGCCAAAATCAATCCTTACCGAGCCCCATCCTGCAATCTAGAATATTCCTCGATCGCCTAAACGTTACACAAAGACATTTAAATATATATATTTTTAATTTCAACGGCATTGTTGATTACAAATAACTCAAGAAAGGTAGTAAATAGGGACCTAAATAATAATAATATTAACCCACTATAAATACTAAATAATTATACAACATAAATACGAATGTATTGACTTATATAAATTAATGGATTATATAATATATAAGACTTTAAACAAAATCAAAGAAATTTGTAAAATGCAATAGTATTTCTCGTTGCACAATCTTGACCTCTGACGTCTTTTTTTCTCCAATAGAATCAGCGAAAATTCTAGAACTCGATGCCCCGGATCGAGCATAACAACAATATAATGGGCTATTTTAATTTATTTTGTTTATATGCTCCTTAAGTATGAACGAAATATGTTGAATGACATAGAAACAAAAAGTAAATGAAGGCATCTCTGTATTTAAAAGCTTAATCCGTATCTATTGTTTGATAATATTGCGTTATTCAGATGTGAGGGTGGGCGGAGGTTACCCGGATGAAGAACACATGTGAGTTCAGTGTAACTGCAGCAGCTTTAAAGCGGCCTCTCTTCTTATATCATTCAGTCTGCTGTACTGACGGACACGCGTATCCCTTTATTCACCTCCAGATCACTCTACAGTAAGTCATTTATAGCACTATACTCCTTTTAAAAGCCTATAAACATACCACACTGCATAACGCTATTTACTGGCCTGGCAATATAAAGATTAATGAGATCAAAGAGGCAGATATGTAACATCGTTTTGTAATGCCAGAGCTGTCAGTTGATTCTGTCGAGTTATAAAATAACATTGTGCATGTTTACTGTGTAATTAGCTGTCATTTAATCCTATCGTATTCTAGAACATGTATACTTTTATGGCAGATGCTGATGGGGCTCATTAGACTAACGTTAACTGGCATGAATGCACCAAAGATATTATGTATATCACGTGCATTGCGTGGTAATTATAATGCATCAGTGTCATATATGCTTTATTGACTACTCCTTTATTAGCAAAATAATAAAGCTCAGTCTTAACTGAAATATATTGGTGATTTATAGCTTTGCATGCTAACTATAGCAAATTCTATGAAACTGAGGCCTAGGAATTTTACACATGTTATGTATGGAATATTTAAAGGTGTCAATGCTACAATGTAGCAACAATGGTTAGTTTTTCTAAAAAAAGAATACACCGGGGACTTTGTAACCTGAACGCATGAGGATGATTTCCGTCTCTATCGTGACGCGGAGTGACTTTGACCTTGTGACGCCCTGAACACACGTGGGGGAGATGAAAGACCACGACAGACATGAACATTAACACCTTTCAGTTTAGTGTAATTATTATCGTTGCTTTTTAAAACTCTTCTTTTTATAGTTTATGATCTGGCTTTTAGAATCATTGTAGTAACTGTCCAGCCAAACCATGCCAGTGATGATTATCTCCTCGTTTATTCTAAAGCATGTTTTAACGGAAAGCCTTGATATGTTGAACACGAAATATGATGATAAGTTGAATGAATGAATCAGGCAAAGATTCATATAACGCTTGCAGGGACCAGTGGAGGCCGTAGCCCCTCACTGCAGAACAAAGATCCAGGGGGCGTGGTTGGATCCACATCTAGGGGGTGGAGATGGTAGGTTTAGGTGAATGTAAGGTGGGAGGAGTTGGATCTAGATCCAACCACGCCCCCTGCAAAGACTAATTTTTGGCATCCGGACTTGTTCTCATATGACCTCAACACATGACTTGAATTTTTTTCAGTGGGTTGGGTGGTAAAGGGGGTTTGGAAGGTTGAAAATCATGCATAAAATGTCTCTTCTGCCTGACCGATATCAACAAATATATGAGAAATTATCCTCGTATGTGGTTCTACAAAAAAAAAATCTCAGAAGCGTTCTGTCGGCGACTGTTAGCCAATCAGAAACGGCTCTCAGCCAATATGGGGCAGGGCTACCCAATCAGTTCTCAACCAGGGAACTAGGAGAAAATTCAGAGGGTGCCTCAAGATGACTTCAAATTATTTTAAATGACAAAACAACAAAAATGTAAAGATATAAATATATATATTTTAATTTATCTATGGCCGTTGAAAACATGAATACATGAGAGAGACTTATTAAAGTGTTATTCTAGACTCTGAAAAGTCAAATTAATAAAAATCTTGTGGGCGTCTTTTAAAAGAATATACAATTTTTTTTCTAGTCATTCCAAGTTATACAATTATTTAATCAAGAAGTCGGTGGTAGTAAAAAAAAGTCCTTTTATTACTGGTCTTTATCCAATAAATCACAAACAACTTAATAAAGAGCTTTGAAAATTGTCTGAGAACAATGGTCTAACGGTCCCCTGGTCTAAATGATTGGAGTGTTTCTGAAAACATCTTTATTTTTTATTGTAATGATGCAAAAATCACTCATCATGAATTATCTGTATAAAAAAGTTCCCTGCTTCTACTCTTTCTCATAGAAATGCTGCGTTTACCCAGTGTAATGAAACAGATGAGGCCAGTGTGCAGGGCGCTGGCCCCACACCTGACCCGTGCGTATGCCAAGGACGTCAAGTTTGGAGCAGATGCCCGCGCCCTCATGCTCCAGGGCGTTGACCTGCTGGCTGATGCTGTGGCCGTCACCATGGGACCAAAGGTATGCTGAGTTTAATCAGTCGCCAGGGAAACAGCACATATGCTGCTCCTCTTAAAGTCACAATTGTAATAGGGCTGCAACGATTAGTCGACATTATCGACAACGTCGACAAAAAAAAAAAATCGAAAAATATTTGTGTTGTCGAGTAGTCGTTTGATCTCATATGACCTGATGTAAGAGCCTGCAATACTACGGTTTGACCAGTGTGGCGCTGTAGCGCTTCAGCCCTTCTGGTGCAGTTTAAGAGAAGACGACAGCGCTTCAGTTCAACAAACCTGAAGCTGCTGAGCAGTGTCTGGATGAATATTTTAAATATATTACGCGCTTTCCTCTCAATAATGAAATAAACACAACAAAAACTGACAGCAGTGTGAAAGCAGCAGTTAGAAATGCATCTGTTTACAACAATGTAGATGTTTGCATGAGCTCTGCAGTTCAGTAACGTAACTTAATCCAGTAAAGTCCGGTCATATCATGTTTATTTATATAACGTTAGTACTTATGCAATATCGTTAATTCAAGCATCTTTATGGTATTAAACATGAAAAACCAGAGTCAGTGTCACTGACTTGATTTTCTGTTATAAACAGCTCTCCGGTGTGGAGCTAGCTAATGATACAATATTTGTATTAGTGGGAAAAAATAATTTAATTAAAGCAATAGATCAAGCTTTGATCTCTGTAAACCAAACTATCTAAGGATTGTTTTGGTTATCACAACCATATAAAGGTATTTTAAGACATTTGTGAATAAAATAGTTTATCCAAAATGTCTTATCACTTACCTTTATTTTGTTTCTTATCCACATTACTTCCAAAAGGAGATGCTCAACATGTGTTAGATGTGCATTCAGTTACTTTTTTCATGTAGTTAATTAAATGGTGAGAGTGTCTCTGTCTGTCATCTCATTTTGTGTGCCAAATACATATATTTGTATAAGGAATTGGTAACACTTTACAATAAGGTATCATTTGTTAACATTAGTTAATGTATTAATTAACATGATTGAACAATGCATTTATTACATTTCTGTATTAATCTTTGTTAATGTTGGTTAATAAAAATACAGTTTGTTCAGGTTAGTTTACACTCAGTACATTTACCAATGTTAAATAACATGTTGTGTTTTTGGTAAATACTGAAAATAGCATTTACTAAGATTAATAAATGCTGTAGAAGTATTGTTCATTCTTAGTTCATGTTAACTAAGGAACCTTATTGTAAAGTGTTACCAATTAATTGTAATTACATATCCTTTTCTAAAGCTAAAGTGACCTTTATTTATGTTAGAATATGTATTACTTAATATTTAATTAACTATTTGCAAATTAACTAATTGCAAAAGATGAATAATCAAAGTCTACCGATTAATCAGTGGAATAATCAGCGATTAGTTGATTAATCGATTATCAAAATAATAGTTTGTTGCAGCCCTAATTTTGTAATCATTAATGGCAGGAACAACTAGATTCACCTCTCTCCCTCAGGGTCGCAACGTTATCATTGAGCAGAGCTGGGGCAGCCCCAAAGTCACCAAAGATGGTGTCACAGTTGCCAAAAGTATCGACTTGAAGGATAGGTATAAGAACATCGGGGCCAGGCTGGTACAGGACGTGGCCAACAACACCAATGAGGAGGCTGGAGATGGCACCACAACCGCCACAGTTTTGGCCCGTGCTATAGCCAAGGACGGATTTGACACCATCAGCAAAGGCGCCAACCCTGTGGAGATCCGTAGAGGAGTCATGACGGCGGTGGAAGAAGTCATCAATGAACTCAAGAGACTCTCCAAGCCGGTCACAACACCAGAGGAAATTGCTCAGGTAAGAAGTGTTTTAAAAATGCACACTAAGTATTGCAGGGAATTTTTGTTAAATTGTTTATTTATGTTTTTGTAAATCTTTCTTTGGTTATAGGTGGCCACTATTTCTGCCAATGGAGACATTGAAATTGGTAACATCATCTCCAATGCTATGAAGAAAGTGGGCCGCAAGGGTGTTATTACAGTGAAGGTATGCTGCTACAGCAGAAGTAGTATTTAGTACAGGTGGAATGATGGTTTGATCCTTAAAATACCTCACACTTGGGCTGTAATTCTTGTTTAAAGGATGGTAAAACCCTACATGATGAACTTGAGATAATTGAGGGCATGAAGTTTGACCGTGGCTACATTTCTCCTTACTTCATCAACACAGCTAAAGGTGTGTATTTTGTAATATTAGCTCATGTGTTTGTACCAGTAGGAATTGGATAGTTAACCCAAGAATTAACATTTTGTCATTTACAAACCCGTATGAGTTTCTTATGTTGAACATAAAATAAAAGACTTTGAAGAATGCTGGTAATCAAACATCTGATGGTCCCCATTGACTTCTATAGTATTTATTTCCTTTATATGGAGGCCAACAACTGTTTGGTTCTTTAAAATTCTTCAGAATATCTTCTTTTGTGTCTGGAACAACATGAGGGTGGGTAAATGATGGCAAAATGTTAATTTATTGGTGAACCATTCCTTTAAGGCTGGAATGACAACAGCATATGTTCTCTGTTTGCAGGCCAGAAGTGTGAGTTTCAGGATGCTTACCTGCTTCTGAGTGAGAAGAAGATCTCCAGCGTACAGAGCATCGTGCCAGCACTGGAACTTGCCAACCAGCATCGCAAGCCTCTGATCATTATTGCTGAAGATGTGGACGGAGAAGCACTCAGCACTCTGGTCCTCAACAGGTTTGTCTCTAAAAACGCACAACAACAAGACGTTTGCAAGAAATGCCCATAATGGATGATTATGAAATAGAACTTCTGATTCCAGAAATATGGATTCTGAATATGGAATCTCCAAACAGCTTTCAGAATATTTGGCTTTTTTATAAATATTTATATTTATTTTCTTAATGACATTGGCTAATACTACAGTACATTGCAACAGGTATATCAAAGTAACAACTGTAGTAACGTTGATGGAAATCTTTTTCTGTAAGGTATGATCCTTTTGAGGTTTAAGACTAGGCTGTTATTTAAAGGTCAATGCTAAAACTCGCCAACAGGTTGAAGGTTGGACTTCAGGTCGTTGCAGTCAAGGCTCCAGGATTCGGGGACAACAGGAAAAACCAGCTGCTGGATATGGCAATTTCCACTGGAGGCACGGTATGTGCCTTAGCTTTGGTCTTCATCTGTATTCATTACATTAATTAATAGCTCATTCAAAATCTCATTTATGTAATGCTTTAACATTGTATTATGCACGTATCATCTCTAGAGGTACTTGCCATTGCCCATAATAACATGATAAAGTCCCTTAACACACCTGATCTGTGTGTTTTCAGGTGTTTGGTGATGATGCTGTGGGTCTGGCCATTGAGGATATCCAGGTACATGACTTTGGCAAAGTCGGCGAGGTCATTGTGACAAAGGATGATACTATGCTCCTCAAAGGCCGTGGTGATCCAGCAACCATTGAGAAGCGTATGAATGAGATCGTAGAACAGCTGGAAAGCACAACCAGTGACTACGAGAAGGAGAAACTCAACGAGCGTCTGGCCAAGCTCTCCGATGGAGTGGCTGTGATTAAGGTATAAAAGCAGGAAGAATGTATCATCATTTGTTAGTATAATGTGTCCATACTAACGATAAAAAAAAATCATTCTCTTCATTAGGTTGGAGGAACAAGTGACGTTGAAGTGAATGAGAAGAAAGACCGTGTCACTGATGCGCTGAACGCCACTCGAGCTGCTGTGGAGGAGGGAATTGTTCTTGGAGGAGGATGTGCCCTGCTGCGCTGCATCCCAGCACTGGACAACATCAAGCCAGCTAATAATGATCAAAAGATTGGTAAGGACTGAAGTGTAGATCTCATCCTCCAGATGCCCTGTAAGAAATAACCCTCTGTTAACGTCCCAAACTTGACTTTTGCTCTTAAAGGTTTCGACATCATTCGCAGAGCGCTTCGTATTCCAGCAATGACTATTGCCAAGAATGCAGGAGTTGAGGGCTCTCTGGTGGTGGAGAAGATCTTGCAGAGCGGTCCAGAGATTGGATATGATGCTATGAATGGAGAATATGTCAACATGGTTGAAAAAGGCATTATTGACCCCACAAAGGTGTGTATTTATGATTCACAAATGTATAAGTTATCAGTTTAAATCGCTAATATGTCTGTTAATTAATATCTTGAGATGTACGATATATCATCACAATACTGCCCTACATTATATACAGTAATGTTCAAAAAAAAATAACCCGTTTTGGAAACAGTTATGATGCTTGTCATTTTTGTGGAAACATGATACTTAAAAAAATATATATTCTTCAAGTTTAAAAGAACAGCATTTTTGAAACAGACATTTCTAAGTTTTTTTTTTTTTTTATTAGTTTAATGCCTTGTTTAAAAGCATTAATTTCTTTAAAACAAAGTCTTATTGACATCACATTTGAATGTATTTTGCTGTGATGCCTAGTAGATGATAATGTACTGCCTAAATTATTTTGTTATAGCATTTAAATAATTTTGTTTAGTTTTACTGTTACTTTAATCAAATAGTATTGCATTTTCATCAGTTATTGGGCGTAAAGTTAAAATAATGATTGACTTGTCCGTATCAGCCAGAATTGTAATGTTGGTGCATCTCTATCAAAACACAATGCTCCCTCGGTTCAATAAGTGCTTTGTCTTTGTCGCCCGCTGTAGGTTGTGAGGACTGCACTGCTAGATGCTGCAGGTGTTGCATCTCTGCTGTCTACTGCTGAAGCCGTTGTCACCGAGATACCAAAGGAGGAGAAGGAAATGCCGGCTGGAGGCATGGGTGGAATGGGAGGCATGGGTGGCATGGGAGGAATGGGATTCTAAACCGATCTACACTGACTTTAGTGAAAGGGTTGTGGGCAGGGGACATGATTTGCCCCTCCCTTTCGACTTGGAAAGAAACCTGCCGAAATTGAGTGCTCGTGGTCTGATCATGGAGCAAAAGAAATGGAACTTACAGTCTCCCATCCTTCCACCGCTATGTCCAATCTTATCTCTCTACTCATGGCTGAAGACGTCACCCTACCGCTTTTAAGACAAGTTCTTGATAATGTGACCTGGGAGCGTCTGTCTGCCTTTGTTCTATAACATTGTGCTCACCAACATCTAATGGGAAAGTGCATTTAACATATTGCATACTGTCATGCTGTTGTGTTGTACGAATGTCATTGTGCGTATAGCTGGTTTTGAATCAGACCATCTATAGGAGCTTTAAAAGACAGATTTCAGGTTAAAGTTTGTCTTTATGAGCAAGAAACTTTGGCCAGTTGTATCTAAAAATAATATTCCACTTCATTGATCAGTTAATAATTTTTTTTTGTACACCGTTCATTATTTCATACAAAAATAAACCCCTCATTTGAGGATTACACAACTGTGACGAAGCAAGTACTTGTTTGCCTTCAATTGTTACTTTAGTTTTTCTCACTGAATAGAAATATTGATATCAGCTTAAAGAAATGCTTTCCTGTGCAAGAAAAAAAAAAACATTTACTCAACCCATTTTCATGTTGTTGTTTTTTTTAAACCTCTGAATTTTTTTCTCTGGAACACTATATATTATATTCTGAAAGTCGGAGAGGTCTAAAAAATACATTCAACCGCATTAAACAGAATATTGGATACTTTTTTTTCTGTGTTGAACATCTTTTGGTCAAGACTAGTGTTTGGTAGGAAGCTTGAGTGGAGGGATGGGTGAACTTGTTACACAGCAGTTTTTACAACAGTCATGCAAGTGTATGTCCAACGAAATAGAGTACAATTAGTGTGAAGTTATTCTAAAGATCTAACTTTTGAGTAGTGATACAGAATTGTGTTTCAAAAACTGCTGTCCATTAAGATAATTACTTGTTTCTTTTTAATGAATCTCTATGATCGTTCAACAATGTTTTGTATAATATAGTCATTAATTATGCATTTTTTATTTAATAAAATTCAGTGTTCACAAAGAAATTAGTTTTGTCTTGTTAATGTCTTAGCCAATCAGTGGCTTCCTTCTCATAAATATTTTACATTAAAAATATTTGTATAAATTAACTTAAAAAAAGTGATAAACTTATCGCTGCAGTATAGCCTCACAATGATATTTTTTCATTAATTCGTCATAAAATGTCAAAGGCCGAGCCTTGATTTTTGAGAATTGATTGGATTGTGAAAAGCGGGCTTTCCATACCAGACTCGAAACAACAGCAAAGATTTACCTCTTATCGTCACATAGGCCAAACGCATTTTTGGGCCCTCGTTCATTATTAATAGGCCTATACAATATTACCACCCCAGCAAACAAAAATATTTCGTAATAAGTGGAAACCGTTAGTGTTTTCTATCGCAATACGCGCTTGCGTTAAGTCAATACAAGACGAATGACCGCATTCAGAGTTGTGGCCACATAGAGTGCATTATTTATAATAATTTTAACGTCCTGGAGTCACATCCACACCTCAAAACATTGTTCAGATAAATTATTTTAAGACATGTGGCGTGTTTCTGTCCTCAAATCTCGTGTATGTTGAATTAATTTCTTGTACACCTCATTGCAAATTCCAAAACGTCATTTTAGAGCTAATAACAGAGGCTTGGGCCATTGATATGCAGACTAATGCAGTTTAACGTAGTTGTTAGAGAGAGAGAGAGAGAAAGAGATTAAGTGCCTGTGAATACCTGCGTCTGTGAGTCTGCAGCGTTACTAACAGCGAATCTTTAAGTTGAACTGCTTCAAGAATCTCTCTAAGTTACTGAGAAATGTCATGTTGCTTTTCAGCTGGAAACATGGACATAGTTTGTAATGTTTTACCCTATTGTTTGTTATATCTATTTGCTCAATGTCTTGATGTTTTTTTTTACCCTTGTAGATAGCCCATAGCAGGGGCGTAGCGTACGTATATATGTCTATGGGGGCGTGGCCATCATTTCAAAAGTGCGGGGCGGGGGGTATGTGTTTTACCAGTTTCTTTCAGTTTTATTTTTAATCATACATTTTTGCTTACTATGCTTTTTTTCCTCCATATAATTAACACCAAAACTTGCTAATTATTCAACAAGAGCAATAGACAGAGTCACTCAACATTGTGCAACACTATTCGGATACCACATGCCAACTTACGCTGCTTGACTTTTTCGTAAAAAAGGAGTGAAGTGTTTTTTGCCGCTTTGAACTCATCGCGACCTCTATGAAAGTCGAATACAGCGCGGGATCGCGCGTGCGAGCTAGGGCGTGTCGTAACGTAACAAACTGAGTGACTGATTTCCATGGAAACGTAAACGTCATTTATTTATTACGTCATTTATACTATCTTGTCTCTTTTAATTTTAAATCATTCTACATTTATATACATTGCTCCATTAAAATCTCAACATATCGAGAACATAACTGTCAAATGAAAAAGTGCTGGGGACGAATTTACTTTTTATAAAAAGTGTGGGGGACGTCCCCCGCGTAATCTACGCCCCTGGCCCATAGTATAATACAAAAATATGATATATCTTCATTGTTTTTGGGCCCCCCTTGACGAGCGAGCATAGGCGCGTGCCTAGAATGCCTGAGCAAAAATCCGGCCCTGATCCTCGGTGACGTCTGAAAAAGTGAACTACATTTAGACTATTACAAAGACAAACATTTGTTCCTTTATCATACGTCATGTTCCTTTATCATACGTTGCCATCATGTCACAACCATATAGCTCGTCATGGCACATTGTTGCTCTTTTGTTGGTATTGAATGCTTCTATTATCCTCATTTTGTAAGTTGCTTTGGATAAAAGCGTCGGCTAAATGTGAATAATACAACAACACTATCTTTTAATGATAAGTAATTAAAATATATGTTCAATATACAGAATATACAGGTAAAAATATAATACAGATACAAGTTAAATTATATTTATGCTCATAACTTTACAATCTGAATGTACATTAACGATCCGTTAGCATTATAAAAGAACATTTAAAACTGTTTTAATAACTTTCAGTATTCAGTTACCAATAATATGTTATTGAGTTCCTTTAGACTACAATGGAATTTCTATCTACTTAATAAATTACTGTTCCAATGGCTATTTTGAAATAACACTATTAATTAGTATTTCTTCAGGATATATTCTGTGAGCAGTATGTATATTTTTACATACTATTTAAAAATAATAGTAGGCACTAGGCAGCATACTGTATATCCTGCACATTTTTCACAATGCTAATATTTCTTTCCAGCAGAGCCAGAGTTGTAACTAGATCTCAGGGCCATCGCTGTCACTGGCTACTAGAGGTCATGACACAGGTTACCCAGAAGCCTTCTAATATTATACCTCACATGATCACCCTATTTTGAGTGTGGAAACTAGTCAGAACCAGATGTTGATAAACAAACAGACACAAGGCTAGGTTTTACATATAAAAATAGTTTATAAACCATGCAGGCAGGATATATATTCACCCACAACACACCCATTAAAACAAACAAAAAGAAGAGATCCCAAAGAAAGAAAGAAAAAAAGATTATCCATTAGTTTTTTATAGCTCAATTATACACTTAAGTTTAGTTTGTGGTCTTACACTAGATACCTACACGTGGTTAACCCATAACCAAAATAAATACAGGATACTCGTATACATGTTTTTAAGATAATGATAAATACATGAAACCTTCTCTGTAAAAGGAAGTAAGCATGTGGGAGCGAGCAGGGTATGGACTGGAATCTTTAAAGGTCTGTGTTGACGGATACCTCACTACAATCTGATGAGAGCTCTGGGAAAGGTTTGCTACGTTCCACTCCGTTTCCCAAAGTTTGGGCCCTTTTAGAAGCAGTGGATATTGTAAATGGGTGAGCAGTCTATTAAAAACAACATAAAAACATATTGCACACCTCTAGGAGAGAAAAGCAGTCTTTAATCTGGATACTTAAAATCATCTGAGTGAACTGGAGCACCACTGTCAGGACTAAACTGTGGAAAATGGTATAACGCAAGGCAGTGTGGTGAAAGGGAACCTCTTAGCGTTTACTTTTCATGCCCTTTTTTGTGCTGGTATGCAAGAATACAACAGATCCTGAGTCCAGTGTGTAGCCTTGATACCCTGATAGCACTTTGTGCATTTGGCTGCAACGACAATCAGCATTCTGCACGTGACGCACACACTCGAGTTGAGTCTCCTCATCCCTTTCTTGAAATCTTAAAGAATCACCTAAAAGCTTTTTAATAAATACATCACTCAGCTGTCGTATAAACTCAATCTTTCCATAAAATATCTCAAAATAGCATCCTCTCGACGAAACCCATGACCTTTGTCAATTGTGCCATTCATGTAGCCATTATGGTTTTTGGCAGCCGTTTTAAAAACCATCCCAAGGTCCTCATATTAAAAATATATTCGGCTCAAGGTGCCATACTGATAGTGAGTTTTAAAAAGTTAACATGGAGGTAGTTGAGCAGGGCTCAGTGGGCACAATCAAGCCCTCCATGAAAAGATCCAGTCACATTTGTTTTTTAGCATAAAAATAAATTAAATCAACTGGTTTGTATGGACCAGGCACTGACGATATTCAGGCACACAGAGCTCCTGCTTTCTCAACTGTCTTTGTAATACTCTAAATGTATGCTTTCAATAAAACCCCCAGTTCCCTGAACAACAACCCCCTCCCCATCCGTCTGAAGCTCTGGAATGAACTACGTGTGGTGGATCTCGTGGAACATCAGTTCTCGTGGGATCTGTGTCTCCGGGCCATATTGCGTGGAAGCTTGTCGCTCAAAGGCCGACACCATCTGCTTCACAACCTCGTCGAAGAAAACGGTGGCCAACTGAGAATGAAGGAGCGAGCGGAACTCAAAGGAAATCTAGGG
This sequence comes from Gymnocypris eckloni scoliostomus, assembly GCA_027564155.1. Classification (NCBI taxonomy): domain Eukaryota; kingdom Metazoa; phylum Chordata; class Actinopteri; order Cypriniformes; family Cyprinidae; genus Gymnocypris; species Gymnocypris eckloni. The sequence continues at coordinate 6,350,304 of CM050425.1, read as the reverse complement.
ACAGACAGAAGCAGGGAATCAACATTTGGTAGAAGTTTCACAAACTGATTCACAGACGGTTTTACTTTGACATTTAAAAAGCTAGGGTTCCATATGGAAAACCCACAAACCTTTCAAGACAGACCTAACATAAGCTCTAAGGTTGTTAAATGATGGTACAAAGCAAGTGTGAAAGTCTGTGTGATTACTTCTAAACAACAATTACAATAAATGCTTAACAGTCAAACTCTAGAAGCACTGAAATTAATTGGTGGATCTTGTTTCAGCATTGCAGCAAAAATGATGAACCATCCCTTTAATGGAGGGACAGAAATCTAAGGTTTCATTAAAAATAGCATTTGTATTTAAAAAATGAACATGTCTTTTGGGTTGGGTGAGTAAACGATGACTAAATATTCGTTTTTAGGTGAACTACCTCTTTAAGTATAAGCAACGGTATCAGTCTTGGCAAGCACCGTTAAATATACTTAATATTAAAGTTTAAATATACATCGCATTCCAGCTTCACATGAGGATGATAAACCAGACTGTGCTTGTAATACTTACAGAAAAGTCAAGGGTGCATGTACGGGGTAGCCAGGAAGACCAGGGCTGAAGCGCCACACCGTCTCCAATTGATTGAAAAGTTTTCCATCAGAGCAAGATGCCTGAAGAAAAAAACATTATATATAGTTAAAAACAACGTTCAGCTCATAAACTTGATTGACAACACAAGTATTATGAAGTATTGGTCTGCCATCAATCCATAAAATATATCCACTTAAGAAAATAAAGTGCTGTACATGCCTTGACCAAATGCGGGCGAACTGTAGTAACAAGTGAGGTGTAGTTTTCAACCACAGGAGGGAAGCCCACACTCAGCTTGGCCTTGCAAAATCCAGAGCGGCGGAATACAACATCCGAGCGCTTGCACCAGGGCACAAACAGCCGGTAGTCTTCTACTTTGGCCACAACCTCATACATTTCTTGCATTGAGTACCTGTGTGCCACAGAAAAGATAGTTAGCCAAAACAATACAATGGTGTGTTGTGTGCAAATGACATTAACAGCAAATTGTTTCGTTTTTGTTTTGGGAGTAGACTTCTTAGGGGGTAGGATCTTTCTATGGAAGTAAGTAGTCATTTAGCAGACATTTTAACTCAAAGTGACTTACAGTATACTGAATACATAGGAGTAATCCAGGGTTAAGTGCTCAAGGGCACAATAGTGATAGCTTATTAACTTTCTAATTACCAGTCCTAAGCAGTTTGGGATTGACTCACTGCTGGACGTCAATGCACAATGGAATGAAGAAAGGTCAAACACTGTTTGTTTACCGTCAGATTTGTGTACACAGGGTCCAACAAAGGTAAACATGGACATATCTTAAGTTTCAAGGTCTCATTTTTGAGCATGTTAAGACCTTCACTTTAAAGAAAACCGATAAGATAAAATGTTCATAGAAATGACTCAAGTCCCCCACTGCCTGCTTGTTAGCCACAATCCATCAAATATTTTAGAAAATGTCCTATATAGGTGCTCAGTTCTGTTCCTGGATATGCAAGTGGTCATTCAGTAAACGCTTTTATTCAAAGCTACTGACGGTCATTTTTTACAGGGACTTTCCCGTTAAGTAATGTAGGGTTCAGTCAGCAAGGGCACAACAGGGATGGACTTTACTCTTTACAACATTCTGGTTACCAGCACTGTGCCTCTGGAGATCCACCTTCATGTAGGATCAATTTCCAACCTAGACTCAGCTTAGACAACATGACCACCGACCTATAATCCACTCACTGACCGTCTCATGCGCAGTCTGGGCTTATCATTCACCTGGGGCCTGTTTCATAAAACAAGTTTACCAAATAAGCCAGGTTTATTTTAATTAGTCTAACGTATTGTCAATTGATTTGGTTCAAAATAAGCCAGACTAACTAAAATAAGCCTGGCTTATTTGGTAAACTTGTTTTATGAAACAGGGCCCTGAAAATGAAGGAATGTTTACAAGGACACTACAACAAGGCTTTTGAGCAAGAACTAAATCACTGGATTTTACTAAATCTATAAATAATACCAATACGAGTTTTGCTTGAAGCACTAAATGTTAAAGATACAAAGGGAAATCAAGACTAGTTGCAATCCTGCTCTTGAAGACCTTTCCTGCATCGAAATATGCACACTTTTTCTGACATGGCATGCAAAAACCTGGATAACATACTGCATGTTCTCAAAGTCTGAAGAGGATATTTTACATATGGCTAAGGAAACTATCAAATGTAATAAATAAACCATCAAACTTTAAATAACATAAAAATAATGAATTAAAGCGGGAAACTGTGTTTAAACACAAGTGATTTGTTTTGAATGTTGTTGGTATGTAATAGGTCAAATGAGTTTGTCCCAGAATGCATTTATGCTATACACCTGGATAACTATAGAACATTCTTCACAGAGATCAGACAAGTAGGGATGTAACGGTATGAAGAATTCTAATCACGATTATAGTGACTGAAGTTATCATGGTATTGTTAAAATGTGCTGCAAATGTTCAAAAAGTACCGACACATAAATCACTTCAACAAGTTTTACATAAAAAAAAAAAAAATCAACAAAATTAATTTCTTTGCATAATCGATAAAACAATAACATTGCCAATGATGTTCGGATTTTAAATGACAACTTGACTGACAACAGTTTTATAGCATGTTCAAATATCTAATTTAAATGTTCAAATAAAGCAAAGAATTTCAGAAAAAGGTAAAGCTCAAATTTAAGCCTTTAAATAAAAAAAGGGTTAAGTCACAACGATAATTGATTATATGTATTTTATCTGTTTAATAATTAATTCAAGATAACTTATCTAAATTGTTTAAATGTGTAGAATCCACATAATTTAGTTTTCATCAATAAATAAGTCTCTGTAAATCCAAGAGAATTAAAACCTCACAGCTTTTCACTCAAAACTAAACTCTGCGTGCTGTGCGCATGTCAGACTGTTACTGAAAAATGTGCTTTATGCTGGACAGTATTTATCGCGAGTTGTTCAAATCGCGGTAATCGAATACAGTTTTAATGATATTTAAAATATGAAACGGTAATACTAACTAGGGCTGTCAAATTGGTTGAAAAATATTGGTTGTTCTAAAATATTGTACAAATTCAAATTATATTCGAAAAAAGCTTTTGGCTTCTCTCCTGAGGCCGCAAGAGGGCGAATCGAGCACAATATTACTATACTAATGCACTTTTTTTTTTTTTTAAGTAGGATTAATCACATTACATTCTAACATTGTGATCTAAAAACAAACATAATACTTTTAAAGCAGAAGTTATATTTACTAAACTAAAAATGAAAAAAAAAACACAGATAGGCTAATTGAGTAAAAGGGCTATTTTGACCCCATTACAGTCACTTTACAGTTAGTGCTATTATACAAATACACCTACTTGTAGGTTTAAAATGGCCAACTACAAATTATTCAGCAAAATTTATATTTTAGTTTGAGTTATTATTGCGCTCATATTTCATTGCGCTTCTTCTGTCTGGCGCGCATTCTAAATTAAGTCTGTGAAGTTTAGCAGAGAATCGCAAAGCAGAAGGCTCATGCACTTCTGACAGCAACATGGAAAATGTCCATGCCTTTCTAACATTTATAGATGGAGAATTTACCAGTGAAATGAAAGTTATGTATTTAGGAAAACAACACATCTCAAACACATTAAATAGCGGGTCTCTCAGGGCACATGCAGTCTTTCTGTCAGAGCTGCTTTAAACTGAAACTATAGGCTAGATTTATCATTGCTGAAACACATAATTTATTAACATTTAATCATATGATCGTTTGTTTCAGTTTTGAGGTAAACAACAACATCTCCACATTGATGTTCTCTCTTTCCTCAATAATTTGAATGTGCAGCACCGCATGCATTGGCTTCAACTGCATAGGCTAAAAAAAAGCATTAAAATGCAATGACACCTAGCATCTTCATCACATTTTGTGTGCCACTGATAAGCTGCCTGACGGACACCTAAAATTTGAATGCAGTGTTTTGCTAATTTTGCTAATTTTTTGGACAGCCCTAATACTAACCGTGGGCAATTTTATCATGATTTATCATCAAACCGGTAATCGTTACATACCTACAAGACAAGTTAATAAAATTCAGTATGTGCAGTATTACTGCTGGAACTAAATTCTGCAGGACAGCTGATCTGGACTAAGCCCTCTGGCTCTAAAATTTCAGGCTTTAAAAGCAGTTCCCAAGTAATTTGTGATGAAGTGTGTAACCGGTACAGATTCATTCTCCAATAACCCCAGATACCTAAAAAGCTGACACCAGATGTTATTCCCTTGCCCTGTTACATAAACAACATCTGCAGGGACACTAGGGCTAGAGTAATCATGGGCCTCAATAAAATGTAAAATAGGAAGAGATCATGCACCATATCCAACTTGGTTGGGAACATACCCAATAATACGTCTTTCAGAGTAATCCTTTCTCTTGTTAAAGGACCCTGCGAGGTTGAAGAAGCTCCTGGCTGGAGCAAACACAGCCCGACCGGACATAGCCCTGAAGAGGGGCGGCGACCGGGTCATCAGTATCCCACATGAAGACAGATATCTGTTGACAAAACAGGGTGAAAGTATGTCATTGAACAACAGCATAGATGCTGCATGAGACTTTGTGTACTTGTAATGATTTAGGCCCTATTTGTTTGTTGGATGTCTTAAGATAGCTGACGTCTCCTATAAGTCAGATAAGAGCAGAGAGAATCAATGAACCACACAGATAGTTGTGTGCAGTTAACAAGATTAGGACTCTTAATCAAGACAAACCTTTTGTCCAGATCAGTGAAAATTACTCTTTGCCCTTATTCTAAAGCCAAATAACATGCATTTTCAGACTTAAAAAGAAAGACTAGACTATTGGAAAAGTTTCTATTGAGTCATCTTTTGTAGGCCACACACAAACATTTAATGCAATTACTCAATTTCATGAAACAACGCTTTTGAGGCAGTTCAGTGTGACTCTGATGAATCCTTCATTGAATAAACACACTCACTGAACTGCAAGATATCATGACTTTCTGTGATATTTGTCTCAACTTGAAGCAAGTTTTGTGTAATTAAGTGTGGTGGTGAAACTTAAATCAGTATCTTAATTACTGGCTGTTCATATGCTATAATAAAGTGTAAAACGATTTCAACAAAAATGTAAAAGTATATTAAACGGAATACAATAAGAAACACTACAATGTGCACATCCTCTACTAAACTTGAGGTATCCCTAACACACAACTGAACAATTGTTAATAAATGAAATTATAAATTCTTATTAGAAACTCAACTGAAGATTTGAGTTGGCTAACGACGGCTGTGAACAACAGCTGAGTAAACAGAAACCTAAACTCTAAAATGCAAACAGCATGTGACGTAGTTCTCTATATGACACCTTTGTGCAAATTGCAAGATAGTGTGTAAAAATGTAGGATTTAAGGGTTTTCTGTAAGGGGTTTAAGGGTTTTCTGTATTGTCTTCTTTGTTATGCACTGGCTAATTGAATTTACAAAGGCTCTGAATGACATGCTTTTGAAATGCTAAAGGAGAGCTTAAAAAAGCCAACTGTGATGCAACCGGCCATACAAATTAGACCACACAAGCAATCCACAATACCAGCTGTTGTGCATTGGAATGTGTATTTCTTCATTTACACAGTTCATCATTAACTACAAAACTTTATGAAGCAGTGTATTCATGCGGCAGGACCAGGGTTAAAGGAAACATAGGATAGGCATCTCATGACATGTTCACCTGCCCTCCATTTGTCAAGACACATAAGGAGAGCGTAATCACTGACCATCACAACCAAGTCAAGGGCAGTAGTAACACCCCATCCCGTTAAAAAATGTGTCTGATGCATGCCGGATCAATCACACACATCTGAAACTCAAAGAGATGAGGCCTTGCGCTATAAATGGCACAATATCTCCTCAATGGAAAGAGTGGCAGCCAAATTCATTCGGCACAAGAGCTGCCAAGAGGCGTCAAGCATGGCGTAACTAACAGCCGACAGAGACAGAATAGTCACTATCAGACACTTGACATGGCCTTATGCCAAGCAGTTATAGCATTTGGCTGCCCAGTACTTGGTTGGGGTACACCATGTCCCTAGCCACAGGTCACAAACGTCACAGCTCGACTTGTGACGTCACATATGCTGCAGACTCCTGTAAATGCATACCTACAAAGGTGTTTGGAAAGAATTGCTAATTCAATAATTTGTACTATACACACTAATAAAACACACACATATATATATACACACACATTATATATATGTGTGTGTGTGTGTGTGTGTGTGTGTGTGTGTGTGTGTGTGTGTGTGTGTGTGTGTGTGTGTGTGTGTGTATGTATGTATATATATATATATATATATATATATATATATATTATCGATTATCGGCCTGGCCGATATTAAGCTTTACCGATTATCGATATGGCCATTTCAAAACATATTTGCCGATATTTTTTTAATAATTTTTTTATAATGCAAACAAACATACTATTTACAGGTGACATTATTTATTGGTGAATAAATAATACAGGTGAAACTATTTAATGTTTAAATGCACTATTTGGCTCGATGCAGCCTGTCTAGGCTCAACACTCTGTGAGAGTAGAGGCGATCTCTCAATCTCTGAGAGCAATCTCCGCCACCTCATCTGATATGTAGAGAGTCACGACCAATCAACGCGGAAAACTGAAGACAGTCTCACACCGAGCACACATGCTAACTGGAGCTGCCTCAGTGATCATGCATCAGTTGTCTCTCAAAGGTAAGGCAGCAGCAGGCGTTGCTGAAGTTGCAATAAATCACAATCCACTATGATGTCCCGCTCGCGAAAATGCGGGGAATCGCGGAATGCAGTCATATAATGGAATTTACCGTATAACGCGGAATGTGTCGAAGTTTGGATGAATTAATCAAAACTAGGTCAGTACATCTTAAATCGACTCGCTATGGACTAGTATCTATAAATATTAAGAAAAAACACTTTAAATATGAATCCTGCATGTTCTGCATCTCTGTTAATGAATGACACAGGCGTGCGGTTTCATTTACTGCACACATACATGAAGAGCGTGTGAAGCTCGCGGTGTTTTCAGCATAAATGAGGACATAAATACACGAACAACATCCCCAGAACTGCTCCGAGAGTCACTTCATGAGCATTTGACCGTTTCATTTGAGTAAAACGATCGTCATATCATATAGACATAGGCTACAGAAACCTAAAAGGTCCTCATGGCAACCTGTCAAAATATAAGTTCGGTTTAGCCGAATATATTACAGTATACGTAATACAACTACAACAATTATTACAACTTTTGTTGAGAATAATAACACAATACGCTATTTCTTCCATGTTTTAATTTTAATAGTAAACTCATTTGTTTGCCAAAAATAAAGTCTAACTCTCATTTGATTAAAAGATAAATTAAATTAATGTTTTATGCCTTCATTTGCACTGTACTGTAAATTAAAATCAACGGAAATGTTGTTGTTATTAACAGTTTTCAGAATTAAAGACATGTTTAAAAGCATTTAAAGAACGTTTTTGTCAGAGCTCTTGTTATTATTAATTTTGGCATTAATTTTCATTTTACACCAGACACGTATATCGGTTCAAAATATCGTTATCGGTCTACTTGATCTGTAATAATATATATGTACAGTTGCTGACCAGCTTTTCCACACACAAAAAAAAACTCCGACGGTTTTGTTCTTTCCCCTTAAAATGCATTTTATTGCATCTGAGTTTAAAGGGACTTTAAATAAATAAATAACATAAATCTGAATAAACACCACCTGTACGCAGCTTATGAAAGTTATTCAAAAAATAAGAAAAGCCTTTAACAGATACACCTGATCAATTATATAATATCTTAACCTTCCCACGGTCACTTATTAGGCTATCTGGCAACCATTTATGTGAACTCCCTCCAACCCCCTTCTAAAATTTTTTTTACACATTTATTTGAGCACGTCACAAGATTTAATACATTGTTGGACGATAATAAAGGCTTTATTGACACAAAGTTGTCATGTTGGTCTTACATTCACTCCACTTGAAAGCGTCAAATTAACCGTCCAACAAACGAAAGCAGCTCGCGAGTTACTAACTGTTACTTCACTTAATCACTTCTATCTTCACATGAGCGCACACTGACAGTGCGAAACATTAAACTGTCGTTAATTACCTCACTCCATTCCTGCCCGGTGTTTCACGACTGGCTGTGGACGGTAGGTTTCGGATACACTCCGCTACCGCTCTTCTCAAACACCGGTAGCCTCTCGCCATCTTCACTTCTACTCTCTTTCGCCTTCCTCCCGTCGAGAACTCTTTTCCCGTCTCGAAGACCAGCCTTCTCGGAGACCCACCCTGGGATCTCATTGGCTGAGGTTGGTTTCCTTGGCCTCTGATTGGTTCATTCATCCATTCGTCACGTGATTAGCCTACTGACGTAAGTGAACAGGGTTTGCGTGCGCAGAATTGTCACGGGATGCGAGATTGGGTTGCCCAGGCTGCGCGACCTACAGTGCATAGTTAGTAAAGGTTACAGCTAAATTTGTTTGAGGACACCATGTAAAAGCATGAATGAGGTTGAAAAATATAAAATACGTTGAAAAACAATGGTGCGGAGGAAATACCTACATTTAGTTTTAAATGCAGTTATATGTGTTCCTGTGGCTCAGTGGTTAGAGCATTGCGCTAGAAGCGCAAAGGTTGTGGGTTCGATTCCCAGGGAACACATGTACTGACAAAAAAATGTATAACCTGAATGCACTGTAAGTCGCTTTGGATAAAAGCGTCTGCTAAATGCATAAATGTAAATGTAAATGTAAATGTATATATCGTCTTGTGAAAGAAAAATACATACAAAATGAGTGATTGTTTTCATCAGGTCTAACAACAACATTACTTAAAGTAAATGCTGATTGTTGGCATTTGTTCTTGTATTCACTTTTTCAAAAGTATTGCATCCAATTACTCCACAGTTTTCTGTGGTAATGAAAGCCATTCTTTATGTAGCCATAATGCTTTTAAAAACGTTAGTTGGCTTTCTTCTTCATTGAATTCCTGTAAACACATCTGTTTGGAACAATAAAGAGTATATGCTTTTATCTAATCCTCTTTTAGAAAGCGATAGAAAGGAGGTGACATTCGAGAAAGAAAGTGTGGTCTTTGGCACATAAATATCTAATTATTTTAATTAATTAAGTTAACCTGTATTTCGTCTATAAGTCTATACTAAAAATCAACGCACAAAGACATCCACTCTATAGCTCTACTTCTCAATCAGAGCGGGTGGTGTATACTACAAAACGTTGACTTTTGCCAGCTGCACGCCTAGTCTCTGTGCTCTGCGCATGCGTATGCGCGTTCTCGTGAGCGCAGCGGCCGGAGTCGGATGTGCAGTCAAAGGCCTTCCGGTACTGAGGCTCACACAACAGCAGGAAAATGGCGCAGATCGCCAAAACACATGACGGTAAATTCATTATTCAAAGATTATTGAAGAATATGTCGATTTTCTTGTCTACATTCCAGTTGGGGTGCCTGTTATTTTCTAGTCCTACAAAGTGGAATTAGCGAGGAAAAAAACAGAATTAGGCCAAGCTTGAGGCGGTGAATAGAATATGGCGTCTGATCGTTGAATAAACCAGGCCGTGGCGCACATGAGAAATATTAACAAATATTATATCCGGAGATTCGTCTTGTGGTTTATAGCAGAGTTAGTTGTAGCATTTATTGCAGGAATACGAAATAAGTGTATCTGTTTTATTGCATAGAGTTTGTGTTAAAATACGCTGGTTGAACGATTATGTATGGAAGCCAAAATGGCGTTGCAAACACAGACCAGATCTTTACGTTACCTGTATAAGGTTGTTTATCTTTATAAGAATTCCAATCGAGTGGTTGTTTCTGTTTTGTGTAGAATTATGAATTGTATTCATTGTCTTGTTTGCTTACCGTGCTTATGTAAACTTCCTTATGTGGATAATTGTTCCGTTTCTCGCCCCTCTAACGAAATGTTTGTATTGTGCGTGTATACGCACTCTTTCTTGTATTAGTGGATCAATGCTATGCATTTAAAACTGTATTCTAGAGCATGGTTACCTGTAACTGGAGTGTATGTGTGTGTAATTAATTTCTGAGGCATATGCTAATTATTGTTCACCTGTTTAAAGGTATTTTGGTGTTTTTATCTCTGATTGTTGCTTCTGTTTTTCTCAGACATCGAGGCTCAGATCCTGGAAATCCAGGGGATGAAAGCTGCCCTGGTGGAGGGAGCGGAGCAAGGGGTTGGGCTTGATTCCACTGGATATTATGACCAGGAGATCTACGGAGGCAGTGACAGCCGCTTTGCTGGATATGTGACATCAATTGCTGCTAACGAGCAGGAAGATGTAAGTGATAGGATAATACTCTAAATAGTTTTAGAAGAGACCATGTCAGCATGTGTAAAACAGGGTTTCTGAACATAACTTTTTATTTCAGGATGATGATGAAGATTCGTCCACAAGTCTGCTTGGACCGAAGAAACCTGGATATCATGCACCGGTTGCAATACTCAATTCCATTCCTCAGTCAGATGAGCAGGTAATTAACCGATTTTTTTTTTTTTGAAAGTTTATTATTTTTTCCAAATGCATTTGTTGAAGGATATAAAACATAACTGTCATCATACAATATATATTTTTTTGCCCATCCTGCAGTATGATCCCTTTGCTGAACACAGACCACAGAAGATTTCAGACCGTGAGGGGTACAAGGAAGCGTAGGATGATCATCTCGATGGTAAATTTTACACTATTTTCTTCTCGGTTTATTTTATCTGTCTATACGATCAGTATTTACTCTTCAAATGAAGTTCCGGTCCAGACCAGTTTTGTTTTTGTTTAACCCTTCGAACACCACCCAACAACTTGCTCCCTGGATTCAACTGACCTGTAAGACTGTCTCAGTAAGACATACATCTTTTAATGGGATGTGCTGAGAATGAGTTACTTTTGATTCAGAGATTTAAATGAGTTGGGCTGCAAAGGTTTCGGGAGACAGTTGTTTGGGTGATGTCATTTGTCTCATCAGGACATAGGTTGCAGGTAGGTGTGTTGTTCGAAGGGTTAATGGACTTTTTTGTGTGAAACAGGCAATACGATAGTCAGACACCTCAAACAAACACTTTTTATAGAGTATAATAACGCCAGAGGCTGCAGTGCAGTTACTGTCACTTTTCTTGTTCCATAATATACTCTCTATATATTTTCCCAAGTTGGCTAGATGTTTCAAAGTTAGTAATGTTTCCAAAAAGAGTGGAACTCTAAATAATCTTGAGCCACTTCTGGACGTACTTTACAATTTACTGTCCATATCGGTTGTAGTCTGTTACAAAACCCAGTGAAGCCAAATGTAATATCCAATTAAATGTTTTCCAGCCATTTTAGTTTCCTATGGCCTGTGGGTGCTCATACTGGTACCAATTAGCAAGGAGTTTAGGAACTTAAGAACATGTTCCGACAGGCTGCACACACTCAAACTGCACCAGATGGGGGTCAGGTTATGGTAGGGAATTGATACTGGATCAGGCAAAAAATCTTGCATGTAGTCCCAGACAGAGGAAGCTTTACAAACTGTTGTGTAAATATATTTCTATTTTATTATCATAAAATAGAGATATATCTATTGAAGAATCTGTGTACCAAGATTCCACAGGCCCATACTAACTGTCCTTAATTTCTCTCCTACAGCAGTACTGCTATGCCAGTCCTGTCTGCACTCTCTTAAGGGTGCAGCAACTCGTCCTGTGTAGGTTATGGTCAACAAAAAGCAGCGTGTTTAACAGCTAAATCAAGACCGTAGTTGGTAGTTTTGCTCTGATGTGAGGCCATAGGGTCTTTCAAGGGAATCCACCATGGTTTCACGAAACTATTATGAAGTTATATATTATTTTTAAAGCCTCATCAAGGACTATTTTCTCTTCTCAACTTCATGTCCTCCCTTCTCATTTGAACTTTTCATACCAATCCATTGTAGATATTTATAGTTTTTTAAATGAAATTAGATGCACAAGTGTGCGTTTTTCCTTAATTTATTTCTGATTTAAATTTATCTTAAATTTTATTAGAGTTCCCCAAAGTGTTCAGTGTCTCTGGCTGCAACACGAATAGTACAATAAATTATAGTACAATTTTGCAATGGCCCATTTTTGTATTTAAATGAATTACAAGAGCAGAAACAGGTGGTATGCTATTGTGTGTGTGAGTTCAAACCCTTTTCCAAAGTGTTACTAATGGTAAAGAGAAATTTTCTAGGCTTCTTTTTCTGCCGGTTGAAGTCTGACTGCAGAGAGGACCCTTGGCACTGAAAGTGTACGTATTCTGGAGAGCGCAGCCCAGGACCCTGCATCAGTGATGGCTATATCCTCTCCTTATCTCCTCTTAAAAGCAACAGACACCTCTTTGTACCTGCCTGTTCTTAATGTATGACTGTATACTAAGAGTGCTTAGCTTTTATTGTCTAGGGCTGTTTTGTGTTATGAGAGGATAGTAATTTAAATATTTAAGGCCATCTATTCAGGGACAGTTGACTGTAGTGCTTTGTGTGTGAAAATGATGGTTTTGAGACTTACTTGGCTGACCGTCTCGCATTTTGTTGGTGCTCTTTCGCATAGGGGGCAAAACGCCGGACCCCAAGATGCAGATCAGGACGTACATGGATGTTATGAAGGAGCAACATCTGTCCAAAGAAGAGGTAAATAATTTTTTTTGATTTTTTTAAAGTCAAAAAGGTAAATTTAAGAGATGTTCCAACCTGACCAAAATATTCAATGATTTTTCTCCAGAGAGAGATCAGGCTGCAGATGGTAGAGAAAGCAAAATCTGGAGAGCTGAAAGCAGTGAACGGCTCTGCTGCATCTCAGGCTGCTGTGGCCAAACGCAAACGACGCTGGGACCAGACTGCTGACCAAACCCCCACCAATACCACACCCAAAAAAGTGTCCAGCTGGGACCAGGCAGATGGAGGTGCCGATGTGAGTCGATTTCCTTTTAACAGCATTAGGGCTTCAACTTCAATTAACTTGAATTAAAAAAACAAATATATATATTGTTTATGTATAATATTGCTAATCCTGTTCTTCTCTTTACCCAGACACCAGGACACACACCTTCTAACAGTCGCTGGGATGAGACACCTGGCCGTTCCAAAGGTAGCGAGACCCGGGAGCTACTCCGAGCACCCGTATGTGGGAACCCACACCAAGCCACACCCCAGCTGGAGCTGCCACGCCAGGTCGAGACACCCCTGGACATGCCACTCCTGGCCACGGAGGGGCCAATTCCAGTGTGCGCAAGAACCGCTGGGATGAGACACCAAAGACAGAGAGAGGTCTTATATTTTGTCCAGTTTGGGGTGCATTCACTAACAGTAGATATTTAATGCACAGTGATTTTAAATAATTTTAATTTGTGTGTTTCAGAGACACCTGGTCATGGCAGTGGCTGGGCTGAGACTCCACGTACAGACAGAGGAGATGAGTCAGTGGGTGAGACCCCCACCCCAGGTGCTAGCAAGCGGAAGTCAAGATGGGATGAAACACCAGCCAGTCAGATGGGCTCTTCAACTCCTCTGCTCACCCCTGGAAAAACCCCTCTGGGCACACCTGCTATGAATATGGCCACACCCACTCCAGGTACTGGACCGATAGTGTTGGTTGCTTCTGTTGTTGTTAAAAGTGATGTTTTTTTTGGTGATTTGTAAAAGTTGCTGTAAAGTTTTCGATGTTTGCAGGTCACCTGATGAGCATGACTCCAGAACAGCTGCAAGCTTGGCGCTGGGAGCGAGAGATTGACGAGAGGAATCGCCCATTGACTGATGAGGAACTTGATGCCATGTTTCCAGAAGGATACAAAGTACATAACTTGATTTTCTACAGAATGCCATTACTTTGTCAGAAAATTAATTTATTGATATTTTGCTATTGCTAACTGTTTTGCATCTGCCGTTTTCCCTAGGTACTGCCGCCACCAGCAGGCTATGTACCCATCCGCACCCCAGCACGTAAGTTAGCTGCCACCCCCACCCCTATCGGAGGCATGACTGGCTTCCACATGCAAACAGAGGACAGATCTATGAAACAAGTCAACGATCAGCCCTCCGGAAACCTGCCCTTCCTCAAGCCAGATGACATACAGTACTTTGATAAACTGCTGGTAAGTCCCATGTACACCAGGAACCCCAGGGTTGTGGAAAACCTCGGATTATCTGGATGCTTTTTAAAACTATATTTGAGTTATTTTTTTAATATTTTTAGAATTTTATATTTTTAATAATTATTATTAAGGTTATGAAAATAATTTTAGTAGTTGTAATTTGTGTCATAATTATATTTGTACATTTTATAGGGAAAATGTGAGTGGGTGCTTGCCGTGGCAAAACTTGGCACTAGGCAGTTGCTTGGTTCTTCTGTGTGATTGCTAGAGAGCCAACTCCCATGTCTGTACAATGTTCTGGTGCTGAAATATGACTTGTTTATATTGACTTATGGTTGCTAGGGTCTGGATTGGCAGTTGCCAGGGTGATTGAGACTACTTGGCAATCAGAGTCAAAATAGTCCACCTCCATGTCTGATCCAGAGTAGGGATGCAACGATTATAGATTTTGTTGGAACAATTCTAGTCTGAGGAATAATCACGGTTTCACGATTATTACGATTATTATTCATTTCACAACATAAAATCACATAAACTCTCTTTAGATATTAAAATGTTATTTATTGCTGCCTTTTGAAACCGAAATAACACGGTAACCAATAATAAAGCACAAAATAATACTAAAGAAAAAGTCCATCTCTTCTTTTGAAATTAAAAAGGTGACCTCTGCTCTGTGAACAGCCATGTCAGTATTTCCCTTTTGAAAATAACAAATGGAAATGGATCACAAATGTATTTGATGTTCTCATTTTGTATAATCTTTCTACATTTCTTTTTGGACCAGAGGTACAGAACTTTAATTTTTTTGTACTTAAGAATAATACTATAACAAGGATGATAAATCACGATGTTAATTAAGTATTATTAATATAAGACTACTATTAACTTTATTTATCCCACAGAGAGCACTGTTACTAATGAGGGGAATAAACTAAATTGTAATCAACTGTCATCCAAACTTATTCATCTTAATAATCTTTATTCATCTGATTTTACATATGGCCTGAGAAAACCATGTCTATTATTTTGGTTTGGCGAATCGAGATCGAGCTGCCCAGAAAAACATTTCGGACAGAAACTTGTTGTCAACGCTGCCCAGACGTTCATTAATAAAATATCTGTCTGAAGCGGGCAGAATGCTAGAGCTAATGAACTTCACGTCGTGCATTAAAATAGTATATTTCACAACGAGAACAGGTTGGCTAGCCTTGCATTATCCCTTTTGTGTAGGCTACTCTTTAGCAGCTATTTTTATGGAAATATTTAAATGACGTCCTGGTCATTCTTGGTGTATCCAAAATGGTCCCACACTATCGACTTCAGACATTCTCTGGTGGAAATAAAGCTTTGCTGTTTGGTGCCTTGTAGTTAGTTTGGTTCCTATAGTTAATCTAGTGTGTGAAGTAGCCTCTGTGTCTTTGATAAGCACTGCATTTTAAGCTGGTATACCGCGAGTGTAATAGTAAAACCGGTTAATCGCTGCATCCCTAATCCAGAGATGTGGCCCATTTGTTTTACTATTCAGTTTTTGAGAACCCATGTCACTGTGGTTTTCTGTATTCAAGATGTGACCTTTTAATATACAGGTGCTAGTGTGCTCTCAGTGGTTGCTAGGGCATTGCTAAACAGCTTCCATGGTAATAATTATTAAAGACTAGTAGTAGCCAGTCTAAGTCAATTGAGCCCACCCTCATGTCTGTGTTATTATGGTTCAGAGATGCTTGTTCAATTTAGTATATGTTGCTAGGATAGCCTTAATGATTTCTAGGGCATGGGTAGATTGCCAGGGTGATATTTAAAGAATGCTTGGCAGTCTTGAGTTGAAAGAGCCCACCCCATGTCTCTACAATGTTCTGATCCAGAGATATCCTTCTCTGTTAATTTTCATTCATGGATCTGTGACAAACAGCTGATGAATTTGCTAGCACCACTAATTATCATCATTATTAGTAGTAACAGCATTATTAGTATTATCTACAAATGTAACTAATAAAAATAGTAATTATTAGACGGGTATGTTTTTAATTTGACCAATTATGCAATCTTTGTTTGCAGGTTGAAGTTGACGAGTCCACCCTCAGTCCAGAAGAACAGAAGGAGCGCAAGATCATGAAGCTACTCTTAAAGATCAAGAATGGAACACCTCCCATGAGAAAGGTTTGCATCCTCTCTCACATTTAATGGACTGTAACACAATCTTGCAAGGATGATCTCTTACTCGCTCTCTCCTTTCAGGCTGCTCTTCGTCAAATCACAGACAAAGCCAGAGAGTTTGGTGCAGGACCCCTCTTTAACCAGATCCTGCCATTGTTGATGTCTCCTACACTGGAGGACCAGGAGCGTCATCTCTTGGTGAAAGTCATTGATCGTATCCTCTACAAACTTGATGACTTGGTTCGCCCATATGTCCACAAGGTATGTCAGCATTGCATGTTAGCATTAATTTAATACTTGGGTAGAAAAACGTAGTAACCTTTCATGTGTCTTTTCTAACGTTCTCGTTTGTTATTACAGATTCTTGTGGTGATTGAGCCCTTGCTGATTGATGAAGATTACTATGCTAGAGTAGAGGGTAGAGAGATCATCTCCAACTTGGCAAAGGTAAGATGGTTGTCTGTAAATAGTAAATGTTATCTTTGGTCAAGAACCGCATCCCAGCAGTTGTTTAGTCTTCACATTTTGTAGGCAGGCCTTAATCAAATCTGCATTTCTTCTTTAACAGGCTGCTGGTCTGGCCACTATGATCTCCACCATGAGGCCTGATATTGACAACATGGACGAGTATGTGAGAAACACAACAGCTCGTGCTTTCGCCGTTGTTGCGTCTGCCCTGGGCATTCCATCTCTCCTGCCTTTCCTCAAGGCTGTATGCAAGAGCAAGAAATCCTGGCAGGCTCGTCACACGGGTATCAAGATTGTACAGCAGATCGCTATTCTCATGGGCTGTGCTATCCTGCCCCATCTCCGCAGCTTGGTGGAGATTATCGAGCATGGTTAGTATGGCATTGTGGTCTACATCGTTCTATATGTGGGTGTACCGAAAGACTTTTACGTTGTCTGTTATATAGGACCGTCTCAAACTGTTGTTTTTTTCCCTCAGGACTCGTGGACGAGCAACAGAAAGTGCGAACCATTAGTGCTCTGGCTATCGCTGCCCTGGCTGAAGCTGCTACACCATACGGTATCGAGTCCTTTGATTCTGTACTGAAACCTCTTTGGAAAGGTATCAGGCAACACAGAGGAAAGGTGAGCATGTGTTTGGTCAATGGAATATTGAAGTTGTTTTATTTGTACTGTTTGCTTTCAGACTTTCATTTTGGGCTGCAACTCAAAGATTGTCAGAATTTTAGTAAACGTGTTTTTAACAATATTTTTGTGTTGTCTTAGGGTCTTGCTGCCTTCTTGAAAGCCATTGGATACTTGATTCCTCTTATGGATGCTGAATATGCCAACTATTACACCAGAGAAGTGATGCTTATCCTTATTCGAGAGTTCCAGTCTCCTGACGAGGAAATGAAGAAGATTGTCCTTAAGGTGAATTAAATAACTAATCAGAAAAATGTAATCTTTTAAAAATATTTTAGGCTAAACTTATTTGTATTTTATTTTCTAACATTTCAGGTGGTGAAGCAGTGCTGTGGCACAGATGGTGTGGAAGCCAATTACATTAAAACAGAGATTTTGCCCCCCTTCTTCAAACATTTCTGGCAACACCGAATGGCATTGGATAGGCGCAACTACAGACAGGTATGTGAGATCATCGCATAATTAGAAGTAACGTTAACCATGAGTAATATTCGTTTAATCTCATTTGTCTTTTTACTTGCATAACAGTTAGTGGACACTACAGTGGAGCTGGCCAATAAGGTTGGGGCAGCTGAGATTATTTCCCGTATTGTGGATGACTTGAAGGATGAAGCTGAGCAGTACAGAAAAATGGTCATGGAGACCATTGAGAAAATTATGGGCAACCTTGGTGCCGCTGACATCGATCACAAACTGGAGGAGCAGCTTATTGATGGAATCCTGTATGCCTTCCAGGAACAGACAACTGAGGTGAGTTATGGACTTTGCTGTTTATTAAATATCCTGCTGCTGTTATATGATCATCTTACATCATAATCTCGCCTTTATCTCCAGGACTCTGTGATGCTAAATGGCTTCGGTACAGTGGTAAATGCTCTGGGTAAGAGAGTTAAACCGTACTTGCCTCAGATCTGCGGTACAGTGCTGTGGCGTCTCAACAACAAATCCGCCAAAGTCCGTCAACAGGCTGCTGACCTGATTTCTCGCACAGCGGTGGTCATGAAGACATGCCAAGAGGTGAGGGGTGCATTATGTACATTCATGGACTGGTTAAACAAAAATACGGATACTGCTTGCTTACTAATATATATCTTGCTCTTATATTTCCTTGTAGGAAAAGCTGATGGGCCATTTGGGTGTGGTGTTGTATGAGTATCTGGGAGAAGAATACCCAGAAGTGCTGGGTAGCATTCTTGGAGCCCTTAAAGCTATTGTCAATGTTATTGGTGAGTGTCGGTCAAAGTGCTTCACTACTGGTGTTTGCCATTGCATCTAAGCCCTAAGTCTTAAGTATTAAACTTTGCCTAAAATTTTTTCCCTATATTTGTTTGTACAACCATAAATACTCAGCCAAAACAGCAAAAAATAACTGATGAAAAGTGATTTTTAATTGGTGTTTTTTCTGATTGGCATTTGTTTTGGGATCCTTACAAGTGATTTCAGTGCATCACATATATTTGAGTTATTTCTACTGCGTTGCTTTCTTTTGGGTATAATTGTGTAAATGTCCTGTTGGCAGGTATGCACAAGATGACACCACCTATCAAAGACTTGCTTCCACGTTTGACTCCCATCTTGAAGAACAGACATGAGAAGGTGCAGGAGAACTGCATTGATCTAGTGGGCAG
This sequence comes from Gymnocypris eckloni scoliostomus, assembly GCA_027564155.1. Taxonomy (NCBI): domain Eukaryota; kingdom Metazoa; phylum Chordata; class Actinopteri; order Cypriniformes; family Cyprinidae; genus Gymnocypris; species Gymnocypris eckloni. The sequence continues at coordinate 6,331,114 of CM050425.1, read as the reverse complement.
AATCGCTGACAGGTCAGTTCTACAGTTCCCTGCAGAATTTGAGCTATTAACATTTGAAATATTTTGATAATGCCTCCTAAACACATAACCGTGTCCTTTGCAGGGGTGCAGAGTATGTGTCTGCCAGAGAATGGATGCGCATCTGTTTTGAATTGCTAGAGTTGTTGAAAGCCCACAAGAAGGCTATCCGCAGAGCTACCGTCAACACTTTCGGCTACATCGCCAAGGCCATCGGGTAAAACAAAATTCTTCTCAGCAATGCAGAATGTGTCAGAGGTTTGAAAATGTAGATTTTTAATTTCTGTTCTTAATTCTCTAGTCCTCATGATGTGCTGGCCACGCTGCTCAACAATCTGAAGGTGCAGGAGCGTCAGAACCGTGTGTGCACAACGGTAGCCATCGCTATCGTGGCCGAGACTTGTTCGCCGTTTACCGTGCTTCCTGCATTGATGAACGAGTACCGTGTTCCTGAGCTTAATGTTCAGAACGGTGTCCTAAAGTCTCTGTCCTTCCTGTTTGAGTACATCGGTGAAATGGGCAAAGATTATATCTATGCTGTCACGCCTTTGTTGGAGGATGCTCTGATGGACAGGTAAGCTGGGAAAGAATGACTGATTTTCACAAGAGAGTTAGCACTTAAAACATGCAGATTGTTTTCAGCAGGCCTCTATAACTCTGTATTTGCTCTCCATCACAGGGATCTTGTACACAGGCAGACAGCCAGTGCTGTGGTGCAGCATATGTCTCTGGGAGTGTATGGCTTTGGCTGTGAAGATTCTCTCAATCATTTGCTCAACTATGTCTGGCCAAATGTCTTCGAAACGTCCCCTCATGTTATCCAAGCTGTGATGGGGGCCCTTGAGGGTCTGAGGGTGGCAATTGGACCCTGCCGCATGCTGCAGTATTGCTTGCAGGTACATTTTTACTTTTCCAGCATTGAATCTCCACACTTTGCAAAAAGGTTTTTCATTGACTTGTAAAGATCTAAAGGCCCAATGTTTTCTCCCTCAATAGGGTTTGTTCCATCCTGCTCGCAAAGTGCGTGATGTGTACTGGAAGATCTACAACTCCATCTACATCGGCTCCCAGGATGCACTAATCGCACATTATCCTCTTGTCTACAATGATGAGAAGAACTCATACGTTCGCTGTGAGCTGGAGTACTTCCTGTGAATATAACTACCCTTACATGTGCACTCTCTCTTCTCCTATATCTGGGTCTAATTCATGGTTGATAGGACTTGGTCCATTTTTTTATGTTCTCTGGTAGGTTACAACCAGTACCACAATTTCAGTGGTCTAAAATTAATTTCTTATTAAAGTGAAAATGAGAATCTGTTAAACGTGACTCTTTAGGTCTTTGGATTAGACTTTTCTGTTTTTACGGCGTGGCACCATGCACAGTGACAGTAAAGATAGTAGCAGCGTTTCTGAGGAATGTGATTTATCTTCAGTAAATCTTTAAACTAGACTTGTGTCCTGATCTGTCAAGACCATTCTCTCGCTCAGTCACACATCTGTTCTTATTATAATGTTGCTTAGTTTGGCTGAATAAATGTTTGTGTATTAAAAGTCATTGATCTCCTGTCATTTCTTTTATCTGTTTAGCACAACCAAAAGAAGTCCGGATTTTATTCTATCTACACTTTAAGTATTCAAATCCTCTCAAATGTTGTCTGGAAAAAAATTATCAAGCTTCATAATTCGCAAAATTGACTGAATATTTGAAAATCAAATCAGATTGGGCTGCAGTGTGAACAGGGAATATTTCTAGCTGTTACCTGTAGTACAATGCATGTTAAACCTAAGGAAGGGTCTTGTTAAATGCATTCATTATATGAGATTCTGTTTGCTTATTTCCCACATTCTGCTTAGACATAACACAGAAGATGTAAAGGAAGATTGACATTTGTGATTTTGCACGAACATGAGGGTCCTGGACTTTCTCAGTCTGAAACAATGTAAGACCATACTTTAGAGATTTTCAGACATATTTATCATTTTTACATCCTTCTACTTTTCCATGAAGTCAATGCGCTGCTTTGTGTACTGCACTATACGCTTGAACTGATCTTGACTGAAAATATGCTCTTGGAACATTTGCTTTGTCATTGGTCCTTGGCTTTTTAAGTTTAAATAAAATACTTATTTGGATCAATAGCTAAAGCCTTTTGACTAGAAAACTACATTTTGGACTATGTCCTGGGATCGGTTTGAACTGACTTGAATCTCTCAGTTGTCATTAAATATTAAAATGTGTACTTTATAGTATATCCTCTTGTGTAAACAGTACATATGCAACAACAACTTCCCGTGGTCTCCTTTTGACCCAAACGCCCAAACTCTCTCATGGCCTTTTAAATAAAGCTTCTGTATCAATCAGACACACACACACAGTTGGTTAGGCGTTTCACCCAGCAAAGGACAAACAAACACTGATATTTGCTTCCAGAGACATTGTGGTCAACTTCCTGTTTTCCATTTCTTTAAGAATGTAGAGCTGTCATTTGTTAACTTCACAGACAATGAGACAAATATAGAACAAAAGCAAATAAACAAAAAATTAAAGTTTTAAATGCTAATAAATAATAATGATTCCTTACATTTATATGGTGCTTTTCTGGGTACTCAAAGCGCTTTACATGGAAGGGGAAAGGGGGATCTTCTCATCCACCACCACACTGGTCCACCTGGATGATGCGACGGCAGCCATTTTGCACCAGAAAGCCAACCACACACCAGCTTACTGCTGGAGAGGAGACAGAGTGATGAAGCCAATCAGTGTATGGGGAGGCCATGATGGTCAGAGGCCAATGGGCGAATTTGGCCAGGTTACCATGATTACACCCTAATCTTTTTCGAAGGACATCCTGGGATTTTTAATGACCACAGAGAGTCAGGACCTCGGTTTACGTCTCATCCGAAAGACGGTGCTTTTTGACAGAATAGTGTCCCCATCACTGGTTAACTAATCACGTTATAGTGGCAAATTGCAATCTTCCGTTTAAGTAAATTCTAGGGTTCATCTTGAACTTTGCCAAGTAACTTTGCCAGCTATAAACGGTACAATGCTTCCTGAACTTAACACTTATTTTATGTATTTTTAATAATTAACAGTAAACCGAATTTCAAACGAATATAATCTTACTGAATTGCATTATTATTTTTTCAATAATACGTGCTCATCAAGTATTATGTTAGGACAGTGCTGGGCAGTATGCAGCCAATACAGTATATTATACATTCTCTCTTTATACCTTTGAACAAGCTACAAACAGAATATTTTTGAAATTGTTATACCTAATGAATAATTTAAACTGTAAAATAAATATATGTATATACTCTGAAAGATGTGATAACTGTATTCAATGTTTCAAAGAGGATTAGCGTACTGAACACTGATCTATATATTACAGATCAGTGGGACTGAATCGTTAGTGAATCAGTTAGCTCCGACAGTTCGGTTCACTGAACGATTCACGTATTGGAGTCATCGCTCGCTGTAACCGAATCATTTAACAGAACAGATTCATTAGAATGATTAATTCGTGCGTACGACCAGCGAGGGCATCGGTGAGGCGATGATGATGGCTCTTCGGAAGAATTGACAATCCTGTGCATCAGATACAGAGGGGGGACGAAATTACGAATCATACTATGGGGATGCAATAGTTCATGAATATTAATTAGGTTGCGATGACGTTCCTTCCTTATCTCCTCGAAGCATCCAGTCACATCCTAATTTATACATTTATGAATTCATAAATCCGCAGTAGGAATCGTTCATTGGTCATCACAACAGCGCCCACTCTGACAGCGTCTGCCTTTCAGCCAATCTGTTGAAAAGTTGGGTACCGTATTAATATTCTTAATTCACTCCTTCGCCATAGTAGGATCAGAATTAGCGAGGAGGGGAAACATACAAAAAAGCTGACTTCCTGTATCTTCTTATAACGAATGAATACATTACGCGGAACACAAGCGAGAGGGATATAATATCTGAAATCGGTATCGCTGTGGATGCCACTGCTGTAAATGCGGATTGTTTACAGCAGCCCTCGCATCCTTACCTCCCTCCCCCCTTTCCTCGTTCCCGGAGCGCCGGAGCGCTGGTGGCGAGGCAGCGGCTACAGCAGCTCCCGCTGACCGAAGATAGCGCGTGCAGAGCCGGCCACGGCTGTCACATCTCCCCGGGCCCCTGGAGGGTGCGATCCAGAGCAAAGCAGGAAGCCAGCTTTTGATGCCACATCATTGTGCAGCATCATTCTTCCGTGAAGAAAAGCGCACAACCACTTCTGGATTGTATTAATCTTCACCTCCAGGTCTTTTCAGGAGTTTGGATGTGCAGTTTCACATGATATGGCTGTTCTTAAACTAGTCGAGCAGGTAACTGCATACAGGTTTTTAAACTAATGTTTTTGTTTGCAAAATTTTATTTGGAGGATGCTTGGATGAAACTAAGGGATTTGCACACGATTAAATGTAATTTTCAATGAATGCACAAAATACATAATGTGATGCTCCATATATGGTTGCAGCTGAAACTGCATGATGTATGTGCAGCATATACAACAATTCATGACAGCACATACAAGTGTGTTTTATATGCTCACGCTTGTTTCTGCTTACACGACTATTTTTGCAATTTATGCAAGTCGTGAATCTGATTTTACCTCGGAAATGATTTCTAAGTAGATGTTTTTCAGTGTATGATTAATAATATAACGTTTTACCAACACCAGTGTATGTCTTTTATATTTAAGTGAGATTAAGTAGAGTAACAAAGTGAGTGTTGTTCTATTTTATTGCATAATTTGTGTAAAGCAAGTGATCTGCTTTCATATAGAGAACACACTTCCTGCTCTCTGCTGGAGTGTGCATGATCTGATCTTGATATGGCTCCTAAATCGAATCTGCACACCATTACACGTTTTTACAAGCAAACATCCCAAATTAATTTCATTATCAGCTCACCTAGTCAGATTTCTGTTTTAACTGACTAGTAAAAGATGCATATATGGTTGAGCTCCACCCAGTTAAAGCTCAGATAGTCAAGTTCATTTTCTCACAAACTATTGTTCACTTATTTAAAACTTTCGTTGTAACAATAACAATAATTTAGTTTCAAACTAAGCTTTTGTGTTTGTAATGTACTAGTATTTCTAGTTAGTAAAAGACCGAATTCATTGTAATCTGATTTTCATTGGAGATATTTTGAATGTTACTACTACTATACTTAACAAACTTGAAATTATATGTTACATCTTTTCATACTAGTCACCTCCACTAATAATTTGTTTTTCGTGTGACATTTGGTGGGCACACGGTGAGCGTGTTTAGTTAGTTTCATTAGAGTAGACCTGCATTTCCCTAATGGTCATGTGATGCACTCATATCTAGACACTATTGCAAATGTTCTAGGAAGTTGTCCTTGCAACAAGTAACTCGGTGTCTATCATGGACTTCATGTCAGGGTCGAGAAGGATTTTCAGCTGTGAGACTGTAGAGACTAAAAAGACTGTACTAAATCTTTACACATTACATGGTTGAAGCAATGTTTCTTATTGAAACAAGTGCGGCCATCGACAGCTTCATGTTGTTTATTTCACAGAAAATACCAACTCGTCCCTAAATTTGTAATAACAAACAAAAAAATATGTGTACAGTAATGCATTTGCAAAAAGGGCAAGATATTCCCGAGGGCTTAGAAGAAGTGTGCAGCTCATATCATTGATAGAGCACTTGAATTTTCTTACTCATAGAAAATGTGTGTACAAGATATAAATTAAGTATATATAATTTAAGAATTATTTTTACATTTACTGAACTGAATAATATTTCTAACGACTGCTCCAAAATGTCATTAATCGCAGTAATTTTATATATTTAGTGTTTCTCATAATTTATTCTTTGTCCTAATATTTTTTAAATAAAAATATTTATGGGAAAAAAGTTTATCTTAGACATGCTGTCAACTTAATAAAAAGTAAATATTTAACTGAAAATCTTTTATTTATTTTAGTAAAACAATAAAGGCCAATCTATTTGCATTTAAATTTTAGAAAACAAACTATTCATTTATTTTGCAGTTTTAATAATATTAAATGGTTTATTTTCCTTACACAGTAAAAATATATTTTTATACATAAAAACATGCAGCAGCCTTCAGTGGCGTCCCACACAAGGGAATCATCCCATTTGAGCGCCTTTAGCATCAGAACGTTTGTACCCTTGATCAATATCAATCTTTAGTGGTGGGACTACTGTTTTTAAGTGGATGTACTTTGTGCTTCAGGTATACTGAATAATTTATTGAGTGTATTTTTCTCTGTCATGACAAGAGTTGAAAGATACGATAGTACTTTAACACATATTTCAGTTTTACAGTAATTCATTTAGCAGACACTTTTATCCAAAGCTGCCTACAAATGAGGGACATCACAAGCATATACTGTTGTACAATCTTGTGGCAGTAAACAGTTTGTATTTTACCGCTTTGACTTGCATTTAAAGTCCATTAATGTAAACACACGTCTTGTTTGTTTTTACAGACGAAAGGCACAAGTTAAAATTATTTTTTTGTGTGGTATTTAACACCATGCCCCAAAAAGTTTTACTAGCATTAATCCCAGGACGTTTATTTTGTAGAAGTTAATATGTGACACTAAGTGTTCTGAGTGCAGTAATGTTTACGGTCATTTTGGTTTTGTGTACAGTTTGATTTCCATACTTTGCCCCAAAGAGGAAAGGAACAGGAAGTTGTTGAATCTCAACATTCCCCTCTCATGCTTTTTTGTAGTCTCGGAGGGTTACATGACACAAGTTCAGAGCACCCGAGAGGGAGGAAATAGAGGATAGTGTGTTTACAGCGTACACATCAGTCATCGTAAGACTTTAGGTAAAATAAAATATGAAAAGTGTAAAAAAATAACACTGTCTTGAGGTGCTCATGACAGTGTTAGTTTTTTACACTTTTTCATATTTTATTTTTACCCTCCAGAAAACAAAGTTTAGATTCTTTCAGTTTAGATTTTACCCAGAAGATTGTTTTAGGACAGGGTTCCTCAAATCTTTCCCTGGAGGGCCAATCTGATGCAGAGTTTAGCTCCAAACCTGATCAAACTCACCTGTGATTTTATAATGATCTTGGAGACTCCGATTGCATGCTCAGGTGTGTTTGATTCAGGTCAGAGCTAAACTCTATCCTGTTCTATCCATTGGTTGTTGGAGAAGTCTCTATCTTCACCAGAAGATCAAGGCTTGATTAAATTTTACAAGGTCAATAAACATTTAAAAAATAAAACCAATGCATGCTCAAATGTCCATTTCATGCTGACTTTAACATCAGGGGGAAAATGCTGTCACAAGGACCTAGATTTCAGTTTCACAGTTCATTTATTGTGCGACATCAGCAGTTCCTCATTTTAGACCCATGATTCTTAAGGAGTCAGTGTGCTTTGTTTTGAAGAAGAGCTTGCAGGGCTCCAGTTGTCAAAAGTGAATAAACCCCAGCCCTCATTGGCTGAGAAGAAAGTTTGGCTCACTTCTATTGGCCGAAGTGATAGACAAGGAGACGGGGAGTTGGGGGGGAGTTTGGTCATGTAGCCTAATGCATGTCAACAATGGCTTCAGTGTTTGAGGTTTTGGCTTTGGCACGGAGCGGCGCTGAGAGGTCGGGGAATGTCCTCATTTGTGATGAGCTGCGTCCAGTCTACTGCTTGTGCCAGCACTCAGCAATCTCGTCCCCAAGCTTTGCGGTGCCATAACACAGACAGCACTGTTGCCACCAGCTGTTGAGTTCTCTTTCCAGTGAGAGAAGAGCTGTGTGGTTGTGCGTGCGATCAAGACAGAGGCAATATCTCATAGTCGAGAGAATTCAACATTGTATCCTCATAGATTCAGTGCTCTCATAAAAGAGCTCAACAAGGATGGCCCGGTGCCAGTGTGAGAGTGTTTAGGGCCAGTTCTGTGTTATTTTACATTCCTGTTCTTGTACATTCCTGTCCTTGCAAATGTAAACATTTGGTTTTCTATTAATTTATTGAATGTTGTTGTCGCGAATTCTGCTGATTTAAATATGTCCTAATATGTAAATATGATTCCTGGGAGTTCACTGGTGAATGAACTATTGAAAATAATTTTAATGATGATATCCCCTAAGAAAGTATGATAGCCTAGAATGTGCTCAGGAGATGTTTCACCTGGGACTTGTTTCTTCTCAAATGTCTTGAGAGAAATAAACTTTCTCGCATTGACCAACAGAATGCTGCTTTGTTTGAAAGTGTTTCATACAACACTACACCATTGACTATAGAGATTTTTTTATGCAACAAGTCACCGAACTCTCGCTAATTGTTTGATCGCGCCTGAAGCATACAGAGCAAAAAGATTTGTTTCACATTGCTAAAATAATTTGGTAAAATGTTTGAGGTCATATATATCTGACAATTTTATCTTTATTTTATGAGTTTGTCTTGATCTTGAATCTCTTGTAGGACTGGGCGATATAGGAAAAAAATTATCACAATATTATTTTTCATATCAGTCGGCATTGATAATGATCACGATAAATGTCAAGTCTTTTTTTCTTTCAAGTTTAATTAAAAGCTATATTTTTACTCCAAAGTGAACGTTGTAGAGAGACCAGACCATATATTTTCCTTAACAAAATAAATATCTTAATAAAAACATTTATTTCTTAATTTCTGCATGTTCTAATGAGTGATATTAATTTGAGATAACAGTTTGAACTTTGAGCCAATCGGATAAACAGTCCGTGTGATGCTGTTAAAATAACTAACACTCTTTATTCTGCTGTTGGCGCATAAACATTCATATCAAACATTGATCGACCTCTTGTTATTGTTTTATTGAGGAAAATTTTATCGCAATAATTATTCCAATTCATGAAATTGTTCAGCCGTTGTTCTTTTAGAGAGCTGATTAACTTGAAATGACTAACAAAAATGAATGATGACTTGTGGTGAATTGGCACAGCAGAGATCGTTTTTATGGATGATGAAATGAGCGGGTGTGAGGTGGCCTGTTTCTGCAGCTGAAAATAGCAGATCTCAACAACACATCTCCTGTTGTCTCTACACAGAGAGTTTGTTTGTATGTGTGCATATTAAAGAGATATAGTTAAAGAAGCTATTCTTAGAAACATATTTTGAAATGTCAGAAAAACGTATTCATATTTTTCTTAAAACATAAAAATTTCTTTACAAAAAAGCCTTAATGTGACTCTATTACAGCTATGCATTCATATGGGGTTTGCAAAGAATGCTGATGTACCAGTAAGATATTAAAAGTCCATCCCTGTCTTTACAATCTCTGTCCTTACTGTTGAACCCTCATTTGCATGATGGCCTGCCTGCATGTGTTCTGTTGTATAGCGGAAGTGAAAATGCTTTCCACGCTTCCTCTGTGTCGCTTCTGAGAAGGTAAAAAAGAGCAACAGGAAGTGAGATGTGGGGGTTATTGCAGATAGAGACACTGGAAGTTTAGATGCAGCCAAGTTTGGCTCAAACCACCTCTGTGTTGTTATGCTTCTCTAATCCCACGCATGTGTCAGATTATCATGGTTTTCAATGCGCTGCCATATAAATATACAAAGCTTGGCACTTGAATTTCAGAAAATAGCTGTCAAAATACGGCTTATAAATATATTTGGCATTAGTTAAGTCTTTAGTTGCTGCATAAACAAGGACTGAAGATGATAATTACATAGAGGAAACATGACTTTAATGACCACAGTGTGTGGTGCAAACTGTAAAGCTTCCTTGGGGCTCTTTGGGCCTCGATTTGGCCTCCCTGTAATGACGCCATTTCATGGAAATGGTGAAGACTGTGTGGTTTTGTAGCCTAGTTCTCTGATTTGGGCTGAGCAACTGATTCGAGAACTGATCATTTGAATGAAATTATTCCAAAGATATAAAACATACATAAAGTTGCAGCACGAGGATAATCTAGGTTCTCGTAGCTCTGCATACTTTCTGATGAAAATGTGGCACATTTGTATAATTTGCCGCCACTGTGCTATGGTGGTTGCCAGTACGTTGTATGTTTGCAAAAGTGTTCTGTGTGGTTTTTAGTGTGTTCCGGTTACTAGGGTGTTAATCGGTGGTTTCTTGGGTGTTCTGGGTGGGTGCTAACATTTTGGATTTCTTCAAATCTGTTACCCTAAAGGTGCAGTCCCATTAGAGAAAGAAAGTTACGTTATCTGTAGTGTAGCGATGAAGCGTAGCCCACACAGAAGTGACTTTACCAACCTGAACTTGCTGCAACATCTGCACGGGTAAATCTTTTGCTCCCAATTACAAGAATTTCTACAGAAACGACTGGATTTTGTCCATGAAAATTTGCTGAACAACAGTAAATGTGTCCACACCATAAAGTAACGGTGTGTTTTTGCAACTTTGGAGTCCCCTACGGTTAAGTGAGTGGATTTCACTGTCGTAATTAGTCTGTACATGAGCATTTGTTGCTACTGTAAAGCAATCCAACCTTTTCGCATAATTTCTTACCTGCTCACTAAATTTACATAACCCCCAGAACAGATTTTTGAGGAAGAGTGTGGGAAAGAAATTCACCTTATTAGAAGGAAACAAAAGTATTCACCTTATTAGAACATCAGAATGATATTGAAACTGATATTTAAAGGTATACATTTATTTAAGTTTGAGCAATAGCTCCAGTGATGCTTCATGCTTTTATTCCTTAATACCATGTTTAAATAATCTCTTGTTTTTCACAGCCACCCCTCGTCCAAGCCATCTTTAATGGAGACCCCGATGAGATTCGTGTGCTCATATGTAAATCAGAAGATGTCAATGCACTGGTACGGATCAATTTCTTTTATACTTCTACTCACACGACTATATTTCATCTCTTTGTTTCTTCCAGCACAATAGTCGAGGAATCCCATAGACAACAGTCAGAGATTTATATACATTTGTCTCAGTAAAGGCAACAGGACACAAAACAGTTTTCAGGGCCATTCTTCTTCGAGAATATTTATTTATTCTACTTGTCTCACTGTGTCCACCCTTATGGCTCCAGCAAGAATTAGCTTGCTGTCCGAATGTTTTATATAGAGCCGCTGGTCAAAGTCATGATTTCAGGCTGCATGTGCAAACAGGCTCAGACAATGGACACGTTGAGATGTCACCACTCGCTAGTGTGTGAGCACATTAGTACACACTGACATCTCCATCAGTGTTTGTAAAGAGCTACTCAATGCTCTTTTGTTGCGGATTGCTTGCAATACGGGCAATCAGCATATTGCATTCAGAAGAGACCATGTCTATGGAAAATATTTAAGGTTTTGGTGTTTAAAAATAATGGAACGTACTGTAAAGACCACATTAAATGGTTTGATAGACACAATGTTCTTTCTAGTGTTGATGTAGCTTATTTCCTATTGAAACAGGAAGCTAGGGTGAGACACATCGAAGGGCTCATCCTTTTTTTATTAACCAATAGCCTTTTGTTTTTGCCACAGCTGTCAAAATATGATTTGTTACTTGCTTTCCTTAGGTTGTTGTAAAACATTTTGTCAATTTTTGGATACATTTTGTCTTTACACCTCTAAGTCCAAGATAGACTATTGTTGAACAGTTTGGAGTCTGTAAGAATTTACTTGAATTAAATTAATTATTTTATATATTAAGGATGCATTAAAATGATCAAAAGTTACAGTAAATAGATTTATAACATTACAAAATATATATATTTCACATAAATGCTGCTCTTTTAAACCTCCATCAAAGTATCCTTTGAAAATAATGTACTGTATCACAATTTCCACAAAAATATTAAGCATCACAATTTTTTTTCAACATCGCTTATCATAAGAAATGTTTCTCGAGCACCAAATCAGCATATTAGAATGATATCTGAAGGATCATGTGATACTGAAGACACTGAAGAGGTGGCTGCTGAAAATTCAGCGTTTGCATCACAGGAATAAAACGTGTATCAACTCATGCTTGTCAACTTTTAAGAATGCACTCGCATATAGATGGGTTCAAAGCTAATAGACATGATTTTATTTTATTTGTAACCATCTTTCCATCCTCTCTGTCCATGTGTCTTTTTTCATTCTCTCTCAGGATGCTGATAAGCGAGCTCCCCTTCATGCAGCAGCCTTCCTCGGAGATGCAGAGATCATAGAGCTCCTCATTGTGTCAGGTAGAGCTGCTCTCTTTCTCTCTCCCTCCACTCCCTTCCATAGTATCTTTACAGCATCTCATATCAAATAAATGCATGTTCAAAACCCAGTCCATTAAAGGTATAGTTTACCCAAAAATAAGTATTCTGTTATCATTTATGCATGTCATTCCAAATCCAGGTTTCTTTTTTATTTGTCATGGAATGTAAAGGATGGCTGTAGTATATGATGACAGAATTTTCATTTTGGGGTGGACTACCCCTTTACAAATACAACATGAAGATTCTTAAATGTATTAAGGTTATTATTGTTTGATGTTTCTTCGTAGGGGCACGGGTCAATGCCAAAGACAACATGTGGTTGACTCCACTCCACAGGGCCGTGGCATCACGTAGCGAGGTAGGATTATTTGTTAAACACGCACTCACGTTTAAATAAGACAGCTGTTGTGTAATGTTATCACACAGCAGGATGCCTTTAAAACAATGCTAATCATATGTAGCAGCTCCTGTGTGATTATAATTAGATTTTTCCAACACTGGATGCTGATTGGTCAATTGTATTCCAGCTGGCCTGAAGTACACAATATAGTTTGTTGTTTTGTTTTCTAGGAGGCCGTTCGCGTGTTGATCCGTCATTCTGCCGATGTTAACGCACGGGATAAGAACTGGCAGACTCCGTTGCATGTCGCTGCCGCCAACAAGGCCCTGCGCTGTGCTGAGGTCATCATCCCGCTCCTGAGCAGCGTCAATGTTTCAGATCGCGGGGGACGCACCGCCCTGCACCACGCTGCCCTTAATGGGCACACAGAGGTACTGCAAGTTGAAACCAAAAATCTTTACTTGGTGCATAGCAATACTACAGAGCCGCACACATGACACACACACACAAAAAAAATGTATTTATTAATGTTTCGCCACAAATAAAAAATGTATTATCTCGTTTTAGTAAATTGTTGCCATGTTTTACTAATTTGCTTCTTCATTTTAGTAAATCGTGGTCACATTGTCCTAATTTATTATCTGGTGTTGATTTGATAAAAATAAGGGAACAAATTAGTAAAAAAAAAAATAAAAGCCACAATTTACTAAAATGAGGGAACAAATGCATTATTTGTGGGAATGAATTTTTCATTTGTGTTCATGATTTAAATACAATAGAGGGTGAATAGTAAATTGTGGCCCCAGTTGAACTAAAATGAGGGAAAAAATGTATAAAACAAGGGAACAAGTTCTTAATTCTTTAGAGCTCTAAACTTCTTTCACTGCAGTGCAATAATTGTTGCAAGTTCTTAGCCTTCTCCTGGCCAAGGGCGCCAACATCAATGCCTTTGACAAGAAAGACTGCCGTGCACTACACTGGGCGGCATTTATGGGTGAGGGAACAATCCTATACCGGTGACCGGTATGTCTTTTCCAGTGAAACACAAGGAGTTGTTCACACTGCTTCCATTTTAATAAACAAAATTATAGTTATTGGGGCTTCCAAGCTCCAAAAGACATACATCATAATGGTCCATGCTAATTTGGATGAACGATATAGTCTGCTGAAATTTTGTAATTGTTGTTTTGATTATGTGCAAATTGACATGATCAAGTCTGGCACTCTTTTTGCAAAAACACACCCGTGAGAGAGATATTTAGCATTTTTTACTGAACTAATCTGTTTGTAAATCAATCATTTGAGTGCATAACCCTTTCATAAAGAGTCATATGCCTCATTTTTGAATGAATCAGCTTTTTTGAACAAATTATTTGGATGAATGATTCACTGATATCAATGCCAAATCAGATGCCATCTCTGCAGTGCAAAAATAGATTATAGTTAGTACTGGCTACATTTGATTGGTAACAGCCTATAGTATCTTATTATTCTAATTAAATTAGTTGATTAAATGTAAGAATTTGACATGAAAGATGATGCATAAATTTAATAAGGTTTGAAAGAAATTGCTGTAAAGATAAAAATTTTCCTGGAAACAATTTCCATCACTTTTGCACAGAAGATGAAAATCTTTGGAAGTCAATTGTCCACAACAGGCATAAACAAATTACCAACTACACCCCCCCCCCCAAAAAAAAACAAAAAAACAACAACAACAACAACAATATTTTTAATTGTCCTTATCAACAAAATCTCAAACATATTTAGATATCAATATTTGGCAATAAAGTACACCTTTATGTGCAATATTCGAAGTCTTCTAAAGACTTCATGTTGTTGTTTTTCCTCACTCAAAATTATTTTGCTTCAGAAGACTTATGCTGAGACTAATGTTAAGTCATAATAATAGAATTGATAATAGATTTATGGAGCTTTTATTCAATTCAATTCAAGATTATTTGTATAGCATTTTTTATGATACCAATCGTTCCAAAGCAGTTTTGCAGGAAATTAAGTTTCTACAATATATTTTAATATTAACTTATGACAAAATTTGGTTAATTCTGTATACTGTCTGAGGGTTGGCTTCCTCTGAGGGGTTGGCATCATCTCTTCTCAGGTGTTCGGTCATCTCAGATCATTTAAGGGTTGGATCCAGACTGAAGCTTGTGTAATTCCTAGTTACCACGGGATGTTAATCCAGAAATAAATTGCGTACAATATAATTAGCATAGCTGTTCTTCCATCCAAGCAAAATGTATTTGTTCAACCCAAGCTAAAGCATAATAATATGCATTTAATCAGATATAACTGCAGTACAAAAAGTTTTATGGTGATTTTTGGGGGGGGTGTTTGGAGCTTGACAGACAATGGACACTTTCTAATTTAGTTTTATGGACAAGAGTCAATATTCTGGAAACCAGCTCCTATTGTGTTTTACAGAAATGAGTCAAATATGTTTGAAACGAGGTTAGGGAGAGTAACTAATCAGAATTTTCATTTTGAGGTGAACTATTTGTGTTTATGTGTTCACGAGTTTCTCTCTATACTCCTGCAGGTCACTTAAATGTAGTGTGTTTACTGGTGAGTCAAGGGGCCGAGATCAGCTGCAAGGACAAGAGAGGATACATACCTCTACACGCTGCTGCTTCCAGCGGTCAGATCGCTGTGGTCAAACACCTGCTCAGCCTGGCCGTAGAGGTAACCAGGAAGCAAATAGATCCATATAGAGAAGGGAGCATGGGAAAAACATCTAGTTTGAGCTTACTATTATATCATATGCTTTACTCATAGATAGATGAAGCCAATGCCTTTGGGAACACAGCGCTGCATGTGGCCTGCTTTAATGGACAAGATGCAGTAGTCAGTGAGCTGATCGATTACGGGGCTAATGTCAGTCAGTCGAATAACAAGGGTTTCACGCCTCTGCACTTTGCTGCTGCATCCACTCACGGTGCCCTGTGTCTGGAGTTCCTGGTCAACAGCGGAGCTGACGTCAACGTCCAGGTATATCCATCTAGGACAAAACCTTGACAGGTCCTGTGTGCTTTATACTACTAAACATTTCCTCATGTTTCCTCAGAGTCGTGATGGGAAAAGCCCTCTTCATCTGACGGCAGTTCATGGACGATTCACACGCTCCCAGACGCTCATCCAAAACGGTAAAGCTGTTTTTGGACTGCTTAAAGCCTACTTTTAGCCTGTGACTGATTTGCATGCACATTAAGAGTACAAGTGTTTCTGATACAGGTGGAGAGATTGACTGTGTTGATAAGGATGGAAACACTCCGCTGCATGTCGCTGCTCGATACGGCCATGAACTATTAATAAACACTTTAATCACAAGTGGAGCTGACTGCACCAGGTTCGACTCTGTCTTTGGATCTTAATTCAAATCTTGGTAACATCATTACTTGTTTCTGACATGCTCTTTCTTTCTCTGCAGAAGAGGAGTACACGGCATGTTTCCTTTGCATCTGGCCGCTCTGAATGCTCATGCAGACTGCTGCCGAAAGCTTCTCTCCACAGGTACAGACTACACCGAATCAAGCTACAGTTGCACTACCTTAATATAACATTGAAAACCCGGTGCAAACCATTTTTGGCTAAATACATAAACACGATGACATAGCGCTCCTGCAGGATATGCAAGATTGAATATGTCTCTTTACGTTTCATGATCTCATTCCTTTTACTTCTCCTCATTATTTCTAGTTCTTTATATAAAATGGGAAATTCACGCTTAATAAAAGTATAAATTAAATACAAAAATCATGCTGAGCCAAAACTGTGGACTGGTAGTGTATGTTTAAATTATTTTCTGACCTCCAGAGATGTGTCCACAGGGTGTTTGTTGGAAAATGTTAGATTGAATTTATTTGACCACAAATCACACCGAGTGTGGGATACTTTGAGCTCTTATTGCTCTCAAGTCCATTTCCTAGAAAGCTTTCACATCCACACTGGGTGATTTGACATGACATGTTGTGTAAATCAACAGTTCCTACCTTACTGATCCTCTTGTGTCTAAATGGGAGAAAACCCCTGCTGCCATGTTCCATCATCTAGTGAAAAACCTTCCCAGAAATAGGGAAGTTGTTATAACAAAAGAAAAACAAACCTTTCAGGTTTTGAAAGGAAATATTCAGTAAGCACTTGGTATGGTCCACATACTTTTGGTTGTTGTCTATGTTGATATGAGGAGGGGACAAAGTACTGAACAATGAGATACCCCTCAAGTTGATGTGACTCAAACAACCTATCTCTTCATAAATTTCTATTTCATGAATATGTTGAAGGAATACTTGGCCACTCTTCCTTCTGTAATAACTAATTAGGTTAACTTTGAGTTATGAAGTTGAGGCATGAATGTTCCTCATGTCTCTTCGTTTAGGTCTGGAATGCCCTTATATCTGTGTACTTTCTTAACTCTGACTCTTGATTGTTGGTTTGTTGTATTAGAATGTAGATGCTACATCTGTACTTTTGATTGGTTGCACACATTTGTGTTTTCACCTTTTGTTTGAATGATGTGTGTTTGTCTTGTCTATCCTATGTGCACCGTCTTTGTTTATCCTGAACTAACATCCTTCCTCTCTGTCTCTCTTTCTCTCACACTGTCTGTTTTTTGCACTCCTTTCCCCCATGTCATTCTTCCCCTCCTGCGGTCTGATACTGTGGCTGTCTGCGTCTGGGTGTGGGGGCACTTTCCTCTTCCATGCACTGCATCCTTCCTTCCCATACTTCCATTCCTCTACAGGACGGAGGTATAGCATAATGTGCCCTCTCAGTAATGACTCGGTCCTGTCTGCAGGCTTCCAAATCGATACACCAGACAACCTGGGGAGGACGTGTCTGCATGCCGCAGCTGCGGGCGGGTGAGTCAGTCGGTCTTGCAGATCTGGATTTGGCCTGTTGGATGGCATGTAAAATATGTGCTGGTGTTTGCTCACTTTTCAAAAATGTATTTCAGAATATATAAAATCAAACAAAAATACTTAGCTTAGCTGAAATCACACTTAAAAACAGTACATTTCATGTGTGCATACACACTGTAGAGATATGTATTCATAGTTATTACCAATAAGGCGATTGGACCTTTCAACTGAATGGTGGGATGTCATTTTCCATAGCCTCCATATTCAGTATTGCAATTTTCCACAAGTGGTCTGTCTACAGTTTCTGATTAGACCTTTTGTAACTGCTGTTATATCATGTGGAATGTGATACAAAATGTTGAAGTCGGTAAGCTATATATACCAAATATAATACGCATTTATGTATGAATAGAGCACAAAAACTAAGGGCCTAATGACTACCTTATCCATTGTTCAGACAAATACCGGTACTGTCAGACCTGTTGTCTGTCCGCATACCAGCTCACGGCAAGTTCTTTTTTGTATCTCTCAATCTCTCTGTCAGTAATGTGGAATGTGTGAAGCTATTGCTCAGCAGTGGAGCCGATCATAACCGCAGGGACAAACATGGAAGGTGAGGTTTTTGTAAATGCCAGACATGTACGTCAGGGTAATTCTCTAAAACTTCTACATAGTCAGGATACATATCTGTGCTATTCAGTGCATTCAGGAGCAGTGAGGGAATTTGTCTAAAATCACACATTTTCTTAAAATTTTTTCCGACATATTACCAACAGCCAAAGTCATTTTTTTTTTAATTGTTAAGCTTTTTAAAATGCTGGCTTAATGGAAAACCATATCATCATTTTGCCATATAGTAACATTTCAACCACATATATTTGGATTTCATTGAATTTTTATATTGATAATTTCTAAATAATTTATTAATATAAATAATATTCATTGTCATATATAATACATTTCGGTATGTCTGTTTAAAAATTAAATACATTTCATGGAAACTTGTATTTTGTGCTAAGTTTAACTGAAATCTCACGTTTTAGACATTTTCTCAGTTGTTTTTGAATCACTGCACACATCAAATGAAGCGATTCCTTCTGTACTAATTAGTTTGTACTCTGAAACTGAAACTTTCCTAACTGTATGTCAAATCCCCCTCTCTCTTTTGTTGTGGTTGTTGACAGGACCCCTCTCCACTATGCGGCAGCTAGTCGACACTTTCAGTGCCTGGAGACTTTGGTGTCCTGCGGTACCTGCGTTAACGCCACTGACCATTGGGGGCGCTCAGCTGTGCACTATGCTGCTGCTTCTGACCTGGACAGGAGGTATACAACATTTACACTAGGGCTGTCCCTTAATAGTCAACGAGAAGAGGCTTGGTCTACAAAAATTGTATTAGTTGCTTAGTTTCAGAAAAAAAATTCCACAGGAAGTGGCAAAGTCACGCAGTCTGTGACGTACAGATCGTTAACCCTCGCTGCATGACAGATGGAGGTGCCAGTGCGTTTATTTTTGGTCATACAGATATGAGTAATACATGCTTTGAATCCATAAAGACTCAACGTTTATTTGTGTGTGGGTATATTTGCCTTACAGACATGAAAAATATATCTATAGAGAGTGAAATGTCTACATTCAAATGAAAAACAAATATTCTCAGATTATGAAATCCGTATAAAACATGGATACATGCGCATCACTACTGCAGAGAGGAAGATTCAGTATTGCTCACTTCATCTCTTAAGCCAAAACGCAATGAAAGCACTGGTTTATTAATAGATTATTAAAATGTTAATGCAGCCTTCTTACTGATTTTGTGCTGTGTCAAGCTTTATGTGTGCGCTTGACCGCTTATTATGCTATATAGGCAATTACAGGCTTAATATTATGATTTATATGGTTTATTAATAAACGTGTGATTAGTCAACTAATCACTTAAAATGAACGACTACTAGTCGACCAGAAACATATTTAGTCGAGGGCTACAGGAGGAACATCCATTCCTCCTCCATTCTTTATAAAGTTTTAAGATTCAATACAAAAGTGGTATTTGTCGCTCTATTTGCAAAAATAAACATTACATCGTTTAATAGACTAACAGACTTATATTGGAGCAGGACATTACAAGGGGTTTCATAGGAAAACTACAGCTCATAAATCTAAACCATCCTTCACCCTAATCGTACTTTTAGCGGTGGTACGGTGGAGTAAAAACCCCACTATCCCCTGCATGAGTAGCTTACAGTGCAGAATTGGAGATAGTTGTGGCCAAACAACATGTAATTGACCGTTGTAAATACATGTCTAACCCAATCAAGTGATGTAGACACCGGCAGCTGTAGTCCTACAGCAGGTGAAATCAAGTGCAGTGCCAGTCCCCGTCTCCAGAGACTGCCAGCAGCTACACTAACACATATATCTGTTACCATGGCAACCACAGGCTATTTTTAAGTCTCCTGTCATTGGGATAGTTTATGTGCAAAGACAGGGGGTTAATGTCAACTTAATATGACATACAGAAACACCTTTGTGCTTAGTTTAATTCGATTAGCAGCCAGATAATTTTGTGAAAGAGTAATGAGATGGTAAATGTAATAATGTTTTTAATATAACAAGATACCACAGACTTATTCCATAATATATATGTATGTGTGTATATGTATATATATATATTAATTATTAATAAACTATTGATTTATATAAATATTTACTCATGTATTATTATTAATTGCAAAATATAATATTAATGCCGAAATATCCAATTAATAAGAATACAATTTTTTTTTCAACTTAGTTTTTTTATTAATTGTTATTGTTGAGTAAGAAGCCACTGCTTATATGATTTGTGAGGTGTGTGTGATTTCTCTGCAGGCGGCGTGTGGTCCTGGAACCAGAGAGTGACGGAGTTCAAGCTGAGAGGGAGAAGGAGGCAGCTCTGTGAGTTCTCTGGAGTTGAAGAGCAGAGCACGTCTGCTCATCCTCAATTCTGTGTCCCCCTCCTTGTCTCACGTCACTCGTGCTATTTACATGTGTGCTGCTCTGTGTGTCTGTGTGCGTCTGTAACCTCGTCATTTCATGTCTGGAACAACCAAAGTGTATTTCCCCTCTCTCCACTCTCACAGTAGCGCATATACATCATTTTTTGTGCTGCCAAACAATTAATCGTGATTAATCGCATCCAACATTTATATTGCATATAAATATATTTAATATATAAACATAACATATTTTTATGAAATATATACATGCATGTGAGTGTATTTATATATACATAATAAATACACACAGTACACACACATATACAGTGGCGTGAAGTTTTTGCCACTTCCTTCCTTATTTTTTATTTGGCTAGTGAAATTTAACTCAGCTTTCTAAAATAATGTGGTTAATCACAGTTCTTTCATGATTTAACAGGAGGGGGCAATACATTTTTCACGTAGGCTGGTTTGGACAGCTTTTTTCCCTTAATAAATGAAATCATCATTTAAAAACTGCATTTTGTATTTACTCGGGTTATCTTTGTGTAATTTTATATTTGTTTGATGATCTGAATCTTTTAAGTGTGACAAATATGCACAAAAAAACACACACAAAAAATAAACTTTTTCACACCACTGTATTATGTAAACTATGTTTTATTTATATTTTTTGGATGCAATTAATTGCAAATAATTGTTTGACAGCACTACATTTAACATGTTTTGTTTTGCACTTCTTATGGTTAAATGTTTTATTGTATGTGTGTTTCATTATTATTTATATTTGTGTGCAGGTGTCTTGAGTTCCTGTTGCAGAATGGTGCTGGCCCATCACTCAAAGATAAACAAGGCTACAGTGCTGTTCATTATGCTGCAGCGTACGGCCACAGACACTGTCTGAAACTGGTGAGGACACAAATATACCCAGCGAGTGCCTCACGGCACTTCCTCCATCTGCACTCTACTGTCACAACTATATTTGATTAAAAAATGTAAACTAACATGCAAATGAATTTAGTCCAGTTTGTGGTTTCATTCATGTGTTGTAAAATGAAATGCTTGCTAATGCCTCCAGTCTGTTGAACCTATTGTATGCCACCTGCTGGTGCAGTGCATATGCTTGGAGTGCAAGAATGAACGTGTTCCAGTTTAATTCAGAATAGCTTTTGATTGAGTTTAACGAGAACAGCTGTAATTCAGATCAATCTGATTTCAGCTTTTGGACAGAGATGAAAAGCAACAAGATGAGATGGAGAACAGCCAAACCAGAAGCCCGTTGCATCTGGCTGTGAGTTTAAATTTACACCTTTACCACACCCTAACAGCCACATAGCAACATGCTAAAAACAAGTTATAACACCTTATCAAGAGAATGTGACCCTGGACGACAAAATCAGTCATAAGTAGCACGGGTTTTTGTATTTGTAGCAATAACCAACAATACATTGTATGGATCAAAATTATCGATTTGTCTTTTATGCCAATAAGATATTAAATAAAGATCATGTTCCATGAAGATATTTTGTAAATTCCCTACCGTAAATATATCAAAACCTAATTTTTGATTAGTAAGATGCATTGTTAAGAACTTTATTTGGACAACTTTAAAGGCGATTTTCTCAGTATTTTGATGTTTTTGCACCCTCAGATTCCAGATTTTCAAATATTGTCCTATCCTAACAAACCACACATCAATGAAAAGCTTATTTATTCAGCTTTCAGTTTCATATGTTCTGTATACATTTTTATAATGAAAAAAGACCCTTATGATTGCTTTTATAGTTCAGGGTCACATATATCAATTTGTTGGCTACCACCTTAGCATCTTGAAGCCAAATTTTGCATAGGAAAGCAGCTTGCGTGTTTGTATTTTAACTCTTACAAGGTTTAATTTCTGCAGACAGACCCTAAAGTCAATAATAAATGTGATAGTTTTCAGACAGTTGGTCTATATATCTTTGTTTCCAGGCGTACCACGGTCACGCACAGGCTCTAGAAGTGCTTTTGGAGGGTCACTGTGAGGTGGATCAGGGGGATGAGGTGGGTCGGACTCCCCTGGCGCTTGCTGCCCTCAGGGGCCACACTGACTGCGCTCTCACACTTCTGAACCATGGGGCCTCGTCGAGAAGCAAAGACACTATCCGAGGACGTACACCGATCCACCTTGCAGGTATGACACCTCTGGGTGGTGGAAATTACACAGCTGTGCATTTTTTTATGCAGTATTTAATAGACTCTGTTTGTTTCCAGTAATGAATGGTCATACCTCGTGTGTGCGCCTCCTGCTGGAAGACTCTGATAATGCAGATATGGTAGATACAGAGGACTCTCAGGGACAGTGAGTAATTCATTGAATAACTTTTTTCTTTCTTTCTTCATAATGCCACAAGTATTTTGGGGTGGAATGAGCGTGTCATGTTTTTTACTTCTCAACAGTGTTGGTGCTGCAAATTATGGGTAGTGTTGTTTGGCAAGCTGAAATAATTAACTGTAGTCAAATAAAACGTAAAAAAAACGAATTTGCCTAAAAATAGTTACCCATAAAAATAGTTGAGTACATTTAATTGTTTTTTGATTACTATGCAACTAATGAATTTTAAAATGCATATAATTATTTTTCTACAATAAATAAATGTTGAGAATCTCAATTTGTATGCCATAATCAAATGTGAACACACATCATATGAATACTAATAATAAAACAAATCAACTCCTTAATTTATATAATATTAATTGTGCCCAAGCTACGAGAAAAAAATCTATCAATAATCTTCCCATAAGTCCATGGGTACATATAAGTAACAGCTGATTGAATTTAATCATCTAAACACAATTTAGGATTCTTGCACTTGAGAGTGCATTAATGGTGTTTGTTCTATGTGTGTTTGTGTTTGCAGGACCCCTCTAATGCTGGCAGTAATAGGGGGTCACGTGGATGCTGTGTCTCTTCTATTAGAGCGTGAGGCCAGCGTGGACTTGGCTGATCATCAGGGTCTGACTGCTCTGCACCTGGGAGTGAGTTTTCTGATCTTGTCAAATGTATTCAAGTGCAAGATGTACAAGGACTTTTTTTAAACGCTCTCTTTCTCTCTCTCTCAGCTCTTGTGTGGACAGGAGGAATGTGTTCAAGTCCTTGTTGGAGCTAGAGGCATCCGTGCTGCTGGGGGACTCCAGGGGTCGGACAGCCATCCACCTGGCTGCGGCGAGGGGTCACGCGTCCTGGTTGAGTGAATTGCTCAATATTGCATGTTCTGAACCCCCGATACCTCCATTACGAGACAACCAGGGATACACACCCTTACACTGGGCCTGTTACTATGGTTGGTTCCATTATGAGTCTCCATTATGAGTTTAAAAAGATACATTTATTTATCAATAAACTTAATGTAGCTTGTGTGTATGTCTCATAGGTCACGAGGGTTGTGTGGAGGTCCTACTCGAACAAAAAGATTTTCGTCACTTTGATGGGAACCCCTTCACCCCGCTGCATTGTGCTGTGTATGTCTGCTGTGAGATTGTTTTCTGTCTTTTGTGCACTTTTTTTCTTTTCTTTCAACTTGTCTTTCTCTGAATCCTCTATCCTGCAGGGTCAATGACCATGAGACCTGTGTCAGCCTTTTATTAGAAGCCATGGGATCAAAGATCGTAACTTGCAAAGACTCCAAGGGCAGGTTAGTTTGATATATGTGAAGAGAGAAAACAGTATTAGATGCAATAGAATAGATTCGGATCTACAGTGTTTCCCAAATAAAATTACATTAAAAAACACCAAATTTTTAAATGCGAATTGCATTAAATAATTAAAAAATGGCAACATTTTTGAAGAAGAATGACACAGATAAATTTGTTTAAAGAATGTATTTCTCAAAAAAGTTTTAATATTTTGGAATATATTTATATACTATTAAAAATGAAGATACAAATATTTGGACACTTTGTGTTTGTCAAACTAAGACACGTTTGAGAACTTGAGAGGAACTAACTTTAAAATACACCTTGACCCCAGTTGTTTAAAGTCATTACTAATTTGGCTAGGAAAAGTTAAGATAGTCCTGACAATTGAAATGTTTCTAATCTGTTGTTTATGTTCATCATTAGCATTGTTTTCAGAGCTATCAGTGAAACAATGTAATACAAATCTGCTGTCCCTATTTATCAGGACACCTCTCCATGCAGCTGCATTTGCTGGCCACATAGACTGTGTTCAGCTGCTCCTGGCCCATAATGCATCTGTGGATGAGGTTGACCAATCAGGGCGCAGTGCCCTGATTATGGCAGCGGAGAAAGGAAGAGTCGAAGTTGTAGGTTTGTATTCCCCATTTTTTAAATTTGAATTATACCCCTGTTCATTGTATAAGTATGAAAATGGGCTCAACTGAATGCACTTATGCAAAATGTGGCGTGTGTTTTAAACAGAAGCTCTACTTACTAGTGACAATGTGAACCTCAGTCTGACTGACCAGAAGGGTAATACAGCTCTCCATCTAGCCTGCAGTAATGTAAGTATAGCCCATTGCATGCCATGGCCATCAGTCTCAAACATGTCAGTTTCAGCAGTGGGGCAGTGATCTTTCATAATCATTTGTATAATTTGTTCTAATCAAAATTTGTCATTTTGTCAAAATGCCCACTAACTGCCGCCAATCACCTTGTGGGTAGCACACTGAATGAATGAATGAATGAATGATGCATTTATATAGCA
Source organism: Gymnocypris eckloni scoliostomus (assembly GCA_027564155.1). Classification (NCBI taxonomy): domain Eukaryota; kingdom Metazoa; phylum Chordata; class Actinopteri; order Cypriniformes; family Cyprinidae; genus Gymnocypris; species Gymnocypris eckloni. The sequence goes on along the minus strand of CM050425.1, from coordinate 6,306,001 downwards.
CTTTATTGTGTATTGCTGTACACCCAAAGCACTTTTACAATCATGTGGGGTGTCTCCTCAACCACCACCAGTATTCTGCGGTATAGCTCTGTTGTGCTTCGGGCATCCCGAGTTTGAGTCCTGACTTGTGCACCTTTCCCAATCCCCCAGAAATTATATATTCACATCAGTAACATTTAATTCACTAAATCAAAGGTTTTCATTATATCTTCTCACTCCAAAATCATATTTTATTGTTTTTTATTAGAATAATTTGGCCTTTTCAAAAGAAACATTTAAAAATGTCCACACTGCAGACATCTACACTATTAAAAATAAAGGTGCTTCAAAAGGCTCTTCATAACAATGCCAGAGAAGAACCATTCAGTCAAAAGTTCCTTAAAGAACCATCTCTTTCTTACCTTTTTTATAATCTGAAGAACCTTAATTCACCATGAAGGCCCTTCAGATGTTAAAAGTTCTTTATGGAACCATTTAAACAAAAAGTTTCTTCTATGGCATCGTGAAGCACCTTTATTTCTAAGAGTGTATGAGTGACTGTAGACATGGGGTTTTAATACTTGATATAATTATCAAACAGTAAAATTGTGCCAGATATAAAAACCCACATTGCAAACAGTATTTTTGAAAATGTATTACTAAAATACAAATCTCCTATAAATGATTTTCCTGTTCTTTCTGCTTGCTCTCTATCCAGGGAATGGAGGAATGTGCATTGCTCATCCTTGGAAAACTTCCAGACCCTTCCCTCGTTGCTACAAACGCTGCACTGCAAACGTGAGTTCCCCTCCACATTACAGTATAGTACATATGATATTTACATTTATGCATCTGGCAGATGCTTTTATCCAAAGCAACATGCACTTTTTATCAGTTCATGTATTCCCTGGGATTAGAACCCATGCCCTTAACTTTGCTAGGGCCATGCTCTTATACATTATTTAAGAAGCAATTGATGCTCACGTGTTTCTCGTTCGCTTCCTCAGACCTCTTCATTTGGCTGCTCGCAGCGGGATGAAGCAGACCGTGCAAGAGCTGCTCTCTCGTGGGGCCAGTGTTCAAGTACTAGATGAGAATGGTGCGTCTTCCTGAAACGCAAATCTCAGTTTATTTGGTTAACGCATAGATTGTCAGTGTATGTGCATCCCTCTATCTATCTGCCAAAAGCAGTGGCCGTGTTTCATAGCTTTGACGATGTCATGCGTGTTGCCCCCTGACCATGTGTTTGGCTGCTTGTCCAGCGGGGCACTAATGGAATGCCGCTTTCGTCCATCGCTCTCCACCATTGTCCCTTTGTTCCACTGCTCCATCCTCCTTTTACCTCTTTCTGCTTTCCTGTCTCTCTCGCTCTTTGGCTGTCTTTCCCCGCAGGTCTCACCCCTGCTCTGGCTTGCGCTCCCAGCAGGGAAGTGGCTGACTGCCTGGCTCTCATTCTGGCTACCATGATGCCTTTCTGCTCCCCTTGCAGCTCTGGAGCTCCTTCGCCAGGCGCCCTGCTGAAATCTCTGCCCTGCCAGGCCAAGAGCCCCCAAGGCCCCCGCAGTCCAAGGGACCCCTCCGGTCCCTCCAGCGAGGGCACGACCACCGAAAACGACTCGGACTCTGAGACATTTTGACCCCAGCTCCTTTTAGATGCGCCGGTCATAGTTTTCAAAGCACATATTGTCATGAACCTTACAGAAGTTGTACAGATGTTTGATTATGGAGCACAGCCTCTGTAACAAGAGATTATGTCATAAAGCACATATGGTACGCTTTTGTTTTGCCACATTTGTTTGCACTGGAAATTTTTTCGAAAGCCATTTTAATCACTTTAACACAGGTTGATTGATGATGGATTGCCAAATGTTGACTGACTTCTCACACTTGAAGGATGATGATGTAAAGTGCGGAGTGTTGTGTCTTAATCTGTGGACTTTTGAAAGCACAAACCCTGTGGAAGCACAAGGTGAGGTCACCCTCATTACACCCATATTGTCACTGTGGGACCAATCAGGAACAAGAAATCAAATTGTTTAGAACAACAGGGGAATTGGCATCACTGTTACCAAACGTATTTAATATTTATTTCTAATTAAAGGCTGGAATACACCACACAACTATTTCCCAGATTTGGTCCCTGGTTCACAGTCAGGACGAGTTGAAGTTGCATTTAGAGCCGTATTGTAGTTTTGAAATTTCACATATTATGCATCTCCTACGTTTCTGTGTAAGTGTGTTATGTTCAAAATGACTTGAAAGTCTAATAGTGTGTGATTTATCAGCCATTTCAAAACCTTTTCAGATTTGAAAAGTTGTGTAGTGTATTTCAGTCTTAAGACTAGTTAGACTGAAAGTCTCAAGTCATGAAATCCAGTGTAATGTGATGAAAAATCCAATGCAATTCTCCATTTCTGGATCGTTCCCCAGTTGTACTTTACACATTATATTTGACATGTTGTGAATAGAAGGCTCTTAAGAGTTATATTACAAAAAAAAAATTTATTCCATTGAGAAAACAAAGTTTCTAGGCCTTGATGGTCTAAACTTGCGTCTGACGCTTTTGGAGAGTGACACTTTGCTGCTCGGTTCCTTCTCAGACATAGAGACAGTGTTCAAATAATACTTCTATTCAGGTTGAATTTTAGATTCTAGTGAGAGGGGATAGCATGTTATGTGAACCAGGATGTTCTCAAGCCTGTACCGATATTTATTAACATTTAGATGACAATGGTACTACAGTTGTATGCACTTATGTACAGGAGTAAATGGGTGTTTAAAGGAATAGTTCACCCGTAGATTTTAATTCTGCCATTGTTTACTCATGTCATTATTTTAAATTGTGGAACACAAAAGCAAAATTATTAAAGAATCTTATTATGGCTCTTTCCATACACCAATACTGTCTGTCAAGCTCCAAAAATGACAAATAAATACCTCCAAAAGAGCTATGTACTGTATTCTAAGTCTTCTGAAATCATATGAAAGCTTTGTATTAGAAAGAGGCTCAATTTAAAGCTGTAATCCACTGATAATATTCCCCTTCAGTGAGCTGTTGGTTCTGGATCATTGTGTTAGTGAAACAGAATTGAGAACAAATCAACCAATTCATCACACAGAACCAGTTCAAAAGAATAATTTGTTCACTAATTGGACTGATTAAGTGACTGAACTCTGGAGTCTTGTTCTGCAGCAGCCTACGGCTCAATGAAGAGAAGTTTATCAGTGAATAATGACTTAAATTATAGTCTGTTCCTCACACAAAACTATTATATTGCTTCAAAAGACTTCTCCTTTTGTGTCCCATGAACAGCATAGGGTTTGAAGTAACATGAGAGCAAGCAAATAATGACAGAATTGTGAGTTTGTGGTGAACTATACATTTAAAAATGAATCTAGGACTAATTAACGTTTCCTGTTTACTTTTTCTTTCCTTCTGAAATTCTTTTAATAATTAACACTGGTTGAAAATCTTTTTTTTTTTTTTTTGATTTCTAAACATGCTTTTGGGGGATGTTAGCAAGAGTGTTTCTTTGCTTTCAGTTTTGATTCTTTGATTTTTGCTTCGAAAGATAAAGAGCTTTCAGTGAAGATGGTGTATTAATATCTTGTCGGTCAGAAACAAACCACCAGTCTGTTTGCCTTTGTCCACAATGTGCCATTTTCTCCACCGTGTCCAGTGCCTTGTTCTGCATTTTCAGAGTTTGTAGATTACATCAGTATATGTTTGTATGTATTGGAGTGTAATGAAAGTCTGAAGATGTGATAAGTCTGGGTAACTCCTATGTAAGCCAATGTTTTTTTTTTTTTAACAAGTCCTGATGTTTGTGCCTATGAGTGTGTGATTTACAATTGAAAACAGTCTTTGTATCAGATCATGGACATCATCATCACCAGAGCAAAAATTGCACACAACGGTTTAATAACAGAAGCACATGGTTGATTTTCTTCATAAATTAGATGGATTGTGAGTGAAAGGATGCAGAAGAATGAGTCAAACAGTATTATAACAGAAAAAAAGCTTTGAAATGTGTGACAATCTAGATTATGGTTTCTTCCTTCATTCCAATGTTGAAGGATCTTTGTCAGCTCAAGTTTCTTTTATAAAAATTGTGTGACTATTATATAAATTGTTTTAACAGAGTTTTGTGTAGTCTGTTTTCTTATCCATTTGAAAACCAATTACGAAAATGAAAAGTACAGACCTGTTTTCCACCTGACTATCAAAGGTTGTATGTTAAATGTAATTTTAATCATCATGTCGTTTTAGAAAATGTATTTAATTTAGTGTAGGTGTACAAAAAAACACATCAAAAAGTAAACAGCTAGCCTCCTATAAGATCAGATGATAAAAAGTTTTTTGGGGGGTTTTCTGGGTTTTTCCCAGATCTCACAAGAAGGAAATAATAATAGGCCAAGTATTGTGTGAAAATCATTTTGCATTTACTTTTTTTATTTTTACTTTTAATAAATTGAATTAAAGTCACCTGTTTTTCATAATCATGCTGTCTAATCAGCATCTTGATATGCCACACCTGTGAGGTGGATGGATTATCTCGGCAAAGGAGAAGTGCTCACTAACACAGATTTAGACAGATTTGTGAACAATATGAGAGAAATAGGTCTTTTGTGTACATAGAAAAAGTCTTAGATCTTTGAGTTCAGCTCATGAAAAATGGGTGCAAAAACAAAAGTGTTGCGTTTATAATTTTGTTCAGTGTATAATTATTTAAAGTAATATTTAATGTATCGCAATGCAGCAAATGATGACCAATCATAGGTCGATAATGCTAATATGGCAAAACTTTGGTCCCGGTTGCAAATCGACGAACATTTGCAAATATGTACATAATAAAACGTATAACATTTCTTCTTAGAAGATAAGGAGTGAACAAATGAATGTCTTCAGGAAGAGGACCATTTGGCTCATGTTCTGGCCTAAACACGTGACTTTGGTCAAGGTGAGTTCGAAGAAGCTTCCTAAATAAAATATACAGATTTTCTTTAGAAAAAATATAGCTACACATTTAGGGTCAGGGTTTAAATATTACCTTTAACGTGATCCACTGCCTCTCTGATTTTTTACCTGCTCGGTCTAATGTCTGTGTCCCCAGTTTCAAATTGATATACCAACTATAGTTTAATACGCTTTTAGAAGAACTGTTACATTAGAAAGCTGTGGTAACGTTATGATTTACTGACCAATGCGCTGACCAAAACATATTATGCCACAGTCTTACTTCAAATTAATAATGATCATATTAATTTATCTAAATGTAGGGAAAATCATGGTTAGCTATTTGTTAAAAGTGCTAAAAAGTTGCGTTTGTTTGTTGTTAGCCGGTTGCGATTAACGCTTCCATATCGTCTGTCATGATTTGTTGTTTATCAGGTATATATCTCTTTTTCAAGTGTATGTATTTCATTATACATTAGGGAGTTGTAGTTATTCAGTCATGTTCTGCTAAAATCTGTGATTTCAACTCTCATAATGACTATTTATTAGTGGAAAAACAAGTACGCAGAAGTATGTAGTTTTCACAAAAGCCCATAAAGAACAATCCTTAGCTATATGTCCTTTATTATTTTGCAACTAGGCAGAGGTCCAAAATTAAAATAGCGTAAAACTGACACTTTTACCAGTATTACTAATCTTTAATTACATATCTCTGTACATTTATAAACTTTTACATAATCCACAGTTAATAGGTTACAAACAAACACTACTGCATAAGAGGGATATAAAAGTTCAGCCATTTCAGTTCGATCTCTGCACTGAATATTGTGGAACTGGGTCTTGGCACATCAGTTTTGGTCAATTTGTGCACAAAGCACAGAAAGAGCGGGGTTCAGATTCACCCAGCTTGACAGCACTGCAGATAACGGAGGGTTCACTATAGTGGGTCTTCCATTAAATCACTGCAAAGAACACGAGAGAGCAGCATATCCCTTTCAAGCTGTGATGTTCCCTTGTTGTCCATCAGCAGTTGAGACCAAGACCTGTCCAGTGATCAGGGACCATGAGGAAATATTTGTCCATGGCCTCACAGAAACGTGATCGATACAGCTCTGGGGACACCACCGTGGGCATTTTACCTGTCAGGAAGGAAAGATGATGAGACATGGGTTTAAACAAGAGGTAAGAGTTTCAGCTTCTGAGAATATCATGGCTATGAATGTTTTAGGAAGGTATAACTATACCTTGACCTCCAAGAATCCCAGTAGATTTGACCACCATCTCCAGCTTTTTATCCCATGTGAAAGTCCGGATATAATCTTCAAATATACAACAGTTTAAACAATCACTGTAAGAAAAGTCCAATATGGATTTTAAAATAACCGATATGATTTTCTCACCAATGATGCCCACAACTAGTTCATCCGTGGCATCGTCACGGCCCACCAGCAGGGAATAATCAATGATGAGGTGGCTGGACAGGAAGTGGGCGTCACTGAGGATGGCGGCACGCAGAATGGCCTTGCAGTGTGAGCGAATGTAAAGGGGATTGTCATGCACCAGTTTCAGGAGGTTCTCATCCAGGAGCACCACCTCACAGCTCTCCTTTCCACGATCTGTCTTCACATTCCTGTTTCTCAGAGATCCCTTCAGGTCAAACACCTGCACAAACACAGGAAACAGGACCACGTAACAGAATGTGAAAATAAAACTTCCCAAACTGAACAGTATTTCTGAAACACCAACTTCAAATAAGTTTTAAGTTGCTAATTTAAAGTCTCAATAAATGTACCTGTGCCATCTTTCGCCCATAGAAGAGGTTTTCCATCACCAACAGGTCCAGTTTCTTTTCTGTGTTGTTCTGGGAGTTCTTGTAGCCAATGCGGTACACTCCCAGAATCTTAGCAAGTGCTGTGGGGCGCTGTTAAAAAGATAGAGTTTAGAGAGAAAAACCTGAAACAGGCCGCCTCAGAGAGCCCTACAAGGTATGTATTTCCTTACTTTTTGCTGAACTGCTCCTGTGATGTAAGTAAAGTAGTGGGGTGCAAAGTCTAAGAAGGACTGGACCTCTAATCTGGGCATCTGTTTCAGAATAAACCGATCATCTGAAGAGAAACAGCATGTTTAGCTCAATAAATTCAACAGTCTAGAAGTCTTCACAACAACTACCTTAATGAAAAAAAATTAATAATTTGTAAAGGATCTTGCATGGTCGTACCTTCAGTGGCATAGAACACGGCCCCAGACTTCCCTCCACGAGCTTGCCAGTTGACACAGTGGGAGAGCGATCGCACAAAATCCTCCTCCGAGCTCTCCATAATCTCTTCCCGCATTTTATGGAACTCTTCTGCGTTGTAGATTCGGCAGTAGAACTTGGCATTTGCGTCTGAGAACTCTGCATTGTAAGCATGATTTTCAGATTTATTATTTATATGTATACCTATTATTATTAAATAGCTAATTTATTTCTAAAACATATTTGAAAACTTTGAAAAGATAAAAAACTGACAACAGTGGTTAGTTTGTAACCCACAATTACTTAATGTCAGAGGGTCAATAATATTTTCCTAAATATAATCAATGTTTCAATCTGTTATTTGAGGATGATACTTACGAAGCTCGATGTGTGGGTTTCCTGTCTGCTTCTTCTGTTTGTCTCCACTTTCAGGCTCCTCTGCAAAAGATATCCCATACACATTTAGTTTAATAAGAAGTTCCATATCAGAACAAATGATAAATGGTATTTGTATGTGGCTAGTATAGTGTGGTTAGGTTTACTGAGTGGGTCAGCATCAACGCTGCTGCGGCTCAGCTGTGATGTGCTGCTGTCACTCGGTTTGGCTGGGCTGTTCTTCGCTCTGCTCTCTCCAGAACTACAGATGGCAGAAAAGAGGAAATCAGCTTGCTGTTTTACCAATATACACAGAGACAATACGGCCGATGAGAGAAATGAGTGCTTGATGTACCTAATGGCCTGAGATATGTCATCACATCCGGTCTTTGCTGTTGTCTTTGTAAGCTCTTCTAGGGCAGTTTTATACTCCTTACAGCTGAATAGTGGAAATTATAACAATGTCTTATTTAAATAGCTGAGAAGTTTGATTCATATGCAGAAATAAGTTATTTCAAACCCTTAAATTAACTGGTTCACAATTTGCAAAAATTGATATTTTGTTGAAATGACGGTTCCTCTGATTGAACAACAAAACTAGAAAATAAATACTAAAATAAAGCCATTTCAGATTAAATACATATATATTGAGATGCATTAAAACCTAATTTTTAGTTATACATGTACAAAAAGCTGTACCTGAGTGCAAAGGCAATGATGGAGCTGGGCTCCCTCTCACACACGGCTATAGGAACTCTCTCGTGCTCACACATCAAATAGTGCTTGTCTGGGTCGCTAACATACAAAAAAAAAGACCTTTATCAGCTTCAGAAAGAGAATCATTAGTTTGCTTTTTAGTATCCATTATATCACAACAGCCTTACAAAGGGAAAGGGATGGGATTGTAGCTATTGCCGGGTAACAGGTTGGCAAGGATGGTTTTCATGGTGGACTTTTCCTTTACTTGACTGTCATTGGAACCAAGTAAGTGTCCATCAAACATGTCTAAACAGTAAAAGAAATCGAGAGATGAAGAGATAAATCAGGTGGGATGATTATGTGTGATTTCAAACACAAGGAAGTGTCTAAAGTAAGTTCACCTTCAGAGTCCTGATCAGGAAAAGATGGTCCGCTCGTGATGAGGTCTGAAGCTTGTTCAGCCGGAGACGGTAACTGTAGAAATGATGAGGACCCTGAACTTGACGGAAACGTGTTGAGATGACGGTCCTCTGTGAAAAACGTCTGTGAGGTGACTGTGTGCAATAATCAAGAGCAACTTTTTAAGATGAATAAAGGGCCAATGAACTCACCTTTCTCTCCATTTGGGACCACAGTGGATGGGTTACGAGGAGAGGACTCCAAAGCACTAGTCTATGAAACAAAAATCAAATAAAAATGATCAAAAGTATGTAGAAGATGCTTTTATTTAAAGTCCAGGAAGTGGCTTACTTGAACAAACTACTTGGTGATTTACTGACCTTGCTCTCATCTGATGCGGCTTGTCTGTGTCTGCCAGGGCTGGGAGGAACAGATAAGCGTTTCCTGCCTTTCTCTTGCTGGAACAAGTCCAGAAGTCTGGAGACAAGATCAAATAAAAGTTATACTGTTCTGATGGCCAGTTTAGTTTCAGTCTCTATGGCTTTATGAATACAGTCCTCACCTGTTGTTCCAGGACTGCAGGGTCTCACACAAACCCTGTTTTTTGACCACCACTGACTCCAGCACAGCCTGTAGTTGTTGTGGCGAGTCCATCGTGCTGGTCTGCAGACGCACTTGTAGCTTCTCTATCCAGCTGCGAAGCTCTGATTCCTCCATCTAAGACAAAAAAAATATTCAATTAAATAGCTGGACATTGGTCAATACAATACATTGGTCAATTTATTTACCCACATCTTTCTGTGCAAACATGTCCTCCATTTTTTCTTCTCTGGTCTTGCTGAAGGTGTCAGTTTTTAGAGAGGTGAGACGGTCATCTATGGCCAGGTACACCTGAGCCACTCTACAAACGATGGAGAATTAATTAATTTAGCTGTTATCTGGAGGAGGATTATGAGGCTGGGAAAGAGACGTCCAGAAGGGAATCTTACTTCTGGGAGAAGTCTTTGAGGTCCTGCTGCAAGTTGGCTTTAGAGGAACCCTGGTTCCTGATGATGATTTTTGGAGGAGGCAGACAGATCTCGAGTAGCCTCACTGGGATGTAGCTACAGATGACAGAAGAGCATGAACACATTTGGATTAAATGTTTATAAAAATGTACTAAGGTACTCATATTCTGCATATTCGAATATAAAGGGATCTATATTGTGAAGATGAACACCTGAATGAAGCCACCATCTGGTTGTAGGAGAAGTACTGGTGATAATCTTTATGGATGGAGTGGCCACAAGGCTCTGCGTTGGCCCGGCGGGAGTATTGGTGACCATAGAATCGGAGCTCTAGATACTTGGCGAAGGACATGGACCAGGAGTCATTAGACAAAGGGACTACAGGAGTCACCTGAAACAAAACAGTAATAAATCACGTGAATCATACTATAGTACAAAATACTCTACATTAGTTTGGTTTAATTATTATTTTTTTTAAATCCAAATGCTCCCCTGTGTTACCTGTTTACAGATACGGCACCAAGAGTAGTTGAGGATTGTGTGCTGATATCCGGGGACAGGTGAGTCCAGCTCTTTCAGAACAATCTGGACACAGCCGTTACCGTGCACAAAGCGCCGGATGTGGTGAACCATGGGGGTCTCACAGTACATGCTGGGGCACTGGTAAGAGGGTCTGAATCACACCCATATAAAACAAAATCAGAATAAACATCAAATATGAAAAATTTAAATGAAGGTGTATGTTAAAAAGCTAATCAGTTTTTTTGCAGCACTACTGGAAGTGCTCTCAGTAATCATGAAATTTCACTTGAAATGACTACTGGAATTTTGGTACTATGACAAATACAAGAAACAAAAATAGATGTGTGGTGTAATACATTACCTAAAACAGTATCTCTCCAGAAATACGCCAAGAGTCAAGTCATTCTTTCCATAAAATTCCATAGTTACAATCCTGTAAATACATAGCAGATACAATAAAAACCTAGACCTCCCTGTTTGCATATTGAGAATGCAGGTCAGTATCATGCTTCGTCATACATCGTTAATACATCTTAAATTAGTAAGACAATGCAAGTGTGCTGAGAGTTTACCATGGACTGACGCAGGGGTTTGGGGCATTATTAGACTGTGCTGATGAGCTACTGAACAGCACACAGAGCCTCTGATGGTTGACTGGATTTAAACAGTCCAACTGAAACATAAAAAACAATGAATTGTAGGAAAAAGTATTTTTAACATAACAACATAACAAAAACATATGTTTTTCTACAATTTATAGGAAATATTTGGTTAGCCTCTAAAGAATGGCAGCTTAATGTTAGCTAATTTTCCAGCTCTGTTATTTGCAACCCATATTTTATTTAAATATAATAAATAAATAAAATAACACAAATCAAGGTTCTGTATTTAACGTTTTGGCAAAAAGTAGCAACCTTCATAAATCGAAAAGATAATACACCTTATATAAGGAATAGTTTGACTATGACTTTTTATTAAGTTTAAGCACCCCAATCACTGAAAGTGGCTCACTATCCAGAATGTGGAATAAAGTAACAGAATAAACATACTAGCAGACAAGAAACCCTCACCTTATTAGCCCAGGTCATTTCGTTCAGTCCTGCCCCTTTATCTTCTTCACTGTCTGACTTTATTGGCACCTTTGTGGGTAGGGTTTCACGAAATTGCATTCCTTCTCTTTGCCGAATGCGCCCCCCCTGGGCACGATAGTCAGCCAGCATGCGTGCCAGCTCCTGACTGCTGCCTAGCAGCTCTATTATACAGGCACCTGTGAGTTTGTGGCAGGGCAAAATCTGGATGGTCCGTTGGTGCGACACAGTACCGTTGGTAAGGCTGCCAGAACTCGGGCCAGACTCTTTCAGCAGCTGCCTCTTGCGGCGTCCGTCCAGCTCTTTCGAGTCCTTATTCAAGAGAGGTGAGAGATAAACCTGTTCTGGGAAATAATCCCGGCTAGGACAACGCAGTCCAGCAGCCGTGAGCAGGTACGGCTCCCGAAAAGTAATAAAGGGTGAAATGCAGAGGATGATGTCTTTTAGCTCCTGCTTAAACAAAGTTGTGATGGATTTGAGGCAGTCATCTGAAGAAGCTACATGTTCGGTCACAAACAGGCCTGTGTCATCCTGTAAGGGATCCCTAAAGAGCCGGGTTGGTGGAAGGGAGGTCTCAGAGCTTGTGCTGTCCTGATGGACCAGCGTCTCCTCCAGCTCTTTGTTCTTCTCCTCCTCACCTGGTGCTTTAATTACTTCTTGTGACGTCTCTTTTAGGTCTGAAATAAGGAAAGGTGGTGACACCGGCTGGGGAAGGCTGGAAGTGAAGGATGAAAGTGGTGTGGAGGTCTTTATAATCTCTTCCTCTCCTCCAGAGAAGGAAGCAACTGAACCATTTTTATTTATTCTAGGGCTTTCTCCATCTTTATGAGAAGATTCTGAGATGGAAGGCTGTCTACTGTGGGCTTTGATAACCTCCTGAAGCCCTGGCTCAAAGTCTCCTTCTGGAAGAAGCGTGAGGTTGTCATCCCCCAGTGTAGAACAATCATCTTCCTCTTCCTCCAAAGTGGTGCTTTCCAGGAGACAAGGGAAAGAGGAACTCTCAGCCAGGCTAGGAGGCATAGCAAACTCATCCATGAGGAAAGAGATCTCCAGCTGTGAGTGGTACGCCACACACACCATAAAAATGATGATCTCTTTCACCCGTGCCAGCTCATACTCCGAAGCACCACGGAGCTTGATAGTGCAGCCCAGCTGAGGAGGACACCCATCAAAAAACATAAGAGACTTCATTTCATCTGGAAACAAAAAGGATCAAGTCAATTTTACAAATCTTTTTAAAATTACCAATAAAAACAAATGACAAATGAATATGCCAGGTTTGTTAAAGATTAAACAGAACAAATCTATTAAATTATTCTTAACAATTAACATTCAGTTTAGTGTATTAGATGATGACAAAAGTAATAAAAAAAGAGCATGCACACTCACGGTTAAATATCCAATATCAACAAATAATAATACAATTAATACTGATTAATTGCATATCTAAAAAGAACAACTTTTATCAAAATGAAAAGGGATTTAAACCTGACATGCATCAGAAATAAAGACAGATTAAGACTCACTATTTGGCAGCTGGAAGGAATGCAGGTAAAACTTGTGGCAGGTACCCAGACGAGGTTTTGTAAGAAGCTGATCCATTGAAATGACTAAATCTCCCTGAGTCATTCGACTCACACGGTCCAGGACTTGCTGTGTTGATTAAAGAGAGATATTAACTGAAACATTCACAAACCAGATCAAAATAACCCAACTGCCATGTCCTCTCTGATTACGGCATTATCAATGGGCAGCTATGTGGAGTACATTTTTGAAAAGATGAATAATATTTAAACAACGCCTTGAGAAGGTACTAACAGGTTTGACATTAATCACGAGGCTAATGCCGTGTTCCAGTAGCATGTCCTGAGCGATACGGGACACAGTCTTCTCCACCAGAACCAGGTTTGGTCGGACGTCAGCAATCCTCTGAACATAGTTCTTCAGAAACTCATGCTCCTGGAAAGCACAAATTGCAAATGAAACGATTTCTCAGATTCTTGTATTTTTAGCATATTCTCTGAAGATAATTTGCAAATCACATTTACAGAGATCATGTAGGGGCTAGAGGCAGTTACCTGTAACACAATTGGGTCAATGCAAGTAAACTTGGTCTCTTCTCTGTATAGATACTCAATGGAGCATTTGAGGAGAAGGATCTTGGGGTTTTTGATATAAGGGTTCATCTGTTGAGAAAGTCCCGGCACTGTTAGCACAAATATTACACGACCTTCTCTGTGGCATAATGTTCAATCAATACAAACCTTTTTGTGTGCAATATTCTTTGTGCAAACAAAGCCGTTCACTACAGAAGAGTCAAACTTTTTTCCTCCTGGAATCTACGAAAAAGCAAATATTAGACATTTGTCTGGTAGAACTAGATTCATCGATTTTGCACACCTTGTGTTCCTCACCTTCTTGATGTGTACGAACTGACGGATATCCATGTCATCATCACAGCTGCGCACATCCGGTCGCACCGTCTGCACAACCTGCCTCACCACAGGCACAATAATGTCACGCCAGGAGAGAGACAGTGATTCGCTGTACAGCAGCTGCTGCAGCAGCGCCATCATGTGGCTGTGATTAGCAGACCTGAAGAGGAAGCATTAATCATGATGTGTGCTTCCAAAAGTCCCTAAACTCATTAGACATGTGACTTATATGTGATGCTTGTGTGACCATAAAGTAGACACTGAACTACATTTATAGTATTTTAATGATACCATGTCATTATTACATTTTTTGGCCACAGCTTTTAAAGTATTTTGCTCCTAATTGCATATTAATAGAAGTAACTAACCAAAAAATAACACCTTATGCTTTAAAAATAGCAATCTTCTAAAAATAGATATCTTACAGTAAACGCTCCATCGCTTTCTTTTCCCCGTTCTCTTCTCGCAGCTGGTCCAGAGAGCTGTGATGCCAGCCGAGAGGTGTGAAGAGCATCTCTTTAGCTTTCTCCTCAACTCTCCGGTTAAACAGAGACTCTACAGAGGAAAAACCCATTAGCATTGGTGAGACAATAGGTCATGCACACTATACCATTTTTGAAATAAAATTATTTATTTTTACTTACCAAAGACACATTGAATTGACAAAAAGTACATTTACATGTATGCATTTAGCACACTTCTATCCAAAGTGACTTACAAAAGACAGACAAAGACATTTATTATAACAAATGATTCTGTCTACTTAATGCTGTTCTTCAAACTCTCTGTTCATTGTTCTCTGTTCTTATGTCTAAGCAGTCAGTTTATGAAAATAATTAGAATGAGGTTTCATCCCATGCTTTCTGTTGCACTTCCCATAGGTGTGCTTTGCTTGTAGGGCATTTCTTACAGACCTCAAATGGTTTCCACAACAGATCAATCTGTGATTCATCTATTCATAATACACTTTTATATTCAGTTACCATCTTTAGGTTCTTTTGACCATTCTGTCCATTAGCTTTTACTCGTCAGTTTTAGATTTATTTGAAATTAAACTTTAAGCTTCAACTTTCAAAACCATATGTCTTAATGATTCCAAACTTTTGAATTTAAATGTTTGTATTGTAACAAACTACAATAAAGGATGCGAGAAACAATTACCTTTAATGAAGGCATCACTGATGGATGTATGCTGACCTCCATCTTCAGAGAGCAGGACTTCCACTGACGTAGAGAGAGAGAGTGCATGTGAGACAGAACAGCCAGGTGTAGACATCGGAGTACACTGATTTACATATAATGAAAATAAATGTTTATTAGAGTAAATGCTGCTATAAAACCATGCCACAGTCTGGTACATGACAGTGAATTAGCTTCAACAGTCATTTTGAGGAAGTGCAAGTCAGTGTTACTGCTTTGCAACTGTGACGTAGCAGCAAGTCATGCTTGTGAGGTAGTATGACAAACTGGAAATGTATTAATATGAAATGCTTTACTGGGAAGGGAAACCATGTGAGGCTGGGAAGGGAAAAAATCATTCATGCTGGACTACATGCTATAGTTAGGGGCAGGCTGTTACTTCAATTGTTAATTATAGTTTGGAGGGTCGGACTAGTATTGGATGGTGAGTCTCAGATCAGCAAGACATTGGTTCTGTTCCAAACCATAGTGAGCTGCCTACCTACAGTAGATAAGATTTACAGACATCTACACCATGCCCTGATGCAAAGCCTGCTACAAATATAAAGCTGTGAAGTTAGGTCTCATAAGATGCCTCATTTTAGCTTCATTCTAAGGCAGTTGCATATGCATTCTTCAAGCATAAAGCAATCCCAGAATGCATATGCCAGATTATTAAAAAAAATGTAATCAGTTAAATAAAAAAAAAAATGTAAGTTAATAATAAATACAATTCATTTTGTGCTTATTGAATAGGTAATGTTATATGTTAATTTTTTTGCCCCCTAATGGGTAATTAAATTGTTCATAACTTTAAATTGTCAATCAAGACTTTTTTTGCACATTTTAAACTTACTCTTTGACCCTGAATATTACATTAATAAATCATCATTGAGGTTTATTTGCAGTTAGCTAGGTAGCTGCCTATGTAGAGTGATGTAGCTCCCAAGGGTTTGGAACAGAGCCAGTGAGTTAGTGATGCTTCTCAAGCAGACTGAGGCAAACCAGGATGGCCAATGGGCCTCTCCGCCTCTCCTCACTTGGTGCATGGATGTCGGTTTCTGGGGTGAAGGGGTCATGGAGCTCCATACTTTTTAGCTCGGCTGGGTAAGGAGGCACATGTGGGTACTTGGCCTGCTTCTTGATGTGGAAATTGACATTGTCCTGCTCCACGTTTATGTTGATGGAGGCGGCTGAGTCACTGTCCACTGCAGAGTGGAAACTGCTGACAGACGTTCTTTTGCTGGGGCTGGCCGAATCTGAACAATTGTGAGAGGGGGCCAGCAAGTTGGTGAGACATACTGACTGCTATAGGATGCTAACATTCTTGGGGTACTTACTCAGTGTGACATAATCATTTCATCAGCTAGATGCTCAGTGTCACTGTCGTCAAACTTGATGTCTTTAAACCATGAAGGTTCAGAGTGTCCCTCCAAGGAATTGACACTATCGCTGTCTGGAGAAGGGGTTTCTGAGAACTCTGTGCTCTGAAATTCAACAAACACATTAGTAATGTGATGACTAAAGGATGATAAAATCAAAACCAGTTTGGTTTTGTATAGTTCTCTTCACAATACAAAAGCCAAGACAGATTCATAATCTTTTTACGATCTTTTACCAACATCAGTCCTAACTGTAACTACCAAAAATTCATTCATTTTCATCATTTTAACCCTTTAAAACCCAGTTAATGCATAGTAAATGATAAGAAGATTTTTTTCTGGATTATTATAGTCAGATTATTACAAACACACATTTCTCAGTACATACATACAAACCACACTGACATCCATACTATTATAATCAAATTACTGAATTTCCATTGGCCTTTTATCCTTGCTTTAGTGGGTTTCAATGGGAACAATTTTGTTTTCAATGTCTTAAGTTTAACTATTTTTTGAAAATGTTGTAATGTTAGAAAAAATGCTATGGAAGTCAATGACAACGGTCAACTGTTTGTTTACCAACATTTTTCAGAATATCTTCTTTCCTTGTCTCATAAAGTTTTGAGAAAACGTGAAGGAGAGTAAATGACGACATATTGTTTTTTATTTTGGGTTGAACTATCCCTTATATATCCAGTTAAACAACGGTCCAAATATAAACCTGCCACAGAATACTTCTTCTCACCTGGAGGGGGCGATATAGGGCATACTCATCACGGAAGATTTGATCATGATGAGTGACAGAGTCAAGCCAGCGGCCATCTACCAAAGCCTGTCCAATAGCTATGGCCTGAGCTCTGTGTCGGAAGAACCAAGAGGAAATAAAACAATTTAATAGCATACAAATAAGCATCAGACCATCCTTGAAGTTGTAATGAACTGAAAATACAACTGTCAAAACCAGTTTGATTGGTTCTTACCTAGTTGAAATAGTGCCATTTCGTAAGAGCCAGTTGACCAGCTCTTTACCCACAATGCAGTTGGGGTAAGTGCGCAGCCAGTACCGGTGGTCCTGGAACTCCATTCCTGTACTGTTGTGGCAAATTTTCTTCCATAGATCCTTAAGTTGAGAAGAATCCTACAAGATAACCAGCTGTTATATAACAACTCGAAAGTGAAGTAAAGTTGAGGAGGCACCTGTAAAAGACAGTTGCTACCAGAAGGATCTTTCTCTCCTCTTCATTGTGGTCAATCTTGGATAGGGCCCGGCTATTCTGTGGGCTAACCGAACTCTCGTAAGCAGGAACCATGGATGAGATGGAACGGTCCAAGGACAGGTTGGTCACACTAGCTGACCTTAACACATTACATAAAATATTGTATTTATAGTCTATAAAAATAAGTGCTGAAATGAACAAAAATATCTTTGACAAAAGTAAACAATAAACACCTTTTTCTGGCTGGTGACTTGCCCATGTCCTCCTGGACACCAGTAAGTCTGGAACTGAGACCACTGTTCTGTGATTCCTGATGACTAGAGTAATCACACATATAAACCTCAGCAACAGCTTAACCATTTCCTGTGAAATACTACATAAATAAATGACACTCAAGCTATGCATGAAACAGAGTCACACTTAAGAGCAAAACAAAAGTAACACTAAAACTCACTTCTTCCTCATCCCAATGGAATTTTTTCTATGCATGGAGAGAGAAAGGAGAAACGATGAGCATTGAGATAGACTTACAATACATGAGCCAGCTGATTATATATAGGCGAGCAGAGAGAATTAAAGTGAATTTGCATTACAGTAATCCTGTGACTGTTTAATGTAATTTGGTATGTCAAGAGGGAAATTCCATCCTGAATGCAAAAACTAATTGGAATGATTTACTGTCAGATTAAAAAGCTTGGTGGCAATAATTATTCATAAATGAGTAAACACTGACTACAGCACAATAAAAAACATACACAGCATGGAGGTGTGATTACAACATATGAAAAAACAATATATGTGTCCACCCTGTCTAAATACTGTCTGCCAGTCCACGATGCTAGCTAGGTGAATCCCAAGAAAACATGTCCAGATCATATTTTACTCCCCAAAAAATTACAAGTAATTAAGTACTGAGTAATATTAGTTAACTACATGTAATTACTATATACTTAGGGCTTAGGATTAGGGTTACTTGCATGTAATTATGTATAATTAGTCGTTATTATAATAGTAAGTACAAGTAAGTACAAGTGTTACCAAATTACATTTTGCATTAAGAAATGTGAACTTTTTTTGGGGTGAAATTTAACCACAAAAAATATTTAACCAGCAACACTCTTTACTCCATTTAAAACTATTTTAACAGCAAACTATTGGAATTAATATAAACATCAAAGAAACAACAGCTAAATTGTACAATTTCCTTGTACATCCCATGTTATTTGTTAACTGCAAATTTAGTTTCTATGCTTTAGATGAGGAACAAAAGAAAAATCCTAAATCATCAGACAGCTACTTGACTAGATGGCACTGTAAGGGTCAATCCTCAAGTGAAAGAGATAAACAGTGAGAGCAATGATCATGGTAAGAAAGCAGAGTTAAAACAGAGCAGAGAAACACCAGAGGGATAAGGTAAAGTGAGCAAGAACAATGGAGTACAGTGATATGTCTTATGCCCCTCCCCTTTTCTGATTCTCTCAGTGTTTCACCTTTGCCAAGCCAGGTCCTCTTCCAGGAAGATGTTCCGGCTGGCTTTGCGGCCCCCCACAGGTGTGCGTGGTTCGGTGGGCTCCAGAACACACACAGAGCAGGGCGAGTCTGACAGGGCGCTGAGATCTTCTCCGATGGAGCTTGAGTCAGCTGAGTGAGCGTAGCTCAATGCTATCTTACGACAGTATGTACAAGCCCGTAAATCACCTGCAGTATGGGGGGGAAAAAAGCCAAAAGAGACAAGATTAGAGAAGTTGGACAACCAAGATCCCTGGCAGAGAGCAGTTTGAACTATTGTACCATGAAAAGGTCCATAGCAGCTAAATGTTTGGTGTCCAAAATCGACCTGATTAGAAGAATAACTAAAGTAATCGTTTCTCAGAGAATGTAGTCTAAATGAACGTCACAATCAGAATAGTTCAGATGAGTTTACAGTATAAAATATCTGAAAAATTAATACTGAAGAAAAAATATTAGCTTTTAGGTAGGTACCGAATCCTCCTAAAGCCCGGTACCCACCCAGCCGATGCCTTTGAACTAATGGCGAAGAAAGCAGACTGCGGGGTCGGCTCACGTCGGTAGTGTCTGGGTCCAAAGTTGCCCTGACACACCAAGCCGACGCTGACACCTGACGCCAAGAAGCATGTCAGTTCAGCGCTTTTCTCATGCACTGGTTCGCCAGCTGAATGATCAGATGGGCCGACTGACCGACAAGCCCCGACGCCGATACAACATGTTGAATCGGATGAAAAAAAGTCCAACTTCAACCGACGGCACAGAACACACTGAGAAAACTTAGTCGGCCGATGAACAAAAACTGCCCGACGGCCGACCGTGTCCTGGGCTTAAAAAGACAAAGTGCACACACACAAATTCTTACCTTTTTCAAAATCAAACCAATTAGTCCACAAAGTTCACAAGTCACTCTACAACCCATTTAAATCAAAACGCAAAAATGTCAAACCACCGCAAACACACGCAGCATGCTTGGGGTAGTCTTACTCTTTAATCTGAAATAGTTGCTCATCTTCTTGTCGAAAGCCTCTTCAAAGAGGCTATGTCCACAAACCAGCGGTCAGAATGAGACCCTCGCTCTCCACAGTGAACACCACAACAACACTCACCCGTATAGCCCATGAACTTGCCAGGAATTTCCTGGTTGCAGCATCGGCTGCAGAAGATTTGACCGCAGAGTCGACAATGGTGACGGCGTCGAAAGGTTGTGAATTTCTCGTTGCAGTCATAGCACTCCTTACACTGGCTGTCCGGCATCCAGTACTGTTTCAGATCACTGTCCTGGAACATAAAAACATGATTCATATCTGTTACAATCCACTTTTGTACTCTGTGGTATATTTTGGAGAATATGGGTAGGCTCTTATGTCTAAGCTACGGTCATCTGTATAAACATGCAAAAAATACTCAAATATGGGATGTTTTTTTTCAATGACATTCATCTTCAAAAGCCTTAAAAATACAGACACCGCTAGTTCACTGGATCAATACCTGACTTTTCCCTTCCATGATCTCCTTGAGTCTCTTGAGGGCTGTGCGTAGCTGGACAGCTGTTCGGGGATCGTGGCTGCCCAGAGGAGCTTCTGATTTCCGTCGATCCTCTGTAAATACCAATAAACAAAAAAGCCCAGTCAAATACAAAACAAAATGTTAAACTTACTCTAAAGTACAATATACAGGTGACAATGCATGACACACGTGCTCATTCAAAACCAAAGCCTGCAGTCAAATATCCACCAGCACTCTTTATCCTGTCAATGATTGCTTAAGTCAGCCGCCATAGGTCAGCAAGGATTTTCAGGAAATGTTGTGCGATTATGATTCTCATGAGTAGACTGTGAATGAATAAAGCATGTGAAATTACTAAAACCAACAACTAAAGCTCATAACCAAAATATTCAGCTCAAACCATTGACGCATTCTTTCACATGCAACAAATGTGATTAATTTAAAACAATATGCTGCAAAATTCATTTTTCTTAATCAGTATTTATGTACGTCATTCCAGTAAGCATATCTAAACATCCTTAAAACAAAATAAATATAACTGAGTGGAAGATTCATGTTTTCAGAGAAGCACGTTTACCTCAACACATTTGCCAGTTGTTTTTTTGGTGGGTGTTGTTTAGAATAAGACAAAGCTATTTGGCAGTGTGTTAAGAAAAACTAACCTACTGCAATTAAAGATATATTCTCTGAAAGCAAATCTTAGTATATTTGTTTCAAGAAATTGTATTTTCTTATTTAAGGATCAAGGAACTTATTTCTAAAACAAAAAATACTGATAAAGAAAAGATAATTTTTGCAGAATACATAGAAAATTAAACTTGGTGTTGATGAATTGAAGCAGATTTTAGGTCTATATGAAACTGACTTCATACTAGGGGTGTGCGAAATTGAAAAAAAATGATATCTTGATATTTTTTGGGATTGTTTCGAAAACGATAAGTAGACAATATTTTGCCGAGTGTGTTATTGTGCTGATATCTGACTACCATGGACAGCTGCAGTTTTCATATTCTTTATATTCTGTGTGGTCAGTTCACATCAGTGATAGAAATTAATATTTTCATATGTTTAAATTGATTTTTTACATTTTATGGGCAATTATACCTTTAATAAAGCCATTTTTCTAATATTCTTTTGAGTCAAATTGTTACATTTAATAAGTCAATTAGAATAATAAGACATTTAGGCAAACAAATGAAACCAGTATCAACAACATGGATCTTTGTAGAAGTTGCATCTGAAGTTGCATTTAGATGTATTTACACACTTAATGCAGCTCAGAGAGACACGGAGTGCTTTAACCTGCACTTACAAATGCATAATATTTTTATATTTTAAACATAAAACATTAAATACTGATATTTGAAATTATTTTAAAATGAACAGATACTTTGAATGTGAAATTAAAATCACCAGTAGGTGGCATCAAGTCACTGTTAACAAGTGAGTCATTGCGACTGAACCGAATCATTTAACGGTTGATTAATTCAGAACTAAACATCGTCATGTTGCTCGTAGATGCAAAGAACAGTGCTGTGGCTGTTTGGCATTATGTTTTGATGGCGAAATTGAGCAAAACAGGCAATATGGTGTCTAAATCGCAAGTCTCTTAATATTAAATTATTGTTTGTTGAACTGTTGTATAAAATTAATTGCTTATAACACACACACACACACACACACACACACACACACACACACACACACACATATATACACACACACACACACACACACACATTTTCTGCCCCCATTTCATGAATTTTGTGATCATTTTTAATGCATTTTAATAGACTGAATCATGCAGTGAAAGAACACACTCTAAATGCACACTGCTCTAGTCTAGACTTCATGTAATGAATGCGTGCACTCTGTAGGGGTGTTTTGTTTGGTTTTTGCTAAATACTCAATAATGTCAAATTGCACATCGTTAAAACAACAATCACGTAATTATCGCGGACGATAAGGCTGTGCGCTTCTCATGCGCATTTCGACAGTAAAGCCGGTACGCAATATTGCGTTCATAATCGAAGGCGATTCGTCAGTCAACTATGGCTCTGTGTATTAACTGCCGCTCCATCTGAAAACAGGTGATGGCGATTTACTGCTAATCAAGAAACCGGCTTTACTGTCGAGATGCGTATGAGAATCCCTACTTCATACACATGAAATAAAATAAAGAATCCTCACCTTCCCAGTCCACTGTGAACAAAAAGGAACATACAACAACTTTAGCCTAAAAGATTTCTGCACATGCAATATTTTATCATAAAACTTAATCAGCACTCACAAAACATTCAGCTTCTAGCCATCTTGAAAACATCTTGCAACTTACAAATAAAAAAATGATGGTTCACAATACTTGTTTACCACTTGAATTATAGTCATAACTCCAGAATGTAGTTTTCCAGGTTTACAGCCAAACAAAAACTGTTTCATGGATTTACTGAACCGTTGCCTGCATTTTACTTGTAGCAAATTTCCAGTGGCCCTCCTGAGAGTGGTATGGATCACATGAGGTCAGAGTCTAGTCTTCGAATCACTGTTATCTTCAATGATAAACCCTGTAAGAACCATGCTGCAGTGACTAGTCATCAATCAAAGAGACCACTGATAGGACTGGCCTTTCTAACTCTAGCAAGAGCATGTTTTGAGGAATACAGAACAATGGTTTTGTCTCGAAAAACTAATTTTAGCATTCTCTTCTATAGAAGAACAGATACAATGTAAAAAACAAAAAAGAAAGTAAAAACCTAGACGATAACTGTGGACAGCTGAAAAAAGACAATTGTGAATGCGATCTTGTGTCTTTGTACCTGAAGCAGTGGATGTTCTTCTGGGAAGTTCTGAATGTTTCCTGTGGGGTTCGGAGCCATGTATGGAATGGGAGGGACTTGCCCAGGTGCGCCGTGGCCCCTGTGGTGATGATGAAGCCGACTGACTTTTCTCGGTCACTGAAGAGGCCGTCCTTCCTCTGAACAATTGAAACCAACAGAAAAGCTCTGTCTCCATCAAAAGGTAGAACATTTCAAAATTTGTGCTGATTGGCTGATTTAAAGAAAGAATTTGCATTGTGTTGACATTTCTTCTTTTAATCTTCGGTGCCCGAATTTAATTTTTTTGCCCAATTATTAATTTTTTCTATACTTGTATTTCCGTACAAAATCTAGACTTACCAAGTTTAGCAAGCTTTTTTGCTGGTGCAATGTTTGCACCTGTTTTTTCTAAAAGGAATGAAAGGGAGAGATTAGAGAGCTGATCACTATTAATGATTTTTAATGTAGTTTTATGGATTATCATACTGATTAACTGTAAATCAATACATCGAGAATAATATTCAAAGAAACTAATTTGTTATTCCTGACATTTCTCTGTAGTAGTATGTCAGAGTATTTATTCAGCTCCACTGACCTGATCAAATATATTACCTAAACAAAATCATCAAATGTCCAACACAAATGCAAATGCTGAACTATTGTTAAATCCACTAGAGTATCATCTATTTTATAATTAATGCACATGCAGTAGGAGTTTGACTTCTCTTCAGTGTTCTTAGGGCACATCATTTCCTCACAGTAAGCCGTTTACTCCTTAATGTAAAGTGAACTATTACTTTAATAGAGAGCATCTATTCCTTTTAGCCCTATGAACAGATCTGAATAAAACTCCTATGAGCTAAGTGGACAGGATGCACCTAAATATTATTTCTTAAAGCTTTATGTCTTATTATAATTTTATATTAATGGGTCCACTTTCACTCTTGTACAGCAGGGCTTCAAGCAGGACTGTTCTGTTCATATTATACACAGGGACAGAAAAAAAAAAAAAATTAGGAGTAAAAAAAACACCACATGAAAGCTTGCAGAATGGGCACTGTGTTCTTGGTACATTTTGAGCAAAATCACATGACTGTTTGTTTCCCTCCACTGAGTGTTCATTACAATTCCCACCACTGGCTTTCTGGAATTTTCAGTTGAGCACATTCTCTAAAACTAGAATGGCTACTTCATTTAACCCTTGTACTTTTATTCCAGAAATCAAATTCAAATTATTAAAATGCTAGAATTTTTTATGCTTTAAATGTGCAACCAAACAGTCAATCAAGAACACAAAGTACTATGCATCCAATTTACAAATAAGTGCAATTGACCCATTAAAAAGGACTACATTCGCATAATTACATGAAGCACTTTAATGGAGGATGATATCCACGAATCTGTGTTTGACGGCAGAAAACAAACAATGAACCGTTGAAACCAACTTCATGATTTAGAAAAAAGGAAATGCAGGTGGAGATGTTGATTACGACAAAATGGCGTGAAAAAATTCAGTTTCACCTTTGCTGAAGCGGAACAGACTGACGAAGGAGCTGTAGGCAGAGCGCAGGGGTGGCTCGTCCTGCTCGGGGGTGAGGGGTTTGAAGTGCGTCAGATGGGAGGGACTGGTGGGAGAGAGAGGCGGCTCGGTGTTCCAGTCCATCCCAGAGGATGATGAGGAAGCCTTGTCTTCAGCAGCCATGTCACTGCCCCTGGGGACAATCCAAACCAGACTCAATCCAATCCAAATACAATAATGTATGTTTGATTATATGTGTATACTAAATAAACATTGGTTTGGTACTCTAAGTGTCTAAATAAATAATGTCTCAGTAATGTAACCCTGATGGATACTATTGGGTCAGTAATTCTGGGCTAAAGCACTGAAGTTAATGCAGAAGTCAGTCATGTGAGCTGTATAATGTGAACTTAACTACAAAATACTATAAATGAAGACATGTGAACAGACTTTCTGACTACAAAAAAAGATCACAAGGCAGACTGTAAAAGATTAGTTACCTTTAAAACAAAAGAACTTCTGGCCAATGTGATATCAGTTCAGAAAAAGTGATAACCAATCACTAACGTTACAGCGTTTATTATCTATTATACACTAATTTCAGAAACAGGATCGGTAACGTTACTTGACTAACTAGCTGTAAGTGGCCAAGTTATATCATATGGATGGAGGAATGGCAAAAAAAGGCCGGAAAAATAAAACAACACAAACACGAGTTTTAATATGTCATGTGATTCCTAGATAACGGTACTATGGCGAAGGCCTGCTCATGGAATAATAACTATTTTATACTGACCTAACACGAAAGAGCGTCCAATCAACTAACATACTTAATATTCCCGAGCCAAACCTTCGTCTTCGTAGGCCTCGTTAACTGGCCGCCTGACAAACGCTAACATGCCAACCTCCGCCTTTCACCCAACCAGACGAGACTATTCACGGAACCCGCCTAATACATCATTAACATACAGGAAAGCCTTCGCAATAGTAGGACACGTAAACTCGCATTACACTGGCGGTTTATTATATTAGTTGTAATCACATACACGTTCAGCTAATTTCACGACTGTTAACCATGCATGCATTATTATTACAAACACGCTAGAAAAGAGCTCTGCTGTGTTATTGTTTTAGCGAATTCATAACAGATCACGTGTGAAGTGGATGAGACGTAACATAAATAATAATTTTAACGTAACGTTATTACAAAATGCTCCTTAGCGAATATACTAACACATAATAGAATACAACAGAGCTAATAAATACTGAACTGTGTCACATTTAAGCAGTGATGCTGCTGTAGACTTGTTATCTGAATGTATCATCCATTTAGTCTGTTTGGCTTTTAGACACATTCAGTTTTGCTTGTTGTTGTCTTATAATATATATTTTTAACTTCATACGTTAGTTTTCAACAACAATGTCAAATTTCCTGTTTCATCTATTAAAGGCCCCAGTAAAGTTAGCAAAGCTAACGTTAGCTGTCTGATAAACTAATACCAACATAACGTTAACTTACATGTATCATCACGGCATAACATAAATATTAGACGTACCTGTGCCACCTTCTTTACACCATGTCTATGTTCGTTGTTTAGAGATGTCATTAATATTTAATTCATTTAACCGAAAGACATTTTCGGTTAATTCCACCCTTGTGATGTTCGGCGACTTGATCAGACCAGCTAAGTAGATCACAAAGAGTTCGAGCAGTGTTATGGTAGATAGCGCTTCTCGTGAACTAAAAGCCAGGCATAGCTAATCGATAAAAATCATAGCTAATCGATAAAAATCATCAGTCATTTTACAATACTCATTATAATATTTTAGACATTTAATTAAGCTTCTAATCCACAGTTTAAAATTTACAAACCACCTTCATATAAGCACACAGAATGTGTAGATAAAGTGTCAAAATGTCATGTTTCGTTCGTTTATTTAGAAAAGTCATTTCATATTTGGTTATATGTCAGACGTCATTGGTTTAATGCTTTTATTTAGATTTAAACTTGTACAAGGGATGTGTATATTGTACGAGGTTAATAATTAAAAACTAAATTATAATACAACACAAATAAAACAGCAAATTAGAAATAAAAGAAAAACTGTTTTAAAAGATTAAATTAGTACATACTCAGAACACTGACTGTAAAGTGACCCCTCGCGCTTCTTATTCACCATCGAATCGTTACGTACTTAACCACAGCAGTGGCATCACTTAAGCTGATTCACTAAGAATATTTCTAGTCTTCTAGAGATATAGAAAAACTATTTATTTTAATTTTAAGGTTTACACCATAGTTTGCATGAATTAGGCTTCATCTTCTGCTGTAACTGTGTTCAGATTTTGTCATCTCATCACATTCCCTTTTATCATCCCTTATGTTAGTAGACAGTTCATGCTCATTTCTTGCAGTTTTCTTGTTCTACCTTCCCATGTCTCTGGTTAAATTGGTGGCAAGGAGGATCCCTTTAATAACACATAATATGAAAAACTCAAGTAAATATGCATAAGGAAGTATACAGGAATACAGTATGCATAAATAAGTACAATCATAGCCAAAAATAAGCTTACGTGAGTATAATAAAATCGTACAAATGGGTCATATCTGCTCTACTGTGCATTTGAGTAATGATTTGCTCACATGTGCTGCGTACAGACGCGGATATCTCCCTATGGCGTCCATGAGCTCAAGGTTTGCGAGCCACTGCTCGTGCCACACCTGAACGCTGTAACGGGGCCTGCAGGTGGACAAACGCTGAAGGATACACTGGTTCTCTCTAGTGATGCGAAGCAGCTCCTGCTGTCGTTTCTCTGAGCCAAGACTGAAACCGAAACCATAATGTGCGATATAAATGTTTAAATAAAATAGAAGTTATTGAATATTATATTGTTGTATATATATACCTTTTCTTTACATAGTCATTTCTACAGTCAACTCCCCCGCTGGTCTGCATTATATGGGACATTTTGTCAAGAAGCATGTGATTTTCTCTTTTGATTCTCGAAACCCGTTCTTCTTCAAGCTGGTTATGATAGACGAGAGAATGATTTATCAAAGGTGTTTACTAAAGATTAACATGCATGCGTTTCCCGAGCTTTCCATTTTTGACAGTTAAACGGTGGAAATGTCGACATCTGGCGGTTGTTCAGCTCTCCTACCTGTCGTTTATTCAGTTTGACAAGAAGATGGTTAAAGATTTTCGGTGGAGTTGTGTTGATAGTTGGTTTTGCGGATGTTACCTGGAAATATTATGCATATGATAACAGTTTATGCGGTAGGATTTATTATAACGAAAACCCAAACAAACATAGCCTACCGACAGACATGGGTGGTAACTGATTAGCTGGATTAGGCCTACGTAATCAGATAAAAACAACAATTGGTAACACTTTATTTTAAGGTGTCATAATGCTGAGAGACTACCTAATTAAGTAGGCCTACTTAGTAGTAGTCGTTGTACTTACATGAAATAAAATGTCCTTACCATATAGCTAAGTTATGGAACAGCCTGTAATTAGTAATAGGCTACTGTTACACATATAACAGACAAAGTCGGTTATATAGCTACTTGTACACTTAAGTACAGTCTTGATATACTTTATTTTCGGTAGCTTATGCCTGTGTCATATTATGTAATAAGAAATGTATTACATGTATTTTAGCTGTGTACTGGTGGGTTAAATCTAACTATGGTTCAGCTGGATAATAAGGTGTACAGTAAAGATACACATGAGGTAAATTTAGGTACAATCTTGATACACTTTATATTAAGTAGCTTATATCTGTGTACTTACATTAATAATTACGTTGTATAAAGTCTACAACACAAATGTAACAATCTTTTGGTTACAGAAGTAGCTGTGTAACAGACTCTTATTGCAGCTGCTTATTACATCTACATAATTACACCACCAGGCTGTTCCATAACTTAGTTACATTTTGTTTCATGTAAGTACAATGGTTACTACTAAGTACGTAACTATGTAATTACTCTGTATTACGGACACTCTGTATTTCGTCTTTCAAACTCATTAAAATGCACACATTCTTGTTATGTTTAATTTGCAGAGATTCTCAAACTTTTTGTCATCTGAACCTCTTTCACTTACTTTAAAGGGGTGGTCAATAAGCAATTGTGTAAAAGACAATATCTCCCTTTGAATTGAACTTTGAGCGTCGTAACTTTGTAGATGTTTTTATGCTTAAACAGCAACATTACATTTACATTTATGCATTTAGCAGACTTTAACTTTTATCCAAAGCGATTTAGGCTATACATTTTTTTCCAGTATGTAATTACATTACAGACTAAAGTTAAAATAATGAAATCATAATCAAGGACCCCTTTAAGTACCCCTGAGATTTAAAAATAAATATTTTAATAATTAAGTATCACATTTGCATGTTCACGGTTCTCTGAAATTGGTTAATGGTCATATGGCTTGCAGGTAAACATAAAATATTTAGTCATTTTTAGTAAGTGTATGATTTATTTAAAATTTTACATTGTGCCAATTCTGATTTATACTTTTTAGCCTTTCATTAAACACATAAACCCCCTGCAGTTGCTTTACGAACCCCAGTCTGGGAAACTTTGATATAATATAATGTTTAATGCACTTCATGTCATTACACTGAAAGGAATATATTTTCTGACTCTTTGTAGTTTTACATCATTATGGTACAAGATTATCCTGTTTAAATCAATGTGATAAATAAGTCAGGTCAAAAGTAATCAAAAAGTAATCTGATTATATTACCTAAAATGTGTAATGTAATGGATTATGTTACTGATTACATTTTTGTCATGTCATTTGGAATCAGTAACGGATTACAAGTTGTAAGTAATTTACCCAGCACTGCATGCCAAATATTTTTTAGAACATTTTACAAAGAAACACTTCATGGTAAGCATGATATCAACAGGAAACCTCAAATAATACCACTGAATAATCTAAAACACATTTCTATTGTACTATGTCCTAAACCAGCCACTTGCCATTTTACCTTGTTCCTGTGCATCTCATAGCAGTTTTTGTCCCATCTGTATTGCAGATATTTATTAACACAGGGCAAAACGGGTTGGTAAGCTTGATGTTGCATTGTTTTGCTTCGCTGTAGCTGAATCCACCTGCACCATAAACCACAATGAATAGAGTTGGGAGTTCAGCTTGAGTTTTGAGCCAGTCATGTGGTTGTTGCCATGGCAGCCATTCAGAAAGAAAGTGCAGCTTTGCTGGTCTACATTTATGAAATGATACTCTCAGAGACAGCCACTGTAAATGGGACCCATTCATTCAGTTTGAACGTTTATTTTCCTAAATGCTTCCGCCTGCCTCTTGCATGCTGAAAAGTTTCCTAAGAAGTGAAAGCCAGCAGCTCCATTAAGAGGGCACCCTCACCCATTTAAAGGCTGGCCTACATAGTGTCCTTGTCCGATATGAATATTCTGTGTCCTGCAGTTCTGGCTCTGTTGTTTTAGCGGAGCAGCATGCATGGAAAAGCTGGAAACAGTCTAATATACTGTGTGATCCCAACAGAATTTAAGCAACCTTTTAATGTTGTGTAACCTCTTAAGAGGTGGTGCAGATCTCATATGCAAGTAAAGTCTAATGTTATGTGATGTTTTTTTATATTTTTATCTCAAGGACAGTGAGAGTTAAGATTGTCCCAGCTTCCACTGCCTTTGTCATTTGACATTCAGCTGAATATGTGGGTGAATGTAAGTAGATTATCTCTGGTCACAATACAATATATAATATAATATATCATTTTAACACACACACACACACACACGCACACACACGCACACACACACACACACAATTATATTATATTATAGCACCGGCAGATTCCTTCTGTCGCTGGTAGTTCCGGCAATAGTTTGTTTTATGGGTATTGTAATGGCCAGTTCAACAAAAACAAATGAAACCTCTTAAATATGCCAAGTGTTCTAATATCTATCTGTCTGTCTGTCTGTCTGTCTGTCTGTCTGCGCTTTTCTTACACTCAAGGTGCTAAAAAACATAACAATAAAATAAAAAGAATAAAACACTACTCCAGATCAAAAGAAAAAAATAAAAGTACAAATTATGATAATTATAACTTATAGACCTCACTAAAAATATACTTTTTATGTAATCTCTTAAAACAATCAAGAGATGGAGCATTCCTAATTAAAAAAGGCAGTGAGTTCAACAGCCTTGGAGCAGTACAAGAAAAGGGAAAGTTGAAGAGAGTCAGCAGAGAAGTGGAGTGGAGAAACCGAGCAGGTGTGGATAGTGTAACCAAGTTACAAATATCTTCTGTTCCCTGCCCATGTACTGCTTTAAAAGTTAAATCAAGAACTTTAAAATCAATACATGATTGTACTGGAAGCCAGTTGAAAAAGTACAGGGGTAACGTGTAAGTCAATACACAAGTAGCAGAGTTGGTATATGCTGCAGCCTCTTAATTAAATTTGCCGGTAGACCTGCAAAAAGTGATTTGCAATAATCAAGCCTAGATCGTATAAAGGCGTGAATAAGCCTCTCAGCGTCAGGCATAGAGAGTAAGGGTCTAAGATAATAAAAACTCATTTTGTGATATTTTTAAAATGAGTATTAAAACTCAACTGCTCATCAAAAATAACACCCAAGTTCCACACCTGCTCAGAAGGGAAGATCGGGCTGTCATCCACTGTCAGTTTGACTGTACTGTATTACATTTATTATCAGAAGCTGGAGTGCCAATTAATACAATCTCAGTTTTAGAATAGTTTAATTTAAGAAATGTCTGTCTCATCCAAGCCTTTATTTTCATAATCAAGCAGATTGAGTTTCAAGTGTGAGTGTAACATCAGGTTGAGTACTAATATAAATATGAGTATCATCTGCATAGTAGTGATAGCTCAGACCATACTTCCGAATAATCTGTCCAAGAGGCAGCATATAAATACTAAAAAGAATAGGACCCAACACTGATCCCAGAGGGACATCCTTTTATAATGGGACAGTCTGTGATCTATCTGCACCAGAATAGACAAAGTGGATACGTTCTGAGTGATATGATTGAAACCACTTCATATGATTTTATGTGTCATTTTTGTGATATTCGTTTAACTAACAAAAATAAATTCTGTACTGACTTAATCTCCAAGAAGTTACATAATTTTCCATTGAAAATAACAGAATCTGTATAGATTAGTTAATGTATTAGTAGTCATTAAAGGATTCGTTCACTTTCAAATTAACATTTCCTTATAATTTACTCACCCCCATGTCATCCAAGATGTTTATGTATTTCTTTCTTCAGTCGAAAAGAAAGGTTTTGATGAAAACATTTCAGGATTTGTATCCATATAGTTAGTTTCAATGGACTCCAAACGGTTGAATGTCAAAATTACAGTTTCAGTGCAGCTTCAAAGGGCTATAAATGATCCTAGACAACTAATAAGGGTCTTGGATGACATGGGGGTGAGTAAATTATAGGTAAATTTTCATTTGAAAGTGAACTAATCCTTTAAGTATTAGTGAATTTGAATTTCATGAGTTTCGTATATTTTGTGTTAGATTAGTTTGTTTACCTTATATTTGTATAGTTGTTTAAAGAGCAAGAATATTAGCCATTGCTTAGAGAGGTTAATATGATGCCTTTATAGTAGTAGAGTTTAAAACCTGACAACAGTTGCTTAGTTACTTGGATGCCTCTGTTGTATCGGCGTGGTTCATGTAAACATAACCTCTGCTGAACTGTACTCCGTTTGTCACCTAAAGCAGCAGTGATTATGTTCATATAATGATTAAGGAAGTGCAAATAATTCTCTTGACTCTTGATTTAGACAGCAGTCAGTCATCTCTTGGCCTTTTCTTCAGAAATGTCATATTTGTGCAGGTTTATGAACTGTTACAATATTGAGAGTGGTTAACATATACAGGGTTTGATGGTCTAAAGAATGCAAAATCTCTTGCATTTAAACAGGAATCTAGATGCTTGAGGAACAATTGAAATGGATTTTAGTGCTGTAAAGTTTCATAGACGTTTGATATTACAGTCTTTTTGTTTAATATGAAATTCACTGTTCAAACATTAGTCATCTGATATGCACAGGGCTATTGTTACTGTCACACTTCTTTGTGAAAATGAATGCCTGGCAGACTTGCCTCACTACATGTTAGGTTGTTTTTTTACTATATGACAACTTCCTTTAGTATTAGTCACTCATTCTCCACAGAGGTGGGAGTTTATTGCCTTGAAAATGACTTCATGATTTAATCACATGCAATAAAATGTTACGTGTCTAATTTGTAGCGTAGGTGAGTAATGATGCTGTCCAGACTGCTGCGAGCAGGAGAAACTCTCAGGAGACTGTCAGACTTATGATAGAGCTCATTCTGTTTGACTTATTATTATTTATTTTTTTAAAGGACGAGTTGATTTAGTATCAAACAATCTGTTATGACATTAATTTACATGTTGTTTCAAATCTGTACGATCGACCTTCTTCAAAGAAATGGTCTGAACAATGTTCACTCTGTTCTTAAAAAAAAATATATATATATTTGTCAGGGAACATTTGACATTGCTCGATCTTTCCCTTTCTTACTTGTAATGAACAATATGGTCTGTGCAATACAAAAGTATAGTGCTTTATTTTCACTGTATACGAAATGTTGTTACCATGGCAGCAGATCATAACAGATTTTGGTAGATTTTTGTCCTGATTTTGTTCAGATTCCAAACTGGTAATTTGCACTGTGATGAGTAAAACATAAATGAGAGGAATACATGACAGAAAGAGGCAAAATATGCTTTGTTAACTCCAAAGCTGATACATTTGTGATGCTGCCTTGTGTGTATGATTGATCAGATAGTAACAATCACACTTTTTCTGTAATAAGTTTGACCAAGATTTTGGTAAATATGGTGAAAAAATATGATTGTTGCTTGCCAGTGCAAAACACACCTCCACAAGATACTGTGGGAGGTTTCCAGGGCCTTTCTATGCCATTCTGTTTGCTTGAGTGTTGTTGCTGTGCATTGCTAAAGTTTTGATTGTTGGTGCAAAAGAGTCAAATTCTCTGATATTCTGCTTTCTAGTGTTTTGGGATTTTTACTATTTAATTTAATTTAATTTAATTTAATTTAATTTAATTTAATTTAATTTAATTTAATTTAATTTAATTTAATTTAATTTAATTTAATTTAAATTTTAAATTTTAAATTTTAAATTTTAAATTTTAAATTTTAAAATTTAAATTTTTATTTGTAAATTTTTATTTTTAATTTTTGTTTTTTGTTTTTTGTTTTTTAATTCTTGTGCCTGTTTATTGTCTGCCAGGTAAAATTAGCAAGCTTTTCTTGAGGATGCCCTATTGGGGAAGAAAAGAAAGAAAGAAAGAAAGAAAGAAAGAAAGAAAGAAAGAAAGAAAGAAAGAAAGAAAGAAAGAAAGAAAGAAAGAATGAATGAATGAATCTCAAATGAGTTCTCGTCAATTTCTCAGTTGCTTCTCTCAGAAAGCAGTGAGACTGAAAGACTTTTGCTTAAGTCTCAGCATTTTCTCCTGACAAATAGACTTTAGAAATCTCACGATTCAGAAGATGTCAATAATATCTCAATTGCCCTCAGATTTGCCCCGATATCAAAATCATCAATCAAAAGATAGAGATTTAAGTTTCCAAGACCAAATTATCTGAGCTATGTGATCCACATTATTTATCTCGCTACTCTTACTATATATCAGCAATTGACTTATTTGTGTCTATTTTAGTTTCTTATTGGGAATTTCTGAAACAAAGTTAAGTTAATGCTTAAATGATTTATGACTGAGAGTTTCTTTAAATCTCCAGAGCTATGACAGAGCAACATTTCAGGAATTGGATTAGCTCTGGGGTGGTGTATGGCCTTCTTTAGCATAGGACTGTTAAACTGGAAGACATAAAAGCAAGCTTTCTCTGCATTCTGTCATTATCATTATGTTCCGATGTAATATTAATGACCAAGAACGTATTATACTTGCCATAATTAAAAACGTCTCATTTGTGCCTGTTGTAGGATGAGTCAGATTATAGGATGAATCATCTTTTCTGACGATGTGACCTGGAAAGGTTGCATTTTTCTTTCTGCTTGACATACATAAGTTGCTTTCCTTCCTTATCAGTGTCTTGAGAATCTGTATGCAAAGGGACCGAAAGCCCGAGAAAGTCTCAACGGTGGCGATGTTCCAGTAAATTAGCTCCAGGGAAACTCAGAAGGGAGCGGGTAAAGCCAGGCATCATTAGCAGAAAGCGTGCTTGGTAAGCTCCTTTCCCCAAAGATGATGCCCATGTGCAAAAATTCCCTCTTGCGCAATTGGACCTGTTGGTGTCTAATTATCAAGAGTGGTGAATGATCTATTCCTAGCCTTCAGCGAACTTCAAGAAGCAAATGAACATCGACTGCAGGAACATACGCCATTAAGGATAGCCAATGTAGAGGTTTGTTCAGTGTTGTAGAAAATTGCCCTACTGTTGCACCATTGTGCCAGCACTGAAGAGACATGTATACATGAATGCTAGAAGGATTTATCCAGTAATTATTTCCACTCCTGCCAACATATGCAAGGAAGAAAAGCAGTCGATGCTCATTATTAGATTATTTAATGCCTAATTTTGTATTAATATTGTCATCTGTTTTCTACAAATGTCATGGAAGCTGGAAACGTGGCACACACTCAAGACATTTCAACTGGCAACGTTGCCCGATACAATACCCATTGTTCCCTGTTGTTTTGCAGGGGAGCACTGGTCTCTAAGGAGAATGAAGAGCCAGACGTGCTCCTTTAGGAGCCTGTGAGATCTGTGTTTTTCTCTCACTGTGATGGAAAGTGATCAAGGCAACAGGTCCCAGGAGAGGTAACGTCTAGTGATGGTCACATCCTCGACAGGATCTCTCGCTGCTGAGGAAACATGTTTAGGACGTGTGCTCTTATTAACAGTGTAACTGAAAACTGGGATGTCTGATGCCCAGTATTTCTGGGTGTTTGCGCCAATAGAGCCTGTGCCAGCTGTTTACATATGCAAATCACTGATGCAGCAGAGGAAACCATGAATAATAACTTAGTTTTTAACATTTTGTATTTTTTGTAATTTTTTATATTTTTGCACTTTTTTTCTGGATCTCTAGAGCAAGATCTAAATATGCAATTTGGAAAAAAAAACTGCTAACCTTAAGTATTAAACTTTGGCATCTCATGTTCTTGGCACAAATATACTTTTTGTAATTGTTTATTTTTTTATTATTTTTGTTTTAATTTGTTAATAGAGTCCATAATATTATCAAGACTTAGGAGAGGCCTTTAAATAAAAACTAGTGGAATACCTGAAAATACACTAGCAACCACAGGTACACCCTTTATTTATGTATGTATGAATGTACATTATGTATTTAACTTATGGATTTTCATTTATGGTGAACAAATTTAGAGTGAAGTGACATGTTATTGCTTGTATGACACATTTTTGTATAAACTGTGAAACAACTAATGGGCAATTGTTTCCGAAGTACAGTGTTAATTGAATATGTATTGTACAAAATATTATACAAAACTACTGAATATGTTGAAACTATACTGAACAAATCAGAATCGAGCATTTTAGATAGCCATGCAGTTTTTTTAGTACTTCAATAGCCCAAAATAATGCAAGGATATTGCATGTTGCATACAAAGACATCATGATTGTGTGTGTTTGTGTGTGTTTTCTATAGCAGAGATGGTCTTTTTGAACTCAGATTTATTTATTTGAACAATATGTTACTGTTTTTAGTTATAGATTTTTAAATATATGCATCATAGTAAATTCTGTGTACATACTGCAAACATCAGCCATCTGTATAGAGCACATGTTCCATGATGGAACATGTTGCTCCTTTCAGTTTGAGCTGGTTAGGACACTCCCCAAGAGATGATTATCATGGAGCATGAGCAGTTCTTATTTAGAACAGCATTGTTAAAGTACTGCTGTAGGGAAATATCCATGGGCTTAGTCAAAGAACTACATATTTCAAGTCATCTGATGGAAGGGGGAAAAGTGCATCAGCAGCGCAGGGAGGATGAGGACGATGGACAAATATGCCCACCATATCCATTGCGGCTCAATCACTACTCTGCTTTTAAAGCATCTCTGACAGTAAAAGGTCTAACTTGCCTCAGGCTCCACCAAGGGACAGCTTTTTTAACGTTTTATGTTTCACTTGCATTAGGCTCTTACTCTTGGGTGCTTTTGGATAAATCACATATTTCTACAATCCCACAATATTTCATCCCTCATGCTACACAGCCTCGATTTCCAGGTGATCTGGGCCAAATGTATTGCCAAACGAACAGGGATAAGCATTCGAATGGGTTGACAAATTAAATCACATTTCTGTGTTTGACAGAAGACAGTTTGTGGATCATATAGTAAAATGCTTCATTAAATGAAACACTATGCGAAGAACTGGTCCAGATAGAAACTTTTAACACGCATAAGAGTGACACAAATTGAAATGAATGTAGAATCAAACCCAAAGACTGTAAAAGCAGGCTCATGCCAGCAATGATGCCTTGTGTCATTCTGATAAAACATCTCTAAATGACTGTTTGAAGAGGTGCTGTTTCATATGTGTGTGGGATTTGGCAGGTTCACTACTCTTGCCCTGTTAGTCATACTGTGGGCGCACTTTATTTGCCTTTATGAAAATGAACAAAATACTCTAAGATCTTATTTTCACCTAGTACCAAGGTGATTTTTTTTAAACATGGTCAACAATTTTTTTTTTTATTCTCAGAGATGGCTAGGTCAGCTTTTTCATTATTTGTATGAAAATGCTTTTACATGCACAGTCACGTACTGGACTTTTTTATGCAGGAAAGGTCAGGCCCGATATGTGTGGTCACCCAGGGTCTCAACATACCCAACATTCATTCTAGTGAATTGTACTGTGGTGTCATCCAGTGGTTAGCCATTAGTAAACGTGGAAAGGACAGACTGGAGCGTTGTGCACACATGAACAGGCAGAGAGGATGTTTAGACACGGTGATCATCAAATAAGAGTCATATTAAAGCTTGATTTGCTGCCCATGAGCCTTTTCCGTTGAAGGGGAAAGTTATGAAATAAGCATAAATATATATATATATATATATAATATATCTCTTACATAACTCATATGTGGTTATGAGTTATGTAAGGAATAAACTGCAGTCAAATGGTCATTATCATACAATTTATGATGTGATCAGGATCTTAATGGGATTTCTTTATGATTGTACATGATCCCTCCTTTTATTACATGACAAATAAAAAAACGGCTTCATTAATTTGAGTTGATATTGTTTAATTATAAGAGTAAAAAAAAGTCAGATGCAGAGTGAGACCACAATATGCCCAGATTAACAATGAGAATAAAGTATTCCAGAGTAATGCATTTTTACACTTCCATTTATATAAAGATTTTGCATGTTGCAAGTCTTTAAACTAAGTTTATTTGTATTTTTTATTTTTGTAATTATTGATGAAAGGGTAAAATGCACCAATAACAACACAACTTAATCTTCCAGCATAAGCAATTTACTGCATAATCAAAAATAAGTATAATAATGAAGCCTGACAAAATTGTCAGAGGATCTTCCCTTGGGTGCAATGATGTTTTACATTACATGAAACAGATCAATACTAGGTCTGGCAGTGAGAGCAGAGAAGAAAACCTCAGTCCTGCATTACCACTTAAACAGACAGTCTCTGCAGACACTTATCTGCAAAAGCAGGGCAAACGTAGTCTTTCTAAACTCCTTGTGTCACAAAGATGTCTATATGCTCTTAGCCCATCTTTTAAAGATTTACAACAATGTGTTGTTGCTTTAATCAGGGAAGTGGCCCTTGCTTTGGTGACTCATAGATTTGGGTTCTGTGATCATCTTGTAGTGGGAATGTTTGGGTTGTGTCAGACTTTCTGTCAGGAAATTTAGTCGAGAAACATCGAGCCTCAAAGGGCCCACCTCCCTGAAGACATCACAGAAGAGTGGCAAGTCTTGGGCTGAACAAAAGTAGGTCGTTAAAGTAGATTACTGCAGTAAATCAAAGTGTGGAGCATCCTGTTAATTGAACACTGCTCGTTTGTTTTGTTCTAGGAAAACAATTATGCGAAAGACAGCATTATCAAAATTACAAGGAACCTGTTATTCAAGCGTTATGAATCCTGTAACATGGTTGTAATGCCTTTAGAAGATGTATTTTTATAATGTTCAAATTGTTTTCCTTTAATGTTAATTTGTTGGTAAAGAGGCACATTTTAGGTAGGCCTACATTGTGTTGCTGCAACACCTACATTAATCATCAACAGAAGGTTTATGTTAAATTATTAATAGTTGGCTAGATTGGAATAGATTTTTGGTGCATATCTAAAACATGTTCTTTACAAGAATCAATGGTTCCATGCGGAACCTTTAATATCCATGAAACATTTCCATTGCACAAAAGGTTATTTAATGGAAAATGTTCTTCAGATTATTAAAATGTTCTTCACACTAAGAAAAAAGTTAAATGAAAATCACCTTTTAGAACCTTTATTTTTTAAGAGCTTATGCCAATTTTGCCTCCAGATGCTGCGTGATGCACAGTTTTCTTCCTTCTAGAACATTTCTACATTCTATACATTTCTACAAGTAGGCTACTTAATCGAAAACATAATAGTGGTTTATCCAAATATCCATTGACTGGAAACGAATGAAATTCCCTTTAGAGCAGCGACTCACACAAACAGGTCTGAACCGGTTTCATTCACGAAACATTTGTAAATAATTTTGAGAGTAAACTGTAAGGTCTTTTTTTCTTTTTCGATTTATTAAGTAGATTTGAACGTGTAAATAAATGTATCTGGCGAAACAAACACACAGGTTTTCAATTATGGTGGAATCATACTGTTGTTAGGCATCAGCCTACACAATTTGTATAATAAAATACACTTACCGCAACACCTTAACTTATAAAATGTAACCGAGAACATACTGATAATAGGCAAATATTTACTGTTGCAACTTAGTTCGAATGAAGCGTAAAATGCTTTGTGAGTGATGATTCAAACGAACCGCTACACCGAAACGAGCCGCTCGAACGAACCGATTCGCTAAAATGCATCGGATTTCCCAACGCTATGCCGAAATGCCGAAAGCGTCAGTGATATGCCAGAGCCCAAACCACGTGTTTTACGTAATGGAAAGGCAATATTTCAATTCAACCCCTCCTCCTCCTTGTCTATATCCAACACAGATCCAAGGCAAAGAGGAATACGTGCGAAATACTTTTCGGGAGGCAACGGGATCAGTAATGCACAGGTGAAACACCAAGCCGCACTCCAACCGCATCCTCAGCATCAGCATGAGTCCAGTGCTTTCACATTGATGAAAGCTCATGGATATTACTGACCAGCAGCAGCAGCAACAGCAGAAGCAACAGCAGCAGCAGGTCTTAGGAAGACTTCCCTGAGAAACACTGAGCTGATGCTGGAAATGTGCACTTTGCTCGGAGGTATCGCTGCTTTTAAATGGGATGCATCCCCTCCAGGCTTCTGATGCCGTGAACATCCATCCACCCTTGATTTGAGTGATGAACTAACAGGGAACGCAAAGATCCGCCGTGTCTTTCACGTTAGTTTATAACGAGCTGCACGTTCCCCCTCTGCAGCACATGCAATTTATAGAGTATCTATTTTTATGACCGACCAACCTTTATTACTAAGAAGAATACCTTTGTTTTGCCAGGTCTAAAGAGAATATTTTACCTCCTGCATGAAGACGCTTGGATAGTAATACATATTTTTCTATGATACTACTGGAAAACTGAGCATCCCATTGTATTCCTATTATTATGCAATCGCAGGGAGCTGTGCTTTATCAGGGTGTCTAAGCTGTTGGATCGCTCCTCGCCCAAATCAATGTGGTTTCTTTGGAACATTTTCAGCAAAGGAACGCATATGCTGCAGTGTCTTTGTGGCAAGAGTCTTAAGAAGAACAAGAACCCAAGTGGTAAGAGCCATTGCGTCTTCTTCCCCTCTGTGTGTTCTGATCTGCAGTCAAATTTGTGCAGCAAGTCAGTGAATGCAGGCAAGCTGAGGATAACTTGAGCTCTAGTGGTGAGCCCAAACACAGATATTACAGCCGAAGGCATTAACATTCAACTTTTTTTCAACTAAATCCCACAGGTATGCAGTGTTAAGACCGGTCGAACTGTCTTACTCGGGCCGTATTTGTGTGAAACAGGCTTTTGGGTTCATTTCAGGGATGCTGCAGCATCCTTCTCAGTCCTGCATCACTTAAAGTGATGCTGCTCTCTGGCTCTCCTGTGCAGCATTTATTCTTACGTGATTATGTGCAGTGCAAAAACCTCATGCCATTTGTCTCTTTCTCTTCATTAGGAGATCATTAGCTTGAAGTTTATTCAGCTACCCTGTTGTTTCTCAACAAGATGGATACAGTTCAGTTTGTTCGACACACATTCCCCAAAACAAATCACAACAAGGCAGCCTGCAGGGCACATTTGCGCAGTTTTAATGTAACAAAGCTGTTGACAAATACGGACACAAAGGAAAACTGTGCAGAGCGTGAGGGGACGGGTGGGAGTCCTAAGTTGATGTTGACACCTTCTTTCCTAGACGTTGACACTGCAGCGTAGTAGATCATAGCAGTTTTCCCATGCTGACATGACACATTTTTCCATTGTAGTTTAATGGATGCTCTGTCATTCTTGATACTGTAATTGCTTTTATTATAGTACTGTAGCACATCATTGTATATTCCAAAAGCATCATTGTGCAGTGATAACGTTTGACAAGTTTCATCTACCAACTTTTGAGAACAATTTTTTGGCTTTTTGATAAAAAAGACCTAACAATGTGTAAAATATCACGTATTAATTGATTCGATTAAATCCTGCAGACATTTTAATGGTTACACAGATAAGTAAAGAGCAAATTTATCAAGCAAATCTCTATTCGAATGAAAGCTGTTACTGTAAAATACAGTTTAGGACTAAAGTTTAATCACAGCCACCAGTGATTGTCTCTCTCTAGCAGTAATGTCCAGGGTGACGTGTTCGTAGTGAAATGAAACCATCATTTTCTTTACTCTGTCAGTGATTAGAAGTAGCAAAGCGTGAGGTTTTTGATTAGTTTACCATGGCTATTACGGTCTTAGCTGCATAACATTAATGAAGAGAGCAGAGTGCTGCCGGGGCCTGCTGGTTACAGTCTACAGCACACAGACTGTATTTTTAGAAACACAACATGCAGCAGGGATAGCATGAAGTGTAATCACTGTAGTTTAGTTGTGTTGTATTCAACATCTCAGTCATATCATTTAGCACCTTCTTATATGCAACGATCCCTTGATTATCCTGGTTCTTTTTTTAGGGAGAAGTCACAGGCAACGTTATTCCAGAGTTTTAAAGAGTGGTTTCAATGGCTGCCTTCTGTTCCAGCAGATGGCACTTTCAGATAGCCTTGTGTTGGCTAATGTTTTCCTGGCAGGGACAAAGTCTTGCACTTGGCAATGTGAATTGCAATGAAGGTTTGTGTTTGCTGATGCTGTAGGAGTGAGGTAAATACAGGTTGGTGCTCAACCTGCTGGAATCTGTGTGGCGTTACAGAACTTTCTCCCTCGGGATGCAAGTGAAGGGCCGCATATAACCTTTCATTCATGAATGCCTGTAATGGCTGCAGCTTAGTTTTTAGTTTATGAGTGTAGAAGACTCATAAGA
Source organism: Gymnocypris eckloni scoliostomus (assembly GCA_027564155.1). Classification (NCBI taxonomy): domain Eukaryota; kingdom Metazoa; phylum Chordata; class Actinopteri; order Cypriniformes; family Cyprinidae; genus Gymnocypris; species Gymnocypris eckloni. The sequence continues at coordinate 6,263,419 of CM050425.1, read as the reverse complement.
TTCACTTTCACATAGACAACCTGTTCTCAGATGGCATTTATTTATAGAAGAGTTTGTCATAATGCTGTTAGATTATTGTTCTGTGCAGAATTGGCAGACTGGATCCTGTTGTGACTTCTGGGGGTGAAATAATATTAAATGAGAGCGCTTACACACACACACACACGCACACACACACACACACACACACACACACACACACACACACACACACACACACACACACACACACACACACACACACACACACACACACACTTTCAAAGGAACATACATACACACATTAATTTAAGACTGTACCAACTACTGTGACTTTTAAAGGCATAGTTCACCCAGAAAATGAAAATAATAATAATACAAATTATCATACACCCTTAAGTCAATCCAAGAATCAAGACTGTTTGAGTTATCTTTAGTTTATGCATGAACAGCTTGCAGCAAAATTGCACCAAAACAATGTGTGTGTGTGTGTGTGTGTGTGTGTGTGTGTGTGTGTGTGTGAATAATGTGACATCCAGTTGCTGAATTAAACAGTATGATGCAATAGTCCATTTATCTGGCCGTTCCTCTTGTTTGTAACTCTGTTTATGGTGGGATGGATGTATTACGTCTCATTGTGTGGACTCTCACTGACTATCAGTACAATCTGAGATAGCGGTCCAGTCTTGCTGTAAGCCATCCTTTGTTTTTTTTGTTCTTTTGATCAAAGCTTCCACAAACCCCAAATTGTCTGCTACCAACTAATCCACTGTGGTCAAAACAGCGGCAGTAATAACTCATAATGGAAATTTCATGTTTGTCAGGGTCGTTTCATTCTCCATTTAAAATAAAATATGTGGCTCATAGGGGAAGCACAAGAATAACATTATAAACACTATCCTTGTCACATATACAATGAGTGAATATTTTGATTTAAGGTAAACGGTATTTTGGAAGTTCTTACCTCTGTAGAATTTGCATTTATGATGTTAGGGGGTTGTGGGTGATTGCATGAGCATGACTAAGTAGTTGCTAAGATGTTATAAGTGATTTTTGTTTGTTGCTATGTGGTTACTACTGCTGAGTAGAGGGTGGTTGCTTAGGTATTGCTGCAATAGTCCATGCCCGTGTTTCTATAATTGCTTGTTCCAAAGATATGACTTGGGCCCGCCCTTTAATTCATATGTGATGTGATAGAAGCTGAAGTCTTCAGTGTCATATGAAAAAAATATTCTAATGCTGATTTGGTGTACAAGAAACATTACTTATTCATGTCAATGTTGAAAACAGTTGTGCTACAAAATAGCTTTGTGGAAACTACTTTTTTGAAACCCTTTGAGTAATACAAAGTTGGAAAAAACGTAATTTATGTTAAATAGAGATATTTTGTAACATTATAGATGTCTTTACTGTCACTTTTGATCAATTTAATGCATCCTTGCTGAATAAAAATATTATTTCCTAAAAAAAATTACTGACCCCAAATGCTTGAACAGTAGTGATTTACAGCAGGGCTCCTCATATCTGGACCATTCCTGCAGAGTTTAGCTTTAACTCTAATCAAACACACCTGAGCATGCAATCAGAGTCTTTAAGGTCATTAGACAATCTCAGGTAGGTGAGTTTGATCAGGGTTGGAGCTAAACTCTGCAGCAGATTGGACCTCCAGGGAAAGATTTGAGGAACCTTGATTTATAGCATCTAATAATGCTTAACACCGTTTATAAACCGAGTGTTATGCAACATGTTTTCAGGTAAAAGTAATTTGTGTATACATACAGGTGCATCTCAATAAATTAGAATTTCGTTGAAAAGTTCATTTATTTCAGTAATTTAACTCAAATTGTGAAAATTGTGTATTAAATAAATTCAATGCACACAGACTGAAGTAGTTTAAGTCTTTGGTTCTTTTAATTGTGATGATTTTGGCTCACATTTAACAAAAACCCACCAATTCACCATCTCAACAAATACTTCATAAGACCAATAAAAAAAAAGAGTTTTTAGTGAATTGTTGGCCTTCTGTTAATTCACTTTATATGCACTCAATACTTGTTAGGGGCTCCTTTTGTTTTATACCTCCTCTTGTGGTATGGAAGCCCAGGTTTCTTTGACAGTGGCCTTCATTTTCTGGTCTCTTGTTTCTCATTTTTCTCTTGACAATACCCCATAGATTCTCTATGGGGTTCAGGTCTGGTGAGTTTGCTGGCCAGTCAAGCACACCAACACCATGGTCATTTAACCAACTTTTGGTGCTTTTGGCAGTGTGGGCAGGTGCCAAATCCTGCTGGAAAATGAAATCAGCATCTTTAAAAAGCTGGTCAGCAGAAGGAAGCGTGAAGTGCTCCAAAATGTCTTGGTAAATGGGTGCAGTGACGTTGGTTTTTAAAAAACACAATGGACCAACACCAGCAGATGACATTGCACCCCAAATCATCACAGACTGTGGAAACTTAACACTGGACCTCAAGCAACTTGGGCTATGAGCTTCTCCACCCTTCCTCCAGACTCTAGGACCTTGGTTTCCAAATGAAATACAAAACTTGATCTCATCTGAAAAGAGAACTTTGGACCACTGGGCAACAGTCCAGTTCTTCCTCTCCTTAGCCCAGGTAAGACGCCTCTGACGACAACTGTATAAATTCCTTGCCACGTCTGTGTGTGGTGGCTCTTGATGTCTTGACCCCATCCTCAGTCCATTCTTTGTGAAGTTCAACCAAATTCTTGAATCGATTTTACTTGACAATCCTCATAAGGCTGTGGTTCTCTCAGTTGGTTGTGCATCTTTTTCTTACACACTTTTTCCTTCCACTCAACTTCCTGTTAACATGCTTGGATATAGCACTCTGTGAACAGCCAGCTTCTTTGGCAATCAATGTTTGTGGCTTACCCTCCTTGTGAAGGGTGTCAATGATTGTCTTCTGGACAACTGTCAGATCAGCAGTCTTCCCCATGATTGTGTAGCCTAGTGAACCAAACTGAGAGACCATTTTGAAGGCTACCAATCAAGGAAACCTTTGCAGGTGTTTTGAGTTGATTAGCTGATTTGTTGAGATAGTCAATTGGTGGGTTTTTGTTATAGACAAATAAAATATTGTTTGTTTTTGTTATAGACAAAATATATTGTTATATATATGTTCTCGTTTATAGACTTAAACTACTGCAGTCTGTATGCAATGAATTTATTTAATACACGACTTCCACAATTTGAGTTGAATTACTGAAATAAATGAACCTTTCCACGACATTCTATTTATTGAGATGCACCTGTACTTAAAATGAAAGTACTGAACATATATTATGTATAATAAACTGTAGATGTAGTGGGTCTTTGGACCAATAAGATTTAACTGTGGGTTGGGCTGTACAGCTCAGCGCTGCAGAAGTAGAAACCAGGTACCTTTTACTTGTTGTCTTCATGTCTAGTTTGGACTCAGATTTACATGCAAGGGATCACTTGTAGTTGTATTTTATTTTCTATCTGTTTGGACACAACATAGTATAAATATGATTACCTTGATAGTCCACTTACCTTGTTTCAACCACTGTGCTTATTGTCGTATAACTCTGTCTGAGCATTTATAATTTTTTTGACTCTGTGTAGTTTGAATGGCTAAGAAATGTGCTAATACCTTGAGTTGCTATTTCCATGTTAGCTCAAATCTTGAGTCACATCCTACAAATACTGGCTAGAGAGCACTTTTTTATGCTTTTCTGTACATCCAGCTAAATTACAAGCAAAATCAAATCTAGGCTTCTGCTGTAATCGATACTTTTCACTTCGGCTGCCAATCTGACCCTCATCCACATAACTATCTTTTTCTTGCAGTGATGTCCAGTGCAGGTAAAGGTGCCCTTGAATGTCTAGATGCTCTGCAGTGCTGCCATTAGTGCACTTTAAAAATTACAATCCTGTTTACAAAACTTAGCTTGTGCTGCCTTATCTGCCAAGGCCTCTGCTTTTTCTCTTAACATATGACACCCTGTTATCACATGCTCCTAAATGTTCACAAAATAATTATTTCACTGCAATTTGCTGCAGTGAATTTCTGAAGTGCATTTCAAAGTATTGTATTTGTGTAGTAGGCTATTTTGTGTATGTTAGTACTTGTTTTTTAGCTTCCTAATGCTTTCCTTTGTGATTCCCTCTCAACAGACTAACTATCTAACTATCTCTTGCCTGTTACGTTAATCAGGGACTCTTGACTAGGTTAAAGGGGGTGTCACTGACGAGTGACTAGAGGGCTTTAGTGGTATGGATGCTGTCAAATGGCCTGTTCGTGGTATTTACACTGACAGTGATTTACAGCAACAAAGTGACCAGACGTCATTCATTTTCAGTGACAGATTTGAGGCGACATATGTGACCATTGGCAAGGCACCATAGTTGGGCAGAGTTCAACTTTATGCAAATGCACAGCAATGCAACGTGTCAGCTAGCGATGTGACTGAGCAATATGCAACAGTTGGATACTGCAGTTGTGGTGGAATACTTATTAGCAACAAACAATACAGCAACTTGCCAACAATGCTTCTAATCTAACGGCATTTTTAGTAGTGTGACAGTAACTCAAAACAATTTGTGCATGGTAGTTGTTGTTTTTCTTACTAGCATGACAAAATACTGTATTGCTTTATTTGTTACACTGTATTCTACACAAGTGAGCTAAGGAAATAATCAGAAACAATCTTGAATGTTCTCTCTCAAGTGTTGTTGGGAAGTCTGATTCATATTAGTGAATTGATTTGTTCATTTCAACTAAATGGGGAAAGTACCTTTCTGAGTCACCAGTTTTTATTAGAAAAATAAAGGAAACTTGAGCAATTAGGCACTGCTTTGTATTATGAGTAGCTTGGAAAGCTCAAGTTTCAAAGTAGTTTCCTCTCAATTTAGATCAATGCAGTGGAATATGATATCAGAAGCACAGATCCGTATAGCCATTTAATTCATTTATTAAGTCTATTTAACGTCTATTGTGCAGAAATTCTCCTGGCATAAACTGTGTTTGATTTAGAAGACTTCCTAAACATCTTGTTACACTATTCGTGGACTTTGCTTCTTAGTAGTGGAATCCTGACGGTCCTATTTTAGTGGTCATCTTGGTGATGCTTCCAGTAGCTTTTCTCTAGTTATCACACACAGCTACAATACTTTAATGAGAGAAAAAAAGAAATCTTAACAAGTGTTTGTGTTTGCTAAGATAATGTTTTAGAGAAGACTTTGTGTAGCCATGTCAAATCACTCAAATCAAATCACTTTTATTGTCACATCACCAACAGCACGTGTGTGTGGTGAGTGAAAAGCTTGGTCTTTGTATAAGCCCTTTATATATTACATGTGGCAGATTATTTACTTTTTTGTCAGCATTATAGAGTAAATCCAGCTACAATAAATCATCTCTGTATTTTGATGCAAATTTTGTAAATTATACCCTGAACTTTACAAGTTCATCATATGTAGACAAAGTACTGTACATGAGGTGATTCCCAATTTTTTTTATTCTGTAGTATGCTTTTTTTTAATGAACAGTCATTATAATAGCTTTAAATAAATAACCTTCTATACACCTATAACCAGGTTAAATGTCATATTGCATTTAATGGTTGTGAGGGATAAACTTACAGTCTTTACAATGGCATGCACTGTATAAAGGTCCTAGATCACGTAAAACTATTTTAAGGAGTTTTTGTCTGCTGTAAGTTTTTTTCAGTTTCATCCAGCTGAATAATTGGTATGTTGTTAAACAACAGTACAATCCATTGATCACACTGTACTCCTATCCCTCAGCCTTGTTTTCATTCCTATCAGAATTTATATAACGCCACAAGGTCTATTGTGGTCTATTGTGTCTCTTTAATTACTTTTCCCATTTTTTTAAGAGCAATAGAATATAAAATTGGCCAATATCTCACTATTTTGGTCTGGTCTCCTACCTATACTGGCTGCTAGCTTATTTCTTTTTAGCAAGTCCAAGTTTTGCCCAAATGTTTCTCTTAAAACTGAAAACTCTCATTATCATCCCACACCGTGTGGAACAATCCACACCACCACACATTAAAGTGAAGGTCACGATCGTATCATGTGATGAAGACGATTCATTTTTCAACATTTCAAGTAGTCAATTGCCTCTAAATGAAGAATCACCCAGGAAACATTGTAGACAGTGAGTATGTCGTAATTGGAAAAGCACAGCTGGGTTTCTTCTCATAGTGGCACAATGAATCCTGTTCTCACTGTTCATCACTCTCCCAAACTACTGGCCCTTAAACTGTTTCCTTTTCTGTCGTTCATAGCCATGTCAGCATTGTTTTTCTATTAGTAAACTAGTGGTTTCTGCTATTTCAAATGTTTCTTTTTCTTTTAGTCATAGCCTTGTCAGCATCATCTCTTTGTTAGTGAATGTCTTTCCTGCTCACTTTGCACTAAGGGGTAAAAATATCTTGCTGGGTTGTGTAATATCTGAATATTGCTGAAGTATATTTGCTTCATACAATTCTCATGTTTGTGCAGAAAACATTGTTGCTGTTGGAGTAATATTTGAAATCTACTATATTGCAAAACGTACTACTAATTAGAATAGAGCTAAACAAATATTATACAGTGTCTTCTTTTGTCACGATGACAACAGCAGTTTTAAGTCCATTGTGTCAATGTAGTGAAACGTTAGCGGTGGTTGTTGTACGACTAAAAGTCCTACTTTTTGAGCTATTTAGCTAAAACAGCCCAGAGTTGTCTGATGTAACTGATTGCTGCATTTGCAGCATGCTGCAGGGTTAAAGAGTTGTTCTTAGTCTCCAAAAGTGCTTCTTCCACTCAAAGCTGTGTTTGCCGATAATATTCATGGCCTGTCTCACGTTTCTCTCTGGCCCCATTAATTGGAATAAACTTTACATATAGAGCAGTCCAATTAAAACAAAGCCAGACCATGGCCCTTCTGCAACGCATTAGACGCAGTGGACATTTACATAAAGCTGCCATCAAGTTGCTCCTGTGGCTCCATGCTGCAGCGCCACACGGCACAGCAAAGCAGGCAGAGTTTGATTGCTCTTGGCCGGTTGCCCTGGAAGGTGGCATTAGCCTTGATACCCTCAGAGGACAAAGCAAGTGCTCTCTGTACTTGCATCCATCAGTGTTCAAGGGTTAAACAACAGTCTGGATTAGTATGTGTGCCATTGTCTATATATCATAAGTGCAACATGTGGGATCATAAGTTAACATCGTACTTTTATGTGGATTAAAATACCTCTCTCTCTTAGTTTATAAGCAATCTTCAGATTTTAATATTTTCTTTGGCACAAGAAGTTTCTATGAAATAATTATTCAGCAGAAAGCTTCACACGAATTACCAGTGACTTTATTAAGACCTAAAACATAATCTAACTGTTTACATTTTGATTATTACTTTACGGAATAATACATTTTGCAAATGCATTACAAATAGCTCTCGAGTTAAATGGTGTTAAAATATTAATTTATTGCAGTATTTACGTTAAATTTAGCAAGGCTGTAATTTAGATTACATCAATGTTTTTGCTTTAGTTCCAAGTATCGTTAAGGTTTCCAGAAGACATAAATCTGTTGTAGTTTTATTGAATGCATTCAATTTGCTGTTACTTATCAGTCGTGATATTTCCCCTTTCACTATTAAGCTATCAAATGTATTTCATCAGGAGGTATTGCTCTAGAGTCATATTTAACAATATAATTTCAAGGATAAATGATCTGTGAAAGTCGCCTTTATTCTGTCTGCTGAGATTCTGTGATGCATTCTCATCACATGCAGCAGGAATAAATCATCGTCATTGCATGCACATACACTGTAAAAAGTGATAAGTTGACTTAACTTAAAAAAATCGAGGAAAACCTTTGCCTTTAAATGATTAAGTAAATAATAATAATACAAAAATATGTTTAGTGAATTGTCAAGTTCATTTAACTTTTTAAAACATTATTATTTACTTAAAGGGGTCATATGATGTGATTTCAAGTTTTGCTTTCTTTTTGGAGTGTTACAAGCTGATTGTGCATATATAAGATCCCTGAAGTTGCAAAGACTCAAAACCAATGAGATATTCTTTATCAAAGTTAAGATTCTGCCATGCCCCCCTAAAACGGCTCATTCAAACACGCGCCCACATGTCTACGTCACGATGTGGAAATATGTGCGGTTTCAGTAACCGCAGTAGTGTTGATGCAGCCCAGGGAGAAGCTGTGTGTTTCTGTGTTTCTTTTTTTGGTCTTCCGAGAGTAGATTAATTTAGGAATCATTAAGATTACTTACAAAAGAACAGCATATCCCAGATGTTATCACAATGCATTTTATGAATGACCATTTCGTGAACCTAGGAGAAGAGGTAATTCTGACTTTGCTATGACAATCTGGCACTTCTGAATCAGCGTCTGTGCGTTTTGTAATTAGTTTAAATATTTACTATTGACTGTTCAAATGCAGATTTTTGCATGCGTGTGTGCATGCGTGTGGGAGAGAGAGAGACAGGGTCACATCTCAGCACATCAGCTAACTTAATCGCGGCTTGTGTGTGTGTGTGTGTGTGTGAGAGAGAGAGAGAGAGAGAGAGAGAGACGGTCACATCACAGCGGAGTGTACAGTGCGTCAGAAATAATCTTAATCGTGGTTTGTGTGCTATCACATAAGAGCATCATCACTGTGTCTGTCATGTGACTCTGTTCCTCTTTCGGGCTTGAGCTGAGGGTAAAACTAAGGACATTATGAACTGTATTTACATTTATTTTGAAAGCTGAAGCTCGCAATTATGGAAAGGGCCGTTACAATTCCGACGCAGCTTGTGGTGTTTGGCCAATCAAAATGCTCTGGTTCAGTTGGCCAATCAGAGCAGACTGCGCTTGTCAGAAGGAGAAACTTTTTAGAAAACAAAGCATTCGAGAGAGGCGGGGCATAGTACATACTACAATAATGTACAGTATTTGAAAAATATTTCAAAATTCAAAAAATGAGTTTTTTGAACATTAAAACATGACAACATATTCTGTTACATCAAATACACAAAATAATGCCCTTTAATCATTTTAAGGCAACAGGTTTCCTCAATTTTTTAAGTTAAGTCAACTTAGGACTTTTTATATATCGCAACTCTAAGAAAGGTGTGCTCAACTTTTTTTTTTTTATGTTGTCAAAAATGATCCCCACTGATTAAAGTGGATCGTTTTTACATGGCTTGTAACAGCATGTTTCAGACTGCCTCAATAAATCATGTGGCAATTTAGAAGGTCCCAGGTTCCCAGTACTAGTGTTTCTGCAGTCTTTCATGTCCTGGGCTACTGTAGTGGGATAGGGAATTATGCAGTTGAACCTGTCTCTGTTTTACCCACGACACATCTCAGCCCTATTTCAGCTCTGGAGTCCAGGTCATGTGACTGAGCATGAGCTCCAGTCATTATCCGGTACAGTGCTCTGATTTTTGTGCACACCAAGCTTCTTCATGCTCCAGGATATGGATTCATATAAAGCAATAGGCTTTCGCTCAGAATAACACAGATCACACTTTATGATAGAGAATCAAATTAAAATGAATGATACGAACAAGAAATGTTTTGTCACACAATGATTCTGTGATTGTGACCGTGTTTGTGCTCTGAGATGCTGCAGTAAGCAGGGTTGTGTGTCATTCAGAACTAAACTGAGAATGCCTTTTAAATACTATTTTCATTCAATTTGAACGGAGGAAGCACACAAAATGGAGATCTGTAATTATAATTTAAAGAAAAATTTAAATAGAATAAAACTGATTAAATTTTTGGTATAAATGACCTGTAAACATTTTAGGGTGCATTTACAGAAATATTAGATTATGTATTTTATATATTGCAGTATACTATATCATTTGTTTCATTCATTTTATGAAATTGTATGGATCATGAAAAACACAAAATTTTAAGGATGCACAATATATTGTCACCATATTAGTTACTGGCCATTGTTACACCTTTTTAAATTTTAGATATTTAATTTTGTATCCTATTTCCTCTATTTTTCTATTTAGATAATCTTTCCTGTCATGTAACATGCATTAATGTTAATCTTTAAAAGCAATAATAATTTAAAAACAATGTCCAACATCCTGAACATCCATATTTTTAATCTTAAAAATACATTATAATGTTGTTATACCTTATTTCATGTAAAATAGGTAAAATAACTGATTTTAGTGTTTTCTGTTTAATTTTATTTATTTTATAAAAAAAAAATACAGCTATTTAAATATTTTTTTTCTCTACGTATCAGGGAACAAATAGGCAGAATTAGATTTTTAGCATGTTATTTAAGTGTTCTTGCAAATCATGTGTTAGACTATTCTTTTTTATGTTGAATTTCTCTGAATTCCAATTCGGTTGCAAATCATTCCAATGTACATATATTCAGGGCTGTAGCTGGGGTTTGCGGGGCCCCAGTGGAGGTACCAGTGGGCCCTGTTTGAAATAGTTTAATTTGTATGTTCGTTCTATTTATTTCTTTGTGCTATTTACACAATGTTTTAACCGAATAATCAAATGTAAAATATCACTGCATAGCCTTCGCTGTAAAAATTAAATATACAGTCAAACCAACATTTATTCAGACAACTTCAGCATTTCTCACATTATCACGGTTTATTTGCTATAGTTTAGAAAATGTTACTAAAATATGACAAGAACTTAGAGTTAAACTGTCAGAACAAATTCATCTTGATAATATCAGATAACTTTGATAGAAAGGTATGTAACGGATTGCAATCAACCAAAAAATTCAGACAACCGTTAGTATGAGAATATTTACACAACTATCAATACTTTGTTGACCAATTAGCAAGCAATGCTTCATTTATTTGAGTCTCTGGTGTAAAAAAGTCGCATTAGCAATTAAAGAAAAAACGCTTAAGCAAAACACGGTCAGGTCAAAGTGTCTGAATCATTTTCGGTCCCAATTTTTTGTATCAATTTTACTGGTCCACTGTATGAAGAATTTTTTGGGTAAAACATGTCAGTTTACTTTATTTTGCTTTACTCACTTACATAAATTAACTAATAGTGTCCTGCACCCACTAGTAAAAATATATAAATTAGATCTGGTATCTGAATAATTTTTAGTTTGACTGTGGATTAATTATTGTTTAAACTACAAAATAATTCAGTCAAGAGCAGTGATTCTTTCTTTCATTTTCTTGGATTAACATTAAAGACACTAACAGCAGCTTGTAAATTAGGCGCGGTCACTTTAAGAGACAATGCATCCAATATAATGATGCACATCCAATTTCTGTCTCAACTGATTACTTTCACGTAAGACATAACTGACAGTTATTTCGAGGCACTTTAAACTGCGATTTGTATTTGTTCGTTCAGGTGCAGGAGGACGCGAAGGAGAGCTCGGTTCGGTGTTGTTGTCCATGAGACGCGGCTCTCTGTGTATGCACTGAACACAGCGCGAATACTCATTTGAGCTTTTCCGCGCCTCGTGACAACACGCAGCAGTTTCCCGTCAACTTTCCTGAGCGTCTTTTTAGGTTGGCCTCAACCAATCGGTTGAGATCGCCGGGGGGCCCCCCTCAGCCGTGGGCCCCTATAATTGTCACCACCTTTCACCTCACTAGCGGCCCTGCATATATTTCCAATTCAACTTCCTGTGGGGTTAAAAGGGAGCTGTTTCCCCATGAAAGTAACAGAAATTGTCAAACATTTGTAATAATCCGTTTTCAAAAATGAAAATACTTCCCATTAATTTCATGTCAAGTAAGAAAATGTTCAGATAACATATTCAGCATGTTATGTTCAGTTACATATTCAGTAGTATCTGTAAAATGCTAAACAGTTTCATTAACCTGACCAGAGCAGATGCCTGATCAGATGCCTCAAATATGAGATTTATTTATTTATATATATATATATTTGGCTATTTCTTCATGCTTAATGGTTTGGTACATCATTTCCTTTGAAATGTAATTTGTGGTAATCACATTGACTGAATAGGTCCTGAATATATTTTTTACATCAGGCTTGTGTTTATTCAGGCCGCATGATAATAGAGTAATTTAGTTGCACATGGAGCTTGCACTTACATAACCATTCTTGGAAATAGTACATTTTATATTCTGATATAATTGAGCAAAGTTGAGCCATAGTAGTGGTGATGTAAACAGTCATGTGTGAGATTGACCTTTTTTCCCTCTACCAACATTCGAATAAGCTGGGAAAAAAAACTAAATCGGCACAGCGTAGACCTATACAACAGCTGTACTACGCTAACAGAAAAATATCCGTAGGTTGTATGATTTTTGTGTGTGAAAGACCTTATTTTTCCTTTTGTTGAAATGGTTGCTGCACCCTGTTGAAATCAAACAACTCCTCTGCACCAGCCAGATCTTTTCATCTGTCAGAAATGCTTACAGACTTTCCTCTTTCTCGGCAACCCGTCTGGGTTTTCTTATGTAGTCATCAATGTGAATCACCCGCAAAAATCTTGATAGTTACTCCTAACCATACGCCACATCTCTTGTGATACAGACAGCATTGATTTTGGAGTGACCCTCCCCCCACACTACATGCATTTGGCGATTTGCTTTCATTCTTAGGCCAGGCACTCAAACGCAGATGTGAATGTTTGAAAAAGTGCCCAAAATGTTGCTATGGCATGACAGTGGTTGACCTAAAAAAGAGAAAACTGAGTGTAGAAGACAGTTTACGCTAATGCCTGCTGTGGTGTCTGTCCCCTTGTGGTGAGAATGCAGCACATGCTTGTGTTGGAAAATCTGCGTTACATTTCAGAATGCAACATTGTGCGGAATCACATATTTATGTGAGCTCTGAAATTTGCGACGTGTTTTAGATATCTGACTGCTTTCAGTACATGATGTAAGCACGTGGTGGCACAAGTGCTGATCCAGATCCAGCGTGATGATGTTAACACATGCCTTGTGTTCAACGTCATCACGCTGAATCTGGATCAGCGCTTGCGCCACCACGTGCTTGCGCTTATGTTAGACACAGTAGAGACCAAAATGTGGAATAAAAGTTTTATTTTTGTTTTATTAAGTATTAGAATAAAGTATTCTCGTGGCTTTGTAAAATTACAGTTGACAGACTAAATAATCCAGAAAGGTACATGGATTATTAGGGATGCACCGATATGAAAATTTTGGCCGATAACCGATAATTCTTTATATTTGAAAGCCCATAACCGAAATATGTTGGCCGATAAATATATTTCCAAATTGTATATACTTTTTGAGAACCTGATTAAAAAAAGGTCTCATCATTAAAAGCTTCATCCCAAACACTTCAACATAAGCAGCCTAGTTTGAACAGTGTAAGTTTAAAAAAATATTTTACTCTCCCATAACCGAATTTCGCCATAAAGTCTCACAAATAAAATAAAATAATTCATAAATAATGCAAAGTCATTGGACATCATTACATGTGTAAAAAATCTAAATGCATGTGCCATGGATGAATAAAACGGAAGAGCCATCTGCATGGACAATAATTAAATTATATTAATTACTAAACCATATTGTTGATGAAAATAAAAGTGGTGGTTATTATTAATAATGCTTCAGTGATTTTGAAAAAGTAACAAATGAATAGGCTACCAATGTTTTAAATAGCAGCTGTTTGACCTGTGTGCGCTGTATGAAGCTGAATGAACAACTGGTAAACTGAAGCGCTTGTTATAGCGGGTTAATTAGGCTACATGAGAATCAGATATTTATAGAACATAAACATAATATTACAACTTATATATGCACAAAAATACAGAAATGCACTAGTTATTTTGAACTAAGTTATGCGCTAGTCAGATATGTAACTCGTGGACGCACACTTGTCTTCCCGTAACAACGCGCTGAAACACAGCAACTAAACCCAAAGAATTCACAACGTTTTATTATAATGATGTTCTCATTATAATGTTATATACATGACAGTCCCAATCATAGTTATTAGTTGCGCTGCTGTTTGAGCTGCGTGCGCTGAGCTAAAGATGATCACCGGCAAACTGAAGCGCTCTATTAACCAAACACATTCTATATGGGATAAAGCAGATATACAAAATAAACACAATATTACTATGTATAATTGCACAAAAGGCTGCAAATGCACAAGCGAACTTAACTTAACGTCATTTACAGTAATGTTCTTATTATAATTTTATGTAGCCTTTATGACAGACTTGCTCTGCACATGTTGAACATAAGTGTATTGTCCTTTTCAAAGTGATTCCAATCATATTTCAAGCATTTCAAAACAATCAATGGCGAACAGCGCACATCTGAAATATCTCTGAAGGAAATAATGCATTATTTATCGGCTTAAAGATATCGGCCACATTTTCTTATCGGGCCGATACCGATAATAGAAAAAAATGAGCATTTATCGTCCGATACCGATATGGGGGCCGATATATCATGCATCCCTTTGGATTATTTTACCAATCTTCCTTGCTACGTTTCTGGACATGGGAAGATTTAAGTGTTGCTGTTTATGGAGGGTCTAAAAGCTCTCAGATTCAAACAGAAACATCTTAGTTTGTGTTTCGACGATGAACGGAGGTCTTACGGGTTTGGAATGACATCAGGGTGAGGACTTAATGACATAATTTTGATCTTTGGGTGAACTAACCCTTTAAAACAGGTTCAGATCTTCAGGTGCAACCTAAGGTTTAGAGTCTTCATTTTTCAATGACACAATAGTGATTGGCTCTCAATTTTTCAGTTTCTATCCCAGATGTGTACATCACTATAGCACAAGTGTTATATGTGTTGTGGGCTGTACTTAGTACTGGGTTATGAAGGATGCAGCAGACTACCGTGACCTGACATACTTTTTTCAGGGGCTGCAATCCAAGTACAAGTTTTGGCTTTTTAAAACACAGAAAGTGTGCTTGGTTACACTACAGCTTTGGATATGGTTTAACAATTCTCCATCACTGGATGATCTTTTGATAACTAACATAATGCCATAATCAATAGAAAATGAACACACACACTTTTTAAAAATGATATTCCGCTTAATAGCTCAACCTTAATTGTGTCAGTGAATAAGACACAGACTTTTGTGTTGAATAGTCTACTGCATGCAAAAGTTGCATTAGCGTTTCAGGATTTCACCGCAGTGTGTCAAAGCATGTGTGCCAACTTCTAGGCTAAGGGCATTTTTTGTTTTTGTAGCATCGGTTTATTAGTTTCTGGTTGTAAACTGAATGTTATTTAATATATATTTTAACTCTAACCTTGCCTGTGGCTAGTGCTAGCTTTGCTTTGCTTGTGGTAGCTGTCAGGCTTTCCATGCGGGTGACTGTAGTGCTGTTTGGATTGCAAACAGTATGAATAACCTGTGAAAGCGAACAGTTGTCTCTCAGCTTGACTGTATGTGCGAGTAGAAGATTCTCTCTCTCTCTCTCTCTCTCTCTCTCTCTCTCTCTCTCTCTCTCTCTCTCTCTCTCTATCCTTCTCTTTTTCCAGCAGTCTACTCAGGGATCTGAGCTACTGGAGCTTGTGCTGTGTAATTTTTGCTGCAGTGCAGCTGACAGTATTGTAACACCGCCTCTCGCAGAATATGTCTGCCTTTTTGCTGCACTGCCTCCAAGCTGTGGAGTAACTCCAAACTGCTTTGTTTAAGAAAAATTGCATTAGTCTTCAAGTTTCGTATTCATCTATCATCATTGACATCCCCTGTGCTTTGTAGCCTTACGTTTACACTTAGATAGCTTTGTCAACATTTTATGCTGACCTTTAGGAAGTTATTATTCCCAGCATTATTGGCTCCTCAACTTATTTCACAATTAATTTTGTGTTGAGTAAATTCTTACTATCGTGAATTCCCTTGACATTTTTTTTCTTACGGTAATTGGTAATTCTACCGTTGCGTATGGCGTCATAGCACAGCTAATTGTAGGTTTATAGATAATTACTATTATTTAGAGGACTGTTAGTGTTTACTCATCTGCCCTAGGGCTAATTGAATACTTTTGCTAATAAGGATGCTTTCAAATAGAGAGGAGGAGGAGACTTCCGGAGAGAATGAGAGATGGTTGGAAAATGATTGAAGGTGACATTGAGCTTTGAAAGAACAGAAGAAAATTTAAAAGTTAAACTTGTTTTTCCAGGTCAAAAGGCAAAAGACCATAGAAATTGTATATACAATGGCAATTTGCATGCAACAGGGTCTAAATAATAATGTTGTTTAACTCCTAAAAGTATTAGCAATTTTGAAATTGTCTTGCAATCTTATTTGGTTTAGGTTGGTCATCATAAAAATTAACTTTTATCAAATACAGACTAGAAGTAAACAATAATTTGAATTCAATGTTTTTATTTGAATTATGTATACACTTTTTAATTTTAATGAAATAATTTGAAAATATAGATCCATAAATATCCCCACCCTTTTTAGATACAGGTGCAGCTGATCAAATACACAGAACAATGTGTAATAATCAATTATATAATACAGTGTTTTTCAAAGTGTGGACATTTTAAATTAGGATTTTGTAATAAAATCATCTGGTGATGTTGCACCATCAATGCCCTTCCTGTCAGTTTTTTGACAACAAATGTTTATCGTGGTTATCAGCGATATTACTATAAAGATGCAGACCCCTTTGGTGTCTACATAGTGACTTGCAGAGCTCTTACGTAAGCAACAGTATTTGGCGCATTGGGAGTTAGAATGGCTTAAATAAAACTGTACTCAGAAGGTACAAGCTCACCTTGTCAATAAGAGATGCACTGGACCCATGAAGGCCTCTGTCTGAACCCTGTAATTTTTTTGTTGAAACAGAGTTTTGTTGTAACTACAACGTTTGGGGAATGCTCAAAGAGACACTAATATTTTTGTACAGCTTTTCGCAGCCCTGAACAAGCGTTATGTTTCCATGGTGAGACTGCTATTACTGGAAATTGGCAACGTGGTCTGTTCTGACCTGTAAGAACAATATCAGGCACAGCATAATATCTAAGTGATAGAGATGTACTGTACTGCTAACACTTGACATTTCTCAAAAGTGTATCATTATTCGACAGCATATCAGTGTTTCTAGTGGGCCACCAGTGCCACAGAGCAGCTGTTTACCCCTGAAGAGACCATAAGAGCATGGTTGGCATTCACAAGCTCACTGCTGGCTGTTCAGCCCCGATGGTGAAGGTTGGTTGATGGTTGAGAGGGCTGGAAAATGGAAACCTCAGGGTTGATAAAGATTTTTGAGAAACGCATACGCGCTGCAATCAAACTTGATGTGCAGGGTAAGTGCAACCTGGTGTGCCTGCTGTTTTGTGTTGCTAATGACAGCTCTGTTCCGTCTTTTAATGCCCTAGTGTTATAAGTCGTAATGTAATTTAGACTAGTCAAAACTCCAATTAGATGTCTGTAATGCAATTTGACTAGCAATGGTTCACATTGATGCTATCTATAATGCAATTTTGATGCCAATTCCAGGTCAACAGATGCATAATTCAATTTTGAATAGTAAAAATCCCAGGCTCACATATCTAGAATAATATTTTTTACCAGTCATATGTCTACTTATGAGTTCCATTGGTTACTTTTAGATATATTTCTTATACGTTTTTTAAAGCAAATGTTTTGTTTAAACATTGTAATTAAAGAGCTCTACAGTTAAATTTTTATTATTTTTATTGGTAAAAATGCATACTAGTAATATTATAATTATGACTAACCAAATTGCATTGTATAAACTTTATTGCTTGTTTTGTTTTATTTGAGTAAATTATGCATTTTATTCTGTTAATTTAACTGATTAAAGTTATATTAAAAAATAATATAATAAAATCTATTTTTTTATGAATTGGTTTTCTTAGTTGAACGTAAACGACTTAACTTTTAAGGGAATGAACAAACAAATGTATAATCATATGGGCAACAGCCTTCAATATAGTGTAAAAGTGATTTAGAGAAACTGCTCTAGAGAATTGCTGTAAGTCAGAGAAGCAGTGTATGTCTGCCGAATTTCACACACCACAGCAGATATGCTGATCAAGCACGATTAAAATTTCAGAATCCGCAAACTAACTCTCTGCCGTTCTTTCTCTCTCTCTCTCTCTCTCTCTCTCTCTTGCTCGCTCACCAGGGCGTGCAAAGACATGAGTGATTTGAGCAGAACTCTCTTCATTTTCCTCTTCCTCTCTCTGCACGGTTGTAAATAAACAGTGAATCAAAGTGTAAATCATGTGCAGTCACATAAGAATAACGGGGAAGACAGACAGCAGTAGCTAGTGCCAGACAGACAAAACTAATCGCTGCATTGCAGATAATAAAAATGGAAGGTCAAGTTTTTTTCTTATCATTACTTTTTTTATATAATAAGTCTTTTTTTATTATTGCCTTTGTAGGGGGAATGATATGATTATGCATTCACTGCGTCTGGCATCCCCTCACATCCTCCTTACCTGTCTGGAGGGTGAGATGAGTGAGTCTCATTAGAGGAGCTTCTGAGAGAAGGGCAGACCCTGGTGCTGCAGGGTTGCAGAGCTGCCAGCTCTCTGGACACACATTCTGATCTCACTGTTACTGTCATTGGTAATTTTGCTGCTCTTTAAGGCCACAATATACTCTTAGCAAAGTTCTTCTTTGTTTAGGGAAACAGAAGTGTGTGATTTTACTACTGATTGTAAATGTTAACAAAACATTGACATTGACTTTCTAAAAATGTGTGCATAATTTAGCTGAAAGTCTGCGTAGACAAGCTGATTTGAACCACAGAAATTATTTTCATCACTCCCAATTTTCTTTGATTTCACTTGAAATATATTGGTTACCAGAGTCCTGCATGGGTCCTGTTTGGTAAACCCGCACCGCAAAACCCGACCAGCACTAATTTAATCCCATACCCGACCCATTTGACATAAAGACCTCGACCTAAACTGCACCTGCACCAAACACATCAAATAGACAAACATAACTCATAACTTATTGTGGTTATTATCTTACATGGTTTGCAGTATGATATTGCAGGAGTGGTTTGCAGAATGATATTTTAGTGAATTTGCTCTGCATTTAAATGCAGTTGTCTCTCCTGAAATTCTGCAATATCTATGTGGAAACTTTTACTCAAATTGAGAATAGATTATAGGCCTATTCAGAAAGCCAGCAAAGAGTGTTCACTTTATAATCAAGCTGTCAATCATTACAGTTGTAGCGCA
Organism: Gymnocypris eckloni scoliostomus; assembly: GCA_027564155.1. NCBI lineage: Eukaryota > Metazoa > Chordata > Actinopteri > Cypriniformes > Cyprinidae > Gymnocypris > Gymnocypris eckloni. The sequence goes on along the minus strand of CM050425.1, from coordinate 6,244,270 downwards.
AATGAGCACGATTTGTAATGTTGAAAATCGCATTGTAAATAGAAACCTTTGGCGGTCTTCAGACTACAGAGCATGAACACTAATAAGCACCATCAGCGGTACTAAACTGAGTCGAAATAGTCATGGCTATTGGATCCGCATTCCGCCCGTGCCTATTGATTCCCTGATCTGAGCAAATAACAACAGCCATTACATTAAATATTAGCAGTTCTTTAGATTCATACTTTCGCTCTGCAGTCTGTTTCATAGTTTTGTTCACACACTCACACAAGATCCACAAATAACCCTTTTTATCCACACGCATACATGTACATGCTTAACCTAACTCTTGATTGCCATAGGAATGTTTTGATAATCAGGTGCCACTCAACAGACTCAAATCACACTCGCTTGGCACTTTGATAGCACTTTGAGGTCTGGGTCACAGGGTATTGTAGTTATTCATTGCTCTTCACACAACGTTTTGGATTCAGTAAAAATGTTATATAGACTAGAGCATCAGTCTAATAGACTAATGGATACTTATACTGTGCTGTTTGTCATTCTGGAGCAGATTGGCTGATTAAAATGTTGCTTAAGCTCCAGCCCAAGTCTAACTTTAAAATCTGACTGGTTGATGTGAATGTTGTTTCCGAAACCCACAAAGCATTTTTATGCAAAAGAAATGTCTTCTTTGGTAAATCATGTCCATGATTTTATTTCACATCTCAGTCAGTACATCACATTAACATCAAACGAGGATCGTTCCTCTCTCTCTGGACTACAAGAGCCCACGAGAACAGCCTTTGAGGGCTTTTGGATGTAGTCCATGCAAGAGGAGCGACATGACTTGCTCATTAGTAGCGAGTCTTTCTCCACACTACCTTATTAAAGTCAAAATGTACCCTGTTTATTTTATTAATGCACATTCCTAGTCTTATTTTGAATTATTCAATGGTGCTTTTGATTCAAAGAAAAACAAATGCTCATAATTTTTTCATCAAAATGTAATAACTTGGACTTCCATTGAAATTATTTTAGATTTCAGCTAGGGGTTGCACCGACTAATCAACAAGTCAACTTCAGTGCTCTGCCTTGACGCTTTAAGCTTGACGTCGAATAGTCGCTGGTCCAATTGATAGTTTTCATGTGACGTCACACCCTTATACCTGGCGGGCAAAATGAAGCTTTGCTCCACTGACCTCCAGCTAGTTTTACGCAGATTGCATCAAGTAATAATGTAGTAAAACGCAGAAATAAAAACGCGAGATTCAGTGGACACCTTATTGATGATGTATATTTTGTACAGGCAAGAGGATGAAGCCAGAATATAAACGCAATGTGCAAAGTTTCACATTAAATGGCTTCCCATAGAAAACCATTAAAAGGAAAACACTCACCCGTTAAGCGGATTGCATTCACGTTCCCGGCCTCATCTGCTTGCCTGTGTAAACTATGCATCATTAATGTGTTGATTACTGAATTTGATCTTTTAATAGTACTGTTTTAAATATATTAAGGCCCTTTAAGGGGTTTTACAACGTTTTGTTGCACTATTTATGATTGAAATATTGCCGCCGGTGCTTAGTATGGATTGCAAATGGAGAAAACTTGGATCGAAAATGGAGAGGTGATCAAAATATTTGCGGCTGAGAAACAGATGAAAATTGAGACGCTTGTGCAGCAGTTCTATGGATGTTTTGCCCTCCACGTTTTCGAGAAGGTCACGAGATTGAAAAATATCAATAGAGGGCGCAATAGGATAAGAAATCCACATTTACGCTCCGTTTCCAAACAGTTAAAATTACAAATGAATTCATACTCTGAAAGCGCTCCACAAGACTTGTGTGATTATATTACTGGATGCTCGAAATTGAATGGCAGAATGCACGTTTTAAACAGCTTATTGTACATGTAAGTTAATCCCGTTCCAATCTAATGCGCTGCTGCACTGTAACACACACACATAGGCTACAGACAGTAGCGCATACATCATGCGCAGATCGCGCACACAGAATCATTCAGCTGTGATTTCTCAGTAAAATAGCTTAGAAACTGAAAAGTTCAAGCATATATTTCTTAATAACTAAATCCCACAGCTTCAGTACTAGTAGAGAGACGCTGCCAGGTAGAATTAATTCACACAAGCAATCACTCTCAAATCCATTCATTCATATGAATGTAACCTTTACTGTGTTACTTTTCTGTATCTGATTTAGAACGAGCAGAAATCTGTGAGAAATATAACGACCCAAAGACAAAAGAACTGATAAAAATAAGCTGTTATAGTAGCAATAACCATGTGGGCAGTGCTGTGTCATATTTCATAGCTGTGCACAAGGTGTTTGTCACAGCTCCAGACTTATTTGTTCATTAATGACGTCATCAGTGACTAGTCGACTTCAACTCGACTTTCATCACATAAAAGTCGACTTAAACAAATCAGAAGTCTTTTAAACCCTAATTTCAGTTCATGTCACTTAGGCTGTATGAGGAAAAGTTAGCCAAACTCCAGCTATTTAGCTACTGTTTTAACAAACTTAGCATTTGGTCTGGCTCCATTGTGGTATGTAAGACCTGCTTTTCTTCATCCAGTCATTCAGTCATTTGTTGTTAATATACAGTATCGCATTGCATTGCATCCAATTTTATTTACACATCAGTTATATCTGCTTGGTACTTTTGGTTAGGCAGATTGTCAGTGACAGTTTAAACTCTAATCATACACTAAATGGTGCTTTATGGTTTAGGGTACCATGTTGTCCTTTAACATTCTTACAATTGACCTATCGGTAAGCCCCTCCCCTCGAACGCAGACTAGCCAATGGCAGTCGAGTATCATTTGCACAGGGAGAAGAACTCGGACATCTTTAGGTTTCAGCGCCATAGAGAAACACTGGAAGATGCAAAGCTCTCATCGGTTTTATGGGGTTTATTTATGCTTAAAAAATGGAAAAACGATGTGTCTGGGGTACTTGAAACAATGATTCCAGGTATCCTGAGAGGATGGGCAATATATATATATTTTTTACATTTCCTGAATCCAAATAAAACAGAGCAAAATGTTATAATAAAAATGAAGACAAAAACTTTCATTTTCTGGTTGTCATACACTTATGAGTTACAATTTGCATCTGCTAAAGCAGAATGTTAATGTTATCTTATGCTTTAGCAAGGTATCTCTGGCTAAAACTAGCTAACGTTAAAGTGAGTCCATGCTAATGTACAAACCTAAATAGCAGACTGTTCTCGCGTCATGTACAGTGTAGGTCAAAAACACATAAACGAAGGTCTACATTTCACTGTCTCTTCATATTAAACTGGCTAAATGTACATTCATTTAATCGTACCCTGCGATACATGAACAGTGTGTTGATCCTGCATGTTGTCATCTGATCGTGATGACCGACCGTAATATGAGACTTCTCCCGCTTGTATTGTGTTCTGTAAACCCTCACTTTGAGTTACCCACCATATTTATTTTTTTATATTTTATAAATCCCTCCATGGAATATTTAATTCCCATTTGGTGGCCTTCTGTGTCCAAAATTGTGCTAAAACATCGTGGGACAAGGTTTTCACACTGCAGCTGTCATTGTAAAACAGTGAGCAACTCTTTGTTTGTCTGAGGGAGCAACAGTAACTAAGGAAGGCGGGGTTTACCGATAGGTCAATTGTAAATAATGATTGGTTTTACTATTGGTAGGAGAATGTTTACGCGCATTGTCCCCAAGGTTATGGCATACATTGAAAGGTATCAGATTGGCACCTCACTGCCTAATGCTCGTTCAACAAACATAAGATAGGTTGTCACTACACCTCCTCCATCTATCTTGGTCGTGATTTGTGAAAACCTTCATAATAATGGCCATCTAAATATAGTTGGCTCTTTCAAAGGTGGCATAGCAACAGAGTTGGGATCTGTTGACTAAAGAAACTGAACTTCAGAACTGCCTTTTGAAATCTGTTTGAATAGAGTGATCTTGACTCATCGTCTTTGTCTTGTTTAGATGTTATATATTGAGGAGTTATGTAAAATGTAGAATGGATGGGTGTTTGTTTCTATGAAGATGCTTGGTATGTTGGTAAAAAAAGACTTTAAGACAATGCTTGAATATTGGACCCTACCTTGTTTAAAGTCGACATCAAGTTTGTATTCATAAACCAATTGTATGCTACTTATGTTATGAGGATATTCGGCAATAAATGTTTTTATAGTTTTCAAATATAAATAACATTTGAATTTTAAAGGAAATGTATATTAACAAATAGGAACAAAAAAGAGATAAACAACAGGTAAACAAACTTCATACATCCAGTATAAAATCAGTAAAATAAGTGTCAGTATAAAATATTCAGTTGCCATTAAACTCAAGAAAATGCAATAATCTGCTCTCTCTCCTACTTTAGAAAGTTCATATTACTTTGCGTTTGTTGTCTCAGATCTTCACTTTTTTTTCCACTCATCCCTAAGTCACAGAGGAATCTGCAGTTTCTCACAGAGGAATCTGTGCACAATTAGTTACAACATTACAAGTTTTTGTAATGTTTCACCTTTGCTGTCTCATCAGGAATGCTGTATTATTTTAAATCAAATAGCAGCAGTTAATGAGATGTCACACTGGCCTCATGAGGGGGTATGCTTCTCTTGTAGGTGAAGGCGGTGTGTGGTACAATTAAAAATATTTTGAACTTTCTCAAGGGCTCTTGTCTTCTGTTAAAGGTTGGAGCTTTAAAACAGAGTAATTATCATCTTTGACATCCTCTCGCACAAGCATTTAACCTGTTGCACTGACTGGCTTTCCCACAGGGGAACTGATGTAGAAATTGTTTTAATGTCTTCCATGAGTGGGCAAAGCAGCTGCTACATGATTCATCATTCTTTTTAGGAACGGCGAGAAAAAGGCAAAGAGGAGGATAGAGAGGATTGCATGGGAAAGATCAGTTTTGAACACAGATTGATGAGATGGTCTATTTGCTGGTGCTTTGAGTTGTTCAAATCAAACAGTTATTAAAGAGATAGTTCATCTACTCACTCTTAGGCTTGGAAATTTCAGGACCTGATTCATATTTTTAAGTTCTGAATCCAAGTGATTGTCATGACTTTGAGTAAAAGTGTTGGCTCTTCCAAAGCCAGTGTTGTCCAATTCATGAAATAATGACTCTAAATCCTATGATTCTAAATCTTAACACCGGTCTTTGCAGAGCCACAGTATGTCACGTTCTGTATCTCAAAGTGTTGTGTATCAGATAGAGGAAGGAGAGGGTGAGACAGACAGAGCGACATGTTATGTCAGGTGATGGGTCAATGTTTGAAAAAGAAAGAGGCCTCTAACAGATAAAATAATGACATGAAAAAGTGACGGAGGGGGGTTTGTTCAAAGTTCCGGATCAATGAACCAGGCAGCTAAATTTTTCTTACTAATGTCTTTCATGGCTCAGAGGACTGGTAGCTCTAAATGTGCAAAATGGAAAATGTCAATGCTATATCCATGAAGAAATTCCAGTAAAAAAGCCTGACTTAACCAAAGTCTCTTATGCAATATTCACATAGCCCTGGGTAACGTGAAAGTAAGGAACCATTCATTTGTTAAATGACTGTAGAGGCTAATAAATTACCTCTATAAGTTATCCACTATTATTACTGTAATTCACTGATTTAATTTATACAAAGGAAGCCAGCTGGTCTCATGAGACTGTGGGCAGTGCTCAAAGTTTCCACATCCATTATTCCCCTCTGGAGATTCAAAAGTGATAGTTTTTACCCAACACAGTAGTATTTCCTATAGAAGGCTCAAGTAAGGGGTCTGGAAGTAATTAAGTTACCATTCATTGTTGGGTTGACTAAGCAGATGCTGAAACAGCAGCTCCCAATACACCAAGATTTCTCACCAAAAAGTGGAATCGCATTTCTTTAACTTTACATAACATGCAGTTTTTGAAAGTTTAGGTTGCGGGATGCGTTAATTATTGGTGGTGCTTGCTAAGGCAGACTGTCCATATTTGGGGTTGCGTGTTTATCATATTTAGGATTGTTGGTATGACTTCAAAACGAGGAAAGTTGTGTTGTTTGTTTTCAATGTGACAGGTGAAAATAAATCCCTAAATTGAAGAATGTCACACCTTTTTATTCAACAGTGTTTTTTTTTACTTTGAATATATAGATGTGTGTTTGTATGTATGTACAGTATCTCACAGAAGGAAGTACACCCCGTACATTTTTGTAAATATTTGATTATATCTTTTCATGTTAAAAGAAATGACACTTTGCTACAATGTAAAGTAGTGAGTGTACAGCTTGTATAGCAGTTTAAATTTGCTGTCCCCTCAAAATAACTCAACACATAGCCATTAATGTCTAAACCGCTGGCCACAAAAGTGAGTACACCCCTAAGTGAAAATGTCCAAATTGGGCCCAATTAGCCATTTTATCTCCCCGCTGTCATGTGACTTGTTAGGGTTACAAGGTCTCAGGTGTAAATGGGAAGCAGGTGTGTTAAATTTGGTGTTAATGCTCTCACTATCTCATACTGGTCACTGGAAGTTCAACATGGCACCTTATGGCAATGAACTTTCTGAGAATCTGAAAAAAAGAACTGTTGCTCTACATAAGGATGGCGTAGGCTATAAGAAGATTGCCAAGACCCTGAAACTTAGCTGCAGCACGGGGGCCAAGACCATACAGCAGTTTAACAGGACAGGTTCCACTCAAAACATGCCTCGCCATGGTCGACCAAAGAAGTTTGAGTGCACGTGCTCAGCGTCATATCCAGTGGTTGTGTTTGGGAAATAGACGTATGAGTGCTGCCAGCATTGCTGCAGAGGTTGAAGGGTTGGGGGGTCAGCCTGTCAGTGCTCAGACCATATGCCGCACTCTGCATCAAATTGGTCTGTATGGCTGTCGTCCCAGAAGGAAGCTTCTTCTAAAGATGATGCACAAGATAAACAGTTTGAAAACAGTTTGCTGAAGACAAGCAGACTAAGGACATGGATTACTGGAACCATGTCCTGTGGTCTGATGAGACCAAGATAAACTTAATTGATTCAGATGGTGTCAAGCGTGTGTGGCAGCAAACAGGGAGGAATACAAAGACAAGTTTGTCTTGCCTTCAGTCAAGCATGGTGGTGGGAGTGTCATGGTCTGAGGCTGCATGAGTGCTGCCGGCACTGGGGAGCTACAGTTCATTGAGGGAACCATGAATGCCAACATGTACTGTGTGGGCATCCTCAAACGGAAGGTGGTGGAGCACAAGGTATCTAACATCCACCAGCTCCGTGATGTCGTCATGGAGGAGTGGAAGAGGACTCCAGTGGAAACCTGTGAATCTCTGGTGAACTCCATGCCCAAGAGGGCTAAGGAAGTGATGTAAAATAATAGTTGTCACACAAAATATTGACACTTTGGGCCCAATTTGGACATTTTCACTTATTGGTGTACTCACTTTTGTGGCCAGCGGTTTAGACATTAATGGCTGTGTTTTGAGTTATTTTGAGGGGACAGTAAATTTACACTGTTATACAAGCTGTACACTAACTACTTTACATAGTAGCAAAGTGTCATTTCTTCAGTGTTGTCACATTAAAATATATAATAAAATATTTACAATAATGTGAGCGTGTACTCATTTCTGTGAGATACTGTATGTATGTGTGTTACTGTAAATATTTTATTATATCTTTTCATGTGACAACACTGAAGAATTGATATGCCACACCTGTGAGGTGGATGGATTATCAGATTTGTGAACAATATTTGAGAGAAATAGGCTTTTGTGTACATAGAAAAAGTCTTAGATCTTTGAGTTGAGCTCATGAAAAATGGGGGCAAAAACAAAAGTGTTGCACTTATAATTTTGTATTTAGTCTCTCATATACATATACACACACGGGGTGCACATAGTGGTGCGCAGGTGAGTATGCATGATCAAAACAAAACAATACACTGGGTAAATGTCGTGGCCTAGTGGATGGAGCGTTGGACTTGAAACCCGAGGTAACCCAAGGTTGTGGGTTCGAATCTCGGCTCCGGCAGGAGGCCCACGACTGCTCCCCGGGCGCTGCACAGTCGGCTGCCCACTGCTCCAAGTGTGTGCACTTGGATGGGTTAAATGCAGAGAATACATTTCACTCCTCATTATACTCTGTATAATTGTGTATGTGACAAATAAAGCTCATCTGAAATATGTTCAGACTGCTCATTTGCGCACCTACATAGTTCACAGCTGTTAATGCACAATCACCTTTTTAAATCAACTAACTGTAACATTGTGTAAGATTTCCATTCGAACTGAATGCATAAATCTAGTCTATCGCTGCCGTTTTACAGCAAAATACAAAATTGACATTTCATTCACTGACGCACTTCACTCTGCAGCAACAAAACTGTCAAACAAAACAGTGAATATTAGAATTGTATTTTTAAGTATGCTATAAAATAATTGTATTTTTATTTAATACTCTTTTTGTATTTTAAAATGTAATAATATTAGTAAAAACCTAAATTAAGTGCAATAATAGTATTATTACTATTATTTTATTATTATTGTATTACTGTTATATTATTAATCTCTAATGCTCTCATTAGAACCAGAATGAAAAACGTATGTGCACCCCATCTATCTATCTGTCTGTCTGTCTGTCTGTCTGTCTGTCTGTCTGTCTGTCTGTCTGTCTGTCTGTCTGTCTGTCTGTCTGTCTGTCTGTCTGTCTGTCTGTCTGTCCTGTTCTGTCCTGTCTGTCCTGTCCTGTCCTGTCCTGTCCTGTCCTGTCCTGTCCTCTGTCCTGTCCTGTCCTGTCCTGTCCTGTCCTGTCCTGTCTCGTCCTGTCCTGTCCTGTCCTGTCCTGTCCTGTCCTGTCCTGTCCTGTCCTGTCCTGTCCTGTCCTGTCCTGTCCTGTCTTCTGTCCTGTCTGTCTGTCTGTCTGTCTGTCTGTCTGTTCTCGTCTGTCTCTGTCTGTCTGTCTGTCTGTCTGTCTGTCTGTCTGTCTGTCTGTTCGTCTGTCTGTCTGTCTGTCTGTCTGTTCGTCTGTCTGTCTGTTCGTCAGGACACTCTTTTTAGCTTGCATTGTTTGTCTGCTGATTTTCACCTACAGATCAGCAAAGGCACTTTTCAGGCAAATGAAATTAAACCTAAGCTTAGTGTGTGGTGCAGCACTCCACAAGAGGATAGTGATTCAGTTATACAGATTGTATTTATTTATTTAATATGTCGATTTTTTTTAACACTTCTATTTACATGTGGTAGCTGGTAAAGCCCACAAGCACACAAAGCACTATTCACTGTGGTGTAATGTTCCTGTATCAAATGTCAGTGCGTTTATAGAGGACGCACTGAGCTCTACTGGCTTTAAAAGAGGGGGAAATCTCTTTGTGACTAGTTGTGCTTCCTCTCAATCTATCGGCCTGTATCCATTTTCCCTGCAAGGGCAACATCGCAACACTGGACCTGCCCGGAAAGGCAGGTGTCAGGAGAACCCGATCCCCTCGGGGAGTATAGACCTGTGATTCTGCGGGCCAGTGTCTTGTTGAATCCCTTAAGATGACCTCCCTCTGTCCTTCAGCAGTTCTGAGTGGGTAGAAAGTTGAGAGAATGAGACAAGAAGGAAAAAACTCTTATCTCTCAGAAACCAAATCCTTTGATGATACTGCCGAATGGATTTTAGGGGTCTGCATGGATCTCTGGCGAAGAGAAAGTGAAAGTTTGGAGTAAAGGATGGACAAGTCAGACAGCGTTATAGAATGAGCTTAAACTCTTTTCTATTCTTGGTTTAATACAAGTTAAGCTCGATTGACAGCTTGTTTTCATACTCAAATTATGTATTCATACTTACTATCATGCTATACTAATGTTAACATACTGTTTATTTGATATATGAATGAGGTTTATTGGCCAGGTATGTTTACACATACGAGGAATTTGTTATGGTTACAGAAGCTCCACAGTGCAACAGAATGACAGCAACAGTACAGGACACAGATAATAAAAGAATAATATACAAATATACAAATAGGCATTGTACAAAATAGCAAAAACACAATATATAATATGGACAAGTATGTGTGTACAGGTCTGATCTGATATGTGCAAATTTAAAATGTAAATAAGTACAGGTACATCTCAATAAATTAGTATGTCGTGGAAAAATACATTTATTTCAGTAATTCAACTCAAATTGTGAAACTCGTGTATTAAACTACTTCAGTCTGTGTGCATTTAATTTATTTAAGTCTTTGGTTATTTTAATTGTGATGATTTTGGCTCACATTTAACAAAAACCCACCCATTTACTATCTCAACAAATTATAATACTTCATAAGACAAATAAAAATAAAAATTTTTTGTGAATTGTTGGCCTTCTGGAAAGTATGTTAATTTACTATATGTGTCCTCAATACTTGGTAGGGGCTCCTTTTGCTTTAATTACTGCCTCAATTCAGTGCAGCATGGAGGTGATCAGTTTGTGGCACTGCTGAGGTGTTATGGAAGCCCAGGTTTCTTTGACAGTGGCCTTCAGCTCATCTGCATTTTTTGGTCTATTGTTTCTAATTATCCTCTTGACAATACCTCATAGATTCTCTATGGGGTTCAGGTCTGGTGAGTTTGCTGGCCTGTCAAGCACACCAAAACCATGGTCATTTAACCAACTTTTGGTGCTTTTGGCAGTGTGGGCAGGTGCCAAATCCTGCTGGAAAATGAAATCAGCATCTTTAAAAAGCTGGTCAGCAGAAGGAAGCATGAAGTGCTCCAAAATTTCTTGGTAAACGGATGCAGTGACGTTGGTTTTCAAAAAACACAATGTACCAACACCAGCAGATGACATTGCACCCCAAATCATCACATTTTGAAGGCTCAGGTAACCTTTGCAGGTGTTTTGAGTTGATTAGCTGATTGGCGTGTCACCATATTCTAGTTTGTTGAGATAGTGAATTGGTGGGTTTTTGTTAAATGTGAGCCAAAATCATCACAATTAAAATAACTAAAGACTTAAACTACTTCAGTCTGTGTGCATTTAATTTATTTAATACACGAGTTTCACAATTTGAGTTGAATTACTGAAATAGATTAACTTTTCTACGACATTCTAATTTATTGAGATGCACCTGTATGTGTGATGAATAAATTATGTATAATAGTGTGTATTGTGTGTTCCACGTTATTGTCAAGTGTTCATGAGATGGATTGCCTGAGGGAAGAAACTGTTCCTGTGTCTGGTCGTTCTGGTGCTCAGAGCTCAGTAGCATCGACAAGACGGCAACAGATTTTTCCAGCCCTTTTGCTCACTCTGGATGAGTACAGTTCTTGAGAGTGGGGAGGGTTGTACCAATGATTTGCTCAGCAGTCCGGACTCCGGACTACCCTCCGTAGTCTTCTGAGGTCAGATTTGGTTGCTTAGCTGAACCATACAGTTATTGAAGTGCAGAGGATGGATACAATGATGGCAGAGTATAACTGTTTCAGCAGCTCCTCAGCTGGTGGCAGAAGTACAACGTCTGCTGGGCCTTTTTCACAATGGAGTCTATGTGATTGTCCCACTTCAGGTCCTGGGAGATGGGGGTGCCCAGGAACCTGAATGACTCCACTGCAGTCACAGTGCTGTTCATGATGGTGTGTGGGGGGAGAGCAGGGGGTTTCTCTTAAAGTCCACGATCATCTGCACTGTTTTGAGCCTGTTGCGCTCCAGGTTGTTAAGACTGCACCATACAGCCAGCTCTTTAACTCATGTCTATAGGCAGACTCGTCACCGTCCTGGATGAGGCCGATCAGTGTGGTGTCATCTGAAAACTTCAGGAGCTTGACAGAGGGGTCTTTGGATGTGCAGTCATTGGTGTACAGGGAGAATAGCAGTGGGGAGAGAACGCATCCCTGAGGAGCTCCAGTGCTGATCGTACGGGTGCTGGATGAGAATTTTACCAGCCTCACTAGCTGCTGCCTGTCTGTCAGGAAGCTGGTGATCCACTGACAGACAGTGTTAGTTTATTCTGAAGGGTGTCGGGGATGATGGTGTTAAAAGCGGAGTGAAAGTCTACAAACAGGATCCTCACATAAGTCCCTGGTCTGTCCAGATGCTGCAGGATGAAGTGCAGTCCCATGTTGACTGCATCGTCCACAGACCTGTTTGCTCTGTAGGCAAACTGCAGGGGGTCTAGTAAGGGTCCAGTGATGTCCTTCAATTTCAAATAAACCAAAAACAGTCTTTCAAATGATTTCATGGCCAAAGACATTAGAGCCACAGGTCTGTAGTCATTAAGTCCAGTAATTTTGGGTTTCTTTGTGGACGGGGTGATGGTGGAGCGTTTGAAGCATGAGAGGACTTCATACAGTTCCATATATACACACATATACATAGGCTATACATATACACATACACATTTACATAGATAAATAGGCGTTAGCGTTTTTAATTCTATAACTTTGACCAAATTATTATTCAGTGAATCTGTTGAACAATCTGAGAGCCTCAGATTTGCGTAATTTGAATATGGGATTGCTATTAGAATGCTGTTTGTGTATGAACACTGTCTAATTATAGAGAGACTCTAGCGTGTCCTTGAAGTACATGACTGCTGAGGTGGCTGTAGTTTGCTGCAGTGGTGACTTAAGGGGAGATCAGGGGTCAGTTTTGTTGTTGGATTCTCTGATTCACGCAGCCTCTTATTTTATTTACTCTCCTGAAGTCAGGCAGGAGCGTTGATGGTGCAAACAGGTAAGGGTAACAGACAAGGACATGTACCTGAAAGCTAAATAACTGCTTTTGAAATTTTTGAAATTACATAAGACATTTTTTTTATTTGATCTACAGCTTAATTTTAGATCAATTTAGGCAAGTTATTTGAGAAGCTAGGTAAACAGTACTTTAGCAGTAAGTTGTAAGTGTACGCTAAAGAAAAACTGGTATAAGATATTCTCAGAAACAAATGTTATCGCAAATAACTAAGAAAGACACATACACACTGTATTTTCTTGTAAAATTTACTTCTATAATCTGTTTTTAGTGTACTCAGTTTATTGCTGTCCTTTGAAAAAAAAAATCCATGTTAAAAGATGTCAGATTTAAGAGAAAGAGGACACAATCACCCTAAAGGTTTATTGATACTGTCAGACACTGTTCCCTGTGTCTTGTGTTTCCACGTGCTCCCTGTGTTTCCGTGCCCAGTTTGGCTTTCCTGTCCCAGTTTTGCTTATTAGTTCAGTTAGTCCCAGCCGTGTGTGTTGTTTATGTTCCAGGTGTGTCTCGTTAGTTCTGTCTATTTAGAGTGTGTCCTCAGCCCACAGCCGTCAGCGGCCAACGCAAGTCAGCCGCCCGTGATTCTACCAAGACCGCCGCCATTCGCTGCCAACTCGAGCCTCGGGCGCCCTCCAGAGTGCCCCCTGGAGTCCACGCTTCCAGAGCGCCCCCTGGTGTCCGCGCTTCCAGAGCACCCCCCTAGAGTCCGCGCTTCCAGCGCGGCCCCAAGAGCCCGCCCCTCGGCAGCGCCCACCAGTGCCCGCTCCTAGACAGCGCCCTCCAGTGCCCGAGCGCCCCCAAGAGCACTGCTGCACCCCCCAGCGTCCCCTCAGCCCGCGCCTCCAGAGCTCCCCAAGTGACTGAGACCTCTGTTGATCCAGCAGCTGTTAAAAAAGTGATGACAACTTATTAACAATGAAGTCCCTAGTAAGCACTCATATATCACAGGTTTCCCATCTAGAAAACTTTTGTGTGTGTGTGTGTGTGTGTGTGTGTACAACCATCTGAAAACATCATTAAGTATACGTTTTTATACATTTTAATTAATTAACATCACAAAAACATATGCTGACTGTCAATCTAGCAGCTTCCAGCACATACTGAACACACCAAATAGATGTCTCTACTATTACGAGATATATGTTAAAGCTTATAATAAAGCAAACCTCAGTGGAAACTGTTATGTCTGGTGTGCACACAAGTATGATCACAACATGTATCTGTAAAGAGAACTGATGTCATCACATCCAGAGTTAATGGGGTCAAAATCGTAATGATGGGATTGATACTCAGCTGTACTCGTTTCAGTTAGTCAGTCATTTCCTGTTTCAGGCACGTGTGTGTGTGTGTGTGTCAGTAGAGCGGGGACTGTGTTTTATTGTGCCTTAACTGGATTATGAATCCATAAATGTCATATCCCCCCCAGCAGTATGGTCTGTGCTGCTTATTGAGGACTAGGTTCTTCCTTCTTTCATATCTGAGATTTTCATGGCCTGGAGATGTGATATTGCTGTATGGAAGTTTATCTATATAGCTAGAGAGATGGTTCTTGAAACTTTAAATGTTTTTACAAATTATAATACAAGATATAAATATTGAAATGGATCAGAGTGTGTGAATTATCAGTGTTGAGTGTTAACTAAACATAGTGAGGCTACTAACTTTACTGCATCTTTTCAGTAACGTGCCAGCCTGTTTTCCTCAATGACAAGTTAGTGTATAAGATTTTATTTGGTCATGTTGTGACCTATTCATTAAATAATTGATCAAAGAATCTTGAAAAAATATATAATTGTTTTCACAAAAATATGTATATATGTTGAATTGATATTGAAGTCGTTCTAGTAAAAAGTGAGAAGTCATGGCTGAATTTATAGTTAAATATAGAATGTGTAACCCTTTTATCCATTCTGGTGTAGTATTTATTATTTCTGTCAGGACCACTATCGTCAAATGATAGACACTTAGCATATAGTTTGGTTTGGCGGTATGGTTCTGTTCTGGGCAAAAACTCCCTGCCCATCCATGCAGCCTGTTATGAATGAGCAGGGAGAGTAGTAATAATACCCCTCCCTCCCCCCCTAAGGATTAACAGAACTAAGCAGATATCATTAATGTACTCAATTAAATTTAGTGTAACACATTACTCAAGATTAGGGCGTCTGATTCAACAGGAATGTCAGAAGCCAAGTCCTGACTGTGGCGAAAGGAGGAGTTAGGGATGGAGGAGGGTAATTTGCTTCTGAGCAAGCAAGCTGCAGAATAATACTATATAGTAGGGATGCCGTGATAGGTGTCGTGTTCCTATAAGTAGATGTGATCAGCTGAGAGTCAGCTGATGCAAGCTTGACTCACGTGAACTGCCAGAACTAACGCTACGCTTGATTATTATTATTATTTTGCTGAAGCAATATATAAATGCATAAATTTCTCCTATATACTGCACTGGACAGTCCAGGTCATTTTAGTTAGTTTATTCCTGTGCAAGTATTATGTGAAGGAACCGATGTAAAAGCTTTTTTCTTTTTCGCTAATATATTTGTTTACATTTAATGTTGCAAATTCATTCAAATCTTTTATTAGACAAGTAAGGCTGTGATTTAAATGAAACCTATGTACAAACCCGATTCCAAAAAAGTTGGGACACTGTACAAATTGTGAATAAAAACAGAACGCAATGATGTGGAAGTTTCAAATTTCAATATTTTATTCAGAATACAACATAGATGACATATCAAATGTTTAAACTGAGAAAATGTATAATTTTAAAGGGAAAAATAAGTTGATTTTAAATTTCATGGCATCAACACATCTCAAAAAGTTGGGACAAGGCCATGTTTACCACTGTGTGGCATCCCCTCTTCTTTTTATAACAGTCTGCAAACGTTTGGGGACTGAGGAGACAAGTTGCTCAAGTTTAGGAATAGGAATGTTGTCCCATTCTTGTCTAATACAGGCTTCTAGTTGCTCAACTGTCTTAGGTCTTCTTTGTCGCATCTTCCTCTTTATGATGCCAAATGTTTTCTATGGGTGAAAGATCTGGACTGCAGGCTGGCCATTTCAGTACCCGGATCCTTCTTCTACGCAGCCATGATGTTGTAATTGATGCAGTATGTGGTTTGGCATTGTCATGTTGGAAAATGCAAGGTCTTCCCTGAAAGAGACGACGTCTGGATGGGAGCATATGTTGTTCTAGAACTTGGATATACCTTTCAGCATTGATGGTGCCTTTCCAGATGTGTAAGCTGCCCATGCTACACGCACTCATGCAACCCCATACCATCATAGATGCAGGCTTCTGAACTGAGCGCTGATAACAACTTGGGTTGTCCTTGTCCTCTTTAGTCAGGATGACATGGCGTCCCAGTTTTCCAAAAATAACTTCATATTTTGATTCGTCTAACCACAGAACAGTTTTCCACTTTGCCACAGTCCATTTTAAATGAGCCTTGGCCCAGAGAAAACGCCTGCGCTTCTGGATCATGTTTAGATATGGCTTCTTTTTTGACCTATAGAGTTTTAGCCGGCAACGGCGAATGGCACGATGGATTGTGCTCACCGACAATGTTTTCTGGAAGTATTCCTGAGCCCATGTTGTGATTTCCATTACAGTAGCATTCTTGTATGTGATGCAGTGCCGTCTAAGGGCCCGAAGATCACGGCCATCCAGTATGGTTTTCTGGCCTTGACCCTTGAGCACAGAGATTGTTCCAGATTCTCTGAATCTTTGGATGATATTATGCACTGTAGATGATGATAACTTCAAACTCTTTGCAATTTTTCTCTGAGAAACTCCTTTCTGATATTGCTCCACTATTTTTTGCCGCAGCATTGGGGAATTGGTGATCCTCTTCCCATCTTGACTTCTGAGAGACACTGCCACTCTGAGAGGCTCTTTTATACCCAATCATGTTGCCAATTGACCTAATAAGTTGCAAATTGGTCCTCCAGCTGTTCCTTATATGTACATTTTACTTTTCCGGCCTCTTATTGCTACCTGTCCCAACTTTTTTGGAATGTGTAGCTCTCATGAAATCCAAAATGAGCCAATATTTGGCATGACATTTCAAAATGTCTCACTTTCAACATTTGATATGTTATCTATATTCTATTGTGAATAAAATATAAGTTTATGAGATTTGTAAATTATTGCATTCATTTTTTATTCAAAATTTGTATAGTGTCCCAACTTTTTTGGAATCGGGTTTGTATGTTAAAGATATAGCCCAAATGCAGTTAGCTGTTTTTTATTAGTTTAACAATTTTAAATAACGAGTAACTTGTGGCTTGGAAAGTTTTGAAGTTGCTTTCCTTCATTCATCTTGAAAACTTAAGTAAACTAGGTCCTATTCCTGAAAATGCTTAGTTGAATTTGAGAATATGAAAACTTATGTGTTATCAAATGTGAACCTTGGGTCACTTCTAATATCAAATGTCCCGATGAAGGTTTCTGTTGAAATGAGTTCATGTTTTCCCAAAGAGGAGAGGGATTTCTGTTTTTCATCTGAAATGCAGCAGCCGCATGAGAAATAATTATCCATTACCTTCCCCAAACACAAATCTGTGAATTTTAAACAGGACAGACAGGACTACATTAAATGAGTTTCTTTCTTACTAAAAATAAGTCTATAAAAGGACCAGTTTTGGCTACAACATTAACAATTCCTTTACTGTTGTTTAAAAAATAGTATTTGTGAAATATTCATGATGGATTTGTTTTAGCACAAATCGTATTACTTATTCATACATTGGATGCCATGGAAATTCATCACTGGCCTTTTCAATTTGCTTAGAAATGCCTCGAAATGCTCTTAACCAGCATTTTTTGAGTTTTGGCTGCAGTGTAGTGCTGCATCCCACGTTCAGGGTTTGGCTTCCTGGTTGGATCAAGTGAATGCTCATGCAAGCAGTATTTTAGCCAGGAACACTGCATTTGTTTTTAAGGATTATTTTCTTAGACTCTTGGATTGTTTTTGGTGCCAACAACTCTTCTTTATTATTTATTCATTCATTTGCATTGTAATGCAGAACTATGCAGTGCTGACCTCAAGAGGCTTTACAGTTTGACCAGGGCTTGACAGAGACATTATGAATTGTTGTTGATATGTTGTGATATAAAGTACATCTGCATTATATATTCATAAAACCTGCTTTCTTCAGCTTCCTTTAACCTAGGAAAGCAGGGATTGCTGTTAATTATAAAAAAAAGTAATGTGTTAATATAAATTAATTTAATCTGTATATATATTGTATTGTATTGTGTTTATTATAATGTCAATATTATATGCATTTTTCCTTTACAAGGTAAAATAAAAAAATGCATTACTAATATTGGGTTATTCAGTTTACTCTAACAGAATAAATAACATGCACAGTAAATATGAATGATGTTAGTTATATTGCAAATGAAAGCAAACAGCTTTGTTTATCCTTGGAAAAAGCAAAGTAGCAGCACAGCGGAGAACATGTCTTCCTGCTTGATGCCAACTGGCCCCAAACGTTATCCAAATAAACATTAGGACTAACAGTACTATTAGCTAATGCAAATGGATGATCTCCCTGGTTCATCTCTCTGCTGTAGCCCATGGGTAGTGCTTGGCGTGGTGTGTTTCTGTGTGGCCGCTGCAATGCTGACTTGCTGGACATGTCTGGCTGTGATGGATGATTCCATGAGATCTGTGTGAAGGCCGTATCCCTGAGAGAACAGCTTCATACTCCACCTTTGTCATGCTCTACAGGCGGCCTTGCTGGTGTCGATCGCCACTGGCTCACAGCTGAGTGCTCCATCTACACAGCATGCTCTTAATTGGCTCTTTAATTGCCTTCAACCTGGCAAGTCCAGGCTTGTTGTACAGGCTGGCGACATTGAGCTGTTATTTTAACCTCAATCAAATCTTTCAAAGAGGTCAGAAATTCAGTTGAATATTGAGCGTGATATGAATTGTTGCTCCAAAGTTGTGTAAATAAGTATTAATGCAACAAGAATGTATTGAATTGTGTTACCTAGAGTTAGATTAGGCATAGTTTACCCAAAAGTTCTTATATGAAACACAAAAGGAGGAATTTAAGAATATAAATGTCTGTGTTGCTTTTTCAAAATGATAAAGTGAATTTTTAGCAAATAACTACTTCAACTGTTCTTAACACAAGCTATCATAAGCTATTAAAATTCTTGAAATAATACACAAATTATTTGTTTCAAACAAGAATGTATTTATTTATTGTTTTTTGAGCTTGGCAGTGTAAATCACAATATCCTTTTGTTGTATGGAAAAGAAACCATTCTGCAAACAGATAAAGACAAGAGGGTGAGGAAAAGATGGCTGTTTATTTTTGAGTGAACTTTCCTTTTAATAGAAGAATAGCGTTTGAGCAGAGAGGCGATTTTTCACGTTTTTATTGTCTATAAATAGCTGGTCAGCATGTGTTTTTATTGGGCTACATGAAAGCTCACTGCAATTGATATATGGAATCAAGGATTACTCTAAGTTTTACAATGTAGAGTGAAGGTTGACTTGAAAATAGAATTAAATTGAAATCAAGCCAAATTTATTTTGAAGTCACCTAGGCCAAAAGCAATAAGTCAAACTGTTTATAATAAGAATGCTCTCAAATTCTAATGGTTTAAATGTATATTTCAGGGCCATATAGTGGCATACTGGTCTTTTAAATACCAGTCTGTGAACAGCCAGTTCGTTGCAAGTACTATTCAGAAGTGAATGGTTCTTTAATTAGCAAGGCTGTTCGAGCCCGTCTCTGTGCTTATGGGATAGAATGAATGAATGAATGAATATCTTTTTTGTCATTGTACAAGTACAACGAAATCGAATGCAATCCTTTGGGTGCATAACGTACAAACTTGTTGAGTCGTTTGGTTATATAATCTACACATTAAGTAATAGCTTTTCCATTAAATAGAGTGATGTAGAGAGACTGTATCACCCACCGACTCTGTTCAGCTGCCTAATAACATTTATCTCAGTTGAGAGTAGGAGGAGCCTTTGAATACTCAGCTGATGTCAGAACAATGGGGAATGGGGCATTGTAGCCGAACGTCAAAAGGCTGATCAATAGCATTCAGCTTTTTATTAAGCAGCTCAATCATTTCATAGTCAACCATGAGGAAACTAAAGAGACATTTCCAATAGATTTGGCAGTTTTTAGAAAAGAAAGCATTACCAAAATTGTACTTTGGCATTTTTTGTTAGAAGTTACTGTGGTGAAAGAGTTCTGTAAGTTATTATTAAGTAACTGTAAACAGAGTGTGAGTGCAATAACAGCAACTGACTGTGTGTTGGGAAACTCGATGGAAGCAGGTGTTGGTTCTCTTCCATTGTATCCCTGTGCGATATTGCTATATTTCTGAACTTCGCGTGACGGCCAGAACGGTGCGGTGACCAGCGCTGTCCCCACCTTTGTGTAACGAAGTCTGCTCAGGTCAGGTTGGCGCAGGAAGTGTGGAAGGACGTCAGCGGAATTTGACCCAGATAGCTTTCCTCCACTTTGTGTGCTCCACACATCAAACCAATTTATCCCCCTCCTGTTAGTGTCAGAGCGTATTAGCACTGACTGCGTGACTGTGGGTCTGCCTGATGCGGTTCAGTAACCTACAGGGTCACACGCTTATCTGAGAGAATATGACTGGGAGTTTGTACCTACATAGGGTGTGAAC
Organism: Gymnocypris eckloni scoliostomus; assembly: GCA_027564155.1. Lineage (NCBI taxonomy): Eukaryota > Metazoa > Chordata > Actinopteri > Cypriniformes > Cyprinidae > Gymnocypris > Gymnocypris eckloni. Next base: position 6,223,896 of record CM050425.1, on the reverse strand, counting down.
ACAGAGTCACCCAGCCATAATGATACCTAATGGCTTCTCCACAAACCAGACCAAAATAAAAAAGCCTCTCAAAAATCCTTCCCTCAAGATGCAGAAAGCTGGCGATTAAGCCTTAATATTAATATTTAATATTAAGCAGCCCAACTCTTTTTGGCATTGATAATAGATAGAAATGTTTCTTGAGCACCAAATCAGTATATCTGAATGATCTCTGAAGGATCATGTGACACTGAAGACTAGAGTAATGATGCTGAAGATTCAGAAAGAATAAATTACATTTGGAAATATAAATATAAAGCAGATATTTTAAATTGTATTAATGTTTCACAATTTTACTGTACTGTATTTTTGGTCAAATAAATGCAACATTGGTGAGCATAAGAGACATCTTTCAGAAACATTAAAAACTCTTCCCGACACCAAACTTTTTAATGATTGTGTGATATCAAACATCATATCTCCCCAGATAAGCATTAGCACATTTAGAGTGCATTTCACCTTGCAGTGCTCCATACTGCTGTTTGTTTTACAGTATTAGCCATGAGAAAGACACAGAGCTAAAGAACAGAGTTTACTCTAAACGGCCGACTCAGACAGCTGCTTGTTTGTGTAGGATAAACCGAGAGTGAAGAGGTGGCGCTGCTCACAGTTCACCAGTGCACAGCAACTACTATCATTCAGTAATGAGTGAACAAAAGGGAGAGGATGAAGAGAGTAGACAGGAGCAGAGATGAGGTATTAGTGTGTAGGTATACTACCTACACCACCCACACTTTGCATCAGTGTTGTGGACTTTAGTGTCCTGTGATTTAGATGCACTATTCTGTTTTTTTTTGTGAATAGTGAAATCTGTTATTATCTAACATCTGTAATTATCTAACATAATCTAGCATTAAAAGTACCTTTCAATGGTGATCTCGACCTTCTCAACTCCGACAGTTGTCATATGTCATACAAAAATTTCATATTTTTGACATGTTGAACTGATATTGAGGTCATTCTAGTAAAAACGTGATGAGTGATGACTTAATTCTGTTAAATATATTTGTAATTATGTTATCCATTCTGGTGTAGTATTAATTATTATTATAAAAAATAATTTTTTCACTCAATTTAAATTGTTTTACTTTTCTGTTTAAAGGTGGAGTAACAGTATGTATTTATAATAATAATAATAATAATAATTTTTACATAAAAATATAAAATAAAGAAAATATATATTATAATATTTTATATAGGCCTAATATATTTTATATTTTCAAGAGTTAAGGTCGTTGCACACTGAGTTGGACATTTTCATGTGTTTTTTTTCATGTTTGTCATGCTTTCCTATCAAAATATTTGCTCCAGTTGCAAAAACGCAGAAAATCGAACCTGGTCCGAATTTTTTTTATGACGGAAAAAGTGTGTTAACATGATTAACACAACATGAGGTCGTATTTATTTTTTAACATGCGGAAATTTTTGACGAGATTTTTGGACTCCGCGTTCAAAGACCTTTACTTGAGTATCAGTTCAATGTATTATATCAAAAACATGACTTGTTTTATTGTTTTATTATATTTTAATTAGGAAATAAACCTCTGAGATGGGGACAGGCTAATCACCATTAAGGTACATTTCATGATTGTTATTTATATATTTTTTCTTTTTTTACATTTGATCTATTTATTTGTTATGTTTAATATGTTTAATCTTTATTGATTTAAACTATATTTAGACACCATGTTTGCATAATAAAATAAAACCACTCATATAATATTTATTGGACCTCATTAGGTTGACAAGAAATATTTTCAGAAGGTTAATTCACTGAACGTTTCAATGATTTTTATTTTAAGTGTCCTATTTGAAATGCTATTTGTGGAAAGTGTCTGTAAATAATAAGTTACCTTCTCTACTGCTCTGGCTCCTGACAGAGATCTTCTCATTTTAACTAGACCAGAGAGACCACACAGATGACGTCAGCCCTGCAGAGAGAGGAAGTCATAGTCCAGCACAGATCGCTGTTACATGTTCACACACACACGTTTACACAGTGCATTAACATTTTCTTACTGTCACCTTGTAGACTGTAACGAGGCTGTAAGTGTATATCAGTGTCTGCACATAACATACAGGTGTGTGTGTGCGTGTATGGCTGATATTATAACAGTCATGGTGTTGAGCACCAGTGTCCTGCAGGCACCTGCTCTGGGTGGGATGTTTCTCCGCGCGCCGAATGGAAACTCTAAGAATAGGCATGTCACCTGATGGGGGCTGATAACACACTATTGATGGCTCCGTAGTGTTGAGTGAGACTTGAGGGTGCCGAGTCTCGGGTATGAATCACCCCGCTGTCTGCTGTTAACACCCTCACATAACCCCTACTAACTGCTGGCCTTACATAGACACACACTTTTAAATCAGACATCATATTTCTCTCATTTTGTTTGTGCTTATCTTTTATTGTTGGAATGCTGTAATCAGATGTTCTTTTATCCCACCGAGTTCATCTCCTAAATATTGTTAATCCAATCCAAGCCCCATTTGCCAGACATAATCCAGAGCCATTAGATGAAATATGAGTGTATTATTATGACCTGGACTGACTGTACCACACACACCTGCCCATCTCGGCTCTATTCAAGCCAATGTGTTTTGTTTTAATAATGTTATATGTGTTTGTAGGTGTCAATAAAAGTGTATAGATGTAATAAAATATGATACAACACAGTTTTTCATTAAAAATTTTTTTACATCATTATTATCTAAAGTTACATGCAACACATGGAAAGCTGCTTGTTATTACAGTCGGCTTTCTGAAGCAGGTTTATATTGTTATTTTTGGGTAGTTTAAATACCACATAATTTAGTGTATAGATGATGCAGCGTTTGCTTTTTTACTATTTGCTTGCTCTATAGACAGGTGTTGTGTAGTGCATAGATCTGTGTGACTATGTTGTGAAGCCCTGGATTTTTTTTTGATTGTATTTGGTGTTAAATTGGATAAATAGAATGCTGTGGTTCATGCTGTGTCTTTACTGGACAGTTACACTGTTGTCGGAAACAAAACTAGATGGGCCTCATTATAATCAACAGAGCGGTCTGGTGTTGATGTGCTCCACATTTACTCTAGGCACAATATTTTCCCCATCCGTCTGAAATAAAGTGGTTTTGTCTATGACAAATCCTGAGTTGATTGCTGTGAAGTTTGGAATATATTTAAATAACCTGAAATGAATATATTTTTTGTCCCTGAAGGGAAATTTGTCTTGGATCTGTGGTGCTGTACACAGAGATAAAACACGATTTGCTTTCTTTCAAATCATTATATAAACTTCTGTCTGTAACATCAAAGCCAGCTTATGTTTCTGGTCTCTGGCCTATTTATTTAAATCATCTTTGTTTTCTACCACATCTTTCCCAAGTAAGCCATTTTCAGTGAATATGCAAGACTTCTAATTCATTAGCAGCTATTGGCTAATAACTGCTGATAATTACATTTACATTTATGCATTTAGCAGAGGCATTATGCATTTTTATCCAATGCGACTTACAGTGCATTCAAGCTATACATTTTTTATCAGTATGTGTGTTCCCTGGGAATTGAACCCACAGCCTTTTGCGCTGCTAATGCAATGCTCTACCACTGAGCCACAGGAACACTTAATTAGAAGAATAGAAAGTAAAATGGAAGTAAGCCGTAAAACTATTTGCACCACAAAACAGTGAATATTTATGATATACAAACATACATATTTACATATACAAATACCAGTTTGCAATACCAATCAGCTTAACAGACTGTTTTTGTACATCTAAAATAACTGAAAGTATCTGATCATGAAAGGCTTGCACATTTAAAATAACAAGGTGAATACAAAATTGTTCCAACACTTACTGTACTTTACGTGTCAACTCACTGACTGATTGAATTTGAAAAGATGTTGTTTTGCTCATTCTTAGTCGCAGTTATGATATCAGTTGCTTCCAGTGTAGTCACAGTGTTACTTGGTATAAAAATAAATACATCAAATGTCATTTTATTTTATAAAACATTATTCTTATTATTTACTATATGTATTATTTAATTTAAAAAAAGCTGCATAATCTGTAATCTATATTATGCATTGCTTGATTTTTGTCCCCGATAATTATATTTGTTAATTCATGAGCATTGGCATGCTGGCAATGGAAACCACAGTTCTGGATGAATGTTAAGATTCGTGCAGAATCCAATTATGGATGTCATTATCGTAGCACCTCAGCTTCCATCTCTTCTCTCGATAATAGCCATCTCTAACAGCCACAAATACACGTGTCAGCAAAGGACCCAGCAGCCACTGCCCCAAGACACGTTCTGTATGGATTTACTGTCAGAAGTAAGAAATTCTAATCCCCCCTGTTTGTTATTTTATGAGCATTGTTATACCTCTGTTTATAAGAGTAATGGAGTTGTTCAGCAGGACATTTTCTGCCAGTCTGTGTGTACCAAAGATAAGGTAAAAAAAACAATGGAATTTCTGGAGGAAAAATGCAGAAGCTACATGTCGGTTAATTGCAGTCTGATGCTGTTTTCACTTTCAGCTCGCTAATGATAAGTGACTGCAAGGGAATTACAAACCTATTATTACTGACTTCATGACTTATTCATGACTCTGACAATTCCAAGTGATGCATGCTTAGTTTCGTCAGTATGCATAGGGACAGAATTATTTTCAATTCCTTGCGAGAATGTGTGTTTGTTTTTAGAGTGAGGTGCGTGCCTTTTTAGCTTCTGGAGTTTTTGATATTTCTGTTTTTTGGAGTAGCACTTAACCTTGCACCTGTGTTTGAAGTATTTTATGGTGAAAAGCAGCACTGTCATCACAATGAAATGATGAGCGGGGATTAATATCAAATAATAGTGAATTATTCAGCATTAGGGTTGGGAATCAAGAATCATTTCCATTAAGAAAATTAAACTTCAAATGAAAATTTCTCATGCTCATGAGCATTCACTTCTTCAGCTTCTGCATCGCACAAGAACCCTGTCTGGCAAATCTCTAACAGTGTTCGTTACTTAATTTACATCAGCACAGCAAAAGAAACAACAAGTTGTCATATTCAGACCAACAGCGTGATTGTGAGTGTGACTTTGACTTTATGCTTCAGTTCAATAAACAGTAAGTTTATACTGATTGCAACATTTAGAAAAGTAATCAAGTGAGCAGGAAGACGTCATGTGTGAGTAGAACTTTTGATTAACCGATTGGACACACAAAAAAAAGAGTTCCAAACATTTAGCAAAATACACATTCTATTCTCTGCACAATAGACAGTAATGTGCAACAATTTTTTGATTTACTCTATATTTACAATTGGATATACAGCGATAAAACAACATATCAGTCTAAACTCTATGCTCATGTTTATCTATGTGGACCTGCATGGTAACACTTTAGTTTAGGGACCAATTCTCACTATTAACTTGTTATATACTTAATATACTTGTTATGTATATACTTGTAATATACTTGTTATGTATATTACTAGCATATTGGCTGCTTATTAATACTTATAAACAGCGTTGGGAGTAACGCTTTACAAGTAACGCAAGTTACGTAATAATATTACTTTTTTCAAGTAACTAGTAAAGTAAGGCATTACTTTTTAATTGACAAGAAAATATCTGAGTTACTTTTTTCCCATTTATTGACTTACAGTGCGCTATGTGAACATGATCTTACTGTAGTTCTAGACTAAATGTGAATGTGCATTAATTCATCCCTCGCAAAAAAAACTGATTCAGAATTCATCAAAATGAATTAAAACAGTGAAATGCAAACTCAGATTATGACGCAAGCCTGCAATTAATAAATATGTTAAACAACACAAATGTATCTAATCCCATTTTATTAACCAATGTGTTTGCTGACCTTTGATGATCCAGTTCAACCATACTAATAAGCAAAAATGACTTTACATTAACAATTGTGCTTGATTGCTTTTTAATTGCTGAAGAGTGTTCTTCTGTGTTCTACTGTACAGACGTGATTTACTCTTCCTTCAGCCTTTATTCCTTCAGTTTATTTTTTACACTTTTTGGTGTGAAAGGGCTTTTACATTTGCTATAAATAGAACTTCTTGTATTAAAAACAAACAATCAAGCCCTGCTCATATTTAAAAAGTAGCACGAAAGTAACACAAAAGTAACGTAACGCATTACTTTACATAAAAAGTAACTATGTAACGTGATTAGTTACTTTTTTATAGAGTAACGCAATATTGTAATGCATTACAAAAGTAACTTTCCCCAACACTGCTTATAAAGCCGATATTCTGCATTATCATATTCTACATCCGTAATCCTACCCAATACCCAAACTTAACAACTACCTTACTAACTATTAATAAGCAGCAAATTACGAGTTTATTGAGGCGAAAGTCATATTTAATAGTTTGTTAATGGTGAGAATTAGAGCTTAAAATAAATTGTGTCCACCTGAATTTATCAGATGAATACTACATCTAAAGTGAATTTAGCAGGGCTGGTTTTAACACGTTTTGGCCTTTAGTCAACGTTTGGGTCATATCTGATTTGCTGTGAGTTGCCCACATCCTGAAAATGTCCCAATGGAGAATATTCCTCAGTTCTTGCTGTGCCACACAGTGACTCATGTACAGTGAGTCAATGGTGGGATAAGTAGACTCTTTATGTTATTTTGGGCTATTGAGAGAGAACAGGAACAAAATAACAGGTTTGGCTTGAACATAAATCACCTGTACCTACACTAACTGCAGATCCACATCCTCTCACTTTTTCCTCTCTCATCAACACTTAAATAATTTAGCACATTCTGAAAATACACAAAGGGCTACATTATAATTTTTTTTCTCTTGCAAGTTCATAGTCTGAATAAATCACAATTTAATGACTAAAACAGAGTAAGGTGTGCTTTCTCTTTTGCTTCCATAACAGTGTGTATATGTGTTACGTTCCCAAAAGGTGTGATGAAATCCTCACGGGATGTGCACACCATGCATAACACCCTCCCCACAGGAACGATTGACAGCTGCCCCACCCTTTCCTGCCTCGTTGCCCTACTCTTTAGGCCACGTGTACAGGAAGTATAGTGCATTTGTTTTTAACCATCTCTCTAAACTACACACATTAGACACAGATGAACAGATGGCGTTGTGAACAAACATTTAAGTGCGTGATTTATTTTTAACGCTTGTTGGAAGTGCTGAGCTCAAGAAGAAGGGGTGGTTCTGGGCACGTGTCTCCTTACCTCTGAGGTTTAGTTAAAGGTCTGTTTCCACAGTGAAGATGACACTTAATCTCCTGTGGGGTGCATTGAGGAACAAAGATGTTTTGTGTGGGAGCGCTGTAGATATTCATTGTTTTTTGTTTGCACTCCATTCCCTGTTAACCTCAGGTGTAATGAGCGCTTTACAGAAGTGTAAATTGTAATGCTTTTCGTTCAGTTAGAACAGTTAAGGACAGATGCCACTTTTTCCTTTGAGACAGGAAACAACCCATTGTAAATACAACACTTGAGATGAGGATCAGTTATAGTTCACTAAGAAGCTGTGCTTTTCTGTGATGTCTGATACGTGGAGCATTTCTAACATGTTTTTCTCTTAAAGTTTCATTGAGCATTCATCATTGGCTGTGGCAAATGCAGTAGATTGGCCTCTTTGCAGCATAGATCTCTGTGAATTACATATGCAGTCATTCTGTGCAATTCAGAGGAGTTGTTGTAATTTCTGACCACAAATGTAATTGCACTATCAGTATTAATTCAAGTCACTAATAGTCCCACCCCAAACACATGTCATTGGTTGAACAAATGTTGCTGTGTCATGCAACTTAAATAAACAAAGAAATGTTAAGAGTGCCACAGAACCACAGTGTTTCAGCATTTGGGAAGTCAACCTATATGTTTAATGATTTATTATTGTGTCTGCACATTAAGTTAGAATAGAAGAAAAAAAATGTCAAAAGAAAAAACAAACAGCAGCTTTGAGTTATCTACCTCATTTAAGTAATGAATATTAATGAGTACATATGAATTGCCAAAATTGATTCTAATAATTTCCTTTGATTTGTTTGTTAAAGCAGCAGCAGCTATTTTGTACTTTTATGAGAGGTTTCAGGTGCTTAAACCTTTAATGACTTTGTGATTATACACTATGCTTATTTATAATTTTAATTTAATTAATTCATTTTATATCAGTGTATGGTGTGGTGTAAGTTTGTGCTCCATTCAACTGAATGTATTTAATTAAATTCCAATTTAATTTAGGTTTTAAACAGGATGCAGAGTTTTAACTTGAAATGTTTCATCATCATTTTTGTATAAAATTAATAGTGTACATCAAGAGAATGTGCCTCCAGTAACAATTATCACTCCTCCATAAGAACTGAAGTGAAGTCAGATTATGCTGCTGAGTCAGACTCTCATATGTGACTCAAGAAAATGCCTATAGGCCTGCTTTTTCTTGCATTGACTCACTGAATCTTTAGTGTGACATCCCAACATGCAGTAGGGACATGGAAACTACATCCACTGTGCATCTGTGCAACACGTATGCTACTGTTATGTGTCACTGTGACACAAGTGCCACATGGCGACTGTGATTTTGCCAAGTAGGACATGTTGCAGGATCAGCATCTTTTGTTGGTCCTAGAACAACATTCCCGTTAAACAGAATCCTAACCCTATTGCTAACCTGTACCTGAACATTTAAGTAGTGTTAAATCAATGGCCCAACTCTGTCCTGCTTTAAAGAAATATGATTTCAACACCAAGAATGCTTTTGCCCTACTTGGCAAAATCATGAGTTGTGTTCAGATTCGCAGGGTCCCTGCACAGTGTTGACTGCTCCCTACACACTCAGCAGGGGATATCTGATAAGTGCATCTCAAAATGTGTTAATTTGGCATCTATCATACAACACTTGAGTTGCTCAGATTGGTGTTGCATAAAATAGCATCCATATGCTTGTGTAAAAAGCAGCAAGTAAATAGAAGGAGGTCTTAAGCTCCCTCATTTGAGCTAAAAGCCTTGCGTTCCTCAATGGACTTTGGTCAAGAGCTTATGTTCTGTACAGCCAGAGGAAGATCCACTTCAAGTTGATTGCTGGCTTCCTTCTGAGTCATGCCCCGGTCTCTCTGTCTCCATCTACCCTTCTCTCCAAAATGCTAAGTTTTCAGAAGAGTTCAGTACTAATTACTGTGGTACTGTATCAAAAGACGTGTAATTAGGTTTAGTGTTTTATCGTCAGCCACCTCAAAACCCGCCATTCCTTGGCGGAACTCGGCGTCCGGTTGTGATTTACATTCGCTGCATATTTAGAAAGTAATCCTGAAAAATGTAGAGATCTTAATCACTCTGTACTTTGCCCATTCACTTTCAAGCCTATAATCATGTGAATGAGCTGCATTACTAAGCATCATACCACTTTAAGAGGGCATAAAAACCGGAGGTAATTTGCTCTCATACGTACCTGCAGAAGTGCACTTTGAAATGCAGGGAACCATGTGACTGCTGCTCTGTAAATGAGGGGATGTTACTTAATGGAGGGTGTGTATGATCTTTATGCCACCTATTACACACCGTACTTCTCTCAAATAGCATATTACATCCTAATGCATGACAGTGACTCTGTGTGATGTGTGTACTATTTTCCGAATGATTGAATCACTCAGCAGACTCTCATGGATCAGATCATTTCAGTGCTTTCCATATAATCATTTGTACTCTGCCACACTGCATGCAAATATTTTTTACATAAAGCTTGTACTGGATTGGTATGTTGAATGGGTTATGTGGATCTCGCATTTTGCTAAATGCCAAAAGCTCTAGCACCATTATGTTTAATTAAACAATGGTGCCATTTTAACACTTATCAGATGTTCGCATTAACAGTTGTTTATAAAATAGGGATGCACCTATGTTACTGATACATTGAGCTAAGAATTGCTTTCATGTCAAAGCCAATAGCTGACAAATGCCTATTAAATACCATGTTTGTAAAATTTGTTTAATAAATTTAATATAAAATGCTAAACACTGAAATCAGCCGTTTTAAGTGAATTTAGGCATCACAGTATTATATTGTGTAGAATAAATAAAATAGGGCTGTCAATTAAATTAATCGCAATTAATCGCATCTGAAATAAGTTTGTTTTCATAATGTGTGTGTGTAATATGTATATAAATATACGCACATATGTGTAATTATATTTCTGAAATATATGTAATATATACTTATATTTATATATAATATAAATCATATTTAAAAACAAACTTTTATTTTGGATGCGATTAATCGATTTGACAGCCCTGAAAAATTATATTAATTTTGACATTTGCTAAGGTTTAAACAGTGTATAAAATGTAAAAATGAGCATGCACAAATTTTAAATATTAGCCAATATATCTCTAATAGACCGCTACACAAAATATCTATAACCAATATGCTACTAATATATTGTTCATCCTTAATATAAAACATGAAATGTAATGGAAAATGTGTATAGACTAGTCACAATTTCTCTATCTGAAAGTAATGCTGCGCTTTTATTCCTGGAAGTTGTGAAAAGTCAGCCAATCAGATTAGAGCTTTCCAAATCGAGAACTTGCATTCCAGTTTTGTGAGCAATATGCATCAGATGGTCAGTGAGCGGACTGTGGGTGTCTGAGGCTGAGACTACTGTAGGCCGCAGCTGGGTTTGCTTTGTTGCTTGTATCGCTTGCCAAATCACCTTAGTGCTTTTAGACCCATGTTAAACATTTGGTGGTTAGGTGGTGGCTGTACAGTGTTTGATGAGACGGACCCCATCTGATGTCCTGAACCCATCGATTGGAAGCAGTGCTACTGAACTTAATCAGTCCTGGTGCAAGTTTAGTGCAGTCAGCATGATCCAGCCTATACCACCCCCACATCTCTGGCTTCTTATGAGTCCAGACTGCACCAAAGAGCACTCTTCCACTGGGGATGTCTCCAAATAACCGAACATACTGGGTATGTGTGTGCTATTGATGTTCAAGTCTAATGATGTGCTTGGCTATAGCACTTATTGCCTTGGATTTTATAGAAAGAAATGTCAGTAAAATTACATTTATAAAATCTTTGTTACTTTTACTGCCAGTCTGTTTGTCCATTCATCCGTCTGTCCGTGCATCCATAGTAGTATACAAATAAATGCATTTATGTGCACAGTTTCTCTTTCTTCTGTGCTGTTTCTGTCTGTTGTAAGAACTACATGTGGAGAACTTGGCCTGTAGTCTCTTTGGCTCTGAAAAATAATGAAGTCTATAAATCTTGTCATTTGCCAGTGACAGAATGTGCGTACAGTGATTCTGTGACCACACTGTGTTACGTCAAGAGACAGGGCCTAGTTCTATGGACCATCCTCTAAATAGCAGCATTGTATGAAGCTTTATAGGCTGATTTAGCTGGCCTTGTCCTTTGTTCTGCCCTAGTATGAAGCAACTTCTTTTCAATGTGTTTGAAATATTTAACCCACTTTTCAGCACCCAGCAAGAAGGGCATATGGATGTTAGGAGAACTCTGCATCTCTGCAGGTGTTTGTACTTACTGGAGCTGTCCATGGTGCTGAATTTCAGCAGACGATAGTAAAATGTGCTTCCCCAATGTGATCTCATTAGTGATATTCATACACAAAGTGTGTTTCTTGCACACATGCATTGTTTTTATGTTTGAATAGACACTGACACAGCATCTAAAGCAATTTGTCTGCAATTTTGAAGACACACAAATGTTTTTAAATCATTTGTTGAAGTTCACAGAATAGTGAACTCATGCAATGCATAGTTTGATTTTACTGTATTACAGAATGAGATTAATTACATATGTTGAACATTTTATGCTTTATATTGTTTCAGTTTCTACCCAAATGTTGCCAGTGTCCATCAAACTGTAAAAAAACTAAAAACAAAACAAAAACAAGTATACCCAAGTATAGTAATGAGATCACCCTAGTTTCCCAAGCAGGAGTTACTGTGAGTCCCACAGTTTAAGACCCTAGCTCTCCTGATTTATAGCTGAAATAAAGAGACGCCCCACTCCGGTCTGTTCTCAGTAGTCTGACCTGCTTGGCAATGCCACGGCTCAACATCCCTGGCTACAGCTAATCCCCATGAGTCTTGCAGTACTCCTGAGGTCAGGCTCTTCCGGCAACTCCTCTCAGATTTCTCAGTCTGTCTCAGTGGCTTCTGTCTGTCATCGGCTCTCTAAAGCCCAGAGCTGCTTTATACAAGTGGGGGGAGGGAATAGTGGGACAGAGAGAGTGCGATATGAGAGTAGGCGGTATGACCAAAATCTTATATCACAGTATGAGTAATTTTTGTATTAAAGTGATAGTATATTATATATACATTAGATATAACACCGCATTTTCATTTCTTTACGATCACTGATGTTACTGTAAAGGAAGTGTAGTCAGCTATAATGATATAATATAATATTTGAAAATTTATATAAAATCAGTCTGTCGTCACAATTTATTGTATTTGCTAGAAATTCATATATATATATACAGTATATAGGTGCATCTGAATAAATTAGAATGTCGTAGAAAAGTTAATTTATTTCAGTAATTCAACTCAAATTGTGAAACTCGTGTATTAAATACATTCAATGCACACAGACTGAAGTAGTTTAAGTCTTTGGTTCTTTTAATTGTGATGACTTTGGCTCACATTTAACAAAAACCCACCAATTCACTATCGTAACAAATTAGAATACTTCATATTGTTCATAAGACTCATACAATTTTTTTTTGTGAATTGTTGGCCTTCTGGAAAGTATGTTCATTTACTGTATATGTACTTGGTAGGGGCTCCTTTTGCTTTAATTACTGCCTCAATGCGGCGTGGCATGGAGGTGATCAGTTTGTGGCACTGCTGAGGTGTTATGGAAGCCCAGGTTTCTTTGACAGTGGCCTTCAGCTCATCTGCATTTTTTGGTCTCTTGTTTCTCATTTTCCTCTTGACAAACAATACCCCATAGATTCTCTATGGCAGGGGTCGACAACCTTTTCGGCATGACGTGCCATATTAAATTTTTCTGGTTAACCACTGTGACAATACACCCACCACCCCCACCCCCCAACGTTCAAACATTTCTTGAACAACAGCTATACAGTGTGACCATACTGAACACCACTGTGTGTGTGAGAGACAAGGCCAACATATTAAAACCGTTCAGTTTAATCACCATTCTATCTTAATTCACACACACCACTTGCACACAGAGATCCGAGATCACATTCAGAAGCTCATAAACTTCTTGTCAGTACTGCCACACGACTTTTATTAATCGATACTGAATCGCTACTTTATATTTCTCAGCTTCATTGTTTGTAGAGAGAGACGGACGCTTTCAATTCTCAGATCTCTCTTTCTCTCTCTCTCTCTCTCTCTCTCCTCTCTCCCTCTCCCTCTCTCTCTCTCTCTCTCTCTCTCTCTCTCTCTCTCTCTCTCTCAAAATGGCCATATTTGAGAAAAAAATTCAAGTAGTTTGCATCACTGGATATACTGTGCATCTGTGAATGATAAACCCCGCCTACTTTGATTTGATTGGCCATCTCAGTCATTTTGACATCGCTGAGGCTTTGATCTGAAGCGCCTATGTGCAGCGATCACGCGCACATCCGTAGACTTGCTAATTAATTCTAACACTTTATTAGTATTTATAGCTCCTAACAGGCTGTGTGTCTATAAGTTTTTACATCAAAATGTACGTCAGCATGCAGTTTTCCCCATTGCTTTACGTGCCAGCGATTATCCCTCTGCGTGCCACTGTTAGCCATATCTCGACGCAGAACGAGTGAAATATCGAAAGGGAAACATGGCTTATCACTATCCAAAACATTCGCTTTTCAAGCTGCACGTGCAGATTTGTCTGATGTTTGACACGATCGTGCGCCGCAGCACAAAGTTGAGTCTGTGTTTACTTGATCTAATGTTTTATGTTTTTTTAAATGCTGTAAATATTTGGTAAAATGAATGTATATATTTTGACAAAGCCCTCTTTATGATTTTCAGTTTTGTTTAAGATAATTAAAGCAACTGTTTTTAAATAACAAAAGAATATGTACAAGTATGGTATTTGGGGTAAAAAGCGCCTCTGCTGTTGGGGCTAAAGACGCACAGTAATTAACATGATAATTAATAGATCGCTGACTTTTCTATTTGTTGACATGAAATGGTTAGATTCAGATAGTAAATATCATATATTATGTATTTTTCCATATCAGAGGTAATCACCATGTTTAGAATGAAACCATCAAATTTAAAAATATTATATTAATCATATCACATAATAAAATATCATTTGTTGTTACTACTGTACATATAAATTCAATTATTATTGGATCTCCTTCAATACTTTCAGAATCTGTACTTATTAAAATGATTTTGTTTCTGCATTTTAAAATATATTTTTTATATTCACATATTTTAATGACAGTATATTTATTGAACACAAATGTATTCTTTGATTTTTCAGAATAAGCAGAAAATAGTACAAACTTTTCTAAAGTGATTGTTTTGAACAAGTATTAACTTAGACATTATGTAAAAAAATTGTTTTATTTCAGCTTAACTATTTGAATCAATACCGTGTGCCTTTTACCCCATGCTGGTGGCCATTTACCCCGCATGTGGGATAAAAGATCCTCCTTACCACCTTATACATTTATATGATTTTTAAACAAAATAAACAACTTGAATGATTTATTTTCACACAAATCTTTTGTTACATTAATATTCAATACAACGTATACTTTATATTTTTTCTGCAATTATACATTTTAGGCGCAGTGAATAGCAATTTTTTTTTTACGGTGATCTTTAGCCCTGTTGTACCCTACTCAGCTGTTTTCAAAACACATTCACGCTAATTACAAATACAGTAGTTGGTAAATATAACAATTAGTAGAGTAGCAGCACTACTTTTAGTTAATGACTCCCCAACTTACAGCAATGGAAAACCTCAGCAGGGCCTTATATATTTAACAGCATCTCTGCTTCATAAATAATGGCAACTGTTGATGCTTTTACCATCCTGATGATCAAAGCCACTCGCTTTGGCGTTCTTGAGTGAGCTAAGATGCCGAGAGTTTTTTTTTATAAAGTACAGTCCTGGATGCTGGGAAGGTGATGTGACAGGTGCATGGTGGGAGTTATAGGATGGCTTCATGTGGGTTCCAGCAGGTCTGTAGGTTATGTGCTACCCATAGCAGCACTTAGCCTGCTGCCCACATATGTTCCAGCTAAGCGTGTCACCCACTTCAGAGGCTGCGGGTGCAGGTGGAGGCTTGATGGTCCCATGAGAACCCACTAGGAGATTAAACGAGGTTACATCTCTCTCTCTCTCTCTCTCTCTCTCTCTCTCTCTCTCTCTCTCTCTCCTCAACTGCAGTTCTCCACCGCTCTGAAACCCTGAGCTCAGCTTATGATTTAATGCCCTATCCACTCCTTGCCCTTAGAACTCTGCCCCGCTAGTGCGCTAAATCAGCATCTGGCGCCACATATCAGGCGGACGTTGTTTTTTTGTGCAGGACGGGTCCCTGTGGCCCAGCCAGTGTTTTTCAGGATAACCTGCTCACTAGCTGAGCTTCGCTTGAGTACGCATAGCTAAGGATGTACAACCGCGAGTGCCATACATCAGCCTCGCACAGATAAAAGAGGCAGGTCTCTTAACGACATCCTCCTGAGGGTTGCGGCGTGTGGAGAGAGCTGTCGTTAAGCAGATGGGCTGAGACCTGGAAGTGAACAATTCTCAGAATGCTTCCTTCATCTCCTTACCATATCTTTAAAGGCCCCTTGGGTTTAATAGAGCAGTTGTTGAATAATTGAGGAAGCTCAATAAAGCCAAAGTTAATTTATTGTTTTTTTTGTCCTATTTTTTCTTCCTGTGGTGGACGTCTCTTAACCTCCCGTCGTCCATCCCATCTATGGCTCGAGGTGTGGAGATGTATTGATTTGTTCACGGATGCTGAGTTCTGTTATATTTCAATATGAATTACGATGAATGAAGCGGGACGGAGAAGAGTGCTTATGAATCATTTTCCTTCTCTGAATTCAGCTCATCTACTGCAGCCCGACTGGGATTATATCATGCCTTATATCATATGCTTTGTTCCATTGTGCCGGGTTTTTCCCTACCACTCCAGAGAAAAGTCTTGCAGCCACTGTTTGACTTGATTAATGAAAGTCCAGGTGTCAGACGGTTACAGGTTAGGTTGCAGAATTGACCTTAACTGTCGCCATGCATACAGCTCATTCTTGCAAATCGTATTATATTTCTATGTGGCCCACCAGCAAACACACACACACACACACACACATACACACACACACACACACACACACACACACACACACACACACACACACACACACACACACACACACACACACACACACACACACACACACACACACACACACACACACACACACCATTCCACACCTTTAAAGGAATATTACAGTTTTAACAATGTAATAGTTCAGTCATTTACTCACTCTCATGTTGTTCCAAAACTATGAGGTCTGTTAAATTCTTCAGAGCACAAAAGAAGATATTCTGAAGATGTTTTTTGTCCATAGAGTGAAAGTCAGTGGACTCCAAACAACATTATTCACTGTATGGACAAAAAACGAAATAATAATAGGTTGTCATGCATGTTTACAATAACAGTAAATGTTGACAGAATTTTCCCTTTAAACTGTACTATCAAACAATTTTAACTTGTCCTTTAGTTTAAGGAAACGTGTACAGTAATGCACCTCCAATGGACAGGCACTTCTATATTTTCTCATATAAACACCTAATTTTACTGTGAGGAAAAAAAGGAAACATTTTCAAAATCAAAATGTTGTAAATTTGAAGAATTTCTAAATACAAAATTAAATACATTGCTCTTTCATAATAATTACATCAAAATAAAGTATTATCAAATGGCAAATGTGGACATCCAATGTAAGTGCATTACTTACATATGTACTATACTGTATTTGTTTTGATTGTATAAACTGAGACACAATTTGACAGCATGCTGCGTAACACTTTAAAATGTCTCTTACTGTTCCTCATTAGGCTGTAACTTTTGGCTTGGGTCTTGGGATTGAGAGTGGGGGAGTTTTGCTCATTATGGCGGGACAATCAGATCCTGACTGATTCCCACATCACAGCTAGACATCCACTGAACCAGCATGACAAAGGCCTGACATAGTTTTCTTTTTTTTCACGTCCAATAACTGTGGAATGGTGCCAGTGTTATGGAGCCAGTGTTAAAAAAGTGTGAACTTCAATGAGTGCATGCATGAAGGAGTGATGTGCAACTGTACTTTAGGTTACAGTTTTTTAGACTAAAAAAATAATGATTTCTTGAACAAACCTAATTATGTGGTCATGAATTTAGTATAGTCTTTTGCTACTGTTATTGTGAAATACAGAGCTATTGAATGGCAGTCGAGTGCTGATTATTGATTAAAGAGTGTCTTGCTCAGAATGTTGGTTAGCACATTTCACAAGGCAAAAAAAAAAGAAATATACTAAATATTTAAAAAAATAAAATATATTTTTTGCCATTTTATATTGACATTATACATGTGTGACTATTTCTCAGAATTCTTATTTAATTTCTCGTACTTGCAAATTTAGCTCACCATTTTTAATGTTTTGTTTTTGCTTATAATTATGATTTAATTATCTCAATTTGTGACTTTTTTTTCTTATAAAAAAAGTCAATTTGTGACTTTTTTTTCTTCTAAAAAAGTTATTTTTTAATTGTTCTGCTTTATTCATCTTAATTGTAGATGCATGTGTTTACCACAAAAAGTAAAGGCTTTTGTAGTCTTTGGAATTTAATTATCATCAAAGCTCAACTGTGCCATTTTTCAACATCACCTTTCTCCAGGGACTTTGCGTCATCGGCCCCTGTGACAATTCCTGCTGTATTTAAACCTCATCCATCTTATACAGTCCCAAAACACACTGAGACCACCCTGGATCAGTTCCTGTTTCCATAGATGGCCTGTAATTGGTGGCTTGAGTACATTTACACTAATTCATTTATTGGAGTCTTTTATCCAGAGTGACAAATGAGTAACTCAGAGGTCTAGTGCATATTACAAAAATGGAAATTAAGCTAGTGATAGCTCTCATTATGTCTTTGTAATTTGTGTCATAGGATTTACTTACAGTGTCTATGTCAAAGAGCAGTCGCTTCCCTTTAAATCAGCGCAAGCTCGTCTCTTCAGTTGCTAAGATAAATGTTCCTGATCTTGCATGAGCTCTGTCATGGAATGATACATTATTAATATTATTATTATTTTTGGTATGCCCATAAAATCTGATCTGATACACACTGTGGTTGATATTGTGTTATTATCAGGGCACCAATGTATTTCACGTGGAATAGATGTGTTACCATCCACAAGGACATATTAGAGCAGACGACCTTTGATCAGTTATTTGGTATAAACTACATCAGACCGATGGATCAATAACCGCTCTCTTCTGCTAATTCTCGTTTGTCTATAGGGATTGTACACATTCACTAGCTGGTGAACATTCAGGCTACTATTATGTGCTTTTTGTGACGTTTTGTGAGAGGGCAGGCAAAGCACAAACGTTAAAAAGATACTATACATTAAAGAAGCTAGTGTTTTGGATAAGAAAAAAACAGGATCTTTAATAAGAGAGAGGGTGTAAAACTATATTTTTTGGTGAAATTTTTTCTTACTAAAATTATTAATAGTAAAACTACATTTTTTAAATGTAATATTTTTCAATTAATTTAAGAAAGAGCGATAAAATGAAACTTTCATATTAATATGAAAATGACATGGCATAATGCCATGTGTCAGCTGTTTATGACATTATAAAATAGTCATCATTTAATTACAAAGGTTTACAATAAATAATAGGCTAGGTTTCGGCAGATTATCTAGAAAATATTTATTGTCAGTTTTTAAACTACTGTTTAAAATGTTTGGGTAAAATAAAATAAAAAATTGGGTAAGATAAAATAAATAAGCTAATAATTATATTCAGCAAAGATGCATTAAATGTAATGATGCCTTAAATGTTAAGACATTTATAATGTTATTATAATATTTATATTTTAAATAAATGGGGTAATTAAGCAGGACAACTGTTTTCAACATTGATAATAATAAGAACATTTTCTCATGCACCAATTCATATTAGAATGATTTCTGAAGTATCATGTGACACTAAAGACTGGCGTGATGATGCTGAAAAATCAGCTTTGCCATCACAGGAATGAATGAATGAATAGAAAACCGTTATTTAAATTGTAATATTTCATAGCATTAATGTTTTTACTGAATTTTGGGCAAATAAATGCAGTTTGTTGAGCATATAGACATGAGACATCTTTCAAAAACAATATTTGTTATACACACTGGGCCACATCAATCGGATGGCACACCTTCTTTTATGGCTTTTTGCCATCAGGACAGAGGAGAACCAACAGGACAGTCCAGAGAGAGAGAGAGAGAGAGAGAGAGAGAGAGAGAGAGAGAGAGAGAGAGAGAGAGAGAGAGAGAGAGAGAGAGAGAGAGAGAGAGAGAGAGAGAGAGAGAGAGAGAGAAGAGAGAGAGAGAGAGAGAGAGAGAGAGAGAGAGAGTTGTGGAGAGAGAGAGAGAGAGAGAGAGAGAGAGAGCGAGAGAGGAAAACAAACTAGTCCTGTCTCTTACCTCCATAATGAGAACCGACTAATATTTAGTCAGCGTTCCGTAGAAGCTATCCTTCTTGACAGCTCTCAGTTGTTGGTCCCACTGTAACACTTTGGTGAGTTACTTTAATTGAATGTGCTCTTTAAGATTGATCCATCCATAGAGAGAGAGAGAGAGAGAGAGAGAGAGAGAGAGAGAGAGAAAGAGAGAGAGAGAGAGAGAGAGAGAGAGAGAGAGAGAGATGTAGAGAGAGAGAGAGAGAGAGAGAGAGAGAGAGAGAGAGAGAGAGAGAGATGTAGAGAGAGAAAGAGAGAGAGAGAGAGAGAGAGAGAGATGTAGAGAGAGAGAGAGAGAGAGAGAGAGAGACTAGTCCTCTTACCTCCATAATGAGAACCGACTAATATTTAGTCAGCGTTCCGTAGAAGCTATCCTTCTTGACAGCTCTCAGTTGTTGGTCCCACTGTAACACTTTGGTGAGTTACTTTAATTGAATGTGCTCTTTAAGATTGATCCATCCACTCTCTTATATCACTCTCCGGCTTATTTAGATCCTTATTGGCAGAAACCATCAGTGGATCTGATGCAGTCATTCATTTAGCTGTGTAAACTGTGCCAGAACGCTAAAACTACAGAAACCTGAGTGTTCCGCACAAATGCTTTTGTACAGTACAGCGCTAATATTACACCCCAAAACAGGACACAGAAAAAGGTGGTGGACAGATGGCTTCTTTGATTGTGTTTTCTTTGATCTATTACAACATCGCAGGATTCTTTAGGGTATTTAATCATCTGATGGTGGGTTGGTGCAATCCGTCCTGATTGAGTAATGCTAGCAGAAATATTGCAGCTAGATCCTCCCCAGTGGCTGAACCTGGGCATTTATTCAAAGGAGGTCAAGCCCACAGGACACACAGGTTTATATTATAGAAGTCTAAGTGGGATGGAGGTTTAAAAGGCCTCGTCCTCCAGCCATATTGCCGATTCGGTCATGAAAAGATTAATCATTCATGAGTAAAAACTCACAGGGGACATTTTCGCTGCTGCTGCGAACTGTCGGAAGCCCATCATAAAGACCTCCCACCAAACACACACATGCGTTCTCGCTTCTCTTTTACTCCAGCTCTGCTTGGCAGCTTTCTGCATGAGGAAGTGTTAAATTGGCTGCGTTAGTTTTTTTGTCGACCTGCTCAGAGCAGGCATAGTAGATGGAGACGGTCATAAATAGTGGGGTTCTAGGAATAGCAGTCTGAAATTTATAGCATTTGACCTTTACTGATGCATTATGGGTAAACAGTGAGTGTTTGCTTGCAGGCATCTAGAGTGCATACGCCCCACTGGATGCTGGTGTTAGCGGGAAGATTACTTGCATGTGCCGTGTGCGTAGTGTTTGTGCGTTTGAGCGTGTTGACGCAGTATGGATGCACCTGTGGAGCGATGGGGCCATAAACCATCTACGTGAGCCTTTAGGGAGCTTCGCAGGCTGTTACCTAACAACGGTGGTCTCCCACTGCATCATGACTTTCACCTTTATCTTTTGAAAGGATGAGAGAGAAAGGGAGAAGAGAGATAGAGAGTCGGACAGAGGGAACATGTCGAGAATTGGTAAACTGGGGAATCCCAGGTCTGTTGGCGTCTGTCGCTCACACATCCATTTGATCGCTGTCATCGGAATCATAAGGAATTTCATGATTTTGATTTATTTTAATGATTCTGGTTACTTATCGCTTTTATTAACAATTATTTTAGAACTTTTAAGAAATTATTTTAAAACAAAAATGCAACTCCACTGAAGAATTATTATAATGATAAATAAATATAAAACAGTTGTGCTTAAACAATTTGTTTAGGTAACGCTTTATTTTATGGTGCTATGGCACTATTATAATAACAATAAATTATGCAAAATTGCATGCAAGTAACCCTATGCCAAACCCTAATCCTAACCCTAACCATATAGTAAGTACATGTAGTTAATATAACTTATAATTTATACGTATAATTACACTGTAACAAGAACGTGTTAAACTAAAGTGAAACCTTTTTTTATAATTATTATAATTTTTTTTGAGATAGCAGTCAATTCCATTAATTGGCCTCAAGGGGGTAAATCACAATTCTGTTATCATTTACTCACACTAATATCATTCAAAACCTTGAAAATGATCTTCTCTTCTCTTCTCTTCTCTTCTCTTCTCTTCTCTTCTCTTCTCTTCTCTTCTCTTCTCTTCTCTTCTCTTCTCTTCTCTGTTTATTTGTGTAGAATAAGTACATGTTAACAATAATTCTATCATTCTTCAATCATTATATATATCTGTAATTGTGGTGTGACCTGCTGAGGTGGAGAACATCTAAATAAAGTGAGGAAAAAACTATATTAAACAATTGTATTGACATTTAATTCATTCATTTTAATGACTGTATTATTATTATGAATTGTTAAAAATATATTAATATTAATGGTTCTTAGTCATTTGTTTGGGAATTAGTCTATTCTTGTTGCATTATACTATTCATTTAAATAACCTGCTAATAAGGGTCATTATTCTGGAGCTGAATTTTGGAAGCAATGTATTTTAGTATGGTATTTTGTAAATAATTTTTCAAATAATGAAACCGATAGTCATTGCTAAGGTGTTCCGGGTCAATGACTGACCACAGCAAATGGATGCTACCCTGCTTTTTTTCAGCTCTCATTTGCAGACATTTCTATAAATTGTTTTATAGTCTGCTGTCAATCCTACAAACCCCTGCACAAGCCTGTCGCCCGTGAAGAATGAATTGGAAACACCCGCTCATCTCTGCTTACAACGCATCAGTGGACATGTACGGTTAGGGGCTTGTTCAAATCCCTAACCCCAAATATGAGCAATAAAAATAGTGATACTGAAAAAGATCATGCCACCATTGTATCGTCCCACTTTTACATTTATGTGATAAAGATGCTTCCTTTGTCTTGCCGTCCCTGGAACAGTGCCTTATATATGGGCTATCAGGTATCAAGTGATTTATGGACCATTTTTAAAAATGATTTGTGTGAAAAGAGACGTCCACTGAAAAGTATTGCATGTCAGCTGATGGGTTTGCATTGTAAATCACGGCCTGGTGGGCATCGTGTACTTGTGGCTAAAGAAGAACGCCAATGGATCTTTACTCAAGATAGATGAGTGGAAGCAATCTCATTTAGGCTTGTCAATAAGACTTGCTTTCGCTGGAATTGACCACATGTCAAAGAGACCTGGACAGTGGAGGCGGGG
The DNA here is from genome assembly GCA_027564155.1 of Gymnocypris eckloni scoliostomus. Lineage (NCBI taxonomy): Eukaryota > Metazoa > Chordata > Actinopteri > Cypriniformes > Cyprinidae > Gymnocypris > Gymnocypris eckloni. The sequence continues at coordinate 6,200,930 of CM050425.1, read as the reverse complement.
AAAGAAGGGAGAGGAGAAAACCCGCCTTTTTCCCCTCTAGCTTGGGGCTATATATAGCTAGTGCTAAAAGGTCACAAACCTGGTGAAGTAGACAACACGAGCACTGCTACATTTGTCTTTCTTTGTTTCTTTCTTTCTTTATCTCTCTTTCTGCTGTCTCCTGTGAAATGGATGTGTCCTGTCATGCTCCATTACCACTCTTTCTCCATCCTGAAAGATGTCCTCCAATCTCCAAATTGAACTTTTAAGATTGTCGTTATATTAACCATGTAGCTTGTAGCTCTTCTTGATAGAGAACAATAGATCCTCACAGTCAGGATAGCTTAGCTTAGCTCTATTTCAAAAGCTGCCTTCCCAGAAACCTCTTAAATTACTGATTCAGAACGTTCTACTAGGAAGCAACTTTGCACACTACACAAATAACTGTTTGCATGGAAGATGCGACTCTTGCCTGATTTAAATAGAGTTTGGTGACAAAGACCATGCATTCGAAGGCTGCGAAGTTCAAACCAAAGGGTTGTTAAATGGGACGGTCTATCCTACGCTGGATTGATCTTAAAACTGTGACAGCTGCCGTTCATAAGCGGCAGTAATATTTGTACTGGACATGTAAAAAGTTATATTCAACACTATGAAAACTAAACATGGTTCACAACCTGTTTAAATTAGTTCACCTTTTATTTACATAATAAAAGTATAAACTATTTGTAAAACCACATCTAAGCAAGATTAAAAGTCAACATTTAAACCATTTTAAAGTGTGTTTTTTTGGTAACCATTGGTATTTGATTAAGTTAAAACCTAGTACTTCGATTTAAAAGTATAATCTAGCATTTTCTGGCACACAATGAATCTTGGGATAGTCTGGGCCACGACGGATCTATCTGTTGTATCCTTCAGGAATTGAAGGACGCATTTCAACTTTAATTGGAACAGCCTTTGCTGCACATTCAATCTCCAAATGTAGCCTTTCGAAGGATGCAGCATTTGAATCGGGACACAGCTTAAGAGTCATTAAAATGCATTGAATTGCCCAGGCTTTTATATGAGTAAAAGTGTGGTCACATTTACTATTGTTTGGTGATAAAAAAAAAAAAATTGCAGGCTAACTCCAGTCGTTTCAATAGATTGGGATCACGAATTTTGGAAAGATTTCCAAATACAGGATTCGCACAACAGGTTCAAGTTGGTCGCGCAAATTTGCTGTGTTGACCAACAGAAATCTTCTTGGTTTGAAAGTGACTTCTGTTTGAGCTGTGCATCATAAATTGTACCTCATACATCGCTACATTATTGACAATAGACAATAGACTTTTTTCCTCAGGAGTTTTCATCTAAATTTTGGTAATCACTTTAAAGGATTAGTTCACTTTCAAATTAAAAATTCCTGATAATATACTAATAAGGGTCATTATTCTGGAGCTGAATTTTGGAAGCAATGTATTTTAGTATGGTATTTTGTAAATAATTTTTCAAATAATGAAACCGATAGTCATTGCTAAGGTGTTCCGGGTCAATGACTGACCACAGCAAATGGATGCTACCCTGCTTTTTTCAGCTCTCATTTGCAGACATTTCTATAAATTGTTTTATAGTCTGCTGTCAATCCTACAAACCCCTGCACAAGCCTGTTGTTTATAGCCCTTTGAAGCTGCACTGAAACTGTCATTTTGACCTTCAACTGTTTGGAGTCCATTGAAGTTCACTATATGGATAAAAATCCTGGAATGTTTTCATCAAAAACCTTAATTTCTTTTGACTGAAGAAAGAAAACCATAAACATCTTGGATGGCATGGGGGTGAGTAAATTATAAGGACATTTTAATTTGAAAGTGAACTAATCCTTTAAGTTTTCTGTTTTGTCCTCTGTTATGTAATATGTGGCTTACTGGAACCTAAATTAGTTTAAATGTGTTATACTGAAATAATTTCACTTGCCTTTCATTTATATATATATATATTGATTGGCTATTTTATTAAAAATGAAGTAGCTGTTAGTATTATTATAAAGCTTTTATATGGGTGTATGTTCTTAGCCCATTTTTTCTTTCCATAGATGAACCTTTTGTCATATTCACTTTCTTGTCATTTAAATCCTGTTGGCAGTTTTTGCAGAAATTCAAACCTTGAAGTGTGCCATGGTTTCCAAGGTTTCTGAAGGAACAGACCAAAAATATACAAAAAGTTTGAATTTGTGTAAACATGAATGAGATTTGAAAGTTGCAGCAGAGAGGAAAGCTTTTCCAACAAATGACTTGTATTTTGGTCTTTTCCTCACACAAAATCATTGTGATTTTCATTTTAAACTCCAAAAGAATCTTTAATCCCCTAAAGCAGTCAAAATGCTTTGTATGACTAGGTGACCTTGTCAATATTGGGATGATTGGGGACATCATGCGTGAGGGGAAAATGAATTCATAAAACCTATTAACTACATGATTAGAAGGCGGATTAAACATGCAGCGGCTATAGTTGGATCAATTAAAAATGTTGATGTGTTTAATGAACGACAAGATTAACAGATAGTTCTCTTTGAATTCCCGACTTGCAGTGGGATCAAGCAGTCCTTCTCACATTCATATCAAATAAAGCCCAAATGACTACATGCATACTATGTAGTCATTTGGGCCATGACACACACACACACACACACACACACACACACACACACACACACAAACAAACTTGCACTCATATCGGATAGCGTTTGGCTTCAGGCTGTAATCCATGCTGGGTTCAGAGCAGTGAGCACCTACGGAGATCCGTCTGTATTATGTAACTTTTGGAAGTGAAATTATACACTCCCTAATGACATGCCCCAAAAGATCTACTTGCTGATGATGTCATAGCAGGGTGAGGAAAGGACAATAGATCAATCTGCATTTCACCGCACGCAGCTCTGTCGGCCAGGACACAGCGCCGTTACCTAATGGTTCTGAATGTGAGAAATGGCCCCTGCAGCAGTTCACAGGAAGCATGTCATCCAGCTCCAAACCATATGTTTCCTGTTCCTGAAAGTCCCAGGGTGTGTTGCATTTGATGGGATTTAATATGCATCAACACCTAACCTGATGTCTCTTTTGTTTGTTTGCAATGAGCATGTGTGTTTAAAACTGAGGGTAAATGTATTTCACAGGTCAGTGCTGTGTTTTACGTGCTACGATTAAATCAGCGAGGAACTTTTGCAGTCTCTGCAGTGACCAACACCCCCCCCAAATTAAATCTTGAAGTAGCCACATCTGACCACTTGAGGGCATCTTTGCTGTCTTAAATATGTACATAAATGCCTGGCAGGATTTTTTCTGTATCTGCTTTGTTTGCCTTTGTTGTTCATTAGTATGCTCATTTTCAGGCAAATAATGTATTTGCAACACATCTGTTAGATCAATACCTGAGACTTAGAAACTGCTGAGGTACAGAAAGAGCATTTCTAGATAAGTTGACAAACTGCTAAAACTATAATGCCCTCATCATGGAGTCTATGTTAAGTGGCTAAAATTGTGTTTGGGATATTATGGTGACTGTCACCTGTATTGTATTCGTGATTCAGCTAAAAGGCTGAAAGAGTCATTACAGTGTGTCATAACGGATAATGGCTGTCATGAGGGATTGTTTAGCCACATTTTTCAGTTTGTGTCTGATTTCTCACTGATATCACTGAGCCGGTCTCTGCTGCGCTCTTGACCTCCCTCTTGTGGTTTTATAACAGCATAGCATAAAACAAACATTCATCACCACCAAAAAAAAAACATTTTCAAACAAGCACTGTTCACATCTGAGTGCTGTTACTTTAAAAGCAATTGCCTTTTTTTCTGTTTACAATTTGCCATCAAGGACTTTTCAACTGAATGTGTTTTCCAGTATCATATTTCAGTATTGCTTTACAAATGTTAGTATCTGCTATTCCTATATGACACTCAATAAGTGGATTTAAGCACTTGCGATTTAGTTGATCTAACTGTAATAACTATAGATCTTTATAGAAGAATTGGTATTGTGTCTGCTCTCAATGTTTCCTTTGATTATATTTTTTTTAGATTGTATTCCAGGATTATGGTATATACAGTAATTCTGCAACACACTTCAAGGGACAGCTCATACAACAATTACCTTATTGTTGTTGTGTATACCCAAATCTATATGATTTACCTTTTTATGGAACATAAAAGGTGAACATTTGAAGATTTTGGCTGCTCTTTTCAATATATCGCAAGTAAACGAGGACCAGGCTCTAAAATGACTTCTGAAGCTTTATGATGACATTGTGAGAGCGGTAGGTTAAAATGTAAGTCATTGTTCACTTAAAATTGAGATAAGTGTGCACTTGGTATGTGCATGAGAGCTCAGGAGGATGATTTGTGAAGGAATGTTGACTATGAAATGGTTTATTCTTTCACAAATCAGAATGATTTGTACACAAATCAGACTGGTCTGACTCCACTTTGTATGATTTCAGAAGACTTTGAATAGTGCAGAGGTCATATGGATCACTTTGATTGTGCTTTAAGCTGGAAAAGTGCAACAATTTACTTAAAGGGATAGTTCACCCAAAATTTCTGTCATCATTTACTCACCCTCAAGTGGTTCCAAACCTGAATTAGTTCCTTTGTTCTGCCGAACACAAAGGAAGATATTTTGAAGAACGTTTGTAACCACGCAGTTTTGCATTGACTTCCATAGTAGGAGAAAAAAATACTATGGAATCAATGGTGCCCCAGAACTGCTCTGTTTCCCACATTATTCAAAACATCTTCCTTTGTGTTCAGCAGAACAAAGACATTCATACAGGTTTGGAACTACTTGAGGGTGAGTAAATGATGACAGAATTGTCATTTTTGGGTAAATTATCCCTTTAAAGCCTTTATGCATAATGCATTCTATAAAGGGCTATAAAAGGGTATAATGCATTATAATTATTAACAATGTACATTGTGATATATTATATTTTGCATGAATAATTATAGCCAAATAGTGTATAGTGTAACAATTAATTTTTAAGTGTTATAATGTATTAACTGTGGTTACAGTTATTCAGGAAATTGTACAGCGCATTATAATGTGCATTAAAAGAAAGGCATAATTAATTTACTAAAACAACTTTTATAATGCATTAAACATAAAGGCTTTAAGTGAAGTGTTACCGTGCATTCTATCATATATGGAAAGAGCACATAGCACCAGCACAGTTCTCCTTTTGCATTCTTTAGAAGAATGAACATTATATGGGTTTAAAAGAACATAAAGGTGAGTAAATTATGAACATTTTCATTTTTGGGTGAGCTTTCATTTTAATGTATATTATACACCCCGTTGCAATGTCTCTGCCTTAACAAGTCCACTGCTGATTCAAAGAAAAAAAAAACGTTTTTAGAGGTTTAAGCTTTACTTATTTTATGTAATGTCAAATATTATATTGAACTGTATTGTAATAGTTTACATTTTCGTTTTCCTAGCCATGAGTATCAAATAAACAATCCTTTCATAGCTGTTCTCTCTTTCTCTCTGAGGATTGTGGGATATGGATCTGAGAGCTGCTTCAGATATCCAGTGTTGCATTGTGTCTGTTCCGGGAGTGACATTTAAATGTGTGTTTTCCTTCAAGGGAAAATCTGTTTGCTGTAAATATGTCAGAGAGAGTTTATCACGGGTGCATAATGGCTGGTTTGTGTTTGCTCTGGTTGTACACACACTGTAAACAAGCAGTGTGTTGAGCAGAGTGTGGCGGGTTTATCGCACGCTTTCTGGAGATGCTAACTGTGGAAGTGTTGACGGTGTACGTATCTTAGTTCACACCTGTGCTACGATCACTAACAGTATTACGTGCACTTCTGCCTGCTGTAGGCCAGACGCTAGACAGCTAATCTGTTTTCCTGGCTGATGAGAAGGGTCCAGGGCTGGTCTTTGTCTCTGTGTTCTCTGCAGCTGACCTTCCCTTGGTTTTTAGCAGCTGGTCAGCAGTTTTTCAAGGCTCTGCAGGAATTAAGGTTCCTCTGCGGGGAGGCAAAAGCATTGAATCTCCTTACTTGGTTGAGGTCAAGATAAATGAGTGCATTGTATAAATGGTGTAGCGTGAATACTGTAGGATTGTGAAACATTAGCATGGGTTCTGTGGAGCAGGATTAAAGGAAGTGTCAGTGATCAACATGTGCCATATAACTTTTCTATCTTATGTCACTAATTAATTAATTAATTGATTGATTCATTCATTCATTCATTCATTCATAAATAGGGGTTCAATCAGGCAAAAATAGATATAAAACAGAACTTTCGGTAACACTTGACCAAAAGTAATTAATGCATTATTAGAACTCACACTGTGCAATATATACTTTTACAGAAATGATTCACATTTGTTAATGTTAAGTAATACAAATGTAATTGTTCATTGTTTGTTGTGTTCAAATGTTCAAATTATTCACAAACATTTGTTAGCAAATGTTGATATAACATCAGTTAATAGTAATAAATGCTGTAGAGTTATTGCTCATTGTTCATGCAGGTTAACTAATGTTAACTAGTTAAACCTTTTTGGCAACGTGCTACAGAATTTTCTTTTGACATTACTTACTATGAAATAGTTTTTTTTTAGATTTTGGAATTTTGAAAGTTTTACTGATCAAACTAGCTTTTAATATTTGGGGTCTCTGGGTCCCTGGGTTTATATATATTAAATACTGCAATGCTGTAATAACATTTTTTTTCACACTTATGTTGTTCTGTGGTAAGATGGTCGGTGCAGTGGCTAAACAAACAACAAAAAAGGCAAAAACTCCAGAAATGTCCATGGAATTTGTTTTTAATTCCACGTGCCACAAATTCCAGGGACCATAGCAAAATGTCCATTGTAAATACAGAATTTACTCAGGGACACACACGAATAAAAGAGAGAGAGAGAAAATAACTAACAAAAGAGACTAAGAAAAACAAAAATAGGATGCACAGTTGGCTACTGATCCAACAAACATCCTTCTTTTTTCTTCAAAACATTTCTTCTGTTCTTTTAAAGAAAAATAACTGTGAAAAAAATATTCTTCCTCCTTCATTATCAAACTGACCAATCGTAACCTCTCATCAGTTATTAACTGTACATTATACAAGTTACAGAGGATTTATAAGCTTACAGACAGTACTTTAATAATCATCACCTCTAACAAGTTGCATTATTACCTTGAAAAGCATAATAATAAACATATGCTTAAACATTCATTAAATTTAGCCCTAAACATTCTTAATGAACCAACTCCTTCCCTTCAGGGTAACATATAGTCGGCTTCCTGCCTACTAGGCAGCTCCAGGAACATTAATATACAAACATTGTTTGTCCAACTTCACCCTGAATATTTCACTCTTATAACAGTCACCATGGAATGTGCACCTTTTACGTGACTGTCACTTGAGAAAAACTAACAAAATAAAGATCTTTCAATAGTTTGGTGTGTTTTTTTTTAGCTGAAACATGAGTGCTACATCACATGTTCCAAAACCATATGACTTTATTTTGTGGAATGCAAAAGGAGAAAAGTTGTTCACTGTTCTCTTTCTGACACAAAAACTATTGCTTTAACATTAACCTGACTCACAGCCTGCACAAGGTTTTTGTTGACATAGCTTAAGATTTCTCATTGTTAGGCATTCCAGATCAGTTTTCAAGGAAAGTGATATAAGTGGGCAACAAAGGAACAGTTCCTAATGATATGGGGTTTTGCTAATTTTAAATGAGTATCACTTAGGTATAAAATTACAAAACATTGATTTAATTGAGGTGGTATTCATTTTTAAGTAGGTTCCAGGTCAGTTGAAAAGATTTCAGCTCTGATAAGGGCTGTGTGTGTACGTGCTTTGAGTCACTTCTGTGCTTCTCTGCATAGCGACAAACTGACAAATGGAACGAGGCCTGTTTAAGGCTGTTCATGAGAGATTCATAAACCTTCCTCAGAAGAATATTGACTCAACTGCCATGTGTTTCTAACACATTATAATCTGCCCCTGTCATTCAAAATGGAAATCACTATAACAAATGTATGTTGTCAGTGTGTGCATTCATTATGCATTCCATTTAAGCCAAAGGAACAAATCCTAAAATCATCCATCATGAAGCGAACAAACTCAAGTGGGGAAAAACCCTGCACCATATTAAGTTGACCAACAGGGATTTTCCATGTAACTGCTGAAACAGGCAGTCCAGAGAAAAGGTTCAGATTAGGGATGGGCATTAGACTAAGCAGCTTGCTTGGTATTAGCATTCAATGGATGCACCTAATATAAATCCCATTTATCCCATGAATTGTAGGGAGCAGTGATGTGTCTCTCTCCCTCCAGCTTATTCTGTCGTTGTCTCTCTTTCTCAAGTTTACAGATTTGCCATTTTAAATAATGTGTGTGTGTGTTTTGTATGTAGGGGTTTGTGTGGGTGTCCCACAGGCTTTTGTTAGGATTTTAGGTGGGTGTGTTCAACTTCTTATTTGATGTTATTTGGTTCAGGCCAGTGCAGGAAACAGGCCACAGCATGTGGTGTGTGGGAGCAAATACACTGCGGATGATGTAGTGAAGGGACGTTTCCTGTGTGCCAACTTCTCTTTCAGGGCATTCTCACTTTCTGAAAGTCTGTCATCTTGTTTGAATAGCTCACGTGGTGCTGCAGGCTATAGGTAGGCTACATTTTACCCTTTGGCTTCAGTTTGAGATGACAGCATTTGCTGTTTATCAGAGAGAATGATACGGAAATAGTGGTTCAACATAATATGACAGTTAATGTCAGGCAGTGTTTCCTGAACCGCTTTTTAGTGGATGAGTCACTCCTTCACTACTGAATCTTCAGTGCAAGTTCAGTGAAATAATGGTCAAACAAACAGAACATACTGTGCAATTGGACTCTTTTTGTGAGTTAAAAACATACAGCACGAGCAGTTTAGTCTAATTCACAAAACAAATAACTGTTATGATCCATTTTTCTTTTGAATTAAAAACATACAGTGTGAGCAGTGTAAATGACTCTGTATTATCTGGTTGAAATGTTGTCCAGTTCATAAACAAATTATTCTTATTATTCATCTTTTATTTTGAATGTAAGAAACAGCAATAGTCCAGTTTACTTGGTAACACTTTAGAATACTGTTTCTTACTTTCTGCATGACTAATAAAGAATTATTGAATTCAGTTAGTTCTTCAATAATTCCTTATTAGTTTTGCAGTAAGAAACAATATTCTAAAGTGTTACTGTTTACTCTTTTGATCTGGTTTTAAAACTGAAAACATACAGTGTAATAACTTATTATTATGTCCTTTTTTAAGTGAAAGATACCTCACTCGTAGCCCAATTCATGAACAAATGACTCTTATGATCCAGTTCTTTTTGTGAATCAAAAACAAACTATGTGATCAATGTAGGCTTATTCATGAGCAAATGCTTCTTATGAGCTGGGTCTTTAAAGAGCAGTTAAGAAACACAGTATAAAACCTTAATAATCATTCAGAGCCGATTAATTAACATCTGACTCACTTATTATCATTATATTCAGTATCTGTATCATTTATTATTTATATGCATATAATTAGCAGCTCCCTGCTGCAAAAACAGTGCTGTGTGGGAAACACTGATTTCAGATAAGGGGACTGCAGTCGAACGGTTTAGTAGCATGCAGTGAATGGGCACTGCACCCGATGTTCCCTAAAACTGAAATGAGCGCATTTTAGACAATGTCTAATGTCAGTCTTTATAGTAGAGCTTTAACTTCAACTGAACTGAACATATTTATAATTCCAGGGTTTCTCAAGGCTATACGCTTTTGGCCCATTTTGTGTGCTCGGAGGTCCCTTGGGTTTCCACGGGGAGATTACTTTGCAGAGTCCTTCCTTCTCTCTCACAGACCAGAAATAAGAGGGCTTTTCATGCTGAGAATCAACTCATTTAAATTCACAGTGTCTGCCCAGGCTTTCTCGGATGAGCTTTTTTTTTCTCCACTGCTGACAAGACACTTTTGATTGTTGCATACTTAAAACTGGATCAAAGGACAGGCAGAGATGTGAGCAGAATTTGTAACCGTTGTTCAGGGAGCAGCTCGGTCTATATCCATCTCTTTGGAGCTCATCCTGGCATTTCCCATCCCTTGGTGGTACGTTGTGTTCTTCTCCGTCATTTAGACTAAACTCTCTCACAGGTGTTATGAGAAATTCACTCTGCTAACACTGTTCAGGGGTCAGTGATGAGCCAAAACTGAAGCGGTGTACATCACTGAGCACTGATCGTTATAGTATAATATGCAACACATGTCAGTGGAATCTATAAACCAATTACTTTTTCAGTACAAAAAAGCCCCTACAATTTTGTAATGTCATGAAACCTTTTACCACTCTCAGACTTCCCCACTTCTTTCCGGTCAGTGAGAAATCACAACTGAAAATGACTTGAGGAAAACACAATGCCACTTTACACATCCAAAGGTGTCAGGGTTTTCAAGTAAGGCAGAATTCCCAGTGTTCACACATACTGAGGCTGGTACCATGTGCCAGTAATAAAAAAAGCTAGATTTGTACATGTAAAATGTGTGTGGTGCTTGGCTCTGCAAAACTCTTTGGATATTCTGGGTCATTGCCAGGGCTGTAGCAAAATCCCTAACCCTATATGAGCACCACTATTTATTAAATTAATAAATAATAATATGTAATATAAAATAATGTATTCTGAGTTTATGTGTGTAGAAAAAATACATAATTGTATATATTTAGTTTTTTGGCCCATGCTCAAATGGCTGTAGTTTGAAGAATATGTATGGTTGTTTACAAGGAAGCATCCTTGCTCATTTTACCTAAATTCGGATACATTTGACATTCTCACCTCTGTAATGAGATCTGTTGCTGATATTTAAATGTCAGGCTTAATGGAAAAACCCTCAAGCTCAAACAGACTTGTATTGATTTGCTAGATCCCTTTGTTTTCATCTCATTAATCTGCTATTTGATTTAACACAGGTGCTCGTCTCACATTGGCTTTTAGCTTGATTTAGAGACTTGTCACTTTTATCTGTTTTTCATAACACCGAATAACACTGGCTTGCACATACAGGCTATGCAAATCAGTTTTTGAATTTGACTTAAAGTGAGAGAATCAGGTTTGATGTATTCTTTGCAATACAGCCAGATTAGATTGATTTATTTTTAGAGCTTATTTTGCAGTGTATACCGCATACAATTTTATAGACAAATATGCACAGATAAATAAATAAAAATGTGGAGACAGTATGCATAAAATAAATAGTATAAAACTTTGTTAACACGTGATTTCCCTTTGTTGTGTGTTTAATTTAGCAGGTCATGTCCAATTAGCATCTTGGAAAGAAAATATAGTTATTTTGTGTTTTAATGCTTTGTGTAAACATGTCTTCACTTCTTGCAGTCTTATTAAATAATGACCCAAGAATAAAGATATTCAAATCATGATATTACTTCTGGTTTGATAATCACATTGGAAGTGGAAGGTGAAGTTGTTGAGAGCACTGCATTATGGGATATATAATCCCACGCAGTGCCCTCTGCTTATGTACTGCATATTTTGCCAAATGTAGCAGGTCATTCCACGCAACCAGAACATTTTCAAACTGTGCACAGTAAACATATTGCATACAAAATAGTATGAGGAATATAGTAATGTCATTCAGGAAATATGTGTTTTTTTAGACAAAATATCACCAGAATTACAATAATATTGCTTTAGTGTCGTTTATGAGACAGAATTGCTGTCTATAATTTTTTCTTTATTTGCAGCAGGAGGAAAAAAAACTATCAGGAAAATGAGAGCATGAGATTGTTTTCTTCAAATATCTCTCTTTTGATGTTTTATAGAACAATTCCCTCGATATGAGAGAGAAAGTTATTCTCTGCCATTTAAGCAGAAAACTCATTTATAATTTTCCTTTTAATCCTGTGATTTGTTCTAGTCTGTTTTATTAGCTTAAGTCATTACAGTATGGCATGGTGAGATTTCTCTGCATAACACTACATTCACCGCCACGTTCAACGTCTTCCTCTGTGACTTCAGCTACTCGGAACGGTGACATTTCACCAAGCCGATTAAACCCCAATGTCAACACTAACCAAATATCCTTACTATCTCCTCTATTAAATTAAGCTCTCTCTCGCACCCCAACAGTGTGAAACAATTTGATTCAAACAAAGCGCTAAAGCTCCTGTTTTCCTCTCGTCTCAGTGCGTATGAAGTCCAATTTACAACTGCTGTCATCACGACAGCTAATAAAAGCCAGACGGCCATAAAGCCTTCCATAGTGATACAAATGATCAACTTGTTTATTTAGTGTCTCCGTCTGCTGTGACATTTCTTGAAGTACGACGTAGTTCTCCTTTTCTCATCGCTCTACTGGGCTTTGGTGAATTTGTACTTCTTATTCTCTGCCAATGCAATCTCATCCATCTCTTTCCCTTTGATGTGTGGATAGCTTCAGAGAACTGCATTTGTATAAAACAGAAGTTGCAGTCATCTCATGTTTTTTTAAAGGCTAGCTCTCCATTCTCTTTCATATTGTCTGTATTGTATCGTATGGCATTTACAAGAATGACCATGTTTCATTCATCTTGTCAGCATAATGTTCATAAAAGACCAGGTGGAGGACAGCGTGGGAGGCTGGAGTTGGCTCACACTTATGTAGCAGTTAATTAGTTCTACATCAAAAGTGCTTCTACTGAATTACACATCTGTTCTCTTATGATTTTTGAGCTGTGCTGTTCGCATGGGCGCCTCCACATTAAACTCTAGGTAAACTTGAGCAAAATAGTTCATCTCAGCTCATCATCATTATTAAAAGTTAAAAGTGGAACACTGTTGTTTAAAAAAATGTCTCTGAAACCTCAGAGGAGATCGCCTCAGCTGTCTGAACAGCAATTGTTTGGGGCAGATCTTACTAATAATGTTATCTGTGAGTATAGACCCTATAAATGGGGCCGTGCCAGTGACAGCCAGGCAGGGAAATGCGCTGTTACCTTTGCTGAAGCTGCAATGGGTTTGCTATGGAGTCTCATACATTCAGAAGGAGAAAACATGTAGGTATGTGCACACTCATTTATTCATGACAATGCAGTTGTGTGTGTGTGTGTGTGTGTGTGGTTTAAGAAATATAGTAATCACTTGTGTGTGCGCAAGTCGAGTCAGAATTTAAATGCCTTTTCCCTATTTGTTCTTTGTCTTTTTGTCATTGTTTTTTGCTGTGTAGTCCATTTGCCATCTGAACGCTATCTTTTATTTCGAGTAAATGCTTCTGAAGCGTGAAGTTTCCTGCCATACACTGAAGATAAAAAAATTGGAAAGGAAAAATAAGCATTTTTGTATTATTTTCAGTCATAAATCTCTGCAGTTATGAACTCAAAATATGCCACAGGCATGTTCTTTGTCTTTTGTTTTGGTAGTTTGTACCACAGACTCGTTCATTACTGATATGTTTTGTTTTTGTATTTTTGCTTATCCTCTTGTTCTCTTTCTGTAAACAAAGTCATGTTGTCAGACTGTAATGCTGTTTATGCTGTAATGCTGTAATGCTCTGTTTAAGCTGTAATATTTTACTGCTTGTAATTTTCTTTTGCCTTTATTAGCAGCTTTCATAACTTGTATGATTAAGGAATTAACAAACATTATTGCAGTGTTTCACAACTATAATGCACATTCAAAAAGTCCTTTTGATTCATAGGCTACATGTTTGAATATAGAATGTGAATGAAGTACAGATGTCTTAATGTTAATGGATTATTCATGAAAGCTAGTGATCAGTCTGTGCTATTGTAAATAAACGGAGTCATAGTTAAGCTGACAGTGTCCGCTGCTGGCGGCTGCGCAAACTGCAGTGGCTGCTTCACCGGCAATGATCCAGACAGCTTAACCTCTCATTATTTTAGCAGACTGGTATATCAGTGCTCATTTGATGTATTAGAGTATGCTAACAATGTAATTTCTTCCATTTTAATACAAAATGTATTTTTATGAAACTCTATGCATATCTATGTGTAGGCTACATCATTAGATTTAATAGCATGTTTCATATATTTTCATATTTTTAATCTGCTCAAGCAGTGTCTGGTCTGGAAATACCACTCCAGAGTTGCATCGCCAGTCTATTTGGGAGGAAGGGGTCGAAAAACAGCAGGGGGATAAAAGACGGAATATTTCATTGCAGAGACAAACAGCAGATGGCCCTCTTGAGTTTTTCTTTTTTATTCTTCCTCTGTGATAGTGTTTCTCTGATGGTATTAATCTAAATGAGAAAATACTCTGTGTTATTGGGGCATGATATTAAATTGGCACCCCAGCCCTTATCGCAACACTCATTACCATATGATTAAATAAACAGGCGACAGATAAATGTAGGCCTATAGAAAAACAGGCACTCATCCATACAATGCTTTACATAGGTGTGTTTGCCTAAAACACTGGGGGTCTCAGTAGCACCTCAGAGGTGTGATGTAGGCCTGCTTCATTATGAACTCGTGGGGCGTGACGGTGGGGTTGTGTGAAATTAATTTCTTAGAGATAAGCATAAACACGTGTTTCATAAAGAGTGTGCTTGATTATTGTTAATACACTCAAAATAAGTGAAAAATACGCATTTTCTGCGTCCTAACTCTGTTGTTTGTATACAGAATGATTATAAATATTGACATCTAAATATATTTATAATAAAAAAAAAAAAGATCTGGTGACCAGCTTCTGTAAACATTAGGCTATTGGACAAATTATATTAGATAAGTCATATTTTGAAATATCTAAATGTTGTCATCGGCACGTTTGAATCTTATCAGCACAGAACATACTAATATATACGGACATAAGGGTGGGTTATTGTCGTCTTTGAAACGATGGAAAAGGAGGAGTTTGTCGTTAAGACTTGTTGATGATCTGTGAGGCTGAGGCGGGAAGCGCGTGGTCGTTAAGACTTGTTGATGCCGTTGATCGATGAGGCTGAGGCGGGAAGCGCGTGCGCCTCTCGCTCCAAACGGCTGGAGACGACATGAGCTCAGGAGGATGAAGAGGAGCATTTCTTGAATACGTTTTCTTTCCTGGCTAACGTTAGCAGTTATGCTGCACATTTGTGTACGCCCGCTTCGGGGAAATACTTTTTTATTTGAGTGTATTTATTTATTTGTTCATTCCTGTCACACCGGGTAGACGACATCCCCGCCGCTCGGTGTTGCTTACATTTCTCTCTTAGAAGACATGCTGCTTTAGAAAAGGAAAAAACGCACATCGTTATTGAAAAACCCCGAGACTTAGAATATGAGACTGAATGGGGAGTGATCGTCTGAGGAGATCCCTTATCAACAATAAACACCTTCGTTCAAACTTACCTCAACTCACCGTCGTTACGCCGTCGGTTATTCTCAAGACGAGTGGACGTTTGAACGGAATCGGCGTGGATATCTGCTAAACTTGATAAATATGTGAGACAAATTAATATGTGTAGTCGCAGGGCTCCACCTGGGAGACGAAGGTGGTCGCGTTTCTCCGCTTGACAGCTCAGAACGAAAAACGCTTTGTTTGCTCAGACTCCGAGAGTGGACGTCGCTGCCCAGGGTGCTGAATTTCACCAGGACCGGGTCAGAGATAAACGAAGGCAAGTGACGGACCAGAGACACTCTCAGGCGTGCCGTGAATATATTTTTCACGTTCTGTATTTTGGAGGAGCCGGGCAACTCCTGTGATAATCATTTTCCGAAAAGCGTTGTGAAATCAGGAATGAAAAGTAACCTGCGACTTCGAAATGAAAATCGGACAACATGTGAAATACGGACAGTTGAGTAACACTTCACCTTTGTATTCATTATGCTAATTCAGTGTCTTATTTCGCCCGTCGTGATGTGTGGATATCTTTGATCATCATCCGTGCATTTCAAAGGGCAGAGCACAGAAACAGTCGCAAAAATGGGACAATAATTGAGACAGATTGGGCGGTTTGTTGTTGTCGTCTGTGCTTTGTGTGTAAGGAGTTCAACAGCCGTTTTTGAGACATGGCAGCGGCGATTGCCAGCGGTTTGATCCGCCAGAAGAGACAGGCACGGGAGCAGCATATAGACCGACCAGCCACCAACAGACGGAGAAAAAGCCCCAATAAGAATAAAGGGCTTTGCAATGGGAACCTGGTCGACATCTTCTCCAAAGTGCGAATCTTCGGCCTCAAGAAACGCAGACTACGACGACAAGGTGTGGGAAGTTCCATACATAAGAAGTCTATGCTGTGTTTAATGTCTTGAGATAATATACGCCCACATTTCATTTGCACATTCAGCTCTGACAACAAGAGACTGACGGCATGGAACTGCTGTTTATCTTGAAAAGAATAGCTGATAGGGTTTGTATAGACTTGTGTTGTGTCTCGACATATTTCTTTGACAGACTGTTTTTATTTCCATCTGTCTGCAAATGCCTGTTTTTTCTTTTTTTTTAATATGTAGTAAGACCAGCCAGTAATGAGACCACATATTCAGCTTAAATATATGCACGTCATACTTTCAAAATAATTCTCAAAACAATTCTCCCCATTTTTGAAGGCCATATATATCAGAGCTGGATATTGTTTTTATTCAAACTAGATATATATGCATTGTTTGAAATATTCTGAGATTTGGCAGCCTCTCTGTCTTTGCTATACCCTTGGGAGGTGTTGATGTTGAATTATTGCCACGTTTCATGAATGCAAGGAAAGCAGCAGGTGCCCAACGTGTTGCAGGAAAAAAAAGCTATCACATCATCAGTGAACAACATCCAATGACAGCTTATCTTAATAGAAATGCCAAATATTCAGTTTAGGTAAGATTAAAATAAAAACAGTCTTTCTGTCACCTCAACAGTAATGGAGACTTGCTCATATGAAAAATGAAATTATGAAGTGATTTAAAAAATAATATTCTAAATGTAAGTATTTTAGTACAACAATAATGAATTTTACTTTCATATATCACATTTATATAACAATTGTAAATGTTATAGTATGCAAGGTGGTTTTTCAGAATATCAGAAAATCATAAGGCGACAAACAATCCCTTTTTTTCATGGGGACGAACAGTCTTATAAATTGACAGTCACCTCAGGACAATCATATTAATATGTTAAGGTATAATCACAAGTGTTATATAATATTTTTTTAGAATCAGAAAATATGTTGTGTGTGCATTTTTGGCCTGCAAGCAGAAAATCATTGTAAAAAAACAACAAAAACAAATACATTGTAGGCCAGCAGCTTAAGGCTGGAATACACTACACGACTTTTAAAATCTGAACAGATTTTTTAAAAACTAGGCATCATACACTTACCGACTTTGTAAATAGTGACAAATGAAAACTGGGAATCATACACTACGTGTCTGAAGATCATACACTACCAGACTTTAAAGTTGTTCCGATCCCAACGAACTCACGCAGAAATGTGCGCCTTGTTGCTAGGAGACGCATGACAAATGAAAACATATGTGTTCTAAAATCGTCTGAAAATATCAAACATGTTTGATATCCTCCGACTTGATAGAATCACAGTCTGAAGCTAAATAATTCGATTTTTTTTACCATAATACACTACAAGATTTGCTGTGGAATCTGTCAGCTGTAATCTGCAGACACTCTCTGACTTTCCTCAACTAGCGTCAACTTGTTCAGACTGTAAAATCGGGGGGAAATTGGGGCAACAATCGCGTAGTGTACTGTATATCATGGTACCTGTCAGAGAAGTCCAGAGGGGAATCTTGCACAAATAAGTAGTGAGTAAGAGATGTAGCTGTTGCCAGGAGAAACTGAATGACTACCAGTGCTCACAGCTGGTTGGACGGCCTCTTTTGAGTCCTGTTGCCTGTTGCGTTTTTGCCTGAGTTACTTTTGACGGAGCACCCCCTGGGATTTACCTCATTAAATTCCCATTGCAGCTAGATTAAAAAATCTTCAGTGAGCATTTTCACAGCCTTGAGGGCTCACCAGGGGCTCTGAAGCTGAGCGTTAGCCTGCCCACCCTCTTAGGTTCTTTCACATGGTGTGCTCAGGAGATAAAATGGTTAGTTTAGTGATGGTAATTTAGTAGTGGTCACAGGAAAGATACTTTGAGCATAGTCTTCGAGTGTAGCCTCCCATCATGCAAGGCAGTGAGATGCTACATTCGTCTCCATTTTAACTCTGACTTTTAGGTCGTGACATGCAGACAATAGGAATACTCCCCTGAGTATGCAAAAGCATGTACAGACCATGAACTGAGACATCTGCCTTGTGGCCATGAAGTAAAAGAAATCAGAGAAGAAAAATGTTTAAATAGCACTTGCTCAAGTGCATTTTCAGTTTGTCAAATCTTTGGCAAAATGAGCAATGATGATGGTAATAATGGTGCTAGTGTGGACCTCAAGCCTGTGGTTTATAATTTGCCCAGCACACCATCCAAAAATATTAAATAAAGAACAGTCCTCATACACTGTTTTATATTGATTTATTTTACTTTCTAGACTCAGAATGCAGAATGCTAGAGACACATTTTAGGGATCGTTCTTGACTCATATGGCAAAATTAAACGAAGGCTCTGATAATATATGTGTGTGTCAGAGAATATGAATGTCTTATTATTTTCAAGCAAAGATTTTTCTACACAAGGTCTTGCTTTGGTATTTAAGGTACAGTACCATTTTAATTTTAAGATGTCAAAATGGACACAGGCTGTTAACTTTAAATGCCCAGTCAATGCTCTCAGCTGTGACCAAAGTCTTTGCTAAAATGTTCATTATACAGTCCGACAGTTGTTGATGAACAGTCTGTTTTAGCTTTTACCCAAGATCTCACCCGGGTGATATTGTACAATCTGGCAAACAACAGTTGTAAAACTTCAAATGACTTTAGGCTGGGATATAGGTATCTCAGAATTAGGGGTGGGTGATATAGCAAAAATATCATATCATATCGTGATATTTCTTTTAAATATCACAATTTCAGGACTGTATCACGATTCTTTGTCATGTTGATGTTTGTCATGCAGTACAGCCAAAATAATTTCCCTATTATAAAGACAAATCCTTTCAAGGTAACAAAATATAACAAAAGAATGGTGGATATTTAGGCCAAAGTGGGCAAAGATGAAAATCTTTGTCATTATTTTATCTTTGTTATTAAAAAATAAGAACAAAGATATACAATACAAATACACATAATATACAAATAAAACAAACAGTGTTTAACTGCTTTTCAGTTTGTGCGCTTCGGGTGTTCGGGCTCAGAAAAAGCACACATCAGACCAGCTCGTGAATGAAAAGTTTAACCGGCAAGGCTTTAAACACACGCAAATAATGTACTTTTGTGATCGCGAATAAGTGCAGTGTCCCGTGAGAGTAACTCTACCGCTGAGTTAACAATGAATGGATGTGACGTTGTACAGTACATACAGACGGCGGCGCCAGAACTGTTAATGATAGAATGTGTGCTGTAGCACGATCCTACGATATTTCTTCAAAAGCAGATGGTTGAGACATTTTTATCGTCCACGATCAAAAATCGTCATATCGCATGTGTATCTATATTCCCTATAGGTCAGATATCGCAATTGATTTAGATGCTGGGCCCATATTCCATTTTGAGCCGTAAATGTCTGAATGGCACAATTCTAATAAAAGGAGGAGGTTGAGTTGTTTGTTAATGTCCATAACCTCAGAAAAAAAATCCGAAAAACATTTCCAGACATGAAAGGTCTCCATCAAGCCGGTAAAAAAACAAGTGCATCTCTCATTTATTTAAACTTTTTTTGATCAAAACAGAGAGGTTATCTGTTTGATTGCATCTCAGAGGGCTGCCATGTAGCAATTTTTACCCTTTTTACTCCACAGGACATTTTATGTCCTGTGGCCATGAAAAATCAACATTGTTGTGAAGTGATTGCTTACTAAAATGCCCTGCTGAAAACTCAATTTATAAATTTAGTAGGTGGAAGGTTCTTATATAGCAAAACGTAGAACTCTAACCTTTTATTCAAGTCTCGCTAAAAACATGTAGCGAGCCAGGAAGGGTGCAGAAATTAATTTATCCATCTTTATCAATTAAGTGCAACAAAATTAAATTGTTTTGTGGGATTTATTGTAATTTTGTGCTTCTGCATTTATCCACTGTGAAAGTTCAGTGCTCTGATTCTTATTATCCGGATAAGTGATAAATATGACAGAGATTCTTCCCGGCAAGACATGGTTCAACATGCTGTTTGGATGTTACGTTTTGCGTACAATTAGAATGCTCAGTGGAATTGAAGACCACCTGTGGAGACTAGCTTTTAATCTCTCAATGCTAAGTCTCATTAAAAATTCTGATGAATCTTGCATACACTCAATTAGTTCTGACTGAAAGTGCATAACGCCTCCTTTAGTCTTGAGTGTAAGGTGGTGCTTGTTCTTGACTGTGTAAATTACTGAGCTTAATGTCAATTCACCTATAATGATTAAATGACTTTTCGGTTTTGCACTTTTGACTTCCGGCACGTTCCACCACGTAGTGATATACAAAGTGATATTCATTGTTATTTACAGAGGTGAGAGGTAGTGTGTGTGTGTGTGTGTGTGTGCATGCATATATTTATGTCTATATGTACTGCATGTGTGTATATATATACACACTCATACACCTTATATAGCATATATTCTATATACTGTATATATATATTTATACTACGGGGCCCATTGAATGCTTGAATCTGATTGGCTGACGAACGTTCTGAGGTGTTCAATTATTTTCAGGGAAACGCATGGCGAAAGTAGTTCCAGGCAGCTCTCTTGACCGAATTACATGACTATATCACTTCACCAAATGATTTCTGTTATTTCAAAGGTCTTACAACAGAAAAATAACCAAAACCCACAACAACACTGGCCAAACAAATAAATACAGTAAACAAAAGAATAAAATCGACAGATCTTGTCCATGTTTTTGCCACAAAATTGCGTTTTATTATGTGTGGAAAGCGCATAGCCTACTCTCTCTGTCTCTGCCTCACAAACACACATATTGTTTTCACACACCTTAACATAAGCGCTAATGTAGTTATCACTACTTTGACGATTTTATCAGTAACATAGTTTAAGAACCTAAAAACTACATGACTTCTCACAAGCGAGGTAACAACAACGGCACTGTTCGTGAAGAAAATGAACGTAAAGTCTCACTATAGACATTGCTGCCGATCACTGACTCACAGAGGTAACATCTCTCTCTCTCTCTCTCTCTCTCTCTCTCTCTCTCTCTCTCTCTCTCTCTCTCTCCTCTCATAACTTAGTTATAAACTGTATTAACTGCATTAATCTGCTATCAATGGCTCAAGCCTCCGTTACGGTTTAAAATGATGGTTTTGGAATTAGCAAGGGAGGCATTAGATGAGATGCAGAAGAAATAATCCTACTCACAATAGCGATTTAAGTAGAAAAACCGGACAAATGCCTTGAAATATATAATCTGATAGATGTCTTGAGGTGTGGCAACCATGGTATAAGCAGAATAATTGACATCGGTCCGTTGAATTATTAGAAAAATAATGCACACCCACTCTGCTTCATGTCGTGGCCACATCACATCCTCAGGTGTGCATTAATTCAACGGCCCGTCATCAATTATTCCTTACATATATTTATGTACACACCTTATTTCTTGCGATCTTTCTCATAAAATATAATCAATATTTGTAGAAGAGAGTATGAATTTCATAAAACTAGTAGTTCCAATATGTAATGTAATAGCAGCGCTTTCTCAGTCTTTCCTGTGACTGTGAACATTATGAGTGTGCTTATGAAAGCTGGAAAAGCCCTTCTCCTGTTCCTGAAAGTCTGTAGTGGGTCAATCACGTGGTTAAGTCTGCAGCTGGTGCTGTGTGCAGTGAGACATGTCCCCCTCATCCTTGTCTGTCTGATGATAGCTACCTCAACCTGTCTGACTCCTTCTGTCTCTCTCTCACCACACACAAAACACCATCCACCTGCAGCTAACTTTTTATCAGGATGAATGTTATGAGCATCCATCATCTTTAAAAAATGCATTTATAGAATTTTCAGATGTCATAATGCTTGATTCTTTACACTCAGTGTGGCAAAGCAGTTGGCAAAGTTAATATAATATAATATAAGATAATAAGCGATAGTCCATAAAAAAATGAAAATTCTGTCAACATTTTCTCACCGTCATGTCGTTTTAAATCTGAATGAATTTATTTCTTCTGTTGATCACAAAAAATACATTTTGAAGAATGGCAAATAATATTGAAGCCCATTGACTTCCATTGTATGTACAAACAAATAAATAAATCTAAATATCAAACAGTTTTGAAAACTTGTGGTAATCCCAAGTAATTTCATGGAAAGAGGCAGTGAGAGATCCAACTTCTGTATGTTACATTAATGCACTTAATTGATTTTCTGAATGCCTTTTATTTAGATTGATGTTGGCTTTTTCTAATATGTAGAAATAAAGTTTCAAAACTCATCCTGAACCTGCTGCAATTATACTTAAAATTGGATGGCTTGTTGAAGAGACTCGTACTATTAATTTTCCATGATTTTTCTCTGGTAGACAATGAAACAGTTGAAAAAAAGTCAAATAATAGACTTACATTAAAAGAGGGAACTAAGCCATATTTAGTGATCAGAATATCATAGACACTCGGAAGGTTGGCTCTTTTGACTTGGTCCAGCAACCAGCCATATCACCCAAAGCCCTAGCACCACTCAGAACATCCAATCTGTTACGTAGCAACATGCAAAACAACACAGAGCATCTTAGGAACAGATAACACATTGGTAACCACCCGGAACACTGTAAGGCTGTAATACACTACACAACTTTTTAAAATCTGAACAGATTTTTAAAACACTAGGCATCATACACTTACCGACTTTATAAATGGTGACAAAGGAAAACTGGGAATCATACACTACGTGTCTGAAGATCATACACTACCAGACTTTTAAGTTGTTCCGATCACAACGAACTCACGCAGAAATGTGTGCCTTGTTGCTAGGAGACGCATGACAAATGAAAACATATGTGTTCTAAAATCGTCTGAAAATATCAAAGTCTGTGACCATAATACACTACGTGATTTTCTGTGGAATCTGTCAGCTGTAATCTGCAGACTGGCTTTAACTTTCCTATAGCGTCAACTTGTTCAATCTGTAAAATCGGGGGGAAATCAGGACAAAAATTGCGTAATGTATTCCAGGCTTCAGCAGCAGCAAAGCAACATGCTTAAAAAGATTCTGAACACTTTTACAAACACATGTAGCAAAATCATGGCATCTTATGGTACGTTATGCATCACGTAAATTTTTCTTCAGAAAATGTACAAATCTTATTTTCCTTACATCCTCTAAATATCGCATGCATACATTTGGGGATCATATGGAGCCGTAGCTCATGCCCATCTCTTTGATTGCTCTTTGTGGGGGCTTTTTTCTGTAAGTAAATGCTTGGGAGCTCTTGGCTGTCTTTAAGCTTCTCAGGATGCTGTCTCAGCAGTATCACTGTGTAGGTGAAGACAGATATCATAAAGCACCACTGTGATTAGCATTCTTTGTATCTCTCTTTCCCTTTAAACTCGCCCTCTCATTCTTTCTTTTGTTCTTTTTTTCTCACCCTCTCATTCGTTTTCTCTCTCCACCTTTGATGTGCCAGATTCTTCAGCTTTGCCCTGGCCTAACACAGGCAAATCCAGGGCAGCACACCAATGGTAAACAGCAGCATTGTACCTACATCAATATGACAAGGCAGTTATTTGTTTACCAGCCTGGAGTTAAGCACAGAAAAGGCTTTTAACTGTATCACAGGAGACCCTTATAGCCAAATGAGGCTACAGAATTTATGCTGTAAGATGTCCTCCTGTTTTTCCTTCCTACCTCTTGAAATTGGTGTCACTCGCATCTATTTATGTGATTACCCCCGAGCAGTGTTTGCTAAAGCACAATCCAGCCTCCACAGAGTTAAACAACCAACGGTAGTATGTTTTGTTGTTGTTGTTTCACACTATTGTTTTACAGTTTGCGCAGAGTACATTTACGATCTTAAAGTGGTATTTCCCCCAACAATCCCTCACATCGTTTCAAACTTTCTTTCTTTGTGATACACAGATTTAGCTGATGTCTGCATATTCAAACTTGGTACATTGTGATTTATTTGAAGACACAATTATTGATATCAAACCTGGAGCAACGCGTCTCCCTGTCTAATGCTTCAGAAGACCTGGAAAGAGATCATTTGTTGTGAATGCTTGGTGCTGCTTTTGAATGCTCTTCCACCACGTCTACTCTTTAGATGAGTTCCAGCAGTGCAAACTGCTGTTGTGTGTCTTTTTGAATTACCATTGTGGCATTGTCTAGTAGGGCTGTCAAATTGGCTGAAAAACTAAATTAGATTTTTTTTATAAAATATTATAAAAATTCCAATTATATTCTAATTTAAAAGGCATACATTCAGTTAGGGAAAAAAAAGACTTTGGCTTCTCTCCTGAGGCAACAAGAGGGCACATCGAGCTAAATATTACCAAATGCACGTGTCTTCAAAGTAGGACTGGGCAATATGAGCAAAAATGTATATCTCTGTATTTTTTGGGCTGATTTGCGGTATATGGTACATATCTCAGTGTTTTGTATTTGGATTAAACCGATAAATAAAGTGAATGTAACCATGTAGGCATATATAATGTTCAAAAAGGGTTCAAATCACATTACATTCTAACATTCTAACATTGCGATCTAAAAAACAAAGTTAAATTTACTAAACTAAAAAAATGGGGGAAAAACCCCACAGACTAGGCTAATTGAGTAAAAAGGCTATTTTGATTACCCCATTACAGTCACTTTACAGTTAGTGCTATCATACAAATACACTTACTTGTAAGTTTAAAATGTCCAACTACAAACATTAAAGCAAAATGTATATTTTAGTCAGAGTTATTGCACTCCTATTTTATTGCGCTCTGTCTGTTTGGCGCGCATGCGCACGGTGGCCAAGTCTGTGGAGTTTAGCGGAGAATCTCAAAGCAGAAGCTTGTGCACTTCTGACAGCAAAATTAAAATATTTCCATGGCTTTCTAACATTTACAGATGGAGAATATATCTGTGAAATGTAAGTAATGCATTTAGGAAAAGAGCACATAGCTCAAACAGCGCGTCTCTGTCAGGGCACACGCAGCCTTTCTGTCAGAGCCGCTTTAAACTCAAAGATGTCTCAGTGCTGACACCTAATTTATTAACATTTATTCATATGATCGCAAGGTTCATGTTTACGCTGTTAATATGCACATTCGCTAGCAAGCTAATTTCTTAATCTAGTAATTACGTTTTTTAAAAGTTGAACTTACATTAATTTTACATGGCTTTGGGCTCTCTTGTGTGAGACGCGAGTGCAACGATGATAGATGTCCCTCTAGAAAATTCAACAAAAATGCGTTCTGTGTGAACGGCTTGGTTTCAGTTTTGAGGTAAATCACATCTTCTCCACATTAATATTCTCTTTTTCCACAATATTTTGAATGTGCAGCACCGCATCAAAATGGACAGGTTATAAAAAAGCATTAAAATGCAACGACACCTCATCATCACATTTTGTGTGCCAAGCTGCCTGGCGGACACCTAAAATTCGAATGCAGCGGTTTGCATTCGAATGTGGATTTTTATTTTAAATTTGACAAATATTCTAAATTTAAATAATTCGTAGTATGCACACATCGGATGTTCAATTAGCGATACAATGTGTAGCTATGTGTGTATGACCTCTGAAGTAAAGGAAAGTGTTTTGATAGAACATTCTTTGGTTTTTATTTCCTTTAGATCTCCACTTTCAGATGAAAAAAAACTATCTGTTTCTTTTACTGTTCCAAGCAAGAAGTCAAAAGGAACACAAAAGTTGACACCATTTCCTTTATCTTCACTTTTACTGCAGTATGTACGGCATTCTAAAATCCATTTAAATTCTGTCCAAAAACAGAATTTGTGCACACAATTTGTAATTATCAAACCATCCCTTTCTGTTTAGTAATCAGATTGCAGTGCTACTCAAACTGTTAATGTGAAGACTGAGATCACTTGCCTGGTTACTTCACTGATTTGTTAAGCTCCCTGTTGATATCAACTTTAATTATTTTTCTATCTTCTACTGTCCTGCTTTACAGTTATGTCATCACATTAATGTAACAATATGCTTTATATTATGAATATTAGTATTAAGAAAGGATTTGTTTTTATATGGAATTTGCCACCACATGTTAAAGATACATTGTTATCAGGCCTGGCTAAAGAGACTCCTGGTTGGAGTATATTTCATATTAAAGTCACTACACAGCAATTGCTTGCTCTGTGGAACATAAAAGAAGATATTTTGTCTATACTGTGGAAGTCGATGGAGCTGTTACTTGGTTCACAGTGTTCTTCAGAATATCTTCTTTTGTGTTCTGTAGAAGTAAGAAATGCATACAGGGTTGGAATTACATAAGGGTAAATACATTATAACATTTTTGGGTTGACTGTAATTTAAAATGTTTATCTTTACATATATTGGCAGATTACGTAAATGCACATGTGCATTTGTAATGTCTGTAGACTGTAGTTCATCTATAAGAAGTGCTTATTGAGTGTTTTCTGTCTTTCTCCACAGATCCCCAGCTCAAGGGTATAGTGACCAGGTTATATTGCAGGCAGGGATACTACTTGCAGATGAACCCAGATGGATCTCTTGATGGGACTAAGGATGACAGTAGTAATTCTTGTGAGTTCCCTCTAATTTCATTATCATTGCACATAATTAATCAAAACATGAACATGTTTCAAAAGGAATGACTCCTGCTTGATAATTCTGGTGGGCAAAATGCTACAGCTACACTTACAAGGCTAAGTGTGCTCAAATGCATATCATTACTTTTACTACACACACTTTTAAAATCCCTGTTACTGATTCATTTTCTGTAGTTATCACTGTTGCTGATATGGCAGTAGGCTGGTCCTTGGGGAGATGTGTGTGTGCATGTGAGGTGATAACGCAGGAGGCAGTGTTTTATTATTAGACTCTACTGGGTCTGCTTTTCAAATGCTTCAGGCCAGCTGCTTAATTTTATTTTAATATGTAGCTGTACTGTCAATCACATACATCAGAGAAGATACCACTTGACATTTGCGACACTAAAAAACACACCTACACAATTGGAGAAAGCAACTGTAGAGTTGGCAATTTTTTAAGATACATTGAATTTTTGCTAAAGTAATCAAGTTAAAGCAGTAACTAGATTTTCCTTTCTTTAAGTGCTGGCAAGGCACACATTTTCAGTAATTTATATTGAATATTTATAAAAAAATATAAGTTGCAAACCCAAATATAACAAAAACAATGCGCTCCAAATATACTCAAATACTTCAGAAAAATTTAGACACAAGTCCACTTGCTTTGATTTTTTTTTATTTTGGTAAAGTTATAGTTAAAATCAGTTATTTATATTAATTATATATAATTATTATGTTGCAAACCCAAATGTAGATACTCAATAATAATTACAAAAATAATCTGGACAGTTTTGAACAATTAAGATACAATTAAATTTAATAAATTGATAACAAAATGTCAAAGCAAGTGTTAAGTGGAAACAATAATTTGAGATCTTATCTTTGAAGCAACATCTTTGTCTAACATCAACAGTATTATTTGATGATTAGATTTTGTGTGAAAAAGATTTTTTAGATTTTTAGTAAAATATAGTTATTAACATTGGAAATGTATATAAATTCTGTAAGTTGCAAACCAGTATTGATAGAGAGATGGAGAGGTAAAGAAAAGAATGAAAGGGCATGGAATGGCATTCAATATCATGCTCTCTTTGGAAGACAAAGATGCAAAGTCCATTTTGTGCCCTTGTAAGAATCTGTTCCACTGTGCCGGTGGAGGACTTCCAGAAACTCACTTTGATGTAACCATCCCACTCATATTTTGCCAAACCAGAGTCTTCCAGACAAGGGCTTTTCTGAAAAAAAATTAATTCAAGCACCCCTGGAGCTCTGCCAATTACCAGTAAGTTGAAGTGAGTTCATTACACTGTAGGTTTAAATCACCCCTTTGGATGCGCTTAGTGTCACCAGCTAGGCTGTTTCTCCCCTCCAGTACAAACAATGGTCATTACCTAACAAGACCGAAGAGCTGCTCCAACAACAAAAGATCCATTAAATCTGCCACACACTACTACTGCCTCCAATCGCTAGCCTTCTATGCTCCAGCTTGTGGCGCCAGGCTTCTGTTGCTGCCCACTGGGCATAAAAACAATTATTCTACATAATATGAGGCCTCCATTCAATTTCTGTGTATCAGTTTTTATGCTCCACACTAATCCCTGTTTATGCACTGGCCCGTGTTCAGTTTATGGGTTGAGATTTGAAGCTCATTGTTTATCATTCTAATTCCATTTTAGTGATGTTTGCTATTATTATTGGGGTTAGAGGTTTGTTCTACACCCTAATCACTTTTAGAACTGCATAGCAACATACAAAAACAACCACATATTCAAATTTTCTTTAAAAATGTGAAATTTTTTGTATAATTTGTTGAATTTTAAATTGATGGACAAGTAACATTTGTTAACCCCTGTAATGTCTTCACAGCGTTGTTCAACCTCATCCCTGTGGGCCTTCGGGTCGTTGCTATTCAGTCTGTGAAGACGGGCTTGTATATCGCCATGAATGGAGAAGGCCATCTGTACACATCAGTGAGTACACAGTTGTATACTTCAGATAACACTTTTAACAATTCCAACAGTTCTCTGTTTCAGAACTTAGTGAATTACTGTCTACATAAGCAGCATCCTTCTAAGGCAGTGTCCTGTACCTGTAAAAACTGACTGATTGTGTATCGGAGAATTGATACACAACTGATTCCAATACAGTTAGACATTACCATATTGCTACACTATAGATACAATTATTTAATAGCCATAAAAATATATAGTACACACAAATATTGGGTAAAACAGTCCCATTGTGATTAGATTGAAGTATAGATGTCTTATAAGGAAGCTCACTTAGTTCAGAAACAGCTTTTGACTGGATTTTAAATCTACCATAGTTTAAATTAGAAACATCATGATTTTGTGATCTTGGACACATACAAAATCTACAATCTGCCCACTCTCGCTCGCAATATCAGTCAGTGTTTCACTCTCAGATGTCGGCATGGCCATCTCATTTACAATGACACATCAGCTCAGGCTCAAAACTGATACCCTCTTTGCTACTGCTTTATAACCCTTGAGCTCAAACTCATCTGAAGATGAATTCTCACTGCAGGTAAAAGATGAGTCATTGTGACTACCACAAACTTTTGGGCGGAACATCTTATGTTCTATTATTTCATTCTGTAAAAACTGATATTACACTAATACAAAGAAGTCGTATCTGTCTAGACAGGTATACGGGTAGCTGAGAGACGTTATGCAGAAATATCTTTGCATGCCAGAAGTCATTATGGAGCTATAATACATAATATAGCATGTCTCTGTTATGTTTTAGTTTGAAATACAAACCACAGTTATGCACACCCACATGAGCATTAGTGGTTTTATAAAGACCTGTTGCTGAATGTATCGTGCTACATTAAAGTCTTCATGTTTACCATCAAACACTACATTTAGCCTACAGTGCAATGTATCCACCTTGACCAGATGGTCATTAATCACTGGCAACCATGGCAATCAGTGAGGTATTACCTTTCCTCTCTGGTGCTGGTCATTATTGACAGAGCACTGCACAGTACACATTTATATTTTCCATGAGCACTTGATTGAATCCTGTCGATATGCAATCTATATCTCCAAAAATATTGGACTTTTTATTGTAGCACTTCTTACAGCATGTTGTTTGTTTTCCTAATTTAAAAGTCATTTGGGATAAAAGCGTGTACTGATTTGATACATGTTAATTTAAAAGTAATCATGTAAATGTAATAGTCAACACATACGGATAACTTTGCATACAGAGAAAGGGAGATGTGAGACAATCCCCAAAAGTATTTTGACAACTTTGAACATTTAGGACACATTTGAAATGAATACATTTAACTGAATTAGATGGAGTGTGATCCACAAACATGCGATGTTACATCTTTTCTCTGAACTAACTGTTTTTCTAGATTTTTAACCAGTTGGTAAAACAATTAAAAACAAAACAAAATGCAACTTCTGTTTCTTAATTTGACCTTTTTGGGTGATTTTTTCTTGTTTGAAAACTATTTTTGCGTTAGGATAAGTTACACTTGCTTTGATATATATGTATTTTTTTATTGTTGTCATATATTTGAAGAGTGTCTAAAGTGCCTCTGTTAGGGATGGGTACCGAGAACCGGAATTCTTTTGGACCGGTATGTAACTGGGTCAATACCAGACTACCAGTAAGCTTCAGAACAAACGATACTGTTATCGATTCTTGCGTTTTTTATCTCTGTATACTTCAATGTTAATGTTAATGACGAATTAGAAGCTGCTGCTTGTCATTTTTCTTCACTGAATGATGTGTCCGTCGTTTGCTCGATGTGCGTGTGATATCCATGCGCATGTGCGGTGTCTGTTTGCGTGCAATCAGTTGCGCCAAGAGTGAAACGTTCGAAAGTGTGGGCTCACGTTACAAAACTAAGCCGCACCAGTGTCAGATGCAATAAATGCAGTAGAGTAATAGTGAACAAAGAAGGCAACACTAGTAATATAATGCAACATTTACTAACAAAACGCAACATGAAATGTGCTGTATTTACTTTGTCTCCCGGCTCCAACTGCAACTCGTGAGACACATTCACATCAAATGTTATTCAGCGGTGCAGTTACACTTACGAGACACTGCACTTATTCACAATCACAAAAGTAAATTATTTGCGTGTGCTTTAGTTTTAAGCCTTGCCGTTAAACATTTCATTTGCGTGCTGTTCTGACGTCCGCTTATTCAGAGCGCATGCACCTGAAGCCTGTGTAAGTTACACTAAAGGCCGGTCAAACAGCACATGATTACTTGGTTTCCTTAGTTATCGTCAGGTTGAGCTAATACTGTCAAAAACACACAATGTTTACATATAAACACAGTTAGTTATGTCTAAAGTGCAACGTAACAGCTGGGAGAGAGAGACAGATGCGTGCAGGTCTTAAAGGGACAGAACTAAACATGCTGCCGATTTTCATTAAAGGCATAGTTCACTCAAATATTTAAATTCTGTCATTATTTACTCGCTGTCATGTTGTACTAAACCTGTATTAATTTTTATTCTTGTTCTGAACACAAAATAAGATATTTTGAAGAATTTGGGTAACCAAGCAGTTGCTGGTCCCCACTGACTTTGATAAGAATAAAAGTCACTGGGATTAACTGTTTGTTTACACACATTCTTCAAAATATTAGATTTTGTGTTCAGCACAAGAATAAAAATGTATACATTCTACAAAATAAATTGTATGTTTAACAGAAGAAATAAACTTTTTTTTTTAAATGCAATTTTCATTTATGGGTGAACTATTCTTTTAATGTTAATAAAATAAAACCCAAAGAGAAAAATAACTCCCTGCTCCTGACTGAAGAACTTTAATACAGTTGCTAAAGTTCAGCAATAACTTGATATTTTCAACAGCTTTTCACATCATATCTTTTTGCACCAAATAGTATCGATAACCGTATAATTAAGTATCAGTATCGGTGATATCGGTATCGATAAAATGTAAACGATACCCATCCCTAGCCTCTGTATATGCCTCATATATGTATCCAGTTATACAGGTATATTTAGTGGTAGACATTAGTTTTAAAATAATGGTTATATGGACTAGACATGTTGGTATGCAGAAGCTGTTCTTCCCTGGTAATAAGTTAAAACTGCCCATATTCAGCCACAGCTGACCCAGCATATTTCACTGGGGAGTCTTATACAACGACAATCTTTCTCAGTCCTAATGGGGTTACTAATCAACTCCATGGATGTGCCCACACACTCTCTCAGCTTTCCATCACTGCTTCTTTTCTGTTCTCTCTGTTCCTGTGTGAATGACTCAGGTAATGGCAGAGAAGCTCCCCTCTTTTTTCTCTGTATGCTCTCTGAGGTTTGTGCATTCATTTGTCATTATTCCTCTTTTCTTTGAGAATGTGCATTTATTACCTGACCCTCCATCCATTAGAGGCCATTTTTCATTAGGGAATAAAATAAGCGCACTTATCCTGTAGATGCCCTCAGATTTTTATGAAAAATTACATTTAATTATAGCACTACAGCGAACACGAGTTTAACCATTTTGAAGAGCTTCGTAGAGTTTATAGTTTTTGCTAAATTAAATTAATAAAAATAATCAATGAAATTCATAGTATTTGCAGCATTTTGGGATAGACCTCTAGGCAGGAAAATAGACCAGAATGAGATTTATTATTATTCTGAGACCACTAAAACTGGTCTGCTGTGGCTGAAATGAGTTTTGTGTCCATTTCTGTCATTCCAACATTTTATTGTATCACAGATTAATGACATTTTATACTGTACGATCAATCATTACTCATTTACCTTCATCAGTCAAACACAAATGAAGAAACATTGACGGCCCACTTTGATTAGTTGATCTCTATTCTCTTTTATAGGCAGGATGAGAGAATACGATAGTCCCATTAAATAGAGCAGAATTCCATTAATAAGCTCGAGCACTGCATCCCGGTCTTTTGTCTGTCAGGCCTATTTTTTTGTACAGCGCGGGAGTACAAGTGACCCGATAGCATTGAAACATCCTGGAGTAGCGGCACAATGGACTCATGCCTGGGAGAAAAGAAAGACTTCAATAATCTTCCATTTTTCAATCCCTCTCTTTTGTTCAAAGGGCTCAAACTCTGCTTTCCTCTCTGCCGTTGATGTTCATAGGCTGATTCATTCTTAGGAATAATAATCAAGCTCCTTTTCTGGGTGGCTGCAGGTGTGACAGTTGTGCAGTTATATAAATACAAAACAACATTGCTCTGAAAAGCAAACATACTTAACATACATATTGTCCGCTTGAGTGAAACAAAGAACATTTGCAAAAAAAAAGATGAAAAACAAGAATTGCTGATTTGTTCATTTGAGTCGGTGTATGAAGTTATATGGCCGATTGACTTGGCTTTTCGGTTCTCTGGCTCTCTTCAAAGCTGTTTGTTCTCCTCTCTGAATTGAAGAGGTCTATAGCTTTATCGCCCTGCCACACTTGTTAGAGCTACCTTTCATGAGTGTTAGATTGACTCTTCTCATCATTAGACTGGCCCCTGTAGGCTTACATCCCTTTGGTGCTTGTGTAGTTTGAACTATTGCTACCAGAGATTGCTTACAAAGCTCAGTTCACTATAAAGCCAATTGGATTTGTTAAGTATTTGATTTATTATCTGAACACTTATTGTATGATGCAGCCACAGTGCAATGCAGTAATGAATAAACCTTGTTATGCACATTTTTACATATTTCTAAATGATAAATAAAAAGATTTTAGGCCTATGAATTAATGTAATCACATCTGTCATTTCTTGACATAATGACAATATTTCCGCTCACTTCTTCGCTGTTTTCTACAGTACTTGTAATCTCATTCAGTGTTGGTGGTGTATAATTATGGGCTATAAAAACATTCAAATCCTTCCATGTTTCCTGCTATGAGTTTGCTGGCTGCCAGGATTTCTTGTAAGGTAAAAATATATGTTGGTTAAAGATAAGAACTTGTCTTCTTACCGCATATTTCTGAACAGTAATCTCATATCTAACCAGAGGTTTCACATAACCTGTCCAGTCAGAGATAAGCACCATCCAATCCCTGTCTTCCCGCTGACGATTGGGAGATTATCAGCACTGTTAAAATGAATAAAATATCGTCACAATTTTTAGACATATTTATTCCTGTAGTAAGGGACATGTTTCTCCAATGGGCCAGAAAACTCAGACCAAAAACAACCTGAGGATATAAGCTATAACAGACAAGATATGAGTGAGTTCATCCCATGGCATTTCTCAGTGACGGCAGATGGCTCAGTCTGATTATATTCTCAAGTGTTTATTATTCTTACCCTCATGTCTAAATATTCCTATACGTTTTTTGTTTGTTTGTTTTGTTTGAACAAGCCACCAAAATCACAGAGCATAATATTTTATGATGATATGCCTTATTAAATGGAATATGCAAAAATGCTTTAGCTTTTATTATTTTGATAAAATTTGCATCTTGAATGCGAAGCATGATGAGAACCACTTTTTTTAATAAGCTTCACCAACCTGTGTTACCTGAATACAGAGGCAGCAGAGGGAGAAACCAGGGACTGGTGAGAAACCATCTTCATGCATTAATGGACAATAAGGTCAAAGCTACAAGCTGGCTTGGAAAATAGAATCAGGGGACAAGTCGTCTATAAATAGGTATTTTTTTCATTCTGTTAAGATGAATAATACCACACTTGCTATTATGTATTTTTCTATTATTATCATTTGGCC
Source organism: Gymnocypris eckloni scoliostomus (assembly GCA_027564155.1). Classification (NCBI taxonomy): domain Eukaryota; kingdom Metazoa; phylum Chordata; class Actinopteri; order Cypriniformes; family Cyprinidae; genus Gymnocypris; species Gymnocypris eckloni. The sequence continues at coordinate 6,166,462 of CM050425.1, read as the reverse complement.
TATATTTAGTTATAACTATGCAAATGTCCATTGTGCAGACAATTAAATATTGAATAGACTGTCACTAAGCATAAGCACTTTTGCAACACATATCCCAAGTGTCAATGACAAGATGTCCGTGCATTTTTTTGACTGGGATTGGTTTAGAGAGCAGGCTAACTCACCTATGAATCAATGCAGTCATTTAAAGGCAGGTGGAGGTTTGGCAAGAAGGTGTCATGTGAAAGCCCAGTCGCAGATTTAATGGAGCCCCACCAGTGAGATGGTGCTTGGTGCACTGATAAAGTTTCCCTCTGCCAGCTTGTGCAGCAGAGAGGGGTCTTATGTGGAAATACATAGGCAAAACAAGGTCAGGTGACTAATGGAGGCGAAAGCAATTTCACTGTCAGACAACATCTAAATGGAATCCTGTGCTTGCTCCCCGACAGTGGCATTACTGCCGTGCCAGTTTGGTCTCTTTTAGGCTGGTCATATCTTCAGGCAAGTTTGGCCACGTTTTCAATTTATATTCATTTTTGTCATCTGTTTTCAGCCATGTAATGACTTTATGAGCTTTGGAACACAAGCTGTGAACAAAAAAGGGCTTTATGGACTGAAGCATACGGTCATCTGATTGTGCAATATTTAATATTCTCTGTTTATAAGGTGCTTTGGTTCTTCTTGAGTTTTGCAACGTCGGCCTGACACATCACAAAGGGAATTTTTTTATAAATGTATCTATTAGATGCTCCCCTTTGGAGTTGGCAAGATTTATTATTGTTTTTGAAAGAAGGCTTTTATGCTTGCTGAGGGTACATTTATTTGATCAAAAATACAGTAGAAACTGTAATATTGTGAAATGTATTACAATTTAAAATGACTGTTTTCTATTTTAAAATATTTCTAAATGTAATTTATTCCATGCTTTTTTGGGTGTTAAATAATGGTGCAAATTCCAGTAATTTGACGAGTGCAAATGTTAGTAAATTGCAGTGCATGATTCACTTTAATACTCTCCTCCCATAAATTTTGCTTCTAAAAGGAAAACTCCTACAAATGCAAATTCAATATGGTCAGGTATAAAAATAACTCATTATATGCTAATTCTTCCCGCGCATCTTAAGTAAATCCTGACAGCACTATTTTAATGCCAAAAGACAGTTTGCACTGGCGCAAGCTGTTGGTGAATCTGGCATTTAGAATGGAGACGTCATTCACAAATTGGTGAAAGAACTTAATCTATAAATAACGAGCAACGTCACTTGTTATTTGGTCAGAACAACTGGTCTTGGATTTATTGACATGATAGTTATGTAAGTTTGTTCATTCACATATCCATAAAGACTTTATCTGTCCGCTCAATTGAATCTCCAGTTCTTCTTTATGGAAGGGCCATACAATCATAATGGAGGCTAGTAACTCTACATTGATCCTCAAATGAAAGCATGGGGGTTGTGTCAGGTAAAATCACTTTGTAAAATCAGCCTATGTCTTCATAAAAAATAATGCTGCAAGAAAGAGACGGCCTACTTTTGGAGCTGTGCATTATGTGTATCTGACATATATGAGCACAACAGAGTGGAAAGAACGCAGTATTGATTAGAGAGCAGGAGACAGTCTGAGAGGTGGAGGATCTTCTTGATGGCACAGGAGATAAAGCTTTGGGTATGTCAGTGGATTTTCATATTGGTGTGAGCAGTCAGGCTTCACTTAAGACATTGTCTACAGAGGCCCTAGTGGCTTATGCATTTGTGGAAAATATTTTCTTTTTTCCTGACCAAGGTTGTTTGAGTAGGTGTACATATTTATTCAGGATTTAGTCAAGATTGTATTGTATAGATCTGTCATTGTGGCAAGGAAGACTGCTAAGTGAAGTCTCTAGTATAAATATACTAATCTATTTTATCAACAATTGTTGAAATTATGAAGTACATCTGCAGCTAAACAATTGATAACCTCCCTTAAAAATAAAGTCAGGTATTTGCAATATTATTGATTATAATGTTTAACAGGTACTGTATGTATCTGTTTAACTTCCCAATGAAGGTTTATGATCTTTATGATCATAAATATAAAGATATTTATCTTTATTTACCAAAATTACCTGGAACAATTTGTCCCAGTCTTTTCCCCCAGACCATGTTGCTGTCTGTGTTTCCATCGTGGTCTCGTGGTTTCCATTGTGTTCCATTGTGATTTAATTTTATCATATTAATAGATTAAAAGAATAATAGAATAAAGACCAAAGATTACCTGTTAGATTTACCCAAAATGAATTAAATCTTGTTTAACCACTACAGAGTCATCAGAGCCAGCAGCAAATATCAGAAGGACTAGCCGAGTTTAGGCTGCTCTCATTGGGATACATGAGCACTGAGCGGTGTGCCTCACGTCTCTCCGTCTCCCACATAAATAAGCACATTTTCAAATAAATAAACGCAGATTTGAGATTTAAACAACTACATTCTCACCTGAAATCTTTTTAAAACTACATTTCATGACACAATAACAGTAATATAAAAACAAATTATGCGAATATGGTGGTTAAAATACAATGCTGCATGAGCTCAACCAACAGCGCTCAGTCCCGGCCCCGAAAGTTCCGGACCTTTGAAAAAGTACCACCTCACGAGCAAGGACATTCTGAGGAGCATATCTTTACCCAGAACTTGATTTAGATCCTGGTTCCTGCAGTGAAAACACACCGAGTACCGAATAAGTCCCTAGTTCCTGGGGAAAGTTCCTGCTGTGGGCTTTAGATAAAGACACAAAGCATAACTGTGTAAAACAGTTTGTAGTTTATTAAGCTGAGGACAAGACTTGGCTTTGAGCTGGTAGTGTGTTCACAGATTTCGAGGAAGCTATTGCTGAATGCTCACAGTGTTCACACCAATAAAATGACACTCCCTATGACTCCATGGATGAATCAGTAGCTTTTTTTTGTTTTTTTTCAGAGCCAGTAAAATCACATTTATTTTCCAAATTAATTCAAACGAGAATGTTTGACTATTCAACATGAATATCAATAATACAACTGCATTTCAAGTATTCTCATTTATTTTCTCTCTGTATGCACACACAAGAGGAGCTATGCATGCCATATCCATTTAAATCTATAGTATCTTTTCTGTTATTTAAGTCATTTAATATTTCTATATTGAAAATGGTATATTTAAAACATTAACCTCAACATGAATTTAATCAATTTAATTGCACTCCCTGAGAATCATTGAATGTCTGAAAATACACCTACAAGCCACTTTTGTGTTCTTCTGTGCCACCTCTGTAGTACAAACTTATTTCTTAAATACTGATTTAATTTTATTGGTAACTTATTCTTATTCTACTTCTTATTCAGTAGTTTTAATAGAAATTTAAAAAGCTTATAAATATATATTTTTGTCAAAAGATGACATAGTTTTAGTAAAGATAGAAAAATGCCATTACAAAGGTAAAAACGAAATTCCCTGTAAATCACTTTAAGGAGTCAAATATCACCTCGTAATATGAAGGTAAAAATGATTGATTAGAAGGTGCTCCTAAATTTTTGACTGGGCTCCTAATTTTTTTTTTATCTCCTAAAAGAAAAAGTAAGCATAGAGCCCTGCACTAAAGTCAATCACTGAAACAAGCACCCTGAGAAACAAATAGTCCCATGCCAGTGATATAACAACATATGATTTCCTACAGTTTGTATAAAGTGCTCTATGAATAAAACTCAAAATAGAAAAATAATAGATGCTGTGAAGGTATATCAAAGTCATATCTTTTCATATCGGTCATATTATTTAAATTCCTCCATTGTCCAAAATGCAGCGTATTAAACAAATTTATGACTGCATGTTCACATAAATTGATACTGGTCTTCGCCTCACTACAATACATGCTCCCCGCGCTGCAGTGCGTCCTGCAGCTCTGCCACACAGATTTTGATGGGTGGATAACTATAATAAATCAGGCGGTGTGCCAGAGGACCAAAAGGCTCTGTCTCCATACGGTTTGTGTCAAGCCATTCATTAATCTAGCTATTTGATGAAGAGAAAGAGATACAATTTAGTCGAAACAAACATATTAAGAATCCGTAGAAGCGGAGGACTATTATTATGTTTTGTTATATTATTATTATTATTAACTATTATTATGTTGTGATTTTGGTTGACCAATCAGCGGAAAAGGGCATTTCAATCCTGCCCACATGTAGAGATCGAATATTCAAGTAGTTTATTCGCTTTCTATCCCTGAATGTAAAAACAAAAAATGAAAAACAAATTCATTTTTTGAACAAATGAAAAATGAAAAAGAAAATCTGTTATTTAATTTGTTCAGATTTCAATATTAAATGTAAAAAATATTTAATGGAAGATGCTCTAAGTTCATTTGTTTTTTAATTTAATATTAAATACAGAAAAATAAGAAAACTGTTCCTTTTTTCGTTTAAAAAAAGCACGAATTATGCTTGATTTTCCGTTTTTACATTCAGGTCTAGAAAACCAATAAACAGCTTGAATTTTTATCTCTGCATGTGGGAGGGAATAAAATGCCCCTTTCCGCTGATAGGGTCAACAAAACATTACACCATGCCATCATTAGTTCTTCCGCAGTTCTGCACAGCCAAAAACATTCCTGCTTATAACAAATGACTAACGGCTAACATTACCCCTAAAATAACACTGAAAAAAATAAGCCATCTATAGGGTCTGCCCTGGTATGGGCTATTCATTAGCCATTTGTTAGTCTGGTTGTTTGATGAGAAAGTGATGAAAGTTGCTTTAAACGTGGTAAGAATGCATACAATTGTAGCAGCAGGACTGTTTTCTGCTGCGCAGATCAGCAGAAGAACTAATGACACACGGTGTAATGTTTGGTTGACCAATCAGCGGAAAAGGAGAATTTTGTTCCGCCCACATGCAGAGATGGAATATTCAAGTCGTTAATTCATTTTCTAGCCAGGATCGTAAAAACGGAAAATCAAGCTTAATTCTTGTATTTTATTTTTCTGAAAAATTGAAAAACGAAAAGAGGAACCGTTTTCTTATTTTTCTGTTTTTAATATTAAATAAAAAACGAATGAACGGAAGATACCCTGATTTACCCTGATTCATTGGGGAACAGCTTGCAAAGCCTATAGTATTTGTTAGACAAGTGCACACTATAAACCATAAATATGTGCATTCAGTTTGTTACAACTGTTTCATTAGCTGATTGGCATTGACCTAATTACTGATACATTATTCACTGTGGCTACAGTTTACTTTCCATAAGGTGCTTCCAATTGTTTTCAACAGATTCTACTTTGCCAGCTGCCCACTGACTTACTGTCAACATGCATACACTAGATGCCATTAACTATTTGGGGCGTACCTTTAATGGAAAAATCAAGCTGTAAGAAAAGATAAAATACAGGATTCATTACAACGCTGATTCTAATGAAAGCCTTATGCATTTATGCTAGATATCATGCAATTTGGTCAAAACCGCAATATCGCAATCGTTTTGACACGCATTGCAATTGGAACTGCAATATGATAAACATTTAGCATGTCTTATTGCTGCTGTTCAGTATGAGCCCCACACTGACGATTTACTCTGATAGAAGAAGTGAAAGCACACTATAGTGTAAACTGCAGCATTCTGTGGTTTAGTAATTCCGTTAGACATCATGATTTCATTTTTAATTATATAATTTGTGCATTCTAAATGGATAGTGTACCAATGTCTAATAGTCTGGTAGTTTCCAAGCATTTAGACCCCAGATTAGTTTCTCATTGTCATGTTGGTGCCACTTTCAGAAGTGTCATGCTCGTAACGAAGAGATGTCATGCCCATAAAACAGTGTGTCATCCCTCATTATACGACAATGTAATAGTACTGTTTCTCAGTTCTTTGTAGCTTCAACAAAATGTACTGCTTTCCAAAAATTCAAGCCTGTAACATAAGTGGATTTCCCAATCTAAAATAGCACTTTTTCTGAGGAGTTCCATTTCATGTTTTCGCCGAAAATGTCATGTCTGTAATATAAATTGCTATTTGATTATATGTCTCTGAAATAACTCATATTGTGCCTTGTGGGTGCTCTGTAAGCATTTCATAAGCAGAAACAATTTTTGTAACTTGTACTTTATGAGTAAATTACATCAAACGTAATGAAGGTTTCCATGCATACTGAACTCAGAAGGCACGACAGTTTAACGTGCATGGTGGTCATTTGTAGTGGTAATGCATAATCCGTCCTAAAGCATGCAAGTATTTTCTACTGCTCCACATTAAATGCTACTTTTCCTTGATGTATGTTCATTATATTGTAATATAAGAGAGATCTTGATGTTACTGGGTCCCCATGAATCTTCTTTACACATGATAAATTGAGTTCACTGGATACAAGAGCCAGTACCCACAGGATAAGCTTCCTATAGTGGCCATTGTTTCTGCTTATACTTTCCTTATATTATTCAATAATGCAAGCCAAGGCCATAAAACATGTTCACTTGTGAAAAGACGTATGACCCTTGAAGAAATAGTTCCTTTCATTTGTCTTTCTAATGGTGGTATAATGTCAAAGCATAGTGCAGCCTGTTGCTTTCTGAAGATGAAATGTGCAAATGAGCCCACGGAACGATAAAAGAGGAGCTCCGATGGCAAAACTGACCAGGACATTAAGTGAATAGATGTAATTAGTTGTGTCTTAGCAGAACAGCCTGATAGCACTGATTTGCGTATAGTCATAGCAACTGTCAGAGTGTACTTGGAGGACCTGTAATTAGCTTAGCATATTTTATTTAACATTTATTTTCAGAGAAGATTCGATGGTGATCGTGGGTGGTGTGTACTGTGGATTGAATCCCAGCCTTGTCCACCCTCAGTTTTACAGGCGTGTTTGGATGAATGTTTCATAAAGCATCACAAACTCTTGCCTTTGCTTTATGCTGTGGTAGATAGCAATGTTAGAGCCGGCAAGCTGGCAGCTCTACTGACAAACGCATTCAGCGATTAACAGAGTTTGAAACTGTAGCTTGCCAAGCTGCAAGCTACTCAAATAGCATCAGCCTCAGGCTATCCTTTTGAAAAAGTAGCAAGCAACAGTACAATCCGCTAACAAAACTTCATTGAAGCCTTGCAGGGGGAAGTGTTTTGTTAATTGGGTAATTTTCAGATTGTATGTTGTTAATTTGGATATAGTGCAAATGTTTGAGGCTCTGTAAGATTTTGTAAGATTTTTGAAATAAGTCTGTTATGTTTGCAATGGCAGTAAAATTACAGTAAAAATACAGAAAAGCAGTAGGCTTATAGGTGAACCTAAAAGGTGAAACAGTAGTTATTACAAGTTAAAGTAACTTGTTTTTATTTTAATATATAAAAAATATAATGGCAAAGCTGAATTTAATTAGATAAATTTGCATGCTTGTTAGGGCTGCAGCATCGATTATTAAATCAATTAGCATGGAGTGCCCTGCAGTTGTCCTACTTAAGACTGTTTTTCTGCCATGATTAACACAAACAAGACTCTAGAGCAGAAGGTAAAGGCTGGTATGGCAACATCACTTCACTTCATAGAGCATTCTATTATCATTTATTTAAAAATGGGCTGTGATAAAACGTCCCGGTGTTGTGACACCATTTTTTATTCTGTCGGTCCTGAATGCGCTTGTGACTTTCTTTGTTTTTGTTATTATTATTAATTTTTTTGTAAAGTGTTAATTAAGAGAAAACCTTAGAATAAAATAAAGATTAATAGCAGAAGTTACTGTTATTATTTATTGATAGTTTTACTAAATAATTCATCAACTGAAAATAAACTAATAAATAGATTAATTGAAAAATAATCAATAAATTAGTCGACCAATCGAAAAAATAATCGATAGATTAGTCGACAATAAAAATAATCATTAGCTGCAGCCCTAATCCTTGTTGAATAAGGCTGATTATTTATACAAATCTTAATGACCCCAACCTTTTTGAATGATGCAATTATATAACTTATTTAAAAAGTCAGGGCAGCATTCATCGGGCACAAACATTAAGGTAAACATTAATTTCTGAATTTAGCGCAGAAATGTATAGAAATGTATACATATCACAAATAAATAAAACTACAACAACACAATATCTAGATGTTAGAAACAGTAAAAACAACATTATTTGACTAGAGTTTTATGTTTTTCTAAAAGAATATGAGGGTGTGCTAGCATTGTAATATACTGGCCTCTGAAGTTTCTAGTATGTTCCACTAAGGTTTCACCGTCAGTGTGAATCTATAGGATTTTGGTTTTATTATGTGTTTTATTGATTGCTTAGAAGAACAATAAGTAATATTGATGTGTGCCTAACTAACTTCTAACTAAATGTTGTTACAAAAAAAGGGACTGAACACTGAACACTATACAGGGATGGCTCAAATGTATTGGTAAATAATTGAACCAATTGAACCAATTTGCTGAAAGGAATCTGATTTCCCAGCAGTACTTGAAAAAGGGAGGACAGTTCTGGTGAAGCGTGTTTGATTTTTCCATCAGCTTGCTTGGTTGTAAGGCTGTCATACAATCTCACTTTAAACCTTGAATAACCACCTCTCTACAGATGTCCCCGTCAATGTTCCTTCATCCTTTTATCTCGCTGTTCCTTTCTTCCTCTGTTCACACTTGTCTGCAGAACAAAGTGCAATATATTTTTATTGCACAGTGTTTTTGGGAAGCTTGTGAAAGTGTAATGAGCACCATTGCACCATTGCAAGCTCAATACGCTGTTTCTATGCCAGCCCCTCGGGCCACAAGAGTACAGACAGCTTCCCACAGATCTGTTCTATTAGTCTGTCGTCGCACCAGGCCGTCTCAGAGATGAAGCTGTGCTCAGAAAATGTAAATCCTTCACCCCTCGCAGCAAACGGTATGCTCACACAGACCCTATCTAGAGTGTCTTCTATTTCCTCTCAAAATGAAAGAAACATTTTATAAAGCACTATACAGAAATCAATAGGGAAAGCTTGTACCGTTTCACATCATTCAGATTCATTTTACCCCACAAACCATGCTAGAAAGCCAAGGCAGTAAATGTTCCAATATTATCTTCTGTTGCTTGATGTCACAACTGCACTTTTAGTTGTTATTATTTGTTCATGTTGTGAATTCATGTTAGCAATTTTGTTATTGTTGAAGGAAACTAAACCAAGGGGTTTAAGATCCACAAAGAAAAATAACTTCCCACTCCATGTGTTTCTGAGATGCAATGATACAATTCATCAAAGGAACTGGTCTCTTTTCTAATCTCTTCCAACACTGTAGGGATGTACCAGCTATCAAGTTGCCGATTATCATAGAAAATTATTTGAATTCCTCTCTCAGTGGTTTTTAAATATAAACAAATATCACATATACAGGAAACTTGATTTTTACAATAAAACTGAAATGTGACTTTTTTTAAATCAAGCTTTGATTTCAGTTATTTTAAGTATTCAACAAATAACCATAAATAGTTTGTTTCTTAAGTTATTTAAAAATAAAAATATGCACTCTTTTATTATATCCCACCTTTAATAGTTGAGTATAATTACAGTACAAACCTTTAATTAATTTTTTACCTTTAATGAGGAAAAAACATTAAATTATCATAATTGAGGTTTTGATTATCGGTCATATCACCCAGCCCTATTTTCATACTAATGCTTGTATAAGAACTTTGACAAGGGTAGGTCATAAATACACACACACACACACACACACACACACAAAATACAAGTGTACACAACAGCTGCTGTTGTAGAAGGGTGAAGTGCACAGAGGGGTAAATGGCAGGGCACTGAGGAAGTGATTTAAAAAGACAAGGTCACGTTTTGTGGAGCACCCGTATAATAGCAGATGACAGCTTAATCTCACTACATTTAAAGAGGTTATTATTAGCTAATGTAAAACATCCACTCCATTCCATCAGAAGCACTAATACATGATCGGAGATCTCAAACAAATGTTTCGTCTAGCATTTTATAAGCATGTGCACATCTGTCACAATAACTATTTTGTTTATGCAATAGCATTAAATGCACTGCATCCTTGCATTTACACTTTATTCACTTTATCCAGAGTGACGTACTTATCCTACAATATTTGCTAGCTTAGTTCCAGAAACAAAGTTTATTCTTAAAATCAAAACCAGTTGGCCTTTGTAATCTGAGTTATGGTCTATATATGTCACAGCTATAACCGTGCTTTGGAGTGTCTGAATGTGTTTCTAAGCTCTCAGTGCACGCCGTGGCATTTCTGTATGCACCCGCTACGAGATGAAAAGCGAGATACGGCGTCTCCAGTTGTTTCTCAGAAGATATCTCTGAGGCCCAGATGGTTTCGTTCGGTAACGCTCTGCACAGCACAGACGCTCAACCCACACGCTACCTTTAACAGCGCGCCTCATCCCCGCTGCCAGACGGGGAGATATTTTCAACCGTTCGGGATATTTTCCCGCCACAGTCTTGTTTTATAAACATACACGAACACCCACTCCCCTTCCCACATATACGTCTGCTCTGACAGCTCTGGCAGCTTCACTCTTTTGGGCTTTAGATGATTTGTGTGCGAAGGGGGGTGGCAGCTCTCAGTTCTCTATAAACACAGATAGACCCCCAACATAATCACTTCTCTCTTCAACCACACAGTGCATTTGGACTGCGCTGCCTGGCTTATATCTGCTCAAAATTGGCTCCACAAGACTGTTAAACAGAAGAGTGTAGGGATGAAAGACCGCAGGCTTGCTTGGAGAGAGAGCTAAGATCCAACCTTAGGCCTTTTAAAGTACTCCTCCATCGACTTATATTCGTGAGCAGGATCTATTTGTATTATGGGTACCAGTATTAAAATATCCCTGGCCTTTGCGATACATTGCATGCCAAACTTTGTGTGGAAAAGATTACTGTCATTTTGTGGCAGTTTTACTTGGCAGAGTGCACAGAGAGTTGCTTCTCATTTTAATGGGCGTCCTATTAAAATGATCACGCCGTAATAAACTCTGCAAACAAGCACACACGCTAACGCGTGTCAGGAAACAGTCCAAATGCTCTGCCGGGAGTCGTAACTTCTGCATGTCACCCGACTTTGTTGACTGTAGATCTCAATTACAGCATTTTCATAAATGGCCTTTTTATAATGTGTAATGATGCTGCTGTTGTGCTCAGCAAGCCCCTCCTTTGGCAGATGTCTCCTATTTCATTTAATGGGTTACATCATTAATCTAAGTACCTGAAACATCTGGGGATGCAGCTTGTCAATAGGAGCACAAGGAAAATTTAAGTCTGTCAGATGATTGAGATGTGCCCAGTCCTTATAGATAGGAATAAAAAATCCGGAAAGATCTCAGGGATGTGATTTTTTTAATGGATTTCTGTATTTTTTGACCTCTGAGGGACGACCTATGCGATTTGCGTAGATCCTCGGTTGTTTTATTTTTTGGGGGTTGAAATCGCGCAAATGGCCTTAAGCTATTACACTTTATTTTTAAAAGGTGCTTCACGGTGCCATAGAAGAACCTTTTTGTCTAAATGGTTCCATAAAGAACCTTTAACATCCGAAGAACCTTTCTGTTTCACAAAAGGTTCTTTGTGGTGAATTAAGGTTCTTCAGATTATAAAAAGGTAAGGAAGAGATGGTTCTTTAAAGAACCTTTGACTGAATGGTTCTTTATGGAACCAAAAATGGTTCTTCTATGGCATCACTTGAAGAACCTTTTGAAGCACCTTTATTTTTAAGAGTGTACCTAAATAAACTGCAAAAAGATTGTTTTCTAAACATCATGGATGGCCATCTGCAGGACAGTTAAAAGCGTTCAAATTATTCAAAGCATGTTACTCGACCCGGTGAATTTTTATGAAGGGCGATGAAATTTGAGATTGCTAGTGCTGTCGTAAAATTTGCAACAGTTGTGATGTAATTATGTAACAGGCTGTAGTCTGACGCGCTACATATCTGCTGTTACAGTACTGTGTTTACTTTCGATTCACTGTTAGTGCTAGCTGCGCTGCGCTCGGTTTGAGCTGCTTTAATGTGCATTTGCTAACGCAACATTCATCATTAGAAACGTTTATAAATCTGCTGTTGTTTACAAAGAGAACTTTCAGTGTCACATGATCTTCAGAAATCATTCTAATATGCTGATTTGCTGCTCAAGAAACATTTCTCATTATTATCAATTTTATGAACAGTTTTGTTGCTTAATAATTTTGTGAAAACCGCGATACCAGTCAAACATTTGTATAAGATTGAAAAAAGATAGAGAAATTAATAATTTTATTCATCATGCATTAAATTGATAAAAAGTAAGTGAAGACATTTAAAATGATTTCTATTTAATAAATGCATGAACAAGTTTAATTAATATATTTGATAAATGCAAATAAATGCTGTTCATTAAACTTTATATTTATCTAAAAATCCTGTAAAATATAGTGTATCCACACAAGATATGAAGCAGCAAAAAAATTTCAACATTGATAATAATCAGAAATGTTTCTTGAGAGTCAAATACATGTTTTAAAGATTTCTAAAAGATAACGTGACACTGAAAACTGGAGTAATGATGAAGAAAATTCTGCTTTGCATCACAGGAATAACATTACATTTTATAATATATTAAAATTGAGTTTTTAAAATATGATTTTAGAATGTAATGTAATTTAATTATAATACAATGTAATAATATTTCACAATATTGATGTTTAAAAAGAAAAAAAAACTTTTTACTTTATTTTGATCAAATAAATTCAGCCTTGATGTGCAGAAGATATTTATTTCAAAATAATTGATATTTGTAATGTTTCCAAACTTTTGGCATGTACTTTAATAGTAATAACAATTCTATATACTTTATTATAATATGGGCTCTCTCTGGAAGCGTACTGTTTTCACAACATTTTGTGTGTCGTCGTCGTGGCTAGTTAGGACAAAAACTCTGATAATACACAAACACACAATAATACACAAAGATGACTTGTTAACAAACATACTTCTGCTGGGAAATTTTTATATGCACAAATCTAAATAGCCTACTTGAATGCATGAATGAATAAATGAATGAATGATGCATTTATATAGCGCTTGAAAGTGAAACCAAAGTGTTGTGCATTTTATAATGAGATTATTTCTTAAAGCCTATAAAAGCCCTCAAAATGATGAAAAAGAAACATGCAATAAACCTTTTGTCCTTTATAGAAGAATATTATTTACAGGAAAAACCCTAGCCCCTTCTTCATCTTCATGTAGCCTACCTGCTCTGTATATTCTAATGCAAAAATGTAGGCACATTGTTTGTAAATGGCTTTGTGAAAAAGATTCCTCCCTGAACTTCTGTGTCTTGCTCTCTCATTGGCTGTAGGTCATCGCCAATGTATTTTTCAGTCAGAACTCATTCACACAGCAAGATTGTGAGTCGGCGACAGCTCCAGATATTTAGCATGCCAAATATTTCACGAGCATCGGCGATTCCCTCAGATCTTGTCTTTGACATTTCACACTGCGTGATTGTCATGCGCATGAACGAGCACCGATTAGCCTCCAGCAGTCATATCACCCTGCAGCCCAAGACTGGTTGCCCACTGAATCTAAGCAGGGCTGAGCCTGGTCAGTACCTGGATGGGAAACTCCTGGGAAAACTAAGTTGCCACTGGAGTAGAAGTGTTAGTGAGGCCAGCAGTGGGTGCTCACCCTGTGGTCTGTGTGGGTCCTAACGCCCCAGTGTAGTGACGGGGACACTATACTGTCAAAAAGCACTTGTCTTTCGGATGAGACGTTAAACCGAGATCCTGACTCTCTGTGGTCATTAAAAATCCCATGGCACTTCTCGTAAAGAGTAGGGTGTAACCCCGGTGTCCTAGCCAATTTCCCACCACTGGCTCTTATCAATCATGGCCTCATAATAATCCCCATCCACTCGATTGGCTCTGTGACTCTCTCTCCTCTCCAACTGTAGCTGGTGTGTGGTGAGCGTACTTGCGCCATTGTCCTGTGGCAGCCGTCGCATCATCCAAGTGGATGCTGCACACTGTTGGTGGTTGAGGAGAGACCCCCCACATGATTGTAAAGCGCTTTGGGTGTACAGCAATACACAATAAAGCACTATATAAATGTATCATTCATGCATGGGTGGTTCCATCATAAAAACATTCATTTAACTTATCTTTTAATGAATGAAAATTAAACCAATCTTATATTTAAAAAATAAAGGGTTTGATATTACAATTAAAACATTGACAACATATTGTATGATTATTATTACGTATGTTCTACTGAACAATAGTAATATATTTCTGCCCAATGTCTTCAAGTGAAACCAAACTTTTATTTTGACGGGTTGCCGTGAATATCTTTTCATTTCTGTGTTTATATGATATGAGGATAGTTTTACTCAAATGAAATGGTCAAATGCTCATGAAGTGACTCTCAGAGCAGTTCTGGAGATGTTGTTCATGTATTTATGTCCTAATTTAGTGAGGCGGCAGACGTTAATATCACCGGAAGCATCATGCGTGCTTCTGTACAAGTAATAAACAAAACCGCGCGTCTGCACCATTCATAACACAGAGACACGCAGCATTAATATTTAAATAGTCTTTATGCGGCTTAATACAAATGTAATACAAATTTATTTACAAATACGAGTGGGAGTGTGCTCACTTGTGTGTGTGTGTGTGTGTGTGTGTGCCCGAACTCCGATGCACGATATAGAAATGTATAAAGTAGAGACAGAAATTACATGCCATCATGTAAATAAGATAAATAACATAAGGCTATTTAGTTTGTTTAATAAAAGAACAAGGTATATACCTGTTCTATTGGAAAAGGTAACATTAAATGACTTCTTTTGTGATTTGGCACTATAGAGAAAATAAAATGAACTTGACCTTCAAAGGGGGGCGGGACCCCTAAAATAATGGTAGGGAAAACACTGAAATACATGTTCATAATCTAAACAACAATGGATGCAATTGACTTTTATTGTATGGAGACATTTTTCAAAATATCTTTTGAAAAAGGTTTGAAAAGGCATTAGAGTGAGTATCTGAAAATAGGATTGATTGTTAGGTGAACTATTCCTTTAGTTTTCCCCTTATCACAATTGTACTTTAAAGACAGTACAGCAAAAATATCTGTTATATTTGCACTGTACCATGACTTCAGTACATTTACATTTACAAGTTTTCCTTCGGGCTTCAGCGATGTCATCCCAATGGGATTTCTTTAACTGCCTGAGAACGGTATTCCCATGCTTGTGGAGATGGATGGTTTAAATATGCCCCGTGGTGCAGTTCATATTCCTCTGTGTAGAGGGTTTGACAGATCTCTGTGAGCAATGCTCTGGACCAGTGAAAGGCAAAGTCTGCCTCCCTGGGTGCGTGTAAGAGCCCAATTTGAAATGACAAAGAAAAACGATATCTCCTGTTGGAGTCTCCGACTGAAAATCAGCCATATCACTCAGACTCCATCTGTGTTATCTGGGGACAACAAAAGGTTTCAATAGATATGTTATATTGTGGAATAAAGCTTAATCTTTTTTAATCAAGATGTGCTATTTGTCTCTGCATTAGGGATGAGTGGAAAAAGTGTTCTCTATTTCCTGAGCATTAGAGTGAAAAATATTCCTATCCTTCCTGCATTTTTGGCTATGTGAAATGAAATGCAGGTTTTCAGAGAGTACGGTCCAGCAAATGCTATCCTAGATTTTCATCCGTGATAAAACACATATCTCCAACTAGACTGCTAGTACTGAATGCGCCAAACATGCATATTGAGGGATTAGAGGAAACAGCAAATGCTTCATTGAATATTCTGGCTAACAGTTCAATACAGCTATTGGATGGAAGAAAGAAAATAATAATTTACACTTTTGCTCTTACACACACACACACACACACACACATGCACAAATGCACACATTCTCCCACACTGACACAAGCTGTGAATGTGAGGTGGAAGGTGACTCACAATGCTCGCTGGCAGACAGGAATCCCTGCTGGAGGAAAATCCTATCTGTGAGGGAGACACGTGTATGCATACACAAGTTCAGACCAACCCTGCTATATTTTTAGCTTGAACCCACAATTGGTCATATTGGTTTCTTAGCAGAATAAATAAGAGCAAAAAACAGTTGTGAGAAAAAATGACTGTGCAAACTTTGCTGCCACAACGTTTTTGATGCTTTTCAATATTTAATGTTATGGTTTCATGAGTGCTTTAGTTATGCAGATGTTAAGGTGTTCTAAGTTGTTTTAAGCATCTTGTTAGGTGGTAACCTTCCTGCCATGCAAATGTATGGATTCTTATTTTTTTGCATCTGTTTTCTTAAGAAATACATAACTCACTTCTTGACATCAAGCTGCACAATTTGATGAATTATTCATGTCCACAGAATTAGTGATGCAGGACAAGTTGGCCACTGAATAATACTTGGGGATTCCTCAAGCTGACAAAATGCCGTTGTTTACCACACATATATTTGATGCATTTTTCAAATCAATCCCATGATGCAGCTGAAGGCCTAAAGGCAAAATCCATGTTTCTCTCTTAAGGCATTGGACTGTGTGTCATCTACATCTCTGTCAGGCTGACAGCTAGGGAATTGTGCACCGTGTGACTGCCACAGCCCCGAGTCCTGCCTTCCTGCAGCCTGTCAGCTTGTTAGAGAGACCTCACATCTCCTGGCTAGTCAATAATGACTGCTGGATTACTCCTTTAAGACCAGACTGGCCTCAATTTAAAGATCAACAGCTCTTTGGTGGCCAGCGCTGGCTCACAGGAAGTTTATCCATTGAGACCTCCCTCAAGGTCGAGCACTGTGTGGAGTTCTTAGGCTGACTTGTGGCTGGGTTATTCACAGAAAACTGTGCCATTTCTGCAAAAAATTGAGGATCTTTTTATTTTAATTCGTGCCATTTGAAAAGGTTACTGTTGAACTTACTGTTGAAAATAATATTTTCTCACCTCAGAATGTAACAGCCATAGACATTGAGGTACCACCACAGGGCAATGTGTTCCCCATAGTAATACGTTTAGTGGTCAGAACATAAGTTTTTATTTATTTATTTGTATGATTATGATGTTTTTGTACAATTACACTACCGTTCAAGTTTAAGGTTAATATTTTTTTAATGTTTTTGAAAGAGTCTCTTATGCTCACTAAGGCTGCAATTTGATGAAAACAGAAAATCTAATTTAAAACACCTGTCTTCTATTTTAACATATTTCAAAATGTAATTTATTCTTGTGATCGCAAATATTTACTGCAGCCATTACTCCAGGCCTCAGTGTCACATGATCCTTGAGAAATGCAGTAATATGCTGATTTGGTTCTCAAGAAACATTTCTTATTATCACAGTTGAAAGCGGTGGTGTTATGTAGTAGTTCTGTAGAAAAATGATTTATTTATTTTTTAAAGAACAGCATTTATTTAAAATGTAAAAGCATCTATATAAAAATGCATCATTCATGCATCATTCATGTGTTTACTGTCACTTCTTATTTATTGAATGCCCAATAGCAGGCCAGTATAAGTAAACACAATTAAATGCTGAAAAAGACTGTAAGAGAAACTTTCATCTGTTTGAACCATTATCAGTTAGAGTAAATTGAGCATGTTGTCAAAAAAAATCATTTTTGAAAGTGGAGACATGTTAACTGGCTGATATTATAATGAAAAAATACATTTAAAAATACAATTGTTCTATTATTCTGTTCCGTTTTGAGTTAAGTTGATCAAATAATGTGACCAAGTTTAGCATCCTGTTAAATGTTTCAGTAGTAAGTCACAGGGACACACATAGTACTCAAATGGCACTGTTTTCAGAGAATGACCCTGGTACAGTAAGGGCGTCCTTCTCAGTACTCAGTACCAGCTTGTGTCTGTGTGAACTGGACCATAACCAGCCATTCCATCCTAGTGTCTCTCTGTCCTGAGAGCTTTATGCATGATGTGTCCCTCAGACAAGAGCAGCATAAATACTGCAGGCACTGCAAGGAACAGGGAAATCATTTGTATTCCCTCATCTGGTTTGCATAGAAATGAGGCTTGATTCAAGATTTAGAACATAGAGTATTAACAGAATTTGCTGTGGGGCTTTACGTGATTTTTTTCTCCCCAGTTTCTGAAGTAAACACACAAGAGAGCTAAAGCATGGACACTC
This sequence comes from Gymnocypris eckloni scoliostomus, assembly GCA_027564155.1. NCBI lineage: Eukaryota > Metazoa > Chordata > Actinopteri > Cypriniformes > Cyprinidae > Gymnocypris > Gymnocypris eckloni. The sequence goes on along the minus strand of CM050425.1, from coordinate 6,148,334 downwards.
AAAGTGCACTCAGAATCTAGGGACATTGCCTCTCATAGAGCTGGTGTTAAAAATCTACCACACAGCCGAAAGGTCACTCTCTTCAGGGAGGCTGAACGGAGAGTTTTAAGTGCTTGCGGTTAGACTGCTCTTCAAAAGGCAATGGGCTCTTAGATATTCATCATCGAAAAAAATCACTCCATATTCAACAAAGAGATGAATGACCGAGAGGAAGGATTAATAGTAGCACTTAAAAAAAATGCGTTTGAATTGGTGATCTATAGCATGTTTGGCACTGTAAGCCACTGGATGACTGACAACAAGTATCATTGTAGCATTTCATACACTTCCCCAGGCTTGATATCATGCCAGAGAGCTGGAAAAAGTAGAATAATATGCAAATATGAATATTATTGAGGCAGAAATTAATGGTGTGAATTCACACGTCTGCCACCGAAGAGAATGAACCATATCACACAACGCGCTGTGCTTGAAGCTCCACCCTCATTTCAAATACAAGCAAGTTTATCCAATATACCTCATGTTGTTTACACTGCATTTTAGATGGATTACATGTGCACAAAACATCAAAAAGCCTCTCACGGTCCTACCCTATCATTCCTCGTGTTGAGTGAAAAGACACCCATGTCACATGTTGCCAAGAAGCTCATCAGAGCCTGCCGATACAATACATATTTATGGACCATCCATATTTAACAGCATCCTTTCTGTTGTTTGGTTGGTTGAGTAAATTCAGTGAAGCTCATATTATGTGGTACTCTTTTGATGTTTCAACATGAGCAGAGATGTGAGGGAAGCTCAGTCTTTTCAAGATTAATAGACTTGATTCAAACGTTAATATTAAACAATTTCCAATTTTTCCCTGTTCGCAAGAAATGGTTTTGCAGGCCAGCACAAGGGAGCCAGCCTGACACGTTTTTGCACGTCTCGCTTGCTTTCTCGGGCTCTGTCTCCCCCTGTCTATTTTTTTGTATTCCTTAACCTTTCTTCTCTCTCACTTCTGTCTCTTCACTGCTTCGCTCTCCCTCTCTTTCCCCCATCCCCCGTGTGTCTCCGTCTGCTCTCGGAGAGGGATGGGTTGATTATCTGGGTCTGAAGTAAACTGCCCTTTCTCGGACTGGCCAAGGTCAATTACGGCCACACAGTCAAAGCAGAATGAAAGTAAGGGGTGAATCGCAGGTGCCGTAGATCGATTGCCTTTCAAGCTGCTTTTTCTACCCCTTTTATCTCATTTTCTGCAGCTTAACTTTTTCAGTCATTTCATCACTTTTTAGATAGATATTTGGATATTTATTTGAAGCATTCGTTTACATTAGTTGGAGATTTACTTTAGTTTTTTTTCCACGACAGCCTGGGGAAATGCCAGAGTAGCTATATATACATTTTTACTTACGGTTCTCTAATTATTTCATAGTAATTAACTTCTCAACATGCTCCTGCTGAGATCATCAAACCTTCCCACATTGCATTGTTTCACACAGTGACTCTTGAAACACGAACAAAAGACCCAATGCATATGCATATTCTAATACTAAAAATACTGATGTCTCTCTTCGACAAAATAAAAAGGAAAGAGGGCAAAAAAACTTAATTGCTAGGCAGGAGCCTTTCAAGCGTTACCATGGCTACACGATAGAAAGGTATGTGCTGTTTTAATAAAGACTGTGAAAAGTAAGAGCTGTCAAGAAAAGAGCATCAGGCAGAAGGCAGTTAAAAGCATGGATTGCCTCTTCCTCATAGTGTTTGCTGCCAGAGATCAAAGTTGGACAGTGTGACACATATCACCTGTCTAATTTGTTGGCTAGGATGCAAAATTAAATTAAGCTTTCATTGTATTGACCGCCGGCTCTCTTTGTGCCGACCCATGGGATACGTTTGCAGTCAGCAATCAAGTTTAGCAAGCAAAGGAGGCTTAGCCTGCTCAAAAATGGATTCTAAATAGATGTAAAACTAAAACGGATGCTTTAATCAATTTTTTATATACTTAAGATGTATATATATATATATATATATTATAAATATTTTTTTTCTTTTTATATTGCTATATTTATATGCATTTATATTTTATATAATATTTATGCATTTATATTTTATATAATTTCTAGCATAGGTGAGAATAAACATGTGGAATCTGCTCTTCTAATATGTAAATTGACCAATCAGAATGGATATGCTAATTATGGCATGTTGTTTGTTTCCAGCAAAAATGTAGCTGAAATATGCCTCTTTCCATATAAATAACCGATCATTATCAGCAGTAACCTTTCAAACAATTAGCTGTCATTATCACTTTAGTGCATCTACATTGTACTTGTGATTAACACAACGGGTGGAGTGAGACAAAAACAAGGATTAAACAACATGTTTTGAGAGATTTAAGATTTATCTGAATTGGAGTCTGCATTACTGAAGGATGTCAAAATAACCAAATTCTCTGTGATTGTCTGTTTAATTATTAGAACATTTTTAATAGAAATAAAATCATGAATTACATTTGACTCATTAGTGGTTTATTGTTGTGTTTCTTCCTGCAAGAGAAGAATTTTGTGATTTTTGTTGTAGGCAGTGTGTCTCTCGCTCTGTTTATTTGCTTACTTTAGTCAGTCAGTTTAGTGTAGTTTTACCATACTCAAGACGGCTGAGTATCATCAAAGAAGGCCAGGCTTTATTTTAAGACACGTCTTTGTGAATTAGGGTATTTGTATATTCTCTACATCACTTTAATCAACTTCAAAAGAAAAGCTGCAGAGCTGCTAAGATGAAAGAACATTTGAATCTTCATAATCATTAGTACAAACACATTTTTCCTTAGTTTGAGTCATTAAGTTGAATCATTAAGAAGTGACTAATTCTGAATGTGATCTTGATGATTCCTCTCCTATTACCAAGCACCAAATGCATTGTTTATTTTTGAAAACTTTCAGAAAGTAGTTTAGTTTTGGCATAATAAATGAAATGTTTTTATTTTTCAGTGTTATGAATCTGAAGAAAGTGTGAAAGTTTATTTTAAGAAAGTGTCAATTTGTCAATAATACTAATTTATTTATTAAATAATATTAACATTATATAAAGGTAAAGAAAACCTTTAATACCAAAAAGACATTTGGCTCCCTTTGAAGTTACATTACAGGAATAAGGCTAAAGTGAATACATTTGCTGTAGTTGTCAGATGTGATTTAAAACATTTTGTAGTTTCCACTGTTGCTAACTAAATTAACTTGGGTTAGCTCTTTTGTGTTAATAAGAATGGCTTATAAACTGATTCAGCAGTTGAACTATTACCTTTCTACTGCTTGCTGTTTCAGCATTCTCTTCTGAAAATCACCAGTTGGTAGGTTCTGATTTGTTTTAAGGCCCTTGGTTAGCATGCAGTCAACGAAGTCAGGTGTTAGTGTTTAATCAAGGGTGCAAGAGAGCCCTCCAAAACACATCCGAGTTCAACTCCCTTACATAATGCAATTTCATCCCATTTATTCTGCCATTGCATCTGACTAACATGCCACTTAGTTCCTGTCTTCATTCCTTTCCTAACCAAGTACCTTGTCTGGGGTTGACAAGAAACGATTTAACAGAGAAATAATAGGCAGGAAGGAGTTCTGTGGAAATACTTTTCTCTCAGCTGAAAATAAAACAATAGGGCTCCAATTTTGCACAATTTAGCACCATTGTAGTAATATTGGTCCAACTATTGCTGGTTCTTAATATCTTTTAAAAAAGAGACTGGGAGAAAATGGGTCAACTTTTATTAATATATTATAGGGGATAAATGTTTTGAATAACTGACCTTTTAAAATATAGGAGATATTAAATCTCATATTCATCAGTATTATTTTCGCAAGAAAGTATTTAGGAAGTGCTTTCCTGTAAAATCTTTTGTAAAAGGTTTAGAACTTGCAGATATTCTATATTCAGATAGTAGGTCTTTAATGTGTAGTTTAATGATGGGTATTAATGGAACTTTTAGATTTATAACTTCAATCCTGCAGTGTAATTGCACAACTATTGGTTCGTGCAGTGTATAAAAAACAATCTAATGGGTCGGCAGCAAAGCTGCACGAACGTATGGCGACGAAGCCCGCCAGAGCCCACCAGAATGGGCGGAGCCATCTAGATTTATAAGCAGCCGTTTCACCTTAGGATCTTCAGGTTACTTCGACTGAAGCGATGACTCGTGCAGCTACCTAGCAAAAGTACGCAGTACTCGTTCCGTATCTCAGGGAACTGAGGTTACGATAGTAACCGAGTATGTTTCCTGTCGATACTCCACTCGTACTACGTCTTGATAAAGACGCATATGGGAACTCAATTCAATCATGCCATGCTACGGTAGTGGAACGACTGCATAATGTACCTCCTTAAGCATTCAATCGCCCATAGGGAAGCACAATAGTATACTCCAAGGCAAAAACGGCCTGGGTGATCGTTCCATATGACTCTTACATATTCAGTACTTCCAGGATCGAAAGTATGCAAGCAATCAACCAGAGAGCTCGAGCGCGCCACGGTCAAAGACTCTCCTTCAGAATTGTTCCCATAACTTAGTATATACAGTATGTGCACATTTAAGCAGAGAGTACCCTGGCCTGTAAGGCCTGTACGTCCAGGTTATAAAACCTAGCAAATGTGGACAGGCGAGGCCCAGCCGGCCGCCGCACAAATATCTGTAATAGACACACTGCCAGACCACTCCCACGACGAGGCGATGCCTCTGGCATCTGGTGCATAGTTTATTCCTCAGACACAGGCAGTGCACTGAATGAGACCAAACAGTAATATAGCCAATACCACCGCATATATCCGCAGCTATATCATCCTGCAGCCCAAGACCGGTTGCTCACTGAAGCTAAGCAGAGTTGAGCCTGGTCAGTACCTGGATGGGAAACTCCTGGGAAAACTAGGTTGCTGCTGGAAGAGGTGTTAATGAGGCCAGCAGGGGGTGCTCACCCTGCAGTCTGTGTGTGTCCTATTGCCCCAGTATAGTGACGGAGACACTGTTACATACTGTAAAAAGCACCGTCCTTTGGATGAGACATTAAACCAAGGTCCTGACTCTCTATGGTCATTAAAATACCCCATTCGCAAATTTCCCCATTGGCCTCTGACCGTCATGGCCTCTTAATAACCCCCATACACCGATTGGCTTTATCACTCTGTCTCCTCTCCACCAATAAGCTGGTGTATGGTGGGCGATCTGGTGCAATATGGCTGCTGTCGCATCATCTAGGTGGATGCTGCACACTGGTGGTGGTTGAGGAGATTCCCCCCTTCAATGTAAAGCGTTTTGATTACCCAGAAAAGCGATATATAAATGTAACGAATTCTATAGTCACCTTTTAGAGCAAGTTAGATGTATATTGATTTTATTAGACGATGTCGCTATTATAAATCAGGATTTAAGGAGTATTGTCAGAGTGATTACTGGTTAACATGTAGTATTAATGGGTCGTGTTTACTATTTATACTTGTTTTATGTATGACAACAGAAAATATAATGTGAACAGCTTTATTGGGCATTCAGTTGTTTTACAGTATGTGAATATCTGAAGTGTCAAAACTCGTCTGAACACCAACTTGACGCAATGACGTCATGAATATGTAAATTAATACGTGACGTCACCTGCCGCCCCAAGTCTCATGTATACATTTACCCAACTATTATCAAAAGTATTTCTAAATAAATAAAAAAAATATTTTCTTGCGACCTTATGTGAAGTATTATGACAAAATGCATTATGAAGAAGAATTGGACCTGTTCTGCAGCTGCATTAGAGCTAACATTAGCATCATGCTTCATGAGACAATTTATGAGATTAATAGTAAACTTTTACTCAGAAGTCACTTCAAACCACCATTGAGTGTTTGTAATAACTTCCTTTTCTTCACATGTGGAATTTGGTCGTTTACTGTTGTTAAAATATGCTATTTAAAGCCTTTTATATCGCTTCATAAAAAAATTAGCATTTCAGATGTACACATTCATCTCAAGAAAATCACATACAAACCATATTCTATCGTAATCGTGTGTTTATTATCTTATATAATCTATGGGGGCTGTTGTCATGTTTATTTCTGCTGTGTAAAAGCCTTAACATGTATGCTCTGGCTGAAACTCACGTTGTTTGTGATGTTACAACCGCCTCTCTGTTCTTAAGTTGCCAGGTGTACATTCCAAGTATAATACACATTAGTAAAAGGATCTATTTTCAGTTTTATTTGTCTATATACACTTTGGGCGGCTGTGGTACATTATAAATGTAGCCCAAAAACCGCAACCCACGGCTCTGTTATTTTTCCACGACTGTATTTTCAAAATAAGCGCTTGTTGTGCTGCTACCCTGGAAACACTAATCACACACAACAGATAACCTTCCGCGCTACGATGATGGCAAGAAGTTGGGGTCAAACCTTATAATGCGATTTTAATTTGCGTAAAAAAACGTAATTAAAACTTTTAGATTAATCGCATGCTTTAACGCGTTAACTTTGACAACACCAAGTTTTTAGTAAATCATTAAAAGTTATAATGGGTTTTTACAATTGATTTTTATGATAATGCAATGTGACAGAACAGAACCACTTGAATTACCTTCATTCTCTAAAATTTCAGTTTCACAACTTCATGTGACAGCTGTGACATTTTTATTTTAATCGATTGATTAATCTGATGGAGTCTTATGCTCTGAATAAGGAAGTGCGAGATGTTTAGGAAAATATGGTACATTTTAATCAGATTTACGGCTTTAGTTTCCATAGTGAGAAAACCATGTTCCTTTGAACTTCTCATTTTGAGAAATAATTTTTAGATGTAATATTTACTGCTCCTGCTAGATTCACTGGCATGATCCCAGACTTTCCAAATGAACTGCAAATTGAAATGTCGTGGAGCCAAATGAAGTGTGGGAGTACAGTATGCCCACACTTTTCTCAGAGTTACTTTTTAGGTGTGGAATCAAATGTACTGAAAAGATGGTGAAGAAGAGGTTGGAATGCCCTTGCCTAAAGTGTGGATTGTGCAATTGGATATGGATATTTGAAGAAAATAATAGACTTAGCATGACTGAGCATGGCACGTGGAGTGAAGGTGAAAGTAGAGATTAATTTGTCATGAGCGAATATCACATTTTGTCTTGGGGCCAATTCTTTTATCTATATGCTCATTCAGGTATCAGCAGACAGACCTGCAGTGTCTGCCTACTGATTAGACATCAGGCGTATCACCATGCATACAGAGTAATAGGAAAATGTACAGGAATTTGAATGTTATTTTAAGAAGTTTCTGTGTTCTGTTACCAAGTTTGCTGTTTCTGTTCGGTTAATTAAAGGTACCAAAACTCACAATACCAATGCACTCTCTGTCCAACTGTATAAACATACAAATTATAAATGTTATTCAGAGTGGACACCATATTTAGTGAATGAATGGAAACAAAGCTGTGAGGGACAGAGGTGCAATCTGTTCAATATGTCGTATAGCTCTTCTGTTTGATAGAAAATGTTCCTCACTGACAAATTAAATATGGAGTTTAATCTGACTTTAAACTGTTATAAATCAGTGTTTTCCAATCCTGAGGTTTCAAATGCTTAGGGGTTTGTGATGAATTGAAGGGGGGGCTGTAAGATGCAATAGAATGCATGGCAATGCTAAATTGCTACATTATTCATATTATTTTGAATAATAAATCAATGATTAATGGGTTTTGATTTATTTATAGAATTATGTCAAACAGATAAAGTAGTTGTTTTAGTTATTGAATAATTTATTTCAGTTATTCATTAGAAATTCTTGTGAAATGTTTATTGAACCTTTTTTAACCCTAAACCCCACTCAGAATTTCCCATAGCTTTTGTGTGATGCCATCCTCTTGTGTCTCCCTTTCTTACAGGAACTGTTTACGCCGGAATGCAAGTTTAAAGAGTCCGTGTTTGAAAACTACTATGTGATCTACTCATCCATGCTGTATAGGCAGCAGGAGTCGGGGAGAGCATGGTTCCTTGGCTTAAATAAAGATGGCCAGGCCATGAAGGGGAACCGGGTGAAGAAAACTAAACCAGCTGCTCACTTCCTGCCCAAGCCATTAGAAGGTAAAGCATGCTCTGAAAGCCTCAAGAGAACAGTTAACATCCAGGTCACTGTGACACTAGCAAAATGGTAATGAGGTGCACAGGTCCCTGAGAGATATGCCTTTTGCTTGTTGCCTTTTTTACAGTTTTTCTCAAATGGTTTACACATTTTCTTCAAACTGAGGTCAAGGTTTTCAAAACAAAGAGCACAGGCATCGAAACACTTTTCCAAAACAGGTTGTACATTTTCATTTTGTTAATACAAATAATATTTTTTTTTTGCAAAAACTCACACACAAAATCTCAGTCTAATGCCAAGTTCACACTGAACGATTTTAGCCCAATTTTTCACTCGCCGACAGGTTTTGATAAATCACAGACAAATGCCCGCATCAGAGGCAAATCGGTGCTCGTTCACGTGAGAGACAACCGCAGTATGAATTATCAAAGACTTGATCTGAGGTCATCGCCGATGCGTCACCGACACCCGTGAAATATTTGGCATGTTAAATATCTGGAGCGGTCGGATTCACAATCCTGCCGTGTGAATGAGTTCTGACTGAAAACGACATTAGTGATGACCTACAGCCAATGAGAGAGCAAGACACAGGGCAGCTGGAAGTTCAGGGAGGACTTTTTTAAATGTATTTTTTACAAAGCCATTTACAAACAACGTGCATACATTTTGGCATTAGAATATACAGATCAGGTAGGCTAGATGAAGATGAAGGGTTTTTCCTGTAAATAATATTCTTCTGTAAAGGACAAAATATTTATTTCATTTTTATTTTTAATCATTTTGAGGGCTTTTATAGACTTTAAGAAATACACTCATCATAAAATGTACAACACGTTGGTTTCGCTTTCAAGTAGGCTACTTGTAGATTTGTGTATATAAAAATTCCCAGAAGAAGTATGTTTGTTAACAAGTCATCTTTGTTAATTATTGTGTGTTCGGGGAGGACTTATAGACCATAATATCAGCGTGATCTTGCCACTTCTCGTGTGCGTTTGGCTGTAGTTTGTGGACCAAAGAGAGTTGTCAGCGATTCTTCTTATTGTAAAGTCATGCAATGTGAAACCTCCTGTTGCCAATCCATAGTGCAATGTGAACACAACAGCGACTGAATGATACCCCAGATAGTCGTGCAGTGTGAAAACAGCAGTGATCCGATGACTTTGAAAATCGTGCAGTGTGAACTCGGCATATGGTTCATGTTTTCCAAGTGTTTAATACAAATAACTACAGAGATGGAGGAGGTAGAAGAAGATGAGAGAGGATAGGAATAAGATATAAAGATGAGAGTAAGAGTGGAGGAGGAAGGCAGATGATGGGAGAGGAATAGGAGAGGATGTAGGATGAGGAGAGGAGAGGAGGACATTGAAAGAGTTGAGAGAAGAGCAAGAGGAAATTATGTAAGAGGAGGTGAGAAGAGAGGAAGGGGACAACAGTCTAAAATGAGATGAGAGACAGTCTAATTGACACCGAATAATAGTTTCTTGATAGAGGCCAGACAGAGTTCAGCATAATGTGAGCAGATCTACATTGACTCAAGAAAACCAAGAAAAGAGGGAGGAATGTAATTGGTCAATTTTGACCCAACATCACCATCTGTGCTGTGCTCTCATGGGGCTGTACAACATCCGTGCCAGGTGTGAATTTAACATCTTCACCATTCCTTCCTCTGATGCAGAGCTTGAGTTGATGTGGACGAAAAAAAAATCTTAAATCTTAATCTTAAAAAATTCATGGAAAGAAAGACATGATGCAAATAAGGGGAATATGTTATGCAATCAATAGAAAACAGAATAGTTTTCATGTAATTTGCTTTGTTAAATGTGTTGCCTGAAAATAATGCAGTGCTCATTATGCAGTTGAATAAGTCTAATTGTTTTGAAAGCATTGACCTTAGAAATGTATCAAATCAATTGAGAAACACTGTGATTAGCAAAATATTAATCAGTGTTGTTGGCTATGCTCTAAAAATCCTTATATTGTTCAAATACTGTATGATATTGGAACATAACAGGATGTCCAGACTGCTCTTTTCTATTACAGTGAATAAAACAACAACAACATAAAAGTAGCATACAATATAATGTGTGCTATATTACAAGTCTTCTGATTTTATGCAACAACTATGAAATGAACTAATCAAAATTCATTATTCCTTGATATGCCCCCTTTTGTTTGTTTGTAGAGTTAAAATATTAAAATGCGTGCTAAGAGAACATCTGTACAGAGCTAGCATGGGTCGCAGGAACTGACAAATGTCATATTTAGGGAACATGATGTCAAATGATTATCACGAGGATGTAAAATTACCATTTTATCTTGACAATGAGCTCTTCACCAAGGGTTCAAAAAGAAAGATTTGGCCTTATATTCCTGTTATCTGAATACATAACGATTTACAACAAAATAAACATTATTTCACAGCATCACATGTCTAAGACCCACCTTCGTACATAATGATGGACAACCTGTCCTTTCAAATATTTCTTACAGCTCCTTTATGGCCACAGTGTAAGATTTGTCTGGCTAGTATGAGATTGATGCTTTATGTACAGTTTGAGGTGTAATTTGCAATGATGTGTGGCCCTTTTCTGTCAGTGCAATGCTTTATTGCCCTGTACAGATGCCCACATTTTAGATCAGTCTCTCATCCTGTTGTGTGTTCATTATTTTCTCGGCTAATACACCAACTCGCAACACCAGCCAGCAACCCGTAATGTAACGGCACTGCTAAGAATACAGTAAGTCTGAACTGACGTGAAGCAGTGAACCTAGTCAGATGTATCCCAAGAGATCAGACCATCTTCCCATCACAACTAAGGAAAGGATGCAGCCCTACTGACAGCTTGCCCACACTTTGACAAACTTGTACATGTCCTGTCAGAGTTTCTCTAATGAATGTTGTCTTTGTAGCCAAGTTTCAGGTTTCGAAATGAGAATGAGTTGGGAGAAACTTTTCTAGATGTAATTATACACAGATTTCAGTCAAGCCCCAAAATCATTTCCAATAAGAGAGAGACAGATGGGGCAGCTGCAGTTACCTAGCTGACTCTTGCCTTCTCTGATGTCTTTTGCAGTCGCTATGTACCGAGAGCCATCATTGCATGACGTGGGGGAGACAGTGCCCAAACCCGCCGTGCCTCCCAGTAAAAGCACAGAGCCGGCCGTCATGAATGGAGGCAAACCTGTCAGCAAGGAAACCAAGCCCACCACATAGCCAGATCCCATCTCGGCCATGCTCAACCCCGGAGAGCCGTGCTCCTTTTGTCAGACTCTCCATGTTTGTGGATCAGATCCAGGCATCCTCTGCTGTCTCCTCCCCATTCCCTCCACTCCCTTCACTCCTCTGACTGTTCCGATCTAATTCGACGACGGACGGGCTCCGGAAGAGTGGTCAGCTGTGCACGTTGGAGGATGCGACTGGATAAACCAGCTAAACTTTCACCATGGAATGCCCTAACTGATATGGAATGCCTTTTGACATACAATAAAGCCGATGTTTTTTTCTGTAATAGAGACAATCCACGAGAATTAAATTGTGTACTGCAGGAGCTTGCGTGGCGGTTCTTTTGCCTGCTAACAGTCATCCGTTATAACACTTTTCTTGAACCCTGTCGCAGCAGCAGTGACCGTAAATTTCAGATTTATTTTCTATATACACAGTAACACCAGCTAAGCTCTGGGGTAATACTGTAAAGATATACATATATGGACTGGAATCCACAACTTGTTTTTTTTTTGGTTTTTTATCAATTACGCTCCTGTGTCTTCTCCTTTCTAGGTGTCCCCCAGTCTCTGAAGCTCGAAGTTCCAAATCTTTCCCTTTTGTCAGTTACTTCTGAAATGTGTTGTCGGGGCAGTGTGCGATGCGTTCTGGTGTGCAGTCATTCAAACACAACGATGGATTCCCACAAAATCCCTTCACAATGTTTATGGTCAAGAGACCTCAGTCTTTCAAGGGGATGGAGCCTCCTAAACAAAATCCAACTCATTATCCAAGGTTCAGCGCTCATGTCTTCTCATTCTTGTAATGTCTAGAAAGGGACACAAGTATACTTAGACAGCAAATGCCAGTGAGTGCATTAGTCAGCAGTACAACACAAGGAGCTGGCATGTGCTGGGGAAGGTGTATAGAGTACATATCACTATCTAGTACGGTGCAAATCGGTTTCAACTCCAGTAACTAGGTGAATTTCCACTTTTCTTTGCTCTTAATTTAGAGCGTGGGCTCTAGGAATATCTATAGGCCTTGTAGGCCTCTGGTCAAGGCCCCTCTTTGACACGCTGACTACTCTGAACTGTGGGCTAGTTCTGACGAGCACATTAAATGTGACGAGAGCGGCAGCTCTCTGCAGAGAAATACAGTCTACTTCAGGCCTGGGCGGTTAAATGGCTCAATGCAAGTAGGCACTATTACTATTGACTACACACCCATTTTGTTCAGCAAAGGCATGGCCAAGGTTAGTATTACATTCTGTTCTTGTAACGCTGACGCAGTGCAAGAAATGGCTTCTATAACAATGTTTTCACTGTATACAAATAAAAAAAAATAAAAAATAAAAATAGATTTTTAACTACCAAATATTAGGATTCTGAAATGAGAGGGGTTTTCCTAGCTCAGCATGCAGAGTCCAGTACTGCTCATCATGTGCCTGTGATGACCTCTAACCCAGCATGCAAAAACATTTACCCAGTCTGTGCTGGGTTAAAGGTGCCTCATGCCCCAGACACACACACACACACACACACACACACACACACACACACACACACACAGATTCAGTAGCAACTTGATCCTCAAAACACACAAAAGTTGATCGTTACCAAAGTCCATACACATGAGAATCCAGCTGAACAATTTCAATAACTCGGAGGACGGCGGTCCTCTTCGGTTTTTGTCCTCACTGTGACTAGGGTTCATCAAGAAGAACAATTGACTCGACTTTTTAATCGTCTCGATTCAAAGTTGAATAGATTCTAAATGATGTCCTTCACTTCGATTGTTCATTTAGTACAAAACCGGGGTACCTATTACTAATCACCTGCATGCATTTTCTTAAGGACCAAAGTATGGGACGGCTAGAAATGTCTGAAGCTAGTTTGAGACGTGGGGCTACACTGAATGGGCATGATTATATAAGGCTCTCTCATACTCTGGATTGAGACCATTGCACTTTGCGTTTGAAATCGTCATCTATTCACATCTACTTAGGATTTTAACGATTAGCCAATTATCAGCCGAGTTGACATGAAGCCTGTCTTGCTTTAACAGTTTTTATAGTTTGAATGATGAATACCGTTTAGAATGTTATGAAGTAGACAGAGGCTATGCTGCTAAAACAAATATATTCTACACTTCATTTGAAGACCTATATTTTCATTTATTGAGATTTTGAGCTAGTTTCATATTAGGAGATGTTCAAGCACATTAGACTTAACTATTTGTCTGTACAAAGCCGAATTTAATGCTAGAATGAGATTGCAGTACTATACAGGAAAAGTAGCTTCATATTTGAAATCAGTTCGAGGCTGGTGTCCCACTTCCACACGAAACAAATCACTCACTCAATGAGCTCTACATGCTGGGCTACAGTTGCCCTGCAGACCAGTGAACTGGTTTTACGAAGGTTGAATTTATTTTTGTAAGTGACTGGTGAGTACTTGTGCATTTGTTAGTACGTTCGTTTGTTTTTTCCTCTTTCAAAAGCGCCCGTGTTCGTTTCGTTCCATTCAGGTCGTGCGTGACGTCGTTAAATCGTAATGAGAAGCAATCGCTGAACAATTGATCATTTCTGTGTTTTCTTCGTATTTCTGATTTTCAGTGGTGAAGGAAGGTCTCCATTGTCTGTTGATTGGTTTTGAACATTGATTTGACAGTTACTTCATCTGTTGCATGGGAAGAGGGTGGCATATATGAACTGCATGTCGTAGGCTATGTGTATCATGGACTGTTGGTATGTTCTGCTAATTTTACATACATATATGCAAAGAGTTTGTCTGCACTGTACAGTTTGTGTTTGTTGTATACACAGATACAACATATTGAATAAAATATTTATATAAAGGTGTACTGAAATCTCTCGAACCAATTTGATGCGATATTTGTGCAATATATACATATATGTGACCCTGGACTACAAAACCAGTCATAAGGGTCATAAGCTGAATAAATAAGCTTTCCACTGATGTAGGATAGGACAATATTTTTCCGAGATACAACTATTTGAAAATCTGGAATCTGAGGGCGCAAAAAAATCGAAATACTGAGAAAATCGTCTTTAAGTTGTCCAAATGAAGTTCTTAGCAATGCATATTACTCATCAAAAATTAAGTTTTGGTATATTTACAGTAGGACATTTACAAAATATATTCATGGAACATGATCTTTACTTAATGTCCTAATGATTTTTGGCATAAAATAAAAATAATTTTGACCCATACAATGTATATTTGGCTATTGTTATAAATATACCCCGGCGACTTAAGACTGGTTTTGTGGTCCAGAATCACGTATTAACATGTAATGAAGTGACCAAGGAGCAGTTTTTTATCCTAGCTTTTATTTATGCTAATTACCTTGGTCAATATAATTCACCTTCTACATGGGCACCTTTTTTAAACATTTTCTATAAATAAAATGCAGTCATATAAAATAGAAATAATTCGAGATATGTTTAAAAGAGAGCTTTCTGATTCTAATGACATCTCAGAGCATGGTACATTTATTGGCATCAGGCTGTTTACAACTTTTGTCACATGGAACTTACCATACATAAAACAGGGTTGTAAAACTTTGCACACAAGCAGAGCTCTGAAACACAGCAACCAGAACGGTAATAAAACACTCTTGTTTGTTTGTTGGCCATTTGCATGGATCCTCTCCTTTTAGTGCTTATGTGTCAGTCAATAGTCAATGTAAGCATTATTATATCACTATATATATATAGATAAATTCTATATGAGACTATTTATGTGCATATAATGGAATTTAAACCACATTGTTAAGAAAATTTAGCTGCGTCTATCAATATAATGACTTTCACCCTGTATTTTAGTGCGGATGTACTTGTCATTGACTGTACAGAAACAGTCTTTAACTCCTCCTCTGGACAGATTTCACAGGCGTCTTGTGTCCAGCCAATCGAGCAGTCACAACCAGAGGCGTTCTAGGGTGAGAGGATATCCGGGGAAACCCAGATCCAAGATCTGCTATTCTTCTTCACATTGGCCAGTTTTGAAGTTTATTATCAAGAAAGTCAGTCAAGTACAGTTCTGCGGTTCCTGACAGTAAATCGGTTCATCATGTATGAAAACTAGTATGATGATGATGTTACAGGGCATGGTCAAAAACATATCTGTGGGCTTTTCTAAAACATTTAGAATTTCAGTTAGATATATCAACTCTTTCATTCATCAATCAATATGGCTTTTCCATTAAAGATGGCCTACTGGACCGTCAATATGTGTTCTAAAAATCTATTGAAATTGTTAAGGCATTTGCTAAGCACAGTGGTTCACGTGTAAATCTGAAATGTATAAATAAAATTGTAATAATTTTAATCTGTAAAGTTAATCGTTTTTGTGTTATATAATATATGTGTGTGTTTTAAGCATATACAGGATGCGCTTTATTATGTATATATTAGAAAATAAAATATATATATCTAAAAATACAGTACATAAAAAATATATCTATAGATATATATGTATATATATATAAAAATAAAGACATATACATGGATGATTTACATAAATTTAATCATTGTTGCATAATAAGATATTTCAGTTCAATATAATAACAAAAACATTTTTTTTTCTCAATAAAATACGCTGTATTTACTCTTTTTACTGTAATTATTTATGTGGCAAAAAAAAAAAAAAAACAACAACACATAGAATAGTCATTCTTCCAAGCATTTTCAGTTTTCATGGGATTGGGCAAGATTAAAGTTTTCATTTTAAACAGGAGATGAGGTCAAGTCGCCACACAACAAATCAAGACAAGTCAGTGGGTACACAGTCAAGTCACAGAATTCAAATGAGCCAAATCAGTCTAGATTAATTCAAAATAATCTAGATTAATCAAGATTAAAAAAATTAATCTCACCTAATTTTTACATCATTTTATATATATATATATATAGATAAATGAACAACTATAGAGGATTATAGATGTTGTCTCCCACAGCTGTTTTATGTGCATATAATGGAATTTAAACCACATTGCTTTAAGAAAATTTGAATGCTGCTATATTGCACGGATCTCTCAAATCAATATTTTAGTTTTTCTTTATTGATTGACAACCAGTCTTTAGCGTCTACCAGGGTTAATATTTTTGAATTTCACAGGCGTTTCCTGTCCAGCCATCCCAGTCACAACTTGAGTTGAGCCGCTGGAAAGAAGTTGATAGTGAGACAGAACAAAACATGATCATCACTTCAATTTGAAATGCTTTCTCTTATTGTCATGTTGAAAGACAAACCAAGAACAAATTCAAGTTTTGGAGCCACTTTCTCTGGGGTCCTGTCTATTCAGTTCAAATTCAGTCCATGTAGTGGCACTAGTATGATTACATAGTGTTAATGCTCTTTTTATATACAAAAAAATTATCTGTGATGCTTAATGAGCCAATTTAAAGGCATCACTTTAACAATTTAGTATATATCTCAACTCTTTGCAATTAAAATCAAAATCAATCAATAATTTTCCATTACAAAAAGCACTGGCCTACTGGACAAAAGTCAATAGCTGTGTTCTAAAATCTAGAATCTAGTGAGTAGACAGCATTTTAAGGCATCATAAGCACAGGGTGAATAAATACTGAAATGTATAAATAAAAATTGTTAATTTTTAATCTTTAAAAGGTTAATCGCATCGTTTTTGTTTATATAATATATGTGTGTGTACTGTGTATATTTATTATGTATATATAAAGATGCATACAGTATATATTTAGAAAATATTTACATGCATATATATATATACAAATCTAAAAAAATATATACATGCATGTGTATATATATATATTTATATATACACACACATATAATGTGCACAATACATTTTATTTTGGATTTATTCATTGTTGCTCATAATTTGAATATAAAATGTTTCTAAGAAAGTTTCAATTTCTAACGTAAATAGTGCGGAAAAAACTCATATTTCTTCTTTTCCAAATAACAGTTTATTTATTTGTTTTGGCTCAAAACAGTAGTTTTATTTTATAAACCACTTAGCTGTATTATATCATGCTCTTTCTCACATAGTATAAATGGTCAACATGGAAATATCCAGAGGTGGGGGCAAGTCACACATGTTCAGGTCAAGCAAGTCAAGTCACAGTACAAACAAATCAAGCAAGTCAAGTCACAGTACAAACAAATCAAGCAAGTCAAGTCACAGTACAAACAAATCAAGCAAGTCAAGTCAAGTCGAGTCCTGATAAGGGCCAAGTCAAGTCACAGTATCAAACAGGAACACATATTTTTACCACACGACCTTATACATTTTTCCTCAGAAACTAACTTTTTTAATTATACATTTTAAATAATACTGTTTTAAATATAACATTTTGAAAATAGGCAAAATACTACTTTGTATTCCGATAAGTCTGTAATTGAGAAAATATTGATAAAAATACAAGACAAAAATATGTATCTCATATTTATGTTATATTGAGTTTGACCATCCTAGGAGACACAGATAATATTTAACAGATGTTTGAAAATGATTTTGCACTAAATATCTCCAGCGAAGACTGGGATTCAGTCTGGGAGCACGCTAAAGAATTATAGTGAGTAACAAAACATGCTATTCAATTTGAAATAATATGCTGACTGTCTATTGTCATCGTGACTCAAAACAAGAAGCCTATTGCTGTTAATGTTTATGTATCTTTTGTAACTTTTATTTTCGAGTGCTGTGCATAGGAAAATGATTTATTTTATAGGCCTAATAAAACATTATTTGCTTATTAATTCACATGCATTAGCCTATTTTATATACACACTGGGGGTTAAACGTTTGAAAGGCTTTTTATTTATTTAATTGAAAGAAGATTGAATTTATTTGATAAAGAAATAATAATGTTATGGAATATTACACTTAAAATAGTGGTTTTCTATTTAGGATGTTTTAAAATGTAATTTGTTTCTTTGATCAAAGCTGAATTTTCAGCATCATCACTCCAGTCTTCAGTGTCCCTTCAGAAATCATTTTAATGATGCCTAATTTGCTGCTTAATTGTTATCAGTTAATATTTGTGATCAGTTATTAATAATTGTTTATTATTTTATTTTATTATCAGTATAATGGTTCTCAGTTAAAGAACAGCGTTTATTTGAAATATAAGTACTTCGTAATGTGTAAATGAAGAGTTCATTTGCAAAAACAGATAACTCAGTATTGAACAATTCTCAGAAATCATGTTTTTTCATTGTGTAATCGAATTAATCTCAATCAAACTGCAGCTGGGTTATTTTGACTCAGTTAAAAAACAGCTAACTAACAAAAAACACAAAAATATAATATAAAAAAGTGATCTGTTTTTGCAAATAAAATCTTCAATTATCTGTACTGTTACTTAAATCTATTTGTTTTCTATAATCTTTGATTTAATGCAACATTGTTGAAGAAAAATATACATTTATATTTTTTATCTTACACAAAACTGAATGGTATCACATTTTCCACAAAAAAATATGAAGCAGCACATCAGTTTTCAACATTCATAATGATCAGAAATGTTTCTTAAACAGCAAATCAGAATATTAGAATGATTTATGAAGATCATGTGACACCGAAGACTGGAGTAATGATGCTGAAAATACAGCTTTGATCACAGCAATCAATTATATTTCACTATAAATTTGCATATAAGACAGCTATTTAAAATGG
The DNA here is from genome assembly GCA_027564155.1 of Gymnocypris eckloni scoliostomus. NCBI lineage: Eukaryota > Metazoa > Chordata > Actinopteri > Cypriniformes > Cyprinidae > Gymnocypris > Gymnocypris eckloni. The sequence goes on along the minus strand of CM050425.1, from coordinate 6,129,360 downwards.
TAGCATTATACATCCGACAGAACTGTTTACTGTATTTTTCATCAAAATATTTTGTATACTCTTTTCCACAATTGGAGCTCTATTCCTTAAAATAATAGATGTCAAGCTCCAGCAAAAGGACAAATAATGTATATGACCAATAGAAAGTCAGTCCACATTCTGCACTAATGAAGTCTTCTAGACTATACCAGAGCATTGTGTCATGTGGACTGATTATATAGGTATTGAACTTCAGTGATATTAAACTGTCCCTCATAAAAATTATTTAAAATTATTTACTATTTGCCATATACACCAGAAAAGAGAAATTATATTGTAAAGAAGTATATCACTAATTTGAAGTGGTGTGTTGCGTGCAGGTTTGATGATTCCCACTTTTCTGATTGGAACTCTATGACATTAATGCCGCCAGTAAGTGGTGGCGAATAACTGCTTTATCATAAATGCATTCATTGAACAGATTCATTAAAAACAGTTGATTTGTTCATGAGCAAGCAAGAATGGGCCACTGAATCACTGAACCGGTTCGTTTAAATCCCTGGATTCGTTCAGTATTCAGAGTGATGCTTAGAGACGCGCGTAACTCCAGCTGTGGGCTGAACGGAACTGTTAGCAACTGCGCTGAAAATATTACTAAATATCGTATGTTATAAATATAAAATACTAGGGTCATTTTGACAACATGTCTTGGATTTTGGGTTCAAGAGAAATATCACTAATCGATAAAACACAGTGGTTTCCGTGGTACAATTCCATATATTGATTTACAAAGAGGGATACTCGACACTAAAGCACTGTTTTGAGAGACAAACGCCAGCTAAATTAAAGTTTGGTTAACACGAGATTAATAATTTATAACCACTTTAATTTAATGAGAGACCTAAGCTGAACTTTAAGACCAATGCTCTTTTCAACTAACAAACACGCTTACATGCCTTTCCTTTATGAAGTGGTGACGTCCTGGCTTTGCAAATGCATACAGATTCGATTCGAAGTGTTAATCCAAACATCTCGGGAGATTCTCTTGCTCCCTGTATTTGGCACGCTGTGTTCCTGTGCTCGTGCAATGTCATGAACTGTGCAGACTCTGATCACTTCTGCCACTGGTTCAGTGGCTTGTGTTTTGTTGACCAAATTATCTTGTAATGATTTATAATAATTAGAGTTGTTATAAAGTCAAGTCCTGCCAGTCATGAAGGTCAAGTCTCAAGTCACTGGATCTCAAGTCCAAGTCAAGTCAAGTCATTTTCTTTATTTAGTCAAGCAAGTCACAAGTCCTTAAATTTGCGACTCGAGTCAGACTCCAGTCAAGTCACGTGACTCGAGTCCCCCACCTCGAAAATATAGAGCTGCCATTTGGCAGTCCTTGGGATCAAAATGTTTGAAAACCTTTGCATTAGATTATTATCGAATGAAACGCATTAGACTTGTACATTACATATTTCTAATGCATGTAGAGTATGAACTCCATATTGATGTATACAGTGTCAAACATTTCTACAGCCTTTTCTAAAGCTTGAGAGCCGTACATTGTATCAATGCCCAAAACATTGGCATTGATATGTTTTGAATTTGGCATTGAATTTGCATCTGCTGTGCATGAAATTAAGCCTCGGCTTTCCCTAATACATAGACTTTTCCGAAGCACTCATCAATTGCGGTTGTAATGAGAATATCTTACTGAAGAAGCCATGAAAATTATTATTTAGAAACTGGCAGGCACATTTTTCATGATTATAATTATAAAGGCTGAGTGCATTACTGTTACCCAAGCTAAGGGGAAGAATTGGCTGATTGGATGCTTTTGCTTTTCATCTATAGAGAAAAGGCTTTCCCTGAGCAACATGAGAAAATAGTTTTAATAATCCTTATGAATATGGAAATGATGACATATGCCCTAATCGTTAATATGCTAATGAGTGACATGTAACAGGCACATTTATGCATTCTTTTTATCAAATGTGTTTTTTCTGTCTTGTTTTGTAATGAATTTTGCATCTCTACACCAGGAACTGTATAATTGGTTAAATGACATGGCAACTGATAATGATGCCATTAGACCAATACGTTTCTAAGCAGCTGTCCAAGCATCCTCAAGCCCTCGAGCTATTGTGATAATAAATATTTATCATGCTTTTTATTAGCACTGACTAGTCAACTCTTCAAGGCTTTTATGAAAAACCTCAACTCTCTCCGGAGCTTCTTTCCCATTGAAAAGCAGTACGAGAAGAACACAGCAGGAGTCCACTGATTGGACGGCTCAGCCTAAGAGTCGTACAGAGCTGTCTAATCAAATGGCAGCCACATCAGAGAACATCAATATCCGTCACAAAGAGAGCTGTCAGCGCACGAGTGAGTGTTTGGAGGAGTGCTGCTGCATTTGAACACATACCTGTGCAAACCAGCCCGTCATGTTTGTCGCACTCCCTGTCGTCGCACTCGCAGAATTCCCCTGAAATGTACCACTCCCGTGGTGAGCAGCGACCACAGTGACAAGAGCCTGCAAGAACAAATCAGCCTTCAGTCACACAATCATTGGAGATCCATTAGTCTTCCCTTACTCTCCTGTGCTATTTCACGTGATTATAAAACTCTTACAGCTGTGATACGGTTCCTAATTGGAATTTAAATAGAGTAAATTGTTTTTCTAAATGTGCGAAACAGCTGTTGTTTACAAGGTCCAATTTCACGTTCCTACTGAGTCAGGGATAGACCAATATGCAAACTAAGCTAGTCAATTGGCCGATATTTGGCCACTTGGAAATAATGTGCATATGCAATATGCATGAAATAATAGACTCCAGTCCATCAATTAATGCTTTGTGAAGTAAAAAGCGGCATGTTCTTAAGAAACAATTCATAATTAAGGCATTTTAACTTTAAACCATCATCAGAATACATAGCTCTTCATCCAGTGAAAGTCCAAAATTCTACCAACATATTTGTTTAGAACCATTTTGGACTGTTTTTGCTTTGATGGATTTATTACAGCTTTTCACTTCACAAGATGTTAATTGATAGACTGGATTATTTGTGGATTATTGTGATGCTTTTATCAGCTGTTTGGACTCTCTTTCTGACGGCACCCATTCACTGCAGAGGATCCATTGGTGAGCAAGTGATGTAATGCAAAATTTCTCCAAATCTGTTCCAATGAAGAAACTAATTTTGCATGGCCTGATGGTGAGTAAAGTATCCACACATTTTCAATGTTTGGTTAACTATTTCTTTAAACTATTATTAATAAAGGTTGCAGGTTTTTCAAGAAAGTTACTCTGTTGACATTAAATGTGCACAATAACTTATCTATAATCTATTGCAGTTTTCTAAAACGGGGGAGCAATTTAGTATCACGTAATTTAAATCACCAGAATTGCTGGATAAGTTTTACTGGTCAATTTTTATTTCCCCATTTGAGTAAATGTTGTGTAAAATAAGTGCTAATTGGATTTAATCATTTGTGTGTTCATTTAATTTCATCATTTGTATAAGCACTGCATTAGCTTTTCTCAAATTGTACTAACCAACCTGTACTGAGTTTCCCCAAAGCAACAATGTCTTTAGGCTTTGCAGAAACTCAGATATTGGTCTCCAGATATTAGTCAACATGACTCTGCAAAACAAGTCTTGTGAGCTGGAATTTTCATATTACACATAGGATCCAGGAAATTGCATAATATGGGGCACTGGTCTATTTAGCTGTGCTGTACCTTACAAACACGAGGCAGTGAAAGTTACAAAGCTTTAAAAGAACAGACTTTATAAGTCAGTCTTATCAATCAAAGAGTTGGCAGCCCATCAGACAGTACATCCCTTGTCATTTCCCACAGTATTATTCTCCTGGGAGCTACAACAAGCAACCCACATATTCACCTACCCATGAATCTTTACTGTGAAAAAATCCATTTCATTCTTCCAATGTTTCAGTTTTAATAATGTTGACGTTGTTATGACAAGCAGAACAACTCTCTTGCTGATTTCCAAGCATTAATTTGCAGAAAATTATTGAGTAGACCATGTGAAACCAGATCTTAGAGGAATTTCTTATTTTCTCCAGCCATGCAACAAAAACAAACAGTGTTCCGTCATCGGCTTAGACAAACCCTATATATAAAGCATATTAGTGTGTCACTTTACATGCCCAGAGAAAGGAGATGAATACTCAGAGGACTATGTGTCAAGTAAAAATTGGCTAGGCTTTATCGTTTTTTTCCAGGATGCTGACAGGTCGTATACAAATAGTGAAGCTGACCTCTTATTAAAGTGTAAAACCTAAAGCTTCATTTTCAGTGTGTGGTTTTCGAGAGCAGGTGTACAGGCTGGAAGAGCAAATTATATGTTGAAGTTTCTGTCAGACAGTCAGCAAACATGTTTTACAGTTTCTACTTGACTTAAGAGAAAATCTATAATAGTCTGTGTATCTTTACTTTTTAATTGAACAAATAGGTGGGAACTTTGGCGAGTTTTCATTTTACACAGATTTGTGTTTTAGTTGTAGTTTTTCCTGCAAAATACTTTCAATTTAGCACATATATTTCATATTAAAATGACATTAACAAACATTTTGTCAGTAATCTCTCTTGGTGACATTAACACAAGTTACTGGAACATGATGCAAGCAGGACTTGAACCCAGTGTGGCATCTAACCACTATGCCACAACTCCTATGGAGATGCAAATTAGATTGATCAATCCCATTCCCTCTCTCTCTCTCTCTCCCTCTCTCTCTCTCTCCAATAATTTCTGTTTCTAACAACAAAATGTGGCATAAACCCTCCCCAAAGAACAGAATTGATTGGTGGAAATAGTTGTTCAGTTGTGTTTGCTATCTACCTCATTAAAGGAGCATATGTGGGAAATCGATTTAATAGCTCAGTTCGTTCCTCACCCAAAAAAATGAGGGAACCCACTTTAATTTTTAAGAGATGACTGGCAATTATGTTATGTCTTAAGATACCTTAGAAGCGTCATCCTTCCTACCTTTTCCAGAGCATATGACGCCGTCGGCCGTCTCGCATAGGCCCTTGCTCTGCTCGTCCGTCATGTCACAGCTGCGGGGGAACTGGCAGTGCTTCCCAAACCATCCATCACTGCAGATACAGCGGCCACACGAGCAGAAGCTGTGAATGGTTTTTAGCACACAATCATTTTCTCTCCTTACCAAAGAAAACCACCATTTATAGCTGCCAAAACAAAGCAACGGGGTGATTGATCAAGGCAAATATAATTGGTTCAAACAGACAGGGATTCGTTTACTGACTGGCTAAAGTTTATTGCTCTTATCACCTATGGTCTGGGATGAACCATAGCCTCTCCAATCGTGTTGGATAAGTCAGCGATAAGGTATTCGTAACGATATGATTGTATAAATTGCTCAGTCAAATCCTTTGTTCCTGCTAACATTGTCGGGGTTTTCAACAATTCTACCAGAAAGTTACACCATTATACCAGTAGGTGGCGACAAGGGACTGTCTTGAAATGAGTCATTCTATCATTGTACATAACACTGATTCATTCTGAAACAAAACGAGTGAGTCATTGACTCATTCACTGAACTGATTTGGTCAAAACCACTGAATAATTCAGAAACACGAATACTGTGTTGCTCGAAGACAGAGTGCTTTGACTTTATTTGTATGTTAGTTGGCAAAGAAAGACTAAAGTTTGTAAGCAATTTAAATCTTGTATTCAAAAGTTGCACTTTAAGTCTATTAATGTTTTGTTTTTGTTAAACTGTAAAGCCGTATCACACTTGCAGTTGTCTCAGGATTTAGCATTCAGAACAACAGTGCTTTTGTTTAAAAGAAATTGTTTAAATATACCTTCCAAAATGCTTTATTACATGCAAAACTGCAGCAAGTATGTAGGTGACGGCAGTAAAAAAGTTGTGACCACGTTTTTCCAAAAAGAAAGCTTGGCGTGTTTTCATATGACAAAACGGTCAATTTTTAATGTGTTGCATTGCTAAATCAAATAATAACAAGCATTTGGATGCAACTCTGTCATCCTTTGAGTATTGAAGTTTGTTACCACCGCTTGAAATGGTTTGAAAAGCTGTATGTTTTTGGCCTTTGAGTTTATATAAAATGATCATTTTGAATGTCTTCGTCACTTCTGGTCACTTATTTGACATTCAAAGGTATTTACAAGAGTGCCACTTCGTCAGATCTGTGCATGGGCGTTATTTCATGTAGGCTGTAAGGAAACTAAATGTTCCCTGGAGTGGAACGGTGTTTTTCTCTTAATCTTTAAAGAGCTGTTGGTGACTCACTGTGAGATGCACACTGAGATATAGAAGAGCTCCTCATCCAAACGACTCCTTTCTGGAACAGTGCATGGTTTAAAAAGAACGAGGAATTCCCCTAGACTACATCTGGCTGGGCAGAAATATGTTATAGATATTAAAACCAAACAAAAGGATGTGCCTCAAAATAAAAATAAAGACTAAATTATAAAAAGAGTCTCTTTAGTGCTCCGTATGTTTTCTGAATATCTAAAGCACTTATAGATACATAGCAGGTATTTTGATATAAAATATCTATAGATATATAAAATACTAAAAGTCACCGTTAAGTAGAAGAATAAATAACAGTTTGTTAGTTTATTTTCCACAACTGAGAGAAAATATTTTTTGTGGGCCAAATCACAATGGAGATTCATTTGTGAAATTTGCTTGTATCAATACTGAGTTCTTATAAAACACTTTTATTTAGGAGGTTATGAAATGCCAAAGTGATTAAATAAACAGGACAGGCACTGTAGTGGCTATTTTAAATAAATATGTATTTTGCCCCAGGCTGGGGAGTCATTTTCATCCATCCCTTTATTTCTGGATGATGTTTAATCAAAACAAACCATTTCCCAATAATTTTTTTACCAACGCAGTTTATGTTGTACCATCAATATTCGATAAAAAGAAAAAAAATGTTTTGGTCATTACACGGTTTTCATTAAAGGAGGGAGGGTTGTGTGTGTTTGTATTCCCATTGCACCTTATAATAACTGCATGGAAAAAAATAAATATTTATGTGGCTCTTTGTCTTGGTCTCTCTCATTCGTTTATTTTGTGGGTGTAGGTATACAGGCTTGAAGTTTGATGCACTCTTGGTAGAGCTACATGCTTGACTGCTTCAATCAGCCAGCCTACGAGAGCATTTAATTGCTTTGGTGAGTGGCACCCCAGTCCTTTCAATTAAAGTGCACCTGCGATTCTCCATTATCCCGCCCGCAAATGCCATTCGAGTGTGGGCATGTTCCAAATCACGGTGTTTCTCATACATATCTTTGGAAGGATATTTTCCAAAGAATATAGCCTAGTCTTAAACTCTTGGGCAGGTGGGCAATAAAACTATATAAATCAAATCTGAAATATTGATGATCCTGCATTTCAGTAAAACATTTTCATGTTAATACAGCTGGAATGGCTTCTCAAGGGCTAAGATCCCATGATAGGCATATCTGAAGGCTGCCCTTTATTTGAACACCAATTCAGTCCTGCAGGACCATCAATGCAATTAGCTGAGATGAATGTTTCATCAGTGTGTGTGACGGCTGTCTATCTCTGAGCTGAGAGCTGGAGGCACGCCGTGTTTCCACACTTCTCCTCCGTTAGCAGGCTCTCATCTGTCTGTGTGACTCGAGCAGTCACATCAGATGAGCCCTATACATATTTAAACATCTCCTAGGGCTGGTCCACACAAGGGCAGTGGGCCGAGCTGTGGCGGCTGGTCGCTTAGTGACACAACACAGTAAGCATTCAGAAAGCAGCTGCGTTAAATTTGTATCCCCACCACAGAGGAGAAATGTTGTTCTTTAGGTGCTGGTGCGTACCATGGGTGGTGCTTATGCTCATTTATCATCACGTTTTCACAGGGGGTTCCTCGAATGGCATTGCTATACAGTAGAGAATTGTAGTTATAAAGGTTTATGTTGGTGGCAGATATATATTATATATATTTTTCATTGATAGTGAAATTAATGAGCTAGAATTTCTCATTTTTTAGCCAGTCAATTGTAACTTCATATTTTTTTTCTGACTTAAATTTAATAAAAAATTATGCTTGATGCTTTCTGTTCCATTATGGAGACACTCACTTGTTTGTAAGTCAAATATGTTTGTTGTATTAAACAAATTAAACTGACATTTAATATTACATTCAAGTATATTAAATATATGAAAAAGAAAACTCCACACACAAGATACAGATTCGAAATATATTAAGGCTGTCAAGCAATTACAATTTCTATTCTGATTAATTACATGACGTGCATTCCTGCAAATGGCTGAGTGGCAGAAGTGTGGGAAGAAATCCAAGGCAATAATCTTCTTGACCTTGGAGTAAGGTCGTTGCAACAGATTTATGTGGTCTCAGAGATATTGTTGTCTGGACAAGCACTCATGACACAGTCGAATACAGGCAAAGAAACAGACATGCTCAGGTATGACCTGAAAGCCCCTGCAGGAGAGCTTGAAAATCATCTTGTATAGTATATTTTGTCACTGGTGGATTTACTAGAATCTGTAAAGTTTTTGTCAACAAATTCTAGGAATACACAAGTGACAATTATTTTCAGTGCCAATATTCCCGTGGTGTCTTCATCTTAAAGTACACAGTACATAATGTGATCTACATGATTCAAGCTGCTATTCAAGGGCAAATAAAATGCCAATTAAAACGATACAACTAAAGTGGTGTGCCAAGTCAACTGTCTGTACTTAAATGCTTCAAACCAGAGTGCAAACTTTTTAGAGAAGTAGGATCAACTTTAAAATATGAATTAATCAGTCAGGCTTGTAGAGGTTTTTCTCCAAGGAGTGCTTCTTTATTCAAATGAGAAGTACAGATAAGCAAAACTAATATTCTGAAATATGAGATAGAATAATATATAATTCAAAATTATTAGAAAAGTTAGGGTTGCGCTTTATTTTACAGTGCGTGTACTTAAATGTACTTACAGTGTACTTACCTAAGAACGTACTGGTAATATAAGGTAACTACATGGGGTAGGGGTAGGTTCAAGGTTAGTACTTACTTATTACCTAGTTATGGTAATTACTATAATAAGTACATAATACATGAGGAACAGGACTGTAAACTAAAATGCTGCCAAAGTTACAATGCCCAAGAGCAACACCAGGGGATAAAGTTTCAGAGATAGATTTGCAATACTTTATTGAATCGCTTTCTTATAGAAATTCTAAATTGTGCAAAATACATGCGACAAGTCATGTGAGAAGGCAGTGCCTCCATAGCACAATGATTGGCTGATTACACGGATTTGGCTGATGTCAGTGTTCACCTGTGATGTATGAAATTGGCCTGAATAGGTCAAACTGATGGAAGTTTGAGGATGGTTAACAACCCACCCTCATCATTCTAATATAACCTAATATGACTTATGAGTGAGCAGTTTTTGACAAACACTTGCCTGTATGGAAACAATGTGTATGATTTGAGAGCGGCCATGACCTACGGCAGGGTAGATGCTGATTCTCTATTAATTACCTACTAGCCCTTGGCAAAACTGTATATATTACATGATTAGTTCTCTAGTGTTTAATATAAATATCCCTAACGTCATATTGTATACGTGTGTTTTTCATTCAATCGTAATACGTATAAATACAGACCTAATATGTCAGTGCTCTCAGTTGACTGAATGAGTTGTACAGTTAGATGGAGTCTCTGTGGATTCATATTTAAACACACAAGCTTGTACATGATCATATATATATACACTTCTATACTCCAAGAAGCAAGAGCTTTCCTGGAAGCCCACTTTGTAGTGTAAAAAGTAAAAACTAACAAATTAGACCCACCATATATATATATATATATATACATATACATAATATACACTGCAATTGTTGTACTCTGTTGTCCTTAGAACAAGCAAAATAATCTGCCAATGGGGTAAGCAAAATAATCTTATTCAACATAAAACAAGATTACTTTGTTTACCCCATTGGCAGATTTTTGCTTGTTTCAAGCAAAAACTCACTTAATTTTGAATCAGGAAAACAAGACAATAGTTTGTACTTGTCTAGACAATCCTTCTTGATTTAAGAATTTTTGATATTTTGTTTGGAAACAAGACTATTTTTTCAGTATAAAGCTCAACTTGAGGCAAAAAGGAAAGCTAGCTTCTCTTCTTTTTTCAAGAGTGATGAAATTCTAAGCAAATTATGTACAAAAATAGTTTACATCTAACTTAATATCCAGACATACATTTGACAATAAAGTTTAATAAGCTCTAAAGTATCCCATTTAATCATAATTGTCAATAGTTAAATTATATATTTTTAAATAATACTTTATTCAGCACGAGCACATTAAATGAATCAAAAGTAACAGTAGACGTGTTACAAAAGAATTAACACTTCAGTAAATGCTGTTGTTTTGAACTTTCTATTTATCAAAGACTTCAAGGGGACACAATCACGGTTTTAAAAATATTAATCATCATATCTGTTCTCAACATTGATAATAATAAATGCTTGAGCACCAAATCAACATATTATAATAATTTCTGAAAAAAATTATGTGAGTTTGAAGACTGGAGTAATGGCTGGTGAAAATTCAGAAAATTTAAAAATGTTTCAGATTATTACTGTTTTTACTGTATTTTTAGCAAATAAATGCATGAGCATTACATTGCTATGGCCCATAGACAAGCAGCATCTTAGATTTGGTCAGACAATGGCACCATTAATGCTCATCTTGTCCTGCTATGTGTGTTTGTGTGTATTACCTCCACAGATCTCTCCGTCCCGGTCCTCACACTGCCTGTCGTCACACTCACAGTTCTTGCCGTGTACGCGTTCATCTCCGGGTGGGTGGCATGTGCACCGACCGCACAAACACTGCCCTGAAACACACAAACACTCTGTTACTGGCAAGAAAACCAAACATGACAGTTAAACCCAAAGTAATCTATATGGCCATTTTCGCTATTTTCTTATCAAGATGAGTGTATTGAAGGTAGTTAAAACCTTGTATGAAGGTAGTTAAAATCTACATTTCACCTTGAATTTGGCTTATCAAGGTCAACCGGAAAGCTCATTGCACTGAAAAGCACAGAGTGCCTCGGTCTTTGCTTATCATGGAGCACATTAGTCTGCGAAAGTGACACTGTCGTTGTTTGACATTGACAGCCGTTATAACTCCAGCTCTGTGCAGGCAAGGAAAACAACAAAGCAACGCCCTGTCTGACAACCCCTCAGCCTGCCAAGCAGATAAAAGCTGCGTGCTGCCGTTGCCACGGTAACTGGTGATGTCATAACAGTTTTCCTTTATCGATTAGCGTGAGAGACGTCATGTAGCCCTTCCCTAAGCCTTGCGGGAATCCCATTTAACTGCTATAAGCCTGCAAAGAGAGACGTGCTCAAAATACGAAAAAATGACAAACCACCTGTCTTTTCTGTCTGATTCCGTTCATTTTCACACCTCTAATAGCGTTATCCATCACCGCTACCAAATTATACAGAACTGTCAGCGACAAGTGGAGCTCAATGAGTTAAAATGTACAAGTTATCATACTGACAAACTAAACTACTGAGCATAAATTGATTCTGCACATCATTCAGTTCCTTTATATAGACAGTAAAAAAACACATGATGCACTAGACAGCCAAAGTGTCTCTTTTCCATATGCTTTCACTGTGGCTAGTTACATTATATGTGTATAAATGGAGAGAGCAGCGCTGGCAGCTTCAGTGGGATTAATGGCTCCCTCGCTGATCATGTACTGCGCTTTGGTCCGAATCGAAACAATTAATGCCTTCACAGTATTTGAGAGACAGCCATCCGGCAAGTTCAGTTCTCTAGAGAGCTGTGCTTGCGCAGGTGCCAAGACAAAAGCCCAGTTCCTCTAAATTGTTAAACATCATAATGGCTCAGCATCATCAATTTCCAATAATCTGAATAATTATAAATGTATGATCGTGGTGCTTAAAACCTGAGATGGGCATTTAGAGTAAAGACTGTAGAGGGAGGTGTGCCAGCTGTTCTGTGTTAGATCGGGATTTCTATCACAATATTGTCACAGTTATGGAGTTTTCTTGAGACATTGGCTATGTTACGGTTAACAGATTTATACTATGTACTATGTGCATAATAAAATTACATGCATTAATTGTATTTCTGTATTGGAACACATGGCAGAAGAAATACATATATGCGCACAGTTCTTAAAACAACAATTTTTTCCTTCTTAGTATTAAGTAGCCTACTTTTTAATAATTTCAGGAAGCTTTTTCTATAAAGAACACTAAAGAAAGGATTCCATGGATGTTTAAGGTTTTTCGTGGAACCATTGATTCTATTATTTTTAAGAGTGTACTTACGAAATCCACCTTTGGAATGCTTATTTTCAATGTAGGACACACTTATTCTAATCTCTTATACTATTTAGGACAAATGTGAATTGGGGAACAGCCATTTTGAAGTTATTCGTTGGCATGTCTGGAATGACTGAATGCCAAGACTGTATCACTCTTGTGCCACAAACTTGACAAGGACAATCATGCTTGTAAAGACACCAGTGTTTAGCCGCGAAGACCACTGCCAGCTCTGACAATAAATTATAAGCGTGCCGGAGTCATGCTGAGTGTATCCTGATGTGTCCTGTAGCATGAACCTGCCAAATACAGAGGTTCATGCAAATGAGACTTCTGGGGTGCTAAAGGGGTTGAGGAGGTTTCTCACTGTCTGCCTTTTAAAGTGCAATTAAGAAATGTCAAGAGCCACAAAGAACCAGAGGTGGACCATTTCACAGAAGGGTTTAAGATGCAAATGCATGTAGGTTTGTATATATGAATATAACATTGCCTTAACTGTACACAGCACTAAGAATAAAATCATTCAACATTTTAAGAGCATTAATATTTGATTTGCTTCTAATGCACTACTTCCCATCATTTGCTGGTACTGAATATAGAACAATCTGGGGAGAAGTACTAGCTTTACCACTTTTTCTTTTGAGGTATTTGGCTTCTGTCAGACAATCTTGAAACATAGCATTTGGAAGCCTTTCAATCAGCACAGGAAATGAAAGGTCAGGGAGGACAGAATGAGTTGTGTTAAGATGTGGCATTCAAGAGTCCACTTTTCAGGTGCTTCTCACTAGCAGCTATAGCGACCATAACAATGACAGCACTGTGCATGTTTATGTTCATAAATATAAAGTGTAATTCACTAATACGGCATATTTGTTTTGAAAATGTCATATTTCTGTACCATATTGGTACATTTGTCTATCATTTTATTCATTTATTTTTTACGTAAACACTCAGCACACAATTCTACAGCATATACAGTACATATACAAAGTAATTGGGCACATTCAGAAAGTGCATTCCCTCTCAGTGCAGAACACCACTTGGTCCTTGTGCACCAGAGAAGGCCACCGTTATCATACTCGGAGGAAGTGATTGCAATCAGCCCTAATTCTGCTGATTTGCTTTAAAAGATCGCTCATCACGCCAAGCAGTTCCTACAACACACTGGATAGCAGTCAACATCTGCATGGCAAATTAGGCCTCTTTTCCCTCTCCTGTAAGACGGCTGAGAGTGTTGAATGATTGCTGCTGTGCATGTTTAATCAAGATGCATTCTTTGTATACGGCACTGCGCAGTAATCTATAGAGTGCATTAGTGAGCTAATGAATAGTGTAAAAACTAACACTCAGTAGCTTCCGTCAGTGCAATCACTCATTAGTTGCTTCTCAAATGGAGGGATATACAACCATGTAGTAAACACATTTTGGACATCCTATCATAGAATGTCAAATGGTAACATTAAATGTCAAATGTTAGAGGTATGTTAAGATCATATGCAATGAAATTGCTGTCAAGTTTACGAAAGAATCAATTTATCTACGGGAGATACACTCTCAGAACTGGTGTTTCCTGGAAGATATTCCAGGCTTAAGAGACTGTGAAATCTTCCAGATTTTAACTTTTCGTCATCTCAGCTGGCTCTTTGTTTCCTCTCGAAACCATTTAGGAGCTCTTCTACTGAATCCTGCTTTCTCTCTGTTCATTTGCTACGAGTTTTCGTGAGTCACTGGCAATGATGACTGTTCTTAACTAGGAAAAATGGGCACATAAGTAAAAGAAGCACGGCTAGCACACACATAATCAAGATATATATTTGTATTAAAATGCTAATGAATCTCAAGCAACTGCCATGTGGCATGGGAATCCCTCATATGGGGCATCTCCGTGGAACTGTGTAAATGTTGGATTGATTCAGTCAGGTTGACAGTCCTTAATTGTGGGAGTTAAATTCAGAATGGAGGAAACCTGTATAATTACCTGCTGACAGATAATGGATGCAGCGAGCAGACCTATAGCGCCAATCATGGGTGAAATTCTATGTAAACAGATGTATAAATCATCATTTGCTGGCCTCGTCTCATAGTACATGCTCACAGTATGGAGGGAAAGTGAATCTATGGATTATTGATGCTGAACTGTAAAGCCACAGGGCTCCATTCAAACTGCATTCAGGAAAAGCTTTAAGATCTAGTGGATATACACAAGCACAAGGAGGTCTATAATAACTGGAGAAAGCTAGCTGTTGTCACTCTCATTCATCTCATTCAATGGCAGTTGCTCGGCTGGTGCAGGACCCTCTGAAAGTACAAAGTTTGAACTTGTTTGGCCAATCACCTGAGCTGTAAATACATGTAACTAATGACTCTGGAGCTGCAGGAGCTTCATGCATTCTGTTTTTATCAAAATTTTAATATAGGTTTCATTAAAATAAGCCATATTTTGAACAAAAACAACTATGTCTAGATCAAAACATTGATGAAGTAAATAAATTCCACCAACACCCCCAAAGCTTGCATGGTCCTATACAACTTCCTGAATCATCATTTAATTCTGTAACATTAGTTTCGATTTATATAATGGTTAATGTTTGATGATCACATTATTTTACACATGCATCCGCTTACACGTGCAATCGCTTGTTATTCGTTGTGTTTTGATACAGATGTTCAGTACTTTTTAGAAGATGCGTAGAAGCACCTCCTGTTGTACACCAATGAAAACGTGGAAAGTCAGAAAATCCCACCAATGGCAGGGAAAGAGTTCAAAAGAAACAGGCATTGGTGAAACAGCTACTGTATTATAAAGGAAATATAAGTGACTTTATTTTTATGTATAATATAATAATACTTGATTATTAAAATAATTATTATTATTTATATAATAAAAAAAAAATGGTTATTTAATCAGAATACATGGTTGTACTTGAATTCTTTATTTTTTTTTTATTTTTTTTTTTGGACAACTTAGACAACATTTGGTTAAAGCAGATTGTAGATGCTTTAAAAGGTACAGCTGAAGGAATTAAAGCTGATAATTCATTTTAGTGACTTTGTTACAATTTAATATATTTTTTTATTAAAGGCACTTACATCCTATTCTCTATGTTCCTCCAAAGACCAGAACAAAGAGTTTTGACAGTGCTAAGATCCAAGCCAGAAATCCCTATGTGGATTTAGATTTTATACACATGGTATTGAAAGAAATAATACAATGCATCTGGTTCACTAAAAGATTTGTTTCTAAGTTTCACCACAAGACTTGCTGCCAGATTCAGTGTTATTTCAGGTGCTACAGACGAAACATGCAGAGCTAAAGCCTTGAGGGATAAAACACAAAAGCTGCTACGAACCTCATTCTTCCAGCCTGCATGTTCACATTTGTGGTTCTTAGGCACGCTGGATTGAATCAGTATTGACACTGTCTACAACAAACATTTACTGTAGCATTGTAAAACAGATTTTAGATTGAATTAAATGTAGGCTACTCTTTTTCAACCCAGCCATTACAGCAAAAGTCATATCATTTTTACTTGAATTTTGAAATGAGACAAGTTATATTATGTCGTTGCAGTATAAGAGAGCACGGGGGACACGGGCTCCATTAAAGTTAAATTAACACCTCACTCAGTGAGACAAGACAATTACTATTGCTCTTCACTTTCTTATGCAGCGGGGAACTATGGAAATAGCATTATATTGGAACAATTGCACTAGTTATGATTCATCTACAGTGACATTTTTTTTCTTTCTAACAAGACTCATGCAGAGACAGGCCAGCACCCCTACCTGAATCAAAATACATTTTCATAATTACCCTTAAAAAAATACCGTAGACCTTTAAAAGGCTGTAATTCAGATGATAATGGCAATATGTTAACAAACAAATAATCATAATAAATGTGTTTGAATTGTTAGGTGGCCACCAAATGCCACTACAATACATGTCACTACTATAAAACCTTATTAAACTAATGTAGGTTCTTCAACTGTGCCAGAATCCAACCACAAATGCCAAATTAGCCGATTTGATTACAGTCACAATTACTGTAACTACAATAGTTTGGTGACCAGGTAACCTATCAATGTTTTGCATGTGGTAACCTCTAAACTAGCTGCTAAAAATATATATTTATTATAAACGGCCAGACAATTACTCAATTCTACATTTTAAACTTTGGTTTACCACAGTAAATGTTTTGAAAATCAACAATCTGCTTAAAACAAACAATCCATCCAAAGAAGGAGAAATGAATGATTCACATAGCTCTATCAAAATCCATTGTTTGTCTTGTGTATTCAGACATCATCCTGCATCTGTTTAGAGTATTTGTGTTGTCTCTGGGATTAGCAGTAAACTACCACAGAAACATGTTTGGTCTCTTATAATTACTCCCGAAACACTGTTTAGAATTAATCTGCAGGCTCAGAGAATGACGCAAACCTCAACAACCTTATTTATGTACCAACGTGTTTTATTCATAAGATTGACATGCCAAATGAGAGTTTAGCTAATTTTAGCATTGTTCTTTCCACTCAAGCTTTGCTTCACACCATAGAGTGACTAATCGGGAGAGTCGAAAATTACACACTTCACCTTTAAGAGTCCTCTGGCCTACCACGCGACCCACAAATGCAACACCTCGGATCTGTGAAACGTTGCTGTTGGAACACACTCTGGTGCAGCTGAATAGACACTAGACTTAATTACCTCTGCCAAAGCAGGGCAGGCTGGAGGTTCCCCGACACTTCTTCTGACTGGCTTCCACAGACAGCGAGCAGGAGAGAGGATGATCGCATTTCTTTCCAGTCCAACTTTCCTTGCAGTCGCACATGCCACAGTTACACTGGCCGTGACCTTGAAAACAGACACATAGCAGGATTTAGAGTCCTTTAATGGATGAATGATCGACTGAAGCTCTGCCTGAAGCTGCCCTAGATAGAGAAAAAGATTATACATTGGAGGTGTGTGTGTGTGTGTCGGTTCATGGATTTGAAGTTAAAGGGCACCACTCACAGGTCTGGCTGACCGTGAATGTACAAAATGTATTGTCAACCCGGTCCTCTGAGGCGGACATAAGACTGAAGCGCATATGGCTGCAGAGTTATTCCTCAGCATTAAAACCAGATGTTGAAATATTTCTGAACCGCATCTGTTGTTCTTCAGCTCAGGATAATCCACGTGGCCTGTGTTTATGCAAGATCGTGAAGAGAACGGATATCGGACAGTTCCACCCTTCCCTGTTTTCAGCAAATGTCTGTATTTTTACTGCTGGATTTTGGAATGTAAACCATTTCCTTTTGGGGGGGTTTGATGAAGACAAAACTGACCATTTCAACCTGTGAAAAACACTGCTAGAGTGACAAGTGGGATTCAAATGTAATATATACTAGGGGTCGACCGATATGTGTTTTTCAGGGCCGATACCGATACCGATTATTACAGATCAAGTAGACCGATAACCAATATTTTGAACCGATATACGTGTCTGGTGTAAAAATGAAAATGAATGCCAAAATTAATAATAACAAGAGCTCTGACAAAAAAACGTTCTTTAAATGCTTTTAAACATGTCTTTAATTCTGAAAACTGTTAATAACAACAACATTAAATAAACAGTAATATTAATAATATTAATAATAACATAAGTACAGAGATCACCCAGAAGCATTCTGTAAACATTTTGTAAAACTTAAAGTAAACGTATTTAGCGTGTGTGATTATTCTCAACAAAAGTTGTAATAATTGTTGTAGTTGTATTACGTATACAGTAATATATTCGCCTAAACCGAACTTATATTTTGACAGGTTGCCATGAGGACATTTTAGGTTTCTGTAGCCTATGTATATATGATATGACGATCGTTTTACTCAAATGAAACCGTCAAATGCTCATGAAGTAACTCTGCGAGCAGTTCTGGGGATGTTGTTCATGTATTTATGTCCTCATTTAGTGAGACGGCAGGCGCTGAAGTCACCGCGAGCATCACGCTTCAGTATGTGTGTGGTCATTCATTAACAGAGATGCAGAACATGCAGGATTCATATTTAAAGTGTTTTTGCGGCTTAATATTTATAGATACTAGTCCATAGCGCGAGTCGATTTAAGTGTACTGACCTACTTTTGATTAATTCATCCAAACTTCGACACATTCCGTGACATTCGCGTTATACGGTAAATTCCATTATATGACTGCATTCCGCGATTCCGCCCGCATTTTCCATCGCGACATCATGGGTTATATTGAGGTGTTTTGCAACTTCAGCAACGTCTGCTGCTGCCTTACCTTTGAGAGACAACTGATGCGTGATCACTGAGGCAGCTCCAGTTAACAAGTGCTCTCGGTGTGAGACTGCCTTCAGTTTTCCGCGTTGATTGGTCGGACTCGTGACTCTCTACATATCAGATGAGCGGTGGGCGGAGATTGCTCTCAGAGATTGAGAGATCGCCTCACTCTCACAGAGTGTTGAGCTCAGACAGGCTGCATCGAGCCAAATAGTGCATTTAAACATTAAATAGTTTCACCTGTATTATTTATTCACCAATAAATAATGTCACCTGTAAATAGTATGTTTGTTTGCATAAAAAAAAAAAAGTAAAAAATAAAAATTATCGCAAATCTGTTTTTAAAATGGCCGATATCGATAATCGGTAAAATGCTTAATATCGGCGCCGATAATCGGCCAGGCCGATAATCGGTCGACCCCTAATATATACAACATTAAGCGATGGTAAGAATGAGATGTTTGACAGAAAGGTTTCAACTTGAGCTTTACCTGAACAGAAATCATCCGAGTATCTGTCGTACATGGCATGGCAGCTTCTCTCGTCACACTCGCAGGTCTCTCCGTGAATGTCGCCCCAGTCTCCTGAGGGATCCACATCATAGCAAGTGCACTCGCCACATACACATGTGCCTACAAAGACAGAGTGAAAGTATGGCAAAACTCCTGAAAGTTAAACTAGACTATATTCACTATCGGGGTTGACAATCATATTAACACGTGTGACTCTCCAACTGTCCGGTTTAAGTAACAGTTTAGAGGAGCTCAGAAATTTTGATCTATTAAAGTAAATATGAAAAATGTATCACAAATAACACAATGTTATTTAATAAATGAGACCAGTTGTGGCACTTATTCATTCATAAAATCAACAGCTGCTTGGAATATTTGATTACACTTTTTTAACATTTAAAAAACCTTCAAACAAGCCTTTCTCAAGCCAGAATTTGTAATAAAAATTATACTTACTGTATTGAATACCGCCAATTTTTATGATGTTTCTGGAAGACTTTTCTCATGCTCACTAAGGCTGCATTTATTTATATGCATTTATGATTATCAAAAATACAGTAAAACAATAATATTTTGAAATTATTACAATTTAAAATATGTTTTCTATTATTATTTTAAATGTTATTTATTACTGTGATGGCAAAGCTGAATTTTCAGCAGCCATTACTATTAATATTGTCACATGAATAACTATCCATTAAAACTCATTCCAATATGCCGATTTGGTGCTCAGGTAACATTTATATTATAACCACAAAATAGTTGAGTTGCTAAATTTATATGGAAATAGGGATACATTATTTTCAAGATTCTTTTATGAAATAAAATTATTTTTTATGAAATAACATTATACATTACTTTACTGTAAGTTACTGTCTTTACTGTCATTTTTGATCAATTTAATAAAAATAAATACTAATCCCAAACTTGTTGAAATTCAGAGACTGATATTCTTAATTCAGTTTTGATCATTTTTAAAGTTTTTAAAGCTCCCTTACATTTATATTAGAGGTGGGCATAGATTAATTTTTTTAATCTAGATTAATCTAGATTAATTTTGGAATTAATCTAGATTAATCTAGATTAAAATGGCTCATTTGAATTCTGCCGAAGGCATTCAGAATATCTGTGCTACCCAAATAATGGCTAAAAGTAAGTCTTTGAGAACGGGTTTCTCAAGCCAGGTGGAGCATTAGACCAGGGCTCATCTCCTGTTTCCAAAATGCATCACAAACTTTAATCTCTTCCCGTCCCAATCCCACGAAAAACTGGAGGAAAATCCTGCGTTCCACTCCCGGAAGAATGACTCCCATTCCCTCCCACTCCCGTGTTGTTTTTTTTTTGCCGATAACTGTCAATTACAGTAAAAATATAGTACAGATCACAGCGTGCCCACCTTATTAGTTGAATAAAACCCAAAATGTCGTTTTTGTTATTATATTGAACTGAAAGCCATCTTATTATGCACAGTGTTGCACAGATTAAATTTCATGTAAATCATCCATGCTAACACACACGTCTTCTATTTTAATTTTTAGACATTTCACTCTCTATAGATATATTTTTCAAAGAGGAGTTTCTAAGTTTCTCGCTCAAGTTCACATGAGATCTAAAGCGCATCCTGTTTGCTTAAAAGCGCAACGTTTCGTTGTTATTCTGAGTGCACACAAATAAGCGTAGAGTCTTTACAGATTCGAAAGATGTATTAGGCTACTTTTATCTGTATGACCAAAAATGACAGAGATTTTAAGAGCAAGTGAGCGCACGGAGCCTGTCCTGCAGCAAAGCTGCTTCCACACAAACACTTCAATAGCGCACATTTCTCTAGGTTAACATCATATTGAGCGGCCATGTAAAGTTGCTACTACATACATCTTTCAGATGAAAAGCCATATTTGAGGTTGATGAATGATAGGTGAGCGTTTGGATTAGGGGTCGACCGATTATCGGCCTGGCCGATTATCGGCGCCGATATTAAGCATTTTACCGATTATCGATATCGGCCATTTTAAAAACAGATTTGCGATAATTTTTTTTTTTTACTTTTTTTTATTTTTTTTTATGCAAACAAACATACTATTTACAGGTGACATTATTTATTGGTGAATAAATAATACAGGTGAAACTATTTAATGTTTAAATGCACTATTTGGCTCGATGCAGCCTGTCTGAGCTCAACACTCTGTGAGAGTGAGGCGATCTCTCAATCTCTGAGAGCAATCTCCGCCCACCGCTCATCTGATATGTAGAGAGTCACGAGTCCGACCAATCAACGCGGAAAACTGAAGGCAGTCTCACACCGAGAGCACTTGTTAACTGGAGCTGCCTCAGTGATCACGCATCAGTTGTCTCTCAAAGGTAAGGCAGCAGCAGACGTTGCTGAAGTTGCAAAACACCTCAATATAACCCATGATGTCCGCGATGCGGAAAATGCGGGCGGAATCGCGGAATGCAGTCATATAATGGAATTTACCGTATAACGCGGAATGTCACGGAATGTGTCGAAGTTTGGATGAATTAATCAAAAGTAGGTCAGTACACTTAAATCGACTCGCGCTATGGACTAGTATCTATAAATATTAAGCCGCAAAAACACTTTAAATATGAATCCTGCATGTTCTGCATCTCTGTTAATGAATGACACAGACGTGCGGTTTCATTTACTGCACACACACATACTGAAGCGCGTGATGCTCGCGGTGACTTCAGCGTCTGCCGTCTCACTAAATGAGGACATAAATACATGAACAACATCCCCAGAACTGCTCGCAGAGTTACTTCATGAGCATTTGACGGTTTCATTTGAGTAAAACGATCGTCATATCATATATACATAGGCTACAGAAACCTAAAATGTCCTCATGGCAACCTGTCAAAATATAAGTTCGGTTTAGCCGAATATATTACTGTATACGTAATACAACTACAACAATTATTACAACTTTTGTTGAGAATAATCACACAATACGCTAAATACGTTTACTTTAAGTTTTACAAAATGTTTACAGAATGCTTCTGGGTGATCTCTGTACTTATGTTATTATTAATATTATTAATATTACTGTTTATTTAATGTTGTTGTTATTAACAGTTTTCAGAATTAAAGACATGTTTAAAAGCATTTAAAGAACGTTTTTTGTCAGAGCTCTTGTTATTATTAATTTTGGCATTCATTTTCATTTTACACCAGACACGTATATCGGTTCAAAATATTGGTTATCGGTTCACTTGATCTGTAATAATCGGTATCGGTATCGGCCCTGAAAACACATATCGGTCGACTAGTTTGGATGTCCTGCCCGATTGTATTACCACAGAGACCAGCCGTTAACAATCTGTCCATCACGGACTGCGAGCCTCTAGTTCAAGACTCGCTCGCCCCTACAGTGCAATTCGGCTAGGTATACATCCGCTAAAATATCAGGGTGAAAGTCATCATAGCGTAGTATAGACCCAGCTCCCAACCCAACTTTGAGAATAGATTAACGGCGATATTTTTTTTATCGCCGATAAGAGTCTCACGTTAACGCAGCACGTTAACGCCGATAACGGCCCACCACTAATTTATATCAATGACTTTCATTTAGGACAGACTACGTTTTGAGTTTTACATTTTTAATTCAAAGGGTCCGTGCCAGGTAAGGCCATTTTCCGACTGTTGGAATATGGGTTCAAACTGTTAGGGCTCACTGAAACAGTTAGCTGCACAGCACTATAATTGAAGTGATGCTGAAAATGAAAGCCAAATATCTCCTGGGGGCCAAATCCTCCAGAACCCAGCTGACAATAAAGGGGCCATGCATGGCAAGGATTGATGAGGATGCTTACTCCAAGTTCCAGCTAATCTATTGCTGGGGCGTCAGACATGGCAACAGAGCTGCGGGAAACACATCCACTCTGATGAATCCGAGCCAGACCAGTTGCAGCACAACTGGAAATCCTGTTTTCTCTTATCTGTGCTGTGAAAGCAGCACTGGGAAGCGAGCCAGCTGGCGTACTGCAAACAGGGGGGCTAGACCACTGCTGCTGCCACCATTTGTAGTCCTGTCAAAGACCCGTCTTCTAGTTAATATAGAACTTATATTACACCTGGTCTGCATTATGCAACCTCCTGTGAATGCTTACGTAAACGGCATGAGCTGCATTATTACAGTCATGCGTGTAAGAGTATATTGTTGCTTGGTGTAAAACCCTTAGTCACAGAAAAGCAGAGGTGGAAAGTAACGAATTACATTTACTCGCGTTACTGTAATTGAGTAGCTTTTTTGTGTACTTGTACTTTTTTAAGTAATTTTTTTAATCTGTAATTTTACTTTTACTTAAGTATATTTTGTGGGAAGTATTGTACTTCGCTACATTTTAAAACACATTCGTTACTGAGTAAAAAAAAATTGCTCCGTGGAAACAACTGCAGCAAATAATGGGCAGAAGAAGAAACTGGCGCTAAAATCACAAGATGCAGATACAGACGGACATGACAGGCGTTAATGCTGCAGACCCAGCTGAAAACCAAACCCGTCGTACTCTGCTGAAGTTGAACTCAAAGGAAATGAAGTGAACCCCTGGCCATATATTCATGCTCTATTATGCAGTGTAAGCTGTGTTTGCCTCGGGAGACCGAACTAGCAGCTTATAAATATATCGACATCGCCCTTCGCAAGCATGTAGAGGTAACGTAAATACTTACATCATTGCATTGGTGGTAAAAATTAAGCTTTTACGGTTTAGCAAAAGGTTTTTCACAAATGACCAAAAAAGACAGTGGTGTAGGTCGTCACAAATATAGTAATGTCGCTCTGCGAAAATATAGTAATTGTTGTTTTAACGATGTGCGATTTGACATTATCAGTATTTTGCTTAAAACCAAACAAATCACTCTAAACAGTGTGCCGTGAAATCTAGTAACGTTAGATACGACTAATCCGTATGAGGCGCCGCTTAGATTTATATCAAACTGCTTATCAACACACAAAATACGTAGATATACATATAAACACTCGCACATACATTAATAATGTGCGAGTGTTTATAGGTGTATATGAATGGAGTTTATATGTATGTGCGAGTGTTTATAGGTGTATATGCACGTGTTTTTGTGTGTTGATAAGCGAAGTTTGATTTAAAAATTATTATTCTAATCCCGTGCATATGGAGTGCTTTCTTTCAGTGCGTGATTCAGTCTGTTAAAATGCGTTTAGAATGATCACAAAATTGAAGATATAGAAGCAAAAATGTATATATTTATATCATTTAATATAGTAAGTCAACGTCACACGAAGAATGCCGCTTTCTCAAAAATCACCATGATTACATAGACCTGTAGTTTTTCCTTTTACACAGTTCAAAAACAAGAAGTTAATTAAGAGACTTACGTTTAGACACCATATTGCCTGTTTTTGCTATATTTCGACAACAAAAATAATTCCATACACAGTTTTGCGTCTCTGACTCTGAGCAATGACGTGTTTCATTCCTTGAATTAACCGTTTAAATGATTCTGTTCAATCACAATGACTCACTTATGAGTGACTTGCTGACACCTACTGGTGGTTCTAATTTAACATTTAAAGTATCTTTTGATTTATTTATTTTTTTATTTCAAATGACTATTTAACATTTGTGACCCTGGCATGGAGCAAAAAAACAGTCTTAAGTCGCTGGGGTATATTTGTAGCAATAGCCAACAATAGCCTACATTGTATGGGTCAAAATTATACATTTTTATTTTATGCCAAAAATCATTAGCATATTAAGTAAAGATCATGTTCCATTAATATATTTTGTAAATTTCCTACTATAAATATATCACAACTAAGAGCTTAATTTGAACAACTTTAAAGGAGATTTTCTCAATATTTGGATTTTTTGCACCCTCAGATTCCAGATTTTTAAATATTGTCCGATCATAACAAACCATACATCAATGGAAATATGATTTATTCAGCTTTCAGATGATGTATTAATCGCAATTTAGGAAAGTGGACCCTTATGGTTTTGTGGTTCAGGGTCACATTTTATGTCTTTTTTATCAAAACATTATTTCTGCATTTGTAACTGCAGGCTAAATGCATTCATGTCAGTGTGTAATACATCTATGCAACTTCAGATGAAGCTTCTGCATTTCCTCTGCATCGCAAAGATGCATTTTGTTGATACTGATTTAATTTTCCTGGTAACAGCCCAAATGTCTTATTATTCTAATTAACCGATTAATTTAATTAAAGACACCTAGTTTGAGATTTATAGGCCCATATCCCAGGTGTGTCAAACTCAGTTCTTGGAGGGTCACAGCCCTAAAGAGTTTAGTTCCAACCCTGCTCCAACACACACACACCATGTAGTTTTCAAAAAAGCCTAAATGATTAGTTTAGCTGTATCAGATGTGTTTAATTAGGGTAATATCTACACTGTGTAGGGCTGTGGCCCTCCAGGTACTGAGTTTGACATCTTTGGTCTATCCCATTTTTTCCTCTCTCTCATTGTTAAAATGTAACTAAGTACTTTTTACTCTGAGTAAATTTTAAATGAGCTACTTTTTACTTTTACTTGAGTATATTTTTAGACTGGTACTTTTACTTGTACTTAAGTAAAATTTCAGTAATGTAATGGTACTTTTACTTGAGTAGAATATTTTTGTACTCTTTCCACCTCTGCAGAAAAGCAAATACAATGATACATGTAGTAGCCCACTCTTCAGTAACCTTATCAGTGACTTGCTTACACTTGGCTAAGACTCAGTGGGAGTCCATGGAGGGAAGGAAGAGACGATTAATGGAAGCCCAAGAGTGTCTTACAAATGCTAATTATAAAATCATTACAGAAACATCTCTAACTTAAAAATTAGGGACCCACAATGTAGTGTATCAGCCGATATTAGATATTAGACTAAATCTGTGTTAATCAGTATTCAAAAGTTTGGGGTCAGTACGTTTTTTATAAATTAATTAATTAAGAAATTAATACTTTTATTTAGCACTGACACATTAAATCGATCAAAAAGGACAGCAAACATATTTATACTTTCAAAAGATTTCGATTTACAAATTTTTCAGCTTTTTTAGCTATTCATCAAAGAATCTTGAAAGAAATGTATAGGTTTCCACAAAATATTCAGCAGCACAACTGTGTTCAATATTGATAAGTAAATGTTAAAATTATCATATTAGAATGATTTCTGTCGTGTGACACTGAAGACTGGAGCATTAATAAAATTATATTAAAATAGAAAACAGTAATTTTAATTGCAATAATATTTTATAATACTATTATATTTTAGATAATATTACTACAATATTACTGTATACTGTATTTTTACTCAAAAAAATGCAGCCTTGGCATAAGTGACTTATTTGAAATGTATTAAATATTGCTGACCCCAAACGATATTGGATATGTAATATTGCATGCTCATTTCTTCTATTTATATTTTACACTTAAACTTTCCCATCATCTAACATTCACTTAAAGTTAACCTATAAAAAAAAAAAAAAATTATATTACATCAATCAATTTTTTCGTTATAACACTTTGCTAATACTCTTCAGTTTTACATCTTATACTGTATGTAATTTTTGTCTCTACCTCTAAAAACACAAAGATTTCAGCCTGGGATAGCATCTCAACACCTTGACCAGACTGAGAATGTCTTTCTCATTAATGGACCTACCAGCATAGTTTTCTTTACAAACATTAGTTGTAGATATTAAACTCTTAACTTGCTGGCCTGTCTGCAACTGCTTTTTGACCCATTTTTCAGGCCTTTGGCATCCCATACTTGCCAGAATCACATTTAATTGACTCTGCTAGTAACAGTTTGCATGAGTCTGGTTTAAAAGTAGCTTGTATTAGATGTTTTAAAACCTAAGCATTTTTGCTTCATTTATGCTTTTTCCTCCAAAAGGTTATTAAATGTATAACTTTGCATGGTTGTATTTCAAAGTAAAGGGCAAGCTATTTCATGGATTGAGAGGTTGACTGACTAAAAGAGGCTGTCATTTCACACAATAGCAGCGATCCACTGAGACCTGCCATTCACAGGGCAGAACGTATAATTGAAGGGTATAAACAGAATATAAAATGCAGAAAATGAGCCTGGATAGCTTAAAAGAGCCCAAAATAATGGATATCTTTCACCATTTTGCACTGGAACTAACAAGTGCACTTCTCAAGAGGAACGCTAACTTAATTTCTGTTAGAGACAGAGGGCTTCCCCCTCAATGCGGATGATAAAAATACATACGTGGTCAAATTTATGGATAAGCAAGGAAGGTCTTGAGGGATTGTCTACTCTGTTGCAAAGTGTAACTACTGGAAAATTATGTTGTATTTAGAAAGCTTTTGATGCAGAACAGCAGTATGGTTGCTTGTGATGAGTGGATACGGTTTGCGGGCAGATTATTTAACCACAGACAGTGGTTCAGATTTGAGGTTGGGTTTATGCTGTGTACCACTTCACCCTTTTGCTGTAATCAATTTCAGAGAAGCTCCCTGGAGGTTTACCAGCAATATGAGAGCCAAAGCTTTTTTGGCAGCCTGATGTATCTTAATGTAGAATGCATTGTCCCACTCTCATTTGTGCTTGTCAAGTGAAATTACTTATGCTGTATACCGCTGATATGGGACAATTAGACTTATTTCGGTGCAGATTCTCTGTGGAAAACCCCTCAAATAAAATGTTAATTTGATTTAGATGCCCCTGCAGTAGCATTAAGGATAACATATGGGAATATATTATTAGTTAAGGTTAAAGGGTGATATTGGAAATATTGGTTACGTCAGAGAAAGCTAAATGCTTGCACAAAGACAGACCTCTGTTGCTGCAGATCTTGCCATCTGGAGATGTGCATCTCCGCTTACTCTCCCATGGGCTGATGTCACACTGGAATTCACATTTATCTCCATGCCAACCAGCCGAGCAGTAACAGTTTCCACAGTAACACTTTCCATGGCCTGCAACCACGAACACAGGGAGAGAGAAGAGATACATTTTTTATTGAGTTTAGATTTTTTTTCATTGACCAAATACAGGTATAGCAATGTGAATTAGGGTTTTGTTTTATTTAATTGTAAAGGGTGTATTTTATATATATATTAATGCTATTGAACACAATATATCATTAGAAAAAAAATGTCACTCGATTTTTTCTTATTCATAAAATATATTTTGTAAAAATTACACAAGATTGTAAGTCAAAGTATTTAATTAACTTCATTTTTCTTACACCCTTAACAAAATCAGTTAATAGTGGTATGATATTTTTCAATAGTTTGGTTCAGACTAAAAAAAAAAACTACTGGATTTTTACAAGCTGACCAATGTACATGCATGCTTTTAATGCCTCGATCTCAGTGTGTAACTTTCATTGCTACAGCCAACATAGGCTCTCAAAATGCTGTCACTGGGGTGGTACCTTTTGTACCTTATTTACCTCTAAAATATACATATTAGTACATTAAAAATACATATTGATAGCCTAACATGTACTCAGTAGTTATCTAAAATGCACATATTAGTACTTTTTTAAAAGGGTACAGCCCCAGTGACAGATTTTATACCTTTTTTTCTGAGAGTATATTGAAAGTTTTATCAAAAATCAGTAAGCAAAACAAAGCAGCTTTTATGCCACTTCATTTTATACTTTGTTATCTAGACATCACAAATGTACAGAAATGTGTTCAAATACTTTATGGGTCACTGTAGATCATCTAGAAGGACTGGTCACCCTGTGATCGTACCTCCACACACTTCTCCAGAGTCTTCATCCAAACACTCGCTGTCGTCACACTCGCAGTAGCGTCCGCTGATCAGGCCCTTCCCATCGGGATTGTGGCACATGCAGCTGCCGCAGTGACAGGTGCCTGTCGGCCAGACACATCAATGTCAAAACCCACAGATCTCACACTGTCACACTGCTCCACAGCACCGCACAGCAGCAAACACACTTCTACATATCGAGACACACCGACTCACACAAACACACCCAACCTAAGGCTAGATACATTGTAGAAATGCATGCCATTCAGAGTTTGACGGAGAATGAACTGAGAATTCCTAAATTTGAAATGAGCCAGCAAACTGGATGAAGATGGCAGGATCTAAGAATTCGTTTTTACATTTTAGTATGAATTGTTATACTCATAAACAACACCCTCCCTAGAATTCTTACATTATATACTTTAATCTATTAATTAAAATTAATTTAATATACATAATTTATTACATATTATAAACTTTATTTTATGGACCGTGGTAGAACACTGTAATTTTCTCAATATAATATAATAAAAATAATTTGAGAAAAATAAATATTTGCAATTCAAATATTTAAAATAATTCATAAATTAGGACTGGGTATCCGCAACTTGAATTACCTCGACGACTGGCTCATCCTGGCCCAGTCGGAGGACGAGCTTATATATCACAGATCCGTGATTCTCAGCCACTTAGAGTGCCTAGGACTCAGGGTAAAGTTTGCCAATAGCGCGCTGTCCCCCAGCCAACTAATTTTGTTCCTGGGAACAGTTATCGACTGGTCAAGCCAGAACGTGTACTGGCCTTTCAGCAGCTCGTGGCTTCATTCAAACTCGGAGTTCCTCGCCCCATCAAAGTGTTTCAGAGGATGCTGGGCCTCATGGCCTTAGCGTCTTCGGTATTTCAGTTGGGCCTGCTTCACATGCGGCCCCTTCAGTACTGGCTGAAACCTTGAGTTCCTCCACATGCTTGGCACCACGGACGCCTTCATATCAGTGGATGGAACGGGGCGTGCCCCTTGGCATGGTCTTCAGAAGGAAGGTGGTCTCGACAGATGCCTCCAGCTTAGGCTTCCTTCGGTCCCTGGCCTGGAAATGCTGGCAGTATGGTTGGGCTTTCGCACCTTTCTGCCAGACCTGAAGGGACATCACATCTTAATCCGTTTGGACAGCATGACGGTGATGTCCTACATAAATCACCAGGGAGGTGATTCCCTTTCCTCGAGGCGCCTCTTTACCCTAGCAGAGCACCTCTTCAGGTGGGCTCAGCTTAGCTTGCGCTCGCTGAGAGCAGCACACGTGCCCGGCAAACTGAACCTGGCAGCAGACATGCTATCTCGGAGCAATGTCCCCTCAGGCAAGTGGACGCTCCACCCACAAATGGTTCAGATAATATGGGAATCTTCGACAGGCCAGAGGTCGACCTCTTCGCCTCATAAGACAACACTCACTGCCAAACGTATTTTTCAAAGGACAGGGATGCGTTGGCCCACGATTGGCCCAACCTCCTCCTTTATGATTTTCACCCGATCGCCTTGATCCTGCAGGTAATCAGGCAGAAGCACAGAGTTCTGTTAGTGGCCCCGCTCTGGAGGAACCAGTATTGTTTTTTGGAGCTGACGCGGCTGCTCACTCTAGCCCCATGGTCCATTCCCCTGAGACAAGACCTCCTCTCTCAGGCAAACGGAGACATCTTTGGCCTATCGATGGGAGCCTTCAGTCCTCACCGAGAATGTGCTAAATACTATCTCTCATGCTAGAACACTGTCCACGAGACGCCTCTATGCCCTTAAGTGGTCTGTCTTCTCCGCCTGGTGTATCACCCACAGCGCAGACCCAGAGGTATGTGACATATCGCTGATATTTTCCTTCCTGCAAAAGCTGTTGGAAAAGGGTTGCTCCCCCTCCATGCTCAAGGTCTATGTAGCTTCTATAGCAGCCTCACACGCTCCTATAGATGACCAATCAGTGGGCAGTAACAACTTAGTTGTTCGTTTCTTGAAGGGGTCTAGGAGGCTCAGGCCCTGTCACCGTCCCAACATGGGACCTGCTTACAGTGTTGATGGCTCTCAAAAGCCCTCCTTTTGAGCCGCTACAGTCTGTTGATCTTCGTCCCCTGACATTAAACACCGCTCTGCTACTGGCACTAGCATGGGTAAAACGTATGGAGATCTGCAGGCGCTTCTTGCCTCGAATTCGGGCCTAACGATTCTAAGATCGTTCTGAAACCAAGGCATGGCTATATATCCAAAGTGCTCTCGACTCCCTTCAGAGCGCCGGTGATTACTCTCTCAGCACTTCCTCTTTTGGAGCAAGACCAGTGGGGGAATCTACTCTGCCCTGTCAGGGCATTGATAATTTATATAGAGTGTTCCGACCCCTTTAGGCTGTCGGAACAGCTCTTTGTATGCTTTGGCGGCCACACCAAGGGGTCTCCGGTCACAAAGCAAAGACTGTCCAGATGGATGCTATTGATGCTATTAAGCTAGCATACTCTTCTTTGGGCCAACTATGCTGTATACCCAAAGCGCTTTACAATCATGTGGGGGGGGGTCTCTCCTCAACCACCACCATCATCAACTTGGATGATGCGACAGGACAACGGCGCCAGTACGCTCACCACACACCAGCTACAGGTGGAGAGGAGAGACAGTCATAGAGCCAATCAAGTGGATGGGGATTATTAGGAGGCCGTGATTGACAAGTGCCAGTGGGGGGAATTTGGCCAGGACACCAGGGTTACACCCATACTCTTTACGAGAAGTGCCATGGAATTTTTAATGACCACAGAGTGTCAGGACCTCGGTGCTTGTTGACGGTATAGTGTCCCCTTCACTACACTGGGGCGTTAGGATCCACACAGACCACAGAGAGAGCACCCCCTGCAGGTCACACTTTTGTTTTTGCCCCCATTTTTCATGAGCTGAACTCAAAGATCTAAGACTTTTTCAATGCACACAAAAGGCATATTTCTCTCAAAAGTTTTCACATATCTGTCTAAATCTGTGTTAGTGAGCACTTCTCCTTTGCCGATATAATCCATCCACCTCACAGGTGTGGCATATCAAGATGCTGATTAGCCAGCATGATTATTGCACAGGCAAATGCCTTAAGCTGGCCACAATAAAAGGCCACTCTAAAATGTGCAGTTTTATCACACAGCACAATGCCACAGATGTCGCAAGTTTTGAGGGAGCGTGCAATTGGTATGCTGACTGCAGGAATGTCCACCAGAGATGTTGCTGTGAATTGAATGCTCATTTCTGTACCACAGTCAGCGTGCATGGCATCGTGTGGGTGAGCGGTTTGCTGATGTCAATGTTGTGGATCGAGTGGCCCATGGTGGCGGTGGGGTTATGGTATGGGCAGGCGTATGTTATGGACAACGAACACAGGTGCATTTTATTGATGGCATTTTGAATGCACAGAGATACCGTGACGAGATCCTGAGGCCCATTGTTGTGCCATTCATCCACGACCATCACCTCATGTTGCAGCATGATAATGCACGGCCCCATGTTGCAAGGATTAGTACACAATTACTGGAAGCTGAAAACATCCGAGTTCTTGCATGGCCAGCATACTCACCGGACATGTCACCCATTGAGCATGTTTGGGATGCTCTGGATTGGCGTATATGACAGCCTGTTCCAGTTCCTGCCAATATCCAGCAACTTCGCACATTCATTGAAGAGGAGTGGACCAACATTCCACAGGCCAAAATCAACAACCTGATCAACTCTATGCAAAGCAGATGTGTTGCACTTCGTGAGGCAAATGGTGAAAAAAAAAAAAATCAGCATCTTGATATGCCACACCTGTGAGGTGGATGGATTATCTCGGCAAAGGAGAAGTGCTCACTAACACAGATTTAGACAGATTTGTGAACAATATTTGAAAGAAATAGGTATTTTGTGTACATAGAAAAAGTCTTAGATCTTTGAGTTCAGCTCATGAAAAATGGGAGCAAAAAAAAATTGTTGCGTTTATAATTTTGGTCAGTGTATTTATATATATATATATACAGTATATAGTACACACACACAGACACAGGAAGTGGAAGAGTGAACATGTTGATTCAAATACCAATTCTATACCAATAGCCAATTCTTACATTCTGAATTTTGCCCAATCCTGATACACTGCATTTTCACATACACACATTCCATAATGACATGGTAGACACTTAGCAGGCATATCTGCAAGCAGCTGGGCCCCCTTGCTAACAACATACGATCACATCACCTAAAGTTAATGTTCAGGTCGGTGTACGGGTTAAGGATAGGGTTGGGGGCAAGGTGTGAAATACAAGCAGGCTGTTATTTTCTAGGCCACCCAGAAAGAATGTTTGGACAACTGCACGCCACATATCCTGACCTTCAGTTCTATTATTTATAGGCCCCCATGCAATACCAAATATCAAACATCTTACCTGCATTGGAGCAAACTACACCATGGGCATTGCGGCAGAGCTCTTTACTGGTTTTACTGGAGAGTGAACATTCCTCCTGGTACTGACAGGATTCCCCAAACCAGTTTTCATCACAGAAACACTTCCCACATTTGCATATCCCATGATCTGCATTGGACACACATACAGAATACAGTTATTGATTGTTTTTAGTAACATGCAGTCATGATTTAGACCCACACTGTTAAAGTAAATGGGTTGATAACAAATTATATTTTGTTGGAGGAGTCAAAGAGCTCACTATGAGATTGATTTTGTGATTAGTAAGATGTTTGTAAGGTGTTTGGAGGGGGGTGAAGGCAAGGGTGATGTGAAAGACATAAAAACTCCACATAAGCATGCTTACCTAGGAAACCCTGACAGAGAGGAGGATGGGAATTGTGTGTGTTTCACACATGTGTGCTTTTCACAGCTAAAAGGTGTTGAAGATTCCTTATGGTTCATTTCCACACCATTGGTATCATACAATTGCACACCCCTATACAATAGATGTGTGATCAGTGTTAAAGTATTTTGTTTTTAAAATATATATATATTTTTTAAGACATTAAAATGAAAAATTCTCCAGTCAAACTGTATGACAGGGCCATGCCCAAACCGGTCGGGTTCAGGCTTTAATGCCCATGAAGACACTTTGTAAACCCATTTGCTTAATGCTGCACAAACATTAAAATTGCTCATTGTTAACTAAGCAAAATTAATAGGCTTATGAAGTGTTAAAAGGGAGAAGAAAACATTTCCCATGTGTTTTGTTGCTGACGTCGATGACTGTGAGTTCTATAGTATTGTGGCGCAAAATACATTTGCCATATGGTAGAAGCTAGCCAAATGCGGCAGATTGCTTGACATCCACTTGAAAATCAAGAAAAAAAAGTGTAAAAACAATGACCCAGTATGTTTTGTGCAGGTGCAAAATAAATAAATAAAATAAAATACAGCCCTCCAGGAACAGAATTGAATGTGTTTGACTTAGGGTCACGAGTCATGAAGGTCTGTGCAACCACTGCCAGGCTCAGTATGTTTCACTTTAATGCTTCTCACACCACAGAACTTTTGTTGGACAGACAGAAATTGATTTAATACCAGTAATCAAAATCTTTTCTGCAGTTTCACAGCTCCACCACTTATTTCTATAGGCAATTGTGTGTAGTATAATGACAACATAAGTGCAATATAAGATAGAGTAGATTTTTCCACAAAGCTCACTTATAAAGAAAATACAAGTCATTCTACTCATTACGAAATACTGTAAGAAGACATTTTCCACCACTTTCTCTTTTATCTTCCCTTTAATATGCATGCAGCATTGCCAAAAGTGAGATATATTTTTATATCAGACCATTGTTGATTGTCAATCATTATTCTTAACTCCATGGATGAAAATGGATGTGCACAAAAAAGAAAATATGCTACAAATATATCCTGTCATTGTAAATTCAGCTCCTTTTAGCCACATCCTGAAGTGCCATCTTCAATCACTCTCTGCACTAATCCATCATGGAAATTTGATGTCGTCTTCAAGGGCTATCCATCAGTCCTTAACAATAGCCTTGTTCTGCTCTGCACTCATTACCAGAGAGTCTTGGCTGCTTGTCACAAACATTCAGTGTTTTATAGCCAATCTGGAGGGAAAGGCTAGATTTATGCGAAAACCAAACGGAGGATACATCTATCTTGTGCCCTATAGATTAAAAGCAAATTGGTATTGCAAATGTTAAGATATTAGCAAAGCATTTTTGGACATTGGCTATGATGTGATCTTTTAAGAAAGCGTTCCTTCATGTTCAATGGGACTGGCACAATATCAAACATTACTGATCATCAGAATAATCTTTTCAATGTGGTCTCTAGCTAATTTTTTTTAGAAGAACCCATGTGCCCTTTACATTTTCAAATGACTAGTTTTAACATTGGGAATACCAGTGACAAATGTCCTGTTTTCAAGTCAAGTCACTTTTATTTCCATAGCACTTTATACAGTGAAGATTGTTTCAAATTAGCTTTAATAAATGGGAAAATAGCAGATTTTATCTCAGTTATGGAGCCCAATCAGATTCTGCTGAATAGCAGCTCAAAAAAAGACAATAGTTTCATTATTTGGCTCACGTACATTCAGTGTTGTTTTAGTTGAGTTCAATAACAGTGTAAGGTTCATCAGTTTCTAAACAAGTTTAATTTCATTATAAGCAGTTCTACAAAAAGAAGCAATGTCGGTATTCTAAAAACAAGAGCAAAGCAAAATAAGTAATACATTTCTTTTTTTCAGTGCCATTTAATATGTTCTTAACCTTCATAGTCATGCTTCTCTTGAAAGCCAGTTCGATCCTACATGCAGACACAATCACTTTGACATATTAACTGCCACCCACCTATGTGTGGGAGGATGAGTTTGGTCCTTGCTGTCCACTGTGTCCCTGCTTCTGTGCCACCAGGGGCATAATTTACCTCCTCCCAGCTGATGGGCCAAGACGGCCATATCCACCCTTAGCCGTATGACTCACTCTAAACAGCTGTGAACAGTATTAATAGGTGTGTCCTCGTCAGATAAATTGTAGATGGCGAGATTAATGAGTCATCAGATAGAAGATGTTCCTATTGCAGACAGTGCTGTCCATGTTAAATACTGACAAAGGAATATGGGGTTACCAGGAGTATGCTTGACATAAACTCTTATTACAATAATTTGTTTTGTGAAGCACTGACTCGCAGGCGATGTTGTCTCTGAGCATCCGGCTCATTTCAGGATACAAATATTTTTGGCTCAAGAATCTGTTTTCATTAGATGTATTTACATTTAGATTTTTTTTTCATTCACTTTCCTTCTTTTATATTAAGGTGCTTCAATGATCATTAAAAAATTGCTCATATTAACTGAATCGAGCTTAGGATCTTAACTATCATATGAAAATGATATATTCTATATATTCTAAAAGTAATAATAATTAACGATTGCTACTGTGTTCTACTGCTTTTGCCTTCTGTTTTCCATTTCAGTCAGCCTCTTTAAATCACTAAACAAAAGGAAACGAATGGCTCACAACGAGTATCTTTTGAACTTACAATGCACAAAATGATTATGTTGCCATTAAACAAAAATTGTTGGACATTTTTTTACAGGGAAATACTATTTTTGTCTTTTTTATTTCAAAATGTGTCATTTAAATGTGTTACTTGCTGTTGTAATTATTTGTGAAGTTTGCTAGCAATTTCTGAGTGAATGTTGATTCTACACCAATATTTTGTTTGTGTAAATGCAGCCTAATTATACATATAAAACAATAAGAAAAAAAGATAAATAAATACAACAGGACTGCACAGTAGAGATTAATCTAACAAGTTTTACACTGAATTGGGACAAACATTGCAATGATAGAGAAATGCCACAAGAAACCACAACAGAAACTGACAAGATTTTTTATGCATTACAAAAGACATAATCCACAACAGGCCCTTTGCTAATCAGCTTTCTGAAGTTTGCACATGTTTTTATCCACACCTTTAGTAAACCATGGCCTTTATGTGCTAGCTTGAACTTGAATAAATGTTTTTCCTCTTAGTCTGTTAAACAACAGCTCTGCATAAAACAAGACAGTGAGGTAATTATTTCCCCTTGTTGTTCTCCTGCTTTGCGTTGTAGAGCGTGAAATGATTATGTGCTAGGCTGGGCTGGGTGTGAGGGAGACATCTGTCCTGGCTAATAAAGCTGCATACCTACAGCAGACCTGCAGCGATGAAGACAGGCCAAATCATGTAAAGAATGAGGGTCACTGTGTGTAATAAGTTTATAGACAATCTATGATTTATGATACTTCTCAGACCTGTGGTCCCAGCATTTTGAGCTGTAGTGCTCATATGGGAGATGTGCGTTCCTGTCCGGCCCATGTCATGTTCATCTTTTCCCTATTTCCTCTCACCTGACATTTGATAATGTGTAACTAATTGGAGGAAAGCCCGTAGAGGAAATTAAAGTGTCGTTTTGACATCATTCATTTTTGCAGTGAAATGACAGCGTTGTCCACTGTTCGGACACAATTTCCTCTTCCAATGTATCCCCAAGTGCATATTGACCTGGAAGACATGTGACCTTTTCATGTAATATGAAGCATGGATCAGATCTGCTGCCTGAGCTAGTACCCACACTATATGGTGACTTGCTAGAATGCGAATGTTGGTTCACTTGAACCATAAACCTCACTGTATAGCAAACTATCATCACACTTCACCAAAGCATTTTAAAAAGTGCTATTGGTGTATGTACCATGCAGTGGAAACTTAGCACATTAGATGAAGGTTAATAATGTAACTTGTATCTTTTGCTTTAGTGTGCCAGTAGGAAATATCAGTTTTAAATTTCCAGACATTCCTTTGGCAAATATATTGTAATAATCAAGTGATATTTGTGAATGAACAAGCAGTCCAGATTGAGACAGTCTGTGATAGACACTGATACAGAGTATTCTAAGCATCTTAGAAAAGTTGCCTCAGTTATTCTATGGATTTAGGGGCTCTTCACACAAAATGCTTTTTTTCAAAACCACTGCACCGCTTTTCTGTAGTTTTTCTATCTTTGCATCTCATGCAATACAGTGTTTTAAAAAAATGGCTCTCAAGTTAAAAGAAAGGTCATATGATATTCCTAGAAGTAATTTCCCCATAAGAGTTTTTTGGGAAAGAACAGAAGTCTTTTGACAGGGTTCTACTGGGACCTGGAAACATGGAATATCACTCTTCTGACACGCTCACTGAAGCACATCAAAAAAAGCAAAGGATCTCAAGGCTATCATAAACAAAGCCATCCTTACTGATGCATAGAAAACAACTTTCTGGCGACATAAATGATCATAAATCTGTTCTTCACATGTACCTCATTTTAGATTGTTTCAAACTGGAGAGAAGAGGTCTCTAGATGATAACACTTGCTTGATAAAAAAGGACAATTCATCACACCATAGGAGCAAAAATGAAGTTGCTGAGAATATTTCTACAGATTGAAAAGAGCTAGAGAGGAAAATGTTAAGTCAGCGCTGTGCCAAATCTTTCTTGTGGCTCCTTGAAACCCCAATTAACTTGTTTTGAGAGAGGGGAAAATGAGTGAGAAAAGTGGAAAGGAACTGCCACGTTGAGCTCTGTCCCCATAAAGTAGAAGAAAAAAAGCAAAACCAGGTCACATAAAAAGGGAAGGAAACCATGAAATTGTGCTCCATTTTTCTCAGTCTGTACAAACAGTTCAAATCCCATGGAAATACTAGTACGTTTGAATTTTTGTACTATTCGGTGACAACAATTGAAAAGGAAATATGCACATATGGTAATCAAATGTAGCCTGTTGAAACACTGGAGATGCGAGCAAACAAACAAAAAGAAAATCACTCACAGCTGGTGACCAGCTGTCAGGCAAAAACATTTTGTTGTTATGTGCACCCTAAACTACTAGTTCACAGTCTTATCACTGGGTCAAGATATCCTGTCATGCCTACTTATTTGTCAGTGAACAAACAGGTGAAAACAGGTGTTTCAAAGCTAAATTATTTATGGAGTCTTCCTGAACAAATGCAACTCTCCAGAGTGCAAGACAGGTTTTTCTTCTTAAACCAGAAAATACATTTCTCATTAAATGCTCCACTTATCATGCACATCTTGTAATTAGAAATGAAATTATTAAAAAGGAAAGAAAGAAAAAAAGTAAGGCCAACAATTATGTAATACTATGTGTTTTTCAAAAGAGCTGGTTGTGGTTATGAAACTGGAGCATGTAGACAAGACCTTATATGCTGATTGAAATGACAAAACTTGTTTTGCATAATGGTAAAAAAGATTGAACAGAAGACAAACACAAAGCACAGCCTTTCTCACTGTATTTCTGGTATAAATTCCATCTGATGCTGTTCCAAAACTTCCATTTCCAGTGAAGTGAAGGGATGTGCACAATAGCACAACATCAGAAGAACCTTTTACAGGTCTAGAATATCCCAAACTGCCATGAACCAGCTCAGAAAACCAGCTTTCTAGTTAAAGGATGAGATGATGGGTATTTTGACAGAGATGCGCAGTAAATAGCCTTGATGTTAGGCAAGAAAAAATATTGGTCCATATGTGGCCTCCATTTTTAGAATAAATTACCATGAGATAAACCCTATTATCAGCTATCCTCCAAAGCTAATGAGCTCTTCACTGGTTCGCAACATGCCTCCAAAAATATAAATATGTATTTCCTGCTCTACATATCTCCATTAGTGGTCCTCATCACCTCATGTCTACAGATCAGAACTAAAGGTGGTACAGAAATAGATAGTTTTATCTGAATAATGTTTTTGTTCAAAGT
Organism: Gymnocypris eckloni scoliostomus; assembly: GCA_027564155.1. Lineage (NCBI taxonomy): Eukaryota > Metazoa > Chordata > Actinopteri > Cypriniformes > Cyprinidae > Gymnocypris > Gymnocypris eckloni. The sequence goes on along the minus strand of CM050425.1, from coordinate 6,089,681 downwards.
CTGTCAGGTGGATTTCTATTTTCAAGAGTATAGAAATCAACATGTTACATAGAGCAACAGCAGGAAAGTAAGCAAAAACGTAAAATGTATTATAATATATATATATATATATATACAGTATATATACCCATATATATTAGTGCTGTCAAATGATTAATCGCAATTAATCGCATCCAAAATAAAAGTTTTTGTTTACATATGTGTGTGTACGGTGTATATTTATTATGTATATATGAATACACACACATACAGTATATATCTTGTATAATATATAAATATATTTAATATTTAAACAACATTTTTCTTAAATATAAACTCATGCATGTGTTTGTATTTGTATGTATTTACGTAATAAATATACACACATATATATATATTATGCAAAGAATAACTTTTATTTTGGATGTGATTAATAATTTGACAGCACTAATATATATATATACACACACACAGTATATAGTTGATTCAGTTCAAGGCTTTGAATTATTTATTGAAGAAAAACTTATACCATCACAGTTGTTCTCTATGGAGTGTAAATATCTTACACTAGCACCACCATTGTGTCTTTTTAATTCTAAGATGTTTCAAAGCTGTGAAACTGTGAAGCTTTTAGTTGAGGGTTTGGATGGCAGGTTATTCAGGAGTCTCTGCTAATGGATTTCTGTGGACTCACAGCAAATTTTGCACATACTGCCCATCCATTGGAAACTACTGAAATGACATTCAACACATTCAACCAATACCTTTACTATACCTTTAAGTATAGGTGAAAATGATCCTTTGAAGCAGTGTCAGCTTAATCTTTTTTTTAAAAGAGGGTTGCTAAAGACCAACATGGCACCCAAACAGGTTCCTTTGAACCTCATGTTTGGCTGAATAGAGGCACTGTGAAATTCAAATGAGACCTTTTAGCTAATGACACAATATTGGATGGAACATCAAAGGCCTTTAATGAAGCTGGATGTGTGTCTTACATCCAGTGCTTGGCCTTTTTTGTTCCAGAAGACACCTGATATTGAAACATGACATTCACAAGTAAGTGAAGGACTAGGTGGTAATGCTGTGTTGGGAGAGTGCAAGACAGCTCTTACCTCCACAGGTCTTCCCATCATATGTCGGACAGATCCAGTCATGGCACTCACAACGCGGTCCATAGAACGTTCCGGGTTCCGTCACCTGGCATATGCAAATCCCGCACTCACACTCACCTCTCCCACTACAGATCAAACCGTCGAGGGTCCGACAGCGCCTCAGTGATGATTCAGAGGAGAGTTTACACTCTCCACCTGCCTGCCTGCAAGACACAAGAGTGTTCATTTACCCCGTGACCTTTGCCTTCCACATCAAACCTCTGTTCTTCCTCTGTAGGTGAACATATGCCAGATGGTGGATGGGTGGGTGGTGGTTTTCAATCCTCCTTTTCACCAGTAATGACAACCAGACTCCCTCTTGCTTTCTGGAGGAAAGATTATGTTTGGTTTCTGAGGATTGGCCATGCAATGGAACAGATTTTGGCAGATTTCCTGTATGTATCTCCTTTTATGCATATGAGCTAATATGTAAAGTTAACAAAAAGTAGAAAAGTAGACCTGGTAGAAAAATAACACTATAATGCAGGTCATGTGGAAATCAGTACTTCGGTGCAAAAAGAGTCATGACGCATAAAGTATGAATCTGCTAGTACTCAGTCCCATAGAGAACAGTAAACTCGTGTCTAGACACTTTCCATACAAATGGATCTGCTACAGAAAATCTGAATTGGAAGCAATAAAAATAATCATACGTTTCTGTGCATTGAGGATAATAATATAATATAATAAAAGAGCATATTGCAGTGTATGGTGGTAAAGGGTATAAAAAGAAAATGCTGTCAAACTTAAGAACAAAAATCTCATTACAAACCTACTGAAAACAAACGGTGGACTGTATTCCACTGTTTATTATTTTCCAACCCGAGTTCCCCTGTGAAAAATGTTTCATTTGGTAGCGTTCTTACATACCACTCCTGCTTCTCGTCTCTGCAGTTGGCCTTTCTCACATTACAGGGTAATAAAAATACACATTTTTTTTGTAAAGCAAACACTGTTCAGGGCTTGCGCACTTACATGGAACAAGTCTGTCAGCCACAACAGCATATTCACTGTGATTCAGTCTCTGTCTCTGATTATGTGCAATGCAGCGAGAGCATACATAAACATGCATTGTGGTACACATTAGGGTGAATGTGCACCTGCTATGTATAAACCACTTAACTAATTTGTCAAAATTACAGTCACACCACTGTGGACTTTAGCCAAAACCATAGGATGAGATCAAAAAGGTGCATATGTTTCTGATTTTAAGGAAATACTGTATGTTCTGTGAGGTAAAAACTGGTTAAAGGGGCACCAAGTAAAACAAATAAAACATTGCTGGCACCTTCCCATTCCTGTAAGAATGGAAAAAGAAAGAAAAGTAACAAGCTTAAGATAGAAATAGTACAAACATTGGACTAGTTCTGTAGCTGTGACTACACAACAGAAACTTTCCCGTCTGTAAAAATCCAGACTGCCAGAAAAATGTGGCTGCACAGTGAAAAAGTCAAACTGATTGAAAAACAAGACAGCTAAACTCACCTTAGCGACTGCTGTAAACTTCCTTGAACGGCAGGGAGCAAAATTAGAAGCAAAGAAACTAAGACGGAGTTCACCAAAGTCTCTGCATACATGTTTAGATCCCCACCAGAAACCTGAAGTGAAGTGCCTTCAGGAATGTCCACTTTCCAAAACAGAGGGAGAACGGGCTGGCCAAATCCAGCTCGAACACTTCAGAGGCCAACAGCGCTCTCCATATGAATGCCTTTGATTAGTTGTTACTCTCTGTGCAAAGGCAGGAGTAAGACATAAAGTGCCAAAAAAGAAAACTTTAAAACTGTAATTCAAAACAGTTGTTCATAAAGGCAATTGAGGATTTTACTTTTCATATCTCTGCAGTGCTGTCCTATTAAAAGGGGATTTGCAAGTACAATCATAAAAACAAAACATAAAATATAAAATGGAGACAACTGGTTACGAAACAAAGAATCTCTTTCAAGACTGTTTTAATGAGCTTTCATTGTGATGATCATTTTTATCATTATGCTATTTTTTTCCCAACACAGTAATAATTAGCAACTTTAAATGAATATTCTGGAGGAATATATTGATATCAAGCTATATTCCCAGATTTATATGATCCATCTTGTTCTATAGCTGCAATCCATTTTCCATTAATAATTACTTGAATAAAAAAAATCTGAAATAAAAACTGTTGCAGACACCTACCAAGCAATGTCCCATCCTGACAAATGAACATACAGTATTGTTTTAAGCACAATATGAATAATCGAATAAAAGCATGTTATGATGGCTAGACCTTTTGATTAGGCAAAATTATTTATCAATTTATTTAAATATCAATTTGACAAGGAAACTCAGAGCAAAGATATCCACAGGTTCATTTCAATTCACAAAAGTACTCTAAAGACACATGGACACTTCCTGTTTGCAGTCTTGTGCATCTAGTTTGTAAAAGTTTGTATGCGCTGTAGCCAAAATACGTTTATCACGCCTCTACTAAGAGCTCGATGTCGGTTAGTACACACACAGTTCGACAATTTAAGGAAAGATCCTCATTTTACAAGTGAATTTAATAGAATAAAACAGAAAACTACAAAGAGGCGCGTGCGTTTCCACGTATTCACGCGCTGTCTCCATGTTGACTCAGCTCGGTGATGTCTGGAAAATCCATAGGGACACTCAAGAGGGAACTTTAAAAGCAACAGCTTAGTGAGCATTTAACACACCGCCCCTATATGGTTCAGGCGATACTTTCATTCGATGTTATTTTGGTTTAAAACAACTTTAAATGGTTGGTATAGCCTGGTCAACTAGGAGGAAAATTGGTTAAATAGTTGAAATCCATGTTTACAGCTGTGGCGGTCAAATCGCTGCTTTGGTTATCACAGCTGTCAGTCATCGCCATTTCAGGACTGACTTTTGTATTCCGTGGATTCATTAACTTCACATTTAAATGACGTTGCAAAATCTAGCACTGTGTATTCAGCCTAATTTCAGTTTTAGTAAAGCCTTCGAATGCGGATCAAATTAGCTTTTCAATAACATTTAAGCAATATTTGTGAGTATCCTACTCATGAAATAATAATATCAAACTTTTTTGGGCCAAATAAAATAGTTGATTAATTTATTAAAACCTATTAAATGTAATGATACAATTTTAACACTTAAAAAGAGTGACAACCTGCCCGAATGAAAATGTCGCGACTTGCCTCTGACGTTTATGAAAAATAAATAGGATTTCAATTTGACGTCTGTCATTTCAGATTATCAGGACTGATAATTAATATTATTTGTAATATTAATTGTTGTTTTGCTGTTATATTATTATTGCATTTGTTTTTTTTATTTCAATTGCAAAAAAAGCATTTGGGTAGGTTTTTCCAATCAAACGCATTCTAAACCTAGTTTATATATATAGCTATTGTGACAACTAGCCCCGGTCTGTATATATGTTATTAATATCTATTATTTATTATTTCCGATGATAATTTGCGGATATGTTGATGTGTTATATTAAAATCAATAGTTGTTCCTGGTATATTTTTGTTCAAAGCTGAAGTTTATTCAAGAATATTGACTTAAAATCAATTTCAGATTTCAAAGTTTTCATTTCGATGACATTTTATCAGCATTTAACATTAATTAAAGTAATAAGAAACTTGTTTCTCACAGTACTGATAACGTGAGACTGAACCAAGGCCTGCGGGATCTCATCCTGCGCGCTGTGCTGTAGCGGGTCACGCGCCTCCTGTGTGCATCTGTCGCGCGGCTGCTCTGCCTTAAGCTCGAGCTCAGTACACGAGTCATGGACTATACACCGCATTAACGGCGATACTTCAACAACCGGTAAGTCACAGAGCGTTTTTCCTGTCGTTTCGACGCGTGAGTTCGATTAGTGTCAGATAAGAGATGTATTTTGTTGTATTCGCCTTGTTTGCACGTCTACCAGGAAGTGTATGCAACCGACTGCGCAGTCAAAAGGCCTTTGTTCAAAAATATAGCGCTGTAATTGATTGAAAACCTTTTGGATACGCTTGTGACACATTTAGACGGTAATGCTCACAATGTCGTAATCGACGTGCCTTTATGTTTTATGTCATTCGTGTGTTTTCTCGTAAGAGGTTATTTAGCAAGAGCTATAGCGGCAGCAGCTCTGCTCTCATCTCATCTGTTGCCACGGTAACCGCAGCAGCAGGAGGAATCTCCCTGCATGATGCTCATGGATCATGGCTGATGTCACTGTGTTTCCGGTGTGCCACGTAGCCTCATGTATGCTGACATGATTTCGAGTCAGTTTGGTTTGGCTTTTACATGTGATATATTTTTGAAGACAGGTGGCTTTTGGCAGTGGTCTGTATAAATGGAGGTCTTGTGTTGAATAGCTGTGCGTGTCAAAAGTAGGGTGTTTAATGGCATAACCGTACAGTGTTATTTGGACCAACCTAAGATTAATTATTCAGATTTTTTTTTGTGGATCTGAAAATGTCTAGGGAGTCATTGGTTGAAACAGAACTGAAAAGCTGAACATGAATAGACAGATAGTGAAATATAAATACTTTATTGATTTAATTTGAGGTAGTCCCCACCAGGAATTAAGTTGCAACCAGTGTCATAAACAATATTTGCCTACTGAGATTGATTTCATATTTTTAATACAAAAGTAGCTGTATGCAATAACTTAATCATAATAATCTTAACGGAACACGTGCTTTGCTAAAATAATATATTATAATTTTACAGTCTCTGTGTTTGATTATACCCTGAACTGTCACAATTTTGTTTTATAAAATAAATGTAGCAGGTTTTTAGAGTTGTTTGGGAGGTTTCATTTCATAATCACACACTTATTTTAAGACATTTATTTTTCTCCATGAAAAGAGAAACACTCTGGCTGGATGGATGGTGTGAGTAGGTCTACACAAAAGTTATTTGAAAAGTATATCAAATGTTACAAACAACAGATAAAATCACTACGCACACATTTCTAATACATTTTTGTAATATATGTATTTTTTATAAATTTTGCCCTCAGCTCTGATTAATTTCTGGCCCTGGTAATGGGTTTACAGCCTAGCCTTTTGTTCAAAATCCATCATGAATGAGAATTAATGCTGTTTTTGTTATTAGTGCTGTACACATTAATACAATTGATATCAATTGGATGCATTTTTGTGTTTGGCATAACTTTATTAAGTAAATTAATTTACACATACACAGAGACATACATATCTATGTCTATTTTCTGTTGTTCTTGGATCAAATGAAAATATGAAGTTGGGATTGGATATCCAAACTAATCAGTTGTGCTATACTGTATACTGCTTTATATTCTGTAGCAAATTTTAGAAACAAAAAAGCCTTTGGGACAATAATTATCCTTCTCATAGCCTATACAGTCTAATCTAAAACACAAACAGCTTATGTAAAAAACAAGCCTAAAAGCTCACGACACAGCCACCATTTAAGTGTTCAGTGATTGCATCCTGCCGTTAGGCAAATCGTCCTTTCTGTAAAAGTGAAACTAATTGTAGTCTTCTGCAACTTACTCCTACATTACTGCACTTACACCCTGTAATTTTGTTTTCAGTTGTCTTTAAACCTCTATCTATCAACATATGATAACTGTAGCAATTACTTTGCAATTGCCTGTGACTACATATAATCTGTTCTGAGGAGACCACTATGTTCTTGACATAAATGTAAAAGTATTTAAGATTCAATTCTCCATTGTAGTTTTCAAATTGTATCAAATGTTTTTTTTTTACTGGCAGGCAGCACACACCTTAAATGTGAATCTTGCCATTTTTCCGAACTGCCCTTCGAATGACCTTGATGTAGTGTAATTCCTGTTACATCTGCCTTTGAAATGTTTACCGACTCCGGAAAAGCTCCTCGTCATGTTACAACATATTTGACACGTGAAGGCCCGCCTGACCTTACTGGACAGGACAGTTCTCTGGAGAGGATTTGTTCCTTTTGTGTTGATATCACATGTAAAGGTCAAGCTTTCAGCTAATGTGTGATGCTGCATTCACTGACGGGACTCCTTTATAAATAAGAATAAAAGGCTAATGATGTTCTTGCAGGATAGACCTCGACTCCACCGATCAGCCATCTTTCAAATTTAATTCAGTTCTTCTCTATGCCGGGGATGAATGCACCAATGAGGAGCCTGACCGTGAGTAACCTGGTCCCACAATCCCATCCGCCCATGACTCCGCCACTCAGTGTTGCATATATGCCTTGTCTGATGTGGTGGACATTATTTGTCGATATAATTCCCGTTTGGTACACCATATGCCATGTTGACTAACTGTTGTGTGTTATTTACAGGGTATGCCTGATCGCATGTTATGTGCAGTGCTGGAACAATTTCATCTTTACTTTTCCCGTTGGTATGTGCGCTTTGTTTCAGTGAGTGTGTGATATCCATGTTTTATTATTGTCCTCGGTAAGAATGGCTCTAGAGCCAATATTATGCAGTCTCATTATCGGTCGCCTGTCGTTTGTGTTGCGCTGAAGATCCAGTGTGATTTTTGCTGAAGGTAAATCAATATTTCTATGTCAAGTCAACAATCTGTGTTTTATGTACATCATTTGCTTGATTGTGTTTAATGGTGGCTGTGCAACACTACAATACATACTGTCTGGTGCCATTCAGAGCTGTGTCCTCATGTCGTACTGTACAGCCACAATGAACCCGTAGCTCAAATCTGTTTGCATGCTGTAGTTGCCAGATGTTTCTGTGACTTTAGATATGACACTTCATCTGAGGTGTTTTTTTCATTCCACATAATTATAGTAATTAGCATTTAGCCTGTTATAAGCTACTTTGCTCCCCCAAACTAAATCTCTTTATTTTCTAATGTTTTGTTATGTAATGTAAGTACTTAGAACACATATAGAGTTAGCATCTAATTAAGAATAAATCCAATGGCTACAAACGGATTTTGAGCTTTGGCTGATGCGTGGTTTAAGTTAGCATTTGTGGTCGATATGCTTTTGTCTTCCAGATCCACTCTCTCTATAGCACAGCGAGCCCAAGCATGCTGAAGAGGAAGCAGAGCTCGCGGGTCGAGGCCCAGCCTATGACCGACTTTGGGCCAGATGAAACACTAACAGACAGTGCAGACATAGTTTGGATCAACAAACCAGTATGTGAAAACATTTCTAAAACCTTACCATGTGGTGGATTTAGTGAATTGGGGGACCCAGCAAATATAGGAATGGGGCCATATACATTTGCACACATTTACCTAGATCAACTTTGAGGTTTCTTTTTTGCCATGATGGTTGCTGCTGCTGCACAATGGGGCCCCATAATTGTAACCAATGTTTCTACATTTTTCATGTGCATGTTATAATGGGAGTCTTTTATTTACATTTACATCGCACATTCATTCTCTGCCAGTAGGATGTGCTTTTGGAACACGGCTAACAGCTGTAAATAAAGCAGCGCTCAGCTCATAAATTATACTTTATTAGGTAAAATTAAAATGCCATCTAAACTTTTCTGAAGACAATCTGTTCCCTTCAGAGGTTTATTCAAATAAAAACTTGAATTAGTGAGAATGAGAAAAGTGTGAAAAAATATAGCCTATATGATGAGGAAAGTCCACTGATGAGTTACCAGAATAAGCCTAGCTTCATTGAATTAAAGTCATTTTAACATTTAATATATTTAATTGTGATTAATCACATGATTATCCAGAGTTAACTCGCGAATAATCGCAACTTAATTGCACAAACCTGTTTACATTTTCGCAGGACAGGGCAGCTCACTTCTTCTGTACATGGGAAATGTACATTTATTATATATTATTACATTTGTTTGCCTCTCTGTGCCACGTATTGTATATTTACGCAGCTAAATTCTCAATAAAATGATGAATATGATGAATATGATATCGTGACTGAAACACGACCCATTAAGGCTACATAACTGGCTCTCCCTTCCAAGATGTTAATCTGCACAAAAATCCTGATTTATAATCATGCTGTCGTCTGATAAAATCAAATAAGATTAAGACATAAGATAAAGACAATAGTGCTGTGATTTCGGCACATATCTGTGTTTTAACTGAAAGCGCAGCTCGTTTCAGCCGCTAGCTGAACAGAGCAGACGAACAGAGAGAGAGAGAGGTGTGCGCACGTTGGGAAAGAGAGACCTTGCGCTCGTGCGGCAGACCGCTTCAGATGCATAATATTTTCATTTGCTACAAGCAGGATACACAAGAAGCACATTCAACTCGGACATGCAGATGGTTGTCGTGGTAGGCTAATAAATGCTGTAAACAGCAACCGTTCGTGCGTCCGCGCTTAATGCGCATCTCGTATATGAAAAGCATTTTAGGAGGCCCTTGGCTTTTGGGGACCCAAGGCAGTCGCCTACCTTTGCCTAATGGGTAAGTCCACCCCTGCATGTGGCACTTCTTCACAATAATTTGTGACGCACACATACTGCCAAAAATACATAATTAACAAGCTAAAACCTTGTCTTAACCAGGTGCATATTCATACAACAGGAGGCGTTTATTTCATGTTATTGTTATTATTTTGCCCAAACCAGTCAAGACCATATATACACCTTATTTTCAGTGGAGAAGTAAGCTATTTCTGTGCATGGGAGAGACTTCTGATTCATTATTTGCTGTAGGTAAATCACTAGAAGAATTAGAAAGCGCAGTAAACACTAAAAATATATGCGATACAAACCAGTGTGTTCATGATTACACTATCACATTAAAATAATATGATAACAAATAACAATTTGCAGTATCAATCATTATAACTGGCTGTTTTTGTACAGCTAAAATAACCGAAAGCAGCTGACACCAAAAGCAGGTTAAGAATGGGTGCACTCAGCATTCAAGACATTTTCACAGGAGCTTGGTTTAGCCCCACCCACATTAAAATCTCATTGGTCCAAAATCCTATTCAGCATAACTCTACATAACTCAAACTATATTAAATGAGTAGTTCGGTTAAATTATTTCACTTGCACTCTTGTAATTCCAAACCTGTATTTTTTTTTTTTTTTTATCAAACACAAATTGTGTTCTGAATAATGTTTTCTCTTTTTTATATAACAAATTATGCACTGACCAGGAACTTTCAAGGTTTAAAAAGGACAAAAAGCTTTTATTAATATAGCCCGTCTTGTGTGCTGTATTACACGTTTTCCAAGACCATACAATAGCTGTTTTGCGAGGAACAGATTTATATTTGTGACCCTCTCTGTGAAAAACCAGCTAAAGTCATTTTTTGTGATTGGCTGCTTTCTACACAAAATCCTTAATATGGTAAAGAACATTCTGTGAAAATTTTACCTTTATAAAATATACTAAATATGTACCATTAAGGTACAAATATTTATAAGTCTATCTTTTAGGCGTTAATAATCACCTTTTTAAGGGGTAAATAAGATATAAAATTGTACATTTTGCAAGGGTAACACCCCAGTGACAGATTTCTGAGAGTTTACCCACTCAGTTAGAAAAAGGTAAAACCATGGTAAAACCATTAGGACACTCTAAAACGGATTGTGTTCTTTGTCCTCAGTGGGTTCATTCCCTCCTACGGGCCTGTGCCATAATCAGTGTCATTTCGGTGTGTATGAATACACCTAAGACCTTTGAGCACTACCCGCCACTGCAGTATGTCACCTTCGCCCTGGATACGCTGCTGATGTTCCTCTACACTGCAGAGATGATTGCCAAAATGCATATCAGGGGCATCATCAAGGTAACACACTCAATCAGCATTGTCACAACTTACAACAGAAAAAGGAAGAGAAAAAAAGACCGTGTCCTTTGGAAGTGAATAAAGTTGGCAGGTGGCTAAATAACCTGGACAGTTTAATTGGTGAATCAAGGATAACATCCGCACAGAGAGACATTGAATAAGTGAATCATTTGCTTCCTGAAACTGCAAGGAGATGCATGGAAATTTCTTTATCTTTCTTCTAGCATGGAAAGCAGTAAGGTTTATGTAGAAGATAGAGTAATTAATTTGTTCCTTTAGACCTGAGATCGTGTGAGGACAGGATGATTAACCTTGTTTAAAATTAAACCTTCTTTAATTTTATTGAAGGAGAGTAGCTCACAGCATTATAATGCTTGTGACCTCAACTCAGTTAATTAGGCCAGTATATTTGTTTTGTATTTCCATCTGCATGATATGATCTGTAAAATTCAGTGACATGTTGTTTTCTTTATCACTGTTAGCACTGTTATATTTTTGCCTTTAGGTATATTCTGGACTCTGAGACATGATTAGTTGGTAATGCAATAGTCTAAGCATTGAATTATAGTAAATAATTCATTATCTGTTGCAAATTAGGCTATCTATTTTAATCTTAAATTAAGCATTCATCAGCATAAACAATATTCCAAATTCAATCTCTGCCAGTTGCTGTTAATAAAATCAGTCAGACCTTCACTTAGTTTTTAAGCTATCCATTTAATAAACCATGGTTTTTGGCCTACTAATCAGTGTGAGATCTGAGCACCAAAGCTGATCAGGGGCTCTGAAATCCTAGGGGATTTCTGGGCAGATGTCTTGGGAGAACAAGTGCTGCAACCACTGAAGTATATGTCTCTCTAAAAGAAGCCAAGGCAATCTGCACTCAAGCAAACAAACCTGAGCATGTCACACCTCTGATGTCATTTCCTGTGCACCAGCTGCGTGTGTGAATAGGTAGTTGACACGATAAACCCTGTGGTGTGACATGCAGAAATTCATATAAAACAAATATTTAATGACCTTATATGTATTTAGAGGAATCATGGAATATTTGTACTTAAAAAAAGTATAAATATATATACTACCATTCAACGGTTTGGGGTCCGTAAGATATTTAAATGTTTTAAGCTTTTTTATGCTCACCCAAGGCTGCCTTTATTTGATCAGAAATACAGTAAAACAGTAATATGGCAGTTTTTCCAATTTTAATATATTTTTGTCACATGATCCTTCAGAAATCAATAAAAAAAATCTGATTGAAAACAGTTGTGCAGCTTAATATTTTTTCGTGGAAACCGTGATAAATTTTTTCCCAGATTCTTTGGTAAATAGAATGTTCAAGAGAAGAACATTCAAAAGAAATGTTGAAATGTATTAAAAATAATAATTAGTCACATTATATATTTGAAATGAATTAGTCATATTATAAATGTCTTTACTGGTTTTATTTCTTTAACCAGAAATTACAAATTATTGCAGAGCGATTTAAAATGATTTTGTGAAAGCTTAAAATAAATGCTTACAAAAGACCTGTTACATGAATGAAAATATATGGGCATGATATGCATCCACTACCTTAATATAAAGGACTCATAGCTCCTGTTTTTTGTTTGTCATTATTATTTACCATATTATTTGTGTGCTTTACCATTAGAGACATAGTTTGATAGTTCTCAATAGATATATTTTTTTGTACCAAGTTTAGGTCTTCTAGCGCACACTTGTTAGTCAATGTCTGGCAGGATAAATACTCTGAAGTGCTCTCCCTTCTGTTTGCTGAATTTTGCTGGCTCTGTTAACAGCTGCCACAATCTTTCATTAAACAGGCGGAACACTCACCTGTGGACTTTCATTTACAGCCTGTGTCTTATCACCTGCCTCTGTTTCCAGGGAGAGAATTCCTATGTTAAAGACCGCTGGTGCATGTTTGATGGCTTTATGGTGGTCTTCCTCTGGGTCTCTCTTGTGCTTCAGGTAAGGAAATTATCTTCAGTGTTATTTTCCAAGTAAATAGTTTCTTTCAAATTAAAAAGAACTGAGCTCCAAAGGGAACTCCGCTCATCCACTTGTTCCTCTGAATGGTCTCAAGGTGTTTGAAATAGCAGAGATTGTGGACCAAATGTCTCCCTGGGGAATGTTACGCATACCGCGGGCCCTCATTATGATCCGAGCCTTCCGAATCTACTTCCGATTTGAACTGCCGCGTACCCGCATAACCAACATTCTCAAGTAAGAGCCCCACGAGCCCAAATAATGTGAGAAATGTCTGCTTGTTTCCATATCAGCCACTTAAAATTCACTTCCTCTCAGGCGGTCGGGGGAGCAGATTTGGAGTGTGTCCATATTTTTGCTCTTCTTCCTGCTCTTGTATGGAATCCTGGGGGTTCAGATGTTTGGAACCTTCAATCATCACTGCGTCACCAATGAAACGCAGAAAGGGTAAGCAAACTTTTTTTCTCATGAGTTTACATCTCGCAGTTCTGTTTTTTGTTTCCACCACAAAATAAAAATAAAAATAACTATATTTACAACTTTTTTTTATCTAAGAATTCTGACATTTGCTGCATTTATATCTTGCAATTCTGAGAATTGTGAGAATTGTTTTTGGAATTGTGAGTTATAAACTCGTAATTGCAAGAAAAATAGCCTGAATTGTGAGATAAAAAAAAATATATAATTACTTTTTGACAGAAACAAGCTTCCATATTAATTCCAATAAAATCATCTTGGATTTAACTTAATAGCCCAAGAAGTCAAGAACTGCTCTTTGTGTGGGGAGTTTTATCACACTCCTTTTGGTTTATTATCCCTGGGATGAATCAGGGGATTTAACATTATGCCGCAGTTTTTCCCGGCATCAGCACGAGATAAGTAGTATAAGTCTATTGCTGTACACCTCCCACACACATCTGTTCTTTGGAATATAAATCCCATCAGCAACTGTAAACGGTATTAGTAACAGTCATCATTTTTATCGTGTGATGTCATGGCCTCATTAAAACTAAACAGTAGGAACAGCCACATTATATGATATGTTTGTCTGAATATCTCATTTCACTAGGATGTGCTTAATTAGTGCTTGACCTTAAACAAGATGGCGGCGAGTATGGCAGCCGTGTTGCGAGCTCCGAGAAAACTTTGCAGTTTTTCGTATGTTTTATTTGTTTTTTTGTTGTTTTACGTGTTAGATGTTGTAGACACACGCTTTTAAACATTGGTTCCTCCATCGCGCAACGCAAACAGGGCTTTGAGTTCTTGAATGCCGGTGCCTTGTTCACAAACACGACACCAGAACCCTTTGACCGACCCGCACAACCGAAGAAACACAGGCGGAAAAGAGGAAAGAGAGCTGGCGTCGTCGTCAGACTGAGACGCCGTGCTTTCCGACCTCCTCTTCCAACCATTTTGCTGGCTAACGTTCAGTCACTGGACAACAAACTCTGGACAGCAACGAGAAACAAGGGACTGCTGCGTTATATGCCTCACAGAAACCTGGATGTCTGCAATGGTTCCAGACTCAGCCATCGAGCTCACAGGCTTCTCCGTGCATCGCTCGGACAGAACGAAAGAGCTCACAGGGAAAAGCAGAGGTGAGGGCGTTTGTTTCTATATCAACAACTTGTGGTATGATGAAAGGAACCTACACTCTATTAAATCCTTCTGCTCCCCTGATCTGGAATTTCATATGCTTCTGTGTCGACCATTCTGGCTACCGAGGGAATTTACAGCTATCATAATCACGGCTGTTTACATTTCCCCGCAAGCCAACACAGACCAGGCACTCAAGAAACTGTACGGAAATATAAGTGAGCAGGAAACCGTGCACCCAGTTGCGGCGTTTGTTGTTACGGGGGACTTTAATAAAGCCAACTTCAGAACAATAGCTCCAAAATTCTTTCAACACATCACCATCAACACGCGTGGTGATCGTGTACTGGACCACTGCTACTCCCCCTTCCAGGACGCATACAAATCCCTCCCCCGCCCACCTTTCGGCAAATCGGATCACTCTTCCATTCTGCTCCTGCCTGCTTATAGGCAGAAACTTAAACGTGAAGCACCCGCCCTCAGGACAATCCAATCCTGGTCGGACCAATCGGACGCTATACTACAGGACTGTTTTGATCACGTGGACTGGGACATGTTCCGGGCAGCGTCTGATGACGACATAGAGGCGTATTCAGATTCTGTAACGTGTTTTATCAGGAAGTGTATAGATGATGTAGTTCCGACCAAAACCATCCGCATCTACCCCAACCAAAACCTGTGGATTAACAGCGATGTTCGATCAGCCTTGTCAGCGCGGACATCTGCCTTTAAATCCGGAAACACTGATGATCGAAAACAAGCCAGTTACGATCTCAGGAGATCCATCAAAGCCTCCAAACGACAATACAAAAACAAAGTTGAAGAACAATTCAACAACAACAACGCAAGAAGCATGTGGCAGGGCATCAACAACATTACCGGTTTTAAAGGAAATAAACAAGCTACTGGGAACATTGCCGCCTCTCTACTGGACGAGCACAATACTTTTTATGCTCGTTTCGAGGCTGACAACACCACCCATACAGAGAGTGCTCCCGCGGCTGCTGCAGAAGAGGTCAGTCTACTCTGCCTTTCTGTCGCTGATGTAACCCGATCCTTCAAATGGGTGAATATCCGAAAAGCTGTGGGTCTGGATGGCATTCCAGGCCGTGTGCTCCGAGCATGCGCATTCCAACTAGCTGGGGTTTTTACAGACATTTTCAATCTGTCCCTCTCTCTGTCTGTGGTTCCCTCATGCTTCAAAAAAATCCACCATTGTGTCCATACCAAAGAAAAATAAAATCAAATGCTTGAATGACTGGAGGCCCGTTGCTCTGACCCACATCTTCAGCAAGTGTTTTGAGAAGCTCGTCAGAGAACACATCTGCTCTGTGCTGCCTGCTTCACTGGACCCACTACAATTTGCATACCGCAGTAACCGTTCCACAGACGATGCTATTGCCTTCACCCTGCACACTGCTATCTCCCACCTGGAAAATAAGAACACCTATGTGAGGATGCTGTTCGTGGATTATAGTTCAGCATTTAACACCACAGTGCCTGCTACACTGGTTGCGAAGCTCCAGACTCTGGGACTGAACAGATCTCTGTGCAGCTGGATCCTGGACTTCCTGACAGGCAGAAGTCAGGTGGTCAGAATGGGCAACAATACCTCATCTCCTCTGATCCTCAACACTGGTGCTCCGCTGGGCTGCGTCCTCAGCCCACTCCTGTACTCCCGCAGCATCCGATCCCGCACTAGCCGACTGAGGGATAGCTTTTTCCTTCAGGCTATCAGGCTAATTAACAGAAAAAACTAAAACACCCTACAGCACACTCCCACTTTACAATATGCCATGCACTGCACTTTAACACGGTTAAACTGGACTACACGCACACACTGCAAAAAAAACAATCTATCTGCTACCACTGGATACCATGCAACGCACATCCATGACTTTGCGTATCCGGCCTATGT
The DNA here is from genome assembly GCA_027564155.1 of Gymnocypris eckloni scoliostomus. Lineage (NCBI taxonomy): Eukaryota > Metazoa > Chordata > Actinopteri > Cypriniformes > Cyprinidae > Gymnocypris > Gymnocypris eckloni. The sequence continues at coordinate 6,073,334 of CM050425.1, read as the reverse complement.
AAAATCTGCTGCAACTTTTTTTTGCATACTATTGTGTGTATATATGTGTACATACGGTGCATAACGTGTATTGATAATTGTAAGTATGTCTTAAATAGTACACTGTGTGTACTGAGTATATGAATGTGTATTCTGCACATTGTCATCTGTATAAGTCTGTCAGTATGTACTGTCTATATGTAAATTGTTTCTGCACTGTCTGGAGCATGCTCTCAAGAATGTCACTCATGTGACAATAAAAGTGATTTGATTTGATTTGATTAGCCAACATAAATTTAATGTCTAAAAATGAACTGTACATCTTGCTGGAACACTTGCACACAACTCAACTTAAGGGTATGATGAAAGCAGGGTTGAGCCCAGTCTTAATGCAGTGTGTGTATGGAGATGTGGAGTTGGTTCTCTTTTAAAACCCAGGCCTATTTAATATTCCCTTGCAAACGAGTTGCGTGACATGAGCCAGCTCTAAACAAAGAGCCTAAACCATCAGCAACAGAGGAGTGTGCTGAGCACTAATCACAATAATTAACGTTTCCTGTGTTGCCTGGGCATCGAGCACATGCTCGCCTCTTTTCAGCAGCCTGGCCTCAATCCGTTTATGAGCATGAGAGAACAGAGCTCCTATATTGCGGGAGCAATATATTAAGATATCTCACCCTGACCTGTACTGGCATACAACATAATATAATTCAAAACAGGTTAGCCACAGGTAAGAAATATTGCCCGCCATATACTATATGTTTATGAGCAGGATTTTCATGCATCACACAAGTGGAAGTATATTTCAGAAAAGCTCATCGTTGATTATCTTGCAGAACTACAGTGTTGTCCTTGACACAGAGTATCAGGGATTTGAATCAAACAGGGATTCAATGGAATAAATGTGCAAGGGAGTTTACCAGGCTTGTGTCTGTTGGGGATACATTTTTAGATTTGATGTCATGACGTTTTATTTTTCAGGTGCTTAAACATGGATGAGAACAGGCCTCATGACCTTGTCAATCATAAACTGTCACCTTGTTCAGAAAATGTTTCTCTCAATTACAGACATAGGCTACAGCATGTTATGACAGGTGATCAATATGATACAATATCTTTTTCTGTCCCTATGCCATTTAAGTGAACAATATTTACTAATAACACTTTTTTATTTAAGTCATAAAATAAATATTAATCAAAAAGCATGTCCATTTTCAAATAAAATTAATCATTTATGGTGTTATTAATATCTTTTGAGTCGTGTTTGTTATCGGTTTCTTCACAGGGATGATCTCTTTGGGGGTTATTTATCGCTGTATAATCTGAGCTATTTTGATTCGCCATTGTGTCTCTGATTGGCCTTTGTGATACTGCAATCAATGATCCCCATTCATTTCGGAGTCCTTAATAAACAATGTGAAAGTATGTCTGGCGAGCCAATTTGAAAACAATAATTTTCATTAGAGACATCAAGTGCCTCCTGAAGTAACACCTGTGGCCGAAACTAAAGTCGCCTGTGTGTTAGAATAGGTATATTGTTACCATCTTGCCAGAAATACCATGTGAGGTTCTATTTATGTCATCAGAAAAAATGCAGTTATCATTTCTGTTTAGGATGCTAAATACTGTTCTATTTATATACTGTTCAGTTACCAAATAGAGCAGATATAACCTAAACAGCATATAAAAATGAAAATCTGAGAGCATGAAATTAGAAGGAAGGAATACAATTTAATCTCGTGTAGCTTTAATACAAATGTTATCTGTCACTATAGTAACACAAATTACTTTCAAGAACAGGATTGACTTTAGTAAAAAAAAATAATGTCTCTTGTTTTCCAGTCAAATATCAGGTCACCCTTAAAACATTAATATTTATTAAAGATAAAGCTTACATTGCATAAGACACCAAGACTTGTTTTCAGACAATATATATTAAAGTTTATTTGTGTACCCTTTGGAAAATTGTATTTAATGAGTTTTATGTAACAAGAATATTTTTTACCAATAAAGATAATTGAATTTAATAGATACTCTCTGAATAGAAGTCTTCTCAAATAAATGTTTAAAAAAAATCTTGTTTTATTAAAATCAAGACACAAATATGGTGTGTTTAAACCAGAATAGAAAAATAGATTTGAACAAAATTGCGTTTCTGTTCTGTTCTGTTTCTGTTAATGTGCATTAAATCATGTAGGGCAAATGTGAACTCAAAAATACTTTTAGCTCTTGACAAACTGGATTCCCAGCATGCTTTGCACTTTGCAAGGGACTTAATGTGTAGAGTAAAAATGTCATTATTTTATATGTTTTAGAGCAAGACGAGAAAAGGGGGATACTTGATATTGTTTAATTTTCTGGGTGTATTGATAAAAGTATTAATTCAAGTAATTGATATTATATATAATATCATATTATATGTAATACTTTTATAAATATATATTTATTAATGTATTTATATAAACACCCGTGTCCTGTAAAAGGGCAATTAGAATCACACTTGTTAGTAATGCTGACTGTGTAAATGTTGCCAGAGAGGAGCAGGATAACACTGCTAGACTGTGAGAAAACATCAGATGGCCGGTTACAATATAATGGTTAATTTGATCAGATTGAACATTTGATGATGATTCTTTGAAAACACAGTCTGGTCTTTTTCCAGTAATGTGACATGGAACAGCCTGGCGATCCCTGATACACACTGCTCTCCAAACGGGGAGGGTTATCAGTGTCCGATGGGGTTTAAGTGTGTGGATCTAGAAGAATTGGGTCTCAGCAGACAGGAACTCGGGTACAGTGGCTTCAATGAGCTTGGTGAGTCATTTTGATGCTGCACATTTGTCCATCTGCAATGATAAAATTCTGTTTTTAATTTTGTTTATTTTCTGTGAATTTTTCTGTGAATCGTGCTGCATCGGAGGACGCTAGGGGAACGCGTAACTGCAGCGCTCGTGAGATTCGCATCGAAATCTGATGAAGGGATCGGAGACGAGCGAGTCCCTATCTCCATCCTCACCTGTCAGATCCGATGACCGCTCCCCGATTTTGGAAGCCCGCCAGCATACTTCCCCTCAGGCAGCGGCCGCGGCGTTTCTCTTGTCTTCTTCCGTGGAAGTTGACATAGGAAACTATGGGGAAATCGCCCCCTCTCTTTCGCCCCCAGTATGAGGAGCTGGTGGAGGTGATCACTCGTGCCGTGGCCATGCTGAGTCTCGACTGGCCCGGCCGAGCGCTTTATCGAACCGCAGAGAGGCAAATTAGAAGAACGCTTTCTGCGGTTTAAAATGTCACCTTCACATCGGAGCCTGCCTTTTCCCCCGATCTGGCGGTCACTGAGGTGTCGAGGTGGGGCCTTTCTCAGGCTGACCTGCTCAGATTACTATGGTAATGTAGGGGGCGAGGGTTAATGAGCGATGCAGCGGGTGGAACAGGCCTCGCGAGCTATCTGTCCTCGATCTGACATGTCTCTGAAGCGACCCTGCCCACCAAGCCGCTGCGAGCATCAGGCGCTGGTGGGCAGCTCTGGCAGCAGGTGGCTGGTTCATGCTTGCACACCATGGCGGTGTTGCAGGCGTACCAGGCTGACCTGCTCGGTTGACGCGGTGAGGGTTTAATCGGGATATAAGTGAACCCTGCTGATTTGTCTCTCCGCGCCACCAAGGAGACCGCCCGAGCCATCAGGTGGTCTATGGCAGCTCTGATGGCAGCGGAGAGGCATCTCTGGTTGACCCTGTTGGATATCAAAGACCGCGACAGGGTCTTCCTTTTGGCCGCTCTGCTATTGCCTTCTGGCCTTTTCGGTGACGCTGTTGACTCCGTCGTCGACAAGCACCAGGAGGTGAGGAGGCAGGCGGCGTCATTCCAGTGGTTTCTCCCTCACCGCTCGCTAGCTCATGGGGCTGCTGGGCGAGAGCAGCCCCTGCCACATGCTAGCTCCTCACATAGGGAGGCTCTGTAAGAGAGCGTTGCCACCCGGGCTCCCCCACAAGGGAGGGCCCGGATGCGTAGCAGAGCTGAGATGCTCATCACCACTTCGGGGGTCTCTGGAGCAGTTAGTTTGGTTGATCCCTGCCAGTGGACCGTTTCAGGGCGCCGAACTAGCTGCTCTGATTACACCAGTGGCCAGTCTAGAGAGATTGGTTCCCTTAGTAAACTATTTCACAGCATGAAAACTACTGCCAAATGTGTCTCAGTGTTGTGCTTGCTCACATAAAAGTGTTGGGGTTAAGACTAAACGCCAAGAAGAGTGTGCTTTCTCCATCACAGAGAACCACTTATCTTAGTGTGGTGTTGGATTCGACCACGGTGCAGGCACGCATGTCCCCTGCTCGGATCGAGTCGATCCTCACAGAAGTCAAGAGAGTGAAAGAAGGCCAGTCACTCACTGTCAAGCAGTTTCAAACACTGCTGGGTCTGATGGCAGCTGCGTCCAAAGTGATACCTATTGGCCTGCTGTACATGAGACCCCTACAGTGGTGGCTCAAGACCAAGGGGTTCTCCCCAAGAGGAAATCCACTTCGAACGATCAAGGTCATGTGGCGATGGCTACGTGCCTTGGACATGTGGAGACAACCTTGGTTCTTGTCTCAGGGCCTGGTGTTGGGAGCCACCATGTCGTCGCGTAATGCTAGAGATGGATGCATCCCTCACCCCATGAGTGGCCACCCTGCCCACGGTCTGTGGAGAGGTCATCACCTCGCCTGGCACATCAACCAACTGGAGATGCTGGCCGTGTTTCAGGCTCTAAAACACTTTCTCCCAGACCTAAGAGACCACCATGTGTTGGTGCGCACCGATAACACAGCGGTGGTCTCTTATATAAACCAACAAGGAGGTCTACGGTCGCACCCCCTGTACAGGCTGGCACACCAGATCCTTGTGTGGTCCCAGGGCAAACTCCTCTCACTGAGAGCACTGAGAGTCTACATTCCTGGGAATTTCAATGTGAGAGCAGACATCCCGTCGAGACAGGGGCCATTGCCCGGGGAATGGATGCTTCATAACAAGGTGGTGAAGCAGATCTGGAGAGTGTTTGGCCAGGCACAGGTGGACCTCTTTGCTACTCAGGAGAGTGCAATGTCCCCTCTGGTACAGTCTAGTTCATCCAGCTCCGCTGGGGCTGGATACCATGGTACAGGCATGGCCAAGGCTTCGTCTGTATGCTTTTCCTCTGATTGCGTTGCTCCCTGGAGTTCTGGAAAGAGTGCGCCGGGACGAAGTCCGGCTGCTGCTAGTATCCCCGTTCTGGCCGGGGCGAGTATGGTTCTCAGACCTAATTTCTCTCCTTGACGGCTCACCTTGGGAGATTCCCGTCAGGAGGGATCTCCTCTCACAGGCGGGAGGCACCCTTGTGCACCCCGCCCGGAGTTATAAAAACTGTGGGTGTGGCCTCTGAGGGGGCACAACTCATAGCTTCCGTTATCTCAACCGAGGTTGTTGAGACCATCCTCCAATCCAGAGCTCCCTCAACGAGCAAACTGTACACCCTGAAGTGGAGACTCTTCACTTCATGGTGCAGAGATCGCCAGCTCGAAACAGTTCACTGCCCAGTTCGTACATTACTGGAGTTCCTGCAGGCTCGACTCTCCACAGGGTTAGCCCACTCTGCCTTGAAGGTTTATGTGGCGGCGATTTCGGCCTACCACGCCTCTCTTGGTGAACAGTCGGTGGGTGAAAACCCCCTGGTTACACGTTTCCTCCGTGGTGCACTGAGGCTAAAGCTTCTAGTAAGGTCCCGGATTCCTCCTCGGGATCTGGCTGTGGTGCTGAACACTCTCTGTAGGCCACTCTTCAAGCCTATTGAGGAGATTTCCGATCGCAATCTCACCCTGAAGACCGTGCTGCTTCTGGCGATCTCTTCTCTAAAGAGGGCTGGGGATCTACAGGCCCTGTCAGTGGCCCCTACTCATTTGGACTTTGCGCCCGGGATGTAAATGTCCATCCGTCCTCTCGCCTTAGATGTGCTCTGCAGAGATACACACTGGGCAGGGACTGGTCTGGCAGCTTGGGTATCTCGTTCCCCTAGCGTCCTCCGATGCAGCTTGACTTACTAAAGAGGAACGTCGGTATGTAACCCCGGTTCCTCGAGGGAATGAGATTCTGCGTCTCGGTGCCACACTTCCGGCATCCCTGCCAGCGCTAGCTGCATTCCAGTAGCTGAAGCCGGTTTCACCACACGTGCTTTTATACCAGCTGGTCATTATGTCACCTCGCCCGTGACGTCTCGCCCATCCTTGGACAAATTTTACTTATGCTCAGAGCCGGTTACGCTGAAGGCGTTCCCTTAGCGTCCTCCGATGCAGCATCTCGTTCCCTCGAGGAACCGGGGTTACATACGTAACCTAAGACGTTTTTCTTTATCTCTCTCTAGTTTGCACCTGGGAATTTATTCTGCTGTTGCTAAAAATCATATTATGAATATTAATATAAATATCAATTATGAATATCAATTAATTTTTCTTAAAGCCAAATTGGACACCTCTGGCATACACTAAAAGTGTTTTCCCTGGCCTGTTAGGAAATTTGAATTTGCTTGGTTTAGTTTTAGTTGTGTGTGGAAAATTATACCATCTCTGTCCTTTGTAATCATTTACAGTGATTAAGAGCAATTATGTATTTTTTGACAAAGTGTGATTAATTGTAGCATTGTTGGCTGAAGCATTTTCAGTTGATCTATGCATAGTGTGCTAGTGTGCAAGCAAACATAAACAGATAAATGCCCTCTGTTGCTGCATTTAGGAAATGTAATATTTTCAGCAAAGCTTATATTTCAAAGCATTGTGAAGGCAGCTTCACAAATAGACCAGTTTATTCAAGCACCTTGATCTGTACGAAGCAGCATGCCACATTTTTATCGCTCCCATTTGAGATAAATCCACTAGAAAGGTACAAAGAGCAGTGCTACTAATCTCCAAATAGCCATGAAGGGGGGCTTTTCCTTAAAAAGAAAATAGTAAAAATAGTTGTGGCTGTGAAACGTTGACTTACAGAACATAGAGATCTGTGAAAGGGCCCTTCTTCATTCTCTTTATAGAGTTCAGTACACAGATAAGTCATGTGTAAGTCAACCAGAACCGCTCCTGCATCAGTGATCTGTTGTCCATTCATCCGTGTTCACATTGCGGTTTGCAGCCTCAACAATGCCTTTTTTGGGCTTCCAAGATCCATAGATGCAGAAACATAAACTATAATTGGGAAAAAGTCCAGTGTCAAGGGTTAATATATTTTCTTTTCTGCTGATCCAGTTGAACTGCCAACATTTTCACTGACCCCACCACAAAATTAAATCCCATGTTTTTGTTATGTTAATTATTCAACTGCAGCTATTTTATTTACATTACATCTCACATGTGTGATGGTTTTATTCGATTAAATTAATTTAAAACTGTATTAACTGAGTTATAGAAATATAGTCAAATCTTTTGGAACATATTTTTTTTCTCACAAAAATGTAAGTCTTAGTATTCTCTCTTAGGCCATTCAGGATGAAATGGGAATAGAGTTTCTTTTTCCCTTTTGCTAGGCATCTCTGGACACAGTGATTTATCCCTAAGTGATTTTTAATGGGAGTCCTTAGTTTGCCAAGTGCATTTTCCTCTAATTCATCCAGGGAAAGACTCTGTTACTGTTTATACTGAAGTATGTGCTTTATCTAAATATGAATTACATATCGATTGAACACAGTTTTGAGACAAAGCCAAGTGAATAGTTTGCAGTACTTCATTAATATAGGTCCCTGGATATGTTATATGGTTCGTGAAGCTAACCTTTACAGGGCTCTGCCAGTGTCCTTGGCCCATTCTGCCCCTGGACCTGGTTGGAAATGGCAGGAAGCAGAACTGCGTGGCATGCTTCCTGCTGGCCTTTGGCAGCCATATCGTAGCACGGCATCATGGGTCACTGTGAGTGCAGAGATAACATCATTGAGGGCTTGGAACTAGAGAGCATCTCAAACACTGTGTATGAAATAAGTAATTTGTTTATGGTGTAAATGTTGTGTAAGAAACCGTGTTAGTATCTATTAATATATTGAATAACATTTTAGTTGTGCAGTACATATATATATATAATGTATATTTTAATTCTGGTTTTAGTCATTTTATTATGTGATAGTAACCATAATGATGGTCATCCCTATTCATTTTTAATGTATGGAAAAGATAATGAAATACTTAACTAAACATCTCTTTTGTATGACACAGGGTTTGGAACAGTGTGAGGATGCTAAATAACAAAATGAATACTGTAAATAAAAACAGACTGTTCATTTAAGTTCCTTGAAGATTTGTCCTCGTTTCTCTCATATTTTATGAAGAAATGAGACGTGTATGATTAAAAAGACATAATACAATATAGCTATGAAAGCAATCTGTCCTTGATTGCGTAGTTCTTAATTTAGCCTAGTTCCTTTGATTCACAGATAGTTTTACACTCCAGCACAACATGGAATCAAAGAGTTCTTCAGAAGTGAGGATAACCATCTCATTCAGCTGTTTGGAGAGAGAACCACATAGCTGGGTAATAGGAAGCACCTGACAAGGACCACTAATGCCAAGACTGTGTTTATGTCTGAATTTTTGTGTCTCAGTGCCCAGTCAGACCACTCTGGGGGCACAAGAACATCTCCGACATGGGCTTCTCCCCCTCCTCTGTCTTCTCGCGTTCCGTCATGACCCTTCTTGTCGTCTCCTCTTGCAGGCACCAGTATTTTCACCGTGTATGAGGCTGCGTCTCAGGAGGGATGGGTCTTCATCATGTATCGAGCCATCGACAGCTTCCCACGCTGGCGCTCGTATTTCTACTTTATCACGCTCATCTTCTTCCTCGCCTGGCTGGTCAAGGTGGAAAAATCCTTTTCTTCTCATACCAGTGATCTGAACAATCTTAGGCATAATCTGCACATGGGTCTATCTTTATTTCTAGACATAGAAAAGTGAGGGTTATTCTAGGAGTCTAATATATTGTGTTATATTATACTTTGGGTGTTAAAATGTTTTAATTCAGTGCAGTTATTGTGTGCATACATTGCAGTGCAGTTATTGTGTGCTTAATAAAGGTTTTTGAGATACGTAAAATTGGCTCATCAAAAATACAGTAAAAACATACGTTTTATTACATTTTATAATAACTGTTTTATATTATTTTAATATATTTTAAAATATTAAAAAATATTTATTTCTGTGATGGCAAAGCTGAGTTTTCAGTCATTAGTCTTCAGATCAGAGTCATTAGTCTTCAGATCAGAGTCACTTGGTCCTCCAGAAATCATAATAATGTGCAGATTTGAAACATTTCTTATAAATATTTAGAACAGTTGTGCTGCTTTTTTGTGAAACGTTTCTTTTTTCAGGATTCTTTGATGTATAGAACGTTTTTACATTTTATTTGTTTTAAATGTCTTTGCAATGACGTTATATAAATGTAATCATACATAATCATCTATGCTCAATAGGTATTAATCAATTAATAAGTATTAATTAATTAAAAAACTGACTTTTGAAAGGTAGTGTGGACCTTAGAGGAAAAAACGTACTCGGTTACTATCGTAACCTCGGTTCCCTGAGATATGGGAACGAGTACTGCGTCGAAGATGCTGTATGGGAAAAAATTACTTTTTTCTTCTTCAACTGAAGCCTATTTCAATCACGCAGTTATGACTGCACGTTGATTGATTCATCTAGGATAAGAAAATTAACCAATCCATGGCGGTGGCAAGCGAGCTAATAGCCCGCCAAAATAGGAGGGGCGTCTGGCTATATATTCAGCCGCTCTAGCCACTGCAGCTCAGATTTCTTCAAAGGAAGCAACCGAGGCGTGCAGTCCATAGCACGGCCAGGAACGCAGTACTCGTTCTCATATCTCAGGGAACCTGCACTTTACGAGGAGGTTTAAACTGGAGGTTACGATAGTAACCGAGTACGTTCCCTTTCAAGATTACACTCGTACTGCGTCAAAGACGCTGTATGGGAACCGGTCCAATCACGCCGTGCTATGATGTGGAACGACTCGAACCCAAGACTCACGTGGGATTAGACCCAGGGAAGTCCGTAGAATACACCAAGCACAGGGTTAGCCTAGAGGCCATCCATGGCTTGGGTGTCGTCCCATAAGGATACTTGCTGTCAATATAGTTTATGGACAGACCAAGCAAAAGCCACCCCTTCGAATGCGAATCTCAAAAATCGTCTGTGATGGGGGACTATCTGGATGTGAAAGTATGCGTCTTTAAGATCCAGCGACATAAACCAGTCCCCTAGGGATATTTGCGAGAGGATCTGTTTCAAAGTGATCATCCTGAACGACCTTTTCATCAGGGTGTGATTCAGGAGTCTGAGATCTAGAATAGGTCGCAGACTGCCGTCTTTCTTGGGGACGAGGAAGTAGCGGCTGTAAAAGTCTGACTCGCTCCGGGCTGGAGGAATGATTTCGATGGCTCCTTTTTCCAGCAGATTCATCACCTCTGCACGGAAGAACATAAGCGTCGTCGCTGTATAACAAATAACCTCGTCTTACCGTGTTCATTACCCACGCTGACACACCGGGGATGGCCTGCCAGGCCTCGGCCCACGTGGCAAGGGTTTGAAACAGCTGTGCAGACTGGCTACATAAGGGCAGGACGCTTATGGGAGGCAGAAAAGGAAGCTTGCTCGCTTTTTGAAAATGTTTGCTGAGTCGGTGCAGATTTGGGGCGACTGGAAGCAGAAGAAGAGCTGGCGTGTTTGTGGAGGAAGTGTCACAACTCTTGAGATGACTTCTGAGCCTCCGTGAAATGTTAAGCGAAGCCCTCCACAGCTGGTCCAAACAGGCTACCTGACGAGATCGGAGCGTCGAGGAAAGGAATTTTATCCGCCTCTTTCATCTGAGCTAGAGGTGGTGCTCTAATGGGCTTTTTCACTGCATGGTACGGCACGGTACGATTCACTTTTGCAGGGTTTTCCACTGGATATATTACCTGGTACTTTTTTAGTACCACCTCGGCCGAGGTTCCAAGCGATCCGTACCGTTACCAAATCATGACGTGTAAACTCTACTGATCACTGATTGGCCTGAGAAAATCGTCATTACTGCATCACTGAACTTGCGACACGAGACCCAACATATACCCGCTAGATTTAAATCAGCACAGCTAGCGAAGGATCGGATGCAACTTTTGTTTGAACAAATGCACCTTTTTGTATCAACCAAAAAATAGCTGTTTCGTTGTCTGTTGAGGAAGTACAGACGTTCCTCTCGTTGATAGCCAAGGAGCGGATCCAGCTAGAGCTTGATGGGGCGACGTGGAATGAAAAAGCCTTGTGTATATACTTTTTGCACTTTGTATATTTTTAGAGTATGTTTTCTGTTTATATTTTTACCTTTGTATCTGTGTTTTGCTTCAATTAAAAACAATCTGAGCGAATAAGTGTACCTCCAGACTATATTAAATATGTATTATTGTATGAGCACGTAATGAACCTCTTGAAAAAGACAAATGATTAATGTCATGATGATACAAACCAACACATAAATAAAAAAACAAGGGATACATTGTAAATTTTGAAATATTCAAAAGTTTATTGATAATTCACTTTACAGAACATTCTACATGAATAGGTAACTATTCAAGTAACGCAGCACACCTGCACGGACATCCCTGCCCTCCTCCTCTACAGCCTGTGGCACTGCCACTACAGTCTCTGCTGCTGGGGGTAAATCCCAAGCATTCTCATAGGCCTCTCCATTGCTGTTAAAAAAATCCACAAGCCGAGAGTGAAGAACACAATTCCGTCAATATGCTCCTTTTTTGTGTGTTTTCTTTGTGGCGCGTTTAAGATGATGTCACGGCAGTAGAGGCGGCGCAACTATAACGACACGTGAATAATCCCGCCCACTCTAAAGCGGCACTAAACCGGTGGAATTGCAAACCGACCCGAACCGAGCCGTGCCATAATGAGCCGTGTCGAACTGAGTCGTACCACGCAGTGGAAAAGCTGAACTCACTGAAGAGAAGAAATCTGAGCTGCAGTGGCTAGAGCGGTTGGATATATAGCCAGACGCCCTTCCCATTTTGGCAGGCTATGGCGGGCTGAATAGCCATTGGCTCGTTCGCCACCGCAGTGGATTGGTTCATTTTCTTATCCTAGATGAACCAATCAACGTGCAGTCATAACTGCGTGATTGAAATAGGCTTCAGTTGAAGAGGAAAAAAGTATTTTTTCCCATACAGCGTCTTCAACGCAGTACGAGTGTAATCTCGAAAGGGAACTAATTATGACTTATTGACTAATGTTCCGGTGTAAATTCAAGTTAAGTTCTGCTGAGAGAATCTGTGGCTATCGATTACCATCAGGAAATCAGTTTGTAACAAACAGAATTAAACCTCATTAAATGTTGAAGATGACAGTGTTGCATATGATAAATTATATGTATTTTATCATTAACACATATCAGTTTTCACACTTTTCACTTATATGCCAGACAACAAGAACAAGCATTCAATAAAATCATAATTTTTGTGCTCCCAGAACGTGTTTATCGCTGTAATTATTGAAACGTTTGCTGAGATCAGAGTGCAGTTCCAGCAGATGTGGGGATCCAGGAGCAGCACCACGTCAACAGCTACTACACAGGTAAACTAAACACACTTGCGCACATGTGCACAAAAAGCAGCCTTTGGTGTATGACTCATTTCCCATGTTTGTTAATCTCTTTGATCAATATGTATAGGCAGATGTAATTAAAGCAAAAATATCAAAACCTTCAATATCAGCATTTATGATTATTGAGCACAGACTAATACACACCAACGCAGACATCTGAAGGAATTCTTCCCATAATTATCTGGAGGCTTTGAGTCTGGCTTCCCTGGCCTTCAGCAGGCAGGATACACCCGACAGCAAGCTGTTTTTAAAAATTAATTTGGCTGCTTGTCAGGTTGGGGCCCCGGACGGCAGAGAGAGAGATCTGATTGGGCGGCTGGTAGACTCAGGGGTGAGTCATAGAGGAACGTTGCTGAAAGTGCAACAGACCGAAAGAGAGCAAAAGACAAAGTGTGTATTTTATGTGTGTGTGTTTTCAGTTCTGTCATTCAGCCTAAATTTGATATGACTTATCAACTGAAAGGATAGAGAGAATCAATTAACCCTAAATGTACTTGCTTTCCTGCCTGCAATCGTCTCCGGTGGGGAAACCTGTCTTGTTGATTTTATACAACCATCGCCTACCTAATGTTTGGTGAGAAATTCACACTTACCAAGCTAATGGTGCAAATGCACAGAAAATCTGGAGCAGGGGCATGGTGTGAAAAGTTGTGTGTGTAATTGTGTGAACTGAGGCATAGTGCCTCCCTGACTGTGCCAGTCACAGTGCCAGAGCCAGTCCTGGAGCAGAGCCTTGAAGGTTGGCATGAGTGGAGCTGGCAACAGTTTTGGCAGCACAGGAGTGACCTGACCAACATTATTCAAGTCTTATGGCTGTAGAAGTGTCCTCTGGGAAAAAGAAGGGCTATAGCACACAACATTTATTCCAGCACTGCTTCAATGGGCTGAATCTTGTGAATAAATATCTGATGCTTATGATCTCAAAATAAAACCAACAAAAAAATAAATCATGAAGAAAACGAAAGGATCCCTGAATTTGTCAGGATATGAAAATACTATATAACAAAATCTATAATTTCATATACATATGTATTAAAAAAAAATGTGTCAATCATGGCCTCCTAATAATCGCCATCCACTTGATTGGTTCTATGACTCTCTCTCCTCTCCACCTGTAGCTGTTGTGTGGTGAGCGCACTGGCGTGGTTGTCTTGTGGTAGCCGTATCATCATCCAAGTGGATGCTGCACATTGATGGTGGTTGAGGAGAGACCCCCCCACATGATTGTGAAAGCACTTTGGGTGTACAGCAATACACAAAGCGATATATAAATGCATCATTCATTCATTCATTCACTCCCAGGTGAAAGTGGAAGCTTTTAGGAACAATAGCAACTCACCATCACCGATTGCTGAGGTGCATGGTGCATAAAAGACACTAACGCTTTGCTGATTCCATAGCTCCAACCTTCCACTGCCATTAAAATCAGCACAAAACTGTGTGGCTGGAGCTGCATGGAAGCAGCTGGATGTAAGCTTTACATCACCAAGTGCAATGCCAAGTGTCATTGATGTAAAGTGATGTAAAGCATGCCGCCACTGGAGTCTGGAGCAGTAGAGCTGTGGAGTGACGTACCACGCTTATTTGTTTGACAGTCTGTCAGGCGAGTCTGGGATTGTCGGAGGCTAGGAGACTGTTTTTTTTTTATATATATATATATTAGGGGTGGGCATAGATTATTTTTTTTAATCTAGATTAATCTAGATTAATTTTGAAATTAATCTAGATTAATCTAGATTAAAATGGCTCATTTGAATTCTGCCGAAGGCATTCAGAATATGTGTGCTACCCAAATAATGGCTAAAAGTAAGTCTTTGAGAACGGGTTTCTCAAGCCAGGTGGCGCATTAGACCAGGGGCTCATCTCCTGTTTCCAAAATGCATCACAAACTGCTTGAGAAAGCTGTTCTACTATGATAATTGGTGATGAAAATAAACTATGTTCAATAAGATGTACTTGTGTTTACTAACTGTTTATTCAGTTAAACATGAATTTTGAACTGTAGGCCTACATAAGAGGTCGTGATGAACTGTTTACAGTTTCCATTGGGAAGCTTCTTAAAAATAAATTTTCCTGAAGCAAACCCGGCTTCATAGCTGCATCCATGTTAGCACGTCACGCCTGATGTGGTAATTTCACAGTAACGTTAGGCATACACACAGGTTCGAAGTAGAGGGTGACACGGGAGTGAATTCTCAAGTTCACATGAGACCTAAAGCGCATCCTGTTTGCTTAAAAGCGCAACGTTTCGTTGTTATTCTGAGTGCACACAAATAAACGTAGAGTCTTTACAGATTCGAAAGATGTATTAGGCTACTTTTATCTGTATGACCAAAAATGACGGAGATTTTAAGAGCAAGTGAGCGCACTGGAGCCTGTCCTGCGCAAACGCGCTTCCACACAAACACTTCAATAGCGCACATTTCTCTAGGTTAACATCATATTGAGCGGCCATGTAAAGTTGCTACTACATACATCTTTCAGATGAAAAGCCATATTTGAGGTTGATGAATGATAGGTGAGTGTTTGGATGTCCTGCCCGATTGTATTACCACATAGACCAGCCGTTAACAATCTGTCCATCACGGACTGCGAGCCTCTAGTTCAAGACTGTTCTCGCCCCTACAGTGCAATTCGGCTAGGTATACATCCGCTAAAATATCAGGGTGAAAGTCATCATAGCTTGCGTAGTATAGACCCAGCTCCCAACCCAACTTTGAGAATAGATTAACGGCGATATTTTTTTTATCGCCGATAAGAGTCTCGCGTTAACGCAGCACGTTAACGCCGATAACGGCCCACCACTAATATATATATATATATATATATATGTGTGTTCCTGTGGCTCAGTGGTTAGAGCATTGCGTTAGCAGCGCAAAGGTTGTGGGTTCAATTCCCAGGGAACACACATACTGACAAAAATTGTATAGCCTGAGTGCACTGTAAGTCGCTTTGGATAAAAGCGTCTGCTAAAAAAAATTTGTATATATATACAGGTGCTGGTCATATAATTAGAATATCATCAAAAAGTTGATTTATTTCACTTTATTTCACTCAAAAAGTGAAACTTGTATAATGTATACATTCATTCCACACAGACTGATATATTTCAAGTGTTTATTTCTTTTAATTTTGATGATTATAACTGACAACTAATGAAAACCCCAAATTCAGTAACAGTAAATTAGAATATTGTGAAAAGGTTCAATACTGAAGACACCTGGTGCCACACTCTAATCAGCTAATTAACTCAAAACACCTGCAAAGGCCTTTAAATTATCTCTCAGTCTAGTTCTGTAGGCTACACAATCATGGGGAAGACTGCTGACTTGACAGTTGCCCAAAAGACGACCATTGACACCTTGCACAAGGAGGGCAAGACACAAAAGGTCATTGCAAAAGAGGCTGGCTGTTCACTGAGCTCTGTGTCCAAGCACATTAATAGAGAGGCGAAGGGAAGGAAAAGATGTGGTAGTAAAAAGTGTACAAGCAATAGGGATAACCGCACCCTGGAGAGGATTGTGAAACAAAACCCATTCAAAAATGTGGGGGAGATTCACAAAGAGTGGACTGCAGCTGGAGTCAGTGCTTCAAGAACCACTACGCACAGACGTATGCAAGACATGGGTTTCAGCTGTCGCATTCCTTGTGTCAAGCCACTCTTGAACAACAGACAGCGTCAGAAGCGTCTCGCCTGGGCTAAAGACAAAAAGGACTGGACTGCTGCTGAGTGGTCCAAATGTATGTTCTCTGATGAAAGTAAATGTTGCATTTCCTTTGGAAATCAGGGTCCCAGAGTCTGGAGGAAGAGAGGAGAGGCACAGAATCCACGTTGCTTGAGGTCCAGTGTGAAGTTTCCACAGTCAGTGATGGTTTGGGGTGCCATGTCATCTGCTGGTGTTGGTCCACTGTTTTCTGAGGTCCAAGGTCGACACAGCCGTATACCAGGAAGTTTTAGAGCAATTCATGCTTCCTGCTGCTGACCAACTTTATGGAGATGCAGATTTCATTTTCCAACAGGACTTGGCACCTGCACACAGTGCCAAAGCTACCAGTATCTGGTTTATGGACCATGGTATCCCTGTTGGGAATTGGACCCAACAATGCAGAAGAGCTGAAGGCCACTATCAGAGCAACCTGGGCTCTCATAACACCTGAGCAGTGCCACAGACTGATCGACTCCATGCCACGCCGCATTGCTGCAGTAATTCAGGCAAAAGGAGCCCCAACTAAGTATTGAGTGCTGTACATGCTCATACTTTTCATGTTCATACTTTTCAGTTGGCCAAGATTTCTAAAAATCATTTCTTTGTATTGGTCTAGTAATATTCTAATATTCTGAGATACTGAATTTTGAGTTTTCATTAGTTGTCATTTATAATCATCAAAATTAAAAGAAATAAACACTTGAAATATATCAGTCTGTGTGGAATGAATGTATACATTATACAAGTTTCACTTTTTGAATGGAATTAGTGAAATCAACTTTTTGATGATATTCTAATTATATGACCAGCACCTGTATATAATATAGTTATATATGTATATATATATACATACACTATATTGCCAAAAGTTTTGGGTCACCCCCTTCTAATGAAAGGTTTGACTACTTTAGTAATTTCCATTAGTACAAATCTTATTTTTTAAGCATATAATGATATTCTAGGGAATTTTGTGCTTCTAATTTTATAGAAACAGTTTGGACAGGACCCTTTTCTATTCTAACATAACAGTGCCTCTGTTTATAAGGCAAGGTTAAAAGAGAAATGATGATTCAGTCAGTGTGGAAGTATATAGCAATATAGTATATATATATATATATATATATATATTAGTAAAAAGAATAAGAAATTATAATGGCTATATGGCCACAAATTCTTAAAATGGAAGACAGTTCAGCTGCAAATTTACAATAAAGCTTTGCAAAAGCAATAAGGCAAATCTCATTTTGAGGACACAATGTTGAATTGTCTTCAGTAGCATACAGTTTTCCAACCCCATTGCCATTTATGAAACTTTAAATCGATTCCTTATCTTTAATGTCTGCAGCGAAACAGTATAATGTTTTTTTTTGCTCTTGGTCTAGGTAAGGCTATTCTAAGGTGCTGACACTTCACAGGGAGAAATAGCTACAGAATGTGTGAAAGTTAATTTGTCTTTTTCTACCTGTTTCTATATTAAAAAATATGTTTTACAAAAATGTTTCATTGGTAATGACATCATAACTTTTTACGCTTACTGTCTCTCTGGGTTAAAATTTTAAATCAAGTGTTTCGCTGCAGACATTATAATGTTAACTGTTGGCTGTAGTAAAGAAGTTATAATGCCTGTATAATTTAGGACTTAATTTAGGACTTATTTATTTGAGCAGGCTGCAATGTTATTGATCCCATACATTTGCAGTAAGAGCAGTAACCCAGGGTTTATAAATCTAAAGTTTGAAATTTCGAACCCTCACTGCCCAGGATTAAAAATGACTCTGAGTTGACAAATTCAAGTGTGAAAAGCCCAATAAGGGTCTTCAGATTTGCCTATTGAACTATAGACAGTGCTGTGACCTTCAAAACAAAATAGCCTTTCTGTGTCTTAATTTAATTACATTGACATATCTTATTTAAGAAAAATCTCTTAGGGTACACAAAACCTTGGTTTATTGAGTGTTAGACAATACGACTTGGAATTATGCCTTTAATCTGAATGAAGTAAAAAGAAAATAAGGTTCTCCTAGGGCCTGATGATACTCTTTGGGAAGATTTGCACCATCCCTTTTGTAACTGTCTTATAAAAAATAATATAATTCAATAAGGTCCCTAAAGAAGATTACCACTTGAATGACAAAGTTATAATTACAAGACTATGAGGGGAAACTTTTAAAACATCTATTTATATAGGCAACCTTTTTAATCTGTCAGAGCTGAAGGGGCATTGTGAACATAATGACTGTCCTTTCTCATGGGCTTAATTGGTTATCTATTATTCTGAACAGATAAATACAGACATAAGTGGAACAGCAGCAGTGCACATTAGGAACAGCCATAAGCACACCTTCACTTCTGTGTGGAGGGATGGGGATATGAACAATGGGAGGGGGCACAAAATGCAGTCTGAAGCTTGATGTATGTTAGGAAAACACACGGCAACATGTGGAACATAGACGTGCATGTCATGTAACCCATCCCACACCTTTTGTGCTGTGTTATTCAATTCAATACAAGATTATTTGTATAGTGCGTATTATGATGCAATCATTGCAAAGCAGCTTTACAGGAAATTAAGTCTCTACAATAGATTTATATACTTTTTAAATTATGTGATTTGTTGAGGAGAGGTGGGCTATTAGTTTTCTAAATACTCAGTTTTATTTAGATTTTCACATGGTGGACAATTACAGTTACAGTACAGAGCTGTCTGGCAGTTCTGGGCTGTGTATATAGGTAGCCTCTGTTGTTTGCTAGATTCAAGGTGCCTGCTGCTGTAACATTCCTCCCTCCTCTAGTCCCTGCTGTCTCCGCCGCTGTCTCCTCGTATCTGTCATGGTGAAGTCATGGTGCATTTAGATTCTGAAATGTGAATAGATGCTCGCTGGATCATGAAGCCGATTTCTTGTGACCTTGTCCGTGTTTATAAAATGGTTATGAAGTTGGTGGAGAATTCCATTGAATATCATGCAATTCACAGTTGTTTATAAGATTGTAAATTGTCCTTGATGCCAATAAGGGTCCCCCCCCAACTTATTTGTTATCAAATATGCATTTGTGTGTGTGAGTTGTAACTAAAACGCCAATCATTCACAGCTGTTAACAATTTGCCCTTTCTTTTCCTCTCTTTCCGTCTCCTCCTGGTGGCAGATGTTTCATGAGGACGCGTCTGGAGGATGGCAGCTCGTAGCGGTGGACGTGAATAAACCACATGGCCAGGCGCCTGCTTGCCTCCAGGTACCAGACATGCGATTTAATGGCACTGACGCCCCCGACCGTCAGCACACCTTCAGTATTGCCTGACTGCGACATCTAATGCCACACTGCTCTGTGGGAGTGTAAGAAACGTGCTGCAGGCAGCCTGAACGCAATAGCCACATTTAGATTTCGCTCAAACTAGCAGGTATGTTTTTGACAGAGGATGAATATACTGTGGAATGAACACATCAAAGTTTGCCCCCTCCCCCTTTGTGAGCCAATTTAGCACATGCACAACACACAATCTTACATACCCACCTATTCAGATTATTCTTATGCTTAATATCTCTGCAGAAGCATGATCATTTCTTGATGTTTTTTCCCTCCTATTTTATTTTTTATCAACAGAAATCAATACTGACCCATTTACGTTCCATTTACCATGTTCCTGGTCTTATTTTGTATGAGTTTCAGTACATGATATTGCAAAGATTTTGCAAATGCCATTTCAGACTGACTTTGACAGACAAAAAACTCAAATAGCTTATTATATTGAAATAATGTGCCAATGCCATTTTTAAGCATTTTGACACTGATTTAGCAGAGAAATTATGAATTGGATTTGAATGGTCATAGAATAGATTGGGCTTTTGATGCATGGTTGATAATGCCATAATAACAGAAAGGACAGTATCTGGAGAGAGTATAATGGCACTTAAAACACTCCTGACATTTCTGCCTACACAGAGGGAGAGCGAGATCATCAGTGAAAATAGGTCCTCAGCAGAGTCACATAAAAGTTAATACTCAAAAATACTATTTAATGCATCACATTTGGGTTAAGATTCGACAGTATAATTCTGGTGAAAAGCTTGCGTTATGTTCTAACATGGCTTTTCAACTGTAGCGCAGAGAGCATTTGAAAATATTCAGTGCAAGTAAAAAAGACCAAAGACTGGCATTTAATGACATTTCTGGGGCCAGGTTTCTGTGAGGTGAACCCATCAGGTAAAAGAAAGCTTTTGTATATTTGTGGATGGGGTGAGCAAGAGAGAGAACGCAGCAAGTGGGCGGAGGTGTAGTTCATCATAGACTTCAATCACAATGGCTTTCAGCACAATGTAATGGTCTGTGAACTATTATTGAAGAGTCATGCCACAAATGGCAGACAAATGAACACTAACCTGGGCAGAAATGAAAAGAAACCAATTTCCTTTCTTCTTGTTTTGAAATTGTTGTAATAAAAAATTCAGTCCTGTGGCAAATTTTATACAATGAGTTCAAAATTGGTCTCATTTTTACAAATATTTCTATTTAATGAAAAATTTGCCTTATTAAATTAACTATTATTTATATCTTTTTTTTTTCTTCTGGGGCCTAAATTTTTTGTCAATATTGATAATTAAACAATATTTTGCTGAATGTGTTTTTGTGCTGGCACCTTGGCTGGTTTAGCTCCATCATGGGTAAATAAATATGACAATAAAATCACCAGTAGGTGGCCGCAATTCCCTGTTTTAATACATGACTTACTTACTGAATGATTCATATCAAACGATTTGTTCAAAACGGCTGATTCAATACAAATGAAACATGGACCGTTGAATCACTGGCTCACTCAATTCGTTCAAAAACGGATTCATTCATGAAATGAAACACTGTGTTGCTATAAAACTAATAGCACATTTGTGCTCATGGCCTCACGCACATGTGCTGATATACAGAAAAGTACATTGCTTGTGCAATGAATATAAAACGTAAAAACTCATACATGGGTATTTTTATAGGGATGCACCGAATGTTCGGCAACCGAAATTGTTCGTCCGAAAATAGGAAAAAACCTCTTTCGGTGTTCGGCCGAATAAGCGAAAAGACCTAATAATTTGTACCGAACAATGACGTTACACAATCAAATAGAGGCGAGCACTAATGCAGCAAACACGTCTGCCGTGTGGAAGCATTTAAAACTGTCAGAGAGAGAGACGCAGACATCATTACAAGCACGAAACACCGACAGCGAGAGACTGCTATGCTGCATCTCATGTCTCCGATGAGAAGAGGAATGGGTGGTTGTTGCTGGTTACTGTGATGATTGATGTTATGTTTTCTAAAACATGCACGAATGGCATGTATTCAAACAGCGCTGCACGAGCTCACGCGCCAGGGTTCAAAGTCCAAAGCGTGAGGAAATTCTGCGCTGAAACACTGTTACTCATCGTTTGCTCATTTTCATAATTTTTTTAAAGGCGTGTGACGATGTGATACGTGTGACAAACATCTTCCCAAATTCGTAATGAGAAATATCTGAGAAATATCTGCATGCTGTGGTCAACAAACACGAGGTCTTCCTGGTTCCTGCATATTACCGACAAAATAAAAGCTCCATCAACATTCATAAATGTTAGTATTGTAATTTTACTCTTGTTCTGTAAAATAAAATAAAAAGTAAGACAATAATAATGATATAAATAATTACCCTACAATAGCTGTATTAATGCAATTCCTATAACATTCACCCATAGTGTTCAAATTGGGATCTGTATTAATTTTTAATCTTTTAAAAAAAGTCTCTTCTGCTCATCAAGGCTGCATTTATTTGTACAGAAAAAAATACATGCCTGATTCAAGATGGGGGGTCTCAAATATGTCCAAAAAATATTATTTTACTAACTTAAACATTTTAAGATAAATATTGCTTTGTTGGTATAATGTCTGATAAGATGTATAAAAATGTGCAGTGGTGAGGAAATGTTTTATTTTTTTGTAAAGCAGGACAAAAGAGTAAAAAGCAGATATTGGCTATTTAATTTATGCAATAGTGAAAAAAAAAGCAAAATAGGCCTACATGGGGGAGAACATTTTTGAAAAACCGTGTTCGGTATTCGGCCTTCGGCCGAAGTGTTTCATTTTGTTCGGCTTCGGCCAAGAACTTTCATTCGGTGCATCCCTAATTTTTTATTTAATTGCTGGAATTATAAGGGCATTCTAACTGTATTCTAATGGGCTTCATTGCGCAGTGAATGCTTTTGGACTCTCAAGACGTGTTCTTTTTATTCTCAAAATTGGATAATGTCAGCTCTCCTATCGTCTCTCAGTCCCTCACAGTCACACATACATTATGTCAGGAGAATGTCTTTCTAATTAAGGAAAAATTGAATACCTTCTGTTTTCGTCTTTTTAAAGAACTTCAAACATTGAGCTTGAACCATTTTGTGTGAAAAATTACGAAATTGCTTCTGCTCGTGCAAAGCTTGTTACAGTACCAAGTTCTGATTGGCCAATCACCGTTATTTAGTTCGTATATCATAAGTAGAGAATTTTAACATTTCATGTGCATGATAAGTTTTACGTAATATACAAAATTAATAATCCAAAGGGGATGGTGGTTTTACAGAGGGGATGCTTTTTGTCATTTTTTACCAGGGGGATGCCATCCCCGCATCCCCCTCAATTGGAGCCCTGCTTAAATGGTTAAGGTTAATGAGGTCTGCTTGATCTCTTCTCCAAAGGCCACCTTGGAGTTAATTAGGCATCTGCATTGTCTTATGTTATAATTGCACTACAGCTATTCTCATGGATTCTTTAAGTTCTTCAACTGAAAGATTTCTTGTCTCGAGTTTTGCACTTGCTCTTACTGAAAACTTTTTTTTAATAAATTTCAATTCAGACTCTAGATATGAATGTCACAAAAATAATACATGTTTCAGTTAAGTTTAAATCCTGACCTTTACAGTAGGGGATAGTAGTAAGTATACTACACCACCTGTCAAAATGATTGATGACAGGTGGGCGGGGCTTCTGGTATAGGGGCGGGACTTCCGGTATAAGGCGGGACTTCCGGTATAAGGCGGGACTTCCGGTGTAGGCGGGACTTCCTGTGTAGGCGGGACTTCCTGTATAGGCGGGACTTCCTGTATAAGGCGGGACTTCCGGTGTAGGCGGGACTTCCGGTATAATCAATCATGTTATCATGACAGTAGGTTTTGATGTTTTTGACAGGTGGTTTTGATGGTTTTGATGTTATTGACAGCAGGTTTTGATGATTTTGACAGGTGGTTTTGATGGTTTTGATGTTATTGACAGTAGGTTTTGATGATTTTGACAGGTGGTTTTGATGGTTTTGATGTTTTGACAGCAGGTTTTGATGGTTTTGATGTTTTGACAGCAGGTTTTGATGTTTTTGATGATTTTGACAGTTGGTTTTGATGGTTTTGATGTTTTGACAGGTTTTGATGTTTTGATGATTTTGACAGGAGGTTTTGTTTTTGAAGGCTGTATAATAAATGACAGAAGGTTTGATGTTTTGATGATTTTGACAGGTGGTTTGATGGTTTTGATGTTTTTGACAGCAGGTTTTGATGATTTTGACAGGAGGTTTTGTTTTTGAAGGCTGTATAATAAATGACAGAAGGTTTTGATGTTTTGATGATTTTGACAGGTGGTTTTGATGGTTTTGATGTTTTTGACAGCAGGTTTTGATGATTTTGACAGAAGGTTTTTGTTTTGAAGGCTGTATTTTAAATCATGTTATACACACAGAAGGTTTGTCCTTTGAAGACACTGTTATCAGGAAATTCCCTCCACCCACAGCGTATATAAATGGGTCAGTGGTGTTCACCATCAATCAGAAAGAAAACATGAGCTACATGAGCATGGACTGTTTATCGTCCCTAAATCCCCAGAGGCGGGGTGAGCAGCAGAGCGACGGACAGTCTGATGGCCAGTCTGACTATGGCACCGAGAAAACCTTTTCGGTCCGTCCGTTTGACAAACTTTCTCCATGAACTTTCGGAATGGACTAAAGGTGAATTTATGATGAGCAGTAACCGTGTATTCGGTACAAATTTCATAAATCAACTCGAGTTGTTATACTCTACACCACCGACAACGCAGGCGAGTTTCAGCCGGGAAGGCAGCGTGTGTTGTATTTCCTGAAAAAGACTGGTCATTATTTTACAAATTTGTCTGGAAGGATCTGAACAGCGGCGAAGAGCCTTTGTACATTTCAGAGTGGGACGGGGTGAACCCAAATGTCGGTACCGCGTGGTAGGTGACCACGCTAAAAAGAACAGATGATTCTGTCTACATATTCTGCTGTAAAGACAAGACAAAGCTCAACAAAAATCGGTCAGGGGTCGTCCTGCCTACGAGCATAACGATCTGTATGAAATGCAATTTTTGTTCAAGTGGCGCGATCTGGATCTGCTGGCGGTATTTTTCAATAATAAACAAGATGTTCAAATGGTGCGAGCTGCATGGCGGCTACAACAAAATTAAAGTGCAGCTGTTCCACCCTGAGAGATGCGTGCGCAGCAGTACATCTGTGGCGCTATTCCACCCCATTTACTACGGACATCCGAGCTCGCCGGTCAGACCCTCCCAGGCGTCGTTTATAAACCATGGCTGCAGTGCTACAACGTCCCGCCCCTTTACTACATTTGCCATAAAGTCAGTGACCAGACCCTCTCAAGCAGCATTTATAAACCATGGCTGAAGGCGGCTTCATTACCCGCTCATGTGTGTAGCTGCGGCATCTCCTTGCAGCATTCTCGAGCCTCCTGGCGACAAGCATGGCGACCATTGCCTGACTTTCCCCTTGGACCATCGGACCTCCACAAAGATTGGGAATCGGACCTCCAAAGCGACTGGGGTCCGGCTAACATCGTCAACCCCTCCGAAGACTGGCTGGATAAATTGGGCTCAGACCTCGGATCACACAACCTGACTTACCTTCCCATCGCTAAAGCCGGTTTCGACACTAAAGCCGGTCTCGGCGCTACAGCCGGATGTTTCAGCGGCGTCGGTTCAAAATCATAAAAGCAGCGACCGTGGTGCTGCTGGAACATCTCATCGGCGATAAGCTGAAGGAAGACTGCGAGGGGTGCGATTGACCATCCTAGCCAGCTGCAACATTCCTGTCTGTTTGACCCTCCCAACTTCTACTTGACACACACTTTGGAGCTGTCAGGCAAGCTGTTTAAGCCCTTTTTCATTCCATCATCGGTATTCTCCTAAACCGCTGTGGGTTAAAATCTCACCCCATCGTATCAAGGGACAGTCGGGACTATTCTGCGAATTAAAGGCGAACCATTCATAGTTGCCAAGCTAGAAGAAATCAGGCTGAAACTTCTGGACAAACCCTGCAAGGAAATAGTCTCTGACGTCGTTGATCTCTGGCAAGGTCTTTCAATTGTGAATGGCGGTGACCAAGTCAGCTCCAGCATGGGTGTAGCCTCTAGCCTAAGGAGCTGTATGGAATTCATGTTTAAAGAGCATTACAGGCGGCAGATGACTGCGCTGCTGTATCACGATTATTGCGGACGCAGCCCACCCGATATTCCAGTTGACCACAACACTACAGCCAGGCAAATCTCAAGAAAAATATGGTGTTAATAAGAGGACTGGCTAATTCATGGGACGATTTGGCGGATAAATGTGTTGATGGTACCGACCCCCTGATGTAATGATAAAAGGGTTCTAGATATGATGATTGAATCACAATGTACGATCGAAATCACCGATGTGTTGTGTACTTCTACCTATGTGGCGGATGTATGTACGAGTTGATCTTGAATGAAAGCGATGATGATGAAATTCAAAAACATGCCGATATTCATGAGACCGTTGACAAAATTGTCGTAATGTATGTTGATTACATCCTAGACAAAAACATGATGGCCTGCGCGACTTTCTTTTCTGGTTAGACTATCATTGATGTCATTATTACTAACTATTTGCTACATTATTCTTTTTACTAACCATTCTTAGTTAGTGTGTTGTATTATATCCATTTTTACTTTCGTGTATCATTTTACTTAGATTGTATTAATACCATTTACTTAGATTTTGCATGCATCCTGTAACGTTTTTAATAAAGATTGATTCAAACTACTTGTACGCGTTATTCTTTTGCATCGGTTGAAGCGACAGCATGTCGGAGCTCATGAAAAAGGCTTATTATACACCGTCCAACCCGGCTCTCTAGGGGTAAAAAGCGATTAAAGGCGCCGTCTTAAAGATAGCGGCGTCCGTCTAGCGATAAAGAGGTTTCAGAATGGTTGGCTGGTGAGGATGCTTACACATTACACAAAACAGCACCTATAAAATACAAACGAAATAGAGTGGTTGTGTGCGGGATCGATACACAGTTCCAGGCGATCTTGTCGACATGAGTGCCTCGCCAAGGATAATGACGGTCATAAATACCTACTGACATGCATAGATGTATTTAGCAAGTTCTCATGGGTTCGAGTTTTGAAGAATAAGGCGGCATTGAGGTTACTAAAGCGTTCCAGTCTATACTCAAAGAGGTCGTGTGCCTCAGAAATTGCAGACGGATCAGGGAAAGGAATTTTTAACAAACATTTTCAAGATGTGATGAAAAAGCACGACATTAACCACTTCGCTACCGCTTCACGGTTTGAAAGCCAGTGTCGTGGAGCGATTTAATAGAACATTAAAAGCCGCATGTGGAGATTTTAACGGCTACAAATTCCGCCGATACATAGATGTTTTACAAGACATTATTCAAGGGTACAACACCAGTTATCACCAGTATCAGAATGAGACCCGTGGGCGTCGACAAAGTAAATGAGGGTCAAGTGTTTCAAAACTTATGCAGCGATATAAAGAAGCAGAAGAAGACCGTATTTAATTTCAAAGTCGGCGGCGTCGTCAGGATTTCTAAAGTGAGAGGCCCGTTAAGCAAGGTTATGAGCAGAACTACCGGAAGAATTTTTCACCGTATCTTCGTGTATTCCACGTCAACCCCGGTCTACAGACTCAAAATTATTTTTGCAGCTCTTCTTCATAAAAAAACCCTCGATGACATGCCATCATAATCCTTGAGTCTGTGGGCCGGGGGTTGGCGTGGAATACGAAGATCGGTGAAAAATTCTTCCGTGTGGTTCTGCTCATAACTGGCTGGCAGGCTCACAAAATCTGACGGCGTCGCCGACTTTGAAATGTCTCTGCTGCTTCTCGCCGTGCAATGGCTGCCGACCCCTCATTGCTGCGTCCGCAGTCTCGACCGATGCTGACGCTGTTGAATGCTGTAGCGTCTGTGTCGGCGGGTGGCGTTCATCGCATGCGGCACTGTTCTGTTAAATCGTTCACGCGACTTCAACTCGTGGCTGGCGACGGTGATAATGTGTTCGTCGCTGGGGTCCTGTTCTCGCTGTTCTGCAGACGCACCTCGGCTGAACTGCGGCTGGCCTGGGAACTGCTAAACTATCTGTGCGATCGTCAGGCTGTTATGACCGTCGTGTCGCTGGCGTGGGCGTGGTCGACGCAGGCTGTGTCGATCCGTGCCTGTTTCACTTGGGTTGTGCTGGGTGCTGTTTGCCAGCCAAGTCGATCTGCTCTGTCGGCAGGCGGGCGCCGCTATCTTGGGCGGCGTCTTTGGTTTTACCCTGGGCGGGGTTGGGCTGTAGCCATGAGCTCCGACATGCTTCGATCTGAAACCTGCTGGTTGGTCAATCTGGTAAAAACGTTCAGGATAATGCAAATCTGAAATAGTATTGATGTCTGATAAAGCGTGGTGGATGTTCACCTAACAATGGTTGATAGAAATGTGTAAATGTGACGTCATCTGGTCTAACCGAGAAGTCGGCGACGCATCATGTTTGTCTGGGATAATCGGCGCGTGCGACATTTTGTCAGCGGTCTCGTGTCGGCATGTTGAATTTCATCATCATCGCTCGTCAGATTCGAGCGCCATCCGCCACATGAATACCTGGTGGTCGGATCGACCGTCGATTCATCGCTATCTGGAACCTCTTTGTCGTTACGTCGGGGGTCGACCATCAACGTTTATCGTCGAATGGTCGTGGTGTGTGACCGGTCTCTTGGCTGTGATGGCCGGTTGCTGGCGGCAGTGTGACTGGGCTGTCGGGGTGAGCGGTCATGTCGCTGGCGGCGACGGCCGCAGCTCAGCGTGGCTGCGTGGGTTGCTCTTCAGCCTGTGGTCACTCGCCGTTCGGTTGCTGGCCAGCGGCTGACGTGAATCGCGCCTGAGATGGTCGCTGATCGAAGTTCACGGCAATCGGTGCCGAGCGATCAGCGGGTCGTCGCTGCGGGTTGATCAGAATGAATGGGCCTGCTTCGCTGGCAACGAGGGTTGATCTGGAGATGGGTGAAAAAGGCGACTGTCGCCAGATGCGATGGGGCGGTCGCTGGCGGCGGATATCGGGGTGAGCTGGCTGCATGCCCGATGAGTGGCCAGGTCAAGCAACACTGACGCTGGTCGCTGGCTGTGGTGCGGCGAATCGACGTCGCTATCCTGGCTGTCTTGATGCGCTGCGATCGGCTTCCGGCTTTATTATTGAAAAATACCGCCAGCAGATCCAGATCGCGCCACTTGAACAAAAATTGCATTTCATACAGATCGTTATGCTCGTTAGGCAGGACGACTGACCGATTTTGTTGAGCTTTGTCTTGTCTTTACAGCAGAATATGTAGACAGAATCATCTGGTTCTTTAGCGTGGTCACCTACCACGCTGCGGACATTTGGGTCTACCCGTCCCACTCTGAAATGTACAAAGGCTCTTTCGCCGCCGCTGTTCAGATCCTTCCAGACAAATTTGTAAAATAATGACCAGTCTTTCAGGAAATACAACACACACGTCTTCCCGGGCTGAAACTCGCCTGCTTGTCGGTGGTGTAGAGTATAACAACTCGAGTTGATTTATGAAATTTGCACCCGAATACACGGTTACTGCTCATCATAAATTCACCTTTAGTCCATTCCGAAAGTTCATGGAGAAAGTTTGTCAACGGACGTGACCGAAAGGTTTTCTCGGTGCCATAGTCAGACTGGCCATCAGACTGTCCGTCTCTGCTGCTCACCCCGCCTCTGGGGATTTAGGGACGATAAACAGTCCATGCTCATGTAGCTCATGTTTTCTTTCTGATTGATGTAGAACACACTGACCCATTTATATACGCTGTGGGTGGAGGGAATTTCCTGATAACAGCGTCTTCAAAGGACAAACCTTCTGTGTGTATAACATGATTTAAAATACAGCCTTCAAAACAAAAACCTTCTGTCAAAATCATCAAAACATCAAAACCATCAAAACCACCTGTCAAAATCATCAAAACATCAAAACCTTCTGTCATTTATTATACAGCCTTCAAAACAAAACCTCCTGTCAAAATCATCAAAACCTGCTGTCAAAAACATCAAAACCATCAAAACCACCTGTCAAAATCATCAAAACATCAAAACCTTCTGTCATTTATTATACAGCCTTCAAAACAAAACCTCCTGTCAAAATCATCAAAACATCAAAACCTGCTGTCAAAACATCAAAACCATCAAAACCAACTGTCAAAATCATCAAAACATCAAAACCTGCTGTCAAAACATCAAAACCATCAAAACCTGCTGTCAAAACATCAAAACCATCAAACCACCTGTCAAAATCATCAAAACCTACTGTCAATAACATCAAAACCATCAAACCACCTGTCAAAATCATCAAAACCTGCTGTCAATAACATCAAAACCATCAAAACCACCTGTCAAAACATCAAAACCTACTGTCATGATAACATGATTGATTATACCGAAGGAAGTCCCCTACACGGAAGTCCGCCTTATACAGGAAGTCCGCTATGAAGTCCGCCTACACAGGAAGTCCCGCCTACACAGGAAGTCCCGCCTACACCGGAAGTCCCGCCTTATACATCAATCATTTTGACAGGTGGTGTAGTATACTTACTACTGGGGATTTTTAATTTTACTTTAATACCAGAAAAATCATTTGAGTCTGCATATTACTTTACAGGGTTTTCAGACTGTGACCGTAGTCCTTGATATGACAATTTTTTTTGTTATACCTGGAGGTCAGAACATAGTACATTTATGATAATGTGTTTTTGCAAGTTGGTTGTAATGTTAATTTCTGGTTAAGACAAAAACTCTAATACAGAAAGGATGTATCTCAAAACATTGTATTATGTTGTGTCTAGTCAAAACAGTGTCTATTAGTCATTTTTAGTGATATACAATTGGTTAATGTGTTAGATATCAAATACTTAAAGAATCAGTTTTTTTCATTAAATGGGTCAAAACAATTGAAACATTCTTCAAAATATCTTCTTACACAGAAGAAAGAAAGTAAAAGAGGTTTGGAATGACATGAGAGTGAGCGAATAATGACCACATTTAAATTTTTGGAAAACCGTCCTTTTAATGTGAAAGTTTTCATAGTAAAATGATATATTCTGATAGCCACATTAACATCTAGGACTAAACTTACAGTAGATTGATCTTAACACAGATGGTTAGTCATTTAGAATGACAATACAGTTCAATGAAGAGCAGTTCCCTGATCATGCAGTATTTTTCCCATTCTGCAACTCTGTGTTGAAATCTTCAGACGTTATGATTGATAACCCTTTTAATCAGAAGGTGCCGCCCATAGAGGAAACACCTTGGCTTCTGCAGTCACCCGTTATACACCCATGCGAAGGTTATTTATATAGAGGAAACCCTCCATTACCCCACCTCTGATCTTGCAACAATAATTTCTCCCAAGGGACCTATTTCTCCCAGCCATAAGCATGCCTAATCAACAACCGCAGCAGTGATGCTCAGAACCCTGCCCATCTGCATCCCTAACCCGGTCTTGAACAGTGGCTGGAGAATTCTGGAGGACAGTCAGCTTTAATTAACCAGCAGGTCCCAGACAGCATGAATCACCTCACTGCAGTAATAACTTCGATAAGCAGTGGGATTTGAGCACTGCTGGTCTCCCATCAGCTATTTTTGTTCATATTTTCTAATTAAACAATGGAGCAAAAGTGTCAGTGTATGCCTATGCAGTTCACAAAAAAATGATTTTCTAACGCTCAGTTTGCTGATGTCTTAAATATAGAGTGTTATATGTGCTGTAGGCTGTTTCATTGTTCCTTGCTGATAGTAGTTGACAGACAGATAAACTTTCAAACAGTTTTTCCCCTGTTTAAGGTTTTTGTTTTGTTTTTAAATAAGCTGCATCTATTTCATCTTTCTGTCCTTTGTTCTTCTTTTCCATTTAACTATAGTGCATAAAAGCTGGACTTTTTCCTTTAAATTCAGTTTAGCTTAAAAAAAATTATTTCAGTTCAAATTTACTCATCTCCACATTAAATCTGCATGATTTTTTTATTTATTTTCTAACACACAAAAAAAGATGCTGCTCGTTTTCATACAAAGAACATGTGTGGTAGAGAACAGCATACAATTGGTGCAAATGCCTTGTGTGCTATATTTGTGTGCACATTATTTTCCAAGCAATAAAATTAAATGGGGACTAAAGCTTTCAAGCTTTAAAAAGGACACAAAACCACTTTAAAAGTATTAATAATTGGTCCATATGAATTATGTCCCATTTTCTAAGTCATACTTTACAGTAGCTTGTGTGAGAAACAGTCTGTACAGTGTGTGAACAGTCATTCAGACTGGTTTTGTGAACTGAATTAACCAATTCTTTGTGAAGATAAAACAAACAATGAAATAAACATGATTTGCTCATAAATTCATTATACATTTGTTTGCTACCTTTCTCCTGAGCAATTAAGGCTAGGGTGGATGTCAAGTTTTCAATGAATAACTAAAATTTCTCACGTAAAGATAATGCATGACTTCAGAAGGCACGAGGATCAATTCTAATGCTTTTATGCTTTAGCTTTCTTTTAAAGCTTGAAAGCTTTAAAAAGCTTGAAAGCTTCTTCTCGTTTGGCTGTCAACAGAGGTAGTCGCTTAGATTTCACTCCCCGCCCTACCCTTTTTTTCCTCCCTGCTGGCTTCTGCTGTCTCGTCTCATCTATTGAAGAGACTCCTTCTGCACGGCTCTCCAAACTAGAAAATTATGGATTTGATCAACTGGTCTCTCAGCGCGATTGACACCATCTTCTCAACGAGAAGTCTGGGTTCTGGGAACCTGTTTGTCCTGACGGGACGTTGGCCGGATATACGAGGGATGCGTGGAGAAGTGGCAAATCGTATGTCTGGCGGCTCTGTCCGTGGAGGACGCTGAGGATATCTACCTTTTCGGCACCATGATAACAGGTATTCTGCTGATTGGATTAGGCTTTACCCTGGGTTATCGAAAAATTCAGAAGACGGGAACAGCTGTTCAAAGTCTCACAAGGCTGCCCGTTTTGATTGAAGCTGTGGGAAGAGCGGTCAGCAATGAGACTGAGACTATAAACCGGAATATGGATACCATCATGATGAAACTCGCTGCTTTGGAAGTGAAATTTGGTGATTTCAGAGATCAGAATGGACAAAGAGAATGAGCTGTGGAAATTTTGCAGCTGTTCGCCCCAAAAGTCATAACAACTTAATCTTATCTTTCTGGCTCCCCGTACCAGCGCCTTGGCCAAGGCCGTCTGGTTTCACCACCCTGAGAGAGCGATGCAGTGAAGACTCTCTTGCTCCCTTCCCCATTACAGACATTACTCCCCTTCCCCATTCAACTGCCTCTGAAATGCTTTGTACCGCCACTAGGGCGAGCAGGTCTGAGACCGGCGCCGCATGGCACTGGACCGGATGGCTGCTTGCCAGAGCTGGATATGTTTCCCCCTGTTGCAATGTCATGTGTTTATGGTATATGTGCTTTTGTGCTGAGGTGTTTTTCTGTTCTCAGACTGTACTCCAAATGGAGCATAGTCTGGGGTTAAAAATTTTTTCCTCCTCTCTCTCCTCATGTAAAAGCTGTATTTTCTAAATACCCTGTCTCCTGTTCTGTCTACCCCGTTGTCATATGTATGTTGTGTATGTATGGACAGGTTGATGGCTAATTTCGCTGGTACTTGTACTAGTGACAATAAAGGGCTACTACTACTACTACATCAGTCTCCACTTAATGGCATGTAAAAGAATAATCAGCACATATTTCAAACCTTCTTCTTATGTGTTCCACAGAAAAAAAAGTAAAAGATAACAGTTTTGGGGGAGCTATTCCTTTAAGAATGAGTAAATGTTTGGTCAAATGCTGCTGATGTGCACTGAATGATAATGAAATGTTCATCCCTTTGAATTGTTGCTGGCTTTGATTCTGGCACAGAACTGATGAAACATGACAGGCATCTTACTGTAAAGAACACTAATTGTGTGTCAGTTGACAGGTGTAAAGCCTGAAGTTTCAAACATACGAGGAGGAGCAGTAGCAAGATTCTCTGAGTGTATATTTGGAGGAAGATTTGGAGCATACAAATTGGGCTGCATCAAATGCAATGAAATAGAGAGAGAGAGATGCATCCCACCCTCACAAAGGTTGCTATTTAATTGATTGCGACAGCTCTGCTAGGTATTCATGTGGCACCAGCAACATCAGAAGAAGTAGGCCACCACACCTTGAGTGCATTGACAGTGCTGTTTTTATGTTCTCCATACAAGAGAAATAGGCGTCACATCACAGACGTGTCTTAAAGTAGACAATGGACGAATTGCACAAGCAAGCTCTCAAACCCTGCAATAAAACATGTCTTTCAGAAAGCAGGAACATTTCTTGGGGTGAAGTCAAGGGCCTTGAGAAAATGGACTCACCTGTTAGTCCCCCTTCAGCCGAAACACCCTAGGGAAAATAAACATTGAGAAGCTGAAAATGTCAAACTGCTTTGTCATGTCCCATATTAGTCATGGAGGCTGCTCGCTGAATTCTGAGCTGTGATCCCAGACCAGAGCAGCAGACAGACCAGACTGCCACTGTCCTTCTCTCATCTTTCTCCCTCGAGATATACTGTAAGACATTGGCTACATTTCCTGGAGTTCTACAAGTCCTTTATACATTAATAGTAATATACCTACACTACCATTTGGGCAGAGAACTTAAACATAATAATAATAATAACATTAAGAATAAATGAGTACGTTTTGCATTGATACAAAATATTTTTTTCCACAAGAAGGTTAAGCAGCAAAACAATTTTCAACATTGATAATCAAAAAAAAAAAAAGTGTATTGTACACCAAAGCAGCATATTAGAATGATTGCTGGAGGATCATGTGACACAGACGACTGAAAATTCTGCTTTGGCATTTTATAATACTGTATATTAAAACATAATAATAAATATATATATATTTCACAATATTACTGTTAACTGTATTTGTGATCAAATATATGCAGCCTTGGTGAGCATATAGAGACATGACTCAAAAACATTTAAAACATCTTTCTGGCCCCTCACAGTCAAAGACGACTGTAAAGACTGAAAGTGAAGTAATACATAGGGGATTTTTATGAGTAAATACTTAAATGTAATTTGTACAACTAGAGAGCATATCTTCTTTTCTGGAGTTACTTGTTGGGTTTCAACTTGTCTAATTGTTAAGAAAACTATGCCAAGTCATTGGCTTATTTAGATTACTTTACTGCAAACAGAGCCCTAGCAGGGTTAGGGATTGTTTAATTGCCAATTACAAAAAACGTTACCTTCTATTTACAACATACACAAGTCTAAGGAACCGCAGTCGGTATATCTCTCTGGGCAGATGGACAGCCTCTGGACCTAAAGAAGAAGAGTAAATCTGTTCTCAGATAATCTCTTCTTGTATGCCCTTTTTAACATTGTCTTTCCAAAGGCACGCTTTATTTTGAAGGTTGTATGTGGTGTGGGGCCGCATTGTTCCCCATGTGGCCAAGTCTGGCTGTCAAACCCGGAGGAATGTCTCTTTTTATGCCTCTGTCTACGGAACCCTGCCACAGAATCTCTGTCTTTCACCTCCCTACTTAATAAACCATTTTCTGTTTACTTGCTTATTGCTGTCTTTTGCTTTTAGTAATTTGACTAAGTGACTAATGTTAAAAAGTGGTCTGTAAGGAAGGCAGGGCCTCCCCTAAATACTTTCAGCTATATGTAAAATAATAAAATAATACTCCTTTTTACATTTATTATATATATATATATATATATATATATAGAGAGAGAGAGAGATTGATGCTGTTGTTGACTGGTTTACCTTCTTCTTTCTCTATTAAAGAGCAGTTTAATCGCTTTTTAATGGTGCTTGCCATATATGGCAAGGCAACATTAGTGTTATCCGCCATTTCCCAAATTCCACTTTTTTTCGGCGCGCTACTCCTCCCGCAGTTTTGGTCACAGAGCCATGAATGAGGTGTCAAAACGTGCGGCCTAAACGAATGGTGTGCTATGACTTTATAAGCGATCGAAGTGCGATGTTAGCCCAGGGGCGAAATAGCGCCCAAAAAGCATAGACTTAACATTGCGAAAAACTTTGGCCTCGTAGCTCAGAGAGTGGATTTCACAGAAATGTGAAATTTGCCACATTTGAAGAGGCTGGCAGGCTCTGTAAGACCATACCTCAAAATGGGGTAAAAGTTGCACCCCTGGGGGGCAGGAGCGTCCCAAAGTTGCCCCATTGACTTTCTATGGTGTAGGACGGCCCATTTCCAATTGAACATAACTCTGGATCACAGTGTCATAGAGACAAGGGGGCGGGCTCATTTGACTCAGACGACCAATCAGCATCTCAGGATCATTGTGAAGCTATCAAGCCATGCCCCTAGCAACCATTTAGAGCACCTTAGCAACACGTCCCATAGACTTCCATTGAAAGAGATCAAAGGGATATCTCAGGATAGAAGTGTCATAGAAACATGAGGGTGGGCTCGTTTGACTCGGGGCAGCAAGCAGCCAATCCTGAATCACCTCAACACTCGCTGGCCACGCCCTAGCAACCATTGTCGAGCACCTTAGCAACCAAAATTCACAGAGAAATATCTTCCATTCTGAATGTCACAGAGGCGTGGGAGTTGGTTTATATCATTCATACTGACAAGAAGCCTTTGAGTATCGTGATTGCTAGCTGCCAAGCCACTCCTAGCAACCAAACAGAGTACCCTAGCAACCGTTTTGCAAGACCTATATCTCTGCATCAGAACATCGTATAGAGATGGGGGTTGGTTTATACATTCACACTGACTTTGGAGCTTCAGGATTGGCAGCTGCCAAGCCACTCCCTAGCAACCAAACAGAGTACCCTAGCAACCGTTTTGCAAGACCAATATCTCTGCATCAGAACATCGTATAGAGATGGGGGTTGGCTCTTTTGACTCATGCTAGCAAACAGGACTTGCTACATGCTACACATGCTAGCAGTGAATAGCAACATGCTAATAGCGCTTAGCTAAGTGCTAAATCATGCCAATAAAATGCTACAAACTCCATAGTAACCATCTCTGACAACTACCAATCACCTAGTAACACCATAGCAACCACCCAGATTACCCTAGCAACCACCTAGCAACGCCCTAGCAACCACGTATTCAATCTTGTACATTACCCTAGCAACCGGGTGGTGTTTTTTGCCACTGCAAGCACCATTTCACATTTTCTTCTGGAAATGTACATTCTAGTATATAATTGTTATTGACTGTTTTGGCTGTTCCAAAAGATGTGGGATTCTTTCTGTTGATCTTCCAAAAGCTCCTTCCTCTATTCTCACTTTCACTCTCCTCTTCCTCTGTTTTTTTGGGTCTCTTTTTCATTTCCTCTCTCCCTCCAGCTCGTTTGAGATTTTCCACCCACCCACAAGCTGTGTTCATGTATTTGGACAGTTGAGTGTACATGTTACATTTGATCTGCATCTCTTTGGTTTGTCTTCTCATTGTTTTATAACACATAAATGCACCCAAGCTGTGAGTGATTATACAAGTTAGACCATGCCATCCACTGTGCCATGACACTGCAATGAACTAGATATTGGCTCTCTGTCATTGGTCATGTTGGGTATTTCCTCTGTGTGTACATAGCGGCTGAATTGGAGTTAAAGGCAGAATTGTGGAAATAGAAATATTGCTTCCAAACAAGTTTCCCAAACACTCCATCCTGTCCCCTGTCTGCTAGTACTCACATTATTTTGTTGCATTGCAAATTATGTAAAAGGGTCAGACGAACTATATATTTAAAGTTTATTGCAAACTATATAAATGTATGCAAATATATATGTTCTTTCAGAGTGTAATGAGACTATACACATCATTACATCATGGGCAATGCTTTATGGGAGTGGGTGGTCACTGTTTAGCTCTGTTCCCCAGATTCCTGTTTCCATGGCAACAAATACTTATCCGTTTGGTGGATCTTTTTCAGAATTGTGGGTATTGTATTTTACCTGGAATTCCACAATAATAATAGTACTAATATTTATTTGGCATGTAAACATACGTTATCACAAATAAATCTTTAACTTTTTGTGACAGTTTTTCAGTTTAACCCATAGAAAGAACGGTGGGTATAAAATAGGTATAGATCCATCTGATAATACAAATGTCACTTGCTTTAAATTAATACAGCCTGCAGCTCAATGCTTATTACCCTCACCTTAATACAAAATACAGTCTATATAAATTACATTTGCTTTTATACTTTCATTCACTTTTAGTGATGGGTGATATAGGAAAATATAACCGTGTGATGACAATAATACAATTGTACTGTTTGTAATAATAGCAAAGCTGTTTGTAATAAAATCATGCTTGGCAGTTATAGTATAAATAAATATTAATAAACATTCTCATTTTGTCAGTAATTTATTTTCATATCACTCCTGTTTGCTTGCTTGTTTGCTACCTTTATGGCTTTAATATGTTGCATTTTCTACTCAGAGACCCATGGTGTCAGCTCCAGCGACAGCTGTTTATCTAGAATGCTGGCTTCCAGACACATGACCCAAAAGATTATGTCTTATTAGTCAGTGTTTTTCTTTCCCTCACTGGAAGAAACTTGGCAGAGTCAGGAGTTAGAAGAAATGGGCTTCTGGAGCCTTTTAATAGCAATAATAAGAAATATCTTAAAATAAAAAGTAAAAAATAAATAAAATTACAGTGCTCCAAATGTCATGTTTTGTGGCAGGAACATTTCTTTATCCTGCTGCTTGAGTTTAATGTTGTTTTTTAAAATCAAATACCTCCATTGTAATCCATCCAATGTTGCAGCTAACTTTTCGAAGAAAAAATACCTGCCACAGTCTCAAGAGGAGACCGATTTCATGGGCAGCAGACAGGTGGCTCAGTCTGGGCTTAAATTAAGTTGTCTTTCCAGACTACTGTTCCTGGGTCTTTAATGGGCTTGAGATGGGTTCATTTGGCCTGCTGAGGGCTCAGGCAGTGAAGGTCCATTTAGTTGGCTCAGTCCTTACGGTGATTAAAAGGTTCCATTATACAAGAGTGGAGACTCAAGTGGAAAATAATGTTCTTCTGGCAGCTACACTCAGTATGAGGAAGCAGTCAGCCTACTTGTTTATAAGGGAGAATATTTATCTAGAGACATTAAAAGCAAGAGGAGATGTACTGTACCACATACATACACAAATAATTGAATAAATTGCTCAGTGTGGCAGCTCTAGAGGTTGTGTATTTCAGTTGACTAAAATGTATGCACAGTTAAAATATACATGCACAGTTTACAAAAAAAGTAGTCTGCACTGACATGCCTCAAAAGGATTTTGTTAGCATGTCACCAAACTAACGGCAGCACTGTGTCTGATCTTTTCTTTCTGCAGCAACTGATGCGATCTTCAGTTTTCCACATGTTCATCCTCAGTATGGTGGCCGTTGATGTGATTGTAGCTGCTAGCAATTACCACAGGGACGAGGACCATAAACTCACCAATGACGAGTTCTACCTGGCTGAAGTAAGAAACCTATTGATTTCTTAAATGTATGTTTAATGTGTGCAGCAATTTCACAAGAGCACAATGAGCTTTTGCTGAAACACAGTGATTATTAACAAGTATCAAATATGATATATTACTGATTTAATTTGAGATGAGAAGCACATCTGCTGTTTAAAGGTATAGTTCACCCAATTATGTCATTTATTACTTACCCTCATGTTGTTCCAAACCCGTAAGACATCGGCTCATCTTCAAAGGGTCAGAAAGCTCTTGGATTTCATCAAAAATGTTTTAATTTGTGTTCTGAAGATGAACAAATTTCTTACGGGTTTGGAACGATATGAAGGTGAGTAATTAATAACAGAATTTTAATTTTTGGGTGAACTAACCCTTTAAGTTAAAATTCAAGTCTATTGTCATTTAGCCAAATGTGGGATAGAAATATTGCATTTCAAAAAAGTTATTTCAGACGTATCTTGTAGTTGGCCACCAGGTTTGGACACATCTCAGGAGGGATTTTGTCCCACTCCTCTTTGCAGATCCTCTCCAAGTCATTAAGGTTTTGAGGCTGACGTTTGGCAACTCGAACCTTCAGCTCCCTCCACAGATTTTCTATGAATTTAGTTCTGGAGACTGGCTAGGCCTCTCCAGGACCTTAATGTGCTTCTTCTTGACACACTCCTTTGTTGCCTTGGCCGTGTGTTTTGGGTCATTGTTATGCTGGAATATCCATCCACGATCCATTTTCAATGCCCTGGCAGGTTTCAATGTTCGCCCGTCCATCGTTCCTTTGATGCGGTGCAGTTGTCCTGTCCCCTTAGCTGAAAAACACCCCCAAAGCATAATGTTTCTACCTCCATGTTTGACGGTGGGGATGGTGTTCTTGGGGTCATAGGCAGCATTCCTCCTCCTCCAAACACGGCAAGTTGATTTGATGCCAGCTGAATTTTGGTCTCATATGACCACAACACCTTCACCCAGTTCTCCTCTGAATCATTGGCAAACTTCAGACAGGCCTGTACATGTGCTTTCTTGAGCAGGGGGACCTTGCGAGCCCTGCAGCATTTCAGACCTTCGCGGCGTAGTTTGTTACCAATTTTTTTCTTGGTAACTATGGTCCCAGCTGCATTGAGATCATTGACAAGATCCTCCCGTGTAGAACTGGGCTGATTCCTCACCGTTCTCATGATCATTGAAACTCCACGAGGTAAGATCTTGCATGGAGCCCCAGACCGAGGGAGCTTGACAGTTATTTTGTGTTTCTTCCATTTGCGAACAATCACACCAACTGTTGTCACCTTCTCACCAAGCTGCTTGGCGATGGTCTTGTAGCCTATTCCAACCTTATGTAGTTCCACAATCTTGTCCCTGATCTTGTCCCTCATCCCTTTAATAAGAGAGTGCTCCTAATCTCAGCCCATTACCTGTATAAAAGACACCTGGGAGCCAGAAATCTTGCTGATTGATAACTTTATTGAAATGCATTTTTCTGTTAAAATTATAGACTGATCATTTCTTTGTCAGTGGGCAAAAGTACAAAATCCCCCACTGTATCTGATGCCTAAAATGGATGCCCCAGATGTTACTAGTCACACCCTGATCACTTTTCATGCTAGGTGATACGAGTGCTGCATAATTTGAATCCCACTGTGAAAATCTTCACGTCTTTTACAGATATTCAGTGTCAAGGTGCTACTTGGTAATAAACTTTTCTGGGATGGGTTTTCTGTGCTTTCTTTGTCTTGGCAATGTTTATTAGTTTTAA
The DNA here is from genome assembly GCA_027564155.1 of Gymnocypris eckloni scoliostomus. Lineage (NCBI taxonomy): Eukaryota > Metazoa > Chordata > Actinopteri > Cypriniformes > Cyprinidae > Gymnocypris > Gymnocypris eckloni. Next base: position 6,032,419 of record CM050425.1, on the reverse strand, counting down.
AAGACACAATTTTGCACTGTTATCTTGAGTTATGAGATGGGTAGAAGAACCCTTATATTGTTATTGCACTCAAACGCATCAGCAGATCAGATTTTTCTGAAAGCTAATTTTTACATAGCCTCATCACTTTCTGTCGCCTTAAAAACCCTCAGATTAAATCAACTGAGTGACAACGTGGGCGCAAACAGCTTGTGGGCAACACTCAATTTTAGTGAGCGGCGGGTTGGTATGTGTGTGTATGTGTGTATATGTGTCCTGTTTGCCACGTACTGCCTCTGCAATCAGTATGCAGGTGGCACAGTGGGAACAAAGACAGATAGGGGAGGGTATCCACCCGCCCACTCCAAGCTGAAAGAAAGAGATAAGGAGGAATAGGCACCCCACATATTCACAGACCGATCCATCTCATCATTAATCCAACACTGCTCTTTATTTTGGATCAGACCAAATGGGAGAAACTAGGGAAATATTATTTTGTTTTCTGTCGTCTGTTGACATTCCCGTGCCTTAATGCATCTCACTAAGATTGCATTTAATTCCCATTACAGCCTTCCTATATATTGTATCTTATACCATGAAAAAGCATAGTTATTTTGAGCGGAAATGGTTCTTCGGCCCTCTTTGTTTGAATGTGCATGTATTCACATATGTGTTCCCTTTCCAAAACCAAAGGCTCTAGGGATACTTAAAAGCAATTACTAAGAAGTCGGCACACAAGGAACAGCTCTCCATTATCATGCTTCCTGCCTCTCATTGTCTCTTTCTGTCATTTTCAGGTCGCCTTCACTGTGCTGTTTGATTTGGAAGCCCTGCTGAAAATCTGGTGTTTGGGCTTCACTGGCTACATCAGTTCCTCTCTACACAAGTTTGAGTCTCTGCTTGTAGTGGGCACCACCCTGCACATCTATCCTGATCTCTACCACTCACAGTTCACCTACTTCCAGGTTAGAGATTCAAAGATAATCCAGAGCTAGTCATTACTGAAATGTATCGTACAACTACTCAAGTAAACCTACAACGTGTTCCAGAAATCAACTTATGGTGTGGTGTTGGAAGATTCTGATGTGAGATGACATTTTAGTAACGTCTGATAGTAGAAACTTAGTTTGAGGTGATTTGATTTCTCATCCACATTGTCATCTGCCAACATCTTACTATGCAAATCTTCAGACAAAGGGGACCTATCATACACCTGGCACAATGCGGCGCCAGTCACGACGCAAGTGTTTTTTACTAGTTTCAGCCTGACACAGTTATCATTTTCACGTCCTGCGCCAGGTTGTTTAAATAGAAATTGCATTTGGGCCCATTTTTTGCACTCATGGGCATGCTGGTCGGAAAACGAGGTGTGTTCAGGCACATTGTTGGTGCATGGCTATTTTGAGGCAACTGAAATAGACTACACCATTGACCAACTTGAACCTGGTCTAAAGTCAATCGTGCAGTTTTTTTTTTGTTGTTTAAAGAGCGCTTTAGTAATATGTGCCTATGAGCGGGTCCACAGCACACGTACACTCTACCTATTACACACAGCGACGCACATGGTGCAGTAGCACACATATATGCCAAATCTGAAAAAATTGAAGGATTACTATGTAAAAGATTTTTATTGTGTAGGCTACATAAATATAAAAATGCCTACATGTCATACTGGATAGTAATTGCATGTATCAGAATCATGCTACCTCTGCTCGCCAGAGTATGTGAGCGGAGTGGAGCGTCAATTTCCCCTCCGCGCTCTGAGCATTTAATAATCACTCCGCTCCAGCTCAGCTCAGCTCCGGGTTCACCATTTCCCACTCCTGCTCCGCCTTTGCTCCACATCTAAAGTATATTAGTGTGTTTGAAATATCACAGTTCTGTTCATAACGTGTATTAACAAAATAAAATAAATAAAGAAACAAGAGAGTTTCAAAGTGGCTTATTGTAACACTAGTGTACAAACTTTTTTCCTACCACATGACAAGCTAATAACATGGTTATCAGCATTAAAATTTCTAATTTCTGCTTTTTGTGGTGCAAATTTGTGATTAAAATAACAGTAGCACTGTAAGATTACATTTGTTTGAATGCATTATTGAGAGAGCGATTGCGTGTGAGCAATTGTACCGCTCCACTCGCATACTCTGTTGCTAGCGCATTAGCAGGTCCGTTTCCTCTCGGGAGATGCGTTCGGTCTTTGCGCTTGAAAATTCCGCCGTGTAAATAGTGAATCAGCCGTAGCACGAGTGTAACAGACTCTTAAAGAAAATGGGAAATGAGACTCTAATTGGTTTATTGCACATCATGCCCAAAACACACCCATTACTCGTTAAAAGAATAGGGACAACACTTAGACCATATTTCCCATCATTAAAGGTAAAGTGTGTGGATTTTGGCGGCATCTAGCAGTTGAGGTTGCGAATTGCAACCAACGGCTTAGTCACCCGCTCACCCCTCCCTTTATGGCGCTTTTCCACTGCATGGTACGGTACGGTTCGGCACGGCTCGGTACGGTACGGTACGGCTCAGTTCGGGTCGGTTGCATTTCCACCGCAGTTTAGTACCGCTATAGAGTGGGCGGGATTATTCACGCGTCGTTATAATTGCGCCGCCTCTACTGCCGTGACATCATCGTAAACGCGCCACAAACAAACTCACAACAAAGAAAGGAGACGGAATAGTGTTCTTCACTCTCGGCATGTGGATGTTTTTAACAGCAATGGAGGTCTATGAATGCTTGTGATTTACCCCAGCAGCAGAGACTGTGGTGACAGTGACACGGGCTATAACGTTAGATGAGGAGAGCAGGGATGTTCGTGCAGGTGTGCTGCGTTACTTGATTAGTTAACTATTCATGCAGCGTGTTCTGTAAAGTGAATTATCAATAAACTTTTGAATATTTCAAAATGTACAATGTATGCCTTGTTTTTTTTTGTTTATGTGATGATTTTTATAATCGCGGCATTAATCATTTGTCTTTTCAAGAGGTTCATTACGTGCTCATACAATGATACATATTTAATATAGTCTGGAGGTACACTTATTCGATCAGATTGTTTTAATTGAAGCAAAACACAGATACAGAGGTAAAAATATAAACAGAAAACATACTCTGTAAATATAGCAAGTTCAAAAGTAACGTTATACATAAGGCTTTTCCTTCGTGCCATCAAGCTCTCGCTGGATCCGCTCCTCGGCTAGCAACGAGATCTGAACTTCCTCAACAGACAACGACACTGCTATTTTGTGGTTGATGCAAAATGTGCGTTTGTTTAAACAGAAGTTGCGTCCGATCCTTCGCTGGCTGTGCTGATTTAAATCTAGCGGATAGGACTGTACAGGAGGGTCTCGTGTCGCAAGTTCAGTGACGCAGTAATGACGATTTTCTCAGGCCAATCAGTGATCAGCAGAGTTTCACGTCACGTTTTGGTAACGGTACCGGCTCGCATGGAACCTCGACCGAAGTGGTACTAAAAAAGTATCAGGTACCAGGTACAGTACCCAGTGGAAAACCCCCCAAAAGTGAACCGTACCGTACCGTACCGTGCCGTACCATGCAGTGGAAAAGCGCCATTAGAGAAGCTATGGTGGCCGAGACAGGGCTAAGATGCCGTCGTCTGAGACCACAGAGAGCAATGAGGTTTCTTTACAAAGGTAAATTAAGGAATTATATTTACTTAATTATTCAATAAACCAATGTCTTTGCGGATTTTACTGTTAGTTGTTCATCCTTGTGTCAGTGTTTTTACTTAAGAACAACATAGTGACGAAACACGCTCTGTAGAGTAGTTTGTCCATTTACGGCTCCTGTAGAAACATGGTGACGACGTCCATGTATGGGGACCCGCGGTGTATGTAGATATAAATTGCTCATTCTAAGGTAATAAAAACATAACGGTTCATTATGTAAGGTCTTTATACTCCTCTGAAAACGTAGTTATGCATACTATATTTCATTTCAGTCTATAGATCATCCTAAATATTACACAGTGCACCTTTAAACTAGCAAAAGTGGATTTGGACACGCCCTAAGTGCACCTGCGCCGTGCGCTTTAGACCATGTGCTTAGATTTTAAAATAGAGCCCAAAATGACAAAATACGGTATCTGTAGATCTCAGATTAGTTTCCAGACATTATTGATTCTGATGGTAACGTTTTGACAAATTATGTTATTTTTTCTGAGGCCATGACACGTGCAGCCACATCATTTCTAAAAGGCTCCCTGCATGAGTGCAGCACCTGCTAGATTCTGAGATGCTAATCAAGCACTAATGCAGGGTAATAATGCATAATGGTGGCCATGGCGGAGCTTTTTTCATACATCTCGAGGCAGCTGCAGGAAATGAGAATGGATGAAGCCCGCTCTTGTTGACAAGCCTCATTAAGGACACAACCTGCGCTCTCCCTCCAGTTTTCTCTCGGCAGGAGGGGCGGAGCTCCAGCAGTGAATATTCATATTCTCCGCTCATGTCTGGGCTCATTGTGAAGCTGCCATGATTCACCATGAGCAGTCACCATGTTAAATTGAGTTGATTTGTAAATAGCATTCTATATTTTTCCATCATTAGTGAAATGAGTCATTGTCACAAATAGCAATACTTCAATCTCATATTCTAAAACTTTTTGAACATAATTACTTATTTGCATTATTCAATGTATGTTCTGTAATAGTTTTTTACTACTTGTATTAAGTTGTTCTACATTTAGGTGCTTGAAAATGTTTTTTTGTATCAGTGTAAGTTAGGTACATATTGTATTAGCAACACATAGCTGCAAAGTGTGCAACAAGTTGAGGTCATAAGTAACATAAACCTTGCAGAATCTGCAAAAAATCATTTTACAAAATTAATTGAATAAGCAGTTTTTAAGACTGTTCTAGCTCCTTACTAGAAAGACCAGTCATGTATTGGTTTTACTGTAAAGGTCAAACTAAGCATTTGCTTTCCAGTTTGCCATATTCAATAGGTCTTACATTTATGTTTCTGGAGAGCCTAATTAGTACTCGATTTCCATTGGTTCTCAAGCTACACAGTTAGAAAACTCTTGTACATAACACAAAGTGTCCCAAGTAAAGTTCATTGTCTTCATAGGAAGAATTTGTATTTATGTATTTGGAAGATGCGTTTAACTAAAGTAACTTTCAGTGTATCTAAGATATATACCATATTTACACATATTCATCAGCATGTGTGTTCCCTATGAGTCAAACCCGTAACTGTGGTCTTACTAGCACCATGCTTTACCGGCTGAGCTACAGAAACTCTGTGATTAGAATTTAATTTAAATAGAGTTGCAAAAATCAATATTATAACTAATGGTCAGCACCATTAGATGAGCATAGTAGTTTTAGTTCTCTGAAGCAACAAAACCCCAAATAAGCACATTTGTCAATGTGTTTGTTGTGCAGAAAGACCTTCTCCTGAGGATTGCTGAATGATTTTTCTAAGTTTACAAGTAACGACAGCGGGAGGACTCTCAGGTCACATTCAGCTAGAAGCAAATGGATCAATATCCATTCTCTGCTTGTGATCAAAACTCAACCTAGATGCATTATTGCTCAAATTTGTTGTCACCTAGAGTAATTTAATAACTGCTTGAGCAACAATGCAATTTGTAGCCAAGTTACTCTGGGAAGAACCCTATATCAGTGTTTGCACATCAAAAATCAATAAAACAAACACCAATATGCTCCACAGGCCTTCTTTTGGTGATAGTTTTCATGGTAATATTTATGTCAAATCTGTTTAATAAGATGCTTCTGTGGATGTATTGGTTGGTTGATGCTTAGATAAGTTGGTTTAAATTAATTTAATTGAAATGTTCTTTCGTCTTACCTGCAGGTTTTGCGAGTGGTCCGTCTAATAAAGATTTCTCCGGCGTTGGAAGACTTTGTGTATAAGATTTTTGGTCCAGGGAAGAAACTCGGCAGTCTAGTGGTGTTCACTGCCAGTCTGCTCATAGTGATGTCTGCCATCAGTCTGCAGATGTTCTGCTTTGTGGAGGACTTGGATCGCTTCACCACATTTCCACGGGTAAATCTCCCTCTTTCTAGAGACACTGAAAGTAGTTGTAGATCAAAAGATGAAGTGTTAAAATAATTTGGTCTTGGAGGTGCAGATAAAGTTCTGGAAATCTGCGAATTACGATTGGAGATTTTGGTATCTTGATCATTTTGTGATTTAAATAGCTGAGATGTTAAAATACTTCCAATCGTCACATCAGAAAAAAACACTGGTTAAATGTAGAGAAGAACTCAGAAACTAGCTTGAACCAAAATATGTTTATCTATTATACTACTTAATTTGTCAGCAGATGTAAGACTCTCTTCCAAGTTTTTTGATACTATGTGCTCATGAGAGAGGTTCTCATTAGTGGTGTCGTTTTATCCTCCGTTATTAGTGGGACTCCACTGATCCCTATGCGTGCTGGGATTTGGAGGGGCTCACATAAACAGATGCCGCTCATTTCCAAGGCGGGTGGCACGATAACCATTGAAGATAATGATGTTTACCCAGCTCGCTTGTCAATAGACCTGTTGCTAAATTATCTTCATCTGCAGTCACTCAGAGACAGTGTGACTGTGACCAGGCTTGGGACCAGCTGGGTTTAGACCTTCATTTGACTTCCATGGAAAAAAGGCCATGAAAAAAGGCCATAAAAATGTGTTCTCATATCTCCGTATGTTGCTGAGACCTGGGGTGCACGTTTTTTATTCTTCCTTATTTTTATTTGCATCCATTTCAGTGTATGTTGTGTTCTGCCTTTTCCTATTTTTGTCGCTGCACCGTCAGTCAAAAATCCTTGTATATACATGAGAATATATTTAGGAAAAACGACAAATATAAAATTGTTACTCTGCCTTGTTAGTTTTCAAATTTCCATTTTGTTTTGATGACTGGAAAGGTCAAAAGTCAGGACAATTAGCGCCATCTATCAAATTCATGAAAGCGTACATCTGTTATGCCTATTAACTATTACAGTTTTAGTTTAACCAGAAAAAAATGTTTCACCCTTATGTTATTCCAACTGCGTATGACTTTCAAAATATCCAGATGAGGCACTGAGAGCTGTCAAGCTTGTAAAGGACGTTTGTTGTTTTCTCATGAAAGAATAAAGAAATACAGACTGATAAAGAAAATACAATCTGATAAAAAAACACAGGCTGATGATTTCTCTTTTTCTTTCCTGCAGGCATTTATGTCCATGTTCCAGATTCTTACACAGGAGGGATGGGTGGATGTCATGGACCAAACTCTGGTGGCAGTGGGACAGATGTGGGCTCCATTGGTGGCCATATACTTCATTCTCTACCACCTGTTTGCCACACTGGTAAATATAATTACTTGACTTTTTCTGTAAGATAAAACAAAAGGACTTCTATAGAGTGATGCAGTGATGATATATTTCTGTAGGCCAACTTGAAAGTTAGCATCACCCAGTCAGATTTTTCTATTGGCTTTTGCAATATTGGATCTGTATCCAACAAAAGTTTATAATTCCTACACATTTTGTTCATCATCATAGTCTTTACAATTTAACACAACACAACTTTAACTTTTAAAAAAATATTTAAAACGATATAAAGTGTTCTGTGTAACTTCCGCTATCTGTTGTACGCGCGTTCACGAGAGACCAGGCTTGTTTGAGATGCGCCTCGCCTGAAATGTAGGCGAGAGTAGGCGGCTGCAGTGAGGGGAGGAGTGAAGTAAGCGCAGTCAAGATGGACAGTTCTGAGCTCTCGAAGTGGAACAGATACCTACGAGATCAAAAGAGTATATTGCGTTATCTCACTCATGTGCTTTGCTGCTGATAAACATAATTATATATAATATGCGCTGTGCTACTGATAAATATAATTTACATAATCGCTTGAAATTAGATAAAAAAATCTAAATTTTAGCAGAGAATGCAAATTCACAGTTGTTTAAACCAATGAGCATTACGCTGTGTCATCAGCCAGTCGTTTCCCATCATGCTTTTGGTCAGCGCAGTCGATGGTGAGCAACTGCACCCGACTGCGCAATCCGACACAGCTGCCTCGCTGTCACGATCATTTTTTGGCACTCGTCAGCATGACATCAGAGCAAGTTGGACGTAACTCGGACACATTTCTAACCGGCATGCATCTTGCGGTGATCACCGGTAAATGGTTCTGTGCAGATTTTACTCTCAAACAAGCCTACTGTCTTTCCGGTGGATGAAGTAGGATGCTCACGTAGCGCATGCGCGTGTGAGTCTCTCAAAAAACAACGTTTGTTTATAGGAGCAAAGGAAGCAAAGTTTCCTTACTTTACCAAAGGAAAACCAGTCTCCTCTTGACTTATATTGAAATACTCCGTCATTTTTCTTTACAAATTCTCGTTTTGTGCTTCTAATTTGTGACCATAGTTATGTTTTGTTCTCTCTCCATCACTCGTCCACGTTCATCACCAATCTCCGGTGCTTACGCGACTCATACATCCTACATCATGCGCTGGAACGCTTCTGCCTACGACAGTTAGCAGAAGTGAGAAAAGGGTGTTTATATCGTTTTAAATATTGATATCTGTCTTGCAAAAATGCATCGATGAGCCATGTGATGAGCATTTTAATATGGATGAACAACGTTTTATTTGACTACTTTTGACCTGTTGAACACTACCACCCGCCCATATCATTATAGAGCTTGAAAGAGCCAGGACAATTTTGAATATAACTGATTGGATTCATCTGAAAAAAGGAAAGTCGTATACACCTAGGATGAATCAAGTTTGAGTAAAACATGGACTCATTTTCATTTTTGGGTGAACTAACCCTTTCATTTTTTATAATCCACAAGGGGTTATTACTGATGTATTTTATGTTAAAGAATACAACGGTAAAATATTTTGAGCTTGTATTTACTACAGACTTTATTTCAGGTTTTAAACTAAAACCCATTCAAAAAGAAAAAATACATTGACTACAGGACAATGGAACCGGAAGTTATAAAGTGCTAAATGCTATTTATGGAAATTTAATTTTGGAAACTAGGCCTAAAAAATTAAAAATACAGGTGCCATATCAACTCACAGTTATTACTCTGGCTCCTTTAGTGCAGTTTAAAACTATTGGAGCATGTGGTCATAGGGTTTACATAAGATTTACTTAAAAAGATAGGTGGCAGTGTGTGGTGGGACTTGACTGAAGCCGGATCCACCTCATCACATTCATTTTCATTAAGGTATCCAATAAAGGACCCAGTTCAACATGTTGCATATGCTCTATGTGTTACCAATTTCAGGGACATGGCAGGAAAGCAAATGCATCTAAAATGAAGACAGCTTGCATTTGTGCCACTGAGAAGGCTCTAAGAAAATGAATCATCCTTCATCCTCGCTTCCCTCTCTTGATCTTCTGGCTTATCTAGCCATCAAGATAACATATTCAGAGATCATGTAGCTGGTTGGATGTTAGTGAGAGCAGTATTCCAACCTGAAATGGACAGTTTTGTGTGGTTTGAAGAGATGCAAGTTGCAACACTATAGTTGATGTCTAAGGTACTCTTAGTGTATGTGAATAAAGTGGATCAGTCTGTGTGTAGGACTTTCCTGTAGTACAGCAGTTGAGTACTGCCTGCTATGTTTTCTTCATGCAGTAATTGTTGTGTTCTTCTGTGCATATTGGCCAATAGGTGGCGGTAATAGTTTTTACTAGTGGTAAGTTGTATCATTATGATGTTGAAGTTTGTAAATTAAAGAATTCTTTATTTTGATACATCTCTTTATTGTTTCTTACTAAGGACATAACGTAATTAAAAAGTCTTCAAGGAGGAAATCCTGTTTTGTTTTGTGACTGCTTGTAGCCTGAAAAATATATGTTGTGTATTGAGTGGACATGGATAAATTCCTGTGCTGCCTCCTAGCCATAATCAGAAACAAAAGAAACAGCACTAGCTTAGGAAATATAGCAGTGAATTGTCTCTGGAAATATCCTAACACACATGTATTTTCTAGTCATCACACCTGACATAAAACACTTCCTTCATCCATATTTTTATCTTAAAAAAAACATGTCTTTGGGGCATTTCACAGCCACGTCTCGGCCCCGTCACTCCCCATTACAGATATTACAAGCAAACATTTAACCACTGGTGTCTTGTTGTTGTTTTACCAACCATTGATATAAAATCTCCACAATGCAATTCACATATAAGCATACTGCAAAGATAATGAAATATTTGCACATGCAGTCTTTAGCTATAGATTTATGTTTACATTTACATTTACCAGACGCTTTTATCCAAAGCGACTTACATTGCATTCAAGTTACAGTTTCTACATTTTATCAGCTCTTGCTTTCCCTGGGAATCGAACCCATGATCTTGGCGTTGCTAGCGCCATGCTCTACCAGTTGAGCTACAGGAAAGCTGTATAGATGTTAACCATTTCTTGGCAACAACCTCACTTTAGAACAAAATGTACTCTGGATGTAATTTTTTTATTTTCTTTTGTTTGACATTTGACAAGTTTGAGTGAGTGAGGAGCAACCGTTTAAATTTGACATTTGAATGAGAGCGCACACTAATGACAGAACAGACCGAGCATATAATCAAGACACGGCTGAATCATTTATTAATTTCCTGTCACAAAAAAAAAAATATGTTGAAGAGAAAAGACACAATGCCTAATGAATTTGAGGACAGCTTTAGACAGCTCACATATAAGGAGACATGCCATTAAATATCAAAGCACTGATGACATCTAAGACACAGTCAGCTGTGATTGATTCACTACATTTTTGTTGTTGTTGTCCTGAGCATAAATCTCTATTTTGTTTGCTGTGTTTATCGTGAAACGTTTTTGTTTTCTTTGGCTCTGACATATTATTTTTCAAATGCTATTTTTATTGTTGGATCATAACTACATCTTGGACAGAACTCATGTTTGCATGACAGATTATCTGTCTACATCACCCCATGAGCACAATACACCTACTGACAATGTATGGCAGAGTATATTGAGGTTACATCACAGTGTGTATGTCTTAAAGACCCATTGATGTTCGGTTATGATATGTGACTAATGAAATAATGGCCTTAAACATCTTCAAAGGGCTTATTTGTTTTGTCTAAACAGTCCTCTAAATGCATATAAGGGTGTATTGGCAAATTGTAATGAAAGTTAAATCCAATATGTTCTTGTCTTTTAGATCCTTCTGAGTCTTTTTGTGGCTGTGATTTTGGACAATCTTGAGTTGGATGAAGACTTGAAGAAGTTAAAACAAGTAAGACATTGTTCTATAAATTTTGCTTTTATTATACACCACTGTATGAAAGTTTGTGGTCAGTAAGATTTTTGATATGTTTTTGAAAGATGTCTCTTATGCTCACCAAGGATGCATTAATTAAATACAGTTTAATAAAATAGCATTTATTTGAAATATAAATATTTTGTAACAATCCAAAGTCTTGTACTGAACAAAATGGTCACTTTTGATCATTTTAATGCATCTATGTTGAATAAAAGTTTTTTGTTAACAAATCATTGACACCTTTGAATTGTAATGCATTAGTTATTATAGTTTTTAGTAGTCTTGGTTTGGTCATTTAAAAATTTAAACCTATCCCCCTAGTTTCCTGGGGGAATGACTCTGGAACAGGACAATTAGCAAAGCTGAATTAATACAACTTGTTAAATCCCTCCATTCACTGCCAGATCTACCCTTACTAATAAGATCTAGTTTAAAAGTAAATTAGGTTATAATACTTTCACAATGTGCTTTCTGAACTGTGGAACCACAATACATCCAAAAACATTTCCAAAATGGCGCTGCTGTGTTCAGTCGCCGTTCAGGTAGCTCCGCTCAGATTGTGCTTTTATCTACTTTTTTATGTATTTTTACTTTCTCTTTTTACACGCATAACGTCTGCACTGATTATTTACGACAAAAGAACACTTTTGGGCATTGGACACCGCTACACTAACCTGCTTCAGGACACTTTATCTTTTATCTTTATCTTTAGATTTAAAAAAATCTGTCATCCCTGTGCCTAAGAACAGTAAACCCTCTTGTCTGAATGACTATCGTCCAGTTGCCTCACATCAATAGTCATGAAGGTTTTTTAAAGAACCACATTTGCTCCTCCATCCCTGCTTCTTTGGACCCTCTTCAGTTTGCCTACTGCCCAAATAGGTCTACTGACGATGTCATCTCTCAGGTCCTGCACTCTTCCCTTACACACATTGACAGCAAAAATGCCAACTATGTAAGGCTGCTTTTCATTGACTATAGCTCAGCTTTCAATACAATAGACCCCATCAAGCTAGCTGTTAAACTCACAGACCTCGGCCTAAACTCTTCACTCTGTGACTGGATTCAAGATTTCCTCACCGCCAGATCACAAGTGGTGAAAGTCGGCCAGTTCACCTCCAACTCCATCACCCTGAACATAGGAGCCCCACAGGGCTGTCCTGAGCCCCCTGCTCTACTCTCTATACACCCACGACTACGTGTCCTCTCACAGCTCCACTTCTATTGTTAAATTTGCTGATGATACTGTGGTTCTGGTCCTCATTTCCAACAATGATGAGACGGCATACTTGGATGAGGTAGAGAGACTTACATCATGGTGCCAGGGCAACATCTCTCTCTGAACGTGAGCAAACTAAAGAGCTGATGGTAGACTTCAGGAAGAGACAGCTGTGGTCCCACACTCCTCTTATGATCAGTGGGACCCTTGTGGAGAGGGTGAGCAGCTTCAAGTACCTCGGTGTAAACATCTCAGAGGACCTGACTTGGACTGCACACATTCAGACTCAGGTCAAGAAAGCCAGGCAAAGAGACTGTATTATCTGCGACAGCTGAGGAAATTCAGGGTCTCACCAACAATCCTGAAAACTTTCTATTCAGGGGCCATAGAAAGTGTATTGACTCAGTGCATCTCTGTGTAGTATGGTAACCGCTCAAACCAGGACTGTAAAGCTCTACAGAGAGTTGTGTGCTTAGCTGAGCGCATCTCAGGGTCTGCTCTCCCCTCTCTGCAGGACATCTACCTCAAACGCTGCAAAAGCAGAGCTGCTAAAATCATCAAAGACTCAAATCACCCTGGCAACCGTCTCTTCATTTTACTGCCATCTGGCAAGTGCTTCCGGTGCATAATGGCGAAAACGGAGAGATTTAGGAGGAGCTTCTTCCCTCAGGCCATCAGGCAACGAACTCGAACTCGGTCTCATAACATCAACATGACTCAATTTAATAAGCAGCAAGATCTTCACTATTCTCCATCATCCGTATTGCTACTATGTGTATATACCCTGTACAACCTGTTTGCACATTCCTCTTCCTCTTGATGTCCCTGCTTATATTATTATTTATTAAGTCCACAGTATACGTATTGCACATTTTACTCTTTATTTTTTCTTATTTTTATTTTTTACCTATATTTATATTTATCCTCTTGTGTTGTGTTACATATTTTGCACTGTCCATTGAGCGGACCTGACCTGACTTACATTTCACTACTGATTATATTTTGAATAATTGAGTATGTGATGAATAAAAAACCTTGAACCTCGAACATTAATCAACAAGCATGATTATAGCCTTAAAAACGTTTAATCTGTCTTCCCTGCATTTGAGGCAAATCGGCAAACAGGGTGAGTGGTGTTAATTAGTACAGTTCTCCATCTTGTTCTCTGTCTATTTTTACATTTTTATGGGGCCGTGATGTGCAGGTAACGGTGACTCATAGGATAATTAGCGTGAGAAAGCGTGACCCGTTTGGCAAGTGCACTTAGAAAAAACAAGGCACCTTCTTCATAGGATGCAAATTAACTTCTACTGTGGCCAAATATCATAGGAAATTGCTTTTGAAAGCAATTAGAGGTCGGATGTCTCTGTGGATAACAGCATGTCACCTCTCTCCTCGAGCACATCGGTAACATATTTCAGCAATTGTTGAAATTGTTGAGAGAGAGAGAAAGAGAAGCCAAAAGAAACCAGCAGCTCATCACAATTTGCATGATTACTTTTGCAATTTGTCATCAAAATCTTCAGTGTTACGAGATATGCAGTGACAAATTGTAAAAGTAATAGTGTAAATTGAAAGGGCTCTTGTTCTCTGTGCTTTTCTCACTCGGAGTAAATGGCATGAGCTGTGTGGTCCTTCAATCCACCAGGCTCTCAAGCTCCAGGCATCTTCACATGCCCAGATCAGTTATCCCTCAGACACAGCTGATTGATCCACGGTTCCATCTGTAAAATTGTCTATTTTATAGGTGCTTCAAGCACAGATGGGGGCAATCCAAAAATAGAATGCTAGATTGTGATTGCTCTCCAAAAATACAGGTGGCTTTTGTGAAGTGCAATTCAACGGCTGACCTTAATTGAAGCAAAACCAGTTCTAGCTGATGTGGAACAAATAACAACCGGATGTGTTTTTGTCCTTTCCTTCACAGTGGCTTTATGACAGCTCTTCTAGCTTGTTTTTTCTTTCCATAGGCTTTTCTGTTGCTGCCTCAGAAACTCTGTCACCTTGTAATAAAGTCATCAGTAACTGTCTCCTAAAATGTTTGGCCACCTGTTAGATTGAAGGATTTCTGAAAAGGGAGCATTAATCAAGACACTATATTTAACCTTCAGACTCTTACAGCCTCAGAACTGACAGACTTTTTTGTTGTTGTTGTTGTTGTTTGGCAGGAAATTGTTTGTCTGTTTGATTAGGCTTAGCCTTGTGTCATTTTTAACATGTCCTTTGCATTCTGAAAATAGACACATTCATTCATTCACCGTTCATTTCCATTATACCATAAACAAAATAATTCGAACAATTAACCTAAGGTTACGATGTGTTAGCATGTGTTAGAATGCATTATTCTCTTCAAAGCTTTGTCCCTTTTAATAGCTCAAGCCAAACTTTACACAAGCAATTATAAAAAAATGTATGACATGCTGAATGTGTCTGAATATATTCAACAGCATTGAAATGTTCAGCTAAAGTCAGAACAGTGACTGTTGCACATTTTCAGAAGACTTTTTTTATGAAGTATGTATATGAAACAGTATTTTGCACTGCTTTCCATTTTTATTTATTTATAATTCTGTGTATTACTATTAAATAAAATAAATACTTATTTTATGTACAATATAAACATATACAGTGCCATTCAAACATTTTGGGTCAATAATTTTTTTTAGAGAATGTGTACTTTTGTTCAGTAAGCATAAATTATTTAGATCACCAAATCAGCATATTAGAACGATTTCTTGAAGGATCTTGAATCATATATGCAAACTATGAAAATGAAATACTTTCACATATACAATATATTTGTGTGTGTGGTGGGGGGGGGGTCCTGGTATTCCCTACATTACTACTACTACTTCTTGGACTGTACCTTGCCATTGGTGTAGTAGCTTGCATGCTTCTGAGATCCCAAGAGTTGTACCGGTGGGAGCAGTAGCTTCCAACAGGTTCAACCATACCGGGGAGACTTTGCGATGGGAGGCCTGACAAAAACAGTCCACCCATCCTCCAGGTTGGGGGTTGGGCATGGGGCTAACAACCCCACCCTGTAAAAATGAAACCTTGTTATGGAAAACAAATCAGATTCCAATAACTACAAAAGCCTTAATGTGGATTTGAGCCAATCTATTGGCAAAATTACCATTTCTGATGAAAGCCAAAAACTGGAAGTCAGAAATGCGAATGAAAATCTGCTTAGGCCCAAAATCAAGATCCGCCTTGGAACGTGGAATGTCTGCACCATGTTTGAGACATCCAAAGTGACTCAAGTCCTTAGTGAGATGGCAATATACCAGCTGGACATCCTTGGTATAAGTGAATGCCGTTGGGCTGGAGCTGGTAAACAGATGGCAAGTGATGGATCAGTGATACAATACTCAGGGCACACAGAAAATCATGAATACGGTGTAGCCATCATCGTCTCCAGAGAGAAGGCCAATACCTTGATAGAATGGGAATCAATTAGTGCACGACTGATCAAAGTTTGCTTCAACTCAAAACACTGTAAACTCACCATCCTACAGTGCTATGCACCAACAAAAGAAGCTGACGATGAGGAAAATGACAGATGGTATGAAGAACTAAAAACAGCGGTCTCCAAAGTCCCTCAACATAACATGTTGCTGATCATGGGAGACATAAATGCTAAGGTTGGGGCAAACACCAACTATGAGAGAGCCATGGGGAAACATGGCTGTGGGGTGATTAATGATAATGGCGATTTGCAGAATTTAGCTTGGATAATAGCTGTGTGATAGGAGGTACCATCTTTCCTCAAAAGAACATCCACACACTCACATTGAACTTGACTGATTGTCAAACTATTAACCAAATTGACCACATTGCTATTAATTGCAAATGGCGAAAGTCATTACAAGATGTTAGAGTTTGTCGTGGAGCAGTTGTAAAATTGTGATCACCACCTGGTTATAGCGAGCATTAGGCTAAAACTATGCAATTTAAAACAAAAGAGTCAGCAAAGAAGACACCGAGACATTGCCAAACTAAAGTGCACCAAAACAAACAAACAGTTTGTAGTAGAACTGAGAAACCGCTTTGCTGCCTTAGCTAATTCTACAAATGACCCAGAAATTAACATTGTTTGGGGAAAAATAAAGAACACCTATATAGAAACAGCCACAACTATATTAGGCTACAGAAAAAAAAGGAAAACAAGGAATGCTTAACAGCTGTTACATGGGAGAAAATAGAAGAAAGAAAACATCTGGAAGCCAAAATGCTAAGCATCAAATCACCAAGATTGCAACAACAAGCAAAACAGGCATATAAAGCCAAAGACAGAGAGGTAAAGAAGAGTGCCAGAAGGGACAAAAGATTAGGGATGCACAATATTTATCGGACAGATAAATTATCGACCGATATGGGTGAAAATTAAGTTATTTTTATTGCTCCAATAAACAAATGAAATCAGATATCTAGACCCGATAAAGTACGCAAAAAGTAAGTTGCGAAATCAATCAATCAGTCTGATTTATCTGAGATTCATCCTCTTTCCGACTGCAAGTGACCTGCTTTAAATTGCAGTGACTCTCCGCTTGTGTCTTGCTCATTACGTCATCATTTGTGAACATGTCTTCGCCGGTTTGGAAGTTTTACTTGTTGGCAGAGGAGGACAATGCCATTGCTATTTGCAAAGCATGTTCAGCAAGGACTCTGAGAGGAGGAAAAAAGGCGTCAAGTTTTAACCTAACAAATCAGATATTTCACTTGAAAGGTCAGCATCGTGGCGAAGCTGTATTAAGGGACTTTAAGCAGCCTCCACTGTTGGAACGGTAACGGCATTCTAACATTTGATTGTGCGTTTGCGACTTCAGCTGTTACTTTGTGGGGCTCTGTAACCGTCTACTACGGGAGAACAGCTGCAGCTGCGTGCTTTGCCAATGTCATTACAACGTGACAGCTTATGTAGTTAAATGTTGCATTTTATGTTATATATCATTTAATTCCATCAGTATACAATTCTTCCATTAGTCTTTCATTTAATCTGTGTTGATTATGTTTTGAAATTAAGCAAATTTTAACGATTGTTTTCATTTGTACAAAGATATGTCTGCTGTTAGCAGCAGCACCTCAGGTAGCACTGCGACTAAATATATGTCAAGAGAACAATGTAATTATTGTCTAAACATCCTCCTCATAATTCATCATTTGTATTTTAATACATGACTGAATGCCGCGTTGCACCGACTTGTTTACGGTTGCTTAACCTTTTGAAACCAGCTGTGTCGGCGCAGACACATTAAAACCAAGCTGTATTCATGTTACCATAACTGTTATAAGCATGTTACCAGCTGATTTCCGGAAGAGTGGGAAGGAAGAATTTTAATGGAGAGATAGGTAGCGCGGAGTTTTGAATTGCATAAAATAATAAACGAAACAAACAAAAACATGGTGAAGGTGGAGTAAACAGCACAAGAGTCGATTGGGATGATTTTTGATGAGATTTTGAGAGCAGTCTGAGTGAGACTTTTTCACATGTAGTGTGTGCATCGCTATAATGAGTCCGTGCATGTAAATGTATGCATGCATGCATGCGTAAATGTGTGCGTGTATGAACAAAAAAGTCTCCTGAATGAAAACTGTGCAACCCAGTTTCCCAAAAATACTTGTTTATATATGTAATATAGTTGAATTTTGAAGTAAGAAGTGTTGTATTATTTCGACCATGTTTTTTCTCTTTTTTTATAAATAAAAAACAGAAAATGTATTACTGTTTAATAACCTCTTCCGCAACATATGGGACAAAGACACTATCCCTGAGGACTGGTCCTAAGGATTGATTGTGAAGCTCCCTAAGAAAGGTAACATCCAGGTTTGTGACAACTGGCGGGGCATCACATTGTTGTCGATACCATCAAATGTCTTCTGTCAAGTTCTCCTGTGCAGAATTGACTCAGCTATTGACATCAAGCTAAGACAGGAGCAAGCAGGCTTCAGGAAATGGAGAGGATGCATAATCAGATTTTTGCCTCAAGAAACATTATTGAAACATTATTGAGCAATGTCTTGAATGGAACAGCCCTCTTTATATTCCCCCTTTATATTAACTTCATCGACTTAAAAGGCATTCAACAGTTTACATTGTGACACCCTATGGAAGATCCTAAGATACTATGGAGTTCCTCCAAAGATGGTGACCTTGATAGGGTTGTTCTATCGACACTTTGAATGCTGTGTCATACTTGATGGGAAACCCTCGAGTGGTGTCCTGTGGAGTCCGCTGTAAGACAGGGTTGTATCTAATCCCCCATTCTATTCCTTGTTGTTGTTGACTGGATCATGTGCAGAACCACAGCAGACAAACTTAGAGGGATCCAGTGGACTCTGTTCTCCCAACTAGAAGATCTAGACTTTGCAGACGTCCTTGCTATATTATCCTCCAAGCAAGACAACCTGCAGGAGAAAACAACTAGGCTGCACTACATTGATGAACAAACAGGTCTTAACATCAATACCACGAAGACTCAAGTTATTTGCATCAATCCAACTGTAAATGCACCTATCACAGTTGATGGTAGCCCACTTGAGATGGTAGAGGAATTCACCTACCTGGGAAGTTTAGTTGGCACTGACAATGCAGTGGACAAAGACATTAATGCACTCCTTGGGAAGGCTCGCAACACCTTCGCTAGACTTCAGCCCATCTAGAAGTCAAAACAGTACAACCTACGAACAAAGATTAGACTGTATAACAACAATGTAAAGTCAACCTTATTGTATGGCTCTGCATGCTGGAGAGAGTTACAGAGCGATATGAGAAAACTGGATGCCTTCCAAAACTCCTGCTTGAGAAAATAATGTGGTATTTTCTGGCTAGAGAGTTTCAAATGTAGAGCTATACAGAAGAACCAAGTGTCACAGTGTGGTGGTTGAGCTCATAACCAGATGGTTGCGATGGCTTGGGCATGTATTGAGAATGGACCAACACCGCTTCCAGAAAGTGGCACTTAGATGGACACCCACTGGCAAGAGAAGACAAGGAAGACAGAAGATCACATGGAGGAGGACAGTGACATCCGAGCTGGCAGAATTGCACCTCACCTGGGGCGAGGAACAACATGTGGCCATGGATAGAGATAGGCGGAGGCAGATGATAGCGGGCTTATGTCCCATTGGGGACGAAGAGGATTAAGATGAGATAAAAAATTTTTTTATCATGTTTCATTAAGATATTCCATCTTGTTTCATGCTATAAATGTCAGACATGACACATCTGTTGTAGAGGTCTGCACGGGCTCAAAGCTGAAGCCCGAACCCGGCCCGTACCCGAGATCGTCTGACCCGACCCGAACCGACCCGAGCGGCACAGTTAAATTTAGAGCCCGAACCCGACCCGAAATCCCTCCCCCTCCCCACAACGAATAACTAAAAAAAAAAGGAAAAAGGTTGCATTTCACGATTGCATGCAAAGAAACGGATTAATCAAGGCTCTGCCATTTCACAAACATTTACCAGTTATTAAAGTTTGTGAACATTGGGTGCAGCGGTCGCATACATTCTGCCGAGTTTATGAATTTTGTATGGACAAGATGATGACCGTGCAAATTATGGTCATTTTTTGTCAGTTAAGGCTCGTTAGCATTCTGTCTACTTTAAATCAGACATAAGATCTTAAATAAGATTGTATTTATTTGAATGAATTAATCATTTATTTGAGAGAGAGAGAGAGAGAGAGAGAGAGAGAGAGAGAGAGAGAGAGAGAGAGAGAGAGAGAGAGAGAGAGAGAGCGAGCGAGAGAGAGAGAGACCGAGCGAGCGAGAGAGAGAGAGAGCGAGCGAGAGACTGAGGAAAGTTGCGTGCATGTGAACCTCGTCTGCTTCTCTCTACAAGCAGTGAGGCTTAGTTACTTCAAAAACAGCGATTTTGCCGCCTCATTGCAGATAAATATAATGTTGTGACTTGCGAGTCAGTAGCCTGTCGAAGCTATTTTACTAATAAAAGTTTCCGTGCTGTTTGTGCTCTGCGCGATCTCTGATATGTGTGTGCGTGCGTCTATGAAAGCAGCGAAGCCTCTGCATATAGTTTGGGTTTAGCTACAAACCCGACCCGACCCGAGCCCGAAGCTATCCATTAAACATTAACCCGAAACCCGACCCGAAACCCGACAGTATTTCGGGACCCGCGGGTTCGGGTCGGGTAGCAGACCTCTAATCTGTTGGGACAGTAACAGTATCTTGCTTTGATTGACAGTAAAGCCGTGAACCGTTCTAGAGACTTCTAATCTAGAGAATGTATCAGTGGGATTTTAAGGGTGTTATTTTTTGTAATGGTTTATTTAGATTCAACAAATAGACCTGGTGGTTCCATTTCACTCTCACTGCAGGATAGGGTAAGTGTTGAAATGAGTCTGGCCCTGATCTATCCTCCCACACTATGATATTTTTGCCAGGAAACAAAATAACAGAAAAAATTGTCACATATACCTTTTTACTTTTCTATTTTATATTAGTTTGTGATTGGGATTAGCAAAATTACAAACTTGGCACTTCATGAGCCAAGAGAAAGGACTGTGACACTGTGTCTTAATGAGGCATGACAAGTTTCCTGTAAAGAAATTTGCTGTACAACCTTACACAATCCCTGCCAATCAGACCATATTTGATGTGTATTTACATGTATATATCTAGGGTATTTGTTTATTTATTTGGGATATTTCACAGTTAGAGCTACTCAGCACAGAACACCACATAAATAGAAAGTTTGCATTGATAGTAACAGCATTTCATTAAAAAAAGCTTTAAATAGAGAATCAATATTGTTTGATTGTCCAATTGTGCCTTGAAACTCTTTCCCAGTTCCCATACCATGACCAATGGGGGCATATTTATTTTCCACGAGCAGCCTGTTGCTGTATCACTCTTTTATTCCCTTAGAAAATAGAACTGTTTTCACAGGGAAATATGTCTTCAGTCAGAAAGATCTAGAGGCGTTTCATGATGTTATTTGATACTGTGGTTCCTTAAGGCTCCATGAGAGTGATTCAAAACTCAGGATATGCTTGTAATGTAGTTTGTTCATTTATTCAGAGCTTTGAATGGGCCATATCTGTATTCATTGATATTGACTATGATAACTGATCTTTTTGGCATACTGTAGCTGGCAGCTAAGAATGCAAATGTTCAAACCTAAAGTTTGAGCATCTATTATTAGACAAATGGCTCTGTGTATGACGTTACATCTCTTTGAAGAACACAGGAATCCGGACCGGGACAAGGGAGGCCTCCAGGGCGGGTCAGGGGACTCTGCTGGCTTAGTCTGGAGGAGGGAGGGAGGGAGGGGTGGGGATGGGCTCTGGCAGGCACTCGAGGGTGCTTTGGAGAAGCAGGCACTGGAACTGGACTCCAAGACATCCCCTCATTTTCTATTAATATTCCCAGGGGCACATGTGTTTTTAGTGTCAGGCTTGAGTAGGCCGTAGACGGCGACGGGCTTGCGTTGGCCACAAATGGCGGTGGGCTCGCGCTGTCAGCAAACAGTGCTACTGGGCTGAGGATGATGGTGGAGCTTAGGATTCTTTGAGGAAAATCGAGGGGAACAGAGGAATCTAGCTCGTTGGTTGAGCAGGTGGAGGGTGCTGGCTTGTGGTGAGCTGGAGCATCCGCAGGCTTCCGGATGGGGCGAGGATAAGGATCCTCCACATCAACAAAAAACTTGGAATGCATTAACTTAAGAACATAATTTAGAAAATCTGCTACGGGTCTGCTGCAGTTATCAGGAGTAATTCGACAAAATAAACTATCCTCTTTTAGTCCCATCCGGAAGGTAATGTTAATCATAGAATCACTTCAGCTCAGGTGCGTTTAATGATAAAGGGTAGAGTGAAGCAATGTATCCAAACGATATTAAAATTAAGACAGGACAAAGACTACAACGAAACTGAATGCTTATAAAGAACAGGAAACAAAGGAGTAAACGAGATAGTTAATTAACACAGGTGAACTAAATTATAATTAAACAAATTAACTAACGAGAACAGGAACAGAACCAAAAAAGGGCAAACAGGAAACTAAAACAGACACATACACGTAACACTGTGGAGACGGAGGACTGAAATGATGACTCATAACATGTTGGAACATCACAGAGATTCATTTTGGTAGCACTCCAGATGAGGACAGTCAGTGTTGCTGCTTCTGTGTACCCTTCAAGAGGACAAGACTGGTTGATAAAAGTGTGCATTTTAGGTGAATATGCAGTTTAAAAAATGCATTTGAGTGGAACATTAAGTTCAGATAGCTGTCCTATATTTTAAAAAGTATATGACTAATTTAATTGAGCTGCTGAAAGTTGTTTGCTGTCTGCTTATTTTTGTATTTTATTTGTATTATCTTAGGCTGGTTAAATGTTTTTTTGTGTGTGTGTGTGTGTGTGTGTGTGTGTGTGTGTGTGTGTGTGTGTGTGTGTGTGTGTGTGTGTGTGTGTGTTTTTGGCAGGGAAAGCTTAGAATTTGGCATAAATTGACCTCTTTTTCACATCAAAAAATGTATCTAAGCAGAAAACAAAACCATTTTCATCCAATTTATTTTCACATGTGCATTAAGCCTTACTCATACAAGATTATTTTTAGATTTGCTCAGAATAGTTTCAACAAGGTTTGCCCTCTGTACCATCACAGGTGTTGAAAGAGAACAGTCCAACAGTGATGGTATATACCGCACAACGAGGTAATAAATCGGAGTTTCTCATGGTAACATTCGTCATCATTTGCTGATTGCAGTACAGGAGATTCATGAAAATGGCATGCATCTGTCAATACTGGCAGATAATTTGTCTTTGTTTGAAGCACATTTCAAAGCCACAGACACAAATGGCTTGGTGGACAAAGTGGATTAACAGGCATTGATTAATAGACATGGGTTAGAATTTTTGCTTTATGGCCACAGAAGGGCTGTTTTGACTCCACCCACAAGTCGTGTTTCTGTGGCTCAGTGATAGAGCATTGCGTTTGCAGCGCAAAAAACATAATAGGGTTTAATTCCCAGGGAACACACATACTGATTAAAAAAAATTTCACTTCGGATAAAAGCATCTGCTAAATGCATAAATATAAATGTAAGTCTTGACTCCAGGACAATTTTAGACACTGATTCTCTCAGCAACAGCACAGGTCACAGATGCTCAGTGTTTGAGCCATAGCTATGCATCATATCCTCATCTGTAGTTTGCAACCAACAGTAACAGAAAAGAGAGACTGTACTGGAAGAAGCCACCACCGGAATAAAGGACCGACCTCGGAAATTGTACGCACTCCTGTACCGAAGCCTCGTTTTTGTAAGCGTAGATTCAATTTGTCAGGCATCACGGCAGGCACCTGCATACGCACACAGAAAGGATCATTAGCAATTAAACCCAACAGGATAAGAGGAGGGAGAGCTAATGAATATCCAGTGTGTTCCACTCGTTACAGATCAGCCAGTGGTAAGAGGAGGTGTTTAATGAGCTTCGCTCTTCCCTCTGTCAGGACTTGTCCGTACATGTGCAGGCAATCTGCTGCTGTTAGCTCTCTGATTGAAATAATGCATTTATGCCATGAAATTGCACTTTACAGCTTTGCTTATAAGGGGACTTGAGATGATTTGAAAGGTTGTGTTTTGTATTAAAGATTTTTATACTTTTTGACGCCAAGGACCCCTAAATATGACAATATACATAACCATTCAAACATATCGCATTCATATGAACGTGGTTTTGTGTAGTTTGTCAGTGAAATTTGGCTCTGTGTATTAAATGCCGCTACATCTGAAAGCACGTGATGTAGATTTACTCCTAATCACAGAACCGGCTTTACTGATGAGATGTGCATGACAAATGCATGCGATTAACTGCACGGCCCTAATTTGGGGTCAGTAAGATTAATGTTTTTCAAAAATGCCCACCAAGGATTCATTAATTTGCTGAAAATACAGTAAAACAGTAATATTGTTACACTTCAAATGTTTTTGTATTTTTTATTTCAATATACTTTAAACTGTAATGTATTACTCTGATGGCAAAGCTGAATTTTTCAGCAGCAGTTGTTCCAGTTCTGTCACACGATCACGTCATTCTAATATGCTGATTTGGTGTTCAAGTTAGAGCTGCAGCTAACGATTATTTTTATTGTTGACTAATCTATTAGTTATTTTTTTCGATTAGTCGACAAATCTATCAATTATTTTTCAATTAATCTATTTATTATTTTCTCATCGTTTGATTAATTCTTTAGTTAAACTATCAATAAATAATAACAGTAAATTCTGCTATTAATCTTTTTTTAATCAAACCCTTTCTCATAATTAATACTTTACAAAAAAATAAACAACAACAAAGGAAATAAATAAATAAAATAACAATAAATAAATAAATAAAGATTTATTTATTTATTATAAAACAAGAAAAGAGTGGAAGAAATGCAAGTACATTTTTCTTTTTATTATCAATGTTAAAAATGTGTCTGCTACCTAATATTTTTGTGGAAACCATGGTACAGTTTTTCTTAATGATTCTTTGCTGAATGGAAAGAACATTAATAGATTTTTTTTGTGACAGCGTATAACTCTTTACTGTCTGTTTTGATCAATTTAATGTGAATTATTCTTTGATCAGCATTTTGAACAAATCAGGTAAACCAATGACTCAATGGCCATCCATAAAGAGAGCCATTACTTAATTTCTGAATAAGTCAGCAGTTTAAACGAATCGAATCACATTGAATCGAATGAATGAATTAGTTAATTACCTATTCAATACTATATTTACTGCCACCTAATGGCAGTTTTGATTTATTATTTAGAGTATAATTTCAATAAAAAATAATAGTAGTTATAAATATTTATATATGAATAAAAAACTAATAAAAGGGATAGTTTACCTAAAAATGTATAATTAAAAAAGGAAAGGAAACAAAACTTTCTAAAGCTACTTTTTGTAATGACTATTGGAAGTTTGTCTCATTTAACACAAAAATGGTTTTAAATTATCTTTTGTGGGTTATTTCCAATTAAATTGATTGAAGATGAAGATTACATATTGTCATCGGTTGTCAGCCCTTTATAGATGTATTGATATTTGGTGAATTGCCAAGATTCAGAGTTGTTGAAGTGGCTAGTGGAATTTAATGTATTGAAAGAACAGTCTAGCTGTCATGACCTAAATAATCCGGTCTCCCTTTCTGACCACTGTTTGTTACACATCACCTTTGTGCCACGTCTCCTGATGCAGTCTGTTCATTCGACCGGTCATGAGCAGTTTCCCTCTCTGATGGCAGAGATTGATGGTTGTTAGCAGCTTGAGCAATCTTTACTTTCCTCCAGTTAAATGGCAGTGAGAAGTGTCTAGAGCTGATAGGGGAAATGTTTATCGTTTTATTGACAGAAATCAAATGGAGGATTTTCCCTCAGGGAAGGATCTGGCAGTGGGACCATGCTTGGTTGGTTGACTAGGGTCCCTGAACTCTTTCAAGAGCTACAGACTTCACGCTTCAAATCAAGACCTTCTAGCATGTCAAACTTTTATTTGTCAAATCTACAATAATATAGTATATAGCAGTACTTGTTGACAGTGTCTTATGACAGTGTGAGTGCTGCATGGCTCTTCAAATGTCACCACCACAATTTTTCCAAAACTCCTAACCCTAAGCATGAGTACAATACTGTAACAATCAACACTAATTAGATACGCTCACTATGAGTCATATTCCGCAGTAGAAGCATCCATTCATGAATATTTTGTCTACAAAGAAATGCTGCTGTTATCAGGATGCAGTGTTCAGGTTGTTTAAAAGTCTTCTATAGGTAGAAGCTATTCTGTAGTGGGTTGTATTGAATGTTTTCTTTGACACATTAAATAACTATCCAAAGATTGAACTTAAGAAAAGGTCACAGTGTCAACTGTTGTATATGTGCTTGGTGTCAGCTGTTCTTTTGGGTCTATCCACACTGCCATCTAGTGCCTACAGTTCACACTCAAAAAGTTATCCGGGTAAATGAATCAAACAATCATATAGTCAGATCACAGTTCTTGGCAAAATTATATTTTGCCTATTTTAGAACGATTTAAAAAAATGTTTTTAAAGGTTTCTTAATTTGCATTTAAATAATTATTTTTAATGCACTCCTGCATGGATGCATCAATTTATTTTTACATTGTATTTTTTTTACATTAAATTCAATTTAGCAAATAATGGAATGACGTATGTTACTGTTTAATAATAATACTTAATATATGAATAATATTTTTAAATATTTAAATCATATATATACAGATTTTTTTATGAACTAAATCATAATTGGCTTGTGTGGTTGTGTTTAATTGGCATGGAAATAATGTGATTAATTTTAATGGTCCTATAAATATACTCGGTATGACCTAGATAGATTCTTAACAGGTTTCTTCACCCTTCTAGCAGAAATGTTTTACCGTGTGACTGATGTTTTAGCCTGGCTGTCTGGCTGTTTGGAGTCAATTTAAGTTTGTAAGAAAGAAACTCCAGAGTTCCACTCCAGCCAAACTCAGTTTTGTGGTATACAGCCAGGTCTAGTAACTGACAAAAAAGTCGGCTTTGATATTATTGCTGTGAGTGAAACAAAGATAAACTGCAGGAATTTTGAAATTCAGAGTTATTTTCTTTTCTGAGAGTTGCTTCCAGCAGCTGAAGAATGCAATGTTTTCTTTTCTCATGAGACAATATCATCTCCAGTAATTTGTTTCTTTTTAGTTTTGTTTTCTGTTAATTTCCCATCTCTTGTGGTCATCTGCACAAAGCACATCTGGTCCTGCTCAGAAATGTCTCACACACGCACACAAACACACATGCTGGTCCCCTCTGGTTGCGATAGACATGAAAGGACCCTCGGTATCAGGCCTGTCCATCAAATGGCTTCCAGTGCTCCATCCTCTAATCTAACAGTCACGCTCCCCCGCCCCACCCCTCCCCACCCCCACCCTCGCTGCAGCACCTGATCCAGATGTCTGCTGCCCCAGTGTGTGTGTGCCATCTTTTACCCAGACCCATTTTCATTCTTTCAGCAGCCCACTTTTTATGATAGGGTTTCAACATGAAATCAAAACTGACCTTATTTACTTTGACACTTTCCTGGTCTTATTAATGCACAATTCGTCAGTTTGCGTTATTCCAAAGAAGAAAAAAATATGTTTTTCTTTATCTTTCATCAACATTTAATTACTTGCTCTGACATTCCCTTTTAGTTGATGTCACCTAAGTTGTGCAGACCAGAATTTGATCATATTATTCCATCACAGTTTCATGAGATTTCATGAGGGTTTTACAATTCCATGACAATTTGTACAATCCTATTTCTGTTTTTGTTCTGTTCATATCCAATTGAGTGTTATATTTAGGTGAAGACATTCAAAGAATACCTAGAAATCATATCGAAGGGGTGGTAAATTGAAATTGGCAACTTGTAAAATATTTACAAATTGAATGAGTTTGTGCTGCATATTGTGATATATTTATTTTCCATGTAAATGCATTAACCTGACTGGTTTAACATAATTACCAAAAATCTGAATAAGACAGCTGACATATGCCTGCATTAATCAAAATTCAGTGTTATGTATAGTATTATGTCATTAACAGTGGTGGTCAGTAACGAAGTAAAACTACTTCGTTACGGTACTTAAGTAAATTTTTCAAGTATCTGTACTTTACTGGAGTAGTTTTATTTTGAGTAACTTTTACTTTTACTTCACTACATTCCAAAGCATAAGATCGTACTTTTTACTTCACTACATTTCATAAAACATATCGTTACTCCTTATAATACATCACGTGCTCCGAGACGCAGAAGCGGTGTCTGATTCATGAACAAACTGATTCTTTTCAATGAACCTGTTCAATCGGTTCGCAAATCGCAACAAACGATTCATTCAAAAATTGCAATGATCCGATTGCAGCTGTTCTCGAGTCGAAAACTCACTGATTCAAATGATCCGTTTAGAGCGAGTCTTCTTCAGTGAACTGAACTCACAAGTAAAGAACCGGGAGATCTTGTGAGCGCGCGCGCGCAACAGCTGCTGCGAAAAGTAAGTTACTAATGTCGAATTTTAGAATTAATTATTGTAACTGAAAATAATATTTAGGTCAAAACTGTCAGTTGTTTGTGAACTAAATCTGCTGTAAAGGGTGATCTATTTAAGCCCACTGAAATGCTTGAATTGCAGACAGATCAACATCAGTGTCTCTAACGTTATGTTTTAGGTCAAAAAAACAAAACATTAAAATTACACCGATTAAATAAAATAACTCATGCACGTTCATATTCCCCGCTGCTGTAACTTTAGCAGTTTTATTAAAATGCTACGCATTTAGACCTATGTGACGTCTGTTTTTATATTGTTTATCAACAGTATACATTTTTATATTGTTCAGATCAACTAGCCGAGTAGACAGATATTAATGTTTATTCATAACCATACTGAAACTAAGTAAATATTGTTAGCTGATGCTAGATGTCTAGCTAACAAGCTTGCTGGTGCTAAGTTGAGGAAATTTTTAGATATAAAATCCAAATATTTTTATTCAGCCACCTAGATAGATTCCATCTGAGGGAAAAAGAAAGGATGTGATGTTCAGAACATAGTAACTACAGTAATTATCAGACTGGGAAGTGATGCCCTCTGGGGCATTGGGCCAGGGTGTTTTACACCACAGACAAGGTTTGAGAAGAAAAATCATTATGAAAATATAATTATATTTTCCTTAAAATGTTCTTCCTAATTTCAGGCCTAATTCTCATGTCATATATAACTGACGTTCTGCAAAACAACAAGTTCTAAAACACTTCTTTCTTACTGGTGAAAATGAGATGGTGAAATCAGTTTTCTCTCAGGTACATGGCAGTGTAAGCTTCACAGCGAACATTACTACATCACTCTCATCAACGTAGTCCATATAAACAAAATATATATCTTGACTCTATATAGTGGTTATTTTGGGAAAAACCCAGGTATTTTGGGCAGTAGGATTATAAAAATATGTGCTAATATAAAATTAAATAAAGTAGTCTATATAAAATTGCAAAATAAATCTGTCTATCAGTACTTTTTTACTTAAGTACATAAAAAATTGAGTACTTTTGTACTTTCACTCGAGTAAAATTGAAAAAGCAGTACTTTTACTTTTACTGGAGTAATATTTTATTATACGTATCTGTACTTTTACTCAAGTACTTGATCTGTGTACTTTGTCCACCACTGGTCATTAACAGTTATAGCAATATATTTAACAGGTATACACACACACACACACACACACACACACACACACACAGACACATATATATGTGTGTGTGTGTGTGTGCATGTGGCATGATAAAATTGAATATAAATAAATATTCATTACTTCCAGTAAATAGCTGGATGGTGTCTGAATTTATTATTTGTAATAATATGCTAATTACCAGGTACTTGGGAATATTTCAGTTGCCGTACAACATGCAAGAGCTTTTTGAGGAACATTAGACATTTTGTCTTGCCATGCTGTGCCACTCTTGCCATGCTAAGTATTCAGTCAGTCATTCCCTTAGGTGGCAAAGATTTGCCTCTAAGAGGTCTGGTAGTTTATTGCCTATGCAGCACCATGCCTCATTAGATACTAAATGAGAAGGAGAGAATGACCCCTCTACCCCTGAGCTGCTTATGGAAGTTCACCAAGTCTGGTGCAGAGTAGAGCGCATTGCATTATGTATGTTTATCAGGCATGCTAGAACTAAATCAGCAGCCTAACTGAAATGGAACCTTAAAAGCTAACTGACTTGGAATGTTCTACTTTGGGGTAATATACACAGAATGCACTCTAATAGTCTGGAGCAGGGGTCACCGCTGCATTTTTGAACATTTATCTTCTTTTAACCTAACACAGTGTCTAAAAAATTCAGAATTTGTATACACACATCTGTACATGGATGTTTACATATGTAGTGCAGTCATCCTGCACTAGACCATTTGCTCACATTCATGACATTCCATAGTATATATGTCAATGAATCAGAATCACAATGAGCTTTATTGGCCAGGTATGTTTACACATACGAGGAATTTGTTATAGTGACAGAAGCTCCACAGTGCAACAGAATGACAGTGACGGGACAGGACACAGACAACAAATGAACAATATACAAATAGGCAATGTTCAAAATGGCAAAAACACAATATACAATACAGACAATTATGTGTGTACAGGTCTGACATGTGCATATTTGAAATAAAAAAAATAAGTGTGCGTGGTGAATAAATAATTGTATGATAGTGTTGTGTGTTCCACATTTAGTGTCAAGTGCTCATGAGATGGATTGCTTGGGGAAAGAAACTGTTTCTGTGTCTGGTCGTTCTGGTGCTCAGAGCTCTGTAGCATCGACCAGAGGGAAATAGTTCAAAATGGGAGTGTGCTGGATGTGAGGGGTCCAGAGTGATTTTGCCAGCCCTTTTGCTCACTCTGGATAAGTACAGTTCTTGGAGAGTGGGGGAGAATCATTTGGTGATCATTTGGTGAGAGAATCATTTGGTACAACCCCATGATTCTCTCAGCAGTCTGGACAACCCTCAGTAGTCTTCTGAGGTCAGATTTGGTAGCTGAGCTGAACCAGACAATTATTGACGTGCGGAGGATGGATTCAATAATGGCAGAGTAGAACTGTATCGCAGGCTGAACTTCCTCAGCTGGCGAAGAAAGTATATCCTCTGCTGGGCCTTTTTCACCATGGACTCAATGTGATTGTCCCACTTCAGGTCCTGAGAAATGGGAAGTGTCTAGTGTTGAATTGGGCCCCATTGACTTTCATTGTATGGACAATTTCATTGTATGGTTTCATTCTTCAAAACATCTTCTTTTGTTTACCACAGAATAAAGTCATACTGGTTAGAAATTACATGAGATTGAATACATGATGACAGAATTTTCAGTTTTATGTGTACTATCTCTTTTATTGCTGCTGTTTTCTTGCCAGTTTAAGACTGTAGACTTTTGAGCCTGACATATCAAATATTCTGGTCCTTTTTAAAACCGATATGCGATTATGTTTGCCGACGCCGTCTCTGAAGGTCACACACACACACACACACACACACACACACACACACACACACACACACACACACACACACCGTTAGACATTATTACCTGTGTTTACATTAGCTCTCCACTGTTTTATGGTGACCTAACTGGAGCATAAATGTGTCTAATGGCCTGTAGAGTAAATTTGTGGGATGTGACATACAGATTTGTAGACCGACCAATCATTCATGACGCTGGGAGCACAGCGCACTATTATAGGCTCCTTTGTGAATGTGCCACAGACCACGCAGCAATTGGTCAAAGACCCGGACCCTTGTCTACTTGAATGGTGGGGGACTTGGAGAATAGCCCAGTATGGTTCACCTGAGCCTGAAATTGGAAGAATATGCGAATAGGAGTGAATGGATCACCCTAATGTGTCCCAAGGCCAACACATTCATTTCAGATGCATGGCTCCCACATCTGTATTTTATGGAAAATGCTACATGTGATTCATCATTATATAGAGCTATGGCCATATGCCATTTTTACAACAACAACAAAAAACATTACACACAGACCTTCCACAAGCCATCATGGGGAAAAACATACAAGATGCAAATCAGCATGATGTGATGGATGCGAAAATGGAAATAAAAATTCTGTAATTTACTCACCCTCACATCGATTCAATCAAAGATCAATCTCATTGATCTTTCCATGCAAAGAGTTGCAGTAGTATTACTCATATACTATTTTGTATTTTACTTTTTCAAAAACATTTTAATTTTAGTTAACACTTGAAAGCACTATGCGATTAACAGATTGCAACTTTTCACCATTATTAAAAGTCATACAGGTTTGGAAAAACACGAGGGTCAGTAAATACAGAATCAATCTTTATTTTTGGGTGCAATTTGCTTTAAAATATCAGTTACCTAAAAATGTCTTCAAATTTTGAATCCATTGTGATTAATTGTACAAACATTTGTTTTAGCTACCAGATTGGAATGAACAGGGGGGCTAGTGTGTGATGTTGCAAATCTGGGAGGATTTGTCATGTTAGCTAGTTATACTAGAGGGATGTAAATTGTGTTTTATTAGTTAGGAGCACATGTTCTCTCTGCAGTGTGTCTCTGTGTGAGAGCTAATCACAGGCTGTTGCCAAGTAAAGCGCAGAGTTGAAGCAACCCCGCAGATTGCAGAGCTATTGATTGGAGCCTTGGGGACCTATAAGGTTTCAAAGACACACTATTTTACAATAATAAGACTTTTTTGAATTGGAGACCAAATCCAACCTTGCTTTAGTGCAGACTAGACTGGTGTTTATGTTTTCCAGCAAGAAGCACAGCAAATTGTCAGTTTCCCTATGTATTGTTATCACTTAAGTACTATTCTGTATCCAGCTTCTGCAATAAATTCAAGATTGCTGAGGGAAACCTCATACGCTGCTTTTGGGGGTGTTTAAGGTCCAAAAGTTTTGGTCAGGTGTTTCCTTAGAATTGGAGAACATTTTATCCTGCCATCTGCAGTTTAGGACCTAAGATCTGCCTACTGGGCCTAACACAGGACCTCCCTCATGGCTTTAAAGGTACTCTTGCAAATTTTGCTACACTGTGCTCACAAGTGTATTTTGTTGCAATGGATAACAGCCATAACCCCTTCGGTGGCCCAGTGGATAAGTGTTGCTAAGGGACTTATACCTAATGAAGCCTACTCCACATCACTAAGAGAAAAACCTTTTAAGTTTCGTATGATCTGGGGCCCCTTTATTAATTATCTAGGTGTGGAGGCGGAACATATGTTATCCCTGGGAATTAAAAATCTAGTGTGGAAGGGATAGAAGTGAAGTTAATTATTATCATTATTATTATAAATTATCCCTGTAATTTCTATAAAAAATGCAATTTATAAAAGTACTATTCTGAATTTTTGTTGTGAATGTTTGTGGTATATAAAAATGATTCCTGTTGACCTTTTCACAATGGCCACAAAGATTGGTCCAGAATGATTTTATGCACTTTTTGGTTACATAACCTCTCCACTATAGTGCTTAATTTCCAGCACAGAGCATGACCTGCTGTCTGTAACACTGAAAGAACAGCATGTGATGCATCACAGAGGTCTGAATGTATGGTCAAAACGAGTGTTGAATGAGAAAAATCATGAGTCATAATACAATAATATGATACAATGACATTTGCATTTCTATTTTTTGACGGTTCCTCTTGGTTACTCTTGCCAAATGCTTTTCATTTACTGAAGGGTCCAGGTCAGCTGCTTATTTCCAGCAGTAAGCTATCATCAGAGAACCTAATTTTGGTGGTTCTTACTGCTAATCAGAAATGCATCGCATATTTATCTACAGGCGTCCAGACGCAGGCTTCCAGCCAAAGAATTCTAATACTTTTTTTATGTAATTACATCAATTGCTTTCCATTATTTTTGACAAAGTCATTTCTGAATACATATTTCAATTTTGCTTTGCTTTCCTAATATACATTGTGTTGAATTATATTATATTGCAGCAGTGGTAGATAACGAACCAATAATTATTTGCGAGAAAATAAAATACAACTAACCATTGAAATATGCATAGTAGGATAGCAAAATAAATAGGCTAATAAAGAACACTTCCCATATTCCATATCTTTTATTGTCTGATCTAACAATGGCATTTCACTATTATCTATGGTATTTTGACAAACTTTTATGATGCTAGGTAGAAAGATGCCAACATTACATTGTCGAAACCATGAAGAAATCTACACAACTTACTATAAATATATACAAAATTAAATATGGGTTCACTTGCAAGAAGAATAAACATGGTTTGTGCCAACCACTGTTTTGTGTCTAATAAATAAATAATACATTTAAATATTGGGTTGTACTGTTGGGTTTCCATTTGATGTCAGTGTACAATCTGGGTACTGAAGCAAAACAACTTGACAGTCTGTGTTGTAATGGACGGATAACTGCATTGAGACTGTGCGCTGCTGCCATCTTTGGACAGCCTAGCAGAACCGCATTCTGTTAACATAATGTTTTGCTTTTAAATCCTGCCAAACGAACATCTTGTTTTCAAAAAAAGAAGAATTTTAAATAATTAAATGTTTAAATAATGTTAAAAATTAAATAAGAATTTAAGATTTAAATTAGTTAGAAATTAGGGTTATTGTTTTATTAAATCAAACTGTAATTATTATTTTTTTAATCAGTAGGGAATCAAGTGGATTTCTTTTAATGTGCATTAATAAGCATGTTTAGGACATTTGAAACAATCTGTTATCTCAGTTTGATCTTATTCACTTTAATTCATGCATCTCTTCTGACTGGAGAATGAGAAGGATACTCTAGCGTGCTCTGGCCTAATCATCCGAGGCCTTTATGTTGCTTGATAGACATGAAGAAAGATAAAAGGTTATGGCACATAAAGTCCGTTAAGCCTCAGAGGGCCACATCAATTCAGAGCAGTGCACCATACAGTCTAACCCCTTCCTCTCTCACCACCAGAAGTGAGGAACTGAATATAAAATAAACCATCTTTGCATTCTACTTGAAGACCTGCTGAGTTTTCAAAAGGGACAGTCAGAAGTAGAGATGGACAACTTATGTCAATTTTGGACTGTTTACCAAATGTTTTGAGGGCTATGTGTGAAAACACAATGTGGCCCCATCAGAGTCTCTCGGTTGAGTCACAGAACGAGACATTTGTTTCAAGTGAGTCTTCTGGCTTCTCTCCACAGTTGAAACAGAGTGAAGCCAATGCTGATACGAAAGAGAAACTTCCTCTGCGATTGCGGATCTTTGAGAAGTTCCCCAATCGACCACAGATGGTGAAAATCTCCAAGCTTCCATCAGACTTCACTGTGCCCAGAATTAGGTATTGTGTGCACTGAATGATACCTCATATTTTGTGAATTGCTAAAGAGAGAAAAAAAAACTTACATTAAGGAGGCTTCCAAACCATATATGAGACAGTGTGCCATTGGACCTCTTGGTGGTGGCTTTTACTTATTTATTCATTTACACTGAATGCCTCCTACTTCTTCCTCAAGAATCCTCCTTTTGAAAAATCCCTTTTGTATTTGCGTGTGATTGTTTGGTTATGCGTGTGCCGCAGGGAGAGCTTCATGAAGCAGTTCATCGACCGACAGCAGCAGGACCCCAGCTGTCTGTTCCGTCGCCTTCCCTCAGCATCGTCTTCATCCTGCGACCATTCCAAGAGGTCTGCCATTGAGGATAATAAATACATAGATCAGAAGGTACCACACTCCATCACTCCCACGGCCTGCCACTTCAATACACACAGAGACTGAACAATATGTTCATGAATGTTCTGAAAGGAACAGATCTATTTCCCACGCAACACGACTTAAATAACCAGCAGTTACATAATTACATTTTGTTGATTACATTGGGATGTTTTTGTTTGCTGATATCAAATTTATGTTTACCTATATAATAATAGCTGTTTGCAAATATATCTGTCTGAATTAGAGTGTGTATTGATCCGTGTCTTCTGTGTGCATCTTACTGTCTAAACTGCTTTTTCTTCCTAGCTTCGAAAGTCAGTATTTAGCATCCGGGCACGAAACCTCATGGAAAAGGAAACCACTGTCAATAAAATTCTGCGGTGAGCTTGAGCTTGATCTGTTCTCCCAGCAATTTCTCAATAATATAAGCTTCACTTATTTCATTTAATTTGATATATATATATATATATATATACACACACAAGTACATCTAAAAAAAATGACAATATCATGAAAAAGGTCAATATTTTTTGTCACTCATTTCAGAAAGTGAAACCCATATACTATATAGATTCATTACACAGAGTTAAATATTTCAAGCCTTTATTTATTGAAATTTTGATGATTATGGTTTACAGATAATGAAAACCCAGAATTCAGTGTCTCAGAAAATTAGAATATTACATAAGATTAATAAAAAATTGATATTTTAAACAGAAATGTCAGGCTTCTGAAAAGTATGTTAATTTCTATTCACTTGGTTGGGCCTCCTTTTACATGAATTACTGCATCAATGTGGTGTAGCATGGAGGCAATCAGCCTGTGGCACTGCTCAGGTGTAATGGAAGCCCAGGTTGCTTTGATAGCGGCCTTCAGGTCATCTGCATTTGTTGGTTCTGGTGTCCCTCATCTTCCTCTTGACAATACCCCATATATTCTCTATGGGGTTCAGGTCAGGCGAGTTTGCTGACCAATCAAACACAGTAACACCATGGTCATTGAACCAGCTTTTGGTACCTTGGCAGTGTGGGTAGGTGCCAAGTCCTGCTGGAAAATGAAATCAGCATCTCCATAAAGCTTGTCAGCAGAAGGAAGCATGCAGTGCTCTAAAATTGCCTGGTAGATGGCGGCATTGACTGTGGACTTCAGAAAACACAGTGGACCAACACCAGCAGATGATATGGCAGCCCAAATCATTACTGACTGTGAAAACTTCACACTGGACTTCAAGCAACATGGATGTTGTGCCTCTCCTCTCTTCCTCCAGACTCTGGGACCTTGATTTCCAAATTAAATGCAAAATTAGCTTTCATCTGAAAAGAGGACTTTGGACCACTGAGCAACAGTCCAGTTCTTTTTGTCCTTAGCCCAGGTAAGATGCTGCTGACGATGTTTCTGTTTCAGATGTGGCTTGGTAGCCCTTTTCCTGAAGATGTCTGAGCGTGGTGACTCTTGATGTACTGACTCCAGCTTCAGTTCACTCCTTGTGAAGCTCTCCCAAGTGTTTGAATCCCTGTTGCTTTTGCACCTTTTCCTTTTCTTTTCATTCATTCAACATTTCTTCCTTCCAGTCAACTTTGCATTTAATATGCTTTGATACAGCACTCCTTGAACAGCCACCCCTTTCAGTAATGACCCTCTGTGACTTACCCTCTTTGTGGAAGGTGTCAATGATTGTCTTCTGGACCATTACCAAGTCAGCAGTGTTCCCTATCAGTCAGTCACGTTCGACGTAACGTCAGAGTGACTGACTAATGGGATCTCGCCTGTGGATGTGGATGTGGTCGCTTTCTGGCTTCATCTGATGGTCACGATCGCTGTCCCTCGTGCTTGGGCTTTCAGCACGCTGAGGCAGCGCTCGTGGATGAGTCATGTTCTCATTGCGGGAACATGACCATCGCGATGCTGGGCTCCAGGTACCTTCGCCAGACGTTCCCACATTTTGCTTCAACCACTCTCGTCTCAGTCGTTAAGTTTCAGATCACGTCGATGCCGTCCCCACCTCCCTTGTGTTATATACACACACACTCATACACCTCACCTTGTCCACCCCTCCTCCTCCTGCTAAGCAGACAGACGGCACATCAGTAGCCATCCCACGTCGTCTGTGCTGTCTGGGGCATTAAGTCTGTCTGCTTACGCACATGCACACGCACATACACACATCCCTCATCAGCCAGGCACTCATCACTCTGAGCGTCCATAAATAAGAGTGATGTGTTCTCTTGAAGCTGAAATTGTCATTAGCTGTGTTCTGGTACATGACTGCAATGAATGGACAATAGAGAGGCGGTGGTGAGCAGACGGCTTTTCAAAGCATACATAGATCAGCACTGATTTAGAGCATAAACAGCCAATGGGATCACAGCAGTGGAACAATCTCCCAATACATTATAGCAACAGCCTCACCAGTAACATTTCATATCCAGACATAGCTTTGAAAGATTTGCCTTTAATAAACTGTCAGAAAGCAACACAATGGGCTTCTTGGCTGTTCCTTCTTACAGATCTCTTGTTCTTTAAAATAATGCTGCATTTATTTTTGGTTTTATACAAAGACTTGTTCTGCGTGTTTTGTTACCTGTTCAAGCAGTTGTCACAAACACAATAAATGGGACTATATCTTCAAGAAACAGTGTTGTTTGTGTGAGAAAAATGCAGGTAAATTACTATTTCTGCTGGACATACAGTAAATCCAAACCTCAAGCCCAAAGTAACACACACACATATATATATATGAAAAATATCCCCACACCATTACACCACCACCAGCAGCCTGAACTGTTGAGACAATGCAGGATGGATAAATGTTTTTATGTTCTTTATGCCAAATTCTGACCCTACCATCTGAATGTCGCAGCAGAAATTGAAACTGATCAGACCAGGCAACGCTTTTCCAATCTTCTATTGTCCAATTTTGGTGAGCCTGTGCAAATTGTAGCCTCCGTTTCCAGTTCTTAGCTGACTGGAGCGGCACCCGGTGTGGTCTTCTGCTGCTGTAGCCATCTGCTTCAGGGTTCAAAGTGTTGTGCGTTCAGAGATGGTATTCTTTATACCTTGGTTGTAACGAGTGGTAATTTGAGTTACTGTTGTCTTTCTATCATCACTAACCAATCTGCCCATTCTCCTCTGACCTTTGACATCAACCAGCTAAAGTCATATTTTTGTGATTTGCTTTTTTCTACAAAAAATCATCCTTCATATGGTAAAGAACATTCTGTGAAAATTTCACTGTGAAATTTTCTGACTTTTCACTGAGAGGGTCACATTTATATATATATATATATATATATGTATGTGTGTGTAAGGAATAATTTATGACGGGTCATTGAGTTATTAGAAAAATAATGCACACCCGAGGTGGTGATGCGGTCACGACACGAAGCAGAGTTTTCTACTTCAATCGCTATTGTGAGTAGGATAATTTCTTACGCATCTCATCTAACGCCTCCCTTGCTAATTCCAAAACGTAATTTTAAACTGTAACGGACACTTGAGCCGTTGATAGCAGACTAATGCAGTTAATACAGTTTATAACTAAGTTATGAGACAGAGAGAGAGAGAGCAATTATTTTCCTTGAAAATAATTGCACACCTCAGAACGTTCGTCAGCCAATCAGATTCAAGCATTCAACAAGCATAGTATATATATATATATATATATATATATATATATATATATATATAGTGGTTTTATTTATTTATATATATATATATATATATATATATATATATAGTGGTTTTATTTCAATTTAGTTATATTTGTTTCTGCGCGTTCCATGAAACTGAAATGTAATGTGATGAATGAGTAGAAATTTGATATTCCAATTTGATATTATTTAATTTAGTTCATTATGTGCACTGAACATTACACTTTATAGCATGATTAAAATTTAAAGACTGAAATCAACCAAATATTGTGACTAAATTCATTATGCTGTTCAATAAATCATTATTAACTTGCTGAGAATGTCCCACATGCTTACAGAAAGTTACTTTGGTGTAAATGGAGTCAACTGAGTGATCATCATCTAAGTTTAGTCATTTTTGGCAGTAGTGGAGCCTAGTAGATATGTAACCTCATATACCTATACTAAGTATGCCAAATTTTCCCTAGGAGATTAATTCCCTCCTACTACTTCATCTTCACTTCACTGTTAACCTGAATATTTAGTGCACCACAGGTCACATTTGACCACTCTGAAAAAAAGGATTAATTAGTTTCCTCTCCGTGGGCTCCTTAGAACCGTTTCCACCTGCACAACACAGTGCTAGCTAATAAGAACCATCTGCTTCATCGGATGTACAACAGCATACATGGCAGACAATAGTGGCATAGCTTAAGGGCTGTTCACTGTTGATATTCACACAATCCTATACATTTACAGTATGTATAGTAAAACTTATTTGCATTTGATTATTAGCTTTTGTAATGTGAATTATTTCTAAGTGAAAAAAAATGTGGAAATAATTTAGGATGGGACTTCAAAATTGAGTTTTTGTTTAGATTTTGATGAATAACCTTCTTAAATGAATCATGCTTTGATTTAATATTGGATGGGCTGTAAAACAAGTCTTATGGATGCAATAATTTTTTTCTTTTGACCTAGTTATGGTTGTCTGTGTCAATTTTTTCAGAGCCTGCACTAGACAACGTATGCTGAGTGGCTCTTTTGAGGGTCAGCCAACAAAAGAGAGATCCATACTCAGTGTCCAGCACCACATCCGCCAAGAACGCCGGTTAGGAAAGCACATTAACATGCTTTCACATACTCGCCATATTTAATTTATATAAGGATCAATGGATGGATGTATAGTCATAAAATGCACTACATTATACTAGTGTGTTAACCTGCTCTTTTTGGCACAGGTCCCTCAGACATGGCTCTACCAGCCAGAGAATCACTAGAGGGAAATCCCTGGAAACCCTCACTCAGGATGTGCGTACACACACACACACACACACACACTCAGATATCACAGAGTAATAGCTGACAGCACTATCTGTGACTATCTGTGATCTCTGACATGCATGTGAACTCTTCAGCACTCCAGCACGGTCCGCTACCGTAACGCCCAGCGGGAAGACAGTGAAATCAAGATGATACAAGAGAAAAAGGAGCAGGCTGAGATGAAACGGTATTTCTGACACTCTATACACTTGCCTTGGCATGCGGTCAATCGAACAGATCTTATCCCCCCCAAACAAAACATGCCATGTGGGAGTTATTACACCATATCTTTCTCTTCTACTGTATGCTGATGGTGGCTTAGTGCCATCGGTGTATGACAACAAGACATATTGCAGGGAAGCAAAAGCTTTTGTTTTAGGTCAGCTGTATTTATTTGCTGTGTTCAGAGAGCAAGGAGGGACTGTAAAAGAGTGATCAGATCACATTTGAGCTGATTTACAGATACAGTACACTAAAAGAACTAGTAAGGTCCCTTCTGCGCATCCTATATCTTTCTATCTTTTCCTTACTTTATCTCAAAGCAGGAATAATAAAAGCAGTGTTTGCTGAATATGAGATTTCAAAATGATTTATTGGTAAGCCTATAATGTTTTTCCCCAGAAAAGTCCAAGAGGAGGAACTCCGGGAAAACCATCCATACTTTGACAAGCCACTCTTCATCGTTGGTAGAGAGCATCGCTTCCGAAACTTTTGCCGAATGATTGTGCGGGCCCGTTTCAATGTGTAAGACCAAAGCAAAAACAAATCCACTGCAGTATATTTTTAGTTACAGAAGCATTTTCATACGCCTCAATGAGATGACTAATCCCTTTGTACCATAATCATTGAAAAAATGCCATGTTGTTTCACAAACTGTTGTGTGTGTGTGTGTGTTACATTTCTTTGCTGACACTGTATTAATAGGCTTTTTATGAATAGGTCAAAAACGGATCCCAATACAGGCGCAGTGAACAGCACAACATACCAGCAATTATAGTAAGTCCGTAAATGTTTAGGGCCTTCACACCACGATAGCCTGGTAATATACACAATTCAATATATATAAAAGATTGCAGCTTACACTGACATCTTTCTTTTGTAATAAATCATCATTTAAAATGTATGTAATGTAAATGAAATCATAATATATTATTTAAATAGTCAAATATGAGTCCATTAGGTAACACTTTATTTCCTTGTTACATGTACTTGCTATTATAATAACAGTAAATTATGCATAATTACATGCATTTAACCCTAAGCCAAACACTAATCCTAACCCTAACCATATAGTAAGTACATGTAGTTAATTAATATTACTCTGTACTTAAATATATAATTACACTGAAACAAGGACACCTTAAAATAAAGTGTAACCGTACATTAATTATGAAATAATGAAAAAATACAAAAAATGATGAATTTAGGGGAGAATTGTCTTGCTTAATTGTCATGGAAATAATGTCAAAATAATGATATTTCTTATTTTTTTCCTGCATATTTGTGTGGTTAAAATATGACCTGCACGTTTTCTTGAGATTCCCTCATTTATATGTCTGTTTTGATTCTAGAAAAGTAATAAGAGAATTGGCTTTGGAAAGTTTTGATCTGTAAGACACGCCAGGGTGGGTTAGTGTGGGATTAGATTGAAACTTTTGTACTTCAGTGTCCTAGCAGGATTTTGCCAGTTTCAAAACATCTGCAAAATTAAGTCAAAGTTATGTAAGCTCAGACTGAAGAGTAGGAAGAATGCAGAGTAGGAAAAGAGTAGCACATTTAACCTGCACTAAACCTTGCATGTGTATGTGGCTGTGTGTGTTCTCCAGTGATTTGCTGGGATTGGTAACCTATCTGGACTGGGTGATGATCGTGGTCACCATCTGCTCTTGTACTTCCA
Organism: Gymnocypris eckloni scoliostomus; assembly: GCA_027564155.1. Taxonomy (NCBI): domain Eukaryota; kingdom Metazoa; phylum Chordata; class Actinopteri; order Cypriniformes; family Cyprinidae; genus Gymnocypris; species Gymnocypris eckloni. The sequence goes on along the minus strand of CM050425.1, from coordinate 5,989,829 downwards.
TGATGTTTGAGTCCCCTTTTACTAGGGTCATGCATGTCCCTACCCTGCAGGTATTCTAAACCCAACTGGTCACTATTCTATCCCACACACATCCAACTAACTTTTTTACCCTGTAAATGTTCCTCATCTCTTTCCTGAAGGCTGGTCATCATGTCTCACTTGTGTTGCAGTCCAGCACTTTTGATTGCCACTCTTAACTAGTTTTGCCCTTTTGAGCCCATTTGATCATGATCCCCACTGATTTAGTTCCTTTAAGTTGACTTGTTTTACGGTGCCTGTTTCAAAGATCTTGTGCTTTATGAAAAAGAAAGTTGGGGCTGATTGACCTGCCACTCTTGAAAGTCTTCTGTCTCTTTTTCTACACCACTGATTGAAATTCCACTCCAGACAGTCCAGGATGGCCTGATCTTTACCTGATAAGGATATTTTCAAGAGCACTTTTTTTTTTATCCTGGCGTCAGTTCTTGTGTTATGACTCTCCCAGTCTCAAAAGCTTCTCTAACTTACCAGAAGACAAGAAATTGTTGTGACTAAGCTTGCAAACCTTTAGTTATGTTTTTTATAAAAAGCTGCTTTATGAAAAAATGCATTCTATTGTACACTAAACCACCCCTTTCCCTGCAGATTGGAGAATACGTGTTCGTCATCTTCATGAGCATTGAGCTGAACCTGAAAATCATGGCAGATGGTCTGTTTTTCACTCCCACTGCAGTCATCCGAGACTTCGGTGGCGTCATGGACATCTTCATCTACTTAGTAAAACTCCATTCTCAGCTCTCCTGTGAAAAACCCACTTTCCGACACATGTGAAGGGCAGCCGTCTAGCTGATTACTCACTTCTCTAATGAGGCTCTGAAGATTGCATGTTAATGACCCTAAACAACGTTTTATTTAAATGACCCAGCCACGTCAATTTCATCCTGTTTACTAATTTCAGAAGAATTCTGCCCAACTCACACAAACACTATTTGCATTTAATTGAACAGCCTACACTTCCACTGCTGACTATTGCATGAGTAATACTTATTGCATTTATATTAATAAAGCAATATAAATATGCCATACAAAATAATCTGCAGTTAGTGATTTCACATTCAAGATCAGGATTAAATGAAGAGTTATGCCCTTTAAGGTGATCTTTCTGCCCACTCTGTAGGTCAGTCTGATCTTTCTATGCTGGCTACCAAATAATGTGCCTCCTGAGTCTGGTGCCCAGCTCCTCATGATGCTACGCTGCTTGCGCCCACTGCGTATCTTTAAACTGGTGCCCCAAATGAGGAAGGTGGTTCGAGAGGTCCTCAAGGGTTTCAAAGAGATCTTTTTGGTGAGTGAATAAATCGTCCCACTTGCTGCCTGTAGTTGCTCAATAAAAGGAGAACAGAGATGGCTGGCTATTTGTTAATTCTTCTAAAATATATATTTTTTTGTACCTTGTTTTCCTTGCTATGCTTTCTTACCCTTTGTTTTGCATTTATAATTTAATTTTAAATACATTTTCAGTGTCTTCTTGCATCATTGTTTCAATAGATGATATTTTGGAAAAAGAGGTTTGTGTTCTGAGTACAAACACTTTGATTTAAATTGTTTCGTGGCATTACCCCTTTAATTGAAAATCGAGAAGGTCTCTTCTTTGCAGTAGTAGAATGCATGAACTTTAGCAGTATTTGTCTAGGAGATTTCTTTATGCTCTCCTCGGGCACTTTTTTGAGCTTATTATAGAGTTACTGTATATGAGAGTAATGCTCTGACTATATGTTGTGGGAGAGCCATTTTGCTGTAGACCGGATTATTGATTTCCCAAACAGGTCTCTATTCTTCTTCTGACACTAATGCTGGTGTTTGCAACCTTCGGGGTGCAACTCTTTGCTGGAAAACTTGCCAAATGTAATGATCCCCATATCTCCAATAAGGTACAATGTAATTCTTACAACTTTTCAAACTAAGTTTGGAGTGGAGGATCTTCTGTACTTCACTGAAATGTTGTGCTTTGTGGACTTTTTCAGGAGGACTGCCATGGCATCTTCAGAATCAATGTGAGCATTTCAAAGAACCTGAATTTAAAGCTCAGGCCAGGCGAGAAGAAACCAGGATTCTGGGTGCCAAGAGTTTGGTATGAAATGGAAAAAGATTATCCTCTATAGTTTTTTTTTTTTTTTTTTTTGTTTTCACATTTGTACAAATTTAGTGTACAATATAAAAATGTGTTTTTGATATATATTAGACTAAAATTTGAGAATTTTAAAGACATTAATTTTAACTTTTTTTTTTTTTTTTATGAATTGAGTTTTATTTACAGTTTTTCTCGATTTTCTCGAATACTACAAAAAACGGAAATAAGTGTGGTACTCCCCAAATTTGTTGTTCCTCAATTTAATGTACTGTAGAGTACAGTGCAACACAACAAACAACAACAATAAAATAATTATTCTGCCCCAGTAGCCCATCTTTGGTCTGGGACAGGCCAAAGAACCTCTTCAACGTCACAGGGTATACTGGCCCTGGCCAGGCAGTGGGGGTAAAATCCTCTCGCATGCCTGATGTCCTTGTGTCATTATTCACAAACACGATAGGCAAAGTGCTTAGTCATGTTGTCAATATAACACTGCACTCTGTGAGTATTACCTGATGTAAACTATGGCAACAGTTTGGATGACAGTTGCTGTATTGAAATGCAGAAGGCTGCACTTATGTATGCCATATATCCATTTCAAAAGTACAAATTGACACATTACTGTATGTGGGATATTGATTGAAAAAGACTGAATATGATTCACAGTTACACTTTTACTAGTGGTCTGACCAAACAAAAAAACACACTCACATTACAACGTCATTGTGAAATAGAAAAGAAAAATAAATATGTGCACAAAGGTGAAAATAAAAATGAGAAAGTCCACTGTCAGAATGTGTAACTCTTGTGGTGTTCTCTGTCTATATATGCTTTCCAATTGAAGGTTGATGAGATGCACCTTTGAGCTGTTACAGAGAACTGGTTTATCATTGGTTGATCAATATTTTCTTTGTATTAGTGAAAGTCAAGATTCACTTGAACATGGCAAAGTTATAAAAAGTCTAATTGAAATGAGTAGAAACTGGGTTTGAAAGTTTATGACAACTATCAACCATTTAGCATTTACCGTAAAGATTTATTCGATGAACTAATAGACTTGAGGCTTTGAGGGTAAGACTAATAGCACAGAGAGAACTATATAATACATTTTGAGCAACATGATCAGTTGCATGAATGTACCTAAGCAATCGCATCTTGTTCAAAAGAACAATAAACTTTTTATGATGTGCACAAGTGACTAGAAGATGTGGAGGTTGAACAAGTAGTTTTGAGAATTTCATTTCTGATTCGAGAAATGCACCAAAGCCACTGAGAAACACTGTAAGCTGACTTTGGCTCTTTATCCATCAAAGGTTGTGATTGGTGTGTGTGATCAATTTGTACTATAATTGTGTGCTAACTGAGCTCAAACTGTACAGACTTGAGTGAAGAATATTGAATGCTAGTGCTTTCTATATGACCACATGGTGTAAGCACTGAGGGATTTGTGTGTAGAGTTTTGCAGTAAAAGTTCACCAAATCGGACTCATGTGTTAAAGCAGGGGAATAGTGTTTATAGTTTAGCAAAATGGGTGTGCTTTTTGAAAAATTGCATTATGGTTTTGAAATTTTAGTTCAAAAGCCTAGTTATAGTATTTTAGAAATCGAGAAAAACTGTAAAAGCACAGAATAATTCATCACAAACTGAACCTGTCACATCTTCAGTGTTGAGGTCTTTTTGAGAAATCCATATAACATCTCATCTGTGACAGCACAAACCAGTATGATAAATGCTCTCATCAGATAAGCAGCAACACATTTTCATAATCTTTCATATGTATTTTCCCCATAAGCAATAGTCAGTGTTGCAGTGCAGTTGTATGGTTTGTCGTGGGCAGAGAGCAGGGGGCTGATATATCCTTCCCTGAGGCATAAACACAAACAACACAATCATACACCCACCAATGAGTCTGTTATTGCTCTCGACACAATGGCAAATTATATGTGAGGCGTTAAATAATGAAGACCAGCAAAAGACACACATGGGTCCATAGCCGTTCTAGAGCAAGCAAGGTTTCTGCTAATGCTGAATAACAGAGAGAGAGAGAGAGGTTGTTGCTCTTTTATCTTTGAGCGCTTTGCGTGGTAAAGAGCTAAGCATTTGATCCTCTTGGTTTTGTGTTTGTGTTCAGCTCATTGAGCAGTGCAGCTCCAGTCTGCTCACGCGCGCACACACACACGCTCACACGCACACACACACACACACCGCGCACACACACACACACACACACACACACACACACACGTTGTTTTTTATGGTTTACGGGGACTCTCCATAGGCGTAATGGTTTTTATACTGTACAAGCTGTATGTGCTATTGCCCTACACCTACCCTACACCTAAACTTAGCCCTCACAGGAGATGGTGCATTTCTATTTTCCTCAAAAACTCACTCTGTATGATTTATAAGCATTTTAAATTATGGGGACACTGAAAATGTCCTCATAAATCACCTTCTCCTTGTAATACCTATGTTATACCCATGTCATTATACAAATTTGTGTCCTCATAAACCACATAAACATGCCCACACACACACACACACACACACACACACACACACACACACACACACACACACACAGGCAGACAGACTTTTTTGACTTCACAAAAAAACATTTACCTGAGATTAGAAGAAGGGAACAGCTTATATTTTTTCTCTCTTGTTGTTTAAAAAAAAAGGGTTTTAAGAGCAGTGGTACTTTATCTTTAACTCAGAAGATGAGTTGACAAAATGATTTAAGAGGCACATTTGAAAAATGCCTTCTGAGAGTTCTTGGTTTTGTGTCATTGCTTTAAATTTGATTATAACAATTAATGTCTGGTTCATATTTCAATAAAATAAAATACAATTTTAGAGTCTTTAATGTTTTGTCATTGTGATATTATTTTCATTACCATTACATACTATAATGAAAATCATTCAATTACAATTATACCTTATACATACCTTTTACATTTTAAATAATATGTAATATTTTTTTCTGCCTTACAGTAAGTATCATTTTTTTTCATAACAGAAAGTTACTGAGAATTGGGGAGCAAGGAGAAAATAAATGTGCTCATGAAAAGTCACAATGGAAAATTAAAAATCTGCTTAATATTCCAATATATAATTGTATATTTTCATTTTGATTTAGAGGTATTTTTTTCTTCCTAAGAATAGACACAAATAAAAATGTCAAATATCTCTTGAACCGCTCTTTTTAGGGCAAACCCTCGAAACTTCAATTTTGATAACGTGGGCAATGCCATGCTGGCTCTGTTTGAGGTGCTGTCACTGAAGGGCTGGGTGGAGGTGAGAGACGTCATCATACACAGAGTAGGACCGGTAAGTTACTTTTATTGAGACACTAAACTGCATACTGAACTGGCTGATCATAACTGCGCTGTTTAGGACCTTCGATTGTCTCTTAAAACAGATTCATGGTATCTACATCCACGTCTTTGTGTTCTTGGGCTGTATGATCGGACTTACTCTCTTTGTTGGTGTTGTCATTGCCAACTTTAATGAAAACAAGGTATAGCAGTTTTCTTACTGTTATCTGATGAGTAGCTACAGTAGGTTTTTTGGCTGATCACTGATCAGATGTGTTGGATGTGTTTGTTTAGGGCACTGCTCTTTTGACAGTGGATCAGAGGAGATGGGAAGATTTGAAAAGTCGACTGAAGATTGCTCAGCCCCTCCACCTCCCTCCACGTCCAGGTAACTGCTCACTTGAGGTCTATAGAAATAAAATGTCAATTTGTGCATCACCTTAATGTTTCTCTGTTATAGTTTGCGTCCCATCATGTGTTTGAGAATATAAAAGTAGCAAGAGAAACAATCTAGTGATATATTTTAATTACGTTGAAGTATAATCTAAATAATTTAAAGTCATAATACTCATATTTTCTCTGTCAAAGACATTTAAACATTATTGAAGCTTCTTATTTCAAAAGGAATTTGAATCCTCCAAAATGGTCACAGCCACAAAGCGACATGTTGGTGGTGTGCACAGATAAACGTCACTAGAGCAGCGAGTGTATTGTTCAGAAGCAGCCTCTCAGTCTCTCATCTCTTTCTTTCTCTCTTTTTTCCTCTCCCTCCCTCCATCTTCCACTCTTCGTCTCCTGGCTAATGAGCCATCCCTGCTTTGCATGTGTTTCCTTAAGCATTTAATCAGCTCTCATCTGCTGTAGTAGAGAATCTAAATTTAAGCTTTCAGTGGTGGGTACACCTCCAAGGCAATCACACACTTGATAATAACCACTCAGAAGTTATAGCTGCCTGTGGTATGACTTTGGGCTCTGTGGGCACCTCAGAGCCAAAGAGAGAAGAGCGATTCTCCCATAGATTGACTGACTGATTGATTTGGCAGTCGCAGGCTCTGAGTCTGCGGTGACTGCGATGGTTTGTTATGTTTTTATGTTAGACTGCCGTTGGCTCGCCGGGAAACAGACACTTCAAAGACATGTTTCATAACAGCAGGAAAGAGTAAACACAATTATCATAGTAGGCAATTATCCAGGCATATTTTATATGGAAATTAATTAGACACAAAATAATGCTCCAATCTACTGACAAGTGTGCATATTTGATTGATACGGTTTGAACCAAACTCTAAAGGCTGCCATTTTTGTACTATTCTTATTCAGTCATTAAGTACATCTGAGTTGTTCAATTATCATTTTAACCAATAGGAAAAAATGCAGCAGTTCTCTGTGAATTACAATAGAATTGTTCATCTATTCTGCCTTTGTAAACAATGGGCTGAACCAATGGCGTTATCAGCATGGAAGCAGAGTGCTCTTCCTCCAGGACTGATAACTGAAATCTAATTTTGTTCAAACAAAACTAAATGCATTTTGTGGGCCACGCTGCAAGTTATGCAACCTTTCTAATTATTTTTTTCCTCAAAGAGCGATCAAATTTGAATAATGGTTTACTTCCTTTCTTTTTTCTTCATCTATGAAAATTATTATTATTATTATTCTATCAAGCATCATTGACATCCATATATTCAACCAGGCAGAGCAGTCTTAAAATTACTACTACTTCTACTAGTATTTATATAATTAGTTAGTTATTTAGTTATAGTTAGTTAATGTACTGACCAAAAAATGTATAGCCTGAATGCGCTGTAAGTCGCTTTGGATAAAAGCGTCTGCTAAATGCATAAATGTAAATGTAAATGTTAGTTGGCCAGGATAGGTGTGATTAAAAATTCTAAGCAATTTATCATTTTTGCGTAGCCGATGAAACATACAAAATAAATAAAACAAACGTCTTCCAGCAAACGTGTTATTGTTAAAAGTAAAATCATTGAAAATGCAGTCATTCAAATTAAGTTTAAATTAAATAATATAATTATTATATGAAAAACTAAAACATTGAAATGTTGCCCCTGCAACTAACTGAAATAAGTTGAAATTATTAATACATTTTAATTATTAAATAATTAAATAAAAAGTAATAACATGATAAAAGTCCATAACTAAATGGCTAAACCTTCAAATGAAATACTTAAAATATAAAGTACTGATAATATAATACAATACTAAAATAACATTGCGGCAATAATATTCAGTGCATGCCATATAAGAACTAAAAAGGAAATAGCGATAGAAAGCTGTGGATGGCAGAAGGCAGAGATTCCTGCCAGGTAGTCTGCCTCGCGGAATAACAAAAATCAATACCGTAGTCAGCACTCGGCAGAGTAACCACATCAATTCCAACTCCATTGAAACCAGCTTCAAATAATCTGTCTGCGCTTTGTGGTTGTTGAAATGAACTTGTGATTACGGTGTATGATGAATGCCACTCAGACCGCGTGACCTTTAGCTAAAAGACAGCAAAACGATGATGTAGCGGATCTCTGAGCAATGCCAAGGGTAAAGCTCTTACCGAGAGCATTGAATGAACAGTTGAGATGATTTTCTCTCAGCAAGTCTTTTAATTGATGATAAAGGAGAGCGTAGAGATTATTGCGAAGGTCAGGGAATTTTAACCAGGTCTTTGTTTTATAACCACAGCGCCGGATCATTCATAAAATAACTAATTTTCTGTTCTTTCAAAGCTGAAATTCCTTCTCTTCCATTTGCAGAAACCGGTGGATGCCGTGCAAAAATGTATGACATTACCCAACATCCTTTTTTCAAGCGAGGTATTGCAGTGCTGGTGTTAGCACAGTCTGTCCTCCTGTCTGTTAAGGTGAGGAGAGCTACAGCAAAAACAATTTCACTTTATTTCTGCACTAAAATTATAATTTTTGTGTATGTGTTACAGTGGGATGAACTTCACCCGGTTACTTTTCCTTTGGCCACAATGTCTGTGGTTTTCACGTTCATTTTTGTTCTGGAGGTAAAGCTGTTACAGTATATTTCCAATTCTGCTTGCTGCTCTTTCATGAGTCAGCTCAAGCGAGATTTCTTTCCAGCCACAAATAAAGTTTTAAAATTCACCAGAGGCCTCACAGTTCATGAGGTCTTTCGTAAGTATTGTACGGTCATGACATAATTACATTTGCTCTGCCGCAGGTGACTATGAAGCTGATTGCTATGTCACCAGCTGGATACTGGCAGAGCAGGAGAAACAGATATGACCTACTCGTCACTTCCCTGGGAGTCATATGGATCATTTTGCACTTTGCTTTACAGGTACATACTAAAATGTCATGCATTTTCAAACGGTTTTTATCTTTTAAAAGTAATATCATTTTAATTTGTGTTTTTAACTTTTGCTTTGTTGATTTAAATGTGCTTTATTTTTCTTTAGAATGCTTACACATACATGATGGGCACATGTGTGATAGTATTCAGGTTTTTCACCATATGTGGGAAGCACGTAAGTATGCATAAATATTTACATAAAATATGTGAAATAACATGAGAATTACAGTGCTTTTTCCTCCACGACTGAGCTGTCTTGTATTTACAGGTAACGTTAAAGATGCTTCTGCTAACTGTGGTCGTCAGCATGTACAAGAGTTTCTTTATTATCGTGGGCATGTTCTTGTTGTTGCTGTGCTACGCTATCGCCGGAGTCATACTCTTCGGCACCGTCAAATACGGCGAGAACATTAACAGGTAAGCCATCTTGTGACACACGGAGGCAGTTATTAGACTGTGTCAGATTTGTAACACACTTACTACAACCCACGGCGCTGATATAATTGGTGTTGTCTAAGTGTTTTGCTCGAATGCCTTACTTGCATTTGAGAGAATCAATTTTCAGGTACAGCTGACAGCATGAGAGGAAGTGACTCTGCGTGGGCTGTTACTTTTTCCTCTCTCGCCAACAGGCACGCAAACTTCTCCACCGCGGGGCAAGCCATCACTGTACTGTTTCGAATAGTCACAGGTGAAGACTGGAATAAGATCATGCATGACTGCATGGTAAGAGATTGGATCTGCCATCCTCCGTTTTGCCCGCAAGCAAGCTTGCTCACTGTGAAAATCATTTAAAAAACAGTAAATTATTCAGTTTAAATAAATCTGATAAAATTGCAAATATAAGTGTACAGCGTCTGGTTTCATTCGACATGCTTCTGAATGATTTCTGTTAACAAAAACACATCAGCTGCGAGCCCCATGTGTTGATTATGTTTGTTTATCGGCCTCGTTCCCCAGGTGCAGCCGCCATTCTGCACTCCGGACAAACATCGCTTCTGGGAAACGGACTGCGGCAACTATGCTGGCGCCCTCATTTACTTTTGCTCCTTCTATGTCATCATCGCTTACATCATGCTCAACCTGCTCGTAGGTAAGAACCTCTTTCCCCCAATTGCTGACATAATATCCTGTTCCATCTCCTAGGGTGGCATCTAATTTCCTCCCGCTTTAGACGCTAGCCAAACTAGCTCATGAAATACAATATCCCTGCCCATTCTTCCATGTCCTTCCATGTTTATTATCTCTATTTTTGCCCGAACAGAGTGGTTCCTCCCTCTCGTAGCTCAGTACCGGTCACTGCTGAATATGAATGAGGCTTTGCATCACTTTGGGTGAAAGCCTGTTTAGTCTCTGCCTCTATTCCTCTTGGTTTATGGACTGTATAGATATGCACACTTTCTAGTCATCAGCATATGTTGTGGTGTGCCGGTGTCTCCAACAGGCTGCTCAATTATCAAGTTGGGTTGTGCACCAATCAGAATTGATTTGAGAATGCCTTGTTCCAATTATAATTGATGTACAAAACAGGATGCTGTATTTATGCAGCGATAGCATGGATACGTTAACTTGATCAGATGTGACAGTAAAGACTTTGATAATTTGATACAAATATTTGTATTTCAAATGCATGCTGTTCTTTTGAGCTTTCTATTAATAAAAAAAATACTGTCGATTTTTTTTTTCATGGTTTCCACAAAAAATATTAAGCAGCACAACAGTTTTCACCATTGATTATAAGAAATGTTTGTTGGGCATCAAATCTGCAAATTAGAATTATTTCTGATTTCTGTATCTGAAGACTGGAGCAATGGATGGTGACAAATCAGCTTTGCCATTACATTTAAAATATACTAAAATAGAAAACATTATTTAACATTTTAATAATATTTCACAATATGCATTTCCCTATTTTTTTATTAAATAAATGCAAGCTTGATGTGCATATGAGACTTTCTTAAATGTGATACCTTACCAGCCTAAATGGTAAGACTTCCATGGCTAATATGATCCACAAGCTAGGCCAACGTCACACCTGCACCAGTGCTATTTTAGTATCATTGAGATACTATTAAATATTAATATAGATATTGTTAATATTTTTAATGAGATCTTATTCATATTTTCTGCTTTTATGTTAATTAAAGTATTAGTAATTTTGTTGTTCTTGCAATTGTTCTTAATTTATTAGCATTAGTAGTATATTAGTCTAATTTTGTTGTTTTTAGATATATATTTTTAATTTTATTCCTTTTTATTTCAGTTTTAATTTGAGTTATTTTAGTACATCAAGTTAATCTAAATTAAAGGGATACATGTTGCCTTGGAAACTATAATAAAATAAGGTTTGTGTTTATTATTATTATTTATTACTTTTTATTTCAGTTAACATTTATTTCAAGTTGCACCATTTCGTTTTTATGGTTTCTATAACAACCCTGACCTGCACTAATTACTGTAGTTTCAACCAGAATAATCTTGATAGCTGTGAGATGTAAGTGAGTGTGTTAGCTGGTTGCATTCCCAGCGTTGTCACAAGAGCTGCTATAGTGGGCATTAGCATTAACCGTCAACATTTTATAGCCTGACAATTTAAAAGAGGCATTCGAAGGTAACTCTATTGCCCCTTGAGGTTTATTACAACCACAGCAATGCAAGAAGGCATGTCAAGTATGTACAATAGGACCATGCGCTTGTAATGCATCAGCCAAGCATTCATGTCTGCATTTGCACACTCGTTTAGAGTGTTTTCAGTCACTTACTTGTGTTCTGAGAGCCTAGCTGAAAGCTATCCCAACCTTTATCGCTTTATTTCCCCCTCAGCCATCATTGTGGAGAATTTCTCTTTGTTCTACTCCACCGAGGAGGATCAGTTGCTAAGCTACAACGACCTGCGTCACTTCCAGATCATTTGGAACATGGTGGATGACAAGCGGGAGGTGAGGAGGAGGAGGAGGGACCTGCCTGTGATCAGCGGCTGTCAGCGGGGATGATTTTGAGTTAATACCCGCGTGTGTTCTCCATACCGGCTCCGAAGCCGCAAATGAATGAATCACACGCATCGACATTCTCACCTCCAGAGTAATTGGAGGTTATTACTGCCTGTCACAGATAGCGAGAGGTGTTGAGCTGTCATCTTCATTAGGTGGAAACAGCCTCATTGAGAGCAGCAGAGAGAAGTGTGTGCAGATTTGACCTCCTCCCGTAGGATCAGTAATATCTGCTCGTGTATATTTGAGTTAAATGAGGCACACCAGTCATTTTCTGGCCTTAATTAATCAACCAGCGGTTCTGGGATCAGCAATAAACACTTGAGGCCAGAAGACTGTAACAGCAGAGCACAGGAAGGACTTTGTCCTCAATTAGACGAATGAGCTCTGCTCCGAAATCTAGTGAGTTCCTCAATGCCTGATAGCAATCTAAGACAGCACAAACCTCACAAAGCTGATTAGAACACTACATAGGCAACAACAACTATTCACTAGTTTCCATTTGGCTGAAAATAAAAACTAAACCGCCTGTTCTCAGGTGTTAATTTACACCAATCAGCAATGGTAGTAAATGTAAAATATTTAAGTTCTTTGGCAATTAACTGTCTAGTAGGCAGCTCACTAGCTACAGTGGTAGTCTGAGCATTTTCTTAAATAGCCCTTTGTCCATTACATATACCTGTATTTATATAAGTTTTTTGAAAACAGGGATTGATTCCGACCTCTCGGGTGAAGTTTCTGCTCCGTCTGCTGAGAGGTCGTCTGGAAGTTGACCTGGACAAAGACAAGCTTCTATTCAAACACATGTGTTATGAGATGGAGCGTCTGCACAATGGAGGAGATGTCACCTTCCATGATGTACTGAGGTTAGAAAGGACCATTAGTATTCATTACAGCTCAAAAACAAAAGGAGTCATATCACAACAAATCAAAATGTCCTATTTCGATATAAAGGAGTTACTATGAAAAATCAAATTTTCCTCTGTCTAAAAAGAACAAACCCTGAAAGGGCCAATATATCGCTAGTGTTGTTCATAGTGGCCACTGAGCTTGTTCAGCAGCTTGTAGGAAGTCATTGATGGCGTATGTTTCAGCATGCTGTCGTACCGCTCAGTTGATATCCGGAAGAGTCTTCAGCTGGAGGAGCTGTTGGCGCGAGAGCAGCTTGAATACACTATAGAGGAGGAGGTGGCCAAACAAACCATCCGTATGTGGTTAAAGAAGTGCCTCAAACGCATACGAGCCGTGAGTTCACACAAACACACTCCTGACACTTCACTGATATTCACCCCAATGCACTAAAAACAGATCAGCTGTATGACCATAATTATATTCACACTACATCTCAACATGGCCCGAATCTCATTTCACTTTAACATGGGGAAATAAATCCATATCGTACATTTTTGTTTTCTTTTTGGCTGTGGGTCTGGAACAGTCAGGTGGGAATTCAATTTATGCAATATTTATGTCAGTCTAACTTATCAATGTGACATTAACTTCCTGTCTGAGGAATGAATATTTATACCAAGTCAGTTTATTCATAATACTCCAAATTGTAGAAATTGCTTTGCACATTATGATGGAATAACAATATTTATTGAAAAGCTCAGTTTAAATAAGTTATTTAAATGTGAGGTGGGAAAGTATTTTCTGAGATTTTGCTGTTCCTCATTCACAGAGATAGGAATTGGTGCTTGAAATAGCTGTCTGGAGGCGTTGCTTAAACAGACACTGAGTGAACTGACTTTCCTTGAAAGGCATTTGCTTTTAGACTTTGCCATCTCTTCTCACAAAGAAATCTGATTTGAGCAGGAAATCACAATTAGGCGCTTTCAGCTTGCCAAAGTCAAAGCTATAACCTCACACAGATCCACTTATAGGATCACTGATATAACTGCTGATATTCAGTTGAGTTGCTTTTATTGTCATTGTTCCATCGAATTAGTCCCATATCAGCGTAGTGCCACCCGGGATAGAAGCTGATATTAGACATGCAGGATGAGCCGAATGAAAACACTGACACCACTTTCCTCCTTCAGAAGCAGCAGCAGTCATGTAGCATCATTCTCAGTCTGAGAGAGAGCCAACAGCAGGACCTCCGGCGCCTGCTCAACCCTCCCAGCATTGAGACCACCGTCCCCAGCGAGGAAACCAACGCACATAACCAAGACAATCCCACTCAGCCAGAGGTAACCCTACCCGTGTCTGTTCTTCAGAGACTGTGTGTCTCTGAGTCTTCATTCTAATGAAATGATTTGAAATGATTGACCCAGCAGAACAGCGGCCTGCAGACCTTACTGAGCCCCACCCTGTCTGACCGTAGCGGATATCGCCAGGACTCTGCCGACCGACCCCAGAGGAAGCTAGGACAGTGGCGACTTCCTGCAGGTCAACACCAAACACTCGCACTATTAAACATGCTCTTACATTTACAAAAGTATTGCTTTTATCCAAAGCAACTTACAAAGGAGGCATGTAGCAACATAAGTCATGCTAAGAATTGCTAAAGGATGTTAGCATGATAATTATACTATAATTATGTGTTCCTGTGGCTCAGTGGTTAGAGCATTGCGTTAGCAGCGCAAAGGTTGTGGGTTCGATTCCCAGGGAACACTCATGCTGACAAAACATGTATAACCTGAATGCACTGTAAGTCGCTTTGGATAAAAGCGTCTGAAAAATGCATAAATGTAAATGTAAATAATTTCTTCCCATGTTTTTTAAATGGATTTGGAAAAGAACAAAGACATTGTTGTTGTTTTTCCACATATTTAGTATTCTGCACATTGACTTGTTTGCGTGGCTGGTTAACCCGTGACTCACATCAGTCTTGTGTTTGTCCTGTAGGGCGCACGAGTGTGAAGTCCATGGTGTGTAAGATGAACCCTTTGAGTGATGAGACCTCCTCGGGGTCAGAAGTCAAGAAGTGGTGGACTCGCCAGCTGACAGTGGAAAGTGACGAAAGCGGCGATGACCTCATTAATATCTGAAGCAAAACGGCATGCTAATTATTTCAGATTTTTCTCTTAAGAAAGGATCATTCAGCTAAATCTTTTGCATTGGATTCTTATATGGCATAAGCCACGATCCTCTTTAGCTTTACGTAGGTGAGCCTACGCTGCTTAAAGCATCGCCTCCACCCGTTCAAGCCTCATTTATCGTATTCAAAGACAATTAATGTCGGTTTCAACCAAGTTAATGCTGAATCTACTGTGTTGGAAAATGTTCAGTGAGTATTGTTTTGTCAATAAGAAATATCTTTGATGAAAGAGCAGCTGTAAAGAGTCCTCAGGAAGTTTATGTAATGTCATATAAGAGTCTAATAATCTGAAATCTAGATGTAATGGTTAGGGAATTCACCTAACCAAAGCCATAGCGTTCTCCTTGTTTGTCTTTGTGCCGCCATAATTTGTCTTCATTACATGGGTGTGTTTGTAAGATCCACAATTATCTTGTGTTGTAAAACTGTGGGCTTACACTTTATAAAATGCAACTACTTTCTTACATTATGGCAAGAGAGTGAATGTAACTATATCTACGTGACTGTGATTTTTCCAGATGTTTAATTATTATAATAAAGCTACATATATAAGTTATAAGATTAATTTAAATAATATATTGAAATAATGTACTTAATATATTTTGTAAAAATGAAAATTGCAGCAATTTATTGCGTGCTTTTAAATAAAAAGTGTCTGTGATACTACCAGAAGTGGTTGCATTGTATATTTGAAGCATTTTTACCTGGATTAATCATCAGGAAGATCTGAAAAGAACTATGCACATATAAAGGATAATTACTGGAAGAACAAAGTTAATTATTTACAACAGCTACAAAATGTCCATGTATATTTGATTAAGAGAGATCGGTTATAAACCTACAGTGACATCAAACAAACAGCAGAAGAATGAAGGTTGAGACATGCATCAATAGAGAGCTCAGAGGTAACGTTTGCATGCTACTGACAGAACAAATAGCATCTTAAATGACATGCATCAAAAGAAAGGACAGTCATTAGTGGTTCAAAGAGTCTACGTCCACAGCTCGATGGGCATGATTCCCTCTTTAGAGTTGAAGGAAGGGAGAAGGTTCTCTTCAGACAGAAAGTATAAGGGAAATTGAACCAGAAAGCCTCGTATCTTCTTCAGTTCGGCGCAGGCCTGTGCTGGGTCCTCTATAGCCATGCAAGGATGTGACATGTAGTCTCTCAGAATCTTATAGTTCAGGACTGCATCAGTGGGCAAACATCTGAAGACCTGCACAGATAGTCAGTGATGGTGACTATTCCCAAAAGCATTTTATATATATATATATATATATATAAAATACCAGATCTGCAGCAAATTGATCTAATATTGGACTGCATAATTATTTCAATTACATAAAGGTAGAATCAGAGCACACGTAAACATCCGGCTCTATTGACTGAGCCGGTTAATCACATTTCTAAGATCAGTGATAAAAGGAAGCACTATTCTAAGAATGAATCAAGGGCTATTTAGAGCGTATGTGAGGAAGGTCAGTGCTATGCTCTTTCGGTGGCTCTTACCTTTTCTGAGTGATTTATTTACCTTGTCATACACACTGGCGTTCTTGGCTGCAGTCACCATCCAGACTTCCTTGTAAAATCGGTCACTGATGGGATCACTGATGTCTATACTGTCTCCCAGCAAGCCAAGAACAAGTCTGAAAAAACAGATTGCATTCCCATCTAAATAACACTTTGCAATGTAATAGAGCAAAAACGAATACATTTAAATTAATTGTTTAAATTAATCTGAATATGAACTAGTCCAAATTTCACCTGAAAAAAAGAGAAATATTTAAGATATTTTTAGAACCATATTTTAGGACAAAGATATTTATGCACACTGCATAAATATCTGTCTTAAAATAGGGTTCTGAAAAATGTTTTCCCAACAAAATTTGAATTTTCCAGTAAAGCAAAAATGAGTGATATCTAAATTTATTTGATAAAAAAGTGCATTAAATATATGTGTTCTAACGGTATTTGGAGTATTTAGTTTAAAATTCTAGTTTAGTGGCAATTTAGCTGCTTAATCATGAAGTAATGTCACAATGCCATAAAGTAGGCTTAGTTTTGAAAAAATCTCCAGACATTTGTGGGATTCACCCAATGAATATGAATGATGTATTTCACAGGACTGTAAAATCTCCCTCTGCAAAGGAAAACCTGTTGTCATGTAGCTCACGTGTAACAGGAAAGCAGACCTGAAGCACTCCTCCCGTAGAGACAGAGCGAAGCTGCCAGCCTGATAACTCTCTCCATCCATGACAGAGAGCTGGAATTCTGTGTCTTCGACAACCACAGCCATTTCACTGTCTCTCTTTCCCAGCATGCTCCTGTCATTGATGTTTGCAGAGCCTAAGCAGATCATAGATACCTATCAGACACGTTCGCTTTTCCTACTATCATGGTTAATGCCTGCGGGGAGCGTGTTCTGGGTCTGTATTGGAGGTTGACCTCTCCTGAGAGCCTCAAGGACATTTCACTGAAAAACACTGAGATTTCTCGTTTTTCTTCTTCAAAGCCTTTTCATAAGGATAAGAGGATGATTGGAATTGATAAAGACAAACAGGATTTGAGCGACGTTAATGGGATTTTAATAATGCATTAGTGACAATCGAGGAGACAGGCGTGACTTGGCTTTTCATAAACATCTGTTGATGTTTGTTATTCTGCACATGTCCGCACTTAGATGCGTTTTGTGTGAGTGCAGTGCCCCCTAGTGGCCACTAACAGCTTTACAGCTCGAGGATTTCAAACAACAATGTGCAATTGCAAGATTCTTCTTTGTGTGCACAAACCTAACATATAATACCAATAACAACAACAATTATTGACTATTATGGACTATATGGTCTGTAATTTTTTTTTATAATTAAGTTAATTCAGCAAGGATGCATTAAATAATGAAATACCAAATCAAATATCAGAATGATTTCTGTAGGATCTTATGACACTAAAGACTAAAGCAATGGTTGCTTTGCCATCACAGTATAATAATAATAATAATAATAAACAGAGGATATATTTGTAAATCAAATAAATAAAAATTACATTTAACATATGTAAATATTTACTTAAATTGTATTATTCATTTTATATTTAAATATGCAGTATTTTTTCCAAAGATGTCTTAGTAATTTTTATCCAGTAAAAAATGTATATGGTCAACTACTAAACTGAATATCAAGAACGACGCCTCCACCAATGGTGCAGTTATTACCCTGCTACTAATGTTTTCAAATAAAATGATAAAGAATAAAATCTCAGACTGTATTTTTCTATATATGTGTGGGCAGAGTGTCTGACCAATAATGACAGTGCAGTCGTCCACGATCATGAGCTTGCTGTGCACATAAATGAGTTCAGTGACCAGACGCCCATCCAGATCAGCATGAGTGCGTAGACCGCAGAAAGAGATGTACTCGGTCCAGCAATCTGCCACTGCACACAAACACAAATACATACACACATTCTTCATCTTTGTCCTGTTCGAATGAATTACAATCATGCAATCCACATTTGATGGACATGATCTTAATGTCACTGCTACAGAGTAGGTTTATACTTCTACATACTAGTCTACTTACTCACACATTTGAGCCTATCAATAATGGAGCGCTCCCCTCGAATCATTGTCCTGTAATGGAGAAAGAGGGGTTTCATTTCAGCTGCTTCCTGTCTTGCACCAATCATATGTCTTAAATCTTCTTCACCTGACCAATCACATCGCTCGCTGAACCCAGTTACCACAGCGCCCTCACTGCTCCTCTTACTCTATTTAGCCTAGTGTTGATGGTCCAAGCTGGGGCTGTAATGGTCTCTCTGTAGCCCGTGAGGAGCAGGGTCTGTTGTTTTCACATTACACACGTGTAATTTGCTGCGAGCGGCCATTCAGGCTGCATTTTTACCCTTAATTGTGGCAATTTGGTGATTACCGAAGATGCATGTTTGCAGGGTTATTACCTGTAATTAAAGTGCATGATTGCTTTGATGGCTTGGCCCCCCCCTGACGAGATGTCACCTTCAAATCCGGGCAGCAGGGGCATCACCACATAGACCCGAAACTTTTTCTTCTCCCTGTGGCCAAAATGAAATGTAGTTAGGTCTGCCCAATGATGTTTTTGTGTCATGTTTGTATACAAGTGAATCTACTGTCAAGATGCACCTGTGCGCCCGCAGGATCCTCTCCGTCAGTGCATCTCCAATGCTGTTGTGAATGGATTTGTCAGCACAACTGATGAAGAATTGGTTCTGAGAGATAAAGAGACAAAAGAGAGAAGGGAGAGAGCATGACAGAAAGAGAGATGCAGTGAAAGTAAGACTAAAACCGTCTTTACCCTAGTGAATTGTTTTTGTGGCTCAAATGTGTTTGAAATAAATTTATTTCATGCCAAGTATACTACAAATACATTTACATAAATATAAATATAGTATACTTGCATAACCCTGCAGTTGTACTTTTAAAATACTAAACTAAAGTCTGCTAAATTGTAACAACTAATTTTGTACTTTTTGGACTTAAATTGTGTGGAAGTAGTGCTGAAGTCCAACCAAAGATACATTATCTCACAGAAGTGAGTACACCCCTCGCATTTGTGTGAATATTTTATTATATCTTTTCATGTGACAACACTGAAGAAATGATACTTAGCCACAATGTTAAGTAGTAAGTGTACAGCTTGTATAACAGAGTCAATTTGCTGTCCCCTCAAAATAACTCAGCACACAGCTTTTAATGTCTAAACCGCTGGCCACAAAAGTGAGTACACCCCTAAGTGAAAATGTCCAAATTGGGCCCAGTGTCAACATTTTGTGTGGCCACCATCATTGTCCAGCACTGCCTTAACACTCTTGGGCATGGAGTTCACCAGAGATTCACAGGTTTCTACTGAAGTCCTCTTCCACTCCATGGCGACATCACGGAGCTGGTGGATGTTAGAGACCTTGCCCTCCTCCATCTTCCATTTGATAATGCCCCACAGATTGAGCATAGGGTTTAGGTCTGGAGACATGCTTGGCCAGTCCATCACATTTACCCTCAGCTTCTTTAGCAAGGCAGTGGTCATTATCATGTTGGAATACTGCCCTGCGGCCCATTCTCTGAAGGGAGGGGATCTTGCTCTGCTTCAGTATGTCACAGTACATGTTGGCATTCATGGTTCCCTCAATGAACTGTAGCTCCCCAGTGCCGGCAGCACTCATGCAGCCACAGACCATGACACTCTCACCACCATGCTTGACTGTAGGCAAGACACACTTGTCTTTGTACTCCACACCTGGTTGCCGCCACACATGCTTGACACCATCTGAACCAAATAAGTTTATCTTGGTCTCATCAGACCACAGGACATGGTTCCAGTAATCCATGTCCTTAGTCTGCTCGTCTTCAGCAAACTGTTTGCGGGCTTTCTTGTGCATCATCTTTAGAAGAGGCTTCCTTCTGGGACGACAGCCATGCAAACCAATTTGATGCAGTGTGTGGCGTATGGTCTGAGCACTGACAGGCTGACCCCCCAACCCTTCAACCTCTGCAGCAATGCTGGCAGCACTCATACGTCTATTTCCCAAACACAACCTCTGGATATGACGCTGAGGCCTGTTCTGAGTGGAATCTGTCCTTTTAAACTGCTGTATGGTCTTGGCCACCATTCTGCAGCTCAGTTTCAGGGTCTTGGCAATCTTCTTATAGCCTACGCCATCTTCATGTAGAGCAACAATTCTTTTTTTCAGATCCTCAGAGATCTTTGCCATGAGGTGCCATGTTGAACTTCCAGACACCAGTATGAGAGACATTTTGTGGCCAGCGTTTTATACATTAATGGCTGTGTTGAGTTATTTTGAGGGGAAATTTACACTGTTATACAAGCTGTACACTCACTACTTTTCATCGTAGCAAAGTGTCATTTCTTCAGTGTTGTCACATGAAAAGAAATAATAAAATATTTACAAAAATGTGAGGGGTGTACTCACTTCTGTGAGATACTGTATACTGAAGTATATTTGATTGTGCTAAAGTGAAACTAATTACAAGTACACAGATTAATATCAGTCTTTAAATGCAATATATTTAAAAAGATCATGCAATCTTCATCAATAGGGACATTAAACCCCATTTTAGGCTTAATATTCAGAAGTGTGCATTGTGCACAATTAGTACTCCAAATAAAGTTTAATTATAATTTTGATATCAGTAAGTCTTGAGCGAAATGTCAGTAAATATGTTAAAATATTTGAACTTTACTTAGTATAAAATACATATATTTTAAATATATATTTTTTTTACTATGGTATACTGCAAATATGGCACAGGAACTGCACCTGAAGTGTTATGCAAAATCAAAACAGTGTTTGGGATCAGCTGTTTAAAAAAAAATCAGGGATCACCTTTTATTTTAGTTTATGTATCTATATGTGTGTGTGTGTGTGTGTGTGTGTGTGTGTGTGTGTGTGTGTGTATATATATATATATACACACACACACATACACACACACACACAAACACTATCAGAAATTATTATAATAATTTAAGATAGTGATATAATAATTGTATCGATTTTATATGAATAACTGGGTAAATTAAAAATCATAAGACTTATGCATGGTTATTGTGCCCCTAAAAAAAATAGTAATAATCTTTTACTCCGCACTGAAGACCAGGCTTAGGCCCTATCCCAAATTGTGCAGTTGATATATATTTGCGGTCACTTATTTTACCTCTATGTAGATGAAATGTTTGCTGTTCTGGATGGCTGATACATAGGCTAAATGAATTGACTCCTCGTGGACCTTCGTCCCAACAGACCACGGGCACACAGACCTCAACACCTTGTTTGTTCAAGGAAAAAGGTTAGAATCAAAATGGATGGTTTCAATTATCACACAACATATTTCTAAATACATATTAGTGGAAACTTGGATTCTGGAATAATTCTAGAAAAATTATGGATCATTTCAGCAATATTGGCTCTTCAAAAAAGGAACCCGTGTGGTTTGGTGGTGATATCTCACCTGAACATTAGCCTGTGTTGATTTTCCGCTGTACTCAGCTGGCACCATGGGTGCAGATAGAGACTTGGGCATGAGGCAGGGATAGCACGTCGCCCCCGACCGCTTCTTCACCAGCTAACAAATAAAAGGAGAGTTGATTGGGATCAGACAGAACGCCCGATGTTGACTCCAAAATCACACCCCTAAAGAGCGCTAATTACTGTGCCACATCCAGATAGCCTGTTGGGCTGACCATCAACCCCTGCCTGGTACCTCCACTCCCCAGAGACAGCGCACTTGTTTGAGGCTGAATAAAAGTCTCTGCTCCTCTGTTTAGTCTTAGACAGTGCCGCTGATTACAGTAAATTGATGGCCGTGTGTGTGAAGATTTTCCGAAAGTAGGATTTTAATGGCTATTGTCCTAACTAGACTACACTCAGACTGTTTTCAACTGGGCCGGGAACATGGTTCAAAGGTCGTTTGAACATGAGACGGGCTTTGTATCCTGGGAAACAAAGGAAATGATGTTACCACCCTCTACCAATTATCCACAGTACATATGGAAGAAACTTTTTTATAGCATTTTCAATGCTTTCCATTATATTTGGTCACATTAGTTTTCTTCTTGATTCATCTATACTCTCTGTTCTGTTCTTTTCTGTATAAAACAGTGTCACTACAACAAAAGACAAAAAAAAATGTTTTGTCCACTTAAGTTGGAGTTTCTTTGGAAGTTTTATTTTACTTGCCGTTTTCACCCCTCATGAAGGAGGTGCTCGTGGTGCAAATTAGCGAGCTGTGCACCATGTCAGCTTACACTGTGGGTAAGCGGTAATCTGGGCCGTGTGGTTATAAACAGATGGTTCTCAGGCAATTAACAACTGGCATAATGTGTTGATTAAAATCCATTGAGCCCTGATGAGGGAGAACTAACATTAACTCTGCTCACGGGCTGTTGGCAGCTGCCCAAACGATACTCATAACTCCTGTGACCTTGATAGTGAATCACATGTCTGAATCACCACAGCTCTAAAAAAAGGCTTGACTTAAAGTAATTCAGTTTTTTCTACATATTACAGGTTTAAACAGTGATCATATGGTTGGAGAGTGGAGAAACGATGCTAATTCTAGTTCTGTGATAATAGTAGATAACTGCAAGTTAGTGGTGTAAAAACACATTACATATATAGAACATTTGGGGATAGTATGTGTTTTTATAGGAAGCATCGGAAAGATCAGAAGATCAAAAGTGAAAGTAAAATATTTTCAATGTTCTATTCTATTTCAAATAAATGCTGTTATTTTAAACAATTCATCAAAGAATCCTTAAACAAATGTAACCGTTTCTACAAAAACAACAGTTCTCAACACCGATTAACAATAATAATAATAAATGTGACCCTGGACCACAAAATCAGTCATAAGTCGCACGGGTATGTTTAACATAACAGTAGCCAACAAAATTATCGATTTTTCTTTTATGCCAAAAATCATTAGGATATTAAGTATCATGTTCCATGAAGACATTTTGTAAATTTCCTACCATTAATATATCAAAACAAAACAAAACATTTCTGATAATTTAATTTGGACAACTTTAAAGATGATTTTCTCAATATATATATTTTTTTTGCACCCTCAGATTATAGATTTTCAAATAGTTCTCAGCCAAATATTGTCCTATCCTAACAAACCATACATCAATGGAACGCTTAATTATTCATCTTTCAGATCTGGTTTTGTGGTCCATGGTCACAAATATTTATTGAGCACCAAATCAGAACATTAGAATTAAATCTAAACAACAATGTGTCATTTAAGATTGCCGTAACAAGCTGCAAAAAAAATCCAATGCCAAATTGTGAATGGTAGTGCATTTATATGCACTACCTATATACAAGAAAAGTCATCTAATACATCTTATAAAGCATTCCACACAAATCACTGACAGGATTGTTCCCACTTTACAATACATTCTTTGTTGTGAATGTGACAAGCGACGTTCCCTAATCAGCAGCAAAAGATATAAATGAGACTAGTCTGTCTTTGAGCCGTAAATTCTCATTTCCACTAAACACCTCATCAGAGGCATTCAACTAGCTTTTGTTTGTCCTCCTCTGCCGCACACACACCTGGCTCCCTCTCCTTTAATTATTCACCAGCAGAGTGTCTGATCGGTAGCCAAGCCTGAAATATGACTGGCATAATCCAAAGGAAATCATACAGGCCTCAAACCAATTCAATTACTGAACAATCAAAGTAAAAAGGCCTCTAATTGCTCTAAAAGGGGGCCGAGAGTGCGGGCGGCCATTGAATGCTGACGGCATTCAGAACAGGACACAATGAGCAACTGCAGGGGGTGCTAAGCTCAAGCTAATAAAGATGGGTTTTCAAAAAGACTTGAGAGAGGGTGGAAACCTCGGCTTCCTGCATGCTCTCTGATCTTTAGTTCTTACAATTAGACTTCTGAATGGAGGTGGTATTTGTGCACCTTTAAAATGTTTTAAAAAAGCTATTTTTCTGGACATTCATGAATATATGCTTATACTGCATAACAAACAATTCAATATACCCAGTTCACTTTGTAACGCTCTATTATATTACTTTCAAATGCAAAACTCCCCAAGATGAAAATTATGTTGATCTTGGATTAATCTTTAATATCTCAGCAGGTACTTATTTCTAATGTTTTAATTCAACTCAAATGTTCCCTTTAAAATAGTTTGAAAAATACATTATTTATTTAGTTACTTGTAAGAATAGAGCAATAAAATTAATGTAGATTTACAGCTCAGATCATCATATTCTTGAAACAATTTGATGCTAAATATTTGAGTTAATCTTGAAATCTCTGATTTTTGATAGCTTGACTATTCTGAGTACAGCTTGGGACATTTATTTATTTTCTGAAATGTTGAGTCTTTCTCAAGAGAATACTCTAGGAAGCAGAAGATACATGTACATCTAAAACAAATTAAATATCATGAAATGGTCAATATTTTTGTCACTCATTTCAGAAAGTGAAACCCATATATTAAATAGATTCATTACACAGAGTGAAATTTTGATGATTATGGTTTACAGATAATGAAAACCAAAAACCTAAATCCAGCTTCAGTCACTCCTTGTGAAGCTCTCCCAAGTGTCTGAATTAGCTTTGCTTGACAGTATTCTCAAGCTTGCGGTCATCCCTGTTGCTTGTGCACCTTTTCCTATCCAATTTCTTCCAGTCAACTTTGCATTTAATATGCTTTGATGCAGCACTCTGTGAATAGATACACCTTTCAGTAATGACCCTCTGTGACTTACCCTCTTTGGGGAGGGTGTCAATGACCATTGTAGACCTTCTAGACCATTGTCAAGTCAGGAGTCTTCCCCATTATTGTGGTTTCAAAGAACAAGAGATACCCGGAATTTATACTGTATGGATGGTCATTTAATGAAACTCAAATGTAAATATTCTACTATTTTGAGATACTGGATTTTTTACTTTCATGAGCTGTAAGCTCTAATAATCAAATTTAAAACAAAAAACTTTTGAAATGTTTTACGTTGCATGTAATGAATCTAAAATATATGAACGTTTCACTTTTTGAAATGTTACAAGAAAATGTTTACTTTTTCACAATATTCAATTTTTTTTTAGATGTACCAGTATTAGTTTCCTTTCCATTTAATTTCACTGTTTAGAAGAGAAACACTGAGATTGCTGAGACTTTATCTAATTTCTTACCTTTGTAAAGTTCCACCTCTGAATAAAATGTCGTGCAATATCTCGTGCAGCCTTCCCATGAACCAGCACTCCAATATCATGCCAGGGCATCCGTGGTGTCTTATACCTGTCAATGAAATCTTAACCAGAGAAAAATAAACAACTATAATTTATAAAAACATTAGCGAACCATTATACAGAGATGACGGACAGGCCTTTTGAAGCCATCGCAGTGTGGTCTTTCTCTTCCAACGTCTTTGATGATGCACAAGCATCTTAAGAGTATTTCACTACATTCATCTATCAGACTCCTCCATTCCCCTGCTGTGTCCTACCCAGTTGGCACTATGTGCAAAACCAGGACTTCACATTCAAAAATCAGAGATGCAAAAATGAAGTTATTTCCTCTGGCAAGAGAATAGAGCTGGGAAAATAACCCCATACCGACTACAGAATGGGATTGTTGGAAACAACTTCTCTGTCTTCTTTCCCTCATTCCTGTGTTGGAGGGATTGCTTTATTTGATGAATTTGACATGAGATATCAAAGAATGTGGAGTCGAGTTATTATTTTTGTCTGTCTTGTTTGCTAGTTTGTTTTTATCTTAAGGCCTAAAGCGTTACTGTTTCAAAAGATGTTTTAAAAAAGAAGATATTTTGGCTGTGGGTTGTGATATTGCAGATGTGTTTCTTCTGAGGTTTAATTAAACTATTTCGTACCATCAAAAGGCTTGTTGAGTTTGACCCAGTCTTTCAGGATGAAGTTGCAGTAGTCTTTGCCATGCCAAAAACGAGTCTCTCCACAGAGTTCAGTACTGCCTATGTAGCTTCTTAGTGAACTAGTCTCTAAAACAGACCGACAGAAAAAAAAGCATTACACAGATAAACGATATACGATATAACAATTCATATATATTATATATCAACTAATAAAGATTGATTAGTTTTCATAGCTGTCATGCCAGCTTCAGTGAGCAAGGTTTAGTTGTGTGTCTATAAATGTACTGTATATCCTCCTGAGACCCCCCCCCCCCCACAAAAAAATAAAAGTTTTGTGAATTTAGTATTTTTTCATGTCATAACATTGTTTAGAGTAGACCATAAGAAAAAAATGTATTCATATTGTTTTCTATTTCCACTGTAGAGGACACTAGGGCTCAATTTTTCTACAAATAAAATGGCATGAATAGACATCAAAAAGGCAAAAACAATGTTTATTTTTTTTTAAATCACCAATCAATTTGTAGGTTTCAGGATTTTTTTATACTAAACTTTGTTTAAGGATGATTCTCAACTATGTTATGAAATATATATAACAAAATGATTTGATATACCATTTTGTTTTATCCAATAGGTGTGTGTACTTTCCATAAACTGGTTTTCCCATTAAACACAGTGTATCTAATTTGCATATTAATGTGTTGCTGTTGGGACAGCATGTTGAATAAATAATTGTCATAATGGGAGTAATAAATGGCCAGATTTTCATAATAACATCTAATATTTCATAAGACAATTGATAAATAATTAATTTTCCTATTCAATTATGTCTCCCAAAATGCACAATAAACAAATAATAAAATAATAAATAAATGTAGTCCTGGTGTCCTCTACAGTGGACATGAATTAAAGGATGTCCTATTTCATAACAGGAAGTCACATTTTCATTTGAAAACCCATAACATTTTCATGTTGCTTTATGACAAACAATTTGAAAATTATTCAGATTTAAATGACAATGACAAAATATAATCATATTTCCATAAGGATATCAAATTTTTCTCTAAATAAATTTAGCCATATTTAAAGACCTAGGAGAGGGTGTGGTCATGGTGAAACTTGCAAACATTTAGTCTCTCTAAAAAGCCCTGAATGTGCTCTGTGCAGGACATCCAGACTTACAACTGTGACATGTTGTCAGACCCATGTCCCCATGTCTTGTGTCTCCCTTCCTCTTGTGCCCATATATGGTCTTTCCTGTTTCCTGTTCATTATTAGTTCAGTTAGTCCCAGCCTGTGTCTTGATTATGTTCCAGGTGTCTAGTTAGTTCTGTCTATTTATAGTGTGTTCTGCCCCATGTTTCCTGTCGATTGTTAAACGTCATTTGTGCATCAGATCTCCATGTCAGATCGCGATTTCCATGTTCCTGTGCTTTTTGCTTTATGTCATTAAATACATTATTATTTGAAGTATCTCGTCTCCTTCGTGCCATATTCCTGATGGAACGTGACACATGTGAGGTCTCAGAGAAATTCACTAAAATATAATGTCCACTACAGAGGCAAAAACTCCATAGCTGGGTCTCAGGAGGATATACACTGGATTTAAGTGTCAGAATATGCATATCACACAGGTGTGTTTGGTTGTATGTGAGTACTAACCGTAAGGCAGGGGGAGAGAGTGATGCAGGCTGATAGAGTATGAATCGCTGGAATGCAGAGACAAGCTCTTGGTGTAATATTCCCGAGTGAGCAGTGTCCTGGAATTAAGACTATTCCTACTGTGATGTTCTACACACAGGACACACACAAACACAGCCTGAGATGTGTAACAGCAAAACACTTATTATATTCATGTCAAATTCTATTACTGGAGAGTGAACACTTAATGGTATTTATGCACTCAAAAGGTAAATAAGGTCATTTCTGCACTGCTATCAGCGCCAAACAGAAAAGTTTCTCAAGAGTTTCAAGTTTCAAAATGCTAGATAAAATAAAATGTATCAAGAATATGTAAGTTTCACACAATAAAAGTAAAGGAGATCAAATATAATCATATCTCCATAACCTACAGTCTGATGTCACATTTATTTGTTGAATTCATCTTACTGGACTCTGTTCCATCAGAGCTGTGGTGACTTTTCTCTGAGGGGGTTCTCAGCAGTCTTCCGGTGGGCAGGTTGAGGTTGTTTTCTCCCTGTTCCTCCACTAAGGGCAAAGTTAAACTCGCACAGATCTCCCCTGGATCCACTGAGCCTGAATCTCCTGCTTTCCCTGCTCCTTCTTCTCCAGTCTGAATTTCTTCTACCACCACATTGAACTTCATCTCCTCGCCCTCCTCCACTGCGGCAACTGACTGCTACAGGACAAAAATCTAAATCTTTTGTTATTGCTTACCAATAATTCTAAAATGCACAAAGTATGTACTTCGCTAATGATCAAAACCCATTTGAAAAATGAACACTATTAGGTTCATCTATTTAATAACTGCTTTATAAAATAAATCTAATTTAAATAATTCACAAAGAAATATAAATTCCATAATTTACTCACCATCATTTTGTTCCAAACCTACGTGTCTTTTTGTCTACTGTGGAACATGACTGAAGATATTTTGAGAAATGCATCACCATTTCGGTCCATATAATGGCAGTCAATGGTACTAAAACGGTTTTGTTAACATCATTCTTCAAAATATCTTTTTTTGTGAATGATGACCACATTTTTATTTTTGGGTGAACTATCAGTTAACTTTACCCACACATTTTATTTAACTTAATTTACATTATTTATCAATTCCTATATATTATATATTTTCAATTAAAATAAAATATGTTGTGGGAACACTGATGATCCAACACAATGTTTTGGTATAATATTTTAAACATACTATCTTGCATGAATTGTATCTGCCTTGATTCGGTCTACACGGTCTAGTGTTATTAAAAAGTCCAAACTTTCTGGTGCACAATCCAGGACCAAAGAACCAAGAACATCTTTCCCACACACACTCTGAAACATTAAACAATGAAAACTTCCATGCTATCTACGTATATGTCTGACACATCAGTCTATCTGTCAGCATGCAGCATGTAAGGAGCGATAATTGCCACCCGTGCGGCATCAGCCCAGCAAAGCTATGACTTAAACGATAGTGTAAGTGACTCCAGTCTGCTGCGCAGAGTCTGAACGAGGGTAAAATGGCCTCTGATGTGTGCGAGTTAATGGCTCATGGGGGATCATAGTGCCCTCGACTTGACAAATGGCAAATGTCAGAGCACTATTCTCCTGGTGGGCATAATTTTATTAAGTGCAAATATCACTGTGCTCCTTAGGAGACGTTTTGAAAGGTTAGACCAACAGCTGTAACAGTTTCATGTATATTAGCAAAGATTTTACAGTTGAGGAGCCCCACATTGATAGATACAGTCACTCAAGCATGCTAAGAGAAGCCCCTTAGTAAATGCAATAAGTGCCTTCATCTGGGTTCAAATCATGTTTATTTAAAAGCTCAGACCCATATTTAATGACACAATGGCAGGCAGGTAGGCAGCAGGCCGGGAGAGGTGGCATATAGACGAAATCAAGCTCCCATTTAGTGGCCCCAGTCATTTGTTGACTCACTCATCCATGCAGGGCCTTTATGTTTAATGCAGCTCTCAGGGGGGAAGGAAAGGCCCAGCGAGAAGGACTGGAATTATCAACCACAGCCCTTCAAGGGTGCCCCAGATGCTCTGTAATTGCAATTTTACGTTTTCTTGTTGGAAAAAGAAAAGAATAAAAAGGCAGAGGCCCTGAATCACCCGCCACAAAATCAATCCCAGTAAGCATACAACAGAAATGCAGTCTGGACCAGTCCTTTATGAGCACCATTGTTAGAACGGCTGCAAAATATAAATCACTACAATTTTAGTTTAGGTTAGCTGTCAGTGCTTTCAAGTATGAATCACAGATCAATACAATTACTTCATAACATAACCCAAAAATTTATACGTAGTGGTGAATTTACGTTACATTTTAATGAGTAACTTTAAATAGAAGATGTTCTAGACTTTCAATACTGATTGGTGCATCGGTTCACAACTTCAGAGGAGGCTTTAGCATCTGTCAGGTGCGTGTCAACTTCCCCCATTGAGGTCTTTGACAGATATCAGAAACACCCAGCTGGCAATACGCATGGCATGTTGACAAACATTGATGGGCCACTGTGGGCTAGGGTGGGCTATCACTCTCAATGGGTCACATTTACAAGAAGTTTATTCCTGTCCAATTCACTTACACCTCTGCGCCTCTGAGCAGAAGAGATATCATCCATTTCTGATTTGCCCTCTCTCTGTAAATAAATATCTAAGAAATAACAAGGATATGTGTTTTATTTTTATTTGTATTGATATTCCTGATAGAATACAACTTAATAAATTTTGTGAAGCACAACTCTTTTCAACACTGATAATATTAAGAAATGTTTCGGGAGAACCAAATTAGCATATTAGAATGATCCTGTGATACTGAAGAGTGGAGTAATAGCTGCTGAAAATCAGTTTTGCCATCACATAAATAAATTGCAGGTAAAATAACATTATAAATGTATTAAAATGATTCATTAAAGTAGAAATGCTATTTTATACTGTAATACTATTTGATAATATAACATTTTTTACTGCATTTTTGATTAAATAAATGCAGCCATGGAAAGCAAAAACACTTAAAAAAAAGAAAATGAAACAAATGCAAATATCTTACAGACGTGGTGGTCTTACATGAGTGAGGCTGGGGGATAGAGCAGGACTGTACTGAGGGCTTCTTCTCACACTTCCCACATCAGTCAGTCGGTGTTGGGAATCATCCCATCTTCCGTAGGCCAGGTCAATCCCTCCCAGAAAGGCGAGTGACTGGTCAATCACCACCAGCTTCTCATGGTGAGCCCAGAGCAATGCTGTGGAGGGCATGTGATCAGGGTGTCGGATGACCTGTCAATCAATAGAGATGGGCAGCTTGTCAGGTTCCTTTTCTCAAGATGCTGGGCAATTCTTTATCGAAGAAAAATGAAGAGTAAGGTTATGTTCAGAATATTAAAATTGTACAGTTGTCATAACATTTCTTGTATGTTTGTTGTGCACAATATACTATTTATACACTACAGTTCCTGCAAGAAATTAATGTTTTAATTTAGTGAGGATGCATTGAACTAATCAAAATGACAGTAAAGACATTTACAATGTTAAAAAAAGATTACAAATAAATACTGCACTTTTTATCGTTCTATTCATAAAATAATCATGAACACAAATGCATCAGGGTTTCCACATATTGCGCAGCACAACTGTTTTATACGTTGATAATAATAAGAAATGTTTCTTGAGCACCAATTAAGCATATGTTAGAAGGATTTCTGAAGGATCATGTGACACTTAAGACTGGATTAATGGCTGCTGAAAATCCAGCTTTGCCATCACAGGAATAAACTACATTTTAAAATATATTAAAGTAGAAAACTGTACTTTTAAATTGGAGTAATATTTTACAACATTATGGTTTTAATTGTTTTTGATCAAATAAATGCAGACTCTGTGAGCAAAATAGACTTCTTTCAAATATATTTAAAAAAATCATACCGTCTCTAAACCTTTACGTAAAAACCCACGTGAAGTATTACATGTGTCAAAATATACAACATACAACCAGAACTACTGTATATGAACATGAGGACAGTCTGGAAGTTCTTTAGATCTACGATGTAATCAAGCCTTCAAACACATAGATTTTACAAGACTCAATTTAATAAACTCTTTTGTCAATTGTCCAAATTTCCCAAATATCAGCTAAAGAAATACAGCGGGCCCTAAGCCAAAAATAACACCACAATGTAGATCGTGTCAACCTTTGTGCGAAACAGCTGTGTCTCCACCAGCTTTGGCGAAGCCTCCGGAGGACGCCGTCCCTGGCAGGTGTTTCTACACCAGCAGGGCCCAGGAATACCTCCACCCAGCTGCTTCGCCGCATACATCCTTGGGGTGTGGATCCCAAGCCACTTCCCAGTGTCACTCCTCTGCCTAGACTCAACCAGCGATCCAATAAGATAATGTGACGGCACGTCAATCACGCACTGGCCTGGGGTGCTACGTGATGAATACCACAGCGTTATGGTGCCACAGAAGCTCTGTGGCACCATGGGAGAAAGCAGACTTGCTGCCTCAGGCTCTTATGGAGACGATCAGCAAGGAAGAACCTGACCATCTCCAGACACAATCCGTAGGGTTCCCAACACAGCGATCCCGCTCATTCTACTACAGAGAATTATGGCAATGTCCAAACATTATCTAAGTAACATGCTATTCCTGTGTCCTGAGGTAGTGGGCACGCTGGGTACTCTCGTGCTTTCTACGATTTGTTTTGATTGAACCTTATTTCTTGGAGAGATATGTGTAGACGTAAGAATGGGAAGCTGATTCGAAGAGATGGGTCCCCTCTGCAATACTGTCAAGATTCTGCTTTTGACAATGTTTGACATACTGATCGACTCACCCTGATGTTAGAGTGAAGTCCCACAAGGGTCTTCTTTGTGTACTCGCTGTTGAGACCCATCACTACCTCAACTTCTTTGTAGAGCAGGACACATATTTTCACTCCTTGTTGCTGAGTTGACAAAAGACAAAATATTGTTAAACAACTTTTGGACTGGAAAATCTAGAGAGAACTGGGTGAACTGTGAGGTGCAACGTAATATATGGATGTGTGAGAAGTCAAATTAAACTGGCTGAACTCCAGATTTGAGCAGGTGTTCAGACTCACTGCTTTGCGCTTGAGGACATGGTCTAATCTCCACATGTTCCCGTCTACTACCGGCCGTTTGAGGAAGATTTCTGGGCTTAACCTGAGGGCCATATCAAAACCAATCAATGCTTTGACAACTTCTATACAACTTTCATTATTTATTTCTGTTATATTAGAGGGATAGTTCACCCAAAATTTGATTTTTGTCACAATTTACAAAAATGGCTTTCTTTATTCTATTAAGCACAAAAGGTACATTTTTAAAGAACATCCTCTTCTCAAAATTCTCCTCCACAGAAAGAAAGTCATATGGTTTAGAACAACAGGGTCAGTAAATAGGGACATACATTTGTGTTTTTAAAGAACTTTTTCTTCAAAACTGTATACTTGTTTGGTTCAGTACGTTTTGCTAAAAGGCTTTTCGAAAATCAAACTGCAGTCACAACTTTTTTTTTATTGCAATGGTACATTAAAATGTGCGACATAAGCGCTCACAGAATTGTAAAAGCGAGGTACATGGGGAGTAATTGAAGCGGATTCTAATCTGTACCACCAGGCTGTGATGAAGATTTCCTCCTTTGCTCCTTCCAGGGCATCGGCTATGGCATCAAAGTATCCAGCTGCGTTGACAAACCTTCAAAAGGAGCACAGGGCGCTTCATTTAAGAACTGTGTCAGGGTACTTCACAGAGATTTAAGAGAAAACGTTCTAGTAAGTGTTGCTCACATGTCGACACAAAAAGAACAAAGAATGAGGGACTAGCTGAAATGAATTGAAGATCACTGTAAGAAATTAAACTGAAAATGTTGTACTATTTAAATATATATAGAAATATAGAAATGCCTTCTTTAGTTTTAATTGGGCTATCACAATATATATTTAAATAATGAATGTGGCAGCAAATTTTCTCACCATTTTGACGTAGTGTTTTCTCTAACCGGTGTGAAAGACCCATGGCGGTTTTCCCTCAGAAAGTCCTGTCCAAACATTTGAGAAAACTCATCTATGGAGTGTCCCCACCAACGAGCCTGCCTATATGTGGAGCACTTGATAGTAAGTGCCCTGTCCAAAACATAAATGTTGATTAATACGTGTTTTTGTCATTACAAAAAATTCACTTTTGTCTTGTTTTACAGTAAAAATCTAAACATCCTTTTTAAACAAGCCCAATATATTCAACTTACTATTATCTTTTTATTAGTTGTATTTAAAAAAAAAGTTATATTAAGGCAATACTTGTTTTTAAGAGAATACTGAACATACACATGTGCACATATATGTATATGAAGTTTTTGAAAGCATGTTCAATAGCAATAATTACATGCTGAAATATAAAACACATTTTTCTAAACCTGCCTGCAAAGATTCTCAATCGTGACTCCATGCCTGACTCCGGTCTCCCGGGTCCCTATTTTGATGTGAAATCCCTT
The DNA here is from genome assembly GCA_027564155.1 of Gymnocypris eckloni scoliostomus. Taxonomy (NCBI): domain Eukaryota; kingdom Metazoa; phylum Chordata; class Actinopteri; order Cypriniformes; family Cyprinidae; genus Gymnocypris; species Gymnocypris eckloni. The sequence continues at coordinate 5,955,420 of CM050425.1, read as the reverse complement.
ATCGTATAGAATCACGGTGCCTACTTGTCCATCCTCTGGCCTCATGTAGAGAACAAAGGAGTCTTTTACCACCAGCCATCTGAAACATGAAGCAGTCACCACATGAGAGCTGAAACAAGGGGGAGAGCCATTTTATCAGCTGTGGGAAAACATCATAATAACCTAAATAAGTAAACAACCAAAAAAGACGACAGTCCATGACCCAAAGTCTCAGCAAGGCTGCAATCCGAGGAGCAAAATTCAATTGGGGCTGAATCTTTCAGTGTTTGCTTTTAAGAGCCATGTGAATTATGTAAGTGTAATGTTACTGTAGCTGCTTGTCAAAGAAAAAAACAATAACACTTCTGTCCGCTCAGATGAAGATAGTTCAACATCAGCATCTGTTATTCACCAATATTCATTTCAGGGCTTGGTGTCCTTACTTGTGAAACCATGAGACAAAGATCACGCACTACTGATTGAAGTGTTTTTCTCAGAAAGATATTATGTCCACATTGTGAAGACAGTTGAAAAATAAAAATTACAGTTTTCATCACAGTATTATGATTCTGTTAGTGTAACGTAAAACAGCTCTCACCTTTTGGACCACCGGTAACAGACGCTGTTGGATCCGCACCAGTAACACACAGGGAATGTGTTTCCTCCTGATTTCTTTAAGATCAGACCTTCACTTTTGTTAAAACAAATGAACATATACATGAACAAACACAAATCAAGCCATTTTTTTTATCTGTATATATTTTTTGGTCGCACTTTATTTTACAGTACGTACTTACAGTGTACTTACCCAAGAAAGTTCTGGTAATATAAGGTAACTACATGGGTTAGGGTTTAGGAGTAGGTTCAGGATTAGTACCTAGTTATTGTAATTACTACATTAAGTTCATAGTATGTACATGAAGAACAGAACTGTAAAATAAAGTGCTACCTTTTTTTTATATATATGTACATTCTTACATTCCTTTTGGTCCGAGATCCTGAATAAATGAGATTTGACTCACTTCCAGAAATTCAAGCTGAAATAAAATTCAATTCACATCAAGTAAGCCTTAAGCTAACTTTATGGCAAATGTATATGAGCATACACCAGTCACTTCCAAAATATCATTATTTCATTTCTTTGAAACATTTTAGTTATGGACTAAAATGAAGGAATAATTGCCATTTGCGTTGTACAGTCCAGTTCTACCTTAATAATTAGCCAGGAAAGTGTGAGGTGAAAACTGAGGTAGGGGGCGAATGTTTCCGGGTACAGGTATGCTTTAATTAGCCCTGCTAACGAATGCTAATTATGTGACTGTAAGAGAATTAGCCTGTGAAGCACTAAGCTAAGTGTGGAATCACCTCTCAAAACCCCTTTCTCTACAAAAGAGCCTGTTTTAATGAGTGGGGGCACAGCAGGTAGAGTTCCTTCCAGAACCTTCATTCTACCGTCATGTGACACAATGGTAACTGAACATTTTTTTAACACTAGGCCTATTGCTAGACAATAGCACTGCACAGACAGATTATATTAGAAAACATTGTCAGTAAAAATTGGTTATACGGTTATTCTCTTCTCATTATGCACTGATAGAAAGTACCACATAGTATAAACTATTTTGGGCATGGTAGCATGATGATATCACTATTATTTGATGCTGTTTAATTATTCCGTAATGCCATTATATTACCATCACATGGTACTGCAAAAGTACTTTTTGTAAGGGTACAGACAAGAAAAATGTTGAACTGTGACTTACAGTTGCAGGATGTGTCCTGTATAAATGCCTTTTCAATATATTCCTCAGATAGTCCTCGAGTTGCAGCTGTTAGAACAAAACAAAGATCGAAAAACTGAGATAAACACGTTTACATACAATTACTGCAGTTATAGCATAAACTAAATGAAGCAATCTTTTGAAGTCAACTTTTACTCTATATATGTTATTATATATATATACACACACATATATATATATATATATATATATACACACACACACACACACATAAATATATGTGCATACATATATACACACATACATATATATATATGAGCAGTATAGCAATATTGATTGAGCTGAAAATAAAATGTTACTTTTCTACTGATGAGCTGTTCCTCCTTGACGAGGGCATCAGGTCTTCGTGGTAACGTTGGGATGTGTTCTCCATGAAACAGTTTACAGCCTTTAAATGACCTCCTTTTGACTGAGTGACTGACAAAAAGAGGAAACCTTACTGTCAATATTTGACAAGATTTGGGTTGTGTGTCCATGAAAGCACCTCTGATTTGATTAACTGAGAGGTAACAGTGCAGTGAGGCTGAGAAAGGGGTTTTTCGTAGCGTTCAGCGGCGCTAACGAGAATACATCTGGGACAAATTGAGTACACCCAACTGAAAAATGAAAACACTCAGCGGCACAAAAAGCAGTGGGACGGATTGTGTTTTCAAGACTTGTGGCGTGTTTGTGAGAGAATGCATACAAATAGAGATTCAATTAGTACAGCACATCTTACATTCGGCTTGGCAGGGGGATTTTTAAGAGGGCCCTGAATTTGAGCAGATCCTGATGAAGTGCCTGGAAGTGCTTAAAACGACGCTTGATTTTCCACTTGAAATCCCCATGGCTCAACTCTATCGTATACAGGTTGGGATTCAGCACCTTTGAGTGGATCAATTCAAGAAACAAGACTGATTGAATGTATTTTTATACATATCATGAGACATGTTACATACTTAAACATTCAAATACTACATACTATTGTTGTTATCATATCATCATGTTATTAAAATAGCATTATACTTCTAAAAATTGTTTTAGAACATCTTAAGTATTAAAGAAATGTGTAAGTGATTAATTTGTGATCCCATTTTTATTACCCTTATAGAGGTGAATCGCTCCACCTCTGTCACTTGTACTTGGATTGGCACTTCTTCAAGAAACATAACACCATCCAGGGACTTGAATGGAAGAAAGCTGTATATTGCTTGAAAGGATATGTTCCTTGGTTCTGAAAACAATCATAATATTGAAATGTTAATGATCATATCTCAAGGGACAATCACACGAGCCAGGCGAGACCAATAAGAAAACACTGACACACCTTGATGGTGTGGTAATCATTCTGACTCACGTTGGCCTTGTATTTTAAAATGGTTGATAACATCTTAGCAATCTAAAGTAGATCTAGAAGTAGTTTGTTTGGCTTTTCATCTTTTGAAGTTGTGCAGTAATGGCATGGAGAGGCTCCATTTGATTGTCAGCAGGATAGCGATTGAAGACTCCAGCTGGAAGTGTATGCTATGTGCTCCGGAGTTTCTCAAAGCTAAATCTCCTCTGCATCAGATAATGATTTTAGTAAGTATGTGCTTTTACCTGCTGAAATTAACGTTTGTTCTTGGACATATTAATGAACACACACTGCTTTAGCAATGAGCATAAGTTGCACTTTCTATGAACAGGGTACAAAATAGAGCCTTAAACCTTTTTTTAACATGGTCTGTGAGGTGCTTAACATTCAGGACAACAAATTGATCTTCAACCTCAGGAGGTCAAAATAAATATTATATGAGCTGGATTTTCTATTTATTTTATATGAGGTTTGCAATTTTTGCAACACTCTTACCAAAATCTGTGACGTTTAAATACAGTATATACAAAACTTGGATTTGTCTTGCAATAAACATGAAATAAACACTGGAATTCGAGTAATAAGATTGCACATTTAGCCTACATTAATTTAGTTAGGTGCTGTTTGGGGTCAAATTGTAATTTACTAGATCATCTTATATTTACCATGAATTAAATACATTTTTTTAAATATTTTCCTTAGCAGTAACTTGTATGAAAGAGTTGCAGTCAGTATTCAGTATCAGCTGTTTGTTTCTATTGCACTGCACAGCTCCAGCATCTCAAAGTCCAAATGCAGTCTGACTCACTCTAGTTCTGACCTACAGTAACTACAGCAGTATTCTGAGAGGTCAGCTGTCCTACGAGGTCACTGATGAAAGAGAGGACACAGTGCAGTTTACCTCCACAGGGGTCAGTGTGGCGACTTAAGCCCAGCTCCTCTGGGTCGTCTTGTAGGTCATCTTGGTGCAAGCTGCCAGAGAACTGGCTCATGACTGACTCCAGTCGCTCCAGTTTAGGAGGCCCTTGACGGCCCTTCAGAGACATTTTCACTTAAAGGCTTTTATCTACAAAAACAATGAACGTTATTTCACCACAGTATACAAATACAAGAATAATGTATGAATTGTATAGTGCTTTTGTGATGATGATAATAATAATGATAATAATAAATATTGTATTAGTTATACATCAGTATTTGTCATTAGTTTTGCTGTTGGTTATCCAATTTAAACACAACAAATATTTGTTCACATAACCATTAACTTAATGCAGACTCCCCCTCAAATCATTTAGCTGCATTTCAGTGTTTTGTCTACTTCTGAAATTCAGATTTTTTCCGGTCACTGATAATTGCCCCCATATGCGAAATGCATGAAATATGGATTTAATATCACTTGGCTGGTTGCAGTACTTTGGTATTTATATGAGGGGGAAATCTGTTAATGAGGGGCTCCTCCCCTCTCTCCTGACCGACTCTTGAGCTATTGGCCCAAATGCAAAGTGACAGACAAGTCATCAAAGAACATGGGGATGTAATGTCTTGTGATCCCAGAAAGGTTGACAGACATTGATTTTTTTGCACTCTGACGGTACATGTAATGATAAAAGAAAGGAAAGGTTGGGGTCAAATGGCATGAAAGTGAGGAAATGGCTGGATATCACGCAATCTAACGGGCCACAAACCTTTTCTGCAACTAAACAATGCAAGTAACGTATTTTATTAATTTTATGACTGCTAGTGAAAACAGCTGTGCTATATGAAAGTACATTAATTTATATTAAAAGCACAGTTAATAAAAAACATTGTTAATTAATATATACATAAATATATATATACACATATATACATTTCACTGTAGTTATTTTATGCCTGTTTCAGTATTTTACTTATGAATATTTACTTATTTTATTCCAATTTGTGTCAAAAAGAATATTTTGTGCTTCATTTCACCTGTCATTGCACAAGTTAGACTGGGAATCTTCATAATGGCCACGACAAGGGGCCAATGGCTGAAAGGAAGGGGCGGAGTCAAACACACTTGTGATTTCCTCTCCCAGAAGGACATTTTCATTGGTAAGATAAACGTGGGCAGCGCGGGCAGAGGTGTAACTCCTTTACCTAAAACAGGTAGAACAGACAAATCACATTTATCTTGACACTAGTCTTTTGAGCCTACTATTTCAATATACTAATGCAATATTTATATATTAAAATACATATTTGAATGCAACTTTTTAAAATTATGTTGTTTTAATGTCATTCTAATATATTTTGTAATATTGTAAGGAAAAAATATTTTAGACACCTATATTTATTAAATGCTCCACAAACATTGTTGATATTTAGCTACATTTGTTAATTTGTACACGTCTATTAAATACTGACATGGTATTGCTCACTGCTTTAAATAATATTTAGTCTGATATGATGAATTTCTCAATAACAACAGGTCAAATGAGTTTTAATCAACAACCATTCAGCCTGAGATCAACTGAGAAATATAATTTGCTATTGTCTGCTCAAAATTTAAAAAATATAAAAACAAAACTTTTAATTATATGAGCTTTGCATCCAATTGTGTATGGTCATTCAGGTAATATAACAAAGTTACTGTAAAGTATACACAATACTCTTAATATGAGAAACACACAGGACAACGATTGTACTGGATTAGATTGGATCTGTGGGGGATCCAAATTCATACATTTATTTAGGCCGCAAATTGTTCATGATAATCATATGTGTGTGACAACTGCAATGTAAATAAGGTTATTAGTTTGTGGTGTAATTAGACCGGATGTGAGTCTCCATTCTATGACAGTACAAACGGGACAGAGGCAATTCATTAAGCAGGTAATAGAGCACATTATTGTGCAAATGTTCTGCATCAGACTAAATCAATCACCACTATAACTGCACATTCTTTCATTAAAGTGAATTACAAAGCTGGAAGAGGGGAAAGATAGGAGCTTGGAACAGCAGGAAAGCAAACTAAGAAAATATAGAGAGTTCTTACCTCATTTTGAAGCCTGTGGAGGAAGAACGCTTCTCCTGACACTCTGAAGAGACAGGAGATTACAACAGGTTGTCAGCACTCTGCTTCTAAACTCAGTCGTAATCTCTGTGGTAACTCAGCTAACTGGTTTCTGTTAGATAGTTTCAGGGCTGTTACCTTCTTTGAATTATGGCAGCAATATGACTGGACAGCTTCATCAACGGCTCTTACAATTTATCATCACACCATAGGGGAACAAGGGAACGGTTTCACTGCACGCTCAAAGCCCCTATTGATAGTGCAAAGCTCTGCCACTGGTGCGAGTGTTTGTGTTTGAAATGTTTGTACCAGGAATCAGACAGCTACAGCTAATCTCTGTGAGGTCATCCCTCGTGAGATGGGGACTGGTGGACGACTGGCTGCAGTGCTATTGGTGTTGCTGTGTGAGTTGTGATGTGTCAGCGGTTCAAAAGGAGAGAAGTTGGACAATCATCATTATGACACGTCGTCACTATTGTAGCTGAAATCTCAACTATCTCAGAGTTTGTGTATTCAGGGTGTATTTTCTAAGTTAAACACAACAGGATGATCAATAACAATAGTGTGTATGATGAAACAGCAAGCGACTCTATAGCGTAGTTTGTGGTCTATATCCAATTCTAAAGCCGAACAAGCAAATGAAAATTGCACAGATCAGAATGTTTAGACACACGATGCAAAACAGTCAATTCATAGATTTGAATTCTTATTGTATGACTCATATGGCTGCATTATTATATTGTATACAGTTCTTAAAGGAATAGTTCACCCCAAAATGAAAATTTGCCGAAAATGTACTCACCCTCAGGTCTCGTCAGCAGCCATATCATCCTGCAGCCCAAGACCAGTTTCCCACTGAATCTAAATAGGGTTGAGCCTGGTCAGTACCTGGATGGGAGACTCCTGGGAAAACTAGGTTGCTGTTGGAAGAGGTGTTAGTGAGGCCAGCAGGGGGTGCTCACGCTGTGGTCTGTATGGGTCCTAACGCCCCAGTATAGTGACGGGGACACTATACTGTAAAAAGCACGTCCTTCGGATGAGACGTTAAACCGAGATCCTGACTCTCTGCGGTCATTAAAAATCCCAGGATGTCTTTCGAAAAAGAGTAGGGGTGTAACCCTAGCATCCTGGCCAAATTTCCCCATTGGCCTCTGACCATCATGGCCTCTAATCATCCCCATACACCGATTGGCTTCATCACTTTGTCTCCTCTCCACCAATAAGCTGGTGTGTGGTGGGCGTTCTGGCGCACTATGGCTGCCGTCGCATCATCCAGGTGGATTGTAACAAATTATAGAACAATTTGTATTTGATGGTTTTGTTTTTGATGGTTTTAAGTGGCTTAATGATTGATTTGTTTCTCCCAAACATGCAGCTTAGAATATGGTGACATGCCAATCAGATAATCAACTCAAAACACCTGCAAAGTTTTCCTGAGCCTTCAAAATGGTCTCTCAGTTTTGTTCACTGAGCCACACAATCATGGGGAAGACTGTTGATATGACAGTTGTCCAGAAGACTATCATTGACACCCTTCACAAGGAGGGTAAACCACAAACATTCATTGCCAAAGAAGCTGGCTGTTCACAGAGTGCTGTATCCAAGCATGTTAAAAGAAAGTTGAGTGGAAGGAAAAAGTGTGGAAGAAAAAGATGCACAACCAACTGAGAGAACCACAGCCTTATGAGGATTGTGAAGCAAAATCGATTCAAGAATTTGGGTGAACTTTACAAAGAATGGACTGAGGCTGGTATCAAGGCATCAAGAGCCACCACACACAGACGTGTCAAGGAATTTGGCTACAGTTATCATCAGAGGCGTCTTATCTGGGCTGAGGAGAGGAAGAACTGGACTGTTGCCCAGTGGTCCAAAGTCCTCTTTTCAGATGAGAGTAAGTTTTGTATTTCATTTGGAAACCAAGGTCCTAGAGTCTGGAGGAAGGGTGGAGAAGCTCATAGCCCAAGTTACTTGAAGTCCAGTGTTAAGTTTACACAGTCTGTGATGATTTGGGGTGCAATGTCATCTGCTGGTGTAGGTCCATTGTGTTTTTTTGTAAACCAACATCACTGCATCTGTTTACCAAGACATTTTGGAGCACTTTATGCTTCCTTCTGCTGACCAGCTTTTTAAAGATGCTGATTTCATTTTCCAGCAGGATTTGGCACCTGCTCACACTGCCAAAAGCACCAAAAGTTGGTTAAATGACCATGGTGTTTGTGTGCTTGACTGGCCAGCAAACTCACCAGACCTGAACCCCATAGAGAATCTATGGGGTATTATCAAGAGGAAAATGAGAAACAAAAAAACTAAAAATGCAGATGAGCTGAAGGCCACTGTCAAAGAAACCTGGGCTTCCATACCACCTCAGCAGTGCCACAAACTGATCACCTTCATGCCACGCCGCAATGAGGCAGTAATTAAAGCAAAAGGAGCCCCTACCAAGTATTGAGCGCATATAAAGTGAATTAACATACTTTCCAGAAGGCCAACAATTCACAAAAATGGTTTTTTTGGTTGGTCTCAGGAAGTATTCTAATTTGTTGAGATAGTGAATTTGTGGGTTTTTGTTAAATGTGAGCCAAAATCATCACAATTAAAATAACTAAAGACTTAAACTACTTCAGTCTGTGTGCATTGAATTTATTTAATACACGAGTTTCACAATTTGAGTTGAATTACAAAAATAAATGAACTTTTCTCCGACATTCTAATTTATTGAGATGCACTTGTAGTTTGTTGACTTACTGCTGCTGCTACAAACTGTTAATCTTTTTTCACCCTTTTAACGCCTGTTTGTTGTACAGAGAAATTTAAGTGTGCACTCTGACATTTAATTTCTCAACTAATATCACATGCTGATCCACCATATCACTCTTGATTGTTGACTTGGGCTCAGATGTTTATAAAGTTAACATATAATACGCATTTAAATAATGTATATTGTTAACAAATATTCATTGTACAGTAACATTTTGTGTAGATGAAGCATACAATATCGCTCTGATTCACTGCCATCAACTGTGCAGTACTTGCATTTGTTTGTGAGTCCTCACGTTATATCCACTCGGCTGGCTCAGGTCACGTGACGTCACACGGTCTATTCTTCTCCGCGCGCTAGCAGGAAGTACAGGCGAGAGGCTCGTACCGGGATCAGCCATCGTTTAGCCACGTATTAAGCCTTTATTTTCACATTCGCGTGGTTTAGCGATATCCGCAACGTATTAATTTGACGCCGGTGATTTAAAGCTTGTATTGCTCGCCTTCAACATATTGTAAATCGTCCTCGTCGGCGTCAAAATATATGAGCAGACAACGTAAAACGCGTGAATGGTTTTGTATCCTTTGCTCGCCTTGACAGCCGGTTGCTATGCATTGCATGTATCTAGTGTGTAAAGACATGCAGCAAAGCATGCAACTGTGCTGAGATGTCACACTGCCTTTTCTAGCAGATCTCTGCTATACAGTGCATACAGTAGGTATGTTGCAGTCCATGCGTCCTTCTCGCAAGATGTTTGCTTCTTATTTTTGGACTGTTGGTTTGCTATTTTAACCTTCCACCTCCTTTCTTTGTTCTGCAACACAGTGGTGCGTCAGAATGAACAGAAACCACATGAAAGATGGTGCTTTCTGAGCCTTACTGGGATCATCACATCCCCCTGCCAAAACTGGGACCCTTGCACTCCCGGCTGGTCACTGCCTTTGTTGCCCTGATCTGTTTCATTAACAGCTATGATGGGGACTTTGTCTTTGATGATTCAGAAGCCATTATCAATAACAAGGTATCAGCCTCAATGTTGGTTATTTGGTTAGATGTTTATTATGAAATAGTCTAAATTCTGACATTCTGACATCATTTCAAACTCAAAGACATGCATTCATACATGCACATAGTTTTTCATACAGTGACAATGGATGCTGACTAAGGAGTGGCCATGGTCACCATTCAGTTTCATTTTATGAAAAAGCAGCTTTGCCATTCTGTTTGAGTAAATGATGATTGATGATTGATTTCCTTTTCGGGTAAACTGTCCATTTAAGCATGCATATTGTTGTAATGGTCAGTTGTGATTACAACATACAAATCATGTCAGTACTTTAATAGTACATGATATTTGCAGATTTTTTATGCGGTATTTATACATTATTTTAACAGATTTAATCTCTCTCTCATTTCGTAGGATTTGAATCCTGACACTCCATTGAGTAATATCTGGAAAAATGACTTTTGGGGAAGCAACTTAAGTAGCAACTCCAGTCACAAATCCTACCGGCCGCTGACCGTCCTGACCTTCAGGTACGTTCACCACAAAGACAAAAGGGTCTTTCAATTACTGCTGTGTGACTGATGATTAACACAGGGTAATAGTCCAACATGCTTATAGTGAATATTGTCAAACCTCTTTGCAAGTATTAGATGCGTGGACTTGTAATTTTATTCTCAGTGGGAAATCAAAAGAGGTCCCCCAAGTGCTCCTCACCGAATGTTACAATAATTGACATTAAAATTGGATGCATATATTGCCTTTTTTCATAGTTGTTTTAGAATTGTCTTTGGCTTTTGACTGCAACTGTGAGGAATCTATACAGGGGGCATAATTCATGTCCTGCATGCTGCTAATGAGAATGACATCGTTTTGCATCAGTAATGGCCCGTTATTTCAACTCAGCCGTAAAGTTGCTCTATAATGCCGCAATGTCTGTATGCCATTGTATCTCTGCTGTTTTATGTTTTAGAAATATACAAACCTTTTGGGATCATTGCACAAATCAAAAGTTTGAATCATTGCTATGTGTGGCTGTTACTTATTTTCACAGGATCAACTACCTCTTAGCTGGTGGACTGCATCCGATTGGCTTCCACGTGCTCAACGTTGCCCTCCACTGTGTTATTTCTGTGTTAATGATCGATGTGTTTGCAATATTAATTGGCGGCCTGGTTCACGACGGAAGAGGGGCGAAACTCAATCTTTCTCCGAAAGCTTCCTACCTGGCTGCGCTCTTCTTTGCTGCACATCCAGTTCACACAGAAAGTGTAAGTAGAGTGGGAAGATGTGATTCAGCAGGCCTTCTCTGCCCAGTAAACAATCTCTGACTACAATGCTCCATATCACAATGTCCATTGATGTTGCATGAAATATACATTACAAGGTCCGTGGAGAAGAAAGCTTCACACAGCTGGTGTGAATTGCTTAGGTGGACTCTACAGTCAGCCGTGGCTATTAACATCTACTGAACGCTCACTCTGCCCTGCCACGGATGCGTCCGAGCAGTCTGCCAATGCTCTGGTATCTGCTCTTTAATCAGGTTCAGAAAGACCGGCCCTAGACCTGGAGGGGGTGAGGTTCTAAGAGACCACTGACTTGGGCCTACGGGATGAATCAAAGAAGGTGGCCCCAGGATTCCAGCCAGGGCCGACTGCAGTTCTGTAATGAGTGCTGCCTCCTGCCTTCACCGTTAATTTGGCACTGCCAGAAATACAGGCAATTTCACAGACGGAAGAGCGGCGAATGATGTTTTTATGCTGCCCCTTTTTTGCCTTTAATGTACAAGCAGTATTTTATTTTAGGTATAAAATGTGTAGCTGCTGTTAAAAACGATCGTCCTCGGGGTGAATTTCACGATCGTGACCCGCTTGATGATGGATGATGCTTAATGAGACAGTGTCCTTTAGCTCTCTAAAAGTATTTAGTTGGAGTTGATCTTGTGAATAATCTGCTCTGTTGGCTCTCTGTCTTGTAGGTGGCTGGCATTGTTGGCAGAGCAGATTTGTTATGTGCCCTCTTTTTTCAGCTCTCTTTTCTGGTTTACTGCAAATCGTTTCAAGGTCAGTTGATAAGCTAATGCATTAGACTTATACAGTTATCATGGCACTTTGTGAAATTTAGTTGCATAAAATGTATGCAATAATTTTTCACAAATTTACATGTTATAATATCATTGAAAATCTTACTTTGTATCAAGCATACTGTTTAATATAAAGTATCTTGAATTTCTCCTTGTAGGTGGTGATAAAAAGTTCTCAGTGTTGTGGATATTTGGCAGCATTCTTCTTTGTGCTGTAGCAATGCTGTGCAAGGAGCAAGGCATTACAGTTTTGGTGAGTGAAAATATGCATATATTTGAGAGAGTTGCAGGTCAAATAAGGTAATATGCAATAAGCATATATATGTTCGATTATCTCTCATATATATATTTTTAAATACAGAGCTTTGTTCATCCATAAAATATCTTGTTCTTTTCTTCCGTGTGCTAAGGGAATGAATGCTGCATATGATATTATCATGGTCTGTAATCTGAATATCTATGAGCTTGCTCACCAGATGCTGTCCAGAAAAAAATCAGCTGATGTAAGTGACTCATTCACAAGGTGTCACTTTTTGGACCCAAATAGTCTTTGGATTGATTTATACTATCTTTTTTACACCCAGATTGGTGGGATGGTGAAAAGTGGTTTGCTTATGAGGTTGGCACTTCTCTTTCTTGGTGGATCCTTTCTTTTGTACGCAAGGTGGAGAATCATGGGAACTGGGCCTCCATCTTTCACTGAGGTGGATAACCCAGCATCCTTTGCTGAAAATGTCATCTTGAGGGTAAGCAGTCATTTCCTTTTTTAAATGGCCCTTTGAGCTGAAGTTTCACTGGTAATGACAAATAAAATAATGGCATTCTAATGACCCTAGTCAAAACCGATATATATACTTAAATATCATTTTAGCAGTCATTTTACCCCAGACAGGCTGTGCCATATTTTTCCAACATACTCCTTAAAGAATCACATGTGTTTCTCTGCTCTCTCTTTTCTCAGATTGTGAACTATAATTACTACTACTCCTTGAATGCCTGGTTGCTCCTGTGTCCCTGGTGGCTGTGTTTTGATTGGTCAATGGGCTGTGTGCCTCTGATTAAATCAGCTACTGATTGGAGGATTGTCTGGCCTCTTTTGCTGTGGTGCTGTCTGTTGGGCTTGGTATACCAAGCTCTGTGCTCACAGGACAGCAATAAAAGAAGGTAAGACCAGCAAAACATGCTTTGTCTAGACATATGGAAAAATGTGTGATGATTTGAAAAAGAATGCCTGGTTGTTGTTCAGGCATTTATTTGTATACAGTTGCCATAATGTAATTCTACCGTAATATTTATTTTAATGGATTAATCATCATTAAATCAACTCAAATCATATTAAATATGATTATATTATTCTATCCTGTAATAATTTTTTTCCCCTGAAACACAAAATATAAAAAAAAATCTTCATATTCTGCTTTTGGAACAGTAATGACAACCATAATCAACAGCAACTATTTCCTTGTTTATTACACTAGTTTTGGGCTGTGGTGATACAACCAACAGTTCATACATGAATAGAAACGACAAAAGAACAGCATTTATTTGTAATAAACTCTCACAATGTTGAAGACTTTACTGTCACGTTTGATCAATTTAATGTGTTCCTTTTGAATAAAAATATACCTTTCTTAAAAAAACGTGTATGGTATATTATTCTCTCTGTGTTTTTAGGACTCTGACGTTTGGCCTTGTACTGCTGGTGATTCCATTCCTGCCAGCCAGTAATTTGTTCTTCAGGGTGGGTTTTGTGATAGCCGAGCGGGTGCTGTACCTCTCCTCAGCGGGCTACTGCCTCATACTAGCCTACGCTGTGGGCTACTCTAGCTGCCACTGGAAGAAACACAAGGTATGTGGCCTGTTCTACATCAATTTCCCACTTATCACCTCCTAATATTCACCATCAGACCATAATTCACTGTAACTAATGTTCCGTTGAGTTTGTGTTCACGTCTCGTGTCTGTGGGATGACCGCAGAGGCTGCTGAGAGCGGCCACGTTGACGCTGTTGTGTGTGAACGTGGCTCGCTCTGCACAGCGCAGTCAACAGTGGAGGTCTGAACAGAGTCTCTTCTCCAGCGCCCTGTCTGTCTGCTCTCTCAACGCCAAGGTGAGACCGCACACCTCCCCCGTCATGCTGCAGTTTAACTCCACTCCATTCATGAAATCCATTTCTGTAACTTCCATAAACCATCAACAAACAAAATTCCTTGAGCAAGACTCCTAACATCAGGTTTTTCCAGAGAAACCATCAACAAACAAAATTCCTTGAGCAAGACTCCTAACATCAGGTTTCTCCAGAGGAACTTAACATGTAATATTTGTACTTTGAGTCAGTTTGGATTTGATGCATCAGCTAAGTTACTAAATAAAACATAACAGAAAAGCAAATAACATATTTGTTTCTCAATTGTATTCAGTCCAGTTTCGCACACCAGTGACTTCATTAGCTTAATGAGCTCTCTAAATGTATCCTTCCTTGCACAGGTGCATTATAATGTTGGCAAAAACCTTGCTGACAAGGGCAACCAGAGTGCTGCAGTCAAGTACTACAGGGAGGCAGTGAGGTAAAAAAAATCATGATTCTGTCATATTAATTTTGCCAGTTCTTCCATCATTCAGCACTTTAAGCAGCGTGATCTATTGTGTATTGTGTCAAATATAAGTTAGTGTTCACCTTTTGTCTACATGTGTTACAGATTACACCCCAAGTATGTTCATGCCATGAACAATCTTGGCAATATATTAAAGGAAAGAAACGAGTTAAAGGAAGCCGAAGAGCTCCTGTCTGCTGCGGTTCATGTCCAGTGAGTGAAGATTTTTAGTTCAAATTTATTGTGTAGTTGTGTAACCTTTATTGATTCCTGCTGTGTTTTTTGGATTGGATTAGGCCTGATTTTGCTGCAGCTTGGATGAATTTGGGTATTGTGCAGAACAGTCTGAAAAAGTTTGACGAGGCTGAACAGAGCTATTGGAATGCAATTCGGTTCAGGAAAAAATACCCAGACTGTTATTACAACTTGGGACGTCTGGTAAGCGCTGTGTTTTCTCTGTAATTTGCATAAAGCATTCAAGACATTTAAAGCATGTTTTCCAACTTATTACATTTACCCATATTCTAAACATCAATTTCAGTAGTATTACAGCGTGGATTTTTAATATGTCTAGGGTGGTTTTGGTCTTGGGTTATTATGTTCATCCTTCCTGTGTGAGTACAAACCAACATGGTGCAATTTATTATTAATTATGGCAAGAAATTGGCTATTCCGCTCTAAATATTGCCCATTATGATGTGTAATGACATGCTATTTTTGTGTTAATGAAGGTTTGATTTCTTTACTCTGTGAATTATCAAAGCATTTTTGTCAAAGATGCGCCATAGTGATTAATGCACATGCTTCCGACATGTTCAGCCTTGTTGATCATGCAGAAAATTCAAGTTCAAATCTGCATTATTTCCCTGAACTTCTCAAGTATATAAAAATGGAACTGTAAGGCATGATCATTTTTTAGATGAATCTTTGTCCTTGACACACAGTGGCCCATTGTTTATGATTGGTGCTTGTTTGTTTTATCTCCAGTATGCAGACCTGAACCGAAGCATTGATGCGCTGAATGCCTGGAGGAACGCCACCATGCTGAAGCCTGACCACAGCCTGGCGTGGAACAACATGGTCATATTGTTGGACAACACTGGTAAGGTGTGAGCGGAAAGTGATTTATTAAAAGGCTAGAGCATACTGTCAGAAACAGTATAAAATTGATGTACTTACAACTGATATACTTCTCTTATTAGAGGTCATCTGGAATACTTGAATCTGATTGGCTAGTGTCTGCACTCCACAAATTATTTATATAATGACCACTAAACTTTATAATTAGCCATTGTCCTATGGCAACGTATTATCTCGCTTCATGCTCTTTAACATATAATAAAATAATTTAAACTGAATTCAATATTTCATGTTCATTTGCTTTTATATGGTGCAATAAGCAAGATAATGCAACAGTACAGTTAGCTGACTGTACATTATCTTTTGCATATATCACAGTCTAGCAATGCAGTATAGATCTGTATTGTTACGTTCAAACAGGGGCAGTCATGTATTCTTAAACTGAGTGAGTGTTCTCATTAAACGTGACCTTGACCCTGCCCTTGGGGGTAAACAGATAATCTTGGCCTCCTCCCAAATCTTCCCGCCTTGTCGTTTTCATCTGGTGTCCCAAGTATAGCCGCGGCTCATAGCTGTGTGTGAGATAGAGGGAGAGAGAGGTGTGAACTTCCATTCTGCAGATGCTGAGCGTCAGGTGCACGCTGCCACATGGGGCCATGCCGCATAATTAGTTCACCCTTTACAACAATTAACTCCTGCACCCCCTCTTCACCCCCTTATCTCGTCAGAGACCCTACAGAGATGTATAAGTTAGCTTCTTGTTAAATTATCAAATTAACTATTAATACTTTTTCTTTGCATTACATAACGATCACATACTAGAATATAGTTCTGAAAGTATAACAGACTTGGTATACTTATAACAAAGTTTTTTAAAACAATATATTTTAATATTTGAAGTGTCACAAAACATTTTTGGAACATTTGTGAAAATTTTGGGGTGACGCAAATGAACCATAGGATTTTCTGCATTTTGTGAGTCATGAATGTCTAATGACTGCCTTTGGAAAAATGTATGAACAATTAAAAAAATCCACTAAAATGACTGTTATTTACAATGTTTCCTGATTTGTATCACTGGCAAACTAATTACAAATATGTATAGCTGATTTTATATATATATCGCAAATTTTTCTTTCCAAAGCCCTATAAAATGTTTTGATTAAACATATATTTAGGTCAGTAAACCATTTTATGCACCTATTTGTAGCTTGTGTATTTATTATGATGAGAAATCTTTTTTCAAAAGTTTCTATTCTGATGAGATGTTACAGGATTAATAGAGGATGTCCTTTTTGGGAAATGCCAGCATAAGAACCCAACATGATTAGACCGGAAGAGCAAGAATCAGCAATCCTTGAAATTTATGTATTAAAAGCCTTGTGTGTTGTTTTAAAGCCACTCTTCCCTGCCGTGTGGAGAATGGCGCGATTCCCTGACAGAAGCCGTTTATTCAAACGCGTCTCCCAGGCAGGTTGGCCCTCCCTGGAGAGTCTTGGCACGGTCCATTTTCATTGCCAAAAAAACCTTTGGCACCAGCATCATCTCCCTCTGCATTTTCCAGCCTCACTCGATCCCAAAACCCCTCCCAAAAATAAGTAAATGATTGCAAACAGGAAATTGAAGATGCTTTCTGCTGCTGTTCTTTCCCTATAATATTAAATTGAAAAAGCATCAAGAACGTGTTCAAGCATAAAACATGAGTCATGTTTAGGTTTCAGCGGTGAGGAGGAATCCTCAGCAGCTCATGAATTTGTTAAGGGCAAGCCGGTGAGAGAAGATCTATCAGAGTCTGTGGTCAGAGGGAGTTTTGACATCCCGATCAATAAGCCAGTAGCCCTTGTGTTGCCCTCTAATTAGGAAACTAAAAGAATCAGCCATGTGTGGAGTTGAAAAACTCTCTTCTGGAGGCTGCTGACACACCAGAACAATCCGCTCTGCGCAGTCAACAGAAATTACAGAATGACAACTATACGGCTGTCCTTTTGTGACATTTAGAACTATTTATAAAAATGTAAACAATTTGCTCCTTCACAATTCTTTATATATTTTATTGTTTGTTTTTTAATTGGCTAATTTTAATGATGGAAGTGGTTTGGCACACAACACACGCTTCTTCTGCACAAGAGACATAGCTCTAAGAGTCTGGTACCGAATGCTAGTTAAATGTTCTTTTTACATTTGTTCTATGGAGCTACTAAGGTGCTCTGTGTTATTTTAGCACATTGCTGATGTTCTCAGTGGTTGCTTGGTGTTTGTTAGGATATTCTGAGTGGTTGCTAGGTAGTTACTTGCGAGCTTAAGTCAAGAGTCCACCCCCAAGTCACTGATATTTCAGTTCTTAGATGCCGCTTGGGTTCTTCCTTCAGTGTAATAGACTCTATGCATGCATGAACGCTTCTGCATTAGCCTTATTGGTCATCTCAACTTCCAGTACAGTGCAGTATATGGAAATTGTGAGAAAATAAAACCTTGAGAAAGTGCCCTTCTATGGACAAACAATATTAATATTAAAGTTTCTGGAATTTGTTAATAATAATACTAATATACAAAAATTTTACATTTACTACAGTTAATATATATTATATCCTATACTACATTTTGACAGTTGTTAGACAGAAAAAGTTTGCTATGGGAAAAATACTACACTTTGATTTCAATAGAAAAAATGTAGGCAGTAGACATACATAGAACCAATTATTTTGTTCTTTTTTTAAACCAATTTTATCACAAGCCAAGAATCATTAAATCTAAATTCTTAAAAAAAAAGTAAAAGCCCAGCAGTTTGAGTTATTATTCATAACTTAATGAGCAACAGTCATATTTTGTGTATTAGCAAGGTAACAGTTCATATTATATTTCATTACAGGCAATCTGGCTCAGGCTGAGCTGATTGGAAAGGAAGCATTAAAGATATTGCCAAAAGATCACACCATCATGTTCTCCCTCGCCAATGTCCTTGGGAAACAGGAAAAGTACAAGGTTAATACAAACTTTTTTCCCATGTAGTGCTGCTTTTTCTGTGAAACATGTTTCTCAAACTATCTCTTTGATACAGCAGGAACTTTATAATAACCAATGTTCCTTTTTCTCTCAGGAGTCGGAAGGATTGTTTCTTAACGCTCTGAAGATCAACTCAAACGTTGCCAGTTGCCATGGTAATCTTGGTAAGTCTCCCAGAATCCCGCTGGCACTTCAGTATTGTCACAGAAAACAGTTGTGCAAGTTTTGACTCCTGCAATGTTACACGATACAGGCATAAATCGATGCGACTGAATCAATAAACAAAGCGAAGTGGCTATGATTCTTCTCCTATTCACTGGGGACCAATGCTGAGTTACTGTACAGTCCCTTGATTTAAGTGACGGGTCTTTTTTGTGCTCTTGCAGCTGTTCTTTATCACCGTTGGGGAAAACTAGACTTAGCAAAGCGGCACTATGAACTGTCTCTTCGACTGGATCCCAGCGCTCCAGGAACCAAGGACAACTACAACATGCTAAAACGCAAACTAGAACTGCGGCAGAGGACTGTTGGATAACACTGTTTTTGATAACTGCATGTCACACAAGTCTTTGTACGGTCTCTACATAACTAAATAAATAAATTAATCTTATTTTTCACGTTTGTTCTTTATGAATTCATACAGATGCTGTAGATGCACACAGTGCTTCCATCCTGGCCACATTAGTCTTATAGGTCAAGACTATGGTTTATTAACTGGCTCAGATTAGTTTCTCACATGTAACTGTAGTCTCAAGACATATGGAACATATCCACTATCTTGACTTTCATCTTTGACCTCTTGTTATGTCAGCTGGGCCTCTATTTATTAGTCTGTTACACTTTGTAATTGCAAAGTATGTTATTCTTGGCCATCTACCAAGAACGTACCCCACTGTGGACATGGCAACAAATTGCATTTTGAAATATCGAGTTATCTTGAGTCACACGCACCATAGGCCAATGGTTTTTGTTCGCGTGTTTGTTTACACGCCTTCCGCGATATCTTACATACGTGTCTCGAGGACCAGATCATGGCCTTTTGTTCCTCTTGAGTCCTCTGTAGTTAATGTCGGAAAGGTGTTTTGCGAGTCTGTGTTCTGATGTGCCGAGGCCAGGGCCGTAGGGTCACCCCAAGTAGGAAGCCAGCAGTCATGACAGCAAAGAAAACAGTGAAGATCGGAATGGGGGCTTCAAAGGAGGTGGGACGCAGTCCCTAGGGGCATCTCACACATACTGACTGATCTTGAAAGTTAGTGGGCTGAGCGAGGGCTGACCTCGAGACACAACTTCAGTCAACAAGTCTCCTTAGTTTAAAGTGCACTGTGCTTCTATTTTTTCACCTGCTTCCTCCAGCCAACGGGACACTTTTGAAGAACCAGGATCGCAAAGAAGGTGCTAAGATGACAGGGTAGTTCTAATAGGTTCTAATGATACCATCCTCAGATCTGAAATATCAGCTTGCAATTGGTTATACATAGATAATGATATTACTAGAATAGCTTTTTTGAACAACAAAAACACTTGTGAATTATTGTGTAACCACTGTCTGCCTGTATTTTCATGATATTCCTCCTTCTACTTCCCTTCACACGGCTGAAATTGAACCAACATGGGTGGACTGGTGTCTTTCCACCTTAGCTTGAATTTCACACATGATGTACCAGTAATATTTTCATAGTGTTGCATATAAGGATTACTGTGTCCACTTTTGTTTTTGCACATTGAGTTTAAAAGTGTGTGGAATCCATTGGAGCTCCGCATAGCATCTGAGAAAGTGAACAGTTGTACTAAAATTCATGGATAGGAGGTCAAGTGGTTATAAAACAATACAGCAAGTTAAAAACAACAACAAAAACCCTGAACTATATGTGAAAACTGTAAGAAGAATGCATTTGATTGTTAGAGCATGGAGGTTAGATAAAGAAAGACCAGAGCAAGTATTTCTGGGACAAAGGATGTTTTGGACTAGAGTGATGTACTGATAAGATTTAAAAATATATCACATTATGAGAAATGTAATTATATAATTGACTTAGTGGAGAGTCAGTTGTTAAAAAAAGTGTCTTGGAACATCTACCTGTCATATTTTCCTTAAAAGTGAGGGTCACTTTAGGGTAATCAAGACAAAACCAATAGCATTTTATTAAATGTAATTTGAATTGGCTAATTGTCTTGACTAGAACTTGAAATACTTGATTCTCATCGGTCAATCACAACATTGTTAAATATTTTTGTATAGTACTTTCACCGATTTCTTACAATGCACCAGTTTCACATCTCTTGTAACACTTTTTTTCAGTATGATTTTTTAATTTTTTAATTATCTAAAAACACCATAAAACAGTAATACTTTGAAATATTTTTAAAATGTAACAATTTTCTATTCTAATATTTTTTGAATATGTTACATGATCCTTCATAAATTATTCTAATTTGCTCATGAAAATTATTAATATTTTTTGTGGAAACATGATACATTTTCATTTTTTAAACCATTTTATCAGAATTGATTTGAAATAATTCCCTAACAATTAAAATTACTGTCACTTATGATTAACTTAATGTGTCCTTGATATAATAACTAGCATTAAATTAAACAAAAATATTTAAAAAAAAAAAATATTCACCGTAGTGTATTTGGTATTAAGCAATAGGCTATTATAAGACTGTTTCGAGTAGTGTTTATTTTTGGTGTTTGTAATGTAATGAATGTAGTTTCAGATAAAAGATCTAGAGCAAAACAGTAGATTCAATTTGATCAAGCAAGTATCTTACAAAGCATGCTAAATTTAACCAACTCACACAAGCATGTTGCTATAGCAATATTACAGCATGACAAAACATTCATTCATTAATTGTTGATTGCAATAGTACTAGTATGATTTAAGAGGACTAAATGAGGGAGAAAATAGATAAATAAGTTAAAAAAATTATCATCTTCAACTTTTCGATGATCTACCCATTATGAGCCAATCCCAGTTCTCTAGTTCAAACCACTAACAATTAAGCCTTGCTGTTTCCACACCAGCGGCATCGTTTATAAATGTATAACATAAATATATGTTCGTAGAGTGTGCGTACGCAAAAATCCACGGCAACATTTATTTCATGTTAATAACATTAATTATTAACATAAATTCATATTTATAAAAACGGTATTTGACGTGGAAAAGAGCTCAGGGCCATGTCATGGGTCTGAGCAGACGTACGCACGTTTGTTTGCCAAAGTGCTGCAGGTTTTTGGAAATATAAGCCATTCATTCTGTGAATCACACATACACACATCTGAGAAATGATCGTAAGATCAAATTTAGGATGGTTTCTGCGCAACATTTTATAAATGAGGCCCCTGCAGTTCTTGGAATTGTCTGCAATTCTTTGAATCCAAGAGCTGGTGGAATCTGTCTAAAGTGAAAACAAGGGAAATCTTTTTTAACAGTCAGTGACCTGAGGTTTATTTAAGCCTTGCTAAGGCTAGATCGCAGTGCAGCACTTGACACATGCCGCTTTGTGAACGTTATTAGCCGCTTGGCCCCACCACAGTATGTTAGATGAACAAGCCCTGAATCACATTTTACAGCTCAGAGCTCCTCTGACAGACTGCTAATCAATCTGACAGGATGTTGTCAATGTTGCTCTTCTAAAATGCTCCCTGGCCCACCCTGCAGTCCTTTAAACAAAACTAATGGCTTGTGATGTCGGCTCTCCGACTTCCAGTCTAATTGATGTACATTTTGTAGATCTTCCCGGAACGGTAGCCTCCATCCGGCACGGTACATCCGCTCCTCTGACACCGGGTCAGGATTCACACACGTGTGATTATTAGGATGGCACTCATTAGGGAGCATCTTGCCTGATACTGTCGTCGCCCCGCTCCGAGGAGCACTCTGCGAATTACTGCGATACACTCCCCGGCATTTTAAAAAGGACTGATTGTCACACGCGATACCGCCACCACCAGTCTCCATGTCCACCTCTGCCCTACTGTGATTAATTGTTCGTGATGGGCAAGTAGAGGCCATTGATGGCAGCTGTTGGTCTGGGTTTGCTGAATTAATATCATGGACATTTTCTGCCAACCCTGCCCTGTCATTCACAAGTCCTTGAGACATGAAACAAGTTTAGACGATATACGTGGGAGCATTTTTGTATTGGTCTTTATATCTGATTATATTGTTTATTTGATTTATTTTTAAAACCCATTCAAATTTAAAAACAAAAAATCTGTTTAAAATATGGCAAGTTATTGGAAATGTACTCTTTGTATTCTTGTATTCATATTCTTATAAAAAGAGAAAAGAAAAGTGAGGACGTGTAACAAAGTAAAATGCATAACATGTTATATTAAAATATATATAAATATAATGTTTTCCTTACACCTTGAACACATTTGACTGTACATATCTTAATATGTTCAAACACATTTAATATTTTACAAAGGTAAAAAACATTTACAAATATTTAATTTATGAATTTGTAAGTACCATAGTGTTACTTAAAGCCTTGCCTTGTCATAAAAAATGTTGAATTATCTGATACTTTGAGAAACTCACTGACCTTGACATGGAGTCATGAGGGTCTACAGGGGTCCTCTATAGATCTTTTTTTGCTGCATACTTATGGCTCACATTACTTTAAGTATATATTTTTTTTAAATACAAAAGAAAATAGAAACAAAATAATAATAATAAAACATGCCAAACTACTAAATAGTTTTAATGAGGCTTTTTCGTTGTGATATTATTCACAACAGACATCAGACCCCCAATAATATAGTAATATAGAAATTAAAAACATTTGCATTATCGATGAGTTTTACTCAAGTCACTATAAATGAATTGCATTTTTATGTATTTCTGAATAAATGTATATATAGGACAAAAAAAGTGGCTGCTTGATGTAGAAGATAACTTACTATAGCCCGGTTGTTTAAAATAAAGAGTGTCTTTTCCTTAGGGAGACAAATTGAGAAACTTTTTTTAAGGGAGCTCTTTTAGCTGTTTTGCACAACACAATGAGATGCTCTGGATCTTCTTGAAAAAAAGGTGCACTGAGATGGAAATTTATTAACTGGCACCAGTTAATGTGTGCATTATTCATTTCTGGTAAGCATGAAAAATGATTTAAAGAGGTTTGAAATTGCAGCTGCAAAGGCTGACTGCACCGAGCCAAACTTGTTCATTTGATCCTATAGAGGTGCAGAGGGGTGTGAGCTGCTCTCTGGACAGGGTTTACAGTAACAGCTGTGCTCCTCTCACAAGGGGGCGGGCGGCGGGCCGCTCCGAACAGATGGAAAAATACATCAGAGCTCTCTCACTGTTATTAAAAAACACAAGATCCTCTGCTTTTTAGGGTTTAAGGCAGGTGGGGGTGAATAGGGTGGGATGGGATCGAATGGAATGGCTGTTGGGCAAGTTCTTATCATCTGGTTTTCCAGAAATCAGAGAAGAAAAAACTGAGAATCCGTATTTGTCTCATGTCAGTCGCGAGGGGCTTCTTGTGTTCTTTGCATCTGTGTGTTTTTCTTGGTCTCTCTCTCAGCACCACCCCTCTTTAGCTCAGCGAGGGCAGCGAGGAGGAAACGTTGCCAGTGGCATATGGCTTGCCACTGTGCTAAACATCCATACTACAGACAGGTCCATCAGTCACAGCTCTGGCCGTGTGAGAGGCGAGTATGGGTGCCTGATAGATGGTGTTTAGAGCTTACCTGCTGTTACGACATCACCACTGAAACACTGGGCTCCCCCCAAAAGCCCACGCCGATACTGGAAACCGCAAAGCGTGAAATACCACGTCTGAAAGTGCCTACCGAGTCGGCCGAGTTACAACAAATAATAGATAAGCTATTTAAACCCTCATTTAGGGACCCTGGGTCAGACCCGCGCACATGCCAATTAATGTGCAACATCTGCCATACAGGGAATGAATGTATATGAGTAGCCTCGTGCGATTCTGGTCATTTAAGGCCAAATGTTTCCGTTGCAAGAGTGGGCACCAAATTGGTTCGAAGATTGGGTCAAATTGGACCATTCTTCTCAGATCCTTTTCCTATTTCTATGAGGAAAGGTTTGTCTTTGTTCCTACTTGGGCCCGGTGTTTTTCTGCCAAATTTAACAGAAGGCTCTGAGGGTAAAGGGGGTCCACCCCACCATTACCTTCTGCTGCTGAGCAACTACCCAGCAAAGACAATCGCTCAGAACCCCGCTGCCTGCACCACAAAGTGAAAATCCTTTAATTAGACCTTTATGTTTTCCCTCCATCAAACATTCTTCATCACAGTTGCTGGATTATAAAAAAGTAATTTAAGCAAAATTCAGTTCATGCACACAAGACATTGTGTAAAAATGCTTAACTAAAGCAAATATTATTTATATATTTCTTTAATAGTGGGAACTCATTCACTTTTAACAGTGAAACAATTTCTTACATTTTTAGGAATGTATTCATGATGACATCGATTTTCAATCAATGCAATGCTAGATCTATGCAAATGATCTATTCTGAGTAAAAGAGAAAAAAAATATCTTATCAGGCCACAGATATTTAACAAAGGTCAACAAAATACGTAATACATTTTACTAAACTAGTCTGCAGCTCCAGAATCTCTACTAAACTAGTCTGCAGCTGCAGGACTGGCCACTGGGGGCAGTGCTGTCTAAGAAACCACTCACAATCACTTCTGGGAGGTAAAAAAAAGGCAAAACCGTTCTCTCAAAAAATCTCTTCTGTGAAATAAAATGGTTTGTTACTTGTTAAAACAAGCAAATATCTACAAGTATATACAAATGAAACTAATTTCTATAAATCTTTTGACATTTCTAAAACAAAACTATCATAATATGTATAAATTAAAAGATTTTAGGCAAGTACAAGTGTATTACTTGCCATATTTTTCACAGTCTAAAATAAATTGAGTTTGATCACCCAAACTGCCTAATATAAACTATTATAAATAAATAGAGACAATACAGGTTAACAATGTGTATGTAATGTGAAATAATAATAATAAAATCTAAATCTTGTACAAAATGGCGAACGAACTACACTGACTGAAAACGTTCATGGGCATATAAAAAAGGAAGCGTACAAGTGGAGGAAGTGTTATATAATTAACACTATCTAAATAAATAAATAAACAGTCGGACTGTCAGCCAAGGAGGCCCTGCTTTCTGTGTTAATGCACTATTAGATTTCCAAACATTTAAATGGGTCTAATTAATGTCTCACTCACTGTGTTCTTATTACTAAAAAGGCTAATTATGCAGATGGATAACATCAGAGCAGGAGCATTTACATGTACAATCAGAAAGCCATTTACTAAATGAGCATTCTTTCCATCTGTTGGTAGAATATTATAATTCTGCCTCTGCTTGTTTGAAGATATAACATGAAATTATGTTTCTGAAATGAGCTAAGTATTCCAATTTGCCTCCACAATGTTATATAATACATGTTGTGCTACCTTTGCCATGCATCCAATACTGAATACAAAAAGTTATATTAATATTAGAAAAAACAAAGTATACATATTTCATGTATTTAATTTCATGCACACATTTCCTCATTTATTTCTTCCTTTACACAAATAAAATTAATCAAAAGCCTGCCATTTCAATCCAGTTTTAATTGCTTTGCTTCATTTGCTGAAATGTGCTCAGTCATTTGTTCCTCATAACCCTGTGAAAGAGTTACACGTTTATTTCTCTGTTCACTTCACTGGATAATCTCTTCATTAATAAGTCATAATTGCAGACATTAGATAACCACAACAGATTTCCCTCCGACTGAATGCTAAGCATTGCTAGCCAAGCGCTTAACTGCTTCATATTTGCCCCTGTTCCACCCGGTGGAATCCATAGATTGTAAATTAGGTCTGATGATATACTCCACGCTGCCTGGGCCCCTGCGTCAGGGCAGGGAGAGGGCACAGGGCACATTGTCCTCTTGACTTTCCATGCAGCTTTTGTTTTTTTCTTTTCTCTCAACAAAGCGATCAAGTGGCATATCCCACATGACAGGATGTAAAATACATTCATTTGCATGAATTTAGAGACTGCTTTGACTTTGCTTTATGTGTGTGACTGACCGACGACTCCATAAAATTCACTTTAGCAGCGGGGGTTCCGAGACCTCGCTAAATACTACGGTAATACTCCTGTCAACAGCCTGTCAATCATCAGAGGGCAAATGAGGTTGATACGAGCTGCAGTCATATAGAAATGGAAAGGCATTTTAATAACAATGATTAGAACTAAACTAAGAGTGTGCATAAAAATTCTAAATATATTCTAATGTTTATTATAATGTTTAGCTGTCACAGTACTTTGGGTATAGCAGAGTTAATAATAGGTGATCTAAGTCACAGACCAAATAAATTACTCAAAATTCCCCAAAAGAATAACCAGAATGAATGTGTGTTTTACAATACAAGAACGGATCAGTGTCACTCCTCCTCACTTGTATTGGTTTCACAGTCCATTAAATTATTAACAACAGAGAGCAAACACAAAGGTCCCCAGAAAAGGAAGGAATAAACATAGCAATCAAATCGAAGCTTTGTGAAAGACTTCGAGGGGCCCGAGATACTTCAGTGCGACAGCTGAATTTTCTGCTTAAAAAGCAGATCTGATGAGATGCAGCATTCATTCAGCCCACATGCACAAGCTGCTGTTACCTACTAAATACAAGGGATTGTGTCAGACAATAGGGATTCAAATCCAAAGCTTCTTCATCTAATGTAATATAAATGTAATATAAAGGGTGTTTTTCTCTGCTGAGCACAATTCTTAAAATCTCACACTCTGCTATTTAGCTATTAAGGAAAGTAAAATTCAGAGCGTGGAGAAATGACAGGAAGATGTTAATGGTTTTCTGAACCTATGTAAATAATATTTAATTATTCATGTATAATCTACCCTGCGCTTCAGGGGTCTTTAAATAGCAAAGTCCCAATTTGTATAAAATTGTCCAACGTAAACAATTTAATAATGATTTATCTTTTTTCTTTTTACTTATAAAGCATATCTTTATTTCATTTGTAATTTTATTGGCCATGCTGATTTAATTTACATTTATGCATTTAGCAGGCTCTTTTATCCAAACGGACTTACATTGCATTCAGGCTATACATTTTTTATCAGAATGATTTCATTACAAATCATGTCTGTTTAAAATTTCATTTGAATCAAACACTCTTATATCACAGAAAACTTCAGACTGAACAAGAACGTGCAACATTTAAAGCAACATAAATCTTGACTATAACTGGCATGTGTTATTTTATTATTTACAATTTGATTATGTAAATTATTTGTATTAAATTCAGATTTTATTACATTTAAAATGATTTAATTTGAATTTTTCCTAAATTAAAATGAATCTCTTGAAAAACATAAGTATTATCTGAGGAGTTTCATGTGAACTTGAATTACAATTGCTTTTATTTCTTTCAGTGGCTTTGGGGACTGAATTTGGGACTAGACTTCAAAGAGAAGGTTAAGCTTTTCAAAATACTTTTTTTTCGATTTTCAGTACAATATGCAATACCAACAAATAGAGAAAAGCAAAAAAACCTTCACAATAATAATAAATAAAAAAGTCAAATGTGGAAAAAATTCTAGCTGTAAAAATATATTGTCAGTGCGGAGTAGGCCTTTATGAATCTACTGATGGATAAAAATTATGAAAACAATGACAACGTTCACATTTTGAAATGCGAAAAGAAGAAAAAGGAGGCCTCGCTTACTCCGGCTTGGATAGGAGGATAACATATTATTGAGGCTCAAAGGTGCTCTGCTCGCCTGGCAGCCCAGTCAGACACGAGCGAGCAGGGCCAGAGGGGTTGTGTTCTCCCTGCGTCTCCCAGCCTGACGGACACAACCACCACAGTGCTGAGCGCAGGACGCCATCGCTGTCTTCTGGCACTTCCCGGGGCCTGTGCCGACTCAGCGTGGTCACACACTTACTCAGCAGCCACACCTTTACAGCAGACTCACTCACACACACACGGTCCTGGCCTGCTCCGCTCGTCACCGGCTGACGGCTGCACTCCAGCGCGAGCGATGCTAATTAAAGTCCACCCACACCATGATTCACCAAATGGAGCTACACGCCGAAATATCACTGCCTCTGTATCTTTTTCCTTTGTTTGGCGCTCTTAATATCATTATTTCAAGACAAATACTCACCTCGCTCGTCAAAACATTATTTACAGCACAGGTCAGGTGAGGAAATAACAGAAACATCATTTGCGGGTCTGGTGAAGTTTTGCAGAGAATCCAGAAGATGGCAACCTATCTCTGATCCACACGTCTGATCACTTGTTTAGGTATTTATCAAAGCATCAGTCTTGTTTTCTATGTTTCATGGCGATACTGGAGGGCGATGCAGGTAAACATTGCTAACAATACAAGCTAGAATCCCCAAAACAATTATTTTATAATTTTTTTTCAAAAGGCTCAAAGATACAATTTTAGCTGACAGCTACTGAAATCTTTCTTCACACATGTTCAAAAGCTAAAATAGCCTTAGGATTTACTTCATAATTTTAAAATATGACTCTGTAATGCTAGTATTGTATATATAACTAAAAACTTAAAGAAGACTTCCTGATTCATCATGGTAAACAACTTAATATTTGATATCTGCCTGCTCACGTGTTTAGCTTAGGCCATTCCATGAGCGGCAGAAACATGCAATCATAATGAATTTGCCGTCCAGGGAATTGAGAGATTACTGGCCATATAAAAGCTGCTTGCTGACGCGAATTTGAACACGATTGAAAGAATCGAATGGGAGACGACCTCGACCGGTCACTGGTTACTTCCAATAAACCATTTCCAAGTCAAATTCTCCAGCTGCAACTGTACAAAAGAGATTGCACGTGCGTATAATTATGCTAGATTGGACCATTTATAGTAGGCTATATGGGTTCACGCAGCCTAGAACTAACATTCGCTTTCAAAACTATGCATGATAAAGTATTTACTGTACAGTGTCACAAAATGAATATTCTTTATTGTCGTCCTCAGAGGAAAAGGCACTGAGCATCGAGGCAAGAGAAGGACAGTGGTTTTACTCCACGCTGTTGAATAGCCACTTGTGATCGCAGGCCGAGTGAAACGCGACACCATGAGACTTGACCAAATTACAATGAAGCTTTACTCTGCTGGACTCTCTCTGCATCAAGACACTCTGGATTAAAAGCAAGCTGGAGACGCAGCCCGCCAGGGACGGAGTGCTAGCGGGAAAGCAGCGCTCATTAATACACTCAAGGAGGACGAGATTGAGTGGAAAACGAAGGAATGAGGAATAGATGGTCCTATATAAAAAAAAAGTAGTCTTCAGACCAGTTCAGACAACCACATATTCCAGTGCTTTTTAGCTGGTGAACTAGAATAGCCTTACTGTTAATTAGGAAAATGTTAATTCATATATACTATATTAGTGCAAGTATGAAAAATGGGACAGACTGTTTATTTTGTATGTATGTATATATATATATATATATATATATACAAAATAAACAGTCTGTCTAATATCACTACACCAAGTCGTATGGGCAATATTTTGACACAAAACTACTATGAGGAAATTTTTTACTAAGACAAATGTTTGGGGCACTTACAATATTTCTCTATAATATATTGTGAAAGAGGAGGCCGTGAATATGATTTGATATTAAAAATAATAATAATAATAATTACGATTCGGAATGTTCTGTGAAGAGAAAGCCACTGCAAAAAAAAAAAAAATCTAAAAACAAATGCTAAATCTAAAAATATTTGCTATATTTTTGCTAAATTATAATTTATATTATAAATTGCTAAAATATAATACTTTTATTTGAAAAGCAGATATATATATTATAGAAAAAGACAAAATATTATAGAATAAGTCATATAATATATAACACATTATAACATAATACAGCAATAGTAAGTGTTTACTTACAAACAGTAAGAAATAGTAGTCAAGAAAATTAGCCTTTAGGATTTTTTTAATAAGAATGCAGTTTCATCGACTGAAAAACCACAAAAAGGTTTAAAATTCAAATCCTTTGAAAATTCTTACACTAGATAACCGAGTATACAGTATAATATATAAAAAGTAATATATATTAAGTAAACCTTGCTTGTTTTTCTGATTGTACTAATTGATCGTGTGAAAATACTTTGTTCTTTGGCAGAGCATGACTTTAAATCAAGAGTGGCAGACCACTGTTTAGAGACAAGAGATGACAACTAATAGTGTCTGAGATCAAAGACCTGATCAAAACATGACATTGTACGTCAGATCCAACAGAGCCGGTCACATGTGTTTAGAAAAATGTACGGAACTTCTAATTGATCAGCCATTCTGACGAGATGAAATATTCTCATCAAAGCTGGAACACCTAATGGGGGAATCACAGTCTCGGTACAAACATCGGTACCATTATCTCTGGGGCATCCGTACGTATTTGTGTCTGCAGCTTAGAGCGAGCGTCCCGGCCTGGTCCCTATGTTCGTGTGGGGCTTTGACCCGTGCTACCACCCTCCCAAATGTCATTTTTGATGCTCGTGGTAGGATCCATCATGTGGTTGGCAGGTTGGCTGATAAACAGGCCGATCCCATGGGAGCGTGTGTGTGTGTAGGCTCTCCAACAGCTGGGTGGAGGAGCTGAAGAGTGGTGGAGCTTGCAGATGTGAATCTGGAAGCGACAGAAGGTATCGGCGTACACATGTTTGTTTTTCCACCTCTCCTGGAGGAAAAAGGAGGCCCTTGATCTAGTGCTGAGCAAAACAGTTAGCTTTTGTTTCAAGAGATGAAAACCAGTGTTGCTGTGAGGAGGGGCCAGAAAATGAAAGAAAGAAGAGAGGGGGGGTTGCTTGAAGTCCGGAAACTGAACGAGGAGACTGGGTGGTCACTCGCAGCCTGTCGTGACCCTTGACCTGGTGTACACATAATCAAGAGACTCCCTCTAAAACACTGTTACACAACCAGCAGTTCTCATGAAAGACACCGGATCACATGTTCCAAAAGGGTCTCTCACCTTGTCCATTGATTTCTGTCTTTATCCCTAGTTTTTCTATCTTTATCAGTCCATGACCACTGGATTGGGTGACTTCTAAGCAGACGACTGATATCGAGCTCTTCCAGGGTGTACAGGAGACCCCTGCAGTCCATGCTGTACAGGGGGCCTGCTAACAGCGTTATGAACCAATTATAATATGGTTTCAATTTGCATCCAGAGTGGTTTCAACACTGCATAAAAGTCTAACGTATGCATGCTTAAACTAAATGTCTAAATGTATGCAGACTTTTTAATGCTAAACAAAAGTAGCATAAATATATTAATTTTCATTTTTGTAATTTCTGTTTATGAATGATAATAAGAAACCTTGTGCCCGATATTACTATTTGTGGGCAGAGCTCAATCGATTCACAGAAGGGCACAGAGGATTGAGGAACACCACTGTTCTACTGTCCCAGGCTTTGCTGTTCAATCTGCTGTTCAATCTGTGTATTCCTGTGAAATAACCAGTTTCATGTGATTTCAAAATCTTTCATGAAGGATTTATGACCAGAGAAGATCAGACCCAAAGCAAATCTCTCTTTCTTAATTATAATAAGCATTTTGGTTCAGGCACCAGTAATACATTAATAATTCCCTATTTTCCTTTCATTACATTACATTTCAATAGATACATTTTCCCAAGAATCCGGCTGAGAGTACAAGCTGATAAAAACATTGCAATAATCCAGAAGTAATCATGGGCCCACTACTCTAGTCCATAAATAAACATCTTGTGAACTGAAAAGCTGCACGTTTGTTTAAAAAAGGCTTTTTTTGTGTATGTGTTGGTTTGTTTCACTTTGCTTTGTTTCAAACCAATGCTTCCGGCTAAAATATAATTCCTCTATACATAACGCCTCTCCAGTGGAATAGTTATCTTGTCCAACCCAGTCTCATGGCAATTCGTACATATTTTATGAGGTGGCTAATTCGTATTTATTAGTATGACCTTTTAGCAAGATTTTTGCCAAATCATGTGTATTTAACAAATTCCCCAATTCATATGAATTCATACGAATGACCTACCCCTAAACCTACTGGGGTCCAGACAAATCGTACAAAATCGTTTGAGTGATTTGTGCAAATTTGTACGAATTAGCCACCTCATAAAATACATACACATTGGTCATGTGATTGCATTTTCTCATCTGAATCAGGAAATAAATGTGCACAGAACAGTCCAAAACAGTGCTAAACAAATATATCAGTGGACTTTGATGTGAGAGGACTACAGGGGAGTATCTCTCATTCTGATGGCACACATTACACTGGTGAGTAAGTGATGTAATGCTACATTTCTCCAAATCAGTTTTGATGAAGGAACATCTGAATCTTAGATGGCCCGAATTTGGGGGACTGTTTCTTTAAATTGGATAGCTCACCCAACATAATTTACAAATCCTCATATTGGTGACTTCCCACATTTTTGGGAAACAAACAGTTCTTCAAAATATATTTTTTGTGTAAACAAATAAACAAAGTGATACAGGGGTTTGGAGTGACATGAGGGTAAGAAAGATGTCTGTTCAAGCCCTTACAAATTGGCATAGTGTTTTGAATGCATGGTACTGAATGAACACCGTGGAATTTTTAATTGTCTTCTCTTTAATTGGTGTAGCTTTTTCATTTGTTAACTTTGTCAAATACACCCTAATAACCTTCAAATATATATCGTCTGATTATACATGCCCACGAGTGCTTTTGTTCAAAGCGCTGTGTGTGTGTGTGCTAGCAGCCGGAGTGGTGGCAGCCTGTTAGCATTCTGCCTTGACGACTCCATCAGCCCAGTCTCAAGGTAGCTGTCAATCAGAATGCATCATTTAATTCAACAGCACTCCAAGGACTTTTCCTCCTGCAATGCCCATGACAGCACAGCTACGGCTCTATTCACTGATGTGCACGGTTGTATTTTCAATGTTCTAATAATTAGAGCGAGTGAGAGAGCGGATGTGGAGAGGTGAAGGAAAAAAACAGCAACAAGTCTCAGTACGCACACTGAAGATGATTCATTTTTGAGAGCGGCACTGGAAGCGCGGGGCTTCTGCGGCACGGTGGCACAGCGCTAAATAACAGTGACAACGCTGCATTCATGCTCTTTGGAGAGACATGAATTCATTCTCAGCTCGCTCTAATTAGATTAATGGTGTTGTGGCATACAAAGTGGGCCCACTTCACATTAGATAGTGTACGGATGAAGACAAACACTTATTTCAATTCCAGGCAGAGGAAAGCAGTGGCCAAGGTAGTTAGCATAGCCCTTTATGGTCCAATGAGATGTTAATTGTCTGCCATTACCTCTAAACTGTTAGCTTGTTGTATTAATCACAGCGCTAATTGATGCAGAGATAGAAACGTAGCCACAGGCGAGAACTTGGAGGAGAGAGAGTTGTAGATGGTAGATAAAGGATTTATCATGTGAACCATATGGAGATGGCATGGCTTTGAATACTCCTAAACATGCCTAGTAGCGCTACTTCCCTTGATAAGTTCTGCGGTGAGGGGTTTTTATTAATTTTTTACTAACACTTTTTAATTTAAGAGAAATACACTTCAAAAGGGTGGTGAAGCATGAACACCAGATGTAATTTGTGTGTGTGTCCATATGTACTCAACACAGTGATGAACAACAGAGACATGAAAGAAACAAAGGGTCTTCGGTTATTAGAAATAACCTCCTATTTTATGAAGTAGAATAACCTTTTTATAAATAAAATAGCTATTAAATGTTTTGCAGTGAGTAAAATTATTTTAAACTGAACTTGTTTCTATTTCTTATATAAATATGCATTTGGTTTAATGGTTACACTTTATTTTGCCTAAGTGAACTGTAACGGCAAACAAGTACACCCCAAGTAACTATGTAATACATATTGTTAAGAACTAAACAAATACTTAGGATTTTTTGACAGATTTCTAAAACCTTTGATTATTGTGATCTGTAAATTATCTCTCAAAGAGGCATGACTTAAAATAAATACATATTCAAGATTTTAGGTAAAAAGTATAAACCGTGTCAAAAAAATCACTCATGTCTTTATACAGAAAATGATGCTGTCATTCTTTTCCTGTAGACAGCACAGTAAAGTGCATAGTTATCATTCTTTACGTTTTCTAATGCTAACCAATGCTACAAAGTACAGGAATATTTTGAAATAATACTACATTTTAAAACATCTGTTTTCTATTTTAATATATTTTAAAATGTATTTTATCTCTGTGATGGCAGCTTTGAGAACCTTCAGAAATCATTCTACAAACTGCTGGTTTGGTGCTCATGAAACATTCCTTATAATTATCAATGTTGAAAACAGCTTGCATAAACTGTGATGCATTATTTTCACGACTGCTTGATTAACAGAGGTTCAAAAGAACAGCCTCGTTTAAAACAGAAAGCTTGTGTAATATCATAAATATCTAATAACTAATATTTTAGGAATCTTTCAAAAACTTGTTTAAAACTAAACATATTGTCATTTATTAGGCAAATAACAAACTGATACTACTAAACAGTCTATATTCACACATAGCCATTTTTATTTGAACCCTAACCCTTTGACCTCTACAACAGCTTGCATTTTTGCTGGCATTGTTTTTATCTACTTTTCCACCCTCTCTGTTGTTATTGACATTCTAGCTGTTCCCAAAGACTTGCTTTTGATTAAACCCTTGTGTGATCTATCTTTGAAACCATTAAATACTACTGTGACACATACTGGTTATTACACAAACATAACAAATATTTAGATACTGTGAGTTTAGGGCAGCTGTGGCACAAGCCTTAAGGCCTAAGTATGCTTTTTTATGCATACGTTAGCATATGCGCACAGTCGTACGCGCAGCCTTGCAAAGTATGCTTCATTTGACTCGTATACACAGACGTTCGACGCATGTGCTTTGTGCCAAATTGTAATACCTCTCCTGGCCTAGCGGGGGCCGTAGGGAGCAGCTATGAAGATTACGGTGTGATGAAGGGCACGGAAGAACAACTCATAGAAGTCCGGTAAGCACAGCGGAAAGGCTATCCGTGACCAAGTATTGCTGCAAGCTACCGTTTGGGAAGCCGGACAGTGTCTAAGCTTATTCTGGAGGTGTGTGAAGCCATATGTTTATGCAGTTTTTATTTGGCTACCTTTCGATACCCCTATGGCAGCATTTCCACCTTGCGGATAAATGACTAATTACTGCAAGAGAGTTTAATGCGCATGTGCAACCTGTGTGTACAAAGTTACAAAAATCCGGTGGTGCGCGTACAGTACGCATACTATTCTGATGACGAAAATCGAGTCACGTGCACTGTACGCTGTCCCTCGCATACGCATAAAAAGTTAAGTATACTTTGGCCTTTATGGTGCTGGTCTAATACATTTGTTAAGCACTGTATAGTATATGCATAATGTGCCTGTGTGTTATGGTCAATGTTAAACAAAAGTAAGTTCAATGCACACAACACTTACAACCCCATTACAGTAGCAATCCAGGGAAGTCATGTACTGCTTCTCAGAAACAAGGAACAGAAGAGAAGAGGAACAGAGAGAACAGAAGCAGCAAAGAAAAACAGAGAGAAGATGGCTTTGTCATATGGAAGGGAGGAACAGTGAAAACCGATGAAAGGACCTGAAAGGAAGGACGTGTTTAAAACAAGGCTGTGCGCACCTCAGGGGCACCAGTGGCCACCTGCGTGGGAGACGTGGGGTCCGATACCTCATGACTCCCTCCCTGCAGTCACCAACACCTGGCTGAAGGTACGATTCCCATCCTTACATTTATGCTTGGATGAAGACATAAAAAAAAGAAAAACCTGAGCCAATATTAAGCTACTATTTTTATTTACATTTACATTTAGTCATTTTGCAGACGCTTTTATCCAAAGTGACTTACAATTGGGGAATACATAAAGTGATTAATCTTGAAGAGGCAAACAGACAGAGGAAGTGCTCGTAACACCAAGTCTCAGGCATTGTTCAAATAAGTACAAGCTAGCAAGAGAAGGAGAGAAAGAAAAAGTTTTTTTTTTAGGTTTAGGATGAAGTCAAGTAGTGTCGAAAGAGATGAGTTTTCAGTTGAACGAGAATGTTCTGGAGAGTGATTTTGAGCCTCTCTGTGATGGTCCCACGAGGCGTCGCTCACTAGCAGATCTCAGACTTCTGGAGGGGATGTAGATTCGTAATAGTGAGTAGAAGTAGGAGGGTGCTGAGCCTGTGGTTGTTCGATATGCAAGCATCAGTGTCTTGAACTTGATGCGAGCTGCAACTTCTAGCCAGTGCAAGGAGATAAAGAGAGGTGTAACGTGCTCTTTTGGGCTCGTCAGTCGTCCTGTCATCAGTCGTGCCGCTGCATTCTGAATCATTTGTAGAGATGTTATTGTGTTTGATGGAATTCCAGCCAGAAGAGCATTGCAGTAGTCCAACCTAGAAATGACAAGGGCCTGGACAAGAAGTTGCGCAGCATGCTCTGTCAGAAAGGGTCTGATCTTTTTGATGTTGTGAAGTGCAAACCTGCAAGATCGAGCAGTCTTTGCAATGTGCTCTTTGAAGGTCAGCTGGTCATCAAAGATTATACCAAGATTTCTGACCGAAGTTAATGGTGTAATTGTTGATGAGCCTAACTGAATCCTGAAGTCATGCTGTAGAGTTGGAGTGGCAGGGAAGGCAAGAAGCTCAGTCTTTGCCAGGTTGAGCTGTAGGTGATGTCCTTTCATCCATGCCGAGATGTCTGCCAGGCAGCCTGAGATCCGTGCAGCTACCGTTGGATCATCTGGTTGAAAAGAGAGATAGAGCTGTGTGTCATCAATGTAGAAATGGTAGGAGAGGCCATGTGCCTGTATGATGGGACCCAGTGATGTAGTGTATGTCGAGAAGAGGAGGGGTCCAAGAAGGGTTCCAAGAAGAGGGGTATTTTATGCTGTAAACTCTATTTACATACTAATGTGTTACTGGATTTTGGACTTCAAAATAACCAGAAAACAGATAAAAAAACATAAATAAAAGCATTGATCAATGCTCTTGAATTTATTTATTTCTGTATTTAAAAATTCTCAAACAGGCCACTTAAATACCTCATACTGCCTCATACATTCATGAAAGAAACCAATTTAAAAATGCATACTGGTGTGTCAAAATCAGTTTGAAAGCACCTAAAAGAGTCACTCCTAATCCTGGACACAAGAACTAGAGTGTATTCTCTTAAGGTCATGTTTTTAAAGCAACCTGATCTGGCTAAGCTGAGACTAACTACCTCAAACACACACAAAGCTCTACTTATGTCTTCACACATCCAGCATATTTAACAGCCAGATCCGTCAACTTAGTAAAAACAACTATCTTACTATATTATTATAAACAAATAGACACTAAAACAGTGTTACAAAATGAATGAGTTTAAAATCCCTCCAGCACCCAGGACATGTTGTTTCTCTAACAGTTTGTCCACAGCGTCGCTGTTCAACTACGCAGGTGCGTGGAGTTTTCTGGACTTGTCTTTAATATGTCTTTTTGTCCCTGTCAAATCACCCTGAATTCACTTCTGTTGATGATAATAATAGTGTTGGGTGTCCATTGATTTGCCACAGCCCCTTATTGTGAGCTAACGCTAGAGGACACTCATCTCTCCCTTTAATTAGGCCCTGGACCAGTTTCTTTTTTGATGGACTTACTCTGTGGATACAGACAGCAAATGCCTTTGTTAGCGCCCTTGGCTTTGGCCTTTGAAAAGACAGGTTCTGTCAACTTATTTGCAAAGGAAAATGTCTTACAAAAAGGATTTGAAAGGCGTTTTACAGTGCTTTTGCTAATTATCCACTTTGTAAAGTCATGGAAAACAACTTCTCTCTTTTGGTTAATCTCCAGGTGAGGACATGTGAAGATGCTACTTAACACTGATACTGGAACCTGTAGCAAAACAGGCACAATGATTGCAAAAGAATGCAGCAAAATTATACACAAATTACAAAAGTAAAAAAGCAAACACAAAAAGGAAGGCAAACCCATCTAGAGAATATAAAAAAGCGTGTGGCCAGCGCACTGTGTCTTCATGAGTTCCTAGTGATTTTTTCTTATCCACGGGAGTCTAATTACCTAAGCACTGCTGCCCGCTTTCAATCAGAGTTAGCGAAAATGACATACTCCTTTGTTCCTTTCTCATATCACACATGATGCACTGTCATTCTTCTCACCGCTGAGCCTAGAGTAGTATCTTTCCCAGGCTGCCATCTGTCCCTGGCGTGGCCCACTTATGTGGGAGACCATAATTCTCCCCCGTCATGGTGGCTGCACATATTTCATGCTTGCTCCTGGCTTTCTTTATACCAACTATTAGCAGCTTTGAGGACTTTGGGTCAGCTTAATGATCATTTAAAGGTTTGTTAGGCACTGACCCTGCAAAATGGCCCCCCAAATTGAAATGTTATTCACCATGTCCTTCATCGAGTGTATCTTCTCAGCGCCCTTTGTTCTCAAAATATTACTTTTCATCAGGGATACTTCTTTTTAAAAAACAAACAAAGTAATCTAAGCAATGATCAAACTGTAATTGCATTATCATATTTAATTTGGTCTCAATAGACACTAACTCCAATTCTTTTGAATTATAATCATGCCTTGTAAAAACAACTAGTCTCTATGTATCAGTGACAGTCATTAGTGTTTGGCAGAAACATTGTAAAAATATATAGGTGTATATATATATAGGTGTCCACAGAAGTTAAATAAATAACACAGTTTGCTATTTTTCTTACATTTAAACAAATCTATTGACATAAAATGATTTGCCTTGACTTCATTACATTGCCTTGACTTTAAACTAGCCCTGAAATCATCATAACAATTGTGTTATTTTATATTGGTTATCTCAAACTACTGATTAAAACGATATGAATACTGACCAAAAATGGCAAGACAGAACAGTAAAAGTGCTATATGCAGACCTCAAGAATTGGCACATGAAACAAACTTGAATGTATGGGACATGGGATGAATAAGACTGAACTACTAAAACATTTGATCCTACTTGAACTCAAAAGGCACCGAACCAACAAATACCTGCTGTGCTTGTTGTTTCAACTTAAACATTTTTTTTTAATTAAGTACTGCATAAGAAAAAAGCTGCATCGAGTTGTATTACTTATGTTCCTGAAAGTTGAAAGCTGCACAAATAAAGTAAATCATAAAACTACAACAATAATAAAAAAAAACTCTTTAGTTATTATTTAGCATTATTCACTCACACAATACACAAAATGTACAATCAATAGATTGAATGGAAAGCCTGCCAGGGGGTGGCAGCCTGATACATGTGAACCATAGATGGCTCTGTCTGTGTCTGCGTGACTGGGTGAAAGTCATGGTCATATCATAACTCATATTTAATGCAAGGAAGAGTGAGAGTTCAGACCTTGTCCTCATTACATGGCCCTCATGACCTTTAGCATGTTGCCCATCACTCTTGGACATTGCATCATCCTCCCCAGCTGTCCGGCTGTTGTATATATAGCTGGTGCAGACACCCTTCATACAATTCAGGAGAGGACTAGGAAGTTCCATCATAAAACCAATCAGGGAAACCACACTGGGGACCGTAAATCACAGATTTTTGAGGAGCACCTGAAGGTCTGGGAAGTGCACATTTCCCCATTATACTTCACAGGAAGCCCCACATTCTCCTCCTGAACCCAGGTCACATGGGGTAACAACCTTGGGAAGGCTATTGTACATAGGTAACCATGGCAACCATGGCGTTAGAAACACAACAGCGTCCCCAATCCACACCCTCCAACACAGGTTAAGTCAAAAGAACTGTTAAGATGCAAAATGTGGACTAAGTCAGCTGTAAAACAGGAAATGGTAAGATCATTTATTATCAAATTTTATTTTATAAGCTTTAGGCCTACATGTATATCGGAATCATACAATTGTCTGAGTGCTACCTTCTTAAAAATTATATTAGCAACATTTTATGCATGATAAAATGTCCTCAAGAACTAACTCTTCAATAAAGAGTAGACATTTATTCACATTTATTCAATGTCTTAAATAAAAATAAAAATGAATAAAATATGAAATGAAATGTAATCTTATTTAGTATAAACTAACTTTACAATACCAACATGGTGAATGTATTGCCGTTAACTGAATAATGATACTACTGCCTTCTGTAGAGCTGCTTATATCTGAATTAAACTTGTTTCGTCATTTATGAACATTGACACAGCGAACTGAACTGAAACAGCACTGAACTAAAGTGAGCTAAATAACACTATTATTTTCCGTATAGCTGTTTTATATCATAATTTATGGACTTTACAACATTACCACTGTTATTTGACTGTTTATTGATGTGAAGCTGTTTGGCACAATCTGTCCAAATCACTTTAAATAAACGTGACTTGACTGTAAGTGTTCAGCTTGAAATAGGATCCCAGCAGCGATAAGAATACCAAAACTATGACAGGCCAGACTTACAGGTAAGGTGCTGTAAGGCTGTACAAGTGGCACAACAAAAGCAACAGTAGGGTTGACAGGACTCACGATCTCATTCGATATCTAACCTGAGACATCTCACATCACAGACTCTGGCCATAGCTCTTGTATTCCTACTATATGGCAGCCGGGCATGGTGCCACTGTTATACCAAATAAACATGTCACAACACCGGCCTCAAAAAACAAGACTTTCTGGCTTTTCTATATGAGATATAGAATAGAGATATAGAGATATATGATATTTTCAGTATGTGTGTTCCCTGGGAATTGAACCCACAATCTTTTGTGCTGTTAACGCAATGCTCTACCACATAGCCACAGGAACCACAGCAGGCTGATTAGAACGAGAGTGGTGGAAAATGAAAGTGCAGGTTAGTGCAGTGCTGTGATTTTATGGACTGCTATTTAGTACACATTTTTTATCAAAGTGGCATACAGTGCACAAATGGCAGGAACTGTGTCCCTGTAGAACAACCTAGTGTCGTGTGCCTTGCTCGAGGGCCCAATAATGATATGGTTCACAAGGTACCTCTCAGGTCACCCACACCCTGGACTGAACCTACAATCTTTGATTAAGCAGCACAGAGGCTCAGACACTGTGTGTGGTCAAGCCTAAACACAGCAACAACAAAAACAAAGAAAGAAGTGAAATATTAGTTTTAATTGTCTGTTTTTTTTTTTACTTTAAATGTTATATATTATAAAATGTTATTGATTCATTTGTTGACAAAGATTACGTTTCAGCAGCCATTACTCTAGTCTTCAGTGTCACATGATAATTCAGATTCGAAATCATTGTAATATGCTGAATTGGTACTCAATAAACAGTTTTTTAATGATCAATGCTGAAAACAGTTCCTTAATATTTTTTTCAAACCAAGATGCATTTATTCAAGGTTTTCTGATGAGTAGAAAGTTCAAAATAACTGATTTGAAACTAATCTGTTTAACATTTTCATGTATTTAATGACATATTTGATCAACTTAATGCATCATTGCTAAATAAAAGCAGTAATTTATTTTAAATAGAAATCTGAACAGTAGTGTGTACATATATCATATAGTAAACCAATAATTTACATACAAACATTTGTGTGTTTCTTGTAACAAAAAATGGTTTTATGTCCGCCTACCAATGGCTGCTAGCTTGACTCAAACATGGAAAAATATAGTCAACATCCACAAAATAATTTCACCCTTTGTCTTTCTCTTTTAATTTTTCCATTCCTCTTTCAATATATGTATCCAAAGGCATGGTATCAAAAGTTGCTTTTATATGACTTCTGTTCCAGTTTGACAGGCTAACACCCATGGAGGCCATGCCAAATGTGCCTAGAAATAACACCGAGCCTCCCTACCGTCTCTGAGATTGCCCACCTAGGAGCCTGGCACACAACATGGCTCACGCAAAAACCCTGGTGGATTATACTCATGCAGCATATTTTATAATGCAATGCAGACTCCCAGCTTTCCTCCTCTATCTGCCCTCATTGTCCCAGTCGGCTGCCGATGGGCAGGCACAAATAATTGCTCTGGCTGCTTATGCGCCCCACTTCACCTGTTCCAGACGGGTATATCCAAAATACGAGTCATTAATAACAATGACAAAAAGCGTTACTACATAAACACTTAGCAAATGGCGGGCGCTACGCGCCACACACCTCCACCACTCTCTTGTTCCCCTGTAATCAGAGCAGTGAGGTAATGAATGTGGAAGATAACCCCTCCACTGGGCGGAAGGGGAGACAAAGTCGAAAGTGATTAAGAAGAGACGGGAGGTGAAGAGGAGGTGGTTGGAGACGCTGCTAAGGGGTCCTGACAAAAGGTGCAGGTGTAGCAGTACATTCTGGACAGGATCTGCTCTGACAGGTGACCACACAACTACCAAACAAGCAGGTAATTACCCGACCAAGGTAATTTACTGGACTAAGTGCCACTTTTACCGCCCTGTTGGTGTGACTGTGTGCAATTATGCACAGAGGTCTAACAATGGAACATGTGTGCCATTCACGAGGTGGGCTGAGCCGACCGGCCCGAGACCACTAAAGACATACGCCACGTCAACTGTGGACACAAAGAACGACAGAGACAAATGAATGCTCAAAATGAAAGGTAAGTGTTGACTATGACTTTAAACATTACTTTACGCTGGCATAAGCCAGCAGAAGTGTATATTTTGATGCCTATAATGACCATTTTATCGGAAAAATGCATCTTTCATTTGCGGAAGATGACTGCCAACTCTGACAGCTACACTATAGTTGATGTAAAAGCAGTCTATTTTTATTTTTAAACATGACCTGATATGACATATTATGCATTCATTTTGTATCTGTGCTGCTTTGTTTCATGTACATATCTCATTATTCACAAGACACATGATTAGGCCTCATGTATGACAAATAGACAACCTTAAATTATCATTTACATGTATACCTTTTTTAAGTTTCAGTCCAAAAATGTATTGAAAATACAGGTAATTTTAGAACCTATTTAACTATAAGACCCTTGTCTTTCATCTCAGCCGATTAGGCCTCCTCTATGGCAAATAAGCAACATTAAATGATCATTTACATATTTCCTCTTTTTAAGTTTCAGTCCGACAATTTATTGAAAATACAGGCAATTTTAGAGCCTATTTATTTATAAGACCGTTGTCTTTCATCGCAGCTGTCAGTGCTCTTTAAAGAAACTTAAAAGATTATACTGGAAACAGCTATCAGAGCTACCAGTTTGGTCCAAAACTTTAATTCTCCGCATATATGCATATACTCAAACAAACACACACAAACAAGCAAAGCTGCATCTGTTGCTGCATCTGTGGATGCACGCTTCAAATACTATTCTCTCCGTCCATTTTGTAATAGCAATCAGGATACAATCAAGATCTTTCCTTTAAACCCCACATTAATTTCTGTTTGATGTCAATGATTCAAATAATACATTTAAAATCATATCCAACAGCACAGCGAGCGTAAATGATAAAAGCTTGTGTGAAATAACGGACCTCTCTGCCCATACAATCATTTCTGTAATAATGTAATATTGAGAAATAAAAGGCCCTAATAAATGAGTTAGAGTTGTCCGGTTCCTGACGCATGTCTCTACCCTGTGTGCAAAGACATCATTATGCTGAGACAAATGAGTGCTCGTGTATGTACTCGGGTGCGTGTGGATCTGTGCGCACAAGGGTGTTTGTGTGGATGGGAGTCTTAAGAGCTCACTCAGAATTCACATCCATCTAGACGAGCGGCGGGGCTGATAATAAACGCCCCTCAGCCTGATGATGGCTTAATTACCAGTGTAAAGAAAGTGTTTAATCTCT
Organism: Gymnocypris eckloni scoliostomus; assembly: GCA_027564155.1. NCBI lineage: Eukaryota > Metazoa > Chordata > Actinopteri > Cypriniformes > Cyprinidae > Gymnocypris > Gymnocypris eckloni. The sequence goes on along the minus strand of CM050425.1, from coordinate 5,910,892 downwards.
GACCCGTTTCATGTTCTTGCCACTCTCTTTCTCCGGGAGTGTGTGTGTGCGTGTAAAAGATACTGCTGCGTCCCACTCATAGAGAGACCCCTGCCGTCTGCCAGGGGCCTGTAGGGTGCAATTAGAAACCACTAAATGAAGTTGACTATACGGTTTCATTTTTCGCTTTCCCTTTCTCCACCCCTCCTCTTCAGCCTGCGAAATTAACATGGAAAACTATGCATTGTGCCAGAGACAAAAGCCTAGGTCTCAAAAGGAAAATATGGTTTTATTTCCATGTTCATATATTAAAACTACATTATCATCATCTCATGTGCACTGTCAGGAAAAATAAATGATTACCTTTAGGACCCTCGGCACCCTCGAATGGTACTAATACACTATGGTACTTAAATGGTACTTAAAGCAATAGTTTGCCCAAATATGTAAATTCATAATTCATCAAATCATCATTTACTCACCCTTATGTAGTTCCAATGTTATGTTCCTTATGTTCCTTATGTTGTTGTATGGCTTTCTCTTTTTAAAATGAATTGTAAAGAAAGCTAGGGTCTCAACTACGTACAAACAAAAACAAACAAAACATATTTTCCAAAATGTTTAATATGTACAGGTTTGAAACATGAGGGTGAGTAAATAATCACTAAAGTTTTGGTGAAATATGTGTTAAAAGTATCAAAATTAACCCTTCAGGGGTAGATAGTGTACAAAGGTGTACATTTTAAGGGTACCGGCTGAGTAACCCCAGCTGTTGTTCCCCTACAAATTTGCTATTTTACACACTTACGTGCTTTTGAAAAATCACATTACTCAGACTCTCAAGGCTCCCATATAGTCCAAGTGATACTGAAGAATGAACTGCTGTGATGTTATTTCAAACAGAACTGAGAGGAAAGTGTGCAGCACATATTAACGTGTTAATCTAAATGCCAATCCGAGCAGTATGTGTGACGTCAGGATTTTCCACTTCCCATGTATTTCAAACTTCTATTTACCAATAAGCGAAGAATGAAAAAGAAGTTAATCATGTGTATATCGGGGCCTTCATTTGTCCAGTCCTAGAGTGATATATGACACAGTGCTAACAAACCAGCCAGTCCCATTAACAGTCATCTGGAGGCTCCAAGGACCACTAAATCCCTGCGTCTCAGCTACACAAACAAAGTCAATCCACCTGAGACGGCGGGGGACAGGATGCTGGGCTACTTATAGCAACCTGAGAGCCGCAAACAAGAATGGCAGGAAAGCTTCTCGGGCCCAGACACTTTGAAGTGCCCTACTGCTAAACTAGTCTGATCGGACAAGCCAGCATCTTTGAAGGCAGGTTATCCTCAACAGCCGCGTGTCCTGTTGTGAACGAATTGTTTCCTCTTTCAATTTGTCTTGATTTTTTTTGTTGAAATTGACACTTGGCAATTGTTCTACTGGGTGAGGCCGGGTCCTGCTAAATGCGAGCCTCTACCGGTGACTGTGCAGTGTTCTCTAGTAGCGAGTCAGGTGCCGGGTCTGAAGTAGCGAATCAGTGCAGGTGACACTGCTGTGACACTCTAAAGGAATCTCCTGTGGGGTGACCTCCCGCTAACTGGCCATTTCCTCTATCCATTGGGTCGTGACCTTTTCTGCATCGGCCAAGTGAGGCCATTAGTCATGGGAGTGAGGTCATTCTACAGGAACACCATACATCACGCTGTATATTAGAGAGGCTACGAGATGTCAGCATTAATCTTTCTAATCTCTGTGGTTTTAATGATGGCCTTTGACTCCGACAAACTCACAGTTCATAAAGGCGTACAGAAACTTTCTTCTGTAGGAAATGATGTGAAAGAGTTTCAGAGTTTTGCGCACCAAATGCGATTACATACTTTGGGAGCCCAGGTAAGGTGTGACGGGACTAAAGCAGTTTTCCAGTAAATGCGAAAGTGCAGGTGTATAAAGCGGCAAAGGAAGACATGCTCTGGTTGTTGAGAGCGTAACGTGACACCTTGTGCACATAATCAAAAGCATGATTTATTTTTATTTTTCATAATTCACATTTACAGTGTTCACTTAGAAGAAGCAGCACATAATAACACACACAAACAAGTCCTCTGACACTGATAAGATTTGCAAAGCATTACCTGTGTAATCTGAGAGCAAGGAACAGGAAGTTCACGGATAATCCTTGAATCCGAACATTCATTGATCTTAAAACTCTTTCGGTATAGTATGTCTACTGCTAAATTCAACTGAAACACAGTACTAAAATATGTTCAGAAAGCACACTGAGTTGGTTTTGGTCGTGATAAATGTTTTGTCACTGATAATACTAGCCCCCTAGATTTTACATACAATCAGGACTGGCCCTTTTTTTGGTCTCTGGATTTGCCCAGGGAGGATTTATGCTGCTTTTCTCCTGTGTAGCCTATTACCCACTTAAATTCTGATATAAATAATATTTGCTTTATTACCATGGCCAATGAAATCAAGGCTCAAACCATCATTGTGATTAATGAAAGCAACGCCTTTTTCCTGTTGGTGAAGAGAGGGCATCCTCATCCAACTGGCCCATCCTTACTTTCCTTTTCCAAATAAACACAGCAATGTCAACCGTTGAAGCACATTTAGTTTTGACCCGAGGGCTGCAAGATATTCTTAGCTCACTGATCACGCTCCAAGCACTCATTGAAAGCGCTCTTTCGCCATGGTGGGGGACGAGTGCGGAGCTGCACGTTGGCCTAACCCGAACAGGAAATTCCACAATTCTCCCTAGCCTCTGAACACAATACTACTCAAAACACACAAGATGAAGGCAGAGAGCGGGAGTAGGCCAGAAAGTTGCTCTGTCTCTGTAGATATCCCTCTTTCAACCTCTAATCATCCTTCTCAAATAGGGGACGAATATGCATTATGTAACTGAGACAGGAAAGGAAAGCCAAAACACACAGAAACAAAGTGTAAAGAACAATTGAGCTTTGATACAGGTCGCGGAGATTCGTTTTGCAGGCTGAGTCAGCATGAAAGGGCCGCGGAAAGCATTTTGCCTCTGGGTTGACCGCCGATAAGAGCATTTGATGGGATTTGAGAAAATGATAATCCCCGTCCGTGACTATAACCTTTCTCTTACAATGCACTCTTGAGAGGGGACGGGCTCACCTTTAAAAGTTAACATTTACAAATACAGTACATTTCCTGCTGTAAGTGCCGGCAAATCGTTTCAATCAATTAATTAATCTGAGAACCCTGTACAGGGGGCGACAGTAGTCTCACAACAGGACACACGGCTGAATAGGATTAATGGGTCGGTTCCACATTGTTCGGTTCAACTCGTATGCATCCAGTCAAATTAATATGAATTTGGGTGTCCATTAACCAGCCTCATGATGCTCGCGAACCCTCTTTCCACATATTGACCTAAATGCACAGCGTGTTACGGTACTGTGAAAGGAGAATGGGCGGCCAAACCAAATAAACAGAGAAGCCACCGTATTCTGCACTTTTATCAAAGAGTTACTGCTGTGCTCAAGTCATTAGAAAAAGCCCCAAGACTTTTTTTCAAGGGGCCTACCGCACTTTTAGAGAACGATCGAATGTAATACATACAATTACTTGTGTCTTCTGAATGGAGCATTTCAGCAGGCCAGAATTTCCCACCACCCCTTTTTTGAACTTCCTCAATTTTAGCACATCCTCCATTTTTCCTGGAATTAACTGATAACACGTCCATAGACTGCGAGCGGTCAATCAATGCTTGTCATTCATAAAGTCAGGAAGTAGTATCAATCTGATGACAACCTGCAAAAAAAGATCTAGGTAAAAAAAAAAGTGCTGCTTGGCTGAACGACAGAGAAAAGGTCTCCTTCATTAGATACAAAATTATTCATGTAATGTTAACTTCTTACTCTGCAGGTTCAAATGTCAGGTGACAAGTGTCACATTCATGGAATGAGAAAGAAACACCATTCATCCACAAATTATGGCAAAGCCAGAAAACACTGGTAACAATTATGAAAGTGCACACACGTTAACACCAAATGTTAAAGACCAAGATCATCAAAGAATAATTTTTTATTTGTCACATACATAATGTGAAATTTGTGCTCTGCATTTAACCCATCCAAGTGCACACACACCTGGAGCAGTGGGCAGTCAACACTGCGGCACCCGGGGAGCAGTTGGGGGGTCGGTCCCTTGCTCAAGGGTCTCACCTCATTCGTGGACAATTCCTGCCGGAGCAGAGATACAAACCCACAACCTCGGGTTACAAGACCAACGCTCTATCCATTAGGCCACGACTGCCCTTGAGGTGCCTAAATACATTTAGCATATTTACCAAAGAGTTTCAGATTTTCATGCAAAATGTTGAGACATGGAAATTCAGAGTATAAGCAAGATGTATATACTTTTTTTCACATCCCTTTGAAGGAATTTTGGCAGTCTGAAACCCCTCCAATGGTGCTGAATTACAGCAATTCTGCAAAGAAGAGTGGGCCAAAATTCCTCCACAGCGACATGACAGACTTATCTCCAATTATAAGAAGTGCTTGATTGCTATTGTTGCTACTAAAGTGCAAAAGAAATTCAGGGGGCAATTGCTTTTTCCATATAGGGCCAATTAATTATCATTAAAACATTAAATTTGGTATTTTTTGAGGTTTTACTATATTACATTTTGTATGAATAGGCTCCCTTGAGAGAATATCTTAAATGTTAAAAATGTCCCTCAGTCCACAATGATACAAAGACCTTGACAAGGGTTAATGGCCACAAAGCATTTGTGAAACTAATAGGTGCCGTCTTCACCCAGACAGACTTAAAAGAACTCAAAAATCTGTGAGCCACCTGCTTTGCTATGGCAGAGTCAAAGGCATTACCGAAACATCACAGGTCTAAAGACTGAGCCTATTGTGTGTGGCCTTTCATGGCATTGTTATGATTGAGAAAGATGGGAGAGACATCTGCACCATTCAAGGAGCTGAAGTCTTCCTCCACAGGCTCATGTCAGGTATAGTGTTGAAATGCTTACAGGGGGATTAATATACATGCTCTTAAAGAAATTGCTTGTGCGCTTTCTTCTCCTCTTATCATCGTTCCAGAAGCACGTTAATATCTACCGACGATTCATTGGGCAACTTCTGACAGGTTTTGTGGTTTTTCATTTACATATAATTACACTTTAATAGGAGAGTGACAAGTGCAGAGACTGTTAAGTGGCAGACAGCACACAGGCTGCACGGGACCCCCTAAGATCCAAGATGACAAGACGCAGCACTGGCTCCATCTCCTGCTAATTAAATGAATCAATTAAGAGACTATTGTTGCAACAGTGTAACTGATGTTCTATAGTGGCAATAACAGTCCCACTGGGAGCCCCTTCACTGCATTAAAACACTGTCCTCTACAACTCCATTTGATATCATTAGAAACACTTATTTGCGTCTTGCTGTTATGGCAGGGGAAGCTGTGAATTATGGAAATGTGGGTTGACCACGACAGGGCCCAGTGTGAGACGGGATAGGTTCGCTTCCTGGACGAGGAGGACTTGCACTCCTAAACTCAGAAGTTCCTCAAAGTTCCCTGATGAAAACAGATCCCGCCATCAGCGCATCTGCCGATTAGTCACTAGGTAAGGTCACTCATTTGCATAGCCTTCCCGCTAAGTGACTCCGCTTTATGCGGATCAATTATCATAATACATTTACCCTCCTCAGTTAAACTGATTAAGTTCCAAATTGTTTCCGATGGCCGTCATTAATCCTTAACATGGGCTAAGTGGTTTTGCCCCAAATTTGATTGGGCTTGTGTGTCAAGGAATAATTAATGGCATAATAATTCGGAAACCTTGTTTAATTTACAGTGTCAGGATGCGGTATGAACATACACAATCCAATTGCCATTTAGTTAATGTACAATTTCAAACTCTCAGGATGATAATTGGGGTCTGAAGCAACAAAGTCATTCAACCTAGATGGTGTTTTACAATAATTCACTGCAAAACAAATCCTTTATGAATGTGATTTCGGTTTCTAAAAAAAGGTTTATTTTGCAATTATATCGTTCTTCCACCATGCAGGATGGAAGTAAAATTTCATCACTTCACACGCACAATCCACAAACATCAATTCAGCAAAGGGGGTCAAGGAAATTACTCGACAGACACTAGCACGTAGAGCCCGGCAAAATGTGCGGATTGGTGTCTGTTGAAAGCCTTTGAAAGCCTAAACTGTTTATCTAAACGGTTGAAGCCTGGCAGGACATGAGTGGGCCGCTCTGTCATGGCGTCTGGCCTGGCTGAACTCAGGTAGCCAACGGCAACATTGTAACACTGTCTCAGATCAGTGGATGACTGGAGACTGTTGTCACAGGCTTGAGGAGTGAAACCTGACAACGGGAGTCAGATCGCTACACAAACACCGCAGGGCTGCTGACCACAGCAACTGGCCCGACAATAATAAGTGGCCATTTAGAACACACTTATACCCAAATATATTTACAGTACACTTATCATAAGTAAAAACGCCAGTAGCAAACTTGCTCTGCTTAGTAAATAACTGGGGACTCTGTGGATGTAAATATCTGAGATATATAAATGTACTATTAATTAAATGGATATATTATCTTATATATATAATTAGTCATTTGAATCACTTAACATTTTAAGTAATTTTTTATGGTTGTCAATTTCTCTCTATATCTCTCAAAATGATTACCATTTTTCATAATGTAAAATATGTATGTATACCTATATATACACATCACCTCACAACAAGGTGAATATAACAGTGTGCATAATACTGTATATACAATAAAAAGTATATAGCCATAAATGGAACATTTGCAGAAAAGCTGAATATATATATTAATCTACGTACACACATACTATGTAGCCTACTCTATTCAGAGGAGCTGTGCAATTTTTTTATGTCAGGGAATTGATTAAAAGATTTAGTAACAATCTAAGGTTTTTTATGGTTTCTTCTGCACATAATGTTCTATTGTTCATCTTTTTCATACTGTGCCCACACAAACACAAATCACTTGCTCTTTGCACCTTATGAATTCTAATTAAGTTGCTCTGCTGCATCTATGGGATTTGATCCCCAGCTGTGTAGCTTGGCTTTGGATATTACCCGACGTCCTTCACGAAAACTCTCAGTAGAAGCTCTCTCTCTCTCTTTCTGTGCCTCTCTACCTCTCTTTATCTGTGCTTCCGGTGCATTCTAGTGCCCACTTGTCAGATGGCGAGGCTAACCTCTGTTTCTGCACCCGCCAACTCATGCCATCCAGTGTCAGAGAATCAAATGAACCATTTCCACAGCACTGATGCTCCCATGACAGGCAGACCGAGGAGGCTAGGCACAGCAGCTCAGATGGCTCAACGGCTGACAGCAAGGTCAGGAGAGCTGTGGCTCGGCTCAGTCCAAGATGGACAGCATTTGGCCGAGCTAGCAGCCTCAAAGATGTCTGTGATTTACCACACAAAGACCTGCAGCAGACTATATTACAATGAAACTTGACATACTTCAACAGACAAAATGCAATGATTAGCCTCATAAGATCTGTACTGTAACATATAAAGCACAAACCAAATCTTTACAATTCTTAAAAAAAAAAAGATAAAAATGATATTCTGTCATAATGTTAGCCAAAGTGTCAGACTTTTTCTGCTGGACACAATAGATTTGGTTTTTCAAGAATTTCATTTTTGGGTAAATCTTAAATACACAACAATGAGAAGGAAAATAAAAAACATGGAAAACTCACTGATCCAGAGACTCTAAAAACAAAATAAAATATTGAATTCCCTATTCCCTGCCTTGCCTAACATTTACATTTTAAAGCTGGAGACTGATAGGGATGTGAGCTGAAAGAGATGGTTTCTGAGTGTGCAGTTGCTTATTCCTGCAGATATTGTGAAGGTTGCACAAAGCGCTCCAAAGCTGCATGGGTGTGGATCAATGCAACGGCTTGCGCAGGAGAGCTTTGGCTCACTGCCCAATCAACGTCTTCCTGCTGACCCCTTCTTCCCCAAACACAGTGAGATTCCCATCAGCCCCTGCTACAGACATGTGTATTTGACACCACCCCATCATCTGCTCGGCTGTGTGACTTTCTCAACAAGCTGTTTGTGATTGGGCTGCAATCTGGAAGGCATGATGTGGTGAAGAAAAATAAAATGTGATGCTTCAGTGTTGATGGATCAATTACCATCTCTAACGATATGACATACATACGAATCAAGCAGAAAGAAATTACACAACATCATGGTATGTTGCAAAAAACCTGCAGGGTTTGAAATGTAATGATTTGAAGGAGAGTGAAATTTGAAATGCTTGGAATTTCAGTTTTCAAAATGTTTTTTATACATTTATAAGGTGAGATTGAAATACTTAATACTTTTAAATACTTTAGGACTTTACTATTTCTCCCAAATATGAGAAACTTCTAATAAATTGTATTTTCCACCACAGAGCGGAGATCAAAATCAAACAACGTTTCTGAATTCTTCTTATGTGTGATGGTCTTTTGGAGAATAGAATTGATTGTGAAGGAAATTGAATCACTCCCACTTATAGTGTTGTACAATGTGCCAATGATAACTATAATGAAAATTTGAATGGTAGTAAACACGAGTCCAATTCAAATTTGAATGTACAAAAATAAAATATGGATGGAGAGACGGATGGACCAGGACATCATCTTCTCAGTATCCAGGAGCCTGTCTTTAGAATAGAAAAGAGGTTAGTGAACTCAGTGGTGGGCCAAAAAACTAAAAAAACTAAAACAAATCCAGTCAGGTTCAAATCCTGTCAGGTTCAAATCCTTGCTACAGTCCCACAAATGTACACCATTTCTACTAGCCCTTGGAAAATAAAGCTGTTGTAGGTTTGTCTTTATAAGCCAAAGGGAGACAGCCTCTCTCAAGAGAAGCCTCAAAAGCTTTGAGATGTATTATAGGTTAATTCCTTTCAAAACAATGCCTCTGGGCTAGAGCCCAGTAAGTCAAGCGCAGACTCTCTCAAGATTTTATTGCTGCGACATAAATCGTTTAATCCCTTCAGAGTGCCGTGGCTCTGCCGAGGAGGGGATGGGGCAGGCCCCGGGACGAGGCCTCACCACAGAGCACCAGTCGTGCATCAGGTAACTACTGCCACCGCCACCACTTCTGAAGGACTCTGAAGTGAAAAGAGCAAAGGGTTTGGCCAGCAAGGGGATATGGAGGCTTACCTGAATACATATTTATGAGCCATTCACGGCGGGGAAAAGAGAACCGACAGGGATGAGGTTTGCGCTTGTTCAATCACCCTTCCCTCTGTTGCCACAGCACCGTCTCACTACCGTGCACAGATCACACACACATTACCACACCTTTTTAACTCATCTGTGTTCTCCGTGTCTCAGCGAGCCCCGAATCAGATGCAGCCCAAAGCAGCCGAGAGACATGACCACATCCAAAAACGGAAAAGGAATATCCAATGTTTATTTATAATTGTGCTCTCAAGTGACCGTTCTGGTCATGGCATGTTATCTATTCTCTCTCCAAAATAAATCTCCTCATGTCCGAGCGCTGTTATCTAAGACTCTATATGGGAGTCAGGTCTTTGAAGAATAGGCAGAAAGAGAGATAGAGAGAGAAGAGGCTGGAATGGTTTTAATCTGCCGGGTTCTTCCTCTTTTTCTGGACACTGACATCCTGTCACAGAGAGGAGTACTGGAAATGGCTTGTGAGTTTCTTTAAAGGATGGCCTGAAGACTTCATCAACCTAATCCTGGTGAACTAGCTTAGGACACATCTTCCTTTGACCTCCAGGAGTTTATTAGGATCATTTAAAAGAGAGCAGTCCTGGTGCAGATCACCCGCCATAAGTATTTATCCCACCCTAAGCATTTATGCCACCCGGACACAAAACCGACAAATAGATAGTAATGAATGTTCTCATATTAGGGGTGTGTGGCAATTAGAAATGAATTTACAACATCGTTTAAATTCCAATTCAATGTGGAATCGTGCTGACATACTACGCTGTTGTGCTTCAGCCGTTCAGAGTTTTGAGTCCCACTCGTGGACCTTTCCCGATCCCTTCCCCCTCTCTATTTTCCACTTCACTTCCTGTCTACATACTGTCCAATCATTATAAAGGCAACGATGGCAAAAACAAATTCCAATTCAATTACTGAATTTGAATTTAATTTACAATGTTGCAGACTTGCAGCAAACACAATTCAGAATTATAATAAGAATTTGAGTGGAAGTAAAAAAAAAATTTAGCATGGAAAGATATTCATAATAGTTTTTTTACAATAATTTTTGCACTTATAACAGAACCTTCATGTCTTTTTTTTCAAAACTCTAGACACATAATTCACAGCTGAAGATCAAAATACAAATTTTTCAAAACACAACACTTTTTCCAAATGCTTGGATACAATACACATGAGCCAAAGATCTTGTGTTCATTAAACTAAAATCACTGGTTCAAAACAACACAACTTAACATCAAAGTATTACTATTTAAAAATTCTACTCGCACATTACATCTGAATTGAATGTCTATTAATTTCATTATAATGATCAAACTATCAATTGATATGACTGCTCAAAACGCTATGCAACGGTTGCATTACTGAAATTGAAGCATAGTTTTATGGAAAATTAGTTTCAAGATTCCTGTTGTTGGGAGAGAAAAGAAATCCCCCAAATTCTATATGATTGTTATCAGTATTCATTTTTCCTACAGTAAATGTCTTTTTAGAGGGTGATAGAGCTGGAATAGATAGATAGATAGATAGATAGATAGATAGATAGATAGATAGATAGATAGATAGATAGATAGATAGATAGATAGATAGATAGATAGATAGATAGATAGATAGATAGATAGATAGATAGATAGATAGATAGATAGATAGATAGATAGATAGATAGATAGACAAAACTCAATTTCCCAGAATGCTATAATATATTAGAACTTCTTTGATTTGCAATTCAGTAAATTCATCTTCCTGTCAATCCAATTCAACTTCTTATAGGGTGTGGCCAATTCCTTTTAAAGTCATGCCATTATTCAAGGCTAGCCAAGATGTCCTTGAGAAGATGCTCAGGTCAACCTGAAGCAGTTGCGGCTGAATTTGTTTCTTTGTTCAAGGATATTTTCGGTGTACAGTTGGTCAGGTATTGACTGGCCGAAGTGGTGCCGTTCAGGAGGACTATTTTGTCTCCTTCACCCAGTTCTTCAAGGATTTCTTTAATCTCTCTCTGACAGAAGGCAGGTCTTTGATGTGTCGACGCCCCTCCTTTATTGACTCAATATTTGATTTAGGCCTCACGCAGCTAAATCTAGCAGAAGTGCTTTCACATGTCCACTGCTTTACAAACGTAATCACATCTGTATTGATTTAAAGAAGTCAACAGCCAAGAGATGCAGCTTTGCATACTACATGACATCACGTGGCCACGGGAGCTGTAATTTTAATAGCCATTAGATAAATAAACAGTTACGTAATATTTCCTGGTTGCTGACATACAGTATCCTTGAACGCTCAAGGGCAGAGTTGGCTGGAATTTCACAGCTAAGGTGTAACACAACCAGATAAATCCAAAGGTCTACGGGAGGATTTGTTGTGTTTTCATGTCTCTTGACTAAATAACAGAGGTGAAATATTAACCAACCATTGCAACATAACATCTTAGATTTCTGACACTTTTAAGATATCCACCATGACTTCAGACAAAATATGCAATATTAATAGTTTCACATTAATAATACATATTTTGAACGCCAATCAAAAACATCCATGCTACTCTATCTAGTGACTGATACTGGGGCTGTCAATTCAACATCTTCAATACAAACTATCAAAAAGAGTGCAGATGTGAATAGAAAAATCTGCGTTCCTTGGACAATCATTACTATGGACTATATAATTAAATTAAATTCAAGATTATTTGTATAGCGTTTTTTACGATACAATCGTTGCAAAGCAGCTTTAGAGGAAATTAAGTTTCTACAATAGATGTATATATTGTAGAAACTTAATATATTAACTTATGGCAACATTTGGTTAATTCTGTATACTGTCTGAGGGTTGGCTTCCTCTGAGGAGTTGGCTTCATCTCTTCTCAGGTGTTCGGTCATCTCAGATCATTTAAGGGTTGTATCCAGACTGAAGCTTGTGTAATTCCTAGTTACCACGGGATGTTAATCCAGAAACAGAGAAACAAATAGAGACATAATTAGCGTAGCTGTTCTTCCATCCAAGCAAAAACTATTTGTTCAACCCAAGCTAAAACATAATAATGTGCGTTTGATCAGATATAACTGCTGTACAAGATTATGAGATGCATTATATGAATGCTTGGCTAAAGAGAGTGAGAGTATAGGCCAGTGACAGACTTATGATCAATGAAGTAAGAAAAAATATATATACTGTACTGAAATAAACATCGACTTCAATTCAATGATTTACCATTACATTTGAATCCACCAAGATTTACCAAAATAATTTAAGATGATGTCTCTGTCTTCTGTTCAGGTGTTTTTTATTTTATTTTATTTTATTATTTGTTTTACAAAATGTTGATATGAGTGATGTTGTACAGTGCGCTGTTTCATACGTAATAAATGTAATATTTAATGTTCCTCTAATTATAAATACATAGAAATTCATGAATCTAATTGAAGTAGTTTAATCAGCATATCATGTAAGTAAATGTATTAAAGTGGTATAACTGATCGACGGCCCTAATTATATTTCTATCCCCTTGATATCTCATGACAGGACACATCACTGTATTTTTGAAAATATTGCTTATATGCTATTGTGCGAGGAACATTTGTGCTGGCATTTCTAATTTGAAAAGTTTTTTTTTTGGCTTTGTGTTGTAATTCACATCTCAGTTTTTGTCAGTGCCCTTATGTTTGTGGTGCATACGACAACAACCAGATGGTAGAGCCTTCTGTATTGAAAGGTAGTGCTTAATTAGAGTTTCACAACTGTAATGGTCCCATTCAAAACAGACAGAGGCGGAAATTAATCTGAAGGAAAATAGCTTAAGTATTCATGACCCATGAATAAACACCCTCAACTTTGAACAGGGTCAGTGCATGAATATTCAGTCTATATTATGCTAAGTGTATGCTATAACGTTTATAATGATTCTGGAAAATATTTAAATGTTTAAAATACTTACAGTAAACAGCTTCAATTTTGCTTCATACTTTACATTAATCTATATGAAAACGTTACGTTTATTCTCTAACAATATACATTTGTTCTCATCTAATTAAATAATTAAAATTAAATATTCATGATATAATAAAATGTAAAAAATATTATAAAGATCATAAATCTTGAATATTGCCTTTAAGCACGTTCCTATTCCACGCTTGGCTTAGACAGCCGTGTTTACCTGCTTAACACTAATCAAGTATTCCTCATTAAATCCCAGTAGCTTCATGTGACACTATGCCCAGTCACTCCACACTTATGTGCTAAATTAGTTCCACCTAGTTGGCTACCAATGACCTATTCAATGTAAATGGAATGGGTGGAGAAAACAGACCCTGATACAGGCTCAAATCTGTACGGTTAGGACACAAATTCAGCAAAGAGCATAACAGTGATACCAATGGGAGTAGAAAAACTGAATATTCTTGATATTCTGATTGCCAGGATTTTCAATCCAGGGGTCTGTGGTAATGTAAAGCAAAAAAAAGAAAGTTTATTGACATTTCTCATTTTTTGAATAAATGACTAATCTATTGAGCATTATAGTAAGCAAGTTGTCTGGTTTATGTCGGCAAAATGCATAAATGTTGTTGTTTAGCGGGCAAGTCTTGTTTTAAAAACGCACTAGTGATTCGCTGCCAAAGGAGACCAATCTTATTAGAAAATATGTCAAATATGCATTGCGTTCCTGGTCAGAAGAGGACTGAAAACATCAGTGGGGTCAACGGATGGTCAGTAATTTATCAAAACGCTGTTGTCTGAATGTTTAATGCATGTGACTTGCAATAGGTGTTTTTTGGCATATGATTCGCTCCTTAAAAATCTTAATTTCAAATGCTTAAATCTTTGGGGAGAATGATTTAGTTGCTACAAAACTGACAGCCACAGAATGTTCTGGCAACTCCGATCAATCTGTCAGAAACCGAAGAGCTGTGAAGAGCTTTTTCCCCCCTTTACGTGCGTGTGCATTTGTGTGAATTCGTGGGTGCGTACAGTGTTGACGGGCATTCAAGCAGACGCCAGGTTCCACTGGCTGGACACATCCACGCCTCTCCCGTCAAACGTCCACCTGCAGAGACGTGGAGACAAGACTGTTAGCACGAAGACAGACACAAACCAGCTCTCAAGTTCATCTCCCTGTTACCATGCGGCAGCCATTTTAAACAGATGGTACCCAAACAGCCTGTCATGTTTACTGCTGCCGCCATAAAAGACAAGAGTCCAACAACACGGTCCTGCAGAGGCCCCGAGGGAGCAGCCAGGGCTCCGCAAACAGCTGCCTGGGGGAGCGGAGGGGCCTCAGCCCGGGCTCTACCCCCTCCCTTACCGGCCCTCAAAACTCTTTTACCTATGTGGACATGCTACATTTACTACAATTAAACAAGCACGCCATTTGAATACGCGGTGACACCTCACAACCTGCTCAACGGGGCCTGCATATAATCGTGTCCCCGTGGAGCCAAGAAGAAATTGTCCGTGTCACTATTAATGAAGGAATTTGCATTGTGATCTTAATTAAGGACGGAATAATGAAGCTCACTTCTGAATTCGTTAATCGGCAAAAACTTGTACTAATACGTTTGTGTGGCCTATAGAGTAGGCACGACCCTGCGGATGATGTATATATTCCGCCAGAGGTTGGCTGAGGTTACGTCAACTGAAGGTAGCACGGTGCTAATAAGGCAGGTGCCGCTGGGCTTCTCTCATCTTCATCGGCTAGGCAAGATGGTGGCCTGACCTCCGTGCAGCCTCCTGGCACTCACTGACAGTCTTTCCTCAACATATCAAATAAGTTATTGGGCATGGTAGTCCAGGTGTTCCACTTCACTACTTTCTCCAAGCACAGGTTCATCCAATTCAGGCTCTGCAGCCTCCTAGCTGTACAGGAGGAGTCTCGATCCGCTTCTTACAGTGAGTGCCAGCATGCTTTCACACTACAAGTAACCCTGAAAGGCCAAAGTGCTCAAGGGTCTCAAGTGTCCAATGAATTATTTATAGGCCCTGAGAGAGACGAAGCAGATAATTATTACACAATGGTTGCAAAGGAGATCAACACTCCATATAGTTACATCCAAATGAGCTTAAGAGTCTTAAAGACTCTCACTTGAGAAGAAGAAAGAGGTAAGAGGAGAAGGAGGAGGAGAAACAGAATTAACAATTTTTAGGAGGCACCCTTGGGATTCCTAGTAACATCTTGAGTAATTGACAGACAGAGTGGCAGGAAAATAAAACATGCTTTTTGGCATCTCTGTTTCTTCTTGGTGGATTGAAAGCGTATTTATAATTAGTCTGAGGATTCTGGGTAGGTGTTGCAAAATAAATGGCTTAAAACAGAAACATTTTTAATGTGTCAGTAGTTGTGGCCTAATTCAATTTGAACTGTATTCCTAATCACTGTAACAACAAATCAGGCATAATTAAAATAGCTTACATGAGAATCAGATTTATCTTGCACGTTTGTCAGCAGCTAATCCCCTTTCCTTAGGGTTTGTGTGTATTCAGGGTTTTATGTTGAATTTATAAGGTCAAGAGGA
Organism: Gymnocypris eckloni scoliostomus; assembly: GCA_027564155.1. NCBI lineage: Eukaryota > Metazoa > Chordata > Actinopteri > Cypriniformes > Cyprinidae > Gymnocypris > Gymnocypris eckloni. Next base: position 5,895,152 of record CM050425.1, on the reverse strand, counting down.
ACAGCTATATATCCCACACACACAGCCCACAGGAAGGTCACATTAAAACGGTCTAGGAGACTTTTTGTAACACCTTCATTTTTATTTGATACTTTTTTTTAATTCATCAACATTATTTGTTCTATTCCCTTTCATTCTGAAACTGAAAATTATTTAAAAATAGCATTTATACAAATTACACATTACAATTCCAATTATCATAAAATATATATATATATATAAAAAATACTATTCCAATAATTACTGAAATTGTCATTTAAAAACATGAATACTTATTTATTGGGTGCATAACATTAAAAACATGCAAGCGGACCAAATATACTACCGAAAGTGTAAAATGTGTACTTTAAGAATTTCTCAAAAGCACCCATAATTGAAGACGAAACAGCCATATCTTAAAAAGTTTCAGTACATGCCCCACAGAAACAAGTTCTGTGTCATACATGTTATTTCAATCCAACATGAGCCAGACAGTTATAACCAATTATCGGCACAATGGTCAATGACACTGAACTTGCCGGATATCCCAAAGTCCAAAACTAATGCAGAAGCTAACAGAGAAGTGACAGATGTCTTAAAACCAAACTTTCAAGAACCAACATCTGAGCTTTCAGCTAAAGAGACCTCAGTCTGACAGCAGCATTATTTGCAGATGAGGTCTGGAGAACCAGGGGGAGATGAGTTCCATGCCAAGCCAGTTGTGTAAACACAAGCTCCCGCTTGGACAAAGAGGAACTCTGACTTCAAAACAACAGTAAAACTGTGAACCTTACAAAACCTTTGGGGACTGGACCGTTTGAAGTCTTGGCAACTCTGGGTATGGGTGAGAGGAAAATGAATTCTATTGCTACAAACCATCATCAGGCCCATATGATTCCCTGATTAAGACCATGTGTCAGACGACCGGTAGATTATTGTTCCTGCTGAGTGGCTAGAGGAGCAGCGATTGGTCCAAAGCTAGGGGCACACGTGTCAAAACAAGAAGGGGATCGGACTGTTTTGTCCAGAATGTACAAAGATCTTAAAGAAAGCATCTGGAGTCAACTGTGTTGGTATCCAAATACATAAAAGAATGTTAATCAACTGACAACATATCTCTATGTAATGACATCTATACATCTATACATCTATATTAAATCCACTGATAGTCAGAAGAGTAAACAAAGTTTTTTAGAGTTATTTAGAAGTTTTTCAAGGGACAGTCCACCCAAAATTTAAAATTATGTCGTCATTTACTCACCTTTATGTTGTATCACCAAACCTGTATCACTGACATCCATCGTTGGAGCAGAAAATATGGTATTTTCAAAGTTGTTAGAAATGTTTTTGTCCACATAATAAGTTAATGGTGTATAAAACAACAACAACAAAAAAAAAACGTAATGAGCTGAAAAACATGCATATATTTTGTGCTTCTTTTGTACAGTGCATGATACCGCAGGAGTCAGCACTCTTTAAATTATTCAACTTGGATCACTTTGATGCAACATGGCTACAAAGTAAGGGTTATAACATTAGAGTTCAGGCCTTACAGTTACAATGGTAACCTTTACAATGATAAAAATATATACAGCACTAGAAATGGACAGGTGGGTTATGTCAGCACCTTTGAGAAGAGGAGGCCAGGCCTGGTGGGCAGCAATGTGGCAGAGGATTCCACGAATACATACATGATTTTCTTTTAGCATGTTAAAATAGTATTGGCAGTAATCAAGGCGGTTTCAGGGAGAGAGGGGGTCACGGAGCTGAAGTGATTGGATGAGGTAGGATGAGGTAGATCAAAGGGCTTGGTGCGGGGGCTTCTCGGGGGGGATTAGACCCCCTCCCCGTTTGCATTTTCCCGCTGTTTTGCTAGCAACCCTGCACATGCCGCCTTGCCGAGATCAACCTTGGCTTGTTATGACAACAGGAACAACAAACAGAATAGCAGAATACAGCTAAATCCACCAGATACCAGTCTACCGTGACTTTGTAATGAACTTTTGTTCAGATGGCAGGTGATGGATGTCCTATTGGCCAGGTACCCCGAGCCCCGCTGCACCCCAGACAGGTGCAGCTCAGAATATTGACGAGCCAATAAAACACGAGCAGCACAGGATGTGGCAGCCTTTCTGGTTCCTTTCTCTTCGCTTTGTAAACGCGAACTGGAAGTTTGACAGCTGAAACCTTTGGGAAATCACAGACATTCATTCGCTATCAAAGAGAAATCAAAGAGAGGAGCCTACAGCATCCATACCTTGAAGAATCAAAACCGTTGTCATTGTAGAAACACTCTGATGACGAACACACGTAGCTTTTTGCCTACTGACAAATATCTTATTCGAAAACCAAAACACCGAAGGCTATTTGTAAATCACATTTGGAGAGACACTGACAATGAGAGACGTTAAAATCTCTTAAAATTCTCACTGCCTAGGGCTCCCTCGATTGTAATGCATCTCAACCAAGCAACAGCATGTAGATCTTTAACTTGTATCAGGAAAAGTGATTTTAATTGAGCTAAATTACTTCATAAGGCTCGCACAAAGCGCATTTGGTCAAGAGCACTTGTAATTAATTAAGCAAGTTTTAATGAGTTTCGTAATGAGATGTAAGACATGTAATACTCTTTGTGTACATGTTCTGTATTTCCTCCAACGTGTATCCAACACGGCGCTCTTGTTTGATTAATTCTAATCCACTTAATTAGAAGCCATAAGATTTCCCTGAAGGATTTAATTCACAAGGCTGCATTCGCTGATATTAAGTCGTAGGTTTATCACTCTGCTGCCTAGTACAACAACAAGTGCACCAAGAGCAATATAACGCTAAGGACATAATGTCAAAACTCCTATGTCCCCCAGCCAAATTCCGATAATTTCTCACAACGTGGCGCTTTTACACCATTACACAATTCAGCCAAGAAAGTGCATGCTGGGATCGCTGGTGCACAGTTGTATAAAAACACAAGACAAGGGGATGAAACACTCACTCAGAATGAAATGTTTCAACACCAAACACCATAAAACCAGTGAGTGTGTGATGTGGGTCCAAAAAGATTTTACTGCTCTGTGGGGTGAGGCATAAAACCTTGTGTATCCCACCCCCACACTGATGTTTGTGTCAAAGCAGAGAAACATGGCATCTGTGCCAGCACAGAGGTGAATAGGCATCTCTTGGACACGGATTCCACGTTGATTCTAATTTCATGCCTATAAATTGGTGAAAACACCACCAGTGTGAAATGCATCTTTACAAGTTATTTAGACTAAATAATGAGGTCTGAACAATTTATGAAAGACCTGTCAGTATGAAGTAACCACGTATCTGCCACTTTTGTGTATTTGCCAGTTAGGCCAATGTCACAGCTACTCAACCCCTACCAATATGCAATTAACAGCATTAATATTATATGACTGGCATTTACAGATAAAACTACTGTTTACATTCTATTATCCTTCTGCTTGCAAAAATATAGACCTTAGAACTTTGCTTTCTGATAGGGATGGACAAATATATAAAAATTGCCATACAGATAAGCCAATATAAAAATGTTATACTATCATTTAAAATTAAAACATTTAAAAAAAAGGTTTTTTGCCTAGAGCAAATTGAAATGAAATTTCAAGATTGCATTATTAAATTACGTTTAGTGTTAAAGAATAACTTTATGTAAGGATTACTTTCTGCAAAGTATTATAAAAGTAAAAATAGGGGAAATGAGCATGCACAATTATTAATAATAATAAACTGGTCTTGTTATTATTATTTTTTAAGAAAAAAAAGAGAAACTAATCAAAAACAATTACAGAAACTACTCCTTAAAACGATATAATGTCAGAAACTTTGACTTGCAGAAAGAGCAGAATGCATGTGAAATTACCCAGACACGGTTTAATCCCACATTTTACTATAAATTACATCAAGAGGACAGTTAGTGTAAATCACTTAACTGTTTAATATTATAACATCAGTGGACCTAACAGACACTCAAAACAAATGGATTCAGTTTTCAAAACCAGTAGGCCCAGAATTTTCAATTTCAGCTTAGAATTTTCATTTAAGCACATCTCTGAAACATAGTTGTTGAATTTGGGAATCAGGGAATAACCGATACATCACTCAAATGCATGAATGCTGAATCTGGAAATAAGGGAATAAACAATGAATATGTCATATATATATAGGATGATCCAGAATAGATCTCTATAGTATCTGAAGGTTGATGCAAAGTGCAGTCAGACCCCTGTTCTCCAGACTGGCTTGCTTTTCCCCCCACCTCCCCATGTCCTCCTGCTGAGACACAGCGACTGGGAGAAACAATGCTTCCATTATTCACTGTCCCTCCCCAGCATCCAAAGAGCAACGTTTAGGGAGCCTCAGTCGATTAAACCCAACACTCTCTCATTTATCACTCAACCTTGCATGTAGGCTGGAGCGTGGAGCCCACACAACACAAGAGGTGCTGAGTAGGACATGGGTACATCCTTAGCGCAGTCACATTGGACTCCCGTTTGCCTTAAATACCCTCAAAATGTGCTTATCTTCTGATGCAGATGTAGCCTACAATTCGCTTGTCCTTAATTCTGAAATATTGCTTGGGTTTATTAAAAAACACAAACATGATCCATTACAGCTCCCTTTGCTACCCTCGTGCACCCACATACGTGAAGCAAACACATTAGGAACTGACAGCCATTTGTTTGCATCCACTTTACACGCTTCTGGGAGGTTCCACTTGGTATCAGGTTTGTCAAAATTTGTAATAACTTAATGTGACCTAAACTAGGTCACGGGCAAATTTGGAGTTAACACAAAGATGCAAAGCAAACTAGAGAGAAACATGAAAACAACAAGAAACTTAAACTATTTTAATTAATACTGGATCATTTTGAAGTCTTCTGGAATTACAAATAACATGATACACTGGGAAAAAATCCTCAAACATCTACAACAGAATGTCTGCCATGAGAACGCCATGTCTCATCAGTCGAAACAACACAAAAACTGGCTCATCTAGCATATGGTGTTCCTTTGATGACAATGACAACACATTATGCACTCTAAAAGAGGTCTATCTTGGCCACATTTTATAAAACGTATTTATGAATCATAAACAATCAGTTAACATTATTTTCCTCCAGATTCCTAAAATTTGTGACTAATGTTCCATTAACTTTTCACAAACATTCATTAAACATTGCTGTATTAGCTGCACTTGGAAGTGTGTGCTTCGTCCACCATGAGGGTTTTCTCTAATGCTGAGCTGGCTTCTGGCCTACCATGATTGCAGGCTGGCCTGCTTCCAGTTCCTGTACCCTGCCCAGGAGAAAGAGACACACCACAGCATCCTCCTCTTCCTCTGCCCGGCTTCTCCCAGACACAATGCTGGCACCCTGACAAGACCCATTTGATCAAGACAACTCTGTCACTCAACGACTACCACACTAGAAATTAATGACAATATGTTTTAATATTTTATACATTCGTGACAGTATATCTGTTGTTTTGTTTCTTAGCTACCAGACAAAAAAACTAAACAAAAACAATAATAATTTTCACAACTGCATAACCAGACACAGATACTCTGTTCAGAATACAATACCTTGGCCTCACTCTCACTTATCATCCGTTTCTCTTCTCTGTTTAGTTAATAAAAAAACTCTAAATGTTATTTTTAAACCATTTGCTTACTGAAAATAGATTAAAAACCTTTCCAGATTGGCTGTGTTGGCACTTGCCCAGGCTATTGTGAGGGGCAGATTGTGACACCAGCCGCTAAGCGCCGCATTCCCAGTCTGCTTACTGCAGTCAGCTAGATGAGCGATTTAAAGACGAGCAGCCCTAAGGGCAGCCACCGAAACACACCGCAAGTCCATCTTCCAGAAATGGCACGTGCGGATCCTCTGCAAAAATACTGTCTTTGGCAGTCCGCCACAGGATTCAGGCAAAAGCAACCTCTCCGACAACCACGGGTCATTCTCATTTGAGGTGTGCCGATTAAACAACGCAAACATGCCACGGGTCGAGGTGATGTAGCTAACGCCCGTGTGGGATGCTGTGAACTCAAAGCGTGGCACAGGCGGCGTATTTTTGCAGTGATTTGACTGACTGGAACAAATCTGACGTATGTGGCATCCTGATTCCATAACCTTACAGTACAAATCAAAAATCTTTTCTCCCATCAGTAAATGTATATATATATATATATATTAGGGGTGGCACGGTGCATGTATTCGTCCTGAACTGTCACGGTTCGGTACCTCTCGGTTCGGTACATGAGGCCTTACGACTAATACAGGCGATTCACCCCAATAAAGAAGGGGGCGCCCGCAGTAAAACAATGCTGTTTGATAACCACCAGCAGAAGAACAGCGAAATCTGTGAGTTGCGCGTTTGAAAACAAAGCCCCCTGGACAGTGACCATGTGCTGTTTCTGAGTTTCTCACATAGACTGCTAAAGGAGTATACTTTAAAGGTTTGTGCACTCAACTGTTTGCGAAATGTAGCTTTGTGCTCGTGTATCCTACGGTAGGATTCCTACCTCTCATTCGGCACAAATCCAAATAACGTTATTGCATAATATTTCCTTGTTTGCGATGTAACTTATCTGAATGCTAAACTATTATTTATTATGTAAATTATAGGCTTTGAAAGTTCATTCAGTTGCATTCCAATGGTGACAGAGAGGTGGGTGTGCTGATGTTTGTATTTTATTTTAATAAAGTAGCCTACCAACTTTAGCAATGCTGGAACTGATATGTTTTGTGTGTGTGTTAGGAAACGTGATCATGTTTGTAACATTATGTAATAATTTTGAATGTTAAATTTTCAATATATACAATTAACATAAAAAAGTGTGTGTGTGTGTGTGTGTGTGTGTGTGTGTGTGTGTGTGTGTGTGTGCTCTAGTGTGATCACTTCAACTGTTTCCTTATATCAGCAGAATCAACTTTAAACACGTATTGTCTTATTAATAATCACTGGATAAATGTCTGCTTTTATTTGTGTGCACTCACAATGAAAACAAAACAGATTTCATATATAATATAACAATGTAATAATAGTATTAGTATCAATAATTTGTATCTTCACATATAGGTGGAGTTTTTTATGTAAATTTGCACTACTGTCTGTTCAAAATAAATGAAAAGAAACCGAGCATAGTAGATTTTTTTTCCTGTTCTACCGAAATCGTATCGAACCATGACCCCCGAACCGAGGTACGTACCGAACCGTGACATCTGTGTACCGTGCCACACGTACTATATATATATAATTTAGATCATTATATTATACTTGTTGATTTTATGTGTATGCACGCACATACATGGGCTGTAACAGCAAATAAATGATCCTATGTAAAACCATTATGTGACCGATTGCACAGACATAAGCCATGAGAACCTCCACTCAGTTATAAGTCTGACCCAGTCACATTAAACACACCATTTTTTACATTTATTGGCCTATAGAGGGAAAGCTAAGAGAGACATATTGACTTAAAACATTGTTAATAGTCAAAGTGTCATTAAGGGATACTTCTGTATAACTCACACAGCAGGGTGTCCAAAAATGATCTGGAGTGATGCACTGTGCTTTGCGGCCACAGCAGTGATTTTCTGCATACAAATCCACAACGAAGGACACAACGCAAAGGATAAGAGAGTGAGGGAGGGTGTGAGAGGGTGTAAAGAGGGAAAAAAACTTCAGAAAGTTGGGCCATTCATGTGAACGGAGTTCAGAGAATTTGCAGGCAGAGTGAAAAGGATATTTTATGCAGGCACATAGCTGTATTCAGTGGGGGTAGGCCGAAACGGCTACATGGAGACTACAAAGCATAGCTCCCATGGCTCATGAATAAGTCGAGGAAATGATCAGAAAAAAGGAGGACAAAATTGAGAGATGTTTAGACAGATGGGCACTTAAAGCAACTAGGAAGCGGCAAAAAAACTCTCTAATGCAACTTCAAATTCACCTAATAATTGATCTTTATTCTCTCTTTCTATCCACCAAGAAAGGTTAGATCAAATCTGATGTGTTATGAGAGACTGTCAAAGAAACATCAAAGGATGTGGCTGCTTGGAGCCCCACAGATTAAATTAAATTGCTATCAAGAGAATCGGTTAAAGAGAGAAAGAGAGGGAGTCATGGAATCAAATAAAGGACTTTCAAAAAAGACTGGGGCACAAAAAGAAAATAAATAGCAGGGGGAATTTTGAACCAAAAAAAATGTGCAGTAGATATTTGAGTGAAACATGTTCCGCAATATTTTTAGAAATGTGATTTGATGAGATTCTGGCAAACATGTATTTTCCTCTAGGCCTTTAATGTAATATCAAATGTTGCCTTTCTGGGGACAAGATGATATTATGAATTTAGAGAACATGATTTATTAATGCCAAGCTCTGTATCAAATGTCTGAAGCGCATGAGTAATTATTTGCAAAAATAAATAAATAAACAGGATATTAAATAGTAAGATTAAATCCAATAAGTGATTTCACTTGCCTTTACTAAATATCTCATACATCGACTTTAAACATTCTGGTAAAAAAAAAAAAAAAAACATTCCGATCAAAGCTGAGAAGTCGCTGTCTTTAGATTTAGGAGTATGCACTGGCTGCTCTACCAAACCTCATTCATCACATTCACCGTATCGCGGTCTCTCTGTAGTGATCATAATCCATTTCCACAGCTAGCGTCCCCTACGGCCAGGCTTCTCTCCACAGGACCAACAAACAGAGGTTAGGGGAAGCCAACCTTCTGCTTAACTGTTTTTCACACTATAAACCAATGCTTTGGTTCACACTCTCACCCCGTGCCAGTCACATGCTCACATGTGAGAGAGAAAAACCACTGATAAAATAAAAACCACGCAATATCTATAGAATTGATTTGATTTAGGTGGAGAATTTACCAGTGTTGCAGCATTAACCCCTTTGGAATCCATCCACGGGCTCCATCGCAGTCCATCCTAACCCCCAGTTGTTCTGCTTGGCTAGTCAGGGGCGAAAAAACATAGCTCCTGAGAAAATGAATCAGTTGCGAATGAAATTAGTAAGACCTTGTGTTTCTCACCACAGAGAAATAAAAACAAAATTTAGTAGATGGACCACGACTTGTAATCAAATTCGTCAGCAGATCAGCAGCCCACCACAGCTGAATCTACTCTTCCAAAGGAAGCATCAGCTAAAATAACCTGAATAAAGATGACTGAAATGATTGTTACTAAACCAGCAGTCATTGTTATCCTTTATTACAATAATAAATTACCCGTATTGTTGTACAGAGTGGGTGTAATTTCGCTATGACTGATTTTAAGGTGGTGATGATTATGAATGTGGTCACGTTGTATTTAGAGTGTTAGTCATGTTTAGAGCCTTCAATACCTATTCGCTTAATTAAAATGAGAGAAATACAAAATAATCTCTTCGTGAAAAGTTGCAGGGCGAGCAGAAAAGCTCAATAGAGAGATTACTTAAAGCAATATGTAATTTTCTCGAAAATGTTGTGTTCATGTGACCCCGAAATGCCATATCTCATTTATAGAATTATCTGTAGCTGTGCAGTGCAGCTTGAAACCACAGCGCCACACAAAGAGCCGCACTGTAAGGTAAACATGCCCCCGTCTGCCCTTAGGGGATTGTGCCAGTGTCACCATTAACGTAAACACCTGTGTTACAGGCAGGGGTTGGCAGCACCGGCTCTATGGACTAACATTGATTTCCACTTAAGCTCAATACAGCTACTGTGCACCTCTGTCTCAGAACTGGCAATATTTATCCAGGGGCCAATAGAGAACATCCCAGTGTGGTGCAGGCAGAAGGACAAAGGCAGCCACAATGGCTAAGAATCATCCCACCTGTTGACACCAAGCTTCTTCCCCGGGTTATTCATCCCAGCTCCTCAGGGGAGCTCTGTCTGCCCCCTTTTTGTCCATCCTCGGTCTACCCATCTTTTTTTCTTGATCTGACTTCTCAAGCACTTCTGCTTGACAGAGAAATACTTGTGATTGTCATGTCGTACGCATTATAGCAGTTTCAGAATGGACAAACATCTAGGATGAAAGTATATGACCACAGACTGATTGATTGGCTGGATTTGAACTAGATTCAAATACTCAATATAAAATGATGACAAATTTACCTAGTAGCCATGACAAAACTAATTCAAAATCTGATCAAATCATTTCAAGAATATTTGACATAAAATGATTTTGCTTTTAATAAATTGGACATGTTCTAACACAAAGGTTACTTTTATAATATCACCAACACTATCATTCCAAAGCTTGGGGTCAGTATGATTTAAGAAATTAATACTTTTATTTAGCAAGGATGCATTAAATTGATTGAAAGTAAAGACATTTATTGTTGTTTCTTGTAGTAAATGGTTGCACATTTTTTTTATCATCAGCTTTATCATCACAACAATAAATTAAATTGTATAATATTAAAATTCAATTAAACAAAATTACAATTTCACAATTTAACAGTTTTTACTGTATTTCTCATCAAATAAAACCAGCCTTGGGAAACATAAGACACTTAAAAAAAGAAAGAAATTTAAACAAATTTACTGACCCCAAGCTTTTAAACAATATTGTATAACAACTTGAAATTAAAGACATTATAAATTATATTGTATCAGAACAAGTATCTAGCCTAGTATCTGTGACCAGCAGCACTTGCTGCGTGGTGATGGATGGATCCAGGACATAGTGGAGACCATAATCTCTCCAGGTGGGCAATGGTAACCTGGTGACCTTTGTAGAGGAATTTCTCGAGCAAAGGTCAAGCGGCAGGAGTGAGGTAGCATGACATGTGTCTAGGCTTCACAGTACAGATTAATGCATGCCTCCTCTGTCCCAAAATGAATTTACCAGCCCAGACACCACAGGGAGCACCATACCACAGGAGGGCACTCTGAAATGCAATCAATAGCAAAACAAAGATGCCAGAATTGGAGATATTTGCAGCAAGAGTCCTCCCTATTTTTCCGCTCATCCTGAATCCTAAATAAGTAGATTCACAGCCATGACGACTGCTGAGACAGCAGGGGTGGGATTTGGGTCTGGCCAATGGAAACCCATCTTGGTCACAACCCCAGCCAGTGGCGGCTACAGGATTTGTTTTGTTGGGGTTGCTAAGGGGGTGCTTAACAATTCAAAGGGGGTGCTAAAAAATCTAATTAAATTGAGAGAAAGTAATGAACGCTTAAACCAGTGGTTCTCAACCCACGAGCCGCATACAGCCCATCACGAATCCAAATGCAGCCCACCTGAACATAATTAAAAAATAACTTTCAGTTTTACAATTCATTTTAGTTTTTACATTACTTAAAAAATGTACTAACAAATATAAGCTATAATGTTTTTATGTAAAATAATTTTGTTTTTCATATATTATTTTCAGACATGAGCAGACATATGTACTCACATAATTAATGCTACGTATTTAACGAACACTTACAAGCATGCACTTTAGCAGAATTAAATTCAAATAGTCATCAGCAGCCAGTTCTGTAAAATTGAGCATCAGAATGGACAGATTTGTTAAGGGAGAAAACTACATTTGGAAAATGCCAGCGAAGGAACGCATTCAAACAAGAATAGTCTCAGCATCAGCGGTGAAGAGAGTGCTGGACACCCATAAACACCCATAAACTACTACGCAGCAATCATCCATATTACTGAAATGTGGCAAAACATATCTGGAGAGAACCTCAGATTATTAAATTCGAAAAGGCTTTCCATATTTGGATCAACATAGGCTACATTTGTGAACACGCACTTTATGTAATGTTGCGTATCACGCTTCCATGCGCGTCTTACAGACTGCAACTTACAATCTCAACTTCATTGTGCTGTTACTCATTTCGAGCAGAATTTCAAAAAATTTGCTCCCGACAGCATCAGGTGTTTTATTAATGGTGAGTAGAATTATTTATTTATTTATTTATTTCAATAAATGTAATTGTTTAGATATCATTATATTTAGGTTATAAATAATATTATAAATCTGGTTGGTTTGTATTGATGACGTAATATGTAAATTACATGCCTGCGACTTGCACTTGGACCATAGTGCGGCCCGGTGGAATAAAAGGTTGAGAACCACTGGTTTAAACTTTAGCTAGGTTTGAAAAAGGCATATTTTCCTGTATTATTCTGTGGTATTAAACTTCTCCTATTCCACTGTTATTAGTAATATACTAATGCTAACTGCCAAATATGACACTTACAAAGTAATATAATTTATGAACGAAAATAGAAAAGAGAAAGTTTTTTCTTTTTTCAATTCAATAAAAACTACTTTTTTTTTCATTCTTTCTTTTTTTTTTTTACAATTCATAAAACTATTTCCACACGGGCACACATTGCGGCTGATTTGCATGGTATCATGTGTTGATGATAGCCAGAGATAAATATAAAAAAATTGCAATATTAAGAGGATTTCACATTTCTAATTACTGTGGGCCTGCTACATTCTTCTTCCTATTAGGCCTATTATTTTTATTGGATGACTTAATAAATTACATTAAATTATTGCCCCGTGATAATTTCATTGTGCATCAATGATGCGCTGTGAGGATAATAAAAAGGCTATTAGCTTACTCCTCATTGAAACTGTTTTTAAAAATACTTTTTAAAACAGGTCTGTTAATTTATACAAAGAATTATGGGCCTATAACTAGTATTAACACTGCAGTCATCAATGAAAATTCAGAGCAGGTTTATTTCAAAAACAACCTGTATAATCGCGAAATACGTTTTTTCTCATGTTTTCCACTTTACCAGCCACAAGAGAAATATTAGACAGTTATATACCGTTATCAGCATATGTTAGAGTATATTGGTCTCTCGTTGTCTCAGAGAGAATATGTGACGTTAATGCATCGTTAGCTGTCAGTTTTTTTTTACTTTCATATTCTCTAAAGCGAAATGACGTTCACCGTCTTGTGCAAAGTTTGCGAGTTGCTTGGTTCAGTTGCTTGACCCCTCCCCCACAATATCAATTGTTTAAAGGCCACATATTAGGCACTTTTCTTAGGTTTTTAATGTTTATTTTTCAGTGTTAATGAGAGTGACACAGAGAGTTAAAAATCAGGAAAACCATTTGGAAATCCTTATGGGGGGCTGTGCTAGGGCTAAGCGAGTTTCTGATGGGGGTTTTTGGTGTTCCCATCAAGCCCCTCACTAGAGCCGCCACTGACCCCAGCCAATAGAAATGGGCACCACAATGGAGAGACAGATAGCCTAAAATCTCAAATCACCATGCAGTGCTGATCAATTAATTCAGTCAAAGCCAGAGGGATAAAATTAACTCTTTCCCCGACAGCATTTCTAAAAAAATATATACAATTAAATATTTGCCAGCCACCGTCAGCATTTTTGATAATTTTCACAAAACTTTCATGGCCTCCATAATATTTGGTTATGTGAATATCAGAAAATGTATTACAGATCATCTTCTTTTAAACAAACAAACAAACAAAAATTTTTTATTCTAGCTTCATCATACATTGGAATGCAGGTAAGTTTAATAAAAAACAATGCATAACAGTGAACAGAATGAGGATTTCACTTAATGTAGTCACTGGACTTAAGCAAAATCTACTCATGAGTGAAATAACCCAACATAGAGTCATCTTCACTTGTAATGTTGTCATGTTGACACGAATGGATGGGAATAAGTCATGTGACAAGTACAATACATGCAGAATAAATGATTTGTAAAGATATCATATCTATTAAGGAGATGTTGATGTCCATGTATTCTTATATTGGTACTTTCTTTCCATGCTGCAAGGATGTGGCTGATTGCTCTGCTAAACCAATAACAGCCATGTATACAAAGGCATCTGTGAGCTGTTATGATATAGCCACTCACAGACCTCCTGGTAGGCACTTCAAACATGTGCCACTTAAATCTATTAACATACAGAAACAAAATCAGATACCACAAAGAACGCCCTACCACCCTCCCTAACAAACACACGCCCAAACACACGGTACACGCCATAGCACCTCCTGCACAACCGCATCAAAGAAAATATCCAACCTACAGGAACAGACATTAATTCAAATAGCATCACTCATAATGCATGTTTAGCCTTTGTCGTGGGCATAATACCAGTCTTAAAACATCTTGTGTCCCTCAGCCCTCCTGAACATCATTATAAGTGTCAGCTGACAGGAAGAACAAAACACTGATCACCTGAGAGATTAACGTCACAATTACATGTGGAATTTCATCATGATTAAGGCAGCAACCCGTTTAGCCCATGCTATACCTGATCCACTTAGTTATATAGACAGAATCAGAGGAAGATAAAGAGGGATGGAGATGAGAAGAATATAAAATCTTAGTGTTATCAAGGTGTAGGGATGGAATTATAATTCCTCTTAATAATTTGAGTCACCTCAAGGAGCCCATTACTGGGGCCCTGTGAAATCCAATTAATTCCTATGTGTTTTTGTTTTAATTTCTATTCTAATGGTTTAATTAGATTACAATCTTCCAAAAAGGATGTCTAACCAATTGAATTAATCAGATGTGTATCCAATAATTAAAATAGCAGCAGCTAGATTCACAATGCCAAACAGTCATCTTTATCAGCAAAAGAGAGGAACATCTATAATTAGTTTCCAGTGAGAAAAACATGCACAGTTCAATCCTTCATGCATAATGTCTGTGCTAGCATCAGAGCCATGGTCTACTTGACAGGCTAAATGACAGCTAACACTTACCCTAAACGTAACATTACAAGCTGCCTCTTCAATTTGATGCTACCTGCACACAAGCGCAGGGGGTGACTGGACATTAAAAAAAATAAGTGAGAAAAAAAGGAGAGAAGGTACATGTCCCATCATCTATTTTAATGCTTCTTTTAATTTACATTTCCCTGCCCAGCTGATAAAACCGGACAGGGAACACAAGGACGCTGACACTGTGATATCTGGCGGGCGGCAGAGGTCAGCGTTTAACCTGTCAAAAGCGCAGTACTTATTAGAATAAATCTCCAGACTCACCAAAGGGCAGCACTGGCCCCTGATTCTGGCTGACCCAAGGTGGGCTGGAGAGGGGCAGAGGGCCGGTGCACTGATGTGCAGGTATGAACCGATTGTCCATAATGAGAAACCTGTTCAATGAGATGAGGGGGGAGAGAACAAAGGGAACTGGAAAGGTGTAAGGGTTGAGGGACAGCAAAAACATTAAGCCAAGGTAACAGAGATTATCACCTCTCGTGGACAACCATTTCGCTAAATCCAGGCTTTCTTGTGTCTCGAGAGTTCCTTGAGTCAATAGTATCTGAAACAAACCCTCAGAGAAATATGACAGCCCAGGTATATTATATTAGAAATATTATTCTAAAAACATAAAACATCTACATAAAATATATACCTATTTTAAAAAGTATAAAGGCTATATTTGAAGGCAAATGTGTGAGATAAAATTCACATTGACCCATTAAGGTCAAAGGCAGAATTTTCAATCAGGGAAGTACGTCAGAGAAAAACAAATGTGCCCAATCCTATAAAAATGTTGATTTAAGACAATGTACCCTGATAGGGTATTTGGATATTGGAAAATATGATTAACACTCAATAAATATCATGAACACTCATCCAGGAATTAGGTTCCAACATTTCCAACTACCACGTTTCAGGATTTGGCCTTAATTAGAGCTGTACATAAAATATCAAGCAATATATACATAAAAAGGAAAACTTGGGAACATTTATATTCCAAAGCCATTGCAAAGACATTTTTTTCAAAAAGTATTTACAATGTAATTTCCATCAACGTCATTGCCACAAAATAAGATGAGTAAGTGATAAAAAGAAATCACCCAAGGTTTCTCTCTGAAAGCAAACAAACACTAGTTATTTAAGTGAGAAAAACACACATCCAAAATTAAAGGCAGAGAGTGGAGAGACAACTCTATCAAATATAGATCATTCCCCTAAAAAGACTGACAACCTCTGACCCCACCAAAGAGGATGAAAGCGAGAGATCGACATAAATGAAAGAGTGGAAAATCAGCCAGCCCGCAAAGACAAACACCACACAGGAAGAGCTGGAGGCAATCGCTCGGCACTGAATCAACACTGTGTTAGTACCCCTGCAAGATAAACTCTGTCACCACCACACCTGAGGAACGCTCTCTGAAGCACCTATAACATAGCCAGAGGATATGACGCCTGTGCCAGGCTGCATGTCTGAGCTAACCCTAGAACAGATTCAAAGCTTTATTGCACTGTCTTCTCTGGGAGTGGGGGAAAATAAGGTCGGATCCGATGGATTCGAGCATAAATAGGGAAAAGCTCAACAAAATGGTGGCACAGGTTGAACAATGCAGCCATTATCAATCACTCAGGGCCGTTTCCTGCAGGAAGCACACTCACTCTGCTTCCAAACACGCTGCTGCGGCAGTAGGACCTGGTCACCCAGGTGACCCCCAGCGGCCCCTTGCTATGACATCAGAGGCCCCTAATGCTGTGCTGGCAGGCACTGAAAGGAAGCCACTGGAGGTGGCATTTGCCACAGGGCCCTGAAGTGCAGCCCACCCTTCTCAACAGGAAGCAGAAGCATATCAAATAGTAACAGAGAGCTTAACACAGAACTGCACGAAAAACAAAACAATAAAAACAAGCTCATAAAACCCACCCAAAGCAGAGCATGTGCATCATGCCTTTGGTACCTTGAGACCTGCATGTTCAGATGCATTGATTTTGAGAATATTTCTGTTTCATTAGGGTCTGGCCACTGATTTAGTAGAAAGTCTATGAATGAATTAAGTAATTAATTTATTAAATTCCTAGATCAGGGGTTTTCAAAATTTCTGATGCCGCCAACTTTGAAAGGATGGCACAAGATTATTAGGGAAATGATTCCCTTAGAGTTTTTAACGTGTGTTACTCACATGTCTACTTACATGTTTACTTGTGTTACTCACAAGCTTTTCGTCAAGTTCGGACCCCATACCTGAATTTTATTGATGTCTCTTGAAGCAATATTTTGAGTTAGAAGGCACATTTCTTTTTTTTATAGCATTGTAAAAGATGGGATTTTTCTGTTGTTTGTTTTGGTTATATTTATGTTACAAGTGGTTGAAATGACACCATTAACCCCCAAAATATTATGATCCCTTTTACTAAATACATTATATAGCAGCTACACATTTTCATGTACACTACTGTTCAAAGGTTTGGTGTCTGTAAGATTTATTTAATGCTTTTGAAAAAGTCTCTTATGCTCACCAAGGCTGCATTTATTTGGCCAAAAATGCAGCAAAACAGAACTACTATGAAATAGTATTACAATTTAAAACACCTCTTTATATTATATTATATTTTTTAAATATAATTTCCTGTAATGGTAAAGCTGAATTATCAGCAGCCATTAATCCAGTCTTTAGGGTCACATGATTCTTCAGAAATCATTCTAAAATGCTCCAATATTAGCTTCTCAAATATAAATGTGTAACATAGTATGTGCAATTTTTAAGCATAAGGCCACTTGAAGAGAAAAACAATGTTTTAAATGTATTAAATTAAACCGTTTTTATATTTCTATTATTATTACTCTTTGTAGCAACTGGGTGTTTCAGATTCCCAGTTTGAAAACCCCTGCCCTCTGTGTTTTCTTCCACAAGTAGAGGTACTCTCAAAATAATTATTGATTTAAGATTACACCCCTTGTGGCCTCCAATTAATTGAACTTGTTAAAACTACTTGAAGAGCTGTCACTTTCAGACAATAGCGCAATTACATCAGTGTGAATTATAGAAAGAGGATGGGGACACTTATAGAAAAGTAGCTGCAGGAAAGACAGAAGGGCACTGCTTCCTTCCCCACAACAAGTGAGCCATGAGCTACCAACACTGAGCCTGAGAGCAAAGCACCTGAAAAACGCGTACTGTAAGCTGCTTCTGATTGAAATCGGCTACAAAATGACTACTTAGTAACTGACAAAAAAAGGGGCATACTTTAACAAATCCAAAAGTCAATCAAACACACGTGGCATCTTCACTGAAATTGACACCACTAGTGAAGATCAGAAAAAAAGCCTCTTTGATCTCCTGACCTGTGCTTCCTCTTCAGAGGAACGCAGCATGACCTGAGCTCACCCCTGCTTTGGAAAGAGAGAAGATCCCCTGTCTGTAGCTTTCAGGGCTGGTCATCATTACTTGCTTAGTTAAAGACAGCCCTCAGTGCCTAAGAAAAAAAATACTTCAGAACTTTCTGGTTCAGCCCTCTCTTTTCGATTCTGACACATCTATCTTCTCAAGGACCACAGGTTCACAACGGCTAATTCAATTTCACCCTGCTGCCCCAGCCGCCAGGCTGCAGAGACGTGCGTCTACAAGATACGGCCTTGCACACACCGCTGGAGATTCGGGAGGATTTTGGAAGCCCTCGGGCGGCCTCGAATGTAATAGACACAGTTAACGAGATTGTAGAGGGGGCAGAGGAGGATGAGGCGCAGGTACAGCATGCCATGGGCTTCCTGCCCACCGGTGTGGTGAATGTACTGGCTGGACCACCCACGTAGAGAACGAAGACTCTTGCTCGGCAAACTTTTATCAGGAGGAGGCCGAAGTGTGTGCGACTCTCTCAAGGAGATTTGGAAGACTTAGAGGGGAAAGTAGCGGGGGCAACATCTGTGTGGCGCACCATCGGCTTCGGTTCACTTATCGGAGCGCTCGCTCCCCGCACCAGATGTGACTCGGAGGTGGGCGTGTGTCGTGGCAAACGGCGGCGCAGCAGCGGGCAGCCCCCTCTTCTCCTCTCAATACCTGACAGCTGCTGACCCAGAGGAGCAGATGAAGAAGAGAAAATTAAAGTCAGGCGGAGAAGAAAAGGAAAGAAATCACACTTTCTAAAATGCATTTCAGTTCCTGGAGGGCCACTGATAAGATGTGTCATTCCACAGGTCTAAGTGTGGCAGATCGCTGGAACGCAATAAGTTGGTTACCACCATCTCATTTACATCTGGATGTGGAACCTTAAAATGAGGTCATTGTTGCTTATAATAATAAATGCATACAATTAATAAATAATGAGTACCAATTAGTCAATCTTTTGTCCGTTTTATAGTATAGTATAGTATAGTATAGTATAGTATAGTATAGTATAGTATAGTATAGTATAAGTATAGTATAGTATAGTATAGTATAGTATAGTATAGTATAGTATAGTATAGTATAGTATAGTATAATATGTCACCCTGTCCCAGTCATAAGTCGCACGGGTATGTTTGTAGCAATAGCCAATAGCCAACAATACATTGTATGGGTCAAATTTATCGATTTGTATTTTATGGCAAAAATCATTAGGACATTAAGTAAAGATCATGTTCAATAAAGATATTTTGTACATTTCCTATGGTAAATATATCAAAACTTAATTTTTTATTAGTAATATGCATTGCCAAGAACTTAATTTGGACAACTTTAAAGGCAATTTTTTTGCACCCTCAGATTCCAGATTTACAAATAGTTGTATATCAGCCAAATATTGTCCTATTCTAACAAAACACATCAATGCAACTCTTATTTATTTAGCATTCAACTCTAAATGTATAATTATATACAAAATTGCCCCCTATGACTGGTTTTGTGGTCTATGGTCACAAATAATATAATATAATATAATATAATAATATAAGGAACAAAGATTCAACTATTTTTAGCAAAATTCTCTATTTTTACCCACAAATGCAGAGCCGGCCTCCACTTCAGGCCTTGATGAACAATCACACAATTAGACAAACAATCTGATGAAACGATGAAGAGACAAGATTGGAGGAGAAAAGAGAAGAAAGCCTTGCTGTGCTGAAACACACCCCTTCAGATGCTGGTGTACAGACCCTCAGCAGGAAACACTGCTGACTCCTGGAGAGAAGTGTGGGTGAACAATGCCCAGCACAGAGAGGGAGTGTGTCACTGAAACCACAGGAATCAAAGGAACTCTAAGTGAGTTACTCCACGCGTCCACTATAACAAACACTTCCTGCCCTGTTTGCACAAACACGCTGAGAGCTTCCCATGTAAATGTAGCAGTCGATATGAATGTGTGGAGGTGTACAACTCAATCTACATTCAATCTGTACAGGCCTCTGTCTCGATCATTATGCACTGAAGAAGACACAAAAAGAAAGCTGTGCTCTGGAACAGGTAAAACAGACCCAGCATTTAAAGGCAGTAAGTCATGTATGCACAGCCTCAAGTGGTTATAAAAAAAACAAAAAAAACTACCTTAATATGAAACAAGACATGGCGATTTAAAGAGAACTAAAGTAATTTATGCCAACTTTGATTTAAAGTGCTCTATGACAGTGTCAATTTATGGCTAACAAAGGGAACATAACTTTGATTTTAAATAGTACAGCATAGTATAGTATAGTATAGTATAGTACAGTATAGTATAGCAAATAATAGAATAGAATAGAATAGAATAGAATAGAAAATAAATGAAATGAAATGAATAGAATAGAATAGAATAGCACATTCAAAAATGGCTTTCAAAATTTGTCTAAACAACCATGATTATATTGTATTGTATTGTGCTATATTAGCTATACATTATGGCCCAAAAATGGCTTTAAACATGGTTCATTCAATCAGAGTTTAGAATCACTATGTGTTTTATGAAAATCTCTAACAACCATGACTAATAATATAATACATTATAATAATATTCATTATTATTATGTCTATGTCTATGTAAAATGGCACTGCACATTGCTCATTAAATCAGAATTTAGAGTCACTATGTGTTTTATGAATGTATCTAAACAACCATGAAGGTAACATAAGATAAATCAAATGCAAATGCAATTGAAAAGTACAGTGACTTAGTAAATGCACAACGCCTGCAGGTAAGATGAAATTTGGTCAAGTGATGCACGTCACACATGGATTCTACTGGGAAAAGTGCGCTGTCATCCACTTAGAGTAAATAGTTTAAAACCAAAGCCAGGCTTAAGTGCACCAGAATCTCAGCTGAGCTTTGGAGCAACATGACTAAACAATAACAACAGACAATATCAAATGTCCCCCAAGCTGTCAAACCCTTCTACAATCTCATCTATGGCCAGGTGGAGCCACCCGCCAACAAAAATAAATAGATTCTGAATTGGAAAATACAGGCGTATGTCAAATATCTAATTGGGTAACACATGCTACAAGTATTACACTTACATCAGTTCTAACTACTGCCAATACTTTCACAACTCTGTGGTGCTGGTGACAGCCACGGTGTCTGCTAAATTATGTCTACTAAAGCCAACTTCACAACATCGTGTTAACAAAACCATACAAGTCCTTGATACCTGCAACCGCAAGCCAAAAGGTAACACAGCGAGTTACTGCTGACACACATGGACAGTTTTTGGAGATACTGCCATGCTGTAAATAATCTAGAGAGCCTTCCATCTACTGTGTGTGAAGCTAAACACTGTTCTGAAGTCAGTTGAGAGACAAACATCATGAAAGAAGATAGGTTTGAGCCTCCAGCTTTGTCCATACCTCCTTCTGTGAGTTGACGCCTGATGAAAGACTCTCGCGACTTCACTCAAGCAATTGATCACATCAACAGACCTCACATCAAATGAGGTATGAAGTTAGCCTAATGCCCACCCTGAACTAGATACTCGGTCATTACAAAGCGAAGAAGGGACCACCATGTAGAAAGAAATGAAATATGAAAAATAGGTCAGGTACATGGTGGGTACAACCTATACAAAGTGCTAGAATAGAATGTGTCACCAATCGTACACAAATTGAGTTTTACTGATTCAAATAATACAATGATGGCAGTTCCAATGAATCTGTGTCATTAACACAATTCTGTTCAAAAGAATGCTATGAAGTCTACTGCTCAAACGGTTTACCATTGACAAAAAACTTTTTAACCTTCCACTGGCCAATTACAAGGTATTCCGTCTGTCACATGATGCAATCAGCACAGTGAGGTTAAACTTTTTCTTGTCTTTGATGTGAAAGAACACTAACGAGGTAACGGATTGACCAAAACAGTGGTACTTTCTCAGACAAAACTAAATTCAAATCATTAATTCAATAAACAATTATATTTATTTAAAATTAGATTGCTAAAACATAATAATGACAACTAAAATCATAAAATCATTTTAATATATCTATGAGAAAAAGGAATCAAGTACATGCGTAGACAGTCTTTGTTGTACTGAAAGATTGTGACTTGCTTGTTCATCTCATCTCTCATATGTTAAGATGCTTTTGTTAGTGTAGCCTTTCCACGGACTGTCAGAGGCACCCCGCCAATACTCTAATATAGCATGTAAAAAAGCCATAAAAGGCAGATCAAACCTGTCTAGAACTAGCTGGAATCTTGCCAAAATGTCTGCCCGCCTCCAAAAAAACAAAAAAAACAATGCTTTGCAAACAACAAATTACATTTAGTATAAAAACCACATACACGAAACCCCCCTTAACTTCAAAATGTCCAGTATCAAAACACTTCAACATGTAAAAGTGTTATTTAAAACTAATAAAAAATGGTCCTGCATAGGAAAACAAATCCTTTGCAGAGAAAATCCTCACAGGGTTGTATTTTTCTCTAAAATCTGTCCAAAGATCATTCCTTTAATCAAAACACCCAACCAAAAACAGAAATGTATAAAGTAATAATTTCAAAATGACCTCTGTCAGAGTTCAAAGGTCTCCATCTGTGTGTGAATTACAGTGACACAAAAGAGTGATGACCCTAGAACGGCTTGCCTGTGACTACCTGCTGCTCGAAAAACACTGGCCAGACATTAAACCCAAGCGTACTGAAAAGATCAAATGGGGCCAGCAAATACTCCTGATCTCAGATAAAATGGAAGGCCGGGAGGAGGAGTTCTTCCTTCAGGACATTTCAGACCAGATGCCGCCATCGGAGGCATCGAAGAAGAGAAATATGAGTCAGGCCACTGCGAGGAGAGAAAGGGAAAACTGTTGACTTTAACGAAATATGGTGAAGTACATTACACTTTTAATGTGATGGCTGATGATAATATTTCATATTTAAAATTTAAACAGACCCCATCCTGCTCCCATGAGAAAACCAGGTCCATTTGCTAACTATTATGGATACGTTCAAGTACTGTTCTCCACTTTCACTCTAAGAAAATAACAGTTCAGCAAAAAAATATACATATATATTTTTTCTGTGGAACAAAGATATTTTGAGAAATTGTAAAACTGTTTGGCTACCAACATTCTTCCAAATGTCCATGTTCCACAAAATAAAAACATGCAGGTCTGGACAACATGAGGGTGAGTAAATACCCCTTTAAGCTACACTACTATATTCACTCATTGTTAATTATTGATACAAATGTGCACTCACTGTGGCATCAGGACACGCTCACATTATCTCTGTTTATATTACACTCTGCTATAGCACACACACGCAGCAGCTGATCATCTGTGGTAAAGAGCTGACGGGGGCGTGAAATGTCCAGAATAGATCCTTCCTCCTTTCATTCAACCATTACCACACGGACGAGAGCCGAAGGACAAAGAGGTATGGAGGAAGATGAGGTGAGGAGCTCATGATTCAGATGTATAACATAAGAGTGCAGAATGAGGCAGAATGACCACAGGGGCTGCTGTTGGAACATGAAATGATCTTAACCATAGATAATTGTAACTGTAGATTAGAAATATATAGTATTACACAGCAAGGCAGCACTGGTTACATAAAGATTTTAAACTCAGAAGCTTACAAAAAATAAAAAGACTGAGCATTATGACTATTTTTTACCAAATTGTGCAATTGCACATCTGGAGAAAACACTCAAAGTTTTATGTCCAGTTAAGTCTCCTGATATCAAGATAGCTCAGTGTCATCAAGAAGCTTTCCTGATCCGGTTTTGTAAATGCATTGGCCACATTTACATTTAAACACTACACTCACTTACAGCAAGATGCATGGATATTAAAATGGATGAAGTAACTCAAGTACCGTCAGATCTTTTCTTTATGTGTGCGATATAGCAGAGTGAAACAGATTATCGGAATTTTTTGAATAAATATAGCATATAGGGCTTGACTCTATCAGATTAGGATTGGGATTATTTCAACTATTGGAGAATTCCAGTATGCATCCAGTAAGTCCTTGACATTTCACGGGAAGATCAAGTTATCACGAGTTACAAAAGATATTACAATTTCAACACATGCATACATGAATCATAATAAGACCAATAAGATGGATTTAGAATTTACACTGTAATTTCATTTGGAATTTCCATTTCAAGCCAACTTTAAAATTCTGACATCAATAAATTGCAGATTCTATATATATTATGCATCTTCAGATTTTTTTTTTTAACTTCTGTTTTTGCAGAAACTCTACAGCATCACTGTTGAAGAGTAATTCGCTGGTGAAGTGGATTTTCTTATTGTAGAGTTAAAGTTATTGTGCATTGTAATGTTCAAAGCAGAGATCATAATAAACAGCAGACACAAACACAGCACACCCACACGTGCCTCAATCAAATTAAAAAAGCTATTTACATAATGTTTATAATTTTATAAATTATTTATATTCTTTAAGCTTTATAGAAAGAAATGTTATGTGATTTGAACCAAATCTTTCTTGAAAAAAGCGGTGACCACAAAGACTGTTCTCCATACACCCAAAAACTTCATCAAGCATGAATTCCTAATTTAGAAGCATTTTGTGTTCCTGTGTAAATTTCAGAGCTGGAGGAGACACCTGGCTCTTTGCTTTCCTCTCCCCCTGACACTGCAGCTATCTCACTGTAAGCATCATTAATGCAAGCCTGTGTCCCACCTGCTGGAGGTGTAAGATTGACCTCTCCCCTTGGCCGGCAGTACTGCTGACACAGGCACCTGCCATGGCGCCCTGCTCCACACTGCAGTTCCCTGCGCTGGGGCGAACTTACTCCAACCTGCCCTGGCCGGCCCGGAAGTCAGATCCCACAGTACTTCATTATCTTAGTAGTTAAAGGACAACGTTTCCGCTCATCTGCTATGTTTACTGAATGTAGAGAGAGATGAGTCATTCCAGATGACCTGCAATGGATCCAAATGATTAAGGTTGAAGGCTGAATGCAACCAGTTACATTATTTAAAAGCATGCGAGAGAAATGTGCCACAATATAATAATTATAATACTTGAAATGAGTGGATATAGAAAATGTCACCATTATCACATAGCAGTGAGGACAACTGATAGCAAATGACAAGAATGATAAAAGCACTTGTGAAAAGCCTATAATTTGGCCAAGACGTGGATTCTTTTCTTCATAGCTTTTTACTCTATGAACTTTCGTATTCTGCTAAAGTGGTGCTATATTCTCCAGTTTTATTGCTTTTTAAAAACCGAACAGTAAGATCATTTTCATTCAGGCCAATGAATGCAAGTCATTTCCATTTGTTGTTAATCAGCTCAATCATATTCAATTGTTAGTTAGAACCTGTTCCAACCATTTAGTCCTAATTTCCACCAGCCCTTCACACCAGGATTTTGGACGACAAACCAACAGTCATTTAATTGTTTTGTGCCAAAGACACTGAGCATCCGAGACTCCATATATGGTGCCAGATATCTCATCTTTGACTTGAATCTATCAGTACTAAGAATTCCTCCGCAGCTCATTTTCTTTCAGTTATGCTTCAGTTTTATTTCAACATGACACAAACATTTAATTTGATTAGAGCTGGTTTCAATCATAACACCATATGTTTAGAGGCCTCACCGTGTCTGAACGTCATTGCATGCCTTGTTAAAAACAGAGCTATGTTTCTTCAGCAGTCAAATCTCAGGATTACCTTAGTTTAGAAAATCCCTGGAGAGTTTTTTACACACCTCACCCAAATTTGTGTTTAAATAATAATGAGCGTTATTTGTTCCAATACTACAAGGTCTCCGTGAATTCAAAATGAGCAGCTTAGCTATATTATCTCTAGCATTGCACAGCAACCCATCAAAAGCATAAAAGTTTTTCTGTACTGTATAAAATACAACTATATGCCTCTCGCTCAATGCAAGACAAAACCGAATATTCTTGTCCTAAATCTTTGCCATGTTTTCCATGAAGCACATGGCAGGAATATCAGTGTCTCTTCAGAAAATGGCCATGAGCACAACCATTACAGTCAGAATTGTATTTCTGGCAGCAAGGGTCAGATTAAATGGTTAAAATAAAATAATCACTTTTGATATGCAAAAACTGGTCTCACCCCTGAGGAGGAATTGTTGTCTCTCATCTGTCCATCAAATATACATCCCTTTGAGGCTCACCCAAGTGTAAAGGCAACACTGCAATCACGCCATACTGCAAAAATCCATACTCACTTGATATTTCAGAAATTAGTTGGTGAATACATCCATTGCACCCAAAGAAAATGCTCATGAGAACAAAATATCTGGGCTCCATATTACTTTTAAAGACACAAAAAAAGCACATAATTTCTTGTATTTTTCACAAGGCCAGAAAAAGACTGTAGAAAGCAGAACAGCTCACAGTGATGCTCAGAGGCAGGCTGCTGGAGGAAATTATCCCTTTGATTGGGCCTTTGATACAGTATTAAAGAAGCCAGCCTTGGCACACCACAAACCGTAGATCTAGTCTCATTAGCAGTCCATGGACTTGCACCTCAGACTTGCTGCCCCTGTATGCTGCAACAAAGAGGAAGACGGAGGCAAAGGAGTCAAGATAAATAGCCACACAGCAGCAACAGCAATCCAAATGCTTAAGATGCATTTGTGAGATACAGATGACAGGCTGAAAACGTAAAAGCCAGCTCTACATATGGCCTTTGTCAGAAGCTGTTACCAAACAGAAAGTTCACAGTTACTGTAAATAAAAATCATTGTGCAGCATTTTGTGATCATGCAGAAGTATCATACACTGTAAAAATAATAGCATGTGCACAATAGAGTAAAACAAGGCTCATCATTGATACAAAGGCACAGTTGGCGACTGTCTTTTTTGAGATTTCAGGAAGTGCATAAATAAAGGGGCTATAAATGAATCAAATCCAATTGCACTCTTACAACAATGTGTTTATGTTTTCCTTTTTCCCTAAATATGAATTAGCAAGCCATAAAAAGCAAAGAAAACACCACTGATCCACATCCTTTCATCTTACACATTAAAGGACATGGGGGCGCAATAAAAACAAGTCTACTTCCTGTTGGGGCACTGAGAAGGTTATGAGGGTCTCTCATCTTCAGCCTACGCCTTTTGATGTGTTGGACATGCCTTGATGTCTGCACGCAAATCATCCCAAAGCATTCTTTTGAATTAGTGTTTTCCGAATATTGGCAGACTGAGTACACCGACATTGATCGTTATTTAGTTGCCACTGTAAACTATTATCTCATAAACGCACTGGAATTTAAAGTCGCGATAGAATGGAAGCAGCAACATATATTTTCTTACGCAGTGTGACATACATTCAAGTGAAACAAATTGCCAAAGGAGAAACTAAATGTAGAGCAGGGACTTGATTCTATCCACCGGGTGTTGATTAAGGAGGTGTGGGGTTTAACGAACCTTAATGATTAGTAAAGTCCAGCATACATATCCAGAGAGAAGTCCATTTAATTGGAAGACTGATTATATTTTAATAAAAAATGACAAGGTTAAAAAAGTAAAAATGAAACATATATAAGGATGAATCATTTACAATGATCAAAAACATGCATTCATAAATGGAATTTTCATTTCATGCCGAATTTAAAAAGGAGAAAATTCTGACATTGTTAACAAACGTCATGTCATTTTGTGACTTTATTTTCTCAAACTCAATGATTCAAATTCTAAAAATTGCAATTAATGTTTTTTAAGGTCCAAACGACTAAAATGGACCATAATCAAAAGTATCATATAAATGTATTCCAAGTTGATATCCACAGTAGCTCAACTTCATGACGTAGAGATTGTTCTTTTGAGCTGAACATTTTCAGTGAATGAGTGCACAAAACTGATTTTGTTCATGAATCAGACTCCAGATCTACTCTATAACTGAATAACATAAAAGCTCCATGACCTCTGAAGACTTAGCACATATGTCCCACTTTTTTTAACACTTATGCAGTAATTTTTCTTCCCTTTTGAAGCTAAGAAATCTTGAAGTGTCAGCCCTCAGAATTTCACCTTTTACAACCCACTGAAGAAAAAGTAATTCAGGTTTAGATCAACATTAGGGTAAATTACTGAATGTTTGGTTAGCTAAACCAATGCAGAACTACATAAGCAGTATATGTTACTTAAACTAGGTGCCTTTCCTCTGCTTGGCTCTTTCAGAGATGAGAGTAGGAGGAGGACACAGTGACTCCCTGCACGAGCTGCATAAAAGACAGCTTACAGACGAACCAGCCTTTGGAGGAGGCGCAGGATGAAAGAGGACTGAGTCTGACCAGGCCAGGGGGTGCAGACTCGCAGAGGGAGAGCTAAAGAGCGAGAGAGAAGGGCTCCGCTGCATGTAATTAAACATTCTTCGCCGGTTTTAGGCACAAGGGCTGAGACAGACGAGAGACCCCCTCCTTATGTCCCACACATACACATACACATACTCTTCCAAACACACTCCCACAAAATGCACACTGTGCCCCAACCAGCCACAGTCCACCTGACAAGTGACAACCCAATCTGATTAAATGCCAGAAGAGGAGGAGCCAGCCTGGCCTCCATGACAGGCCAAAAGTGATCACCATGGAGATACATAATTACAGCTGTCAACGCGTCCACCATCCCGCTGGCATCACCCTGATTGCTCACAGCAATAATGATAGACAAAGCTTTGCATGCTCTCGCCAGCCTCAAAACACAATATAAGCATCCAGCTACCACACAACACACACATGAGCACACAACAGTGGCATTTTAATTAGTTTTTTTTAAACCTAGCTGCTTTCTCTCTCTTTCCACACCACCTATACCCCCCTCCTTTTACGTGGACAGGCCACAAGCGCAAGTGTTATTACATGAAGCTCCCGCTGTAGCATTAATTGAAGAAAGATATGGTGGGACAGAGGCGGTAGGGGGTAGAGCGCGTCCATTATCACTTGTGCCTTCAACAGGTCTCACGTTTGAAAACTGCAAATTGCAAAAACTTGCAAGGGCAAAATGTTTGACATTACTTGATCTGCAACCATATGGTGAAAACCTCCCTAAGAAGAAGAGAAGACAATAAATGAATAAATATAGGAGGGGGATGAAGGGTGGGAGAAGATGAGGGACAAACAAATCCAGTAAATAATTATTTAAATGGTGTAATTAAGGTTTTTTTTTTACTTCAGAGGGGGGAATGTCAAGTGCTCTATTCTTTTGGCCTCTCCTTTGTGGATGTCCTTGCCTCCTATTCTATATGTGACAGTGACAATAAACATACTAAAGATGTTAAAACTACCTCCTGCGGGACGCTTAGGGGCGAGACAAGTTCACGCTGGGTGTACACTCTTCTTTTTTTTCTTGCTGAAGGTTGATTTGAGTTTGTTTCTTTAATTAAGTTGGACTCACATACATATTGGGGAATTAGTTCATCCATTTAATTATTTTCCAGTGCAATTAACAAAGCTCTGTCACCTTATGGTTGCTCTCTTTGGAAGCAAATGTGACCCCAGGTGACAGAACGCATCAAGGCGCCTTTGCCTGTGCCCTTTAAAAACACCAACATTTGCAGAAAACAAAAGTGTCACATTTCTTTTGTCTCTACTTCAAAAATTATTGTTCAGTTATATTAAAAACTTAAGTATACTGTCTCTAAACGTTTTATGAAAGATATTCATCCTCTCCTTGATGTCCTTTAAAAACGTGGCATTTATCAGAGGTCATAAAAACATTGTTTCATAAAATATATTTTTCCTGGCAAACCTTTTACATTCTCAGAATCATCTGCTAAAAAAAAATAATAATAAACAAACAATTTCATAGAGGTTCTTGTGGATGCTGTAAACTGTAAAGGGGACAGCTTATGGAACATTTTAGAGAAGGATGTTATTGCAGCTGCTCCCATGCTTGATGCTGAAATGTCTGCTATTAATTACAGATTTACTTACAGCTGCTTGATGGTTTAAAAGACAAGATAAGAAAGGAGCAGGAAGGGACACCAGCCACTACAGGCCTTGTTATCACAAAACTGGACTTTGTATCATGCTGTTTTGTTTATGAAGAAGGGTCTTTGTACTGTTGCGTGAAAGGAAAAACAAAATTGTTTTCCTTCCTCTAATATAATTTAGTGGCTATAGTTGAAATTCTTACAAGCCACAAAAAACTGTAGACATCCTAATAGTTCCCCTTTATCTCATTAGCATACATTAAAATACAATACAATACAAATTTAATTTCTATAGCACATATAAAACAACTGCAGTTGACCAAAGGGCTTTCCAGCATCATTACATACAGTCACACAAACAAAATTCAACAACAACTCAACAAAATTCAACATTACAATTTAAAACCTGATCCCTCTAATCGACTCTAAAAGCTCTACTAAAAAGGTACGATTTCAATCTAGACTTAAAAGCATCCACAGAAGGGGAAGATTTAATATGCATTGGAAGAGGGTTCCATAAACTGGGAGCAGCCACTGAAAAGGCCCTGTCACCCTTAGATTTTAATCTCGTTTTAGGAACATGGAGAATCATCTGATTCGAAGATTTCGAGATTCTTGTATTTTTATAAGGAATTAAAAGGTCAGCAATATATTTTGGGAAAATGCCATGTAATGCTTTAAAAACCATCAACAAAACCTTAAATCCAATTCAAAATTCTACAGGCAACCAGTGTAAAGAAACCAAAACTGGAGTAATTATCTCTCTTCTTTGTATGAGTCAAAAGTCTGGCACCAGCATTTTGTACTAATTGAAGATGAGATAACTGACCCTGTGAAATACCTATATACAGAATTAAAGTAATCGATGCGTGATGACACAAAGGCATGAATAATAGTCTCCAGATCGTTAAAAGAAAAAAAATATTTCAGTTTAGAAATGATTCTAAGTTGATAAAGGGTAGCCTTCACAACACTAGAAACATGTTTATCTAAAACTAAAGCGGAGTCCATTATAACACCCAATTCTTAACATTCTTAACTGAAACACTTATCGTCATAGAGGCCAACCTACTTATAATTTCCTTGGAAGCAGATGTACATATGGTATGTACATAGGTACATAATGTTTACACATACATTTGTGTACATTTGATATATGGCTAAACATGCAAATTGATAGAATCCAAAAAGGAAAAGCATTTATACTTTAGAAATAATAAAATATGAATCCTTTATATTCTTTTTGATACTACCCCATTCTAACCCTAATCGTTTCTCAACAATATAAAAAAAAACATAATAGGCATATAAAATATAACATTTTAGTTACAATACACTATTACAATAATATCTCTGATACTAATATATCTGATATTTTTAATGAGACATTAAAGATCATTGCAGATCATTCATTTTAAAGTTTAGGATTGGATAATCCTTTAAAAAGTGTTGAATACAGCATCCGAAATCACACAGAACAGAATTAAACAATTATAAAACAAAACTAGGTGAATGCTGAAAAATGCTAACAAAAATCTCTTTAGAAATGCTATAGAAATGTTCAATTGTTTGGTTGTAACAAGGTTGTATCTTCTTTTGTGAAAAATAAAATTCATACAGTTTTGAAACAAGTGGAGGGTAAATTATATAATTTTCATTTTGGTGTGAACTATCCCTTCAAAAATTCTGTAAAATCAACCTATAACTTATATTAATTCAATAATTCATAAACCTAAAATGACTTGTCTATATTTGTATGCCTATAAAAAAGTTATTTTACATGCTGTCAATGTATGCTTCGGAAACATACAAAAATGAATGTGTACAAATATGATTACTAATGATTACAAATTTCAACATATAACTTTCTACTTATTGTTTTAACATCCATCAGACGAGCTCAGGTAGGGCCATGAAGTCACAAACAGGAAATGTTGCAATACCAGTCTGCGTGTCTTTGCATGTTGCAGAGGGAGGTGGCAATGCCGTTAACTAGCAGGTAGAACCCTGTGGCCCCTTGAGGCAGAGCTCCTGACAATCAGGGAACAGGGCCGGCACATTTTCAGGGATCCTGAGAGGAAGCAGAAAGCAAAGGAAACATTAACTGTTAAATAAAACACAGGAAGCAGGGTTAACTGCCACTCCTCAGAGCTAAAGCCATTGGCGGGGTCTATGTTTTGCCCAATTATCCTTGGTTAACAGGATTAATTACCACTACCACTTTTCTTTTCGCTCCTTCTCAGTCAGCAACTAATAAATCTACAACCAGCTCTCACAGACTAGGAAGGCCATCATAATTAGCATAACAAGTCACAAAATCATTACATGCCTAAATTGCTTACAGAGACAATCAACACAGGCCTACAGGATGTAGTATGGACAGTTTTTTTGGGTGTGGGTGGGTGGGCGGGGGGGTATCTGTTTAATTGAATAAAAATGTTGTGTGGTGGTCCTAACAGCTAAACCACATGAGGAGGCGGGGCAAAGGGACTGATTGGCACAGAGACTTCAGTCGTCAGCCACGCCTACTTCAGACATGAGTCTCCATCATGAGTCTCCATTTGCAGCAGATGGAGAGTGTGTATGAGAAAGAGAGAAAACTGTGTTTAGATGTATGTATGTGTGTGTGTGTGTGTGTGTGTGTGTGTGTGTGTGTGTGTGTGTGTGTGTGTGTGTGTGTGTGTGTGTGTGGTTTATGAGGACACAAATTTGTATAATGACATGGGTATGACACAGGTATTACAAGGAGAAGGTGATTTATGAGGACATTTTCAGTGTCCCCATAATTCAAAATGCTTATAAATCATACAGAGAGAGTTTTTTGGGGGGAAAGTAGAAATGCTTTTCTCCTGTGAGGGCTAAGTTTAGGTGTAGGGCAATAGCACATACAGTTTTTACAGTATACAAAACCATTGCGCCTATGGAGAGTCCCCGTAAACCATAAAAACCAACATGTCTATGTGTGTGTGTGTGTGTGTGCGTGCGTGCGTGCGTGTGACCATTCGTCCCCTGCCAAATTATTTGTCATTTTACTCAAATACAAGTGCTAGATTACAATTGTCATCTGGTCTCTTTCATTTCCAATGAAGCTTAAAAGTAATTGTGACATGAACAAACGCCTTCTTAAAAATGAAATATGATATTTAAATAAATATTACAGTTTTTGTGGTACCAGTGATTTTGGTTCATTCATCCACATTGTGCTGATACTTTGTTCATATATGTCACTGCAGGTACAGTATAACATAAATTTGTATTAATATATTTTCTTAAAAAACTAAAACTAAAACTAAAACAAAATTACTTTTTACAATGCCTATAATTAACTAAATTAATAATTCCTGTGTCCCTAAGGGATGAAAGCAAAAACTATAAACGGCTGTTTGATTACATTTTCCCCAGATGATTAATTAAACAATGAAAAAATATTCAAGCTAATTTTATTCAAAAACATCTCTTACTTCATAAAACGATTGTCCTTTGCCATCAATTTATCTTTCCTCTGACAATCCTAATTATTTGTGTTTATTAGGAAAGGTAATCCAAATAATGCAGACAATATTAGAAGAGTGAAGATAATAAATGGTGTTCAGTATGTTGGGGGTTGCTTCTAATGGCACAGTGAACATAAAGTCACATGTGTACACCATTACAGCTGTCTGTTTGACAGCTTCCATCATCTTGTACAGACCAGCCCATGTTTGCCTATTAAACTTTATGGATCTATTAAGAGTCCAAATAAGCCAGTCACATGGCCATTCATTTCCCTCATAATATTTTCATAGTATATAAAATATGTTGAAACCTCATGAGGCCAAATGAGATCCAAAATTAAATAAATAAAACATTTTGAAAGTAATCAGCATGTTTGTTTTAACAGCTGCATTAATTGCTATGCCCAATTTAGATTTCTTATTTTAAAATACTATAAGATTCCCATTTCTCAATAATGTATGCACTCCACAAAGATGTAAACATATATGTTTTACTTTATGCTCTGTCATAGTTGAAAAACTCCATAACTTCAAATTCTGGAAGGTTTAAGGCTCATATTATGACAATGTTTTTGAAATTTCTACTTGCATCTGTGCTAAAACTCATAGTCCTTGCGTAGATACATTCACACGAGAAAAAAAGCGAGTCTGTTCATAGTCACAGAAAGCCGTGTCAGCCAGCGCTGGTATTCCTTTGGTGAGAGACTGGCTGGTCTGTGGCCGAGCTGGCTACATGCGGCCTGTGCCAAATCTAACACTTTCGAGTCTGGGAGAGGACGCGGCGCAGCCAGCAGCTGCCAACCAGTTTAGCTCTAGCCTCCTCAATTCGCCTGCTTTCACTAACCTGTCCTGACAAGTAACCAGATTAGCGTAGTCTTCCATCAGTGCAGGGGAGCAGAAAGAACAGATGGATCTTCCTGTAACGCTCCCCCCTCGGCTCCAAACTCAGCACCGCAGTGCTTAGCTCGCACAATGGCTGGGGCCCGGCCCCGTCGCAATCGATGTGCTATGAGTTAATTGTTGCTAACAGCTTTGCATAATGCTGTTCGGGGAATACCGATCTCCGTCTTCATATTGCCCTATCCTCCCGTCTTCTCCCCACAAACCACGAGCGCCTCACAAACCGTGAAAATTGGCAGACACGTTTAGCCGAACGCCTACTTCCGAGGGAGATCAGAGACCTGGACAATTAGGAAATGCTAGACAGTTTCAGATGATTGAATTACAGCCATTTATATACATTGCTTGTGTTTACACAACGCCACAACAATGACACACGTACAGCAAACGAGACACGGCAATGCCAAGGAAATAATTGAATGAATAATGTCAGAGGTGGAAAAATGGAGGAAAAGAGAGCAGACGGAGAAAACAAACAGCAATTTATAACACTTGTCATCTGCCGGGAAAAACTGAGCTTGTCTTTTTACAGTTTCTCTGGTATGTATCACTAAGTTTGCTCAAGTGAGCAGATGGGTGCGCTAATTAGCTCAGTTCATGCCACAAGTTTGTTTATAAAGAGAGAATGGGAAGCAGACATTTTGACACATTTTATTAACATATCATACCTTAAAGCTCTACCTCCTGATACCCAGAAGGCTTTTTAGTGTTTTCCATTTATGCATACACACACACATACAGATGGCCCCCATCACCAAACATACATATGCACACACACACACACACACACACACACACACACACACACACACACACGTACATGCTCAGGCTGAACACAGGTCTAGCAACTATAACCTTTAGGGTTTCAAAATGAAACGTGCATGGTTGCATGCTATTTCAATTATTGCATTTAGACAGCAATTTCATTCTAAGCGACTTTGAGTTTACTCAAATGTTCCCTTGGAGTCAAAACATTTGTGTTGCTAGCGCTGTGCTCTACTACTTGTCACCTGACAAACCTTCCTCATTCTTTATGCGCACATGGAAGAGATGATGTCACCGGCAGAGAAGCGGAGAGGGAAGCATGGCGTGCAAGGCTGGGGGATTCCTGCACACTGTCATATCTGTGCCACCCAGAATCCCCACTGCGTCTCTCTCACACACTCTTGCTCTGACCGGTCTGCTCTGACTAAACAGATGACATGTTTAGTACCATCTCACTCCTAGATATTTGCACACTAATTACAGCTATAAACTGTTGGAACATGCATATACAATGCTGTATTTTCAGATCTGATGTAATAAAACCAATTAAAATAATGTAGTGATATTAATTATTTTTTTTAAAGTGTGTACATAGACCAACAATGAAAAGATTATGACAAAAGCACATACTGTGTGAAAGAATGATTGTAAAATAAATTGCTATGGACTGTAGTCCAGTGATGTTCAATGATATGGAAATAAATAAATACAGTTATAACATGGTTCTTTGGAAGACTTGGTTCTGATTTGTCAGTCGTCTTATTCCTGTTATGCCTTGCTAATATTGTTGGTGTTCGTCTTGTTGCAGAACAGTTGTTTTGTACATTGTAATGGATTTAAAATCAAATATGTTAAAACGCTTTCTTCTCAAATAGCATTTTATGTCCTTATCATGTCCTTATCATTATTTATGGTGAAAAGCTACATAATTACTGATACGAATGTACACTATACTTTAAATATCCATATTGTCTGAACATTGTCTAGGCTAGGAACTGTTTTTCTTAGGCAAAGCTTTCCGTTTCCACATTGTGGCCCTGATCACCATGTCAGGGTTTATGTACTTGCATGTACTTATATCACTTACATATCCACTTCTAAAACTGACTTTTTGTGAAGTCTAATCAACGATTTACTTGCCTGGCACAATAATGTAATAACTTTAAATTATCTTAATTCTGAGGATGTTCTCTATGTGATTACAATTTAATTGTATATGAAATCAATTTGATTACAATTAAATGGATGTAATAAATATTTCTTTGTAATTGTTTTCTTTAAAAATAATTGTATGTGAATTCATTTTTGTTAATCATCATTAGGGGACTTGCTGCCTCCGCTAAAAACTGCTGCATTTGCTGGTCATGAAGATTTTGTTCCTCTAACAGCCATGACACTGTAGTGCTTACCAATCACAGAGTAGCATCATGATAATTGTGCTGAGATAGGAGAAGTCAGGGCCGTAGGTATATATCAACCTGTTTCATCATCCTCTGTATTGAATTACACCCATGTTTCTTTGTTTAAGGATGAGGAAAGACCGAGTTTACTTGAATTAATTACAGGCTATTCTGCCTACAGGCTAGAATTGAACAGCAGGTGCATTAAATCCCATTTCCAATATCATATCATGAAAAATCGATTTTTGTTCTTGATATTTTATTTCAAAGAAGTTTATTATAATATGAAAACACACTGTAACTTTCTGAACTGAACTAAATTAGCAAACATAAATTACCATGTTAATGATTAAAAAATGGTTCTTCTATGGCATCGCTTGAATAACCCTTTGAAGCACCTTTATTTTCAGTGTAGTAACTTGTAAGCATTTGGCACTTGTTTTACATGCGCATAGTACGTTTACACATGGGATTTGAAGTAAAAGGCCTGTTTGATT
Organism: Gymnocypris eckloni scoliostomus; assembly: GCA_027564155.1. Classification (NCBI taxonomy): domain Eukaryota; kingdom Metazoa; phylum Chordata; class Actinopteri; order Cypriniformes; family Cyprinidae; genus Gymnocypris; species Gymnocypris eckloni. The sequence goes on along the minus strand of CM050425.1, from coordinate 5,858,043 downwards.
AGAGATGACCTCATGAAAAAAAGATTAAAAAATGTGATAAAATTATGCCTTGTTCCCTTTAAAGCATGAGTATTGATTATTTCCCAAAAATATAAGGGAAACAAATTATAAATGTGACATGCTACACCTCTGCCAAACAAGATGCGACATTCTACGCCTCTGCCAAACATGATGTAACTATATGTAATGTCAATGTTGCTGAGGAGGAAAGCCGAGGTTTTCCAAAAACAGTTAAAAATTGTACTGCAACAAAATGTTAATATTTAAAAATATACAGCTAAATTTTTTGTAAAAGCCAGGTTATTTATCCTGATACAATCTAAATGCTGGTATTAGTGGGAAATGACATGTGTGATAATTTTATTTTATTTTATGGTTACTCTATGATTATGAATCTAATTATGAACAATCGTATTAACATAATCTCAATATTCTGTTTACATGAGATCAATCACAATCCAGACACATCAATAAACATCAGACTAAATATTACTGAAAAGCCATCTGCTTTCCTAACACAGGTTTTGCGATGATGGCACAGAGTATGACCGCTGTGTAGTGAGCTCCGAGCCAAACTGGCAGCTTTTTGTTTGTTTTGTACATAATTTGGATGTTTCTTGCTCTGGATGTTGTCTGCTTATTTTTTACAACAGACAAACACTTCTGGAAATTGGTTCTACAGTTACTCACCACAAACCGGACTTTAAATTCCTCAACACAACCTGTTGTTTTCAAACAACCCTTTGCTTGGGCCGCCCGACCACGATGCCAAAAATTGAGCCGAAGGAGAGGAAAGAGAGCCGGCGTTCTCGTCAGATTAAGACTACGCACAGACCGACCACTGCTACCAAATATCCTACTGGCTAACGTCCAGTCCCTGGACAATAAACTCTGTGAACTGAGAGTGCGGATTTCCTGATAGCGCAGATTTCTTTCCAGTGTGAGATCAGGTATTGCTCTATTATTTGCCTCATAGAAACCTGGATGTCTCGAGAGGTACCAGACTTTACCATTGAACCTATGGGTTTCTTCATGCATCCCGCAGATAGAATACCAGATCTCCCAGGGAAGAGCAAAGTAGGAGGTGTATGCTTCATGATCAACAACTAATGGTGCGATCGTAAGAATGCACATCCTATACAATCTCTTTGTTCTCCTGACCTAGAATACCCCACGCTTCTGTGCCGGCTGTTTTGGTTCCCGAGGGAATTTACAGCGGTCATCATTACAGCTGTTTTCATCCCCCCCTCAAGCCGACATAGATGCAGCACTCAAGGAACTGTATGGGCATTTTTGCAAACAGGAGACCGTGCACCCTGACGCCGCGTTTATTATAACCGGGGATTTCAACAAAGCCGATCTTAGGAGGATCGCCCCAAAATTCCTCCAGCATATATCATGCAACACACGTGGAGAATGGACTCTAGACCACTGTTACTCCCCCTTCCGGAATGCTTACAAATCCCTCCCCCACCCATCTCTAGGCAAATCAGATCACTCTTCCATTCTGCTCCTGCCTGCTTACAGGCAGAAGTTGAAACGGGAAACACCCGCCCTCAGGATGATTCAGCTTTGGTCGGACCAATCAGATTCTATGTTACAGGACAGTTTTGATTACGTCGACTGGGAAATGTTCTGGGCTGCATACCATGACGAAATCGATGTTTACACAGACACAGTCACGTGCTTCATAAGGAAGTGCATAGAAGACGTTGTACTGACCAAAACAATCAGAACCTACCCGAATCAGAATCTGTAAATTAATGCTGATGTTCGCATGGCTCTCAACACTCGAACCTCCACCTTTAATTCCAGTAATGCAGATGATTATAAGCAAGCCAGCTATGCCCTCCGCAATATCACCAAGACCTCAAAACGCCAATACAAAGCAAAAATTGAAGCACAGTTCACCACTTCCAACTACAGCAACATGTGGCAAGGACTCCACAACATAACGGACTACAAGGATCGAAAACACCCTGCTACAATCACCTCTACCTCACTACCTGACGAGCTCAACACCTACTATGCTCGCTTCGAAGTCTCCTACTACACACAGAGTGCTCCCATGGTCAAGACTGCTGAGGCTCGTCCACTCTCTGTGTCTGTAGCGGATGTTACCCGATCGCTCTGATGCGTGAATATCAGCAAAGATATTCCAGATGGAATTCCTGGCCGTGTCCTTAAACCATGCTCTCACCAACTGGCTGGAGTCTTCACAGACATTTTTATCCTCTCACATTCCCTGTCTGTTGTCCCCCAATGTTTCAAAACATCCACCATTGTGCCAATACAAAAGACACCCAAAGTTTCTTGCTTGAATGACTGGGGCCCTCTTGCTCTGATTCCGATCATCAGTAAGTGCTTTGAGAAGCTTATTAGAGATCACATCTGCTCTATATTACCAGCATCACTCGACCCACTGCAGTATGGCTATCGCAATAACCGCTCCACTGACGATGCAATTGCCTTCACCCTGCACACTGCTCTTTCCCATCTTGACAAGAGGAACACATTTGTGAGAATGTTGTTTGTTGACTACAGTTCAGCATTTAATACCATATTGCCCTCTAAGCTTGTAGTGAAACTCCGGGCTCCAGGTCAGAACAATTCTCTGTGCAGCTGGATCCTGGACTTCCTAAAGGGTAGACGGCAGGGGGTCAGAATAGGCAGCAACATCTCCTCCCCACTGACTCTCAACACTAGAGCCCCTTAGGCCTGTGTTCTCAGCCCTCTCCTGTACTCCCTGTACACTAATGACTGTGTAGCCACGCACAGCTCCAACGTCATCTTCAAATTTGCGGATGACACAACAGTGGTAGGCCTGATCACCGACGATGATGTATCAGCCTACAGAGAAGAGGTGCGCACCCTGACTAATTAGTGTTACAACAACATCCTCTCTCTGAACATCAGCAAGACCAAGGAGCTGGTAGTGGATTTCAGGAGGCGGACCAGTGAGCACCCCCATCACCATCAATGGGACTCCAGTGGAGCAGGTCAGCAGCATCAAGTTCCTCGGCGTAAACATCACCGAGGACCTCACCTGGAATATTCACACACAGTCAGGAGTGAGGAAGGCCCACCAGTGTCTCTTCTTCCTCAGGCGACTGAAGAAATTTGGTCTGAGCTTAAAAATCCTCAGACAGTTCTACAGTTGCATTGTGAAGAGCATCCTGACTAGCTGCATCACCACCTGGTATGGGAACTGCACCGCTCTTAACCGGAAAGCCCTGCAGAGGACCTTCTCTCCCTTCAGGACATCTACACCCAGCGATGTGTGAGGAAAGCACAGAAGACAATCAAAGACTCCTGCCACCCAAGCCATGAAGTCTTCTCGCTGCTACCATCAGGCAGCATAAGGACCCGAACCAGCAGAATGCGAGACAGATTCTACTGACCCACCCCTCACACTGGATTCCATCTACACACCAGACACATTGACTCTGACAGCACTTCATACAATGATACGTGTATCGTTACACCCTTATTGGAAGGTAAAATAAAAGGGAGTCCGAGGGCTTGGTGTTATGGTAAGTAGATTTCACACAAAGGGTTAATTCAAATGCAATGGGTTTATTTTGACAGCAGAGTAATGCAGATGACTGGATGGTAAGTCTGATACTCAAAGTAGCGGATCAATGGGATGATGAGTAGATGACTAGAGGGTATATGTCTTGACAGGAACTTGTGGACACGGAAGGAACCACACACCTCAATATGAGACTTGGATGAACAGACAGGAGATCGCTGGAGAAACTGGACACAGGAGATCGGAGGACACAATGCTGGAGAGGACACAGGAGGTAGGTCAACAGGAAGGTTAGTAACGGGAAGATATCTGAGATAGCTTCAGGAGTCCACTTCGCAGAAACGAGATCTGATGCTTGACTGGAGTGGGATGTGTGCTTATGTAGTGCTGGGGTGACTGGTTGCCAATGAGGTGAAGGTGCTTTCAATCAAGGCTCGGGTGAAACCAGGTGAGGGTGTGCTTTGTGATTGAAGAGGGAGAAGGACAAACAGATCCGTGCCACTCTTCAGCAGACATTGAATGAACTTGGAATCTGGGTAGAAGAACATAAAATGAAACTCAACTCAAAAAAATGCAAGGTCTTACATGTTACCCGCATTAAACAGATATCAGCTTGGAAATCATTTTCTATAGATCCGAACATCTTAAAAAACCTATGACTCTGTTAATGTTTTACGGGTTACCATCCAGAGTGATTTAAAATGGAATGGTCAAGTGGACCACATGTTGTCCTCAGCCAATAGAAAGCTTTTTGCTCTCCGCCATCTAAAGAAATTTGGTGTTCGAGATCAAGAATTGGTTATCATCTACGGTATGTGCGCCCTGTGTTAGAGTATGCAGTCCCAGTTAGCCACAGTTCATTGACTACTGATCAAATTAAAAGGTTGGAAAGTCTGCAGAAACATGTTTGTAAAATCATACTGGGACAAAGGTATTAAGGATATTCCGATGCCCTCTCCCTTCTTGGATTTTGCACACTAGCAGACAGATGAGTTCAACTGTGTCTTGATTTTGCTAGGAAGCCATACAAGTCTAGTTTTAGAAACTGGCTACCATCACTCAGGGAGCAGTTGACTGGACGCCAGATGAGAAACTCACATAAACTGACAATCCCCAGATGCAGAACAGAAAAATACAGGAGATCACCTATTCCCTATATGTGTAGACTTTTAAACAATTACGGATTTTAAATGAACTTTTTGTATTCATATTATGTATTTTATAATTTTTTTTATTAAATGTTTTACATTTTTGTATTTTAATATGAAGTAAATTGGTATTGGCATTTCATTGTAACCGCAAAATAATTCAGTGTCCCCCCACAAATGTCTTTGGGTCCCTGTAACAATCCTGAAAAGTCAAAAAATCAATACATTTGTGTTCGGCAGAACACAGAAATTAATACAGGTTTGGAACTACTTAAGGGTGAGTAAATGATGACAGAATTTAATTTTTGGGGTGAACTATCCTTTTAACATTTTGAGTTTGAGTACAAAAATGTTTAAAGGAAACCTACAAGGCTGCATTGACCAATTCCCTTTTTTTCTTTTCATTCCTTATTTCTAGTCTTTCTTTCACTCAGCAAGTCAGAGCTATTCAGGAGAATAAATTATCAAAATGGCCATCTCAAAATTAACAACAAAGATTTATTGACTATATCTCAACTGCTCATTAACAGTTTGGGAGAAAATGAAATCACAGGGTTTGAAATTCGCAAGAATGTGTCAAGGAACAATGACATGTTCTTGTCAAATTACAATGTCAGACTTGAATAAGGCAAACTGTGATCATTGCCATGGTTACAGGGCAGGGTGGGTGTAAGCGATATGCTTTGTGCACTATTGTAGGTTTTAGTTTGAAGGTTTTTAAAATGGTAATTGAATGGATAATTAAAACAAGGACAAAACATGTAAAAATCTGAATATGAAAATCTTGCCAAGCTGCCTTTATCTTTTTCCCCAATACATTTAAAAAACAATTTCACACATTCAATTTTACATGAACTGTTACAGGGCCCTTGAGTTCAAACTTTTAAAGATTATAAATGCAGTCATACATAAACATCTGTGGTGAGTCATGTCTTCATGTTTCAGCTGGTCATTTGCTGGTCCCACGTTTAGCAAGTCTTCTTTTTACAGCAGGGAAGGCTTCACATGATGTGATTACAGCTTGGATGATGGCGAAGATTAAAGATTTAGAGACACGTATCTGAACGTAAGTGGAGTTTAATGAGATATAGAAGTTTAGAGAGTCGTTAGATGTTGTGTCGGATGTGATTAGTGTAACGAATCATTTACGATGCTTGATTCTGCCATCAGAGCCTCCGCAGCAAGACTTCACCAGCCTGAGATAACAAAAGAAAACTTTAAATACGTTGAAAAAACAAAGTCTTCACTGGCCTCATCCCCATGAAACTACCTTGTCATGCACTTTACTGTTGTAACAATAAAGATGCAGTTACATTAACAAATATTCAAAGGCAAAAATCCCAATCATGTATATTCCTACTCAATGACTGGAACAGAAAATGTGACCACACTTCAAAGTTTTATTAACTTTCTATCAGATCTATCTCCAAAGCTCAGTGTATACACAAGTAGAAAACATGGGTTTAACCTTTTCTAACACTATTAAACTAAAGAGAAAAGCCATGCAACATTATTCAAGACTATTCTGAAAAAAAGGCACAGAAAAAAACTAAAATCTATAAAAAGGTAGTGTTTAAAATTACAAGCAGGATATGAAATATAACAGTTCTGTATATTTTACACTTAAGCTTAAATAGATAGTAATAGCTCCATAAATTTGAAAGATACAACTGAGATAATTACAAATGGAAAAATAGCTACACTGTAAAAAAAAAAAAGTCGTAAAATGTATGGTACAAAAATGGCATCTGTGGTTGCCGTAGTTCTACCGTAAACAATTTGGTAACAACATTTTAGGTTTTACAGTGTTAACTTAAATTTACAGTGAAATACCGTAATTTTATGTACTGAAATCTGTTTTGTACCTTTGAAATACACTGATAACCACCAAATGCAGGTCGTGATGAGAAAGTCACATGATGAACCAAAGCCCATCACAAGCAGCTTTTAAATATTAATATAGAAGGTGCACAGTGTCATTCACACAAGCACTAAACACCATCATGTGAGACTCATTAAACTGAAATATGCAAAAAACTCTACAGTTAAAATCACGTTAATTTTTTACAGTGTATATATAACCACGTGAAAGCTTCTCATATCACACCCCAAGAGAAATTTGAACTGTTATCCACCTAATTTTACTAAACTTATTTTTTTTACAGTGAATATGTGTGAATTCTGATTCATTATGCACTACAGGTAAAAAAACATAAACAATCTAGAAAAATAAACAGTACTTAGAAAAAGGACGTGCAAAAGACAGTAAAACTATTTGCCCTATAATTCAGTGTGTGTATGCTTACTATAAAAAAAAATACAATGAAAATTCCTGTTTTCAATATCAGACAGCATTACAGAATGTTTTAGTGCAGCTAAAATAACTAGAAGCAGATGCCTTCCGCACTCCAGCTCAGTGTTGCCAGATTGGGTGGTTTTGAATTTGATTGTGCGGGTAAATATTGGCTTTAGTGGGTGGAAAAGTTTGGGGTCAATTTGGCGGTTTTCAAACATATAAATTATACAGGCTAATTGGTTAACATACAAGCCCAAATGTGACTCTGGACCACAAAACCAGTCTTAAGTGTCAATTTTTCGAAATTGATATATCATCTAAAAGCCAAATAAATAAGCTTTCCATTGATGTATGGTTTGTTAGGATCGGCCAATATTTCTCAAAATATTGAGAAAATCGCCTTTAAAGTTATCCAAATGACGTTCTTAGCAATTCATATTACTTGTCAAAATGTTTTTATCTATTTACGGTAAGAAATTTACTGATACCTTCATGGAACATGATCTTTACTTAATGTCCTAGTGATTTTTGGCATTCTGATGTAAATGCTGCATTTACTTGATTAGAAAAAAATACTGTAAAAATAATCTGTGGGATATTATTACAATTTAATATTTGTTACAATTTTAAACAACTATTTTCTATTTTATTATATATTTATTATATTTCTATTTTATAAATTGTAATTTATTCCTCTATGGCAAAGCTGAATTTTCAACATGCATTACTCCAGTCTACCAGTGTCACATGATCCTTCAGAAATAATTACACAATGCTGATTTGGTGCTAAGGAAACATGTGTTATCATCACAGTTGAAAACAGTGCCGCTTAATGTTTCTGCTGAAACAGCAACATATTTTTCAAGATGATTTATTTAGCATTTATGTAACAGTGTAAATGTCCTTACTGGCACTTTAATAAATCCCTATTAAAAAAAAACTTCTTTTTAAAGAAAAAACTATACACAAACTTTTAAATGGTAGACAACATATATATATATATATATATATATATATATACTCGTCTTATTGTTAAAAAAATTATGACTAACGTAGTGTAACTATGTTCAATTACTCCAATTACTCCAATGAAAATAGCTTCCTCAACTCTGCAGTATTTAATTAAATTATGTGTGAAAGCAGATCTATTAAGTCGAACATTATAAACCAGGTGTACATTATCTCTCTGCATTGTCTCTTTCTGCACACCTTCCTAGAACAAGTTGGACATTCCTCTGGCGGAACAAGAGAGACTGAGAAAAGGAGAGGAAGAGAGGGCTGGGGAGAGGCCAGCAATACCAACCCTTCAGGCATGGCACTAGTCCAAACCCTACACTGCTTAAGTGTGAACCTGGGGGAGGCTGCTGGGGGTGCAGAAACCCACATTTCCAGCCATCCCTTTACATGCCAAAGCTGTCTCACAAATATGGTTACATATTCTCTCTTTCAACCACCATTATGGATTACATTCGATCTTAAATGGGCCAAATGCGCACTACACTTGAAACATACTGAAACACACACACACACACACACACACACATTCAGGGCTCTTTAGTGTCCCCCTGCTGTGCCCCTCCCCTTCAAAGCTAGAGGGGATTCACATGAACCAAAAATGCTGATCCTTCACAAAAGCACTGGGCAGAGGGAAAGGTCATCCACCACAGGCCGGGAAAATGCATGCCATCCTGGCTTTCCCTCTAATACCTTAAAACCCCCTCACATTCCGGCCTAACCTACCTTTCCTCTAATGTACAGATTCTTCTGTGTGAGATTGCTGGTTTTCTGGACATCAACCAATAGAAGCGCAGAATGCGTGTTATCAGTGCCCTTCAGGCGATGCCACTTTGAGGAGTGTGTGACCAAGCGTTTGGGATGACGAGCTAAGCCGTTAACCACACCTTTGACCACTGCCGCTCCCCACGAGTCAACGGTACAGCCGAGATGGCTGATAATATTTTCACAGGGAAAATCTAAACACTAAATACAACAAAAGAACATGTTTAGAGAGTATTCATACATGTCACAGCTTTTGGCCTATCACTGCCCTCAAGTATATCTGGTATAAACAACAAACAGACTACATACATACAGTATCTCACAGAAGTGAGCACATCCCTCACATTTTTGTAAATATTTTATTATATGTTTTCATGTGACAATACTGACGAAATGACACATTGCTACAATATAAAGTAGTGAGTGTACATCTTGTATAACATTGTACATTTGCTCTCCCCCTCAAAATAACTCAACACACAGCCATCAATGTCTAAACCGCTGGCCACAAAAGTGAGTACATCCCTAAGTGAAAATGTCCAAATTGGGACCAAATTGTCAATATTTTGTGTGGTCACCATTATTTTCCAGCACTGCCTTAACACATTGGGCATTGGAGTTCACCAGAGCTTCACATGTTGCCACTGGAGTCCTCTTCCACTCCTCCATGATGACATCACGGAGCTGGTGGATGTTAGAGACCTTGCGTTTCTCCACCTTCCGTTTGAGGATACCCCACAGATGCTCAATAGGGTTTAGGTCTGGAGATATGGAGGCAGTGGTTGTTATCATGTTGGAATACTGCACTGCGGCCCAGTCTCCAAAGGGAGGGGATCATGCTCTGCTTCAGTATGTCACAGTACATGTTGGCATTCATGGTTCCCTCAATGAACTGTAGCTCCCCAGTGCCGGCAGCACTCATGCAGCCCCAGACCATGACACTCTCACCACCATGCTTGACTGTAGGCAAGACACACTTGTCTTTGTACTCCTTACCTGGTTGCCACCACACATGCTTGACACCATCTGAACCAAATAAGTTTACCTTGGTCTCATCAGACCACAGGACATAGTAATCCATGTCCTTAGTCTGCTTGTCTTCAGCAAACTGTTTGCAGGCTTTCTTGTGCATCATCTTTGGAAAGTCTTCCTTCTGGAACGACAGCCATGTAGACCAATTTGATGTAATGTGCAGCGTATGGTCTGAGTATGGACAGGCTGACCCCCCCACCACTTCAACCTCTGCAGCAATGCTGGCAGCACTCATACATCTATTTCTCAAACACAACCTCCGGATATGACACTGAGCACATGCACTCAAATTCTTTGGTCGACCATGGCGAGGTTTGTTCTGAGTGGAACCTTTCCTGTTAAACCACTGTATGGTCTTGGCCACCGCGCTGCAGCTCAGTTTCAGGGTCTTGGCAATCTTCTTATAGCCTACGCCATCTTCATGTAGAGCAACAATTTTTTTTTTTCAGATCCTCAGAGAGTTCTTTGCCATGAGGTGCCATGTTAAACTTCCAGTGACCAGTATGAGAGAGCGAGAGTAACACTAACAAATGAAATGACACCTTGAGGCAGTGGTTGTTATCATGTTGGAATACCCCAGTCTAAAGGAGGATCATTTGCTTCAGTATGTCACAGTACATGTTGGCATTCATGGTTTGAACTGTAGCTCCAGTGCCGGCAGCACCCCATGACACTCTCACATGAAATAGTTAATTTTGTCAAGCACTTGTCTTTGTACTTTACCTGGTTGCCACCAAAGCTTGACAGCCATTTTGAAATAAGTTACTAGAATCCGCTCAAAACATACATCACATGTGTTGTCTGAATATACAGACTTAACTGCGAACCGACTGTAATGCTAACCAATTTGATTGATTCAGAAGAATCGACTCAAAAGAGTGATTAATTGGGGAATCGACATTGCTTCGAATTCTAAACATCCGACGTAAAATGAGACACACCACATGATTCACTGCACGAGTGAGCTGATCCAAATAATTCAGATTGAATTGAGAACCGATTTATTTATTTATTTAATACAAAGCTTATCCTTTTCCTGTAAATCATATTCTTCTATAAAGGACAAAAGATTTATTGCATTTTTCTTTTTCATCACTTTGAGGGTTTTTGTATAAGAAATAATTTCATTATAAAATGCACAAAAGGTGGTTTCACTTTCAGCCTACTAATCAGATTTGTAAACTTTTCCCAGTAGAAGTATGTTGTTAACAAGAAAGTCATCTTTGTTATTGTTCTTTCTCAGATGAGATTTAGCCATGTTAAACTTCCAGATGACCGATTTATGTGAAAAGGTCAGACTAAACAATGATTAATCTGCGAATAACGCAATGTATATTTTAAACAGGAAATAGGCTACTGGGTACTCACTTTTGTTTAGACATTAATGGCTGTTTGTTAAGTTATTTTAAGGGGACAGCAAATTTACTCTGTTATACAAGCTGTAACACTCACTACTTTACATTGTAGTATCATTTCTTCTGTGTTGTCACATGACAAAAGGTAAAATATTTATTAAACGGAAATGGTGGTGCGTTGAGCAAGAGTTGCAACTATGGCAGCAGAGCATATATATATATATATATATATATATATATATATATTGTCAGGAGTGATGATATCATGATTCATGTGGTAACATTCATTAGCGGCTAACGTCACATCAAAGTATCACATGAAGCCTATACAACACTGAACATGTGAAGGGATTTGTGAACATTTAGCATTATTTGTGATTTTCCAACATTTGCCTCACATTTCAGGATGAAAAGTGCAATTCAGGATGAAAAAACCTCATGAAGGATAACACAGGTTTGTGTTCCATCTATACATGAAATAGTTATTATTCTTTTTTTGTTCTTTGTGTCCTAAAGTGCAGCATTTAATATTTACTATTATATAATCAGAGGAGCAAAAAGCATTTATCACATGTGTTGTCTACATATAGCAAAATATATAAATAAAGTACTGTAATGCTAACCAATTTGTCTAGCACACCTTCAGAAGAATATGGATCAAAAGAAGTGATTAATTGCAATTACTACATGATACTTAGGCAGAGTTAAACATCCAGATCTATAATGAGACATTATTTCATGTTCACTTGATGTAAATAAGCTGATCCAAATAATTCAGATTGAATTGAGAATTTATTTATTTATTTACTATAAAAGCTTATCCTTTTCCTGTAATATTCTTCTATAAAGGACAAAATGCATTTATTGGACCAATTTTTCATCTTTAATACGTGGTTTTGTATAAGAAATAATTTCATTATAAAATGCACAAAAGGTGGTTTCAAAGCCTACTCAAACAGACACCATTTGTAAATATTTTCAGCAAACCGTATCAAAACTTGTTAACGAACATGCCCCAGGTATACAGTTTGTTCATTAGCCTACTGCGATCCGATTTATCGTTATGTTAAACTGCCTGACCTTCACTTGAAAGGTCAGACTAAACAATGATTAATCCTGATGGTAACTATTACATTTAAATTTTTTAAACAGGAAATAGGCTACTGGACATTTCTATTTACTTATGGATAATAACTTTAGTGGTAGCCACTTTATGCACTCACATCCAAATATTAGATTTTTGTTTTACACACATACAGATATAAAATACAGAGGCATGCAATTTTATCCTGCCTTCTAACTCAGATCCAGCCCAAAGAAAAGACATTACAAACGTGTGTTAATAATCTCTGCAGAAACAACATTTCACATCACGTGTGAAAGCCACATCGTCCCAGGTTGGAGCTTTGGAAAAATAAATCATAAAAAAAAATTAAAGGAGGAAAAGATGGTAGAGAATGAGAAAGTGAGAAGAGATATAGAGAGAGAGAATTTTCAGGAGCCTGTTCTGAAATCGGTGGAGATGTGGTGCGTGTTTATTACTGAAAAATGCTCGATGTTTACAATGTCCCACCGTCACTTTCCTTGCCAGCAGGAGTAAAAGAGAACATCCCAATCGAGTGAAGGTAGGAAAGGTTCCTAATTATTGTGATCCAACATTTGCCTCACATTTCAGAGATGAAGACAATGATTCAGGTGAAGGATAATCAGTGCTCATCTCTGTGTTACCATCACACCACAGTGCTCTCCTTCTGTAGCCATCTCATCTGCCAAACCTAGAAACTGTTGTTATGCATATTGTACACACACACAAACAACAGAAAGAAAACGTGCACACACAAAAGAAAAGTTTATGAAAGTGTCACTCCACTACAATAGCAAAATATATAAATAAAGTATTTTATGTTACATTAAACCAGCATCTAGCACACCTTATTAGGGAAAGAATATGCATTTAAAGAGAACATTTCTTACTACATGAACTACTTAGGCAGAGTTAATAAGTTGTGTGTGCAGTGGTCAGTTCATGTGCTCTACTGTTTCAGTGTGTGTGTGTGTGTGTGTGTGTGTAAATAAACATGTTGCAAACAATATACTTGCTCTTTAATTTATTCTGTTATGTTACTATATAATATTCTGCTACAAACCTGTGTGTGTGTGTGTGTGTGTGTGTGTGTGTGTGTGTGTGTGTGTGTGTGTGTGTGTCTTCACTTGCGTGTGTGTGTGTGTGTGTGTGTGTGTGTGTGTGTGTGTGTGTGTGTGTGTGTGTGTGTGTGTGTGTTACATAAAAAAGAAAACGTATCTCAAACCCCATTGCACACCATTTCCAGGAAACTCTTTATCGAAAGCCGATCAAAACGTTAGATATGCCCCAGGTATACAGTTTGTTCCACTTAGACATAAATTGAATTGGTAAACTGCTATACACTACCAGCTATGATGACTTTCCTGATATTTTGGTGATTATACATGAATTGCACTTCGAACGAGTCATTTCAGAGGCTCGCAGTCCGTGATGGACAGATTGTTAACGGCTGGTCTATGTGGTAATACAATCGGACAGGACATCCAAACGCCACCTATCATTCATCAACCTCAAATATGGCTTTTCAAAATACAGAGGCATGCAATTTTATCCTGCCTTCTAACTCAATATGATGTTAAAGAAAAGTGCGCTATTGAAGTGTTTGTGGAATGCGTTTGCTGCAGAAACAACTCCGTGTCGAAAGCCACATCCCCCAGGTTCTTGGTCAGCTTTGAGATAAAAGTAGCCTAATACATCTAATCTGAAAAGATGGTACGTATTTGTGTGCACTCAGAATAACAACAAAACGCTGTTCTACAAATTTTGACAGGATGCGCATTGCTGAAATCTCATGTGAACTTGAGCCCAGAAACTTCAGAAACTCACTTTCTGAAAGAGTGGAAAGAGAAGTAGAAATTTAAATAGAAGACGTTGTTAGCATGGATGATTTACATGAAATTTAATCTGTGACAACACTGTGCATGAGATGTGCTTTCAGTTCAATGTATCATCAGTGCCCTCAGCCTTTATTCAACTAATAAGTGCACGCTGTGATCTGTACTATATTTTTACTGTAATTGACAGTTATGACCACAAAACAAAAACAACAACAGGGAGTGGGAGGGAATAGGAGTCATTCTTCCGAGTGGAACGGGATTTTCCTCCAGTTTTTTTGTGGGATTGGGACAGGAAGAGATTAAAGTTTGTGATGCAACAAACAGGAGATGAGCCCTGGTCTAATGCGCCACCTGGCTTGAGAAACCCGTTCTAAGACTTACTTATTAGTCATTATTTGTGGTAGCACATTCTGAATGCCTTCGCAGAATTCAAATGATCCATTGTAATCTAGATTAATCTAGATGTGTGTGTGTGTGTGTGTAAAAAAATTAATCTATGCCCACCACTAATATATATATATATATATATTTTTTTGTCAGCAAAGTATCATATTAGAATGATTTGTGATAAATTAAAAAAAATTATGCTGACCCCAAACCTTTTGTTGGTAGTATAAAAATCACAAATTTATTAAACACTTTTTATAAAAAAAATAATAATAATAATTGTGGAATAGGTGTGACTTTTGATATTTCATAACTTTTTTTTTAAATGTAGCATCATGGTAAAACCGGCAGCATAAGGCAGTCTGGTTAGGTTTGTTTCCCGTCATAAACTAAGTCCAGATACAGAATATTTCCCAGCATTCGGAGTATCGACTAGACCTGTTGATTCATTGTTTCTAACATTGCTTCCACACACATTATTTATTCAGCCATCTTGTCCAAGTCCCTGGACACTTCCTGGGTCAGGACTTCCTGGGCAGCAGTAGCTGAGTCAGCGGCCAATCAGACAGCCCCACTGGGGCTTGCCGTGTCCAGAGGTATGCTTCCTGTTTTTGTCAGCGCTTGTCAGGAGCCACCTGGCCAGTACTGACCAAAGAGGGTCAGTTTGCTCGGGGGTCCGTCCCTGAAGGGAGTTCAGGGGGTCAGGGAGTGGGAAAAAGTGACCCAGAATGACACACAGCGTAGTTGTGATGCCACACATGAAGTGTGATCTGTTTAGCTACAGCATAGCGAAAGCAGCAAGGCTTAATGCAGTTAGTTCCAACAAACTCTGGGTCACCTATACAATGACAATTGATATACACAGTTGAGGCCCACTGGATCTTTAGTAAAGCATGCACATGCTCAAAATAGCCCTGCACCAGTGAAAATGGAAACAAATCTGGCCTCCGTTCACAGCTGCATCAGTCAATCACTCACAAAGCCACGATTTCACCGAATAAAAGATCATTGTGCAAAAGTGCAGGAGCAATGGTGCAGTAAATAACACAGCAATTAGCACAGGTTGCGGCAGTGGATAATAGTTGTTCTGGCTCCGGGTCATGCCTGTTCCTCGGTGCAACCGCAGAATGGAGCTTCGGGTTCCTGCTGCCCACAGCAGTATGGACCTTTCCACTTCACCTCCTCCTAAAAGATGCCCCACAATGGCCTCCGGCTCTAATGAGTTGGCTTTTCGCATGGACTCTAGCATGGCGAACAGGTGCGACTGGGACTGGAGGCGTGGGGAGAATGGGAAGAGGTCTCTGTTTGTCCCTCCAGTGTCAACCAGAAAAACAGACCGACCAGCAGAGCAACCTTAAATTCTTTCAGGGAATAGGTGAAAGACTCTGCAGCTGGAGAACTTGAATGGACCCTGCCACACTCCACCAAACTCTCTAACGAGCAAAAGCTTGGCACAGGCTATTCGAAAGGACAAAACAAAAATCCACTGTGGAGCTAAAATGAGAAAGAAAGGAAGAAAGACATGCCACACAGGTCATTATAGGGACATTCTGAAGGACGGAGACATTGGGATGGGTAGTTCAGGATGTATGGATGCCAACACGGCATGGCGTAATTAAAAAGCTTTTTGGGAGAAAACACTGTTCCTGCTCACTCAACCACTGAGAGGCATCGTGTGAGTCTGAACCAAGTCAAGAGACAATGGACATCAGTGAATAGATAGGGTTCTTATTTTCGATGAACGCTAATGCAATTTAAATGAGTGTGTGTTGGAGTATCAGACATGACAGGGTGCTCATTGTGTCTCTTTAACAGTTGTGGGGGGCGGAAGCTTAAAATAAAGCAATTAAACACTGACCTCTTGGATACGCTAACACACCCCTTTTGGGTAGGGCTTGTCAATCAAGTGTGACAAGAGAGCATTCATAGTTGCAGTCTGACTTTTAAATATAATTTTATTTAAAGGAAAACACCAAAGTATTCATAGTACTCAGGGACTACATTCCATGTATTCTCTCACATGCCAAATAAATGAAGTCTTAAATAATATATTTCTGCTACCTCTCAAAAGTTTAGGACTGATAAGATGTTGCAATACTTTTGACGATTAAATTTCTGCTCACCACAGTATTTATTTGATTTAAAATACAATAAAAACAGTAATATTGTGAAATTTTATTGCATTTTTAAATAAAATGTTTCTGTTTTATATTTTAAAATGCAACTTATTCTTGTGATGGCAAAGCTGAATTTTCAGCAGCCCTTACTCCAGTCTTTACACAAGGTCCTTCACATGACCCTTCACAATTCATTTGTATATGCTGATTTGCTGCTCAAGTAATATTAATTCTTATTATATATACACACATATATATAAACTTATTTACTGTGACTTGCATTAAATGCATCCTTGCTGAATACATTAACTTCTTTAAAATAGCTTGATGACCACCAACTTGTCAAAGTTACTGTATATTTCATACATTTGTAAAAACTAATTGCTAATACATATTTAAACATATATTAACTTATGTTTTTGATTTCTCTCTATAGTCAAAAACATTGTAAAAATACATTTTGCTCCTAGAAATATATTTTGACATTTAAAGGCCAAATATATTTCCTTAGCTGCACAGTTTCAGTTCTACATGTATGAAAATAAAGTAAATCAAAAGGCAGTAAATAAACTTTCTTTTTAAACTGGTTTATTTTGTTAAACTCACACAACCAGTGTTATATTTAATTGCATTCAGGAAATAATGTCCAAGTGTAAGTAGAACTGAGGGAATATTTCTCTCCACAAAGATCTCCAGAGCGGCTATGAAGACTAAACTGTGCATTAGCATTATGCTAACATAGCCCAGGATTGAGGAAAATGAAAGGCAGCAAAGCCTTGGTAAGACAGTCTTCATCGGTCGGTAGCTGGAGAAATCGATGTGAGATGCACAAGCAAGGCACATCTACTTGAGTCACTCCAACAGAAAAAGATCAGCTCTGGGCCACACAGAAATAGAACATCCCTCTTTTTAAAACACTGTATTGCAACACCAACACAACAGAATCGCTGGCTTGGAAGAAACTCCAAAAAATACCTCCAAAAAGTGCTAATGACTCAAAACAAAGAAACACGTTACAGGATTGGCTACCTTTCAGCGTCTTTGACCTGTCAAGTATTACTTAATGTTTGGATGCTCTCAACACTTTCTTCACTCCACTTTAAACCAATCCTCTGCAGGAGATTCCTGCTCAGCTTTTGTAGAGAAAGAATAAAAAAAAAAAACTTATTTCTGCATATATTTATTTTTATTAAACTGTGTTTATTTGCATACTGAGATAAAAGATTACTATTTTTTATTTCAGTGACATGAAAGTGTTTTCTCACATTTATGTCTCCAAAATAATAATATTAGATGAGTGTGTTTTCTGACACAGCTGCATGGCCTGGCTGCACTATTGAGACAAGTGCACGGCACATGAATGTGGATCACCCACTGACATGCCTACAGCACCAAACATTCCTGCACCTTCCTGCCTGTCTAAACAAAATAAATAAATCACGTTAAAAACTCACACAGAAAATGCCATGTCAAAACTAGGCCTGATATAGGATGGATCGTAGATTTTAAGTAGATTTTCTTGTTACATCCTTGGCCATTACAACAGAACACAAATACAGTGGTGAGCTTTGATCACAGCATGGTGAACATTTTATGAAGAACAAGATGGCTGAGGGAGACCAGATTGAGGTATCAGTAGGCAGGACAGAAGGCTCTTGGATGTGCACAAAAATGTGCCGTCACACTCGTCTTCTGCCGGGTTGGGTTGGGTTGGGTTGGCTGCCAAGAGAAACGAAGGGCTCCCAACAAACCTTCAAATCACAAGCTTTAGAAATAAGACATTTTAGACAATAAATACCTTAACACAATGTGGACATTAGAAACCTGGCTCACTTCATATCTAAATCAACTCCATGTGGAGATCCTCTGAAATGAAGAGGAAAAGTAGTTAGGTTCTTGCAATTCATTTTTTATTTTATATATGGTATTTTTGTATTAATTGTTTATTGGTTTTGCATTCCTTGGAAATAAAAATGTATATCAGGAATGAAAGTGTTATACACTTACAAGTTTGCGGTTTGGGTCGGACTAAAACAAACAAGAAGGAATAAAAACTGGAGGTTATTGGAGATTTTGAGTTGATGAGCATCCCTCATGCATTCAGTTCCACTTGGTTCCACACAGATAAGACAGGAATTTTAACACACTCAAGCGTGGGCTAATTAAGCCCCCACACTCTGTGTTGCCAGAACAGGAATCAATATGCTTATTTAATTAATCTATACATCACACAAGT
Source organism: Gymnocypris eckloni scoliostomus (assembly GCA_027564155.1). Classification (NCBI taxonomy): domain Eukaryota; kingdom Metazoa; phylum Chordata; class Actinopteri; order Cypriniformes; family Cyprinidae; genus Gymnocypris; species Gymnocypris eckloni. Next base: position 5,839,239 of record CM050425.1, on the reverse strand, counting down.
GCACACAAGATCAGCCTCAAACCAGCTCACTTGGCTCAAGAAAAAAAATACAGAAACAAAAAAAGACTAACATACTTGGCTCTCCATTTGTGCTTGACGATAACATTGAATGTTTGAAAGTGCTAAAAGTTTGCTCCTCGAGGGCTTACAAAGTCAATTACACACGGAAACACGCTGTATGCTGCTCATGCAATAGTCACAAACATGGGCCCTTTACACTAATTGAATCGAGTTCAATGGCCTTAACAAAAGAATCTCATTATCTAGACTTCTCCAAATGCTCTGCCCTCTGGAACTCTTTCACACTTTCAGGCTGCTCCGAAAACTCGGCTTCATAAAGCAGGTCCCAGGCCTGTGAGAAGTGCTAATTTGTAAACGTGTCTGTGAAAGAGAACAGAAGGTTATTAATAATTCCCTTGACCTTGTTCGAATCAGATATCACAACGAAGGGCAATGTTCAATAATTGATTTACTCAGGCTCAGTTGTCTCTTTAAGAAAGATGATTTTTAAACGTGCTGACACTTTTGCTCTAGCCGAACGAAACTGGATTATTACTGGTATTATTACTGGATACTGGCAAAGACCGGTTGAGATTTAAAACCGAATGTGGGCTTACTTTTCTTGAGGCCTGGATTTTATATTCAAAAGCACCAATTCTGGCAAATTGCACTGAAACCCCTGGAGGAGTCTTGAGGGGGTGTTCTAAATTTTGTGTCATTTAAAATTCAAAATGTTTCAGTTATATATAAAACATAGAAATCATCACAAACTGATGTGCTAATGAACTTTAGACAAAACTGCAGCAATGGTTTAGACTGGATCTCTTCATCTGCCATAGAGGGTTCCTTGGCAAATGACGAGATGCTCATGCTTTGTCCTTCAAATTAAATTCATAAACACAACAACACCTACAAAAATGTCCAGATACAACTGTCCTGATATAATGAAGAAAAAGGGTAATTTAAAGAAATTATTGAAAAGAAAAGCTTACTAATTAACAATAATAATAATAATAAATAATTTATATTAAAATATTAGAAAGGTAAAATATCAGATGTAGAATGTCATGCAAAAAGAGACTCTCCAATTTGTTGTTACATTTTATTAAAATTACTTTCTATATTCATAAATAAAATATGATAAATATATTAAACGTATATATTATATACTAACTTATATATAAAAAAATCTTTGTGCGGAAATAATGATTAAGATTACACATAGATTTGTTTGTGAAAAGATGTTTTTGCACATCAAGACTTTGTCTGGTTTTTCATACCACATGAGACCAATAAGAAAAGAAAACATTTCAAATTTTTTGGATTGTGTTAAAAGATTTTTCCTCATATGTCACTGACCCTCTTTCATCGGTTTTGACCTCAAACGAGGCTCTCGACTGCGTCTTTTCTCTCTCCTCAGCTGTGACTACAGTTCCCCCACCTTTCACTTTATCAATTCAATCTTTCTCTGTTATCTAACCCTTGTTTCTTTTATGTCTCCTTTTGTTTTTGGCCTCAAAATCCAATTAGGCTTCATCTGAAACACCAGCAGTGTGGGAACTTTATCCATTCATGAGGGGAGATAACTAAACTAATTAAGCCTAGGTTCCTCTCTGAAGATTGCATGAATGTGCAAATTAAAAATGCAGACACAGCCTAGATTGGATTAGATAGGCCATGTAAATAGGGGGAGGACTTTATCTTTAAATGCCACTAAATAGTTTTCTGCTCCCTCTCTCTGCCCCCGTTTTTTACACCTCCCGCTCACAGACACTTTTAATGACGCCACGGCGCAGGGAGGGAGGGGAGAGAGGGCAGAAACAGTGAGAGATCTGGAAAGCGGGGCCATCTGGGCACACTGGCTGGGTGTTAGTATAGTGCCAAACAGGAGTGAATGAAGGTTGGGGTGATTTTCAGCAACATGTGAAGAAACGCTGGCTGTTTGCTCTAATGGCCTCCTCTCCAGCAGAGTAAACACAAACACTAAGCCTGCTGAGTCCTGTTTACTCCAGTTAGCTGCCCTCTCTGGCCCACAGGACCACCCTGTGCTCCCTAACACACCCACATGCTGCAGCCAGGCCCAAATAAGCTCCATGTTGGGGCTCATGGCGCAGACAATCAATGGACGGGGGTCTGGACAGAATGTCCAAGTCATCGTACCATCATGCTTCTGTTAAAGAGAACGAAAGAGTGATTAGGACAAGATCCAGCATTGTGTTCATCCATCAGTGTGTTAACTTGTTCCGCTATAATACATGACACAATGTGTATTTGAATATTTGAAAGATGAAACACGTCAGGCATCAGCTCAATTTTTCAGAGCAAAGACCACAGTGCCAAGGACAATTGTAGTGTGATTAATATGTAAACACTGCTGTTTAAAACTTTGTGGTTGGTAAAATGTTTAATGCTTTTGAAACTAGTCTCTATATTCTTTGATCAAACATACAGCAAAAACTGCAATAGTCGAATATTATTCCATTTTAAAATAACTGTTTTCTATTTAAATATATTATATATATTATAATTTATTCCTGCAATTTCAATAGCTATTACTCCAGTCTTCAGTGTCACACAATTGCTCAGAAATCATTCTAATATGCTGATTTGCTGCTCAAGAAACATTCCTTATTGAAATCAGTTTTGAAAACAGTTGTGCTGCTTAATATTTTTGTGGAAGCCATGATACATATTTTCAAGATTCTTTAATCTCAAGATTTCAACATTATAAATGTCTTTACCGTCAATTTATATCAATTGAATGCATCCTTGCTGAATAAAATAATGGCTTTAGAAATATTCCTTTCACACATTATCACAACACATACTGAAAGCACAGTCTACCAGCAGAGAACAACTTAATTTGAAGCTTTGATCAAGTAAAATTAAGAGTATGACAACTGACCATGTTTAAAAATTATGTGGCATACAAGCTACCACAGTGCCTAAAAAAAGTTCATTTAAATCTTTCAAGCATGATCAGATGAACACAAAGTAACATGAAGACTCCGTAGGCTGTCAAACATGGGAATAGTTTGTTTCAGAGGCGGATGATTGAGTTCAACGGGACTTGATGACAAGGTGATTACAGTTATTATGTTGGCACGCTGAAACAATTTCTAACAGGAAATTAAATTAAGCAAGCATCAGTATGAGTTAATTTAACCCACAAACGTAGCGCTACAGAGCTGAAACACAACAGCTGCATCCAAAGGAAAAGGCCTCGCAGATGGGTTTTCGTCTCGCCACTAGCCTACAGGCCTCCTTGATAGACCTCTGCTCATATCAGCCACTGCCAAATGGGCACCATCCTGAATGCTTCACTGCAGAGAGAGAGAGAGAAATAGGGATAAAAGGAGAGGAAATGTGATGTGTGCCATTGGAAGAGGTGAGGGAAGAGGAAGTTGTAGCGTGAGACAGGCAGCAGGGGGAGCAGCTCTTCTATTGATTGGAGGCAAAGATAGAAGAGGCTTCAAACCTGCTGTGGGGCGGCCGGGCGAGACCAGTCAACATACCCAACTACAGCTTCACTTCAGCGGGCTCTGGAGGGGCCGTCTACCCGAGTCTTCCCACTGCTCTTATGTGGAAATCATCGGCTTTGTTGCTATACAGGGAACAGATGACAGCGGTGTAAATAAACTTCATCCTGTATTGCCTTCTTCTAAAATGATTAAGCAAACAGATTGCCGTTTTAGTCGAGAATGGATGCCAGGACTGTGATCAGTAATCATTCAAGGACAATTATTCAATATATTAACAATTCAAAAGCTGTTATGATAAAACAGGATGCACATGAAAGTGAAATTAATAATGACATTTCATTATCAGACATTAAACAGACACCGAAGAAGCGTTAAAGTCGGCAATAAGTCTTAGAAAGCAGGTCAAGCGAGATATAAATGAGACCACCTGACCGCAGTTAATACCTGACTCATGCGCTTCCCGGAAATAATGAAACGTTTGAAAGATTTATCAGTTTAGTTAGTATGAAATAAAAGTATCTGTCATTTTAAATTGCAAGGTAAAAAAGCACCTGAATGGAAGGGGGAAATTGGCAGAAAAGGTAATTTCCTTTCATTAACTCGTCTGCTCTGGTAAGCGCTCGTTAAATTTAGGGTTCACCAGATCACACTGAGGTGTGTGTGTGTTGTGGCCAAAAACATCTGCTAATGAGAGATTCCTGATGGAAAATTGGCTGGCGGACAGAACTAGGCGCAGCTAAATTCTCAAAATTTCTCGGTGGGAAGTTTACTCTTGGCATGTTTAATTCGGTCACTATGGATTTTGAATATATTTGCATGCTTGTCTGTGTGTGTGTGTGTGTGTGTGTGTGTGTGTGTGTGTGTGTGTGTGTGTGTGTGTGTGTGTGTGTGTGTGTGTGTGTGTGTTTGTTCTGCATCTAGGCCTTTCTTTTGTCCCAATTAACTGTTTAGCTATGCAAAGACATTCAAGTGAGGCCACTCAAGTCAGGAAGTGTTAAACTTGCCAAATGCAGACAATTAAGTGCTCTCGAGACAAAATGGAGAAGTGAGAACTCGCAGAGCTGCTATTGAAGGAGCTTTAATACTCTTTACTTTAAAAACACACACATATGCCAGGGTTGTTCACCTCCTCATCTTTGTGTTAGCCTCTAACCCCAATATTTTAACAACAGGAACGCAAGACTTAAATTGGGGGAAACAATTTTTCCACAGCCTCAAACCATCTTAAATCACGGCCCCCGGAAGAGGCTTTGCTCTCGCAGCAGCATCATTAGGGTTTAAATGTTTTCAAAACATCCCTCATTAGCAACGGCCCTTCCAACCACACACACACACATTTACATCCACAAACATCGAGTTCCCGGATCGCATTCCAAGGGAGGTAAGAATTTGCCACAGTGGCGACGTATCAAAAAAGGCCTAATCTGTTATTCCCGGAGCTGACGGCTAACTGACAACACCTAGTCTTTATAAACACACACATCAGTCTTGATGCCCTCGTGACGGTATGACAGACGTGAGATGAGTCATTTGGGGTGGCTGAAAGAATAGACGTGTCTGCATGCGTATGAAACTCTGCTCACCTTGACCAGCCCACGCGTATGGGGGCACGACAGTGACCTTGGCATCTCGGCGATTAATTTGCCCCTGATCTTGTCTCCCATGGTTTGAGTAGCATGTGTGTCAGGTCCGATGAAGGTGACACCTTCTGCTGCCTGCCGAGATAATAAAGGCTTTACCTTTACAGCTCAAGCATATCAGGTAGAAGCCGAGCATGTTCACTCTCGTGTAAATAAGCGTGTTTGAGAGACAGACAGTGTAGGAGGGCAAAAAAGCAGCTATGCTCATCCCTACCCATTTTCTTCAGAGCAGCTAATTGTCATGTTATTAAAGCTGGAGATATTTGCTGGAAACAGTGCAGTGGGTACCGTGGCAGATCTCTGGGCCCGTCTAGCTTGGAGAACAGCTCAGGTAAGACCGCGGTAGCAAAGGGAATGGTTAATTAAAGCCTGACACCTTGAAGAGACCCAGAGATTAGCGGGAAGGCAGAGCGGAACAAGATGCAGATCTGGTGGAAACGCTATCTGCACACTGCAGACGAAAATCTAGGGAACAATATCTGTCTGCTGATTTCTGTTTGGTTGATCCTGCACTCGGAACATTCCCACTACACTTCAGAAGTCATAATGGCTGAGAGAAAGCTATACATATAAAAACTATCATTAAAATATTACCAAATTACACATTTAAATACAAGGAATACTAGATTTATTTTTGTTGACTAAGTTATTTCAGAACTTATATTCAATTCAATTCAATATTATAATACATTCTCTAGAAAATATTACTCACATTAAGAAATTAATACAAAAAGTAATTATTTATATTTATATTTAAATGCTATACATTTATTTTTTAAATGAATAAATCACAATATTATTTTTAAATATGATAAGTGTTTAACCATTATTCATATTATTATTTAAAAATATTAATTTATACAAATATTAATTTAATATTTTATGAATTAATATGTGACCCTGGACCACAAAACCAGTCTTAAGTTGCACGGGTTTATTTGTAGCAATAGCTAACAATACATTGCATGGGTTAAATTTGTCGATTTGTGTTTTATGCCAAAATTTATTAGGATATTAAGATAAGGATATTATGATAAATTTACATTTTGAAGATATTTTGTAAATTTCCTACAGTAAATATATCAAAACTTAATTTTGGATCAGTAATATGATTTGCTAAGGACTTTATTTATGACTTTAAAGTTGATTTTCAAATTTTGTATGTTATTTTGATGTTTTTGCACCCTCAGATTCCAGATTTTCAAATAGTTGTATCTCTGCCAAATATTGTCATATCCTAACACACCATACATCAATGGAAAGCTTATTTATTCATCTTTTGAAATTATGTATAAATCTCAATTTTGAAAATATTACCCTTATTGCTGGTTTTATGGTCCAGGGTCACATAATCAAATCAAATCAAATCACTTTTATTGTCACATCACCACAGCACAAGTGCCTTGGTGAGTGAAATTCTTACGAGCGTGCTCCAGACAGTGCAAAAAAAAAACAATTTACATATGGACAGTACATATTTACAGACTGTACAGAAGACAATGTGCAAAATACACATACATATACTCAGTACACATAGTGTACTATAAAGACACACTCAATTATCAGCGACACATTATACACCGTATGGGCACATCTACATTATGTACACTATCTATACATTATGTAGTCTATACATAGTAATAATGTGACGGTGCAACAGATTATAAATTAACAGCAGATTGGTTGAGCAGCAGATAGTTGTGCAAAGGTGCAACAGATTATGCATATGCAGTGTCGTGGATGTGCATTGTATGGTGTCCAGTGATAGGTTGTGTTAGTGCAGTGTGTGCATGTAGTCCAGTTGAACTGTGTTAAAGTGCAGTGCATGGCATGTTGTGTGAGTGGGAGTGTGATGTAGGTGAGTTATTTCTGACTGTTCATTAGCCTGATAGCCTGAGGGAAAAAGCTATCCCTCAGTCGGCTAGTGCGGGATCGGATGCTGATATATGTCATAAATGTATAAAATATTCCACACAGTAAGAAATTAAAACAATAAGTATTTTTGTTATATTTATTTGACAAATTAATATGAATATCTGCTATATATTTATTTTACAAACTCAATAAATCACATAATACTATTTAAAAATATTATCAATATTTAAGCATTATTATTATTTAAAAATATAACCTTATATAATTATTAATTTAATAATGTATTAATTCATATATACATTTTATTTTTATATTTTATATTATATATGAACATATATAAAGTAATATTGTTAAACAATAAATAACAAATAACAAAGTAAATAATAAGAAATACATAATAAGATAGAGATTAAATAACACGATAATGATTTAGTGTGCTTCTCTGAGAGCCTCATGTTAACACTGCAGATATAAGCCAACTGTGATCTCTGTTGTGACATCTTACAAATTAAGTACAATAAAAATGTCAAGCTCTCCCAAATGTCACTCACTTTCCCTTCACAGGTCTCTATTTACCAAAAACAAACCGAGGGCTAGAGGCGGTGACAGGAGCTGTTCTTCCGCTGAAAACAGGTGTTTCACCGCCAATGGCCGTGAACAACCTCATTGCAGCACAATCTGACATGTGTGTGTAAGTGTGTGTGTTGTTGTTGTTGTTGTGTGTGTGTGTGTGTGTGTGTGTGTGTGTGTGTGTGTGTGTGTGTGTGTGTGTGTGTGTGTGTGTGTGTGTGTGTGTGTGTGTGTGTGTGTGTGTGTGTGTGTGTGTAAACTGTATCCAATATCACTGTTATCATGCCATTGAGGCCCTGCAGAGGAGGATACGTGCCCCCTCCCAACACACAACCTTTTCTTTACCTCACTTTTCCCTCCATCACCATTTACTACAGACTCTTAACATAATAAAGGGAACCTGGAGAACTAATCCTCAGAAACCTGCTTTCCTCTCTTGCCTATTCCTTCAGGCAATACAGCACGAGAAAACACTTCATTTGAATTCTTAAACTGTACAAACTGTGAATGAGCTCCTTTTAACTGCAAATGTCATTACATCTCCATTTCCAGGGGAGAGCAGTAGGGGAAAAGAGGCTCTCTCACATTCATGACAAACCCTTTTAAACAGGGCACAATGGGGCAAGGGCCAAAAAAAGGCAGGGGCCATAATATCAAATGCATTTACCTGGCACTTATGTTTCGAATGGGGTCTTTGCTCTTATTCAACAAAACAAATACACACACACTTGAGAGGAGGTGACCCTTTAGAGCGCAATTGTATCACTGTCCCTTAAAGGATTTAAAGGGATAGTTCACCTAAATATGAAAATTCAGTCTTAATTTACTCACCCTCATGTATCTTTCTGAAAATGTATGACCGACTTTCTTCTGTGGAGCATAGAAGATAAATATTGAGACATGTCTTTGTTTTCTTTTCTTACAAATGACTTCTTCAAAATATCTTTATTTGTGTTTCACAGAAGAACTACAGTAAGTCATACAGGTTTGGAATGACACGAGAATGATCAAATGATCACAGAATTTTCATTTTGGGATGAACTATCCTATTAACGTATGAATTGTGTCATGTTTAAAATGAATAATAATAGTGGAAACTCTCTGAAATGTACATGCCATTTTGTTTCACTGCTGAAAGTCTTTATTCTTCAGAAATGGCCTATTCAAGACTGACGTATTGTCAAAATGACTCGCGAGGTGTCCATCCGCATTCACAAACAGCAGTGAGAAACATTAAACATGACATGAGAGAAATCTTGAAAATCCTAAAAGCCGCAAAACACAAGCACAACATCTTGCGGGAAACCAGCCAAACCAAACATGGCATATGGCAGCCATTAAAGTGATCCGGCATCAGAGCCGACTTCAGCCATTAAAAAAGCCACACACAGTATTTCTGCTTGATCATGTCACTTTAGCAGATCTAATTGGCTGCGTTCTGTCCATGTTTCACAGCAACAGTAAACCACACTACCCAGCCGGTCCCTTTCATCTCAGCAGAATTACATTAGCACAGCTGTGTTCGACAGAGGCCGCAACACATCACGATAGCTAACAACACTCGGAATGATTAGAAAAGCAATAAATCCCAGCTTTCACTAGCACGTTATGATATTTCAAATCACAGCCTCATCACTGTCAGCGGTCAGACACCATTTGAACATAAAGGTGAGGATTCTTAAAAGGATGAAATGTGAAATTTGGCTCAGGTTTTCAGATAGCCTATTTTCTGAGCTACGATATGAATTAGCACATGCTAGCAGGCAGCCAGAAGCGGAGACGACTAGCGCTGCATTGATATTCCCTGAGTACGGCCATTCACCACTTCATTCTGTTCACCCTGGTAGCGTTCGGATCAAAGGAAACTTTCCTCGAAGCACATCTGATCAAACTCAGCTTCACTCAAATACACAGCCACATTTATATTCCCACAGTATTCTGCTCAAAGATGCTATTTACTGTACTACAAGAAGCAGTCCACTGTTACATGTGGACTGAAGTAAACCAACACAGTTGTATGACTTAAAATCACTAGGATTATTTGTATTTTGACCAGTTTTTTTTATCTAAATTGCCATATAGCCAGTCATTAAGTATCCGTAGCGTAATACTACTTCAGTTATACCTATTTTTCCTGTTCGCAAAACCATCCACATTGACTTGTGATGACACTACTGACATGGGTGGGGGGAATAGTGCAAAACACACACACACACACACACACACACACACACACACACACACATATTTGACTACCACTGAGTCGGGCACAAAAAAAGAGAAAAAAAATGGCAAAGATTAACTTATTGAGGTCTCCATTGCCATAGCAACACAGAATAGTTTTGATGCGTCTCCCTTCGCAGTCAATGAGGTTTGAACGTATCACGGAGCAGATAGCTTTTCCGTGGCTTGTTACTAAGGGGGCTATTTAATGCAGATACTGCTGTGCGTCTGAGCACAGATGGCTGAATACTCGAGCATGGCCACTTTGAAGAGAGCTCCCGTCCACATTTTCAGGGGGCCGCTTTGCAACATTGATCTGAAAGGGGGGAATGGTTGTTAATAATGAATAAATCAACAATGGGGAGAATAGCCCAGGCAGAAGCAGTTAAAATGGAATAGCGTATGACTCTGGAGTGATGCAGCGGATTAAAACATGATGGTTGTCATCGCTCGCTGTACGATCGGGCCGTCGTGATATGACACACCAGAATCAAGTCAATATGGGTTTGGGAGAGATTCTAATCAAGCGGACATCATCTTAATTGAGCTGTCAGTCAAATTGAATACTGCTGTTCTGTTTTTGTCTTGGCATATTACTGGACTTCGTAACAGCTTCGTTTAGTCACTCTGGCGTGGAGGAACACGCTGCTGGTTGGGCCATTCAAGATCGTGCTTGCTAGCTGTCATAAAACCATAGTTTTATTTTTTATTTCCGCTTTTTCCAGTAATTTTTTTTTTAATATTGTATGAGGAAAGTGAAATACGAGAAAAATCTCCCTCACATTTTTGAGTAAACAACGTGCTTGTTAACATGCTAATTTTCTCAGCAGGAATATGAAAAGTTGTGCAAAATACACTCCATTTGCAAAAACACTTCTGTCCTCACAAAATAATTTAATTACGCTGTAGGACATGAGCCATTCAGTGCCCACCGGCAACACTGAGACGAAACAGACACACTCCAAGCATATATACTAAACACAGCAAACACCTGCCCTCACTCAAAATCCCCACACCTGTGAATGTTGCTGTGTGAACATCCATGTTTGACACGTTTGCCGCAGTTGTTCATACACGCACCTGAAGATATTGTTGACCCTGTGGCAGTGTCGCCATCCCTTTCCCGTCACCCGGGCCTATCCCCCTGACGCTGAAGGACGTGGCAGACAGGTGAGAGTAAACAATTCATCACTACTGTGACACCACCACATCTGCCAGGCACAACAGGGCCAGGGAAGCTGTCAGTCACCTCCGCCAGCCTAACTCCCCTCAGCCTCGCTGGAGCAGGACCACCATTACAAGCAGATGTTTCCTTTTATGAAAGCTGCATGCAAGACTTTCGAACACCTTGGAGACCTGGGAGACAATACCAAATATCATTATTGCATATATTTATACAATTAATCCACACAAAAATACTTCAGTTAAGTACAAGTTAAATACTTAACTTGAGTTAGGGTGTTGCCATTTGTGTGTGTGTGTGTGTGTGTGTGTGTGTGTGTGTGTGTGTGTGTGTGTGTGTGTGTGTGTGTGTGTGTGTGTGTGTGTGTGTGTGTGTGTGTGTGTGTGTGTGTGTGTGTTTGTGGAAATGAAAAAAGCAGAGAAGCTTTAAATCATGCATATAAAGGGACCAGAAATAAATGTACTACTACTAATAATAATAATACATTTGTCAATGAAATATAAAATTATTTTTATTGATTATATAATTATTATTATTATTATCAATGTTATTGTAAAACTGACTATTATTTATTTTTTTATAAATGTGTTGTTGTTAAACTTATTGTTGTTAAAATAATAATAATAATAATGTTGGAAGTAATATTTTGCCATTTTGTAAGTACCGTTGTTCAAAAAAAATTTATAGTATCAATAAAATAATTAAACAAACACACACACACACACACATATGCAACAATATTTTATAATATAATCCACAATATTAAATAATAAGTGAGACTCATTAAGTAACATTCAGTTTGTCTATAACTTCAGTAGATCAGTAGCGGTTGTATCTCTGAAAGACATCCACCTCTGCTTGATATGAAAAGCTCTCAATTACAGGCGTCACTTAATGATGGCCACCATTGTCTAAATAAACATACAGGCCTGGAGGGAAAAGCACCTACAGTGCTGGAACTGTGGCAGGGTAGTATTTTCATACGAATGAGCCTGACTAACAGGTGATGAGTGTCAGACCCACAAGTGGCCCATTGTCACACAGAACAAGTATAATATGAAGCCGAGTTGTTCCGTGCCCTCTCCAGCAGGGGCTGGGATCATGTGCAACCACAGCCATCCATCACCAGAGCTTTAACAATACCGCAGGACTGTCTCCCCATGTACATGTACTGACCCCAAACCCCTTGAATATACACGGATATATAGTAAGCAAACTAATACAATTACAGGACATTACACATACACACCATCCAGCTGAAACATATGCCAACTTCATTAATTCAGCATATTTTACTGTGGCCTTTTGTCAATTTTGATGTAAATCAACCCCACATGGTGGCTCAACTCAAACTAGATCAACTACTTAAGTGCAATACCTCAGCTTAACAAAACCATCAGCACCAAGGTCTTACAGGTTGAGAAACAGGCGCAAGAACAAATACTCACAGGGGACTCAATAACAATACTGGGGTCCTGGTGGGACACAAAGCTCATCGAGGTCTTTTGTTTCTAAAGGGGACCTTGCATGACAATCGCAGACTGACAGACAGCGCAGGGGGTCAGAGGAACCTGGGACAAGGCCGTATTGTTCCTCTCCCTGTGCACAAGGTGCACCTCCTTCATACCGACAGGAAACAGAGACCGACTAAGAATAATCTGGGCAGGCCAGAGGGTTTTCAAACCAAATTACAACTGAAAAAAGGTCTTCATTTAACAGTAGAGCTTACCTGTTTTGGTTTGGGGTGGAGAGTGGAGGAAGGAGAGAATGAGGCAGGGAGGAAGAGAGAAAGAAACAAAAAGATAGAGAAAGCCACCGTGTGAAATTACCCGCCATTTCCCTATTCTTTAAAAGGTAATAATTATAGAAACAGCTGGAAACTTTTGGGGCTAGAATTAAAAGCTAAAAGCATAGCTCCCATTTGATTTTTGTTTGTTCTGCCGTGAACGGCCATTGGCTGGCCAGCGGAAGGGTTTTAGTGGTTGCAGGAGGACTGCTCTTCTATTAAGGTTTTTTTTTTTTTCATGCCTCAATTTTTTCTTATCTAACACATACAAATTGAAGCAAAAGGAAATACATGTAAATGTTGTGACATACGGAGAGGACTGCGAGTAAACAGATGAAGGTGAAAATTGGGCAGGGTGGTGTAAAATCCCCTCAGGTAACAGGGGCAAAGATACCCCTCCCCCTTTTTTGGAGATTTGCCCCCTTTTCAACAAGCTCGACAAAATAGTGATTGCGCATACAAAAAGGTAGCCCACGCAGTTGCATAGATGGTGAGTGTCTGATTATTAACATGAAAGCTAGAGATAACAAGGTAACAACCATGGCCAGAAAACACAAAAGAGCCCCTATTACCTGGATGTTTACAGTTATTTACAGCTACAGAGAGTCCTTTCCTCATGCTTTTCTCTGGACAATAGATGAAAATGGCCTTTTTAACATGTCAAGAGCAGCGGTGAGGATTTCCACTACTAAACTGCTAAAGGCTTGACCTGAGTCCAGGTTTTCTTTAGACTGCTGGGAGGTTGGATGGCACACTTGGTTAAGACGTGGGAAGCCAGACCAAATTAACCTACAAGTCGGGCCATTGGCCAAAGACTGCAGCTGCAGAAGTACAGGTGACTCCATCAGGGTTGTAAACCATTCATGATTAAATTGAGAATGCCTTGAATTTGAACTGAGGTAGCAAATGGGATAGGTTGAAATTTTAACTAGAAAAGCTTCCACATGTCAAGGTTTAGGCTGTTCAGACAGAGACAGCAATGAAAATTGTGCACAATCCTAGATAAGATTTGTTTCACAGCAAACTTACACTTGACAGAACAATCTCAAGTATTCGGTAACCAAGAAAGACAAAAGCATGCATTCTAATATGAATGCAATAAAGAGTACTTATATAAACATAATTAATAGATCAGACTCAATAACATGGTATTTTGGGGCAGACAATATCTGGAAGTCGGAAGCCAGGCCTTTGGGAAATTTCTTTAATATGAATAATTTGTTTAAGCCAGAGATTTTCCATATTGAAATATTTTCCATTGTACTCACAGTTTGATAAATCCACGTTCAAAAGCTGTGCTTGCCTCATTTCATATGTTTGCCACAATGCTAATCTCAAACTTGTAGAGCAAAAGCAGAGCCAAGTAAGGTCATTGGCTTGGCGTTAAGACCCTGATTATTCCAACATTTATATTTTATGCTCCACAAATGTTATTTGATCCAAAGGAATGGTGGCTTCAGGGAGCTAATATCTCTCCAGAACTGAGATATAATGTGGATAGTGTAAATGCCTTCATGGACTACTAAAATATCTATTTCTAAATTAAGAGCAGAATCCTGTCTGTTAAATACTGCTGAGGGTAACACAGTAAAGGTACCGACCTGGTAATAATTTTCCACAAAATAGGCTAATTATCCCTTTTGTTTACGGTTTAGAATCATAACTGGCGATGCCCGATTTGTTAAAGAATCACACTTTTGAGTCGAATTGTGAATAGAATTTAACGCACAATCTGAATAGGTTCACGATTCAGTACGTATTTTTGGAATCGTTCGCTGACACGCTGAAAGCTTTAGATTCTCACTCGTAAAACTGTACAATCATTTTGGAGACAGAAGACAAGTGAACTGGATTTTAACTTACAACTCATGAATTAACTGTAAACAGCAACTAAGAAGCAGTGGTGGAAAGAGTACGGAAATATTCTACTCAAGTAAAGGTACCATTACATTAATGAAATTTTACTGAAGTACAAGTAAATGTACCAGTCTAAAAATCTTCTCATGCAAAAATAAAAAGTAGCTCATTTAAAAATTACTTACATTTGAACAATGAGAGGGAGGCAAAACTGGGATAGGCCAAGGGTGTCAAACTGAGTTCCTCGAGGGCCACAGCCCTGCACAGTTTAGATACAACCCTAATTAAACACATCTGATCCAGATAATCTAATAATTTAGGTTTATTTGAAGACTACATGGTAAGTGTGTTGGAGCAGGGTTGGAACTAAACTCTGCAGGGCTGCGGCTCTCCAAGAACTGAGTTTGACACCCCTGGGATAGGCCTATAAATCTCAATCTAGTTGTTTTTAATGAAAGGAATATGTTATATAGATTAATAAGATATTTGGGTTGTTTCCAGGCAAATTAAATCAGTATCAACAAAATTCATCTTTGCAATGCAGAGGAAACACCGAAGTTTAATCTGAAGTGGCATTTAGATGTATTTACACAGGACATAAATGCATTTAAACTGTGGTTACAAATGCAGAAATAATGTTTTTATAAGACATAAAAGGTTGAATACTCATTTGAAATTATATAAAAAAAATCTAAACATAATTTAAATGTAAAACTAAAACCAACAGTAGCTGTCAGTAAGTCACTGTTAATAAGTGAGTCATTGTGATTGAACCGAATCATATAACGGTTGATTCATTCAGGAACTAAACATCGTCATGTTGCTCAGAGATGTGCTATGGTGGCTGTTTGGAATTATTTTTGTTGTTGAAATAGAGCAAAAACAGGCAATATGGTAATATGGTGTCTCTTAATTAAAGTCATTAAAGTCTCTTAATTAACTTCTTGTATATTGAACTGTTGTAAAATAAATCTATATGTAATCATGCTGATTTTGGGAGCAATTTACTATTGATTTACTATACGAAACTATGTAAATATATACATTTTCTGCCCCTGTCTTGAATTTTGTAATCATTCTAAATGCATTTTA
The DNA here is from genome assembly GCA_027564155.1 of Gymnocypris eckloni scoliostomus. Lineage (NCBI taxonomy): Eukaryota > Metazoa > Chordata > Actinopteri > Cypriniformes > Cyprinidae > Gymnocypris > Gymnocypris eckloni. The sequence goes on along the minus strand of CM050425.1, from coordinate 5,823,531 downwards.
ACTGACTGAATCACGTAGTGAAAGAACGCACTCTAAATGCACGCACACACTATTCTAGTCTACTAGACTTCATGGAACTGAGTGTTTTGGTTGGTTTTTGGCAAAATACTGATAATGTCAAATCGCAAATCGTTAAAACAACAATCACGATATTATCGCAGATTATATATATCACACACCCTGCACCACTGTCTTTTTGTCTAATTTGTGCAGACCCTTTTGCTAAACTGTTAAAGCTTAATTTTAACCACCAATGCAATGATGCAAGTATTTACCTTTCCTCTACCTGGTTGATTTTATAAGCTGCTAGTTTGGTCTCCCGAGGCAAACACAGCTTACACTGCATTATACAGCATAAACATGAAGGGTTCACTTCATTTCCATCGAGTTCAACTTCAGCAGAATACGACAGGGTTTGGGTTTCAACTGGGTCTGCACCATAACGCCTGTCTAGTCCGTCTGTATCTTTCTTGTGATTTTAGTGCCAGTTTGTTCTCCTGCCCAGTATTTACTGCAGTAGTTTCCAGGGAGCAATTTATTATTATTTTTTACTCAGTAATGAAAGTGTTTTAAAATGTAGCGAAGTACAATACTTCAAACTAAATATCCTTGAGTAAAAGTAAAATTACAGATAAAAAAAATACTTTAAAAAGTAGAAGTACACAAAAAAAGCTACTAAATTACAGTAATGCGAGTAAATGTAATTCGGTACTTGCCACCGCTACTAGGAAGGTTCATCACCTGTACGTTAAGGCCCCTGTACTGCAGGTAAGTATTTTTTCCAACCAAGTACGTTAACTTTGTTTATGTTTATTTGTTTATGGTTTTGGCTACCTATGAATTCCACAGTATATATTTCAAGGATTTGGTGTGGATACATTAGCTGAGTATTGAAAAAGGCCTGTGGTCATCCAGGTCAATAAGATATTGCATCAGGAGTTGTCTCTCACTTTTTATTGCTCCCAAATACATCAATTTTCATCTCACCACAAATGTAAACTTTTGGGTGGAATAGTCATTGTTATTTTTATTTAACAGCTCAGTTCAGTTCAATTTGCATTTTTTTGCATTTAGCAAATGCTTTTATCCAAAGCTAATGATCTCTACATGTAGATGCCGGCCATAACCAGAATGTTCCATGAAGTTTTCCAAATTTTGTGGTCAGAAAATGATTACTATTATGATTCATATCCGTTCTTAGTGCAGTGGTTGGTTGATGCATGAGTAGGTGGTCCTTCACTCTGAATACAAATGTTTTGGACCCCATTTACACCTGTAGTTAGCACTGGCCACTTGAGATTGGATCACTCAAGATGGATGTTAATACTAGATGTAAATTGGCCTAAACCACTAGTTTGATGTTCTCAACCTGTTATTCGACATTTGAAGGCAAGCGTTGGGCAGTTTTACCACCATGTAGTGCTTGTAATCTGAACAACTGAACCACATATGCACACGCAGTCCATTTGGAAAATATTTGACTCTTCGGTATGTTTAACAAATGTGTGACCTTGTATTTGATTAGGACAGCTGCCATTACAATCAAGCTGTTGACTTAACATAAGATAACTGAGTTGTTGTTCTCATTTTGTAAGTGCATTTTTTGAGTTGGACTGTACTTGTTTCTGTCTCTTTCCAGAATAACCTCAAACAAGCTGCTTAGATTGAGTATGCTGTTTATTGGGAATAGCCACAGCTAAATGTTAAACAGAACGACTATACAAATATAACTGCTATTCTAGAGCGGGATGTCACATCTGCAGGTCATCGGAAGAATGAAGCACCGGTGAGCTCTGAGATAAAAGATAAAGATGACAGAGCTCTTTAGTGCCCTGTTAAAAAAGAAAAGAGAACAAGACGCCACTCATCCTCACCAGGCCAGCTTCATTTGCTTAATGGCACACAGCTTGAGTAGGGCCAGCTCCCCTAATAATGATCTAACAGTGCAACAGGGCGAGAACTAAGATATGGAAATATTGAAATTCATATAGGCAGGCTGAAAGCATCGCAGCATTGATCTAGCCTCAGCATGGGTAAAAAGCAGCGCTCCTTTAATCAGGGCAGGCCAGGAGCCTTTGGCTACACAGAGGTCCCTCTCAAGATAAGCCTGTCCTACAGCACAGCTAGCTGAGATGAGGGAGAGAGAGAGAGAGTGAAGCCTGGGGGCCTGAACAGAGTGGAGAACCAGGACTGAATCTCATATCAACTCATTATTCCCTACCTGCTACACCTTTGTCGTGCATAGTGAGTGCTTCTGAATTCAAGCACCACTGCAGGACCAGGGTTGCTGTTTTTTTTTCTTACCTGGGACCCAATTTAATGTTCTTTGTGTTCTGGGTCAATGGCATGACACTAATATTATTTTTGTCTTACCTATTCATTAGTTAAAAATGCATTTTCACGATATTCTGCAATGATCTGTTTTTTAAATTTTCTTAAAGGGGAGTTTGACAGTTTTTTTCTAGGCTTGATTGTGTTTATGGGGTGCAATCTAACATGCGTTAATGCTTTGTTTGTTAAAACGCAAGGAACAGGATTGAGAACCGCTTTAGAACATTGATTTTGAAACTTCGTTAGAAGACAGAATCGCCATTCATACATAGATTTTTATGTGCACCCCTAGTTTTCTTTCTCTTCTCTGAAGCAGTGCAGCATGGCCTCGCCCCTTCATGGCATGTTCCTGGGGGCGGGGTTTATCTGGGTTTATGATGGCACTAACCCAGAATTATTTTGTCGTACTCCCTTATCAGACGTTTGCTGTAGGCGATGCTAATATACGTCCCCTTTAAATATTTTTTTTGGTGGACATAAAGTCCAAATGTCAGGGTGATTCAACTATCCTGCTATCATAATATAAGGAGCTATATTAAAGGAGTTCTGGTTATAAAATATAATTTGGTGCAACTGCCCAATGAGGGAAGACTTTAAATGTAAATTATTTGTAGATGATATACAATTTGTTATTTGCATGATACATTTAGCTATTGTTTACAATTTTCTTTTAAATGATGAAATGTTTTTTTTTTATTAAGCTGTTTTTAAGTAGTCATTAATAGATATTTTTTGCGCCGAAAACCATATGAAACTTGAAATGAATAAAGAACAGGCCTACATTTCTATGAACTTGACACACATTCTAAAGTATATTTCCCCCATTTGAAATGTTTTTTTAATTTTTATTTTATATGGCTCTTGTTTGTTACTGACCTCTGTGCCCTTGTGACCAAATCTTTGTTAGTTTGGACTAATTGTTCTTTCTTTTCTCCATATAACCCTTACTATTTCTTTTTCCCTCTGCGTGTGTGCAAATAAAGTTTTCACCCTGGCAATCGCACCTTTAATTAAATTAAAACAAAAGGTGCTTAGGCTGTTGATTGTCAGGGCAGAGGAAGGAGGAGGGGAGAAGAGGGTTACAGAATGCAATGAATATCGATGTGTGATGAATGACTGGGCTCCCCCAGCTGTCATCCAAATGAACGTGAATATTCAACTCTTTCCCCTCCACTTAGTTTCCATTTAGCTCTGATGATATTTCATTAGCTTGTCCCATGGTGCTGCGAAAAGATAAGTGATCCGCGGAAAGCTGTTTTCGCCTTCATGTTTATTCTAAAACAATACTCACTGCATTCTGCCATGCATTTCCTTGTCTTTCTCGTTTTTGGCATACATTCCCCCAACCAGCTTGTTGAGTGTTATATTTTGTATGGAACTGATTAGCCGAACAGGCCTGCCCCTCTGGGACAGAGGGTTTTGCGTTTCTACATTGCAACATTGAATTGTAATACGTGTGATGTTCTGGTATACAGAGTTCCACTTCGCATGGAAAAAGTAGATTTCACCCAAACTTTAATTGAATCTGATTAAAATCCTAAAATCTGTGCAGTGCTAGAATACAAATATTGTTGGACTAGTGTTAAGACGTTAGACTGTGACAAAAATGGTTGTAAATATAACAAAAAAAACATTTACAACAATAAATGAAAAGTCACTTTGGTGACAGTTGGGAAAGCTTGTGCATCCATATGCAGTTTCATCAGATATCATCTTTTGCACCAATGATTCCAGTGTTCGCACACAAAAATAATCAAATGACACTTTTGGTATCATTTTTTAAAGAGTCAGTGAAAAAGATTCGAACTTGTGAGTTAGCTGTTTGAATCAGTGTCATATGTCTATATCTATATCTATATATTTAGTCTAGATTTATGAGTTTAATAAGACATCTATCTTTCGCAGCTGCAATGTTCACTTGAAAAAGCAACAAACTGTCTTCTTTCTCTCTCCATTCGCCTTCACCTGCTCTTAGCCTATTCGCTCCACCACACCAATGTCAACACATCCTCTTCATGTCAAGACAGATCGGTGCGTTATCCCGATGCTAAGCCTTGCATTTCAATCATTGCTTTCCCATTCCTGCGCCACGTATTGATTTTGATGAAAACAACTTGCTAATCCAAATAAACAACATGTCAGTGAGCCATTCAAGCTAACAGAAATATTAGCACAGCATGATCCCCTGGCTGGGCAAGCCCAGGGTCTACCAGAGCTCCTGACCTGGCAGGGGGTTGCAGTGGAGGGTGGGGGCAGTTGTGTGTGAGGGGGATGCTTTTGCATGAACATCAAACCAGCAGTAGCGGTACATTCCACTTCATTTATGCATTACGATTCAATGACTGTCATACATTGCTTGGAAATCTTTTTTCAAGCTGTGAATTCAATTCACAGCCGCCTGAAATAAAGGGATATTTCACCCAAAAATGAAAACTCTGTCATCATATACTCACCCTCCCAATGTCATTCCAGAGTTTCTTTCCTCTGTGAAAAAAAATATTCTGAGGAATGTCTCATTGGTTTTTGCCATAACAATAAGTCAATAAGGTATATATAACAACAATAAGAAAAAAAAACCCGGACATTCACTTTTATAGTATGGGCAAAAAATATGTATTTATTTTCCAGTCATACAGGTTTAAAATTAGGCCTGATTTGCCTAATTTTGGCCTCTCATTGCCATCTTAAGATAGACGTGGTGTCAAGTGGTGTTAATGTTAAGTCTAGGGCTTTCCCACCTCCTCCCAAAGGCCCTAAGCTGCCCTAGTGACCCCTGGGCTGGTTCCACTCACTGCTGCAGGGGAGCATGTCAGCTTGGGGGCCATCTCGATCGCCCCAGCATGCCATGGGGTAGGCAAGGCTCTGCACAGCATGGGCAAGAGACTGTCCGTGCCGGTTTTAAGGTCATGCTAATTGCCACACTCATCCGTCGTGCCGTCACTTAGCGGCAGAGGCTGCATTCAGAGCATGGTGCAGGTGTTGGGTGCCCTTTAAACCTTTAATTAAATATCACTGTAAAAGGTTAATGCAGAAAGCCAGGCATTACAGTCTGCAATGAGTGTGTAACTGTAAAACTCTATTTGAGTCTGTTAGCATGTGAAGGATTGACCTGATGGTTATTTTAGCAAACAAAACGGCGAGACAAGTCAGGATATTGCTGCTATTGTGTGATATTCAACAGCATTATTTAAAACGACAGTTTTAATCTAAAATGCAAAACCCTTTTGAATAAACTATTGGCAGCACATTTAACTAAAGCATTCCCAGCGTAAACGTGTCAACTGGAGCATCTGTATGATTTAGACTAAATATTTTTGGCACTATATAAAGAACAATTGTCACCTCTTGATAATCTAATCAGGATTTTGTGCGACCCTTGATAATGAGACCCATCTGCCGGTGATTTATAATGATGCAAGCAAGGGGGAAAAAAGTATACAAATGCAATGCAACTTCTTTCATTTTAAGCTGAAAAGAGACTTTACAATTTAGTATATAATTAAAACGTGACAAAAAGTAATGTCAAACAATTACGAATTACCAAACCTTCAAAAGGGCCATAAATTGCAGACTAAGCAAAGAGAGAAGAGACAAAAATGTATTATGTGAGTGAGGAATGATTTGGAAATGTGGCCAACAATTCTTACATTTTTAGATTCCACCCAGCCATAAATCAATAGACTCAATGTTGCGCACTGTGGAAATATTTGGATATATTAGGAAAATATGTCTCTGACCGAATTCTAAGCTGTTATATGAGACTTTATAAATATGAGCAGAAGAAATTTTACGGTGTCTGTTATTCAGCCTTTTGAGGGGAACACAGCTGTGATGGAAAAGCATGTATGATTGGTATGACATTAGATTCCAACATGCAATTAACATAAACGACCCTAATTAACAACCTTTTTCAGAGACATGGTATATGGCCAAAAAAATTATTCTGGCTTACCTTAGCCCTATTGTCAAATCAGCTGATAAACATCAGTACTTTCAATAAAACATGTTTCTAATTAATTCAATTGATATGTCACAAAAAAAAAACAATGAAAGGAGTCAAAATTAGTTTTTTTTTAGTTTTATAATATGAAACATTTTTCAAAATATTTTAATTTGTCAGTGGCATGAAGATAAGTAAATACTTTTTGGGTGAATTAAATGGCAGCTTTTCAAATTCACGATGTTGGAATTAAGATATAAATTATGTTAATTAAGTTATTAAGCTACTAAATTAAATTCATGACATTAATATGCTCAGATTTTTTAAACTCTCTTTGGAAAGGAATATCATCAGCATCTTAGCACAGTGTATTCAGTATTCATCAAGCATCTGGAAGCGTCAGCCATTTTCATATGGTATTTTCATACCATATTTCAGCAAGGCGGAAAAATCTCACTTAACATAAGAACGGTCCTTCTCTCTGGTGCACTGCATTGCCCCCTGCTGTGGTTTTGTTGTTTCTAGTTTTGTTAAATAATTAATTCTTCTTCACAATTCCTTCCATAATCTATAGCTCACCATAACCAGGAGTAACTGTGCCAGAGTCTTATCCATGACAATAGATATATAGATGTTGTGTAAGCAATATAAAGTGTTGAATAGAATAAAGTATAAAAATGTTAGCGTCTTCATCTTAATTTTTGAGTCCTCCTTTGTGGCTCCTGGTTTTTCAGGGTTCTTTTGTGGCCCAGCAGATCAGGGCATGAGGAGCCAAGTAATTTAATTCCCTTACCATCCACCTCCCAGCCCAACCTTCGGACCACAGCTCTCTCAATCTCTTGTTTTCTTTTCAAGCCTGTATTTGCCTTCTCCCTCGCTCTCTTTCTCTATCTCTCTCTGGGCTGAGGCTGGGCTGAGCTGCCTCCCTGTGGTGAGGGTTGAATCCAGGGGCCACCTGCAGCAGCCGCCGCTAGCGCAGCCAGACGCCGTCGGCCCCCTTTGATATCTGTGCGGCAGCCACCCCAGCCACATTTACGCCCGCGCACCATCCGCAGAAACCACCAGCTAATGTGGGCTATCAAACAACAGTCGCCTTCTCTTTTCACCGCTTTTTTGTCTCTATCTCACTCTCTTCAGCCTTCATTCTCTCTTTCTCCCTCTCTTTTTCCGGGGGTTTGAATCTGGAGTATGTTTAAGCCGCAACACCAGCCGGGCTCAGGCCCTTTCAGAGGCACAGCTTGGGCTCCCCGTCTGGCCCATGGCCTCTGTGGCTGCCTCTATATTACACTGGCTTTTGTTAGCGGCGGCCCAGCCAAACAGGACCAACCATAGGCCGCCATTTTCACCACCACCTGAGAGGAGATGAGAAACGGGGGGGAAACACACACTCGCACAAAATCAAATGAGCCGCATTTTTCAAGTGAGCTCCTCAGGGAAGCCAAAGCGAAGATGAAAAGAGAGTAGGGAGGGACGAAGAATAAAAAAGAAAGAAAAAATATTTTCATAAATACACGACTGACCAATTGCGAACAATGGTACGCAATTTTTTTTTCACAAATCAAAAGGCATTCTACCTATTGCTACATGTTTCCCATGTGTGACCGTAAGAGGTATTGTTTTTCGTTGTGTAGTATATGCTAAAAGTAAGTGACTGAATTGAGAAGCTTGGAAATATGGTTTGGTCACGTCTGACAACGTTTATATTTTTCAGAGAGAGGAAGCTACATTCATGCAGAGATTCTAGCAGGCACCCCAGGAAGACTGGGATAATTAAATGAATTGACTAAAAGGATGCAATGAATATCTCTGCACAGCATCAGGTTAAAGTCGACAAAATTGAAGTCCAATCTAAATCAAATCAATTTACTTGAACAGTAGAACATACATCAACTGAGACCGTGGTTAATTCATGTTTGCGATATATATGTACGCACAGTTATCCAACAATTAGCCGCAATGCATTCTCTATAAAGGCCGCCTGATGCTGACAAAAAAGAGTAAATAAATACATAAAGCAACAACAGTAGCACAGTGTTTAGTTTAAGGTTCTATTCAAGCCGCCATCAACAGAATAAAAACACTATCAGGGTCCTCGCCAATACACAAACTTGTGGGTAAGCTCCTCGGTCTATTACACATAAACGAAAACATCCACATGCTAAAACATAAACAATGAACAAGTGCTGTGTGTACAAACACCTACTTACAAAGACGCTTACACACCAGAACAAACGCACACACACACACCTGAGGAACATGTGGTGCTAAACTTAAGCTAATTAAGTGACAGACAATTGCACTCAGGGGAGACATTCCTAGGAATCACTATCAACAACTGGATCAACATGGCAGGGAAGAGAAGGTGTTTATTAGCCAGTTGTTCGTACTTTGCTTCGCACTAAAGTGTTAAAATGGCTCATTGCTTATACAATCTCTGTCTTTTTTTGGAGAGGTGTCATCGCAAACTGTCATGTTTAATGTTTAATATTAGATGCAAGGATGGTTTATGTGGACTAATAATTATATTAAAGGTACAGTTTACACAAAAATAAAAATGTTCAGGGGAATACAAAAGAAGATACTATAAAGATACTACAATTTTGGTTACTATTGTATGCTTTCATTGTATGGTTAAAAAACACTGAGACATTTATCAAAATATCTTCTTTTGTGTCTCACAGTAGAAATTAAATTTGTTTTGGAAGATTTGGAACTATTTTGAGTAAAAAAGTCCTTTCAACTCTTACAAACCTAGAAAAAACTAAAAATACATTTTGTATTTGCTATCAGTTTGATTTGAATGTATTTGGATATTGACAATATTTGGACTTCTGAATTTTTTTTATAATTTTATATTATAAATATAAGTTTTATGATTTATCTCCTTTCTGATTGTAAGAATATGTTTATTTTTTTTGCTAAATCGTACGTATTTTACGAGTTGGCAATTCGTATGAATTTGAACAAGTGACCTACATCTAACTCCACCCCTAAACCGACCCGTCACTGGGGTTTAGAGAAATCGTACTAAATCGTACAAGTGAGGTCGTACGAATTCGTACGAATCAGCCACCTTGTAAAAAATTTGCAAATTGCCTTGAGATAGCATTGATTTTATTCTACAAAAAGATGCAATTACTATTGACATTAGTCAATCTGTTACCCAGTTAATTTTTAGGTTATAGATTGAACAAACATGTCATTTTGAAAGTGTTGCAACAGGAAAAACGAAAGCTAGATATTAAACAGGGGTCTCTAATGCATGAAAGTACACTATAATCATGTCAAAGAGGCAAAAGTAAACACATACCGACATCATGAAAGATTATCGCCAGAGATTTGAGGAGGCATCAAGATATCAAACGTCTGTCAAATCTGTTAAGATCTGCAAACGTCTGATAAAAGCACCTGCCTCTGCAGCTAAAAAGTCTATCAAGAACAATACATGTTAATTCTGCATCTATCTCCCGGATAGATCCCAGATAGATGCAGATCCATTGTGCTACACAGGAGGAGTTTGGAACGCTCTGTGGTTATGGCTCTAATGGCTAGTCGTTAGTAATGCTCAGTGATTATCATTAGGAAAACTCGTGGCTGAGCGTGGAAAAGCATATTACAATACACACCAGACTGGGTGAAATACAGAATAAGGCACGAATGACTCACAAAGGAACTTAACGTTTTATAGACGTGATGATAAAGTCTTTGATGGATATCTATGAAGGCGTTTTACATTTTCTGCGGCCCACAATGGGTTGTTAGAGAGCGAACAATGAAGAGCCCTCTCTGAGTGCTGTGTTCCAGTCACTTCACCTTGTACAAGCATGCCAATGTGCTGTCTATTGTTGAAGGCTGTCTTCAAATGCTCTGAAAACCCTAAACTGTCCCACTAAAAGCCCATTACTAAGACATGGCCATGGCAAAATGGATGCAGTTGTAAGATAATGTGTAAAGAGTTGTAGATTATACCACAGGAAGTGTTTAAGCCTGGTACGCTACATATATAACAGTCGTGTTTTGGTAGAAGTTATCAGTGTCAATGTAGAATGTTTAAAATCTCCATTTCAAGTACAACGAGATGATTAATCTATGTTATCATCCTATTCTTTTACGGGTTCCCAAAACTGAGATGCACATGTGTGACATTTCATGTCATTGCTTAACAAAACAGGGCTAGCATAACTAAACAAAGTAGGTTAGAACTAGAAAGAGCATGCTGCAGTTTAGAGCATGTCCATTTTTCCTAGAGTCTGCAAAGGTTAAACTCAAGCGGCTGGTAACAACTCTATTATGTGAGAGTCTCTGGTTGGAAAACAGAAGCGTTGCATGTAAAACTGCAGTGGAGGCCTGTCCCTGGAGACCCCTGTGCACAGCAGGTTAACCTGTCAGTGCTTTTTTAAGGCCTGATTGCTAAGCCCCCTGTAGCTTGAGGTAAACTGACAATTTTCCATCAGCAGGGAGGTTGGCTTTATTAGTGATAGGGTGAAAAAAAAGTAAATTAGAGCGCAAAGGGTATTGTTCCCTCCAATGGAGGATTAACATATGAGAGGTTCAATCAATTAGCTTGACGCTAAGAAACACATGAGCCTGGCTAATGAAGAGACATTCAGAAAACTGAATGCGTAGACATTGAACAACAAAACATGGTAACCATGTTTGCAATTGATATTCCAGTTAGTTCCACTGAAAAGGTAATTCACGAATTATGAAATCAACTGAACTGCACGAAACTCATAACTGAATAAGTGGTTAGCGTAGCTTAGCTTATCATAATGCTTGTATGCTTGTATTGACAAAAAAAATTGACAGGCACAGCAGAAACCTGTGCGCTGTAAAACTGTTTCCACATATTTGTAATTTGTATTTGTCTCTTCATTATTTCTCCAGGAAAAGATGCCATTAAGATTGATACCAGTCGAACCCTGCAAGTATTTGAGTTACAGATTACACAATCAAACTAAACGACAGTTTATGAATTTTGTAAATGCAAAAGGAAAAGAGACACTGAATAAGGGATATCTTGTGAAAAAAAAGAAAACTGGATAAGTTAAAAGTGTTCTCAATACCTAATAATGTTCCTGTGTGGCTCAGTGGTAGAGCATTGCGTCAGCAGCGCAAAAGGTTGTGGGTTCGATTCCCAGAAAACACACATACTAATGAAAAATGTATAACCTGAATGCAATTGTAAGTCGCTTTGGATAAAAGCGTCTGCTAAATGCATAAATGTAAATGTAATAAATTGGCCGTTGACTGATTAGCATAGCACAGCTAATATTATCAAAAATAACGAAGGCTCTATAAAACTGTCATCAAATTACATCAAACTACAGAATTACACAACCTAAAGCTAAACACTCTCTTCTGGTAAAAAGCATGACCTAATAAGAGCATGACAGCGCATAAGACTAGTCATGAGGGGTTTTACTGGTCCCTATAGTTCTACAAAATTTGGAAGAATTGAAGATGCGCACATACAGTACATGGTAGTAGGGTAGACTGGGTGCATTTGAGACATGTGTACAGTTGAAACACCTTAAATAACTTGCTTACACAAGAACCCAGAGTCGTGATTTTTGCTGCACACGTTCATGTTCTCTTTGATTGTGGAAAATTTGAAATGTGTGCGTCTTTGCACTCCGAAGATATCGGCAAACTTTTATACGATTTTAATTTCACCTTGTCCCTTCCACAATGAAAAGCTTGTTATTATTTTATGATTGTTAAACTTAACATATATAATTGCAAACCTTACTCTGCGCTCTAATAGACATAAATCATGACATTACGCCATGCAAGGTGTTTTCATAATCTAGAGAAATGTGTGAGCATGTCAGTTGGGTACGGTTGAGAAACAGTGTATAAGCTGTACCCGGATTGGTGTCCTATTGCTTCACATTATGTTTAGTTGTACAGTGTTATGATAATAGGATAAAAGTCACATTTACACATATGCTACGCAAATTCTGTTAAAAAATTATATTTGTGATATTTCAACTGTCTATTTTTGGGCATATTTTCTAACTTGAATGTTAAAAGGATTACATAGCAGTTTAATAAATATAAAAGGTGGTAAAGTGGGAACAGTTGAGACATCCTGTATACAGTAACAGCTCAATCATAGAAAATAAAATGCATACAGAGGCTGTGTGTGTTTGTGCACTGGTATTATCTACATTATGGGGACCAAATGTCCCCACAAGTATAGTAATATCAGTAAATTAACCTTATGTAAAACATTTTTAGGTCCCCGTGATGAAACAAGCTTATAAATCATACAGAATGATTGAAAATGTACAAATGCTGAAAGTTTCGAGTGATGTGTAGTTTAGGGGTAGGGTTAAAGAATATACGGGTATGTATGTTGTTATTTTTACTATTATGTTTACATTTGTGCTGTTAAATATTTGTTCCTGTTTTGTTTAATTGAATCTGAATTAAATAAAGCAAATAAATACATTCATTTTTAAACTGTAATTATTTAAAACTGTAACTTTGTAATTTATTTGCTATAAATGGTTAGCCAGCTTTATAGAATTGTGAATGGGTGTCTCAACTGTACCATGCTATTGTTTCAACTGTACACCATATAGGTACAGTTGAGACAAAAAATGCACCTAATGCTTATGAGCTAATTGTGGAAAATATAAACTACTTATGGCTATTATTAAATAAGGATATTTTAGTTCACAAGCAAAATAAATATCATGTGAAAAATCACTACATGTCTGCATCTAGTTTTTGTGTAGTGATGAAAAAAGCAGAAAGTGTTCTACCCTACTTGCTGTAAAGTGAAGATGTGACGCGTGCGTGCGTGCGTGTGTGCGTGCGTGCGTGCGTGTGTGTGTGTGTGTGTGTAAAGAAAGAAAAGAGAGTCATGCAGGTTTGGAACGATATAAGGGTAAACAAATGATGACACATTTTAAATTTTTGTCTGAACTGTGCCTTTGACTCAAGGTCACTGTTTTGCACAAAGAGAAATGTTAGCATATGATGGACGTGAATTGTTGATGAGACACATAGCAATGATGAACACACACACACACACTCACATTGATATACATATATATATATATATATATATATATATATATACACACACACACACACACACACACACACGTCCATAAGTCTTTAAGGTAGATGCTGACCCAAGAAGACGTTGGCACGGGAGGCTGGGGGTAGCTTCATGACAGCATGGGAGTCATTTAATCTAGCCCTTGATTAACTCATCGTCTGTCCACTTGTCCTACAGACATGTGCTAACATGTCATAATCGTCATAATTCTCATCAGCCTCCACTCGCTCCCCAGCTTCCTGATTAGGGCCCTTTTCCCAGAAGGCCCCTGGTTAAAGCTTAATAATTCCCCTTAGCCTCACCCCAGTGTACCGTGGGCCCTTCAATTAAATACAGAATATCTAACACACACATACTGACTCAGGATGGACCCTACCTGCAGCTATACGCCATGCTGGCAAGCTGCACTGTTCTTCGGTTTGCAGCAATTAGTCCCCTCTTATCAAACCCCTGGCACAGAGTGTGCTCTCCAAATGTGCTTGCTTGTTTTATTTTGTGAAGTGCCACCACAGTGCTCTGTGGACGGGGAGGAGGGATTTGTGCGGCACCGAATTCGGCATTAAAAACACAGCTTGTTGCTCGCTGCACCTTCAAATAGCTTTCCTCCTCTTTGTTTTATGTGCTTTTTTGTACGACAGGGCAATATCTGTCAGGAGTGCCACTCTTTTAATGTAATTCCCTCTCTTCAGCAGCATTGTGAACAGCTGTCAACAGTGTTTCCCATTTATTTGTCGAGTGCTAGAAGGATGGGGGCCTAGGAGAATCCACCTGTTTGTCAGCAAGCCCATCGGGGACCGTCTTCACTCAGACTTCCCACACGAGCTATGCGCGAGGTGGGAAGTAAATGCACTCGTTTCCCTTCCAGCTAGGCGCTGTTTACTTTTCAACACCTCCTTTGAGGGCCGCATCCCAGAGACCAGACAGCCAAGAGACGGGAGGGATGTCGCTACACAACACCAATTTGTGGAGTAGTGGGTTCGGCTCTCCATGTTTATGAAGTCGTCCTCTGCCTCACGAGCACCCATGTGATGATGAGATGTGCCGCCTCAAATAAGAACACCTCTGTCAGAATGAGTGAGACGACCGTGTCCTTCTCACTATAAATATGACTGTCAGGAGTTTGGGGATGTGCAGCATTTCTCGTTTTTTTTGCCACTTGTGATTTGTCAAGAAATCAATATACTCATTATCACCGTGGCTGCCTGAGAATAGTGAAAGAATGTATGTCAGATGCAGAGAGGGAGATGCATGTGGCTGATATGGAGAAAAAGTAGGAGTGTTATGATGACACCTGTGTATAAGATCAGGAATGACATCACCTATGTGTGTGATTCAGTCAACCCAGTCTCTTCTGATGATAAACTGTGACAATTAAAGGGACAGTTCGCACAAACATTTAAATTCTGTCATTATTTTCTCACCCTCATGTACAAACCACATTGAACCCCACCAACTGTAATTGTATGGACAAAAAACCCTGAGACATCTTTTTTATATATACATCCTCTTTTGTGTTTCACAGAATAAAAAATTCATACTGGATTATGACAGAACTTAAATTTTTAATGCATTAATATGAATGAGTTTAGATAAACCTGCATACATTAGATGTATTGCAAGTATTGGAAATCAATTACATCTATTATGCAACAAAATATTTAACACGGTAAATACAAACAGATTGTTTCATATGCAGTTGTCGGAATGTTATAGTAATTTTCTATTCATTTTCAAATAATTTTTGCTATTTTTTAAATGACATAAATACATATTAATATTAAATATATTTAGTATTTAATACATATCACATGTTATAGTATAATATAAAATGTACAATTTAAAAATAAATATATTTTATACTTACAGTTAAATATTACATATATTTAATAAACAGTGAAAAGTATCAGAAAATTAAAGTAAGAAATGAGGCTGTGACATGACTTGTGCCAGACTTGAACCTGGGTTACCATGAGCATAACAGCTCCTTATATATTGTGATCCACAGCTACAAGACATATTTACTATTTTAAGGAGACAGAATCATGTTAAAAACCTTTTATGGAGTAAAAAATCCTATAAAATGTATTTTAGTCAGGTCGACAATTATAGAGAAATTGTTTATTGTTGCTGAAATATAATTTCTGTTCTGTTTAGAATGTAAATTAGATGCGTGGGGGATTAGCTTCAGGTTTTTATCACGTTATGCTGCTAATTTAGCAATGAGATGACTCTTATGAACATAATGTTCTTTCTGGTGAATAGCAACATCATTTATGTTGCTCTGAAATAACATGTCCAAATACATTGACTTTATTTGAGCTGAGGTCATGAGGGAATCGTTAGGTTCAGAACTGTCAGTACGATACATATTTGCACACATAAATTTAAATCTGCTCCATTCATTCAAATCAGCATCACTTTGGGCATTAGCTAACGTTAGCGTGTATTGTTGTTCTAGACATTGACGTATGTCAGGTGCTACCTGACTAGCCACTGATGAGCTCACTGACCATGATCGTCGAGACTGTCAGGGGACCCTGGACCTCCAGCATGGAAACTTGACGTTCAGAGTCAATCAAATTAGCTCCTTCCAGTCCACTAGCCTGAGCAATGAACAAGCCGCCCAAACCCAATAGCTTGGAGCTGACGACATCGATAAAGCGATCTCACATGCACCTCATGGGGTAAGACATACATTGATAAATATGAACAATGCCATTGAAAGCATAACAGTCAGTTCAGGATAATGATGATAAGTAAGAGATATGCTTTCTTTCTCAGTGCCTTGAGCATTGTTTTGAAGCAAAGGTATCAATTTGGACTAATATTTGCATGAGACAGAGATGTTTTTGTAGTATTCAGAGAGCTCCATGGGCGCGTGGCCTCCTCATGTGACGACCAGACAGTGAAAATAAAAAAAGGATCAGTTCTACAACTAACAGCACAGGAATCCATTCCGCACAGACTGCTACTGTTTTGATGTTCATCTTCAACCGTTCCTGGTGTTTTAATAACCTGTGGAGGGCCACTTTCAAACTCTTGATGTGGGCACAGTCAAAAACTTGTAAGATATTAGATATGCGCAGGAATATCAAACCAAATCCTCGGAGCACCAGGGTTTTTCCTTTCACATTTGCGTTTAAGATTTAGTCAAAGGTGCTCAATGAGAAAAGTACGAAAGACAGCTGGGAAGAAGCTTATCTGCGACGTAAGAGAGGGTATCTGCACGCTCCTTGATATTTTGAAAAGAGCCATCAACACTCATTGCTGTCAGCTCGTGTGAATTCTCCTGAATGGCGTTTTCTTGCTCTAAGTATGGTCATACGCAAGAATAACAGCAGGAGAGAGACATGGGGAGTCTCAGATACAGCTTATCGAAAGTACGAGTTTTCAGAAGACTTTGACTGTCTCCATTAACCGATTGAATTAAGTGCTAAAACAAATTCATTTTGACATCAAATGCATACTTTTCCTCCTCTACGTTTTAGTATCTCACGTGTTTTTGAGTTTGGTGGAGTTGAGAGTTTGTTATTTGGTGAGAGCAGTTAGTTGAGTCCAATTACCTTCTCCTCTTTAAATCTGATAAAAATGCTGAAACAAACAGTAAACTCCAAACTGTATGCCGGTTTCCAAAACAAATACTACTTAAAGGTGGAGAACAAGAGGGGTTCTGTTCCATTAAGTCCTTATAAAACCAAACTCTGAGAGCATCTTTAGCCCTGCTGCTGCCCTCGGGCAGAGAACCGCTGTGTTTGAAGATCAAAGTCGTAGAGGTGTGACTCTAGGTTTATATGTGCAGGGAAATTGAAAATTTCCCTAAACTGGAGGGGTCTACATTAAAAAACGTAGGCCGCAGTCCAGTAATGCTTTTCAAAAACAGGAGCTGCACCTTTTTTAGCAGCGTTCTTGAGGCTGAATAACACAAAGTGCACCTTCTGAACCGAGTTTTAGTGAGTACCTGACTTGCGTCATCAGACTTCAATTAGTGACTCAAATCTGACGTCCATCTGAAGGTGTGTGTGTGTGTGTGTGTGTGTGTGTGTGTGTGCGTGCGTGCGTGTGTGTGTGTGCGTGAAATCCACCTACCACCATCAATGAACCATTACTGAAAATAAGAAAACAAAAACTCATAAGTGGCTTATTTTTCTATCCATAACCTTCTATACAATAATACTGAATATTAGAGATTTAACCAGCCATTTCTCAGAAGCAAATAATAGTGTAATACTGGAATATCAAAATTATTTAGATCTAGAAATACAGCATGTGGCTCATGTTGAAAGAGGAATAAAGTGTTTATGTGTTTTCAGTAGTATTACTGTACTTCGTAATTCACACTTAACTTCACTTGTGTGACTCACACTAACAAAATGACTCCCATGAGTGAAAAACACTCATTCAAAGTGAACGTATATAAAAGGGAAAGTGTTTAGCAGGGGAGGTTTTCAATGGCTCGGTCATGTTTGTCCTGAATAGGCAGTGCCAGCTTGGATTTCCTCCAGGAATTAGGCTTTTTGTTTGTGTCTATAGGCCAGAAGTGACAGCTATTCCTGCTTGCTCAAAGTAAGCTTATACATTTGTCGTGAGAAAGGCTGTGTCTACGTCCACTCCTCATGACATGAAAGACTCAGTTTTGAAACAGGAAGCTAAACTGTACATAGACTTCCACATAAACATGCTATAAGAGAGGGGTGGTCTGAACAGCCAGGCAGACCGAGAAAGGAAGATTGAAAAGGCCTGAGCGCTACTTTAAGAAGAATCATATACAGTGTGATGCTCCTAAAGAAAAGTCTTGATTAAAATTAATTTTGTGTGTGTTGTTCATTTTGTTTATTTGATTGCTTACAAACCTATTTAGAAACATGATAAATTTGGCACACTGACCAACTTTATACCAATGTGTAACACATGTTTAACATAAAGCAGAATGTCCATCAATAAAGCAATTAAATAAACAGGTTGCCATGCCTCACACCTGTGTGTCTAATGTATTAATTTCTCTGTTCAGATCATGTATGTGGACCATTTGCAATGTAAACTGGTCATAATAAATGAAATTAGATGAGGGTCGTTTCAGTTAAAGGCCACAATCTATTAGCCTATATGAAATTTCTAAAAGATGAGGGAATGTCTCAGTTTATTTACATCATTACCGTCACTACTGCTTGGTTTCTCGAAGCTTAAAGTTAAAAGTGAATCTACACGGCACATTTCTCCAAACAATATTTGTCTTGTGCGTAAAGCGTCAGTAAATTAACGTGAACCTTGCACCACTGGCTTATTCGTTATTATATGTAACTGTTTCTTATTTTTCCCCACTTTCTCAGAGACACGTGTGCACAAAAGTATCGACATTAATGCATTTTCATCAATTAACAAAAAAAAACGTATTTGTTAAAATAATCGTCTTAAAAATATACTCTGTCCATGACGCCTGACTGGCCTGAATGACAGACAAGTTAAAATATTATATTAGTCAACATTATAAGCTAACGGAAATTATTTCAATCGAAGTATGATATATAACGATGTATTATTAATAGGGATATTAAAACAACAGTTTTCACGTTTAAATAAACATTGTTAGCCCATGAGATTTAAGTGAGCGTTTTCTAGATGAACGCCTGACACTTTATCTTCATCATTTTCATCCTCTTCTTACTCCAATGGCGAGTTTAAATGCAAGCATGTTTACATATAACGTCTTATATAGCCTAATAACAGTTACATATAGCTATAGCACTTCTGAGAGTGTAAATATGTTGATATTACTGAGTGTGGGTTCAGCAGTGGCCGTCAGTAAGCCTATATTTCGAAAGCCATAATTTATTTATTTGAATATATTCAGCTAAGTGAGCCGGGATTTTTCAGCTTTGTGTGTGCTTTCAAGGGATTGTATTAATATATTATTTTACTCGCTATATCAATAGGCCTATTATAAAATTAGTATAAAATATCTCCAACTCTATTGGCCGAAAAACAAAATCATAAAAAAATAATAATATATATAGGTGTGTGTGTGTGTGTGTGTGTGTGTGTGTGTGTGTGTGTGTGTGTGTGTGTGTGTGTGTGTGTGTGTGTGTGTGTGTGTGTGTGTGTTAAAGTTATTTATTTTGTGTTTTATTTATTCATTGGACCGATATCTTTATTTAATATTTTAAAAAAATGTATCTCACAATAAAGCTTTTCATGTTGTGTTACTCTCGTATCTGCTGTTTTACAACAGTCAAATAAAATGTAGACAATTAAAACATTTTCTCTCTTTTTTGCGCCTGGTACACCTGAACATGAGCCCCAGAAAAACTATTCGTTTATTTGTTTGTGCATTCGTTATGTTCCATTACATAATTTTGAGATCGTTCAAATTTTATCAGCTTTTAATTAAAATTGTTATAAAATAGTAGGCTACTGAATAACCCGTTTCTTTGGCCATCTTTGTGAGGACCTCAGTTAGAGCGGTGTGTTATACGGCAGGTCACATAAGGTTACATGGACTCTCCGTGTTACATAGGCCTGTGTGTTTACAATTTGTATTCATATCACTCTTTAACCCAGCGCAAGATTTAGCAAAATGTGAAAATTGTACCTGTATAAATTGTAACGTTAAATGTGTGTTTTTGTTTTTATGTGTCACTCACCTCCTAATATCAGTCAAAACACTTTCATTCAGGTTTTTCTGTTCTCCACTTTAGCAATAACGAATTAATATTTACATAAGTCATATCATTAATACCAGAGTTCGGTGGAATACACTG
Organism: Gymnocypris eckloni scoliostomus; assembly: GCA_027564155.1. NCBI lineage: Eukaryota > Metazoa > Chordata > Actinopteri > Cypriniformes > Cyprinidae > Gymnocypris > Gymnocypris eckloni. Next base: position 5,803,430 of record CM050425.1, on the reverse strand, counting down.
CCAAATTTTCTTAGCTAGAAATGGTTACTCAGAGTTAAAGGACAAGCACTAGGTTTTTACAAGCCCGTAGGTTTGATTTGATGCAAGATGGCACTGATTTTAACATAGGCAATGATAATCATGTTAATCATACAACCTACATTGATCATTTATTTTTACTGATTGCATCTGTGATCTGCGCGTTATGAACTAAAACGTCCGACCTGATTGTTTTGTTTCTTTCCTGACTTAAAGAGGTAGCTGCTTCGACTGTTTGTGAAACATTATTCTAGTTGTCTAACGATATTCTCTAAGACTATAACACAAGGCACATTTGGCACACACATATTTGTCTTACAATAATTAAATGTAGGTCTATATATGTACAAATAAGTTGAATATGAATAAAATACTTTTGAATTAATTTTACAAAACAAACTACAATTCAAACTGATCAAGACAGGGTTACAATAAGGCAACATAATATGATACCAAAATATCTCTCGAATTGGTGATCTCTCTTGGGGGAAATGTTCAAAATTAATTATAACAAAAAGAGAAGCAATATAATAAAATCTGGGGGAAATCTGCCATAGTTCACTGTTATTGTATTCTGTGTGTGACAAAACCAGTGGGACCACTGTGTGTGTGTGTGTGTGGGTGTTTGTGTGTGTGTGTGTGTATGTCTCTCTCTCTCGCTCTGTGTGTGTGTGTGTGTGTGTGTGTGTGTGTGTGTGTGTGTGTGTGTATGTCTCTCTCTCTCTCTCTCTGTATGTGTGTATGTGTGTGTGCGTGCGTACGTGCTTGCGTGCGTGTGTGTGTGAGAGAGGGAGAGAGAACGAGACTGCGCCTATATGTTTGCCCATATTTCTGCAGGTGAGGGTGAAATCACCTGGAAAACTAATGCAGCCATTGCTCTAATCATTGAGAGTGAGGTTGTTTCCACCACCTAGGAACAATTACAGCTCTTGGTTAACATTTTGTGTTATTTAAGAACATGTTCTAACATTATAAAATCTTTCATAATTTGTTTTTCCTGAAAAGGTAATGGTGAAATTTAGAAAGAAAGAAAAACACTATAGTGTTAGCCAGTGTTTTGTTTGTAGGTGGCCCTATCCCTCTGGTCTGTTCCCCGCTGAATGAGCTCTACGGGCGGGAGTTGGCAGCACTCACCAGCCTCATAAATCAAAAAACCTTTTGAAGCATAACGTAAATGCATTTGCAAGCACACAATGAAAACATTTATTATTATTATCATTATTATTACAACTATTAGTATTATTATATTCTTATTAGCCTATAATTGTTTCGTATCGTTATGTATATTTGTTTCGTTTATAGCATTTCATTGTTAAAATATCCTATAAAAGAATGATTTGAACCAAAACGCCTTTTGAATTTGTAGTTGTACGTAGAAGAAATTCAGAAACATTGCGTGTTTAAAATAATAAAGTCTGTTTGAAAGTGGAATGTACAGTGTTGAACAGTACTTTTTTTCTGTGGGCAGGTTTTTCTTCACGGATCAATATCAGAGCAGCATGCGCTGCGAAGCCAACGCCATCCAAGCTCCGCAGGACGCTGACCTTTCACTCTCCTACAGGTCACACATCCTCCCATAAACAGGTCAAAACACCAACACACACCTGTGTCAAAGTATGCCTTAACAGAGAATATGTATATCCAGCGGATAACCGACACAAGCCAATGAGTGGGCGATCCAATCAACAGCCAAGAAAAGATTGTACCCTGCAGCCCATAGACTACTGCACGTTAATAATCAGTGTTCTGGTGATTTCCGATCGGACCAACTGGCTTCTTGTGGGTGGCACCAAGTTGTATTTCCCGTGAAATAAATTATGCAGGGTATACATTATGTTCATGTGCCCATCTCAAAGCATACTGTGGCACCGGGTGGTGATTTTACAGTCAACAACAATAGGAAACGCGTCTAACAGACTATCCCTTCCCCCAGGCTTTACACACATGAATATTAATCTGATGCTTCCCCGTCTAAAGTTCTACACATTGCACTGGAGATTTAACACGGATAGTGACACGGATACGATCGCTCTCAAGTATCTCCAGTCTATTAATTACTCACGATGCAGGATTGTTTTCGTGCTGTCAGTGATATCATCATGCACGAAGAAAATAGCCTGCGACAATATTCCTTGATGTTGCTAATGTCAAATGCCCTTATTAAATTAATTTCATTCCGCTTTTTTTATTCTCGCATCTGAAGGTGTTCATGCATCCTCTTAGCGCCGAGAAAAGCACACGAAATTAAATAGAAAATCCGGGTTACAATCGAGCGAACAAGTCGCAGGGACTGCCAGTCACCTCTTAAAATTCTGCAAGAAAAAAGTTTCTTGTTAGAGCTTGACAAGAGTGCCAGAGTCAAGTTCAAGTTCACGGCCACTTGAATTCAATCTCTATTTTATCCCAAGTGTGGAAGGAAGGACGACTGCGGCATTGCCCAAAATCAAACGCATGGGTCTTTAAAAAGGGAAGGTTTATATTAGGTTAATGATAGGCCTACTTATTATAAAAGTCAGATCAGTTTTCCCATGTATACATGTTCTGCATACTGCTCTCAGTATTCCTATTTTGCGAGTGTTCTATTTAAACGTTTCTGTCTTTTTGTATGCTGAAATATTCCCTTCAGTGTTGGAAATCATTAGTGTTTGAAGCGCCGAATTGTGTATGGATTAGACATTTCAATAATATCTATCCAACACTACACAACAGCTAAATGCGTCTTGCTTTCAGATCACTGTGTACATTCGGTACAAAGTACATAGTACCGAATGTACATAGTCTTAACTAGTCTATTTAGCCTATACAAAGAGAAGGCCTAAAAGTTGTCAAGGTGTATCTATATAATGCGTAGATAACATGGAAAGAACACGACGCGTTGTAAAGATTGTACACTTGCACCACGTTTTATTATATCTGTATGCAGTAAAATTTGTATCACAATAATGGAGAAAACACTTCTCAAACTTTGAACAAAAACACATATAACAAACAACTGCCCCCGTTCAGCCCATAATTGTACATATTTATAGTAAAGAAACATTCTTTATAAATATTGTTTCATCTGTAGCAAGTAAATACCATAATTTAATTACAAATGGATAAATATGGCAGTCGATATTTACAAAAAGAAGGGTGTAGTTACAGATATTTAACGGCACGACATTAATTTGCCCCACAATCTTCCAAATATATATCACAATTCAAACTTGCAAAGCACAAGACATCACAAGTTAAGCCCAGCAAACTAAGATATACATTCACAAGCAAATATTGTGTCAGTCTTCGTTAAATGTTGACTTTGGCACTCTTTCCAGTTAATAGTTGTTTAGTTTACAATCAGTTTGCCTTAATTGGATCACAATATTTATTTTGATAATACAACTTTATGGTAATATGTGCACTAAAAGTCCAGTTAGAGAAATAGCTACCATTCAAGGAACATCTATACACCAAAAAACCGACAAAACCTATTACAACCATTGGGAAAGAGAGCGCGTAGTATGTACAAAAATAGGACGTTTAGTGCTTTTGCGCACGGCTGTTCTTTCAATGTGGGAATGTTAATCCTGCTGGACAAGCGCATAATATAGGAGCGTTCGTTTTGTATATGGATCTCCTGGTTTTCTGAAATGATTCCTCCTGGGATGGCACAGTCTTAAACATACCATTCACTGAAATTGGACGATAAACTGCTGTGGTTGTTGGAACTGTGGACCACTGAGGAAGGCGACAGATTGTTGTTGCTTTGGGTCTCAGTGGAGGGGGACACCAGACCAGGGGGTGTTGAGGACTCATAACCAGAACTTGCCGCTGGCGAAGAGTCAGATGCAGGTGGGGATGCCTCATGAACCTAAAACACACCAAAACAATGAATTAATCATGAATCATGTTCATTGCCAAAACTGTTAATGAGTACAAAATCAGTAGTTCGTTCCAATATGACAATATATGAGTGAAATGTTCATGTCAGTTCTAACATTTGTCAAATGCATTAGCCAATTATGTTATGCATTTATAATTTATGTTTATTTAAATGCTATTAATACACGAAGTAAACATTTTAGTGACAAAAAATGTATAATGTGTTTCTCATTTTTTATTTTATTTTTTGTTCTAGAGGAATCAATTACCTTCATGTGCTTTCGAAGAGAGCTGGGATGAGTGTAGGACTTGTCACACATTTTGCAAAGATATGGTTTGTCTGACGTGTGAACGTGCATGTGCTTCTTTCGGTCACTGCTGTTCGCGAAGCGCCGATCGCATCCCTCAAACTCACACTGAAATGGTTTCTCCCCTGAGAAGAAAAACGCATAAACATTCACACGATTAGTGTTTAAAGTTTAATTCAGCTTTTAAAAACACAACAAAAATAGCGCACAACAAAACATAGATTGCATCTGCCACCCGGTACACTTCAAAATAACATTTATATGCAAATATTTTAGGCCTACATAATACAAATAAAATTAAATGAATTGCGTGGCATTCTAAATAAACTGAAATGAAATCACTCAAGAGGTTATCATATGCACGTAGTTGTAATACAGAGATGTCTTACAACGACACAGGGGGTCACACAACCACATCTACAAATATGACCAGAGTAAATATAACAACAAAATAGCCTATATAATATCTTAATTGGTTGGTAATTACGTTTGGGATAATTTACCGTATTTATCTGTACAAAAAAATAAAACAAATAAAATAAGGCGGAAATCGGTCACTAACACCATTTCCTATTTTCAGCATTTAGCTTTTGTCAGACCCACACAAAACTTATCCATTTGCTTAGAAATAATCAAGATGCAATTAACACCTTGACAAATAGAAGGCTCAATACCTCCGTGTATTCTAAAGAGGAAATTGCTCAAATATGCAACCCTGGTAATGGCCTGTTTAACACATAGACCGTCAATGCAATGGAAAGAATAACAATAGGCCTACATATCGCCCAATCCTAAAGTAGGAAATACATTCTTATTTTGATGTCGTCCTTTTTGTGTTGGTAATGGTCTGTATTCATTTTGTAATTCGTATGCACGTGCGTGTGTATACGCGTAGCTGTATGCTTTATATATACACTTTGTAATCATTTATTTAAATGGTTTCATGAATATAAAGTGTGTCACTGTTAGTGTGTATATTGTTTCTAATTTTAACAACAATTAAAGTACCCCGTAACGTGGCCACAAATACGCTCAAACTGGAGTCATTTCAAAATCCTGACGTAGTCACACGAGTGCTCGAGTATTGGTCCACGCAAACATTAAACCGGTTGCAGAGATTTACGGCTGCTCTGCGCACGCGATGAGCCCTCGAGTCGCCTTTGACCCGATTAAACTTTATGAACCACAAACCCTCGGCACTCTCTTACATAATTCAGCACATTGTTGCAAAACATCGCATTTACTCGGTACGCGACCAGGCATAATCGTTTTCAGCCGCGTTCACTTACGCGAATTAGCCTATATGTGCTTAAGCATCCGTTTTCTTGTAAAGATCTAAATCTACTTTACGCGTCAATCTAAGTATGCGCTCTCAAAGTCTAAAAATACACCAACCTACCGTAATCAGCTTATATTTGTAAGAAACACTATTTGCGCTACTCTGGGGGTTTATCAAAAAAGACCATCGTATAGCTGCTAAACAAATGCATTTACAGACTTTAGTGAGACGAGCGCAAACATAAATAAATATCATACCTGTATGCGTTCTCTTGTGAATCTTTAGGTTTTCTGATCTCGCGAAGACTTTGCCACATCCAGGGAACGGGCAGGGGAAAGGTTTTTCTCCCGTATGCACGCGTATGTGATTGACCAGTTTATATTTGGCTTTAAAGGGCTTGCTTTCCCGGGGACACTCTTCCCAAAAGCAGATGTGGTTGCTCTGTTCGGGTCCTCCAATGTGCTCGACCGAGACGTGGGTGACCAGCTCATGCATGGTGCTGAAAGTTTTATTGCAACTCTTCTTCGGATTGCTGAGCTGCTCCTGATCGATCCACTTACAGATGAGCTCTTGCTTAATACACTGCTGCCTCATGTAGCGAAAGAAGGCTCCGGGGTGATGGGGATGCGCTGCCATATTCATCCCCATGTTCATATTCATGGAGCCGTACTGGTTGTGCAGCTGAGCGGCTGAGTAATGGTCGGTCCTCGGGCTGGAGACCTGGTGGTACTGGTCTGATCGCCCAAAAACCTCCCCCGGTAGTCCGAGTCGCATCTGCCCGTTGAGCACGTTTGGGGAGCCGTGAGATCCATGCTGCTCGTGGATGCCAGGGAACAGAATATGGCCTTGGCTGTCTGTGTGAGAGTGATGGAGCGAGCCGGCAGTGGGGCCGAAGAGTGCGTGCTGGCCTCCCGCCGGTGACGATTCCCCGAATCCACGGCTGCGAAAGAGAAAGTCCCGCGTGGAGTTAAACGGCGAGCTCGCGTATGATGTGACATGAGCCGCGTGCGCACCCAGAGCCGCGGCAGGGTACCCGGGCGCTTGGCTCGTGAATGCAGAACTCTGTCCGGGCGAGAGATCGTGGTTAAGTTTGAATGCGCCCATGTGCGCCGAGTCGACGAAGCTGTTCTGCGCTAAACTCAAGTCTCTGTCCTGCATCTCACTGGAGGAGTGATGATGCCTGGCAAAGGTGCCCACTCCCAAACCAGGGAACTGATGCCCAGCGTCCAGTAACATGCTTTCGTTGAGAAAAAACAATTATCTTGCAAGCAGTCTATGCGCGGCGCTTTAACAAAACATGTAACAAAATAAAATCGAATGTGCTACAGGAATATTAATTTCCAGATTTGAGAACACGACATGAGGCGATGAAGTTCGATCCGCTCATAGGAATAAAGCGTTGCGTATTGAGTTAGACTATATTTTTCTTGCGGATAACTTGTTACTCAAAATCCCCAATGCAGCGAAATGAAAAGATTCCTTTGCTCGTTCCCTTTCAAACTGAGTCGATGTCGTAATTTTCGGATTACACGAAAATACGAGATATTATCTTACTGAGTCTTCCTTGTTCCCGAAGCATCTCGAATTGGAATGTTTATTTCTTTCGCTTGTCTATGTTTATCTCGGAGGGTCCCTCTTTCTCAGTGGACTGGCACTACCTCCTCTTACGCCCCCTTTAACTGGAGCCCGGTCATTCGTTTGACGCGCTCTCATTGGCCGCTGCTCCTCATCAATCCCTGGTGCCCCTCCAATCGAACGCACTCCTTTGGCAACTAATCGCTGATCGCCATCTTACACCGACAATTACCGCCTACTTTTCGGAGAGCCTTTTCGGGGGATAGGTAACGTTAGAAGGAGAGCAAAAATACTCGCGTTTAATCAGACCGGTTAAAAAATCTAAATCACTTGCCACGCGGGCTCATAAGAGTAAGTGTAACCAATAATTATTTGGTGAACTTCGCCACTACAGTTTGCATAGTTACTTGATGACATAAAATGTGCATAATATATGTTTATAGCGAAATCGAATTAGTTACTTTCGCATAGTGTAACGTTAATCCATCATACAGACAGGGTTAACGTGAATGAAAAACAAACTCACAAACCTCGTTCGAGGTGTCTTGACTTGAGCATGGCAACACATGATGATGAATTAAAACACAAGTTCGCATCCAGTTTGTAATGTGGTGGTCAGCGTTTGAATAGCCTAAAGGACGTGTTCGTGTCTCCCTGAGTGTTGATGGACACATCAAAGACAAACAAAAGTGTATTAATATATAAATAGCCTATAATATTATCCTATTGAGATATAAATTAGCCTACTAAAAATAGATTAAATTACATGAAAAGGAGAGTTGTCAGCAATATATACAATTCATTTCTATTACCATAATCTTTACATTGAATACTTTCATTAATTTACTGCATTAAAAACGCACAAATTCGTAGCTAACACCAAAACGCTGTTAGACCGACACTGAAACACACTGTTTCCTCTACAACCGAGCCATAAACGCAGTTTACAGAAGCACAGTAAATACAACAACAGTATACATTTGAGAATTAGTGTAAGCTATGGTAACACCTACATTTTTCATAAGAATTTTTTTTAGGCACATCTAAATATGAGCACACAGAGTAGCCTAGATATTCAAAATATTTTAGCACATACAAGACAAAAATGGCATTTGAACGTATTTAGATGCGATGACATTCCCATGTCAAAAAACACAATGTGTTATACCTGTAATTAAAAAAATATATATAAATAGTGACGTCACGGACCGAGAGACAGGTCTTTCTGCATGAATAAATCATTCGGCAAATCAAGCGGCATTTTGTGGTTATGGAACATGCGTACATGCCAGCTTTTCTTAGCCTATAGACTACACTGCACACTCCCTGGCAATAACCAACCCGTCCAACTGAGGTTACCCTAGCACATGTGGATGGGGTTAGCCAACTATTTTACGGACTCCAGGCCAAAGTAGCCTACATAAGCCAATCCAGGGACCATTTTTGATCTAAGAAAAAGTCCTACGTGCAGAATACGAGTGTTTATTTTAAATGTTAACATTTAGTTAAAGGATGTTTACTTACAATTTAATTGAGCCAAGTCCCATAAAGTCCCGTTCCAACGCACAACACACTGTCTTGTCTTTCCTCTCCTCCGAACGCTTTAAGCTGTAAATAATAGGGCGGAGGATGTATAAAACGTTGGGAATTCAGTGTGCCTCAGCTCAAAGCCATACTGTTTGAACGTTATGTACCATTCTTCCAAGACTATTTCTACCCTCTCCACAGGAAACACAGGATCTGATCCAAGTTCAAAGTCACGTCTGCCGACCTCTCTAAGAAGTTCTTTATTTCTCCAGAAAACCACAAAAACCTTTCCCCTTTTCAATGGGCAGGGAGGAGAAGAAAGAGAAATTAGTCTGAGAGTGCATTCGGCCTGAAACACATAGCCGCGGTTTTTTGTTCTTCTTTTCTCATAGCAAGGAAGGGAAAAAGTTCGAAAAGGCTAAAACCAAACACACACGAAAACACAAGGGAAAACTAAATTGGCTTATTATTAATAATAATATATATATATATATATATATATAAAATCCAATTTTGTATATATATATATATATATATATATATATATATATATAGGCTATATATATATATATATATAGCCTATATGCGTCACTGTCTAGATATTAACCTTGATTTTTTTCACAATTTTCCAGATAGAATTATGGCTTTCTATTAATGCGTAAGGCTCTCAGATAAAGCGACAAGGCATTTGTTTTAATTTTGACATTATCACTATGGTGACACATTATTTGGTTACTTTTAGTGACCTTGGGTAAATCAAGGGTGTTTGACCTTCGACCCGTGGAGACCACATATGCTACCCTTTGAACTTCAGAAATCCTCACCGTTCAAAGGTTGTAGTAAAACAAGTGCTGGCTTTCTCCCTCCGTTAGCTACGTCGTTTCATGAATAACAGGCAACGACAATTCACATTAACTCACAAGCTTGTTTTAAACATGTATTATTTATGACATTCTCATTAACTTTTATTGTAAGTGTAGCTTACTCAGCAATCAATACGACTGAATTATTTTAAGACACTCTTGAATACGGTGTTCGTCCAACACACTTCAGAGGTAAACGTTGGGATGTCGTAAATCTCAATTAGAATGCATAGATTGTAATGCTTCTGTCACATTAAACGGCATACATCGTGGTTCCATTCATTCCAAATTAAGACCCTTGACAAAGCTGACAGACATGATGGCTTATGCAGGAAATCACGACACTTTCAGTTACTACAGGTGCAGGAGAGATACGCGAGGAGAGATACACATGCTTTATATACATACAAATAAAAACACATCTTATGAATGTTTTTTTTTCTTCTTCTTAAAGGTTTGATAAATTTGGTTATGCAGTTTTACCAGAAATATCTGACCAATGACGTTGATACATTTTAAATGTGTTTAGGATGTTTTAATCTGTTTTTAGTATTGTTCGAAAAGCATGTGACTTCGAATTTATAAGCAGAATAGTTTTTAGGTTTAATTTTTAGGTTTAAGGGTGGGGCTGTTTAACCTTCTGCTGTACTTTGGTAATTAGTTTTTTAAATAATTATTTGGAATATGGTAACAACTGCCCTTAAGCATTTTAAAAGATGCCTTTGAATTAAGACATATTAAATCAATGGTATACACTTCCTGCTGAGTTCAACATGGACTCTAAAGGGCGTGGACGTGCTTCATGACACACACGTAAAGCACACTCAAACAAACTTGAGATGAAATTATGTGAAAATGAATGTGTTTCTTATACATTATTCTAAAACAAAAACGGGGAAAAACTATATTTTATAAATATAACATTATAAAGAATCATGTCAGAAATATTGACTGACTTTTTCTAAAATATGTCAAGGGGCGCTTCTTCTCTTCTGTACTTTCTGAACAGGAATCAGTTTCTGACAGCGCCTATTGGACCGAAGATCTAATGTGTAAAATTGCGTTTTTGTAAGCACAGATACAATTGGAAAATAAATGTGTTGCATTAAAACATTTTTTTGTAAAGCTTGATAATGTTAATTATTTAAAACTATATTACTATAAACCCATCTGGATAAAGCAGGTTAGCCTACTAGAAATAATTATATGAACTTAGGCGTTTGCAATTTCTGTTTATGTAGGGCGTAAAGCCTAATCGTTTGTTTGGTTGAATAAAAACAACATGTAAGATTTTGTTTTATATATATATAATAATTTAGTTTTACCTTTATGCATGCATTGCAACAATTAGAAACAAATAAGTGTGGCGAAGCATGCGTTTGTTTGTATTTGTAATGTCATTTGCATTGTCCCAATTTTATCCTGAGTCTGTTCTATCTGTCAACATAATTAAACTATATATTTGTCCGAAGAAAATTAATTGTAGTTTTGCTGAATTCATGCTTGGCAACGTTTTATTTATTTATTTAATTACATGATTTGAATTGTATTTCTAAATATATTTCAAACGATGTGTGGGGGTGTTGTACAATATGCTCCGCGTGTGTAGTGTCACTTTTTTGTGCAAAGAGAAAAACAACGTCATTCCACGTGTGCGTGCGTGCGTGTGTGTGCCTCGGTAAACAGATTTGCCTGTAACTTTGTGAGCACAACTTTCTGGAGTGAACAGTGATGAAGAGAGTGAGGGGGCGGAACCCCGCTGAGCCTCTGCGCTGAAAGACAGCCAATCGCTTCGTTCTCTTAACTGCCAGTCACCGAAATCTGTCCAATACCCGCAGTGCCATTTCTAAACTCTATTCCCCACTGTGTCCTCCAACTGTTGTATGTTCTGCCAATCGCTGGAGGACAGAGTGGGAAAAGGAGCAAGCAGAGTTAGAGGCAGGACAAAAGAAGTTCTATAGACGGCCATATACATATATTTTAATGGTTTCAGAAGGCCCGTAGTTGGCGAAAACAATAGCGGTGAGCGTGGACATGACAGCGTAGTGATGGAGCCCCCTTTAAGCAAGAGGAATTCGGCGATAAGATTAGCGGATTTGGCATCGACTCAAGCCCTTCCTCATCATAATATGACAGGCTTCCCGGGGATAGGGGGGCATCACCCGCACTCCCACCATGCCCACCTCCACCCTGGGGAGATGGGCAACGACCCCGGAGTGGCTCTCACTCCATTTGGACCCGAGCACATGGCACAGACCAATGCTCTTAAACTTAGTCCATCTCAGCCTGTTCAAAGCCATCCCGAAGCCCAGACCGCGGCATCTTTCACGTCTTCTCAGACCACAGTTGGTTTCCCCGTGGCTCACCCACACACAGGCTACACCACCAGCAGGGACTTCATCCTCAGGAGAGAGCTCTCAGCCTCTGCTATGCATGCACTTGGCGACCAGCATAGTTCCGCCTCCTCCCCTCATCACCATGGCATGTTCATTTCCCCAACAGGTGCTTATGGGCACGCGGAAGGTGGTGCCCATCCACTTTTCTCTGGACTGCACGAGCAAGCGGCCCCAGGTGCCCACCACCACCACCACCACCACCATGCCCTCAACGGGCAGATGCGCCTGGGTCTACCGGGGGACATCTACGGCAGGCCAGAGCACTTCGGCCACAGGCCCGATCACTATGGATCTTCTTCTCTGCACAGCTACAACTCCATGAACTTAAATGTGAACCTCGCCACGGCTCCTCACGGAGCCACGGGGGCGTTTTTGCGATACATGCGGCAGCCCATCAAGCAAGAGCTCATCTGCAAGTGGATTGACCAGGAGCAGATGTCCAAGAAGCCCTGCTCCAAAACTTACAGCACCATGCACGAGCTCGTCAACCATGTCACGGTGGAGCACGTCGGGGGACCGGAGCAGAGCAGTCACGTCTGCTTCTGGGAAGAGTGTCCGCGCGAGGGAAAGGCGTTTAAAGCCAAGTACAAACTAATCAATCACATCCGCGTGCACACGGGCGAGAAGCCGTTCCCGTGCCCCTTTCCCGGTTGTGGCAAAGTATTCGCGCGCTCAGAAAATCTCAAGATTCACAAGAGGACGCACACAGGTTAGTGAAAAGTCGACCGATTCGATTCTTTGAAAAAACTTCAGTGGTCTGTTATTGAACGTGTTTGCGCTACTTGGCAGATAATCGAATTGTCTTGATATGTAGGCTTACCAAACGTTAGTTACTCTGGGGGAACAAAATATCCTTTTTGTCCCACCGACTCATGCACAAATATCCCCCATTCATACAGAGCCAAGGTTAAGGAGGTTGTTTGTTTACAGTGTCTATTCGTCAAGCAAAAGTATCCCTTGGTGTAGCTAAGCGTCACGAACTTACTTCGAAAATGCTGCGAGAGATCAACGTGCATGTAGTTGCTGCTTGTACATATGGAATAAGAACGTCCTGCTATCAAGAGACCAGTGCTTTTGCATCTTTTTTCTTTGATGCATGCAATTTGATATCTAATAGATGTGCAAAAACGTTAGGGTGAAAACATCAGGCTGTAGTTGTATTTGAATGCTACGTGTTTAATGTAAGAAAATAACGAGCAAAACAGGGAAAGTGCTAATTGTTTTATAGGCTGCAGGTAAAAATAGTAACACGAAGTTGTCGGCACGTGTTTATCTTCTTTAAAGCCATTGGGAATTACAAACAGTGTCTGAATAGATCCATAATGTAAACATGGAGAATGGGTCAGCCATGGGGCATTTACTGTGATTAACCAAACTATGGTGATCTCTTAGCAGAGCAAAGAAGGCCTCTACGTTCTTCTAATGTATTCTAACAAAATGATATGCCTGTGTGCTGTGCATGATATTAAAATAGATATTTAATATGATGGTATTTAATAGGTATACAGCTCTTTCTCTTGGTACTAAAATATGCACTCACGTAACAGTTTGTTATTACAAGTTGTTAAGAAAGTTGCATGTATTGTTTAGGTTCTTTTACTGTATATCTGTATCATGTTATGCTCACAACACCTGCTGACGTAAATTGCGCCCTGAATATGTAAGATAGCATGTCAAACCCACCTAGAGTACACATTTATAAGGGTCGTAACATGGTGGTATCTTAAATCATCATGGATATGGGTAAACGTCACCTATGTTTTATTATTATTATTATTATTAATATATATTTGTTGTAACAAGTCCCCGGATTGACACAGTGAATCCGTAATGCAATTTTGATATGATTTGGATATCTTGTAAAGCCGTGTCAGTTAATGCATCTGATGCATATGGCGGGCCAAAATGTTTTCAGTAGTTGACTCAATTGCATATCCAGTAAAAATAATAATAATAATAAAGAGTTTTCAGAGATGCCTGAACATCCCATATGTAATAGCAGAAAATGAGTACTGTGGTGTTAAAGTGATAATGTTGTGATTTTCAAATGAAAACCACCCCATTACTAGTGCTTGCTGAGAAGGGATCCATTAGCTGTTATTTTATTGTAAACAAAAACTAAATCAAATATGTATGGGTGATTTTTATATCTAATTGCTCTGGTTTTTCTTCTTTGTCAGGTGAGAAGCCGTTCAAATGTGAGTTTGATGGCTGTGACAGGAAATTCGCCAACAGCAGTGACAGGAAGAAGCACTCTCACGTCCACACAAGCGATAAGCCTTACTTCTGTAAAGTGAGGGGTTGTGACAAGTCGTACACACACCCGAGCTCGCTGCGCAAACACATGAAGGTTCACTGCAAGTCTCCTCCGCCCCCTTCAGCCAACACGGGCTCCTCTTACCATCCCTCGTCCACGACGATCGGTGATGCCCTCTCACCAAACCTGGAGCCCCACAGGAACCGTTCGTCGAACCTTTCGCCTCAGGTGACCAACCTAAACGAATGGTACGTGTGCCAAGGGAGTGCTGGACCAAACAATCTACACACCCCCTCCAGCGATCTGCCAACGTCGGAATCCGACGACGAGGACTCTTTCAGACACACAGATCCAAGGGCAATGCTCTGATGTGAACAGCAAGGAATACATTCACTATAAATGCTCCACATAATAATAATAATAATAATGAAAAAACACATCAAATTCAAGGGTTGCAATTCGAAGAAGTGGAACAAATATGGATGTCAGTGGGTGAAGCGATTTTGCCCCCCGTTTTACCCTTAAAACATGCTCAGAGCAATTGATGCAATTTATGTTTCATATGATAAGCAGTTGTAACTTTCCACGTGAAAAATCGACTTGTACATTTTTTAAGATTTTACCTGACTTGTCGAGATCAAATAACATTGATTTATCAATTATTTTGTGGCTGTTTTTTTATATTACACCCCTTTTGTTGCACAGAAATCTTTTTATAGATGATCTTTTTACACGTTAAATGTCTGAGGGGCAAACATTGCAGTGACAATAATTGTACGTTTTAACTTGTATATTGTCAGTGTAAAAAAAAACGAATGGGTGGAGTCTTTGTTAAAGTTTATACACTAATTGTGGTCAGGACTGTTTTTGTGATATTTAAAATATTTAAACCTATATTTTATGCAAAATCAATGTAACTCTGATTAAAGAGTACTAAATATGTCCACTGAGACCCTAAATAATGTATCGTTGACAGGCCTATCCCTGAGTGATTTGTAAATAGTACGGTGTTGATGCTTGTGAATGTTTTCGTAGCGTCTCAACAAGTTTTGTACATTGTAATTTATTTGCTGGTATTAATGTTGGTCTGGAAGTACAGATACACCAAAGAATAATATAATTTTGGTGAAAAGAAGTGATGCTTTTGTCGTGTTCTGTAAAAAGGTCTTACTTGAATAGGCTGTATAATGTGAAGAATCTTTCGCATGAACCGTGTAGTAATTCTTTCTGTTGAGGTGCATGATGGTGTTGATGGGAAAAAAAACATAAGAAGGTCGTGAAGAAATGTGATGTTTGTGTATAGATACATGGAAAACTTGAATAAAAGGCAGGACGTGTAAATATGGTCTTCTCAGCAAAAAGGCCTTGATTCATTATTTGATCAGTGTGCGTGTTTAAAATAAATTCAGCAGATTTCCAAGTTATGATTTAAACTAATCATCCAATGAATATCACTGTTGCGTTAAGACGCCTATTGCTAAATGTATCTGTAAAAGTTGGGACAGTAAAGCTAACCAAGCAAAAAAATAATAATAATTCTTGATTTTCTCCATATATTTCTTGACCATTCAGTGTCATTTCAAAAGGGAACCATCACTTAACTAATAGTGCACGTTATGAAAGATAGAATAGCACAAAGCCATCAATGCATGAATCCTTCATGGGAATATAAACATAAAAGCTGCCCGACAATAGGAAGAAAGTTGTATAGAGAATATGAATCAAAGTCCCCCATCTCATTTCCTTCATTAAAACGCACAATAACAGTTTCAAAGTGCCCCTGTCCCAGACTATAGGTTCAGAATCGACCAGCGCAAGTCCTGCACCACTTCAAAGAGCTCCACAACAGAACGGAAGACTGCACGGTGCGTTAGGATTTCTATGGGTCCCATTTATGGTAGAAAACCTAAATCAAAGCAGAAACCTCTCTCACGAACCGTCTTGTCCCTTAAAATCAGCGACATTTTATATCAGCGCAGAGACAAGCATCCTGGACATTTCATATTGCGGGTGGAAAACGTGTGAAGAAAGTTCTAAACGCCTCCTAAGAAAGTTTAAGTCACGCCAACCCCTATGGAATAAAGCACACAAGTTGGTGACTCGTTGGAGATTGTAAATCTAGCGTTTTGTGTCCCATAAATAGTGTGAAGTTCAAGGGCGCTTCATAAAGCGCGTGTGTGTTTACCGGGCGCTGGAAAAGGGGGCACTTCAATTGGAAACACTCTATTAAGATACAGTCGCACTGACCTTTAGTTTCATGCTACGTTAGAGCAGTCAATTCGCTCTTCGTCGGAATCGCTCATATTTTTGTTCCCAAATCTTTGAAATCCCTCGCGCGCATTAGCGTTTAGTTCTGAAATAAGCGCGCGCACTGCCCATCTTTTGTCCACGAACTATTATTTGCTCAAGGAAAGAATGATCTTCTATTTATTTTAAACAAGTGACATTTGAATAGTGCAAAATAAACAGGGTGAAAAATGACCAAAGAGATAGTCCCCTCGGACTGAAAAGGGGGGACTTCATAAAAGCTGCAGCAGTCACAGCTGAATGGGAGACGCTTTGAAGTAGAACTTATTATCTGAGGAATACTTCTCGGTCGTCCTAACGACGCTATTGAATCGAAAAGCTACCCCCTTTGTCAGCGATTTGTTCTCCTTTAGTGCAATGCCCGTGGAAATCACTTACATGGTCTACCTTAACATGCAGCCTGCAAATCAGTAACTCCAAGAGTCAGACTCTCAGACGCCACTTTTCAAAAGACAAAGCAGAAGTCAGTGTGAAAACGCTGCGAGTTCTCTCCCGTTTTGCCTTTATTGGACAGAATGATCACATCAGAGGAGGCTGTTTACTACAGTCTAGTCAGATTTCACACCGTCAGCTTCTCATTATGCGTTTGACGAGGGTTCAAAGTACCCGAGTCATTGTGCACCCTGTTTTAAGCGATGCATCAAGAGAATGCGAGACACTTGCAATGAAAAGAAAACATTCAACTTTGCCATACTTTCTCCAAAGTGCGCTTCACACTTTATCCGTTTGAACGTCGCACATATGTTCTACGCACACTGACAGATTTCATATGCAGCTTGCTAAGTCTCAGAGGTAAATTACGGCACTAATGGAATATTTGCTATGTTGTTTGAGTGTCTGTAGGGAGGGAGAGAGAGACAAGTGCAATAAATATTAAATGACACAAATCTAATTCCAAAATCGTATTAAATGAATCACGCATGGTTATAGTTTGGTCAACCTCTAAGCTAAGGATAATTAAAATGGCACACTTGACAACCAGGTGGAAGATTGAATATTGTTTTATCAGTAAAAAAGGATATGATACTTTTTGTTTAAACTAGCCTAAAATATGTGAAATACAATTATAATAATTGTTTAATTAATTGTAATAAACACATAACTGAGCATAACATTTTCTTCATAAAACGATGTGACCTTTTATAAATTGTTTTGCTATAACTTTAAGTCACATTATTAAATAAAAATTGAGACATTGTTAAATATTAGTAGCCTTGAGACAAATGTTTTGACTATTTAAAGACAGCCACGAGAGAACAAAAACACGTTTTAAAAGAACCAAACTAAAATATTCCCCTCCAAACCGTTTCAAAATAATAACAACTTGAAGTATACGAGGTATCATAAACATCCGTTTGGTGTTTTACCACAGTATGCTTTGAAGACCAAGAAAACTGGGCACATATTCATTCTCCAGGCACTCTGCCAAACTCTCCCAAGCACCCTACCTGCCTACTATCTTAAGTTTCCCGAATAAGTGAGAAAACACAATCCAGTTGCAGCTGCAGGGCTGCATGTTTCCTCCCTGCACTCCGAGACTGAACTCTAAAACACGGACAAGAAAACTTTCGACGCATGGCCGAAAACCGAAACTCATGGGGTGTTTATACAGTGCAACGTGAGTACATGTTTTATGAGCTCATCTCTGAATAAATAAGCTTTCTGCATGTTTTTTTATCGTTGTAAGTAAGAGTCGTTTGATTAGGTGTTGTTCTTGTTCTTCGTGCGTGCGTCTAAAGAAGAGGCTGTTGAGAAAGTTTGCCGTCCCATTAAGTTAGAGGCCGGATGAGTAGTTGTTTGCTATTTGCTCTGAAAGCTCGAGCCCGACTCAGACAGCTGTGAGTTCACCTATTAGCCCCGATGTCTTTCCCAAAAGATTGCTTGAGTTAAACATCTGACAATGAGCGCTCAGGGGTGCCGCTCGCCTGACCTCCACTCGCTTTTAATAGTTTATGGAACTTCATTAAATCAATTACTCCACGAGCACATCATCATTTATTTGAACTTATCGCTCAAAAAACACTTTGCTAACACTTTCATGAAGAATTCATTAACAAACATGATCACAAAACTCTTCACAAATCAGCCAGATAAATACAAATGTAAAAATAGGCTACATGAATCAAAGTTGGATACATGATTTGTTTGGCGATGGAATTATGTTTTTTTATATTATAATAATATATTAATAATTAAAATGATTATAACGTGTTACACATTTTTTTTGTGACAGCATAATTAGCCTATATATATATTTAAGAGTCTGTATTAAATACATTTTTTAGAGTTTGTAAGCTCTGAAATGCAGGATTTGTTTGCTACATTCATGGCTTTTATTTTCATGGTTGAGATTTGAAGTTTCCTCTGTACCATTTAGATTTTGTGTAGCTCTCGTAACATTATTTTTGAATAAGTGAGATTTGCATGCCCGGTTTTACGAGGAACATGCCTTGATATTCCGGTAAATATAAAAAATATAACAAAAACTCTAGTTTTAGATTAACCAGCAGAATAATATCAATGTGAATTGACTGCAAAGGTTTGTTGTAAAAATACATATTGTAAGAAATGAGTCAATACTTGTATCTTAGTGTATATTAAAATAAACTAAAATGTGTGTAAGTAAACTGACAGCCATGTATAGTAACGAAAATAGTTATCTGGTGATAGCATTACCTCGGGTGGTGATATTAGCGACATTACTGATCATGTCTTTTTTTGCAATGTTTACTAATGTTTCATATTGTGGGCACATCATGTGTAAAGTAAAAATTTAAATATAAAAAACCCGATAAAATACAAGATATAATTGAATTCAAACCTCAGCATATGCACCATATATATGAGCCCTTTCATCCTTAGCACATATGAATCATCTTGCCTGTCTGCATGAGACAACTGTCATAATATCTGGCCTCTCCTCAACATCTGTGGGCCTCCAAACTTGGTGCTGGTCCAAATATGGATCCCCAGGATTGGGAGGCTTTCCAAGACACTTGGTGATGAGAGCAAGGTCGTCCACGGACATGTCCATGAGCCAGAGCTCTACACCTGGTCCTTTCAGCCTATGCAGTATATGAACCAAACCTCAGAGCACGCGACCACTTCTCTGCTTGCCTTGTATCTGACAGGTCCTGTTTAAATGGCTCTAAACGCAGGTCTGGACTTCTAATAGAAAAACACTCCATCCATGTGGCAAATGTTCAGAAGCATTTGCAGGTCGGGCCTTGACATGAAAGGATGTCAGTGTCTTATATAAAAGCAGTTTGATCTAACAAAAAACATGTCTTCTTCGGTCTTCTTTAACGAGGAGAGTGGACACAGTTAATGTAAAACTACTTTACACATTCTGTTTACCAGTGTTGTTGGTAGATGTACAAGACCTTGTCAGTAAATTGAAACATGTATCAGTAATACAAAACTCATTTTACTTTATTTTATGTAATATTAAGTATTTAGATAATGTTATATACACTGCAGCAACATGAGCAAAATAAATAATAAAAAAGAAAAGAAAAGAAAAAGGAGGACTTTTTCTACAATACAAGTTCCATATTTAACGACTACTTTATGCTAAATATTCAAGACAAATTAAATTTAAAAGTCTAGAAAGATAAAAGACCCATTCTCAACTTTACATAAAAATAGCTTTTAGGATATAGTGGGATATCACAGATTAAATGTACAATAGAAAAAATATATTCATATATAAAAAAACTTTTATATAATTATATAAATATTTGGCAGTAAAACATTATCTAATGGAAAAAATATTAATAACGTGCATTCATGTAACAATCTTTACAGCATTGGCTTCCCATTTTGATTTTACATCCTGTAGATGTTGATCCATTCCACATCTGACGAACTACCATGAGCAACACATCCGAGTCGTGCCTCTGAATACAGCATCTTTCATAGAGGAAAAGGTCAACATTCAGTGAGAGGAAATCATCCTGCACAGCTGGACCACCACAGTGCTGGATCATCTCAGTAAGAGAAAAGAAGAGAGAGCGAGTACAAATATACAACTCTCAAGTGTACGAAGTATATGAGGAAAAAGAAGAGAAGAACCGTCGAACAGTCTAAGCCCTCAAAAAGCCAGTCCACTTCTACATTACTATACTTTACAACTCTGGTGGTTAGATTAAAAATCTATGCCTTGTTCCAGTAAAGGCCTAATCCATGCTTAAATAACCTGTGAGCTCACAGAATCCCCTGCACTACCCCTAGTGCGTCACCAGCCACCAAAACCCCCGCTGGACTCACGAGGGTGGCTAGATGTTCTTAAGCATCACAAGCCACTTCCTCTGTTTCAAGCTGACCTTGGAATGGCCATTGGACATGGCTTTGAACTACTGGAACTATCTCTCATAGACCAGTGTCAAGGGTCCCCCTGAGTTGATAATGACTTGCTTTCATAACTGCTGTGACATTTTGTGAAGGTACGCTAGGCGTGCTCCCAGGCCATATCTCCAGAATGCAATGCTTCCTTTCCCCCTCAGCAGGTGCGAATCCGAGCTGCATAGTATGCGATTTACGCTGTGTTTACTCATCCCGGAATAAATATAGGCCCGGGCCCACGCATATGTCCAGCCTTGATAAGCTTTTTGGCTTACTACAGTGTTGACACAAACTCCAAGTTACCACAAAAGATTAGTGACTGTACAGTGGTGATGTTCGCTTTAAATATCATCGCTACAGTTCCTTGATGAAGCTAACTATCATATGCTATGCCATTATTGTTGTCTTCCTTGGATCAGATGCTTCTACTTCTATTATAATTATTTTACATTTCAAATCATAAAAGTACCTGATAAATGTATAAATGTATTGCAATTAATAATGGCAATTAAATTGAAATAAAAGATATAAAATCCACTGCATACTAGAACAATAGGCTACTATTCATTTTAGTTTTTGATAGGATTTAAAGAGTCTCATAAAACTGATTTTTAAAAGTCTTTTCAGTCCACTTCTGCTCTTGGTGGTTCAAATATCATCGCTCCTCCATCTCATAACGCTCACAACACTGTCAGGTCACCTGAAGATTTGTATAAGTCTGATGTTAAAATCTGAATCTCTGCTGAATGTCTAGTTCCTGTATATGGAAGAAATAGACAAATGAACTCGCTCACTGTGCCCTTACATAAATGAGGGTTGATGAAACTGATGATAGGCTCATGCTGCTGAAGAAGTGATCCCAGTGGAGACCTTACAGTGGTCTGTCCCACTCACAAGACAAATGATATAATTAGGCACATGTCTTTGGGGACGGTCACCTTTGCCCCTTTCTTGACATCCTCAATGGTGAATGACAGTATATCTTGCTAAAATAACTGAGCAAATTCATCTTGGTGACACACGCAGAATTCTCTTTACAGTTGTATTAATTGTCTGGTTTTGAGAAATCCCTTGAAAATGACAATGTGGACTCAAGGGAAACATTACATTTGATTATAAAGATGATCATGATTCTTGGGCAGGCCTGTCTGAGAGATTTGCATGAATCAAAAGCAAATGATTTAAACAGTACAGTAATTTGCATTAATAATATTGAAAGAGCCTATGAATAAAATGCAGTGTTGTGTGGCTGAATACATTGAATGGATTAATTTTAGGAAGAATATGACAAAGTTGTCTTTTTTTTAATGTAAAGCACTTCGCTTGCGTTAATTTTAGCAGTGTTTTAAAGCTTTTGAGAATCACTTGATAATCGTCTCACTATAGGCGATGTTTGTCTTGTTTTGAAACCCACAATTCTTTATTCACGTATGAAAAAGTATCATGCCACAAAACAAAAACGCCCTCGCGGACAGCTTCCTTTCATCACCTCGTGCTCATCACCGGCATTGTCAAAATGTTCGTTGCGGGCCGCGAGCTCTGCAAGGGGCTCCGATTGAAAACGCAGAGCCCGGGCTCCTGCCTCGTCCAGGCAGGGTTAAGCCACCTCTCCAACCAGGCGGCCCCCAGCGGAACCCTCATTACTTTGGCTCCTGGAGCAGTCAGCTGTGCTGCGGTTCAGAGAAGAGATGCTCCTTACCTGAGCATCACTGCTTCCACACGCCAACAACATACGCGCCTTCCCCAACCTGATCTGACAGCTCACGCTCAACTACAGCCTGCTGGAACCTAGACATGATAAAAAATACATTCCCTTTGCTTCCCTGTGAAATGTCGCAGGCTCACGTTTGCTAGGAGTATATGACAGCACTTAGTTTGACTTGAGACATATTTTGATGTCAGGTTTTGTTTTTTAAATCGACTTCGAGTTATAATTTGGAGTGTTTATGCTCTCTGTATATTTAAATAAAGCTGCCGTTTCATACAGGGCTTTGAGGAGTGAGGTTTCATTAAGTTTCTCCCTCCACGTGGTTCCTCTTCTGTAGAGGAACACGTTTTATAACCTATGCGTGAGCTGCGCACTACGCGCTTTCACTATGGAGAAATAAATAGATCAGTAGCCCATTTTGATTTGTTTATTGATTCAGTTTGAATATAGCTGATCAAATTATTATTTCCGAAAAAGCTTTCTGAAGGCTACCAATATAAAAGCAATAAATAGTTTAGACGAAAAGGAGGGCCAACACCATTAACATTTATAGGCAATGTTATACTGAAAACTCACAATTCATATTGAAGTGAGAAATACAGTTTGTCATACTGTGCAAGGAAAAAGGTCATAATAAAATGATTTATGAGCCCTAAGCACTGCTTTACTGTGCCAAGTGTTCCTTACATGCTGGTCGGATTCAATTCACTGTTCTCAAGGATTACTTCATTATTATTTAAAACATTAAGTGTCATGTAATGATCAAATAAACTCTAATATTCGTATCTGTATATAAGGCCGGTGAACAGATATAAAGCAAGCAAGTGACTTAAGTAATCAAAATTGTGGTGGAGATGTCCTTTTGCGCCGGAAATGTTGTGTTTATTAGGCTATATTGGGTAAAACCAGCCTGTCAGCTGAGGCTCCTTTATTAAACATATTTCGAGAAACGAAGTATATTTCAGATGGAACTCATCTGGGTAGAATTGTTATAATAGTAGGATTTCATTTCCACAGTAAAAGCTCTCTCGGATATATCAAATATACTTTTTAAATTTAACAAAATTTCCACATATAAGAGAACATTAGTATTAAACACATTTTTTTCGAAATACGTATTTAGATTAATTAAAATCTTTCAAATCTAAAGTCTCTGAACGAACTCAAAGAAATATATAAAAAATAAAATATTGCAGTCGAGTTAAAAATGTGCATTTTATGACAGGAAAATCTTGTCAGAAACGACATAAACTTTCAAGAAATTGTATGTAAAAATGTCGATAAACCTGTCAAAATTCTCATCGGAATTATGGCTTATACATTTCGGTTTTGCCTTTATTAAAAGTACCATTCCAGCAGGTTTGGGAGATTCTTCTCACCCTGCTGTATTTCTTCTAGTAGTCATCTAGGAATAGGTTCTACTCACTCAGGGGATGTTTTCTTTCTAGTAAGATGTGATAAAAAAATTCGATAACTCTAATTTCAGTGCAACTTTCAAACGCATTTTTAGCTAAATTAAAACAGTTTGTTGCGATGGATATTTATAAAGCAATTCACACATTCATGCATGTGTACCAAATAAAAAAGAATTAATGAATTCCCCTTCCAAACAAGTTCAACCAATTAAACGTATTTATGCCCTGCCTTTAAACAGCGGTATTCACTCTTCACAAAGTTCTCGGTCTATAGGACAAACATGTTTAATTGGATTAGCAGAGATGATGTCATAAACTACAATTAAGAGCTTGACTGTGCAAACACAGGCACGCGCTGAACGTGTTAGGAGCAGAAGAATATGAAAGTTACTGCACATAATTGTTGGCACGATACGAAGTTTAAGTTCAAGCTTTTGGCAATTTAATTTCCAATCAGTTCAAAGTTATAATTTCCAAAATAACAGATCAGAACCTAGTACTTAAAAAATATCGAATTAACATTTAATAAAAGGTAAAAAAATAAAATAAACTATATATAATGATTAAATACTCTGGACATTCAGTCAAATGAATTACAGTTGAAGAGAGTAATTCAGTGACTGCAAACCATTAGAGAAACTAAACAGATCATGTTTAAATCGTCCTCCTCCACTGTGTTTATAATACAGCCTAACTCATAATCTGACTTTGTTTGACGCTATTCCTTTATAGTTTTGATAACATGGTTTTATTTATATTAATTTGTGAATATTTTAAGAGATAAAGTTAGAAACATCACATTCATAACTAGCTCAATGTACATTCATGACCTATTCAGCACCACACAGCCTATGCAATGTTTGTAAAAGTGATTATCTTAAAAAGTCTCCCGCCGAGGGAAGAAACAATCTAATAAGTAATTTAAAGGTTTATGTTTAATAATACAGGGACAGGGTGAGAGCACTCACGGAGAACCTGTGTCAAGGGAAGGTGATAAACCAGCCTCGTGCTCCCATGACTCAATACCTGACAATGAATAGAGCTGGAAAAGATGCAAGCATGTGTAGGTGGTCATAGGGTCACTCCATGATATAGCCAAAGCGCAGATGCCTCTAGAACAACATAATATCAGCTTGAAATGAATACTAGGATTTCACTTGCACCCAGGAAATTATAAGACAATGAAGAACTTGTTTAGCTGAATTGAACTCTTTTCGAAATTGATAACATGTATAATATTATTTAACTGAACTGCACCAACCGGAGATAAATAATGACACTATTGTCTTTTGAGCTGTTTTACAGCAGAATTGGAATTGTTCCACAGCTGAGTTTCTATAATTGACTTTGCTATATATTTTCCGTGAAGCTGCTTTAAAACCTGTGTTGTGTAAAGAGTTATAGAAATAAATGTAATTTGACAGACACCCTAAAACGCAAATGCATGACGTCTTTTAGGCTATCAGTATTTGACTGTTTTTAACACTCTGCAGAGCTTAATTTATTTGTAACGGGGTGCAGTTGTAAATGAGCATCGACTTTAATTTCCAATGCACCTGTTACTCATTATAACTTCACGCGAGTGCAGATATGAGCAGACAGATCATATTTTCCTCTCGGCTGCTCTGTCTGGATGCATCTGCACCGTTCTAGGGGGTTCAACTGCGAAAGTCCTAACAGCCAAGAAGCAATAAATGTCGCCTTTATGAACAGCCATTCTCTTCCTGCCCCCAATTTTGACAGCATCCGGCGGCACACTTCTTAAAGTTCTGTTCTTCTTTCATCAGAAAGCCAGTGGGTGAGATGGTACAAGCTGCGCCAAGCAGTCAAGTCACACAGCAAGCTCACCAGCACTCAAAAGCGTATTTTTTTTATCGCATCCACGAAAGATATAGCGCAATTGTTTTAATATCTCTCTAATTCACGAGCAGTTGTGTGTTAATGAGCCAGCCGCCATCATATACATAAAACCACGATACTCTGATTATCCTGGAGGCTACGCGACAATTGCACCATTTTGTCACAACAGAAGGAAAAGTCAATTTGAAGGGGGGCTGCCATGGGCTTATAATTGGGGAATCCACCCATGGGCTGTTCCTAAGATTCTACTGACAGTGAGGTGGAAATTACATCTGTTCATTGTTCTCTATAACCCTGACAATGAAGATGTTATTAAAATTAAATATCAAACAATTATATTGCTTAAAAACGGCAACCCTTTTAAAATGGTCTTCTTTAATAAGAATCATTCATCTCTATAAAAACGAGTACACTTCAAGCTAAATTATTATTATTACCTCTATAACAAATAGTATGCATTTTAATTAATAATTCAAGTAACAGAAAACAATGCACAGATAATAATTTTTCCACATTGTATTCTTTTCTTAAGATGAACTTTCTTGAATAAAGATACATGGGGTCAAGTCAGCTAAAAACAAAACCCGTTTTGAAGACTTTTGTCGCGCTGTAACGAGTCTGATTTACGTGGCCCCTCGACTCGAAGCCATAGCAACCGCAGACAAAGACCGGAGGAGGTTTACTGGGGTCCGTCCTTTGATCTGTCTCCATTTCAAATAAAGAGTCAGCTCAAAGAGAAACCTATCCTTCACTCAAGCACACATTCAGTATCCTGGCCAAACACTGTGCTTACAATACCACGCATGACCAAATCATCTTTATAACAGCTTATGAGAGGGGAAAAGGAGAATTAGGAAATATGGAATATGACTGAAAATAGAAAATTATTGAAAATTAATGTAGGCCTAAATGCATTTATATTACAATAAACAACTCACGTTGGGTTGTGACATCAATGTCTGCGCTATTTTCGATATTAAAACAAACAAGAGTTCTGACTGTCTCTGGTTCATAGCCTATATAAAAGTAAAAGCTAAAATATTTTAATTAACCCATTATATTTTAATACGCTGCATTATAAAGAAAAACAAACAAAAAGCAGAGATAAATACTCATGCATAGGGCTAGGCCTAAAAGTGTCTATCTCGAGTCGTGTATTTTTATGGAATACAATAAAGTTCGCACAGATATTTCTAAAGACTTGTTTAAAATGCAGACATGAGAGCAACAGAAAAACGTGGCATAACAGCAAAATTTACGCATGTTATTAAATTTAGTCCCATAATTAAGGCTATTATTATAGCCATCCCTAAGGTAATAAAGTGTAGTGTTCAGTAAGTTAATATCCCAAATGCAATATTTTAGCGTTTTGTTAATACTTTTCAAAAGAGCTAAAGGTTAACTTTATTATTTCGTTTTCCTCTTAAATCTCACCGAAAGCGTGCATTTGCGTCGCTGCACCCACTGCGCTATATATCAAGTTATTCTGTGTTAATGATATTCCAGCAAATTCAAAAGTCACGTTAGCCTACGTGCACAAAACACCAGACATTTTACAACATTAGAGTTCAATTTGTCACTCATTACACCCAATACCAATAAATTCAATTCATTTCAATTACACATTATTTCCAAAATGGTTCCTGCCTGCTCTTGTCATAAACGATTCGTTTTATTGCAGGGGAATTATCTTTGTTGAAATGAGTTTGTCATATATTGTCTAGTAAAAGAATGAAGTCATTATTGGGAGATCCCTTGGCGAGAAATTAGGCGAGCAAAAAACCCTCCCTGCCACACGGGTCCCATTGAGATTAATGAAAAATATGTAAAACGTTTCCTTTTAATTTTCCTCTGAAAGCACTTTGCATACATGCATTTTCTCTGCTGGGTTGATATCAGATAATTTATGAGAGCAATCTCAGCACATAACCACCAGGACTGTGTTTCAAGCCTAATTGAGTGCTGTCAAGATTAGGTAAGGTCCTATTCGTGTTAATTGTATTGTACTCTCTTTGGGAATACTAGTAAATGTATTTAAATAATTCCGCCTTGTGAGCTGAAAAGATTATGTCAACTTAATGGCATAATAGAAATGTCATGAAAAATGACAAAGAAGTGCGAGGAAGTAGCATTTCGATGATCTATGTCACGTAAAATCCTTTAAACCACGAATCTCTGGCTACACAGATCAGTTTCAGCATAATTAATACAATTAATGGTGTCTTTAGTGCATGGATTAGGGTTAACCGCGTTGCTAAAAATAATGTCACTTCACAAAAACATATCACAAACCATAAAGGCACAACCCCCACGAAGTAAGGTGCAGTAAAAAGCTTTAGTTTCATATCAATCGACAATCAAATATATCTAATCTCACTAATTTTCTACAAAGGCTGAAGTGACTGAAGTTCAGAGGTTATCATCTTAGCTCTTGTGTGTGCATGGGGTGTGCTAAAGGGACAGTTACCCAAAAATGAAAATTCTGTCATCATTTACTCACCCTCCAAACCTCTATGACTTTATTTATTTTGCAGAACACAAAAGAAAAAACTTTGAAGAATGTTCCAGCAGTTTTTGTCCTTATAATTGCTCTAGATGAACTCATGTCATTGGCCTATTGACCTACAGGTCTCAGGCTCTGATCAAGAGTCTTAAAGACATGCTTAAAGAGCACTTACAGCAAAAGGGCTTGCCTGACATGAGTCCAAAAAGACGATTCCAAAGAAAATGAAAAATAAATGAGTGCAAAAGGCAGAGAGCATGGAGGGGGGGGCAGAGAGGTGTGGGCCGGGTGCCAGGCCGTCAGCTTACTGTCGGGCCCTTTGGGCCACTCACAGCAGCGGCTTCCATCTTTCTGTTTGCATCCCGAGGCTGGCACAGAGCTCAGGCCGAGTCGCTCGCTACAAACACTATTGATCACGCCATATTCTTTCCCGTTTTATGCAGAGGCCTCTATTACCATAGAGACCGACTGAACCATCAACCATTCCCCCACCCCATCCCAGAAAAATCCACCCCAGTCATTTCTGCCAAATTTATCATCAGCTCGTGGGAGACCAGCAGCAAGGAGCGGGAACATAGCGTACTGTAGAATGTATTCATGACAAACACAACATAAAAAACAACAACGCCCTCAAGGGTGGAAAGGATGGTCATTCATTGGGAATGACATCCTGGAGTTTTATTTCAAAAGAGGCATTCTTGACAAAGTGTGTGTGAGGAACACTGGTGAAATATACAACGGCGGCATGTCTTTTGAGCACTTGGCCATGTTCACGGCGACTTCGACGCTGGATAGAGAAATGGGAACCGCTGACCGGGAAACAAAGGCATGGAAAAATACTGATATTTACATAGAGCGAGCCCTAACGGAGCCCTTTGTGTACGTGTTTGCGAGTGAGCGTGTGGCACGGCGCGTAGAGCTTACGCCAGGCTGCAGACGCATTCAAGCCTTGTCTTGAAGAACAAACTGGCTTGCTGAGTCCTGTGAAACAAAGGCCTACAGTTTAGAGTGGGCTCACAGGCTCATTCTCTCAATGTTGGTTTTAGTAAATTTGCGGCCGCTTTTTGGCAAATAGCGCTTTGATGTTCCGGGGCCTGGAGGAGCCTTCAGGCTGAATGGAAGCTCGACGGCAGGGCAGCTCTGTTTGTTTGCCCTTTCGTTGGGCGCACACAACCTTTACCACGGCCAATCATCTACCCTGACACCAGAGAGGCAGGGGGTGGGCATGACATACAAACTAATGCAGAAAATAGTAATGCACCAGGAATTTCAGAAGCTAAAATAATCAGTCAATTAATCTGAAATCAACATACAACTAGAACATCATCTCTGTTGCTGGTTAAACAAATGCACAGGTCGTTTTTAGCTCTTGACGTGAAGTGCACGGCACAGCCAGCATGGTGCAGATTTTGATGTCTGAGGAACTCGGGTTTGGCTCACTTTCCCTGAACAGTTGAAGCCATCGTGACAATGTTCTGAGCTTGCTTCAGAGATGGCATGTCAATCATACTGCCATGAAAGGTGAAAGCCCCCTGAGGAGAAGAGAACAAAACTATGGTTGAATAACAATAAAGGCAGATACTGTCTAGAAGAACATACCCTACTACATAGCAACAATGCATATATGACACTACAAAGAAGGACAGGATGGCTATTCATAAATTCCCAAGAGAAAACCAAGAAAAGAGCCAAGGGGAGAACCAAAGTATATAATACATATATAATTATTTTTGTAAGGGATACATTTATTTAAATGATTTTGTTATTGGTGTCTGTTGTAGTAAATCAATAATATACTGTTAGCTTCTAGTTTGAGCCTGTGTTTTATTCAGGTTGATTGGAAAATGCGTGGAAATCGGATCATGAGAATTAAAATTGAAACATTCTTGACAGATGCAGGAATTTGCACTGGAAGCCATTTATTTGCATGCTAAATATTCCTATTAATTGCACCAAGGTACCGAGCCGGATATTTCAATCAGCCTAACCCGTCCCGTCCTCTTAAGAGGAACGAGTTTCAATAATTAAATGACATATGCATAAAATAAACTAAATATGCAGCTAAGCTGCATCTTAAATGTAATGTAATGGTGGTAGAGTGTCTAAAAATGACATGTTGAGAGGCAGAAAACCTCAGGTGGGTACTTTGCAAACATTTTCTGTAACAAATCTGCAAGGAGATTGAAGAGGGCATAGAAATATACAGGAAAACGCAAAATAAATTGAGCAACTGTGTCCCGGAATCTCAGTTTGTGAGCAAAGAGCCGAGCGGGGAGAGTGTCGCTGATGCCCCCCCCAGGCAATCCTTAGCATAAGAATTACTGGCAGATTGTACATTACTAGCACATCTCAGACACGCGCAGCCCTACCGAGCAGAAAACACAGGACTCAATGATGCACTAAATTAGGAACTATAATATTCAACACCTCATTTGATTTTCTCCGACAAAAGCTACAGTGCAGCATGCATCATGGATGCTATATCAGGCTGGAAAATAATACAGATCTCAGTGGAAACTCAGGAACTACTGAACGTGCACCTTTCCCAACTTCTGATGCTCCTCGAATGCCGCGATCAGCTCCGTGGCCCACTTGATTCTATCTGGACTGGGGGCAAATTCCTCTTGAACAACCTTGATCTGGTTGGGGTGTATCACTTGTTTTCCTAGAAAAAAGAGACAAAATTAAACCCTAACAATTTAACAAAAATAAATAAATATTCCAAAGAGATTAACATATACAATGGCCCTGTCTCAGTAAATAAATAAGACATAAAATATTTTAAATTGTTAAACAACCTTACTTCAGTCACTTTTTGAGTCACATATTTTTTGTGCACTATTAACAGTGTAGCCCACTCACATACAAAACTCTGTAAAATAAAAATAATCTAGGATCGTTCTTCCACATTTAAAGGGCTTTGCTCCAGAGAAGCAAAGGCACTGGCACTCCAGTACAGCTCCCTGACCAAGAATGAATTTAAGGGACACAGCAGGGACAGAGGATGCTATGAATTATGGGTGTCATCCCGATTTTTGCCTCATGCCCCGCTGAACTCTGAAACTTTACTGCACGCTTAGTTACACTCCAATCTGAGGCAGCCGCTTGCTGCTTTTATTACAGGCCCGTGTGAGAGCCACACACATGCAGTCACCTCAACACACTTCACACAGACACAGACACACACACACACACACACACACACACACACAACAACAACTGATACTTCTCATAAGCTCAGGTATGTGTGTCAATGGCCCAATGCTCGGGTGAAAAATTAGAGGTGACTACAACAGATGACCATAAAATGATCCATAATCTGAAGTCAGGAATCCATGTACTTACTACCTACTTTATCTACAAAAAAGAAAAAGAAAAATGCTAATCTGATAAACTTAAATAATTTTTTTATCATTGGTTTAAACTTGTTATTATTATTATTATTATTATAATAATTATTATTAATGTAAGGTCTTTCAAAAAAAATAGTGGATGCCATTTTCAAATATAAATTTCCTTTTCCTCCCTGCTTTGCAGCATCGGCTAAGGAGCTAAAACGGATTATGGTCATGATGGCAGAAACCTTATTCTCAAAAATAACATCTGTCCAGCATTGCACCATAATAATCAAGAACATGTTCCCAGATCAAACCTCTGGGTGATGAGGCTTAATTTGAGAAATATCTGTTATGTTTTGCTTCAGCGCGTCTCTTAAAACAAATACGGAAAGGTAGCTAGCTGACAACCGTAGAATTTAATACACGAGAAAACCATTAGCTCCATCTCCATTGGCTCTTACCCTAGTTAACCCCTCTGAAACAGCCTCTGCCATGTGTTATCCATTGAGTTCCCACATAATTTAGCACACAATGTTACATATTGCAGCGTAATGTCAGTCATATGTTAACACAGTCTTGCAACAGCACAGGTGTTACTTTCTGCATCTTTACACATTGTCGAAGCCAAATGCTGCAAGATACGACACAATCTGATGATGCAGCTGGGAGTGAATGAGGCGTCAGGTTAACCAATGACAGCTAAGCATGCGCTTCAATGTAAATAAAGCAAACCAGCTTGGTGACTGCATTTTCTTATTGAGCCAACAGCGCTGCGGACGGAAAAATCACCAGTGTGTGTGTGTGTGTGTGTGTGTGTGTACTGTCCCTCTGCTGCTCTGGAGGAGAAGGCCTGTTGGATCAACACCCTAAAGCTGAGGCTCAAGGTCCATGTTTGTGACGCCCATCCCAGAAAAGACTGGCAGGGGGTCGTTCCCTCACATCAACAAAATATGCCCTTCTCCAGACTGCCACCTGTTCAGGAGCTGTCTGTTTTGAGCCAGCTAGTGACAGAGTGAGCAAAGTGGGCATGGTGAGCCCTTATGCAGCGACACTATTGGACAGTTGCTGTGCATCATTATCGCTCCCTAATGCCATTCAGCCAATCACGAGGTGCCATCTGGTTTGGGTACGTCTGGTTGGCTCATTACCATTTAGCCGAGTGCCACTGTCAGATGACTCTCAAAATCTCACATAGACAGACAGAATCTATCAAAAAGGCAGAAAAAACTACTGAAAAGGATGCAAGTGAATATAATTAAGAAGGAAAATGTTATTATGTCTGAATTAATATACTGAAAAAAATATCTAACCCTTTTATATATTTTCATTTTAGGAGACCAACAAATGTTTTTGTTATTCATTACACAACACCATATCTATGTAGATATGACTAAAAGTCCTCATAAAGAAATAAACATGGGGCAAGGTCAAATCAAAGGTGAGGAATTCAGGGAAATAATGCTTAAAACACAATGTGTGCAGTGATACATACAAGAGAGGATACAATTTATGGTATATGTTTAACTTTTTGGCCTTTCTGATTTGATTTAATTGCTTGTCTGTTGATAAAGATGTAGCTGTTGTAGCATTTTGCCCAATTATTATTTTAATAGGAATATAATTACTTTAAGACAAATGCTCAAAAAAGTGTTTTATGTCAATAATAAAAGCATTTTAAATTAGTCTGCCACGGTTTATCTAAGCGCCCACTGAATTAACTTTTCTGATTTAAATTCTAAAACATTAAAATCAGAAACATTTCCAAAAAATAAAGATACAATTATCTGATTTAAAATAATAAAAAATAAAATGCATTTTCAAAACACAAAAAGTGTGATTTCAACTAACCCTTTTATTTATAAAAAGCATTCTGACACCCCAATTGCTGTAATAATACATTCATAGTGACAGATTTGCTCATGCAAGTCTAGTGCAAATAAAAAAAATACATTAGTAAAACTACATTTATCAGCACGGATTTTCCATTGCCTACGGACAAACACACACTCACTCGCACGCTCACACACACATACACACTTCACACTGAGGGTGTAAACAACAGTGTTTCTGTAGACCTCCCGAGTCCCGACACAGGGACCTCAGACTAGCAGTGGCAAACAGAACGGCGGTGAGCTCAGCGCATGCAACACGAGGAGCCGCTCCAATTCAGACTCGCACGAGAGACAGAAGAGAGTCATCAAACCCGACCCCACCTGCCTAATGACAGGCTGCTGAACAGAGCGCCCGGCTGATGGGCTGCAACATGGCATGATCAACCCGCAGGCTGACTGCTGGATAAATAAAAACAAACACCCTTGCAGTGGCAACCCCAGAGATATCCTAGGATGCCACAAACCGTAAAATAATTATAAAAGTAAATCATTTAATTGGCCCACATACATTTGTGCATTTCCTTATAAAATTGTAGTATGGTAGCCACAGCTACAAAATACACAAAATGCAAAACTTAAGTAAAGATTTGTTAATTTACTGCACTCTAGTAGCCATTACAATCTTCAAGGAAAAAAAAAATCTAATAGTTTACAGGTGATCCAATAATAATGTATGATGATTTTACAGTAGTAATAATATTATGGTAATTTGGAGAAACTATGTTTATCATGGTAATTTATTTTATAATAGTTGATAATACCCTTCAATTAATCAAATAAATGCTACTAAAATAGTTTCTGTATGCAAAGCCTTTTTAAATGAAATCCAGTGATTAAATGTGTTAGATGGAAATAGTGATGAATTTTGATGTTAAAAAGTACAAAAAAAATACATTGACATGAGGAAAACAAGACGGAAGAAAAGCGAGGGATCTTTAGCATTGGAGTGCTATGTTCTAGAGGAATGGCAGTGCTAGTGTATACAGAGATGTGCAGGGAGAACAGTGTGTATTCTGCAAACAGCAATTACATATTCATTAACGGAGGCTCAGAGGAGGGCTGTGTCTGTCCTCCCGTGGCCAGTTACCCGCTCACCAGGACTCCACACACAAACACACACACACAAACACACGTTGCCTGGCTACAAACCCACACAGCACTGAGCTGCGAACATACGTCTATCTACCACAAATACCCTTCTAGCTAATGAATACACATACACAGGCAAATAAAAAGACATGCACGCATGCGTACACTGATAATAAAATGAATTCATCTATGCAATATAGACAGCATAATAAAAATTAACACAAACATAAAAAAGAAGCCACAGTTTTGCAAATTTCACAACAAATTCTTAATATAACCACTATGTCAGAACCCCCCCAAAAAGTAAAACATGTGATGTAGAGGAACTCTAGGGAGAGAATACTTAAAAATACACAAAAAAACTGACTAATATATATATATGAGTGGTTAGAGATTAGTGAGGTTTTTCGTGTATATATATATTTACACACACAAATATATACACGCATGCACGCACACACACACACACACACACACACACACACACAATTCATCAATTGTAATTATATTTAAAATTATGTATATTATTTATAATTTATGAAATGTAATTAATATTTTGCACAGATATTTGTGAAGAATTTGCAGGTTACATACAAATTGTGCTCTATCAATAGCATATCTATAGCAAGTTGTCAGTTACCGTCTGTATTTAACCCAGAATATTCCTTTAAGATAGAAATATTATGATGTCAGTCACTTCAGCCAATCATTTGTTCCCTTACATGTTTTGCTTGTGCAACAATTTTTTCCCGTTTATGCCAGTATGTGCTCTATAAGCAAATGCATGTATTTTCATTGAACTCCTAATCATGTAAGTCCAAAAGAGCATTTTGTTGGAAGATCGGGTCAGTATGTGAACAGAAAAGAAAATGTATGTGATTTAGCAGTCAGCATACCAGTGAAGCCCATAAGTGCGCCCTCTCTGGCCTGCTGCCTCAGTCCTTCCACATCCTGATAGTCGATATAAACAAGGTCGATCGCCTGGAGACCGAATGCTTTGGTGGTGACCACCACTTTCTGCCGGGCATACAGGAGTTCTTTAGCATCTTTAGTGCGTGTGGCTCCTGTAGGTTAAAAGAGTTCCGGAACCAGATTTTAACAAAAATGTTATTAAACCCAAGCATCATACACGAGATAACGATATGCAGACAGAAGGAATATTAATGATACATTTTCATAAAAATGCATTTTTCACCAGCTAATTAAAAGACATGTTATTATGTGTGGTACTGTCATTCAACAAATAAGTAAATGAAGGAGAATACAGGTATTAAATAGTGAAATAAATAGATAGCAGACCTATGCTGGCACAGAAGTCATCTGACCCGAAGACAACTCCATCATGATGAAGACCTGCCTTTGGCCCAAGATCTCGAAGTGCTTCACACACTGCCTTCAAGAGAAAGAGAAAATGAAGAGCTGTGCAGAGTGTGTGTATGTGTGTGTGTGTACTTTGGCACTCAATCAAGTCACCCAGTCAGACGACTCTAATTTTCCCCAAAACTCCCTTAATCGCTGTCCATGCCTCTGTTCTTTATAATGCGTTTAGAAATGGAACTATATCAGATATAAAAAGACACACACACACACACACACACACACAATTAATGGCCCGTCTCTCTCCGTGGATGGGGAAATCTAGAAATCTGTGAAGACCGTCCAAGGCTGTAACTAACCCCAGAACCAGGACTAGTGAGAGACAGTCTGGAATGTGATATGACCGTGTCAGGCACGGAGCAGATGGAATTTTTTGAATGCTTTTGTTCAGTTCCAAATTAATTTCACTTCTTGCTGTGACTCTGCAATATTTCCCTGTCTTGGCTCTGGGATTCTGTCTAGCCAGCACAACAGAGGGTTTGGGGGAGGGGGAAAGAAAAATAATCAAAAGAAAAAAGGAGCTGCATATTTTATAAGAGGACAAAAAAACATGACTGTGTCCATTGTCTCCCTGATGAGGGCAATTTTGTATTTTCTAATTCAAATTATAAAGTTGTATTTACCTTAAAATTCAGCAGACCCACAGCAGTTTCCACAAAGGTGACCAAGCGGATGGGTTCCTCGAGTTCTCTGCCTTTTAAGTATCGCTGAAACCTGTCAACAAACTAAAATGGACACACACACACACAGTCAAAAACAACACTTCAAATCTCATTTAAAGAGATGACATTACTCAAACGCCATGCCTAATTAAATTGAAAAACTTCTGACTCAGGCTTTTGGAGACAGAAGAAGAAAGAAATATTGCTTCAAAAACTTGACAGTCTTTGGACAACTCCTGTTTCACAGGGGCCCTCGAGATATACTACAGGTTCCTGTCTGAATTTACAAAGAAAGGAGCGCTGAATATGAAAAGGGAAAGGATGAGATTTGAGCTGTCTGGGAGCACATTTCATTTCAGTTTTATGCAGAGCCTCGGCTTCCCCCGGCGGACAGACTCGTGAGACTTGCGACGTGTGATACGACACTTCTCCGCGCTATTCATTTTCCTGCTAATATTTGAGCTTACCTAAGAAGGCTTTAAAATGAAGTTTGGTGCTTTGAAGACCAAAGCATTCCGATTTTTTCCAACAGACCAGTTCACAGCTAGCCATGGACTGCCAGTGGGGTTGCCCAAATTCCAAAATCTATCATCTGGAAACACACAAAAGCTCCCTCTGTCAGATATTTTCTTTTAAAGCTTGTACAAAAAAAAAAAAAAAAAAGGAGGGGGAAGGGAAGGGAAGAGAAAAAAAACAAAGCAGAAAAGTGTAATTCCCTGTCCCCCCATTCGTCTCTTTCACACATCGGGGACAGCAGATTAAAATAACCTCAGGTACGTCAAGGATAGTTTTCCAAATAAAGGCTAAAATACCCCACACACACTTGTTTTATTAGCTCAAAGAATATGCCTTCATTGAGGGATTTTTTTTCTAATGGGGGAATTTTAATCATCTCCCATTCAATCTCAGTAGGATAAATCATATCTGCGAGATTTGCATAAATATAAACCATCAAAGACTTTTCATCTTCAAAGGGGTTTTCAAGACCCAATAAGCTTTGTACTGTAATCATCTGAGGTCACAACCCTGCAGGAGTAATGCTGCTATGGCAACATAAAAACGCCAACGGCTTAGCATAATATTCCCCTCGAACGGAGAAAAGGGAGGGAGAGGGAAGGGCTTGTTTGGCGGCCCTTCCATTTCCTCACCGTCTCTTTTATCAAACGCCACACTGCCCTCTCCGACAGCCCCGGATTTAAAAAATAAAAATAGCCACTCAGCAGCAAAACGAAGCATTTATATAGCCCTCAATCAAATGAAGAGAGAGGCACCATTAGGACATTGACAAGTGACAACAAATTACAGGTGTGCTTTTGCTGCGCTGAAGTTTCAATATTTACACAGTCTCGAAGGGGAACTCGACATTGAACCACACTTGCGCAAACACTAATACCGCTCTAAGGTGACAAGCTTTTCCGGTCCCTATAGGCCGCTTGCAATAACCCACACTTCATGACACAAGTGCCAACCATTCACCATGATCCGGATGGGAACGAGATTTTGGGGCGAGGGAGCCACTAGAGCGAAAAAGGCGGCAAGTGGATAAGTTTCAATTAATTCTCTTCAAAAGAGGGCCAGATTAAATGTTTCCGGCCTGCTGAAGTGCTCATTTCACCGTGTGGTGGTGAAGGGGGGGGGATTAGGAGCGGACGGGGAGGGACGGGACTCGAGCTGGTTCCTTTCAGGACTCAGTAGTGTGGCGGCCAAAGAATGCGCACAGCTCCGAATCTGTGGGAGAATTGTCTGCGGACAAAAGGAGGAGGGGGGGAAGAGTTACGCCTGTTATAGTCCAATAAGCCTTGTCAGTCAAACAAGCACACAGAGAGAGGATTGAAAGGGAGAGTAGAAGATTTTCACACAAAAGGAAACAAGTAAGTCCATCTTTTAGCAACAAATCAGTCTGGAGGTTCCTCCGCTCATCTACGTGAAAAAAGGGAAGAAAATAAACAACAGAGGGATTTAGGGGCGGCCGCCGGGACAAGAAGAAGAGAAGGAGGAGAGAGAGATAATCAGGCTTGTAGTGGTACGACTTTGTGTTGTGTGTTGGATTAGACACTCACTGACTGCTCATCACAGACACAAACACACAAGGAAAATAGATATTTAATGCTACACAATAGCATTTGAAAGCTGATGATTATTTGACAGTATAACAAATATTTGAAAGTAGCACTTAGTTTTTACCATAAAAAGCTCTATTATGTATTGATGCTCCTTTCATTCCAGAATAAAACATGTACGAACACCACTGGATTAGCTAGTAAATATAATAGTAATCAAAACTCTGCTGTTTTCAATAGTTTATTTAGTATGTTGCTATTTGACTTAACTTGCAAATGACTTAATGTTCAGTTTTCCAATAGTTACTATTAGTATCCACAGTCTCTGCACTAAAATTGGTTAAAGGTGACTGTATAACAGCAAATGGAATTACAAAAATAATAAATTCAGTTTTAATGAAACCAGTTTGTCTTCCATTGGTTGGCCAAACAGGTGGTCCCGCCCTCAACTCATGTCATTGGTTGACTCAATGTTTCCATGTCAGGCTGCAAAGAAACCGACCAATAGTGACACAGAACCACACTCATTTTGAGAAGAAATAACCTGCAAATGACTTAATTACAGATTTGTACTTTTTGAGGATAGCGGTCAAGAATACTGAGATACCAAACATATATTGTAGCAACAAAAACTGCAGGAACAAGTTAACAATGGCATTTTTACAGAAGCTACTTGACCACGGTCAGTTTTGGTAAGGATTCTGTATAACCAATAGTGACAACATATCCAAACTGTCCAATGATCAGAGCTGTTAGGGACAGCAAAAAGGAGAAAAAGAGAAAGAGAAACACCCTCTCCTTTCATGTTTGTCTCACGCCACTTTCAAAGCAGTGGGCCCATGTCAGGTCAGTGCTACATGACTTTCTCTCCGCTCACAATCTCCCGTATCCTGCTGCGGCTATGAGCTCGACCGTGTGCAAAGCATGTGGAGAACATGTTATAACCCCCACCACATATGTGTGCACTTTTTAATGCATTCACACACACACTGTATTACCCAATGGGACATATGTGTAGAGGTTGTATCGATTTTTGAGTGGCTAAGTGGGTAGTGAAAGGCTGATGGTGTAGGTAATTTTACTGAAAATGTTTTCTGAAAATGGGTTTATTTTTATTTGTGGGATGAGAGAGGTTTCCAAAACCAGCAGTATACAACACTAATTTCTCAGTTTTTAAATATATATAATTCATATAAGTTAATTAGCATAAACAGATAACTCTGTTTTTAACAATTATCAAAAATCATGTTTTTTCATCCATTCATTCATTTGTATATTCATGTACATTAATTTTTACATATACTATGTTTTTCATGGACTACGTTCAAGAGACGCCACATATTTTTGAGAAAACAAATTCAAAAGAAAGCAAAAGACAAAATGGAAGTGAACAAGAATTAGAGACAAAAATATGAACACCTGTCAGCAATTAAAAATGGAAGAAACATCGAGCGGCCCGGGAAATATATGAGCACTAATTAAAACCACTAGTTAAAAACTTCCTGCTTCTAGTCTAAACTAACTGTGAGCAACAGACCAGGGGCCCCCTCCATCTCTCGGCTTCCCTCCCTTCCTTCATCTACCTAGTTAAGACATTGTGGTTTCTTTCAGGTCTTTTCAGTGGTCATGCGGAGTAGCTGAATACTGCAGATTTGGGCTGGGTTGGTTGGTTGGGGGAAATGAGCTGGAGGGATTTGGGGGCTGGTGTATTGGCTATGCTGGGGGCCACCAGGGGCCGCCTGGCAGAGGAAGCCCTGCTTTGATGGACGAACAGACATCTAGAAGAATCCTCAACACCTCTTGTAACACACACACACACACACACACACACACACACACACACACACACACACACACATGGAGGTGATCAGGAGAAAAGCGTGTTTTGTGGCTTTCAGTCTGTGTCTGCAAGCTTTGAGACCATCTGTAATGTCACTGACTGACTAACCAACCATCTGATAATGAGATCTATATGAGTGGCTAAAGTGTCCACCTACTTTGATTTTAAAATCTGAACAATGTCATACCTCAATAAACCCAAGTATAGGTCTATTGAAGAGGCCATGTGTTTCCAGGGTAAAGTAGTACTTTGTGATATCTGCCTTGTGAAGCTAGCTTTAAAATGTCATGGTTTTCTTGAGCTGATGCCAAGATATACAGCCCCATTTCTCTCCGGGCTTGACTACAGGGATCAAGTCCTCTGTACAGACTAACAGAAAAGATTGTTATTATTGCTTTGAAAAGACCTGTGGTTTCATCTTACCCTTTGAGTTCAGAGGGTGTTGTGTTCTTTACAAATGATGGAAAATACAAGAGCACATCAGAGGGTGTTGTGTTCTTTACAAATGATGGAAAATACAAGAGCACACTCAAGGTATTTTTAGTTTCTCATTTTTCACATTAAACAGGGCATAGACTTCAATTTGTGGGATGAAATGATCATGAATGTCACATTACCTATAATCTGACCATGATCATATGGAAACATATGACTCCTAAATGCAAAATTCAATATTTGCTGATGTACTGATAATATTTGCAGGAAAACACTACTGTTCAAGGCTGAAAGAAGTCTCTTATGTGCACCAAGGCTGCATTTGTTTGATCAAAAATGCAGTAAAAACAGGATTATTATGAAAGTTTGGAAACACTTTACTTAAAGCCTTTATGTATAATGCATTATAAAGGGTTATTAATGCAAGGGTATAATGCATTAGGCTTATTCATAATGTGCATTGTATCATGTCATAAATAATTATAACCAAATTTAAAATGCATAGTGTAACAATGAATTGTTCAGTGTTATAATGTATTAACTGTGGTTACAATTATTCATGAGATTGTACAATGCATTAAAAGGTACATTACAAGGCATAATTAAAGCAACAAAACAAGACTTTCAGTAAAGTGTTACCACAAGTTTATTACAAAAAAAAAAAATAATAATAATTAGGGCCTGTTTACACAATGGTCATTGCATGCGTTTTTGCTAATTGGATAGCTATCTGATTTGTTAAAACGTTTCCATTTACACTTAGCCCCATATAGTTAATAAGTCATTTATTTCTGCGATGGCAATGCTGCATTTTCTAATAGGTTAAAATCATTCTAATAGGCTAAATTGCTGCTCAAAAAATATATAAAAAAATATAATTATATAACAGTGTTGGAAAATATATATATATATATATATATATATATATATATTTTTTTTTTTCAGAATTGTTTTATAAAGTTCAAAAGAACTGCATTTATTTGATTTTTTTTGCAACATTATAAAATGTCTTTACTTTCACTTAATTTAATGCACCCTTGCGGATTAAAATAATACATTTCTTTGTTAAAAATGTATACAATTTATTGAAAATGTATGCCTTTCAGAAAATATTGACTAAAATGTTGTTCTGTCATGGCTATTGTAGTATGGACGTAAGACTTAGAAAAAAATGGGACTTTATGGTGACTTTAAAAAATGTTTTTGTCATGGCTGCACACTGTATAATTTCTGTGTATGGAAGTACATTCTTTTGTATTCCATAGAATAAATTGTAAATAATGACAATTTTTTAATGGCTAATGCTTTTTTTTTAGGTGAACTACTCATTTATAAAGCTAAAAGACTCACTTACCCACTGCACCTCTCCTGTGTCCTCCACCTTTGGCAGCATGAGAGCTGTGGGAAGCACGTCTGCCTGCAGAATAACCTCCATGTCAGCTTCAGCCAGGCCGCTGGACACCGAGTTCACCCGCACACACTTCTCTGTACGCCCCAGATCCAGCTCAGCCAGCATCTTTGGGATGGTTTTCCGAGCTGCATCCTGTCAAAAAATAAAATAAAAATTTCATGTGCCATTGTGTCGAAAGTACTTTCTTCATCACAGCTGCTATTAAAGAATGGAAATGTCCCACTGTATATGCTCGACCACAAAAAGAAAGACTGACCCAACTGTTTATACAGTATTCAGAGATGTAATAAACACATGATGCACTTGCAAAAGAACACTGAATGGATGTTACACAATTCAGACTCTCTGTTTGACCATGAACACAGGCTTGTGGCTATCAAATGTAAAACAAATTGAATGAAAGTAGGTTAGACAGGGTTTATGTTATTCTGCTACTGGACAATGAGTTGTGTTTATATGATAAACGGGAGGAAATGCCACGTACGGAAAGCTACAAGCAATAAAAATGCAGCATGAGACATGTACGTTTG
Source organism: Gymnocypris eckloni scoliostomus (assembly GCA_027564155.1). Taxonomy (NCBI): domain Eukaryota; kingdom Metazoa; phylum Chordata; class Actinopteri; order Cypriniformes; family Cyprinidae; genus Gymnocypris; species Gymnocypris eckloni. Next base: position 5,760,575 of record CM050425.1, on the reverse strand, counting down.
AACTGGGCATTGGTGCACTTGTAAAAAGATAAAAATGCATCAGTTGAGACGAGCGGACGTTATGTGAATTTACAGGGGAAATGGTGGTTGGCGCCTGGGATTACATTGCGGACAAACATCTAGCGAGAGGGATCAACCACACTACAGCGGATTCACCAAAGGCCATAAAGTGAAATGCCTTGCACACAAGTCTTCCACAAAAACACCACAGACACATGACCAAAGGAAGTGGAGGGAGGAAGAATCAAAGTTAAAGCCAAGTTTCAAGGCCTAACTGTGACAACAGCAGCACACGCCAGGAGATTCAAACCAGATGCAGCTCAATGCAGGGGTTTCCATTGGTCTGAACACAGCACTCCATCCGAAGGGAAATGTGGTCTCAGTTAAGCAGAAGGAGGAAACAGTAGCTCAGGAGTTGTCAGGTTAGATCAGAGGAGGGATGAGAAAGGCCAAGAGAAAGAGAGGAGGGGGGCCAAGGCTCAGGGGTTAATTTAACTTGAATGAGGAACTCCTTGGCCTAGGTCATCTTCACACCGTCCACCATCAACTTTACCCAAAAACTGTTGAACCTTAGCTCAGACCATAAACCGGCCAAATACATGGAATTTACATCAACTTTAGAGATAATGAACAAAAGGAAAGAAAGAAAGAAAGAAAGAAAGAAAGAACAGATAATAATAATAACAACAACAAGTTATATTTAACGTTATATTTGTTATAACATTATTATTATTATCTAGTCATAAAATGTATTATATGTTATGGTCTGGCCTAAGATTCATTAGCTTTTTTATTGTATTAATACATTTATCATCATAATAATAAGTGTTAATGTTTTTATTATTACTAAACTATTATTAATTATTATTAATATTAAAATACTAATACAATTAATAATCTTATAAGTAGTGCTTTCAAGCGATTCATCGCGATTAATCGCATCATGATACAAGTTTGTGTTTACATAACATATGTGTGTGTACTGTGTATATTTATTATGTAAATCTAAATACAAACATATCCATGTATATATTTAAGAAAAATATGTTTATATATTAAAAATATTTACAAATAATATAACATATAAGAATGTGAATATATAAATGTATAAACATTTGTTTGTTTCAAAATATATACTGTATGTGTTTATGTATATATACATAATAAATATACACAGAACACATACATAAATAATGTAAACAAAAACGTTTATTTTGGATGCGATTAATCACTTAATCGTTTGATAGCACTACATAAGGTATGCAAAAGTTTTGCGTAATAGTCATCCAGGTATTACTGGGTCAAAAACCACATATAGAAAAAATAACAAAAGAAGGTTCTGCATGTCAGCTAACAGAAACTTAAAATAACCATCACTATTGGTCATGAAAAGTCAAAGATGGTAAATCTCCAGTCTAAATCTGTAACATTCTTTTAAGTTGAGTCTGGACTATAAAACCTTCCTTTTGAATCATAACTGGTCTGGATTCAGATTCCCTCAACCTACAGCTAAAATAACAATGTTGTCAACCATTTTTATAACAAAACTGAATGTGAACACAAGCCTAAAGCTGTGAAATCTTCTATATAACATCCGAAGCATAGCAGATATACTAGCAAAACAGATTAAAACCAACACACAGTCTAGACAGTCAAGTCTAAACTAACATTGTGGTCCTCAACTTACAGTTTATGGTAAGAGTTGCTGAATTGCAAACTGAACACAAAGGGATCCTCAAAAGGAAGTCATGTGTACGCTTGGCCTATAATATATTTGGAGATCACAGTGGTAATATTAGGAGGGCCGACAGGTTTATGAAGCCATAACTCAGTATTCGTAAAGCTGTGCCATGGTGGATCCAGTTTGAGTCCTCCAGTATAATCCAAGACTGATTCAGTGTCTTAAAACACCGGTGAACCAATGTGCTTTGTATGGCTGATATCAGGTTCACTCTCGAACAAAAACATGAGGCTTTGAGTAACAAATCAACATCAAAAAGCTCCTATATCAAGTCAAAAGACAACAGCATAGCTAGAAATGGACCAATCAGAATGAAATAAAGGCTGTATTGTGTAATGTTATATCAAACCTCATGTCACACGATGCTCTGCTTTTTATCACAACATTTTGCTTTGAACTGATATTCCCGACAGCAAAACATTCTAATTTCTATCAGTGGGAAGGTCTCGCTAACTTATCTCTCCTCACAGTAAATTGACAGAAAGAACATTCTCAAGAAGATCTCGGGCTCCTGAGGGGACCCAGCCATTCCGAGCAGGAATAAAAGTACTATTAAAGCTGAAATATTTTACATTAAATGGAAACCCATCCAACTAGTTGCTTCAAAAGACCCTTCCCCAATCACCCAGCATCCCACAGAGTGACCAGGAGAATCGCAGGTTTGAGGGATCTTTGATTCTTTCCATCAAGCCCATCATTAAAGCTCAACACAGTATCATGACACGACGTCCACAAAACACTCAAAACAAAGCACAGACTTTGTAGATACGGACTTCTCATTTAAAAAGAGGCCAGATCCTTCGTATTTTTTGAGAATTTGGACTCCAACTGTGCGATTATTTTATTATTATTATTTATTATTTTATTAGCGATTACTTTGTTATTACTGCAACTAAATTAGAGATGGTGGCTTTGATTCCCTAGATGTGTAATCTAAGCAAACAATGTCTCATGGACAGGGTCTGACAGGTGACACACTGGGCATCTGGAGCTCTATTCCAGATGAATGACTAACAGATCCAGCAACTGATTCTGCATTTGTCCGGTTCCGCATGAGAGGGAAGCCTGTCCCTCAAGGCTCGCCGCTAGATTCTCTCAGCCTCTCGAAAACCACCACTTCTCCTCACACTGTGAGGCTGAAGAATGATCTGTCACTACTTCTGAGTGCTGCTCGGCTCTGCCAATCAAAACAGACGGCTGTAATTCGATAATGAGAGAGGGACAATATGTGCTTTTCTTCAAAACTCAGCGTTTTGTGATATGTTGGGCCGTACTGGACTCCCAGAATTAAGATGATAGAGAGGTTATGGTAATGGAGTGCCACATTCAACATCTGCCGTCCACAGTTACTGTTCGCCTTTTATTTTAGTTTTCAAAGTACTTGAAATATCTATCAACATAACCGGGCTTTAAGCAACACAATCTACACATTTGATAGCTGTGCCAGTGAAAACTTCAACCTAAACAAATTATTCTTAACAATGTACCAACAGTGTAGCCTTGTGATGCAGGCTGCATGTGAGAGTCTCTTCTGCTACTGAAGTGCTGAAGGAAAAACATCTAAGCCTGTGATGCGAGTGGGAAAAGAAGGATCTCCGTGCCTCTCGGGAAATGACTGAGCTCAGTTTTTCTCAGGGTTTTGTACTGTATCATAGGTAGCAACTCTTGAGATATTTTTTTATTCAAAGATAAACATAAAACACTAAACATTGCAAAGTAAAGATCTTTGTAACTTGTCCAAGCAGATTATGATTGTATAAGTGTTTCAATAATAATGGTAGACCAGATATGACAGTTTCCACAAAGTGGGTAACAAATACATCCCCCCAGCAAATTTATGTTCTTAAAATCAACTGTATGAGGTCAAATTAAATATTATATAAATGGTTTTATTTTCCTTTTAAAATGATATTATATTGCAATTTTCACAATCGTATTATCAAAGGTTTACATATACTATTAAAGCTATATATACATAAAATAAACAACACAATTAAATTAACTAAAATGATAAACAACAACAAAAGTTTGACGAAGGAAGTCAACAGTACAGAGTTGGACCTGTTGTTTTTGTTAAAAAATGTAGATAGTAAAAATATTCTTAATTTGATGAAAGTTATCTAACATTTATAATACTTTTGAGAATATAACACAACATGAAAAACACAGGTAAGAGTAACATGAAACATTTTCTTATTAATTTCTTCTTATTTTTTACATTAACCCAGAAGTCTATCTGGCAATTTTCTGTGTATTTCAGACATGAAGGTTTTTTTTTTACCCAGTTTCCTCTTACAAGGGAGCAGATTGTTTGCAAGGCTTTAAAAAGTGGCATTACATGGAGTACATGGGGTACAAGGAGTGTTGGAAGTAAATTACTTTCAATTTTCTGGCCATTAGAACTGTTCACACCTGCTGCCAGAGTGTTATAAAGTCACCTTTCCATGTCAAGTGTACCATGTGAAGCATGGGAGAACTTATATTAATAATAGAATAATAACAATAATAATTACAACCACCACATGCTTTTGGAAAAAATAATCAGAGGGGTATAGCTAACTACAAACTTCAACCAAAATGTACTTCAGATAGTTCCCAATACATTATTTATTTTCATTTTGTTTAACTTGATGTATGAAATAAAAATGTATAAAACCTTAACTAAAATTAAAGTACAAACTATAATAGCATTTAAATGATTAATAGTCTTTAACTACAGCATGTGTGTAAATCCAGTGAATGCCCTAATGCAATAAATCATAATTAAAAAGCTGGAAATTGTATCAGCTGGACAATGTCAGTTATGATTAATACAATTTAGCATTAATCAAACACAAACCATGAGAGCGCTACCAAGTCACATTATGTCAAGCAAAAACACACACACACAAAAAAACACATCTGCTACTACTACTAATAAATTGCTGATTTGCACTATTAGATTAAAATAAGATAATGTAATATGTATTAATGAGTTAGTTAAAGGACTTAAATTATGTCTTTGCGCTATAAAAGGCAGCGTTTGATGCTGTATAATAGATCATAGATAAATCAAGTTGATGCATAGTCTTTGTCATTTCAAATCTTGTTGAATCAAATTTATAATGGAGCCTATCTTCAATCGCGTGTTATTATTCTGCTCAGAGCACATGTATTCATTCATCCCGAATGAAGCCTTTACAAATCAACCGCTCTTTAACACCTCTCATAAACATTCATCATACTGTGAGACAGAGAAATCCCCCCCAGATCAAGTAGATATCACTAACACACAGCAAACTCGTTTCACATATCTCATGACTTATCTTAGCTATATGCATCAGGCATAATGTACAAGTGTCTGGTTGCATATAATGCAGCAGCTATGTTTGGCATGCATCCTTTTCTCAGGGACAACGTGAAGACAGATCTCCATGTTATAACTGCAAATGATGAGAGCTACAATGAGATACTGTGGCTTGCGCTGGCCTACTCTGGTTCCTTCCACGGGATTCACAGAAGACAGATGCGTGTCATTAGTCTTTACACATCATGAACATTAAAATTACAGGAAGAGTTTACCCTCTGTGGTTCTCATTTCTCATTTGCGCTTGTGCGTAGTCACACCTGGGACCTCAAGACACGGCAATGGCATAAAACTGCATTGCTTGTCACATTTTGGCAATAAATTACATGTTCCTCACACAAAACTAAAGCATGGTTTTCATGTTACTTTTATAGTGCTTATTTTACCTTTCTGAAATTTGACAGTTCTTTCATCTCCTTTTATTGTATCCAAAATACAGCTTGAAAATTATATTTAAAAAAAATCTCCTTTTGAGACACACAGTAGTATATTACAACACAAGAGTGAGTAAATGATGAGAAAATTATAATTTGTGGGAGAATTACCTCTTTAAAGTGAACTAGAAAAAAACAAGTGCTCACCAGATCTCAGATTTCACACACCAGATCTTACAAAAACACATACAGCTGTCCAATCTATCGTGTCATAATATTTAATATTTACATAAAAAAGCAAAGACAATGTCAGATCTGTGATAGTTGAAGAAATCTTTCAATCTCCTCCTCAATCATCATCGCTCTCATTCAGTTCCAAGCAATCGGGACCACCTTTCTTCACTGACCCCTCAATAAACTTTACCCTAGAATGACTACAGTGCACACAGCTCCTATGACAAATGTATGACATACGCACATGCCACAGGGTTGACTGGCAGGCAGTTTCTGGCAGCACACAGGCTATCAGAGTTCACTAGTGCTGGGGATCTATTTTCTGTGTGAATGCCTCAGATCGCCGTTTGTTTCTCTTGGCAGAAGAGCACCCTGTGTTCCTTTGGAACGTTCCTCAGCTGCACTTTGATGAGAGCCCTCTCTACTTGAAGGAATAGATCATTCAAAAATAAACATTCTGTAATCATTTAGTCACACTCGTGTCATTCAAAATCTGCATGAAGTTCCTTCTTACATAGAACAAAAAAAGAGACATTTAGACGAATGTACAAGCTATTCTTTTTCATATAACAAAACTAGACTTGCTGAGGTCCAAAATAAAAAGAGCTCAATAACATACAGGAATGTTTATTTTAGTGAATATGTTAATATGCACATTTTCAAATGTAGCACATTAAGTTATTTAATTTGTGCCTTTTCTTCACATAAAGCATGCTAAAACATTTTGGAGCTTGCTATATGTGGTCGTCATTTACTTTCACTATATGGAAAATAGCAGCGTGAACATTTTGCTAAATGTCTCCTTTTGCATTTCACAGAAGATAGTAATTCTTACAAACCTGTACGACATGAGGATAAGTAAATGCTGACATTTGATCACATCAAAAGCCACCCATGAGCACCAGGACAGCTTTCTTAAGCAACCTCCCAGCTCAAAGGCTAAATTTGATTATTTTGCAGTATTTGAGATGTGGACTTCACTAATGCTCATTCAGTCTACACTACTGCAATGCATTGTGGCACTCTCTCTTTGAACCGACCCAGCGAGTGTGGAGGATGAAATCTTAGATTACTTCAAAATGCCGGCATTGCATTTTAAGCTTCTATATCAGATAACAGTTGGTTGCATAGATTATGGTAAATTGGGATTGTTGACAGGAAGCCAAAATATTACACTTTTAAATGAGCTCAGACTGAAATTCAAGACTACAATAGTGTATTACTAAGCCAGTCCTGACAAACAGAAAATGCACACTATACTTGTGAATGTATACTAGAGAAAATATAACAGAAACGTCCTCACACAGGGAGCCACTGCTACGGAACTTTACAGCAAGTCACAGCTGATATATGAACATGCATATGTTAAAATATAAGCCATGAGAGACTTTTCTTTTCCCCAAATCATTTAATCTACTGCCACCACCAGGGCTGATAAAGAAAAGACCACATGGCACAATATAGACTCACGGCAGTCTGCTGTGACAGTCAAAACATTCGAGCTCTTAGAAATCACACACTTACAGTCAATTAATATATTTGTGTTATTAACTTTCTCTGAGCTTGATTTACACTACTGTTTAAAGATTTGGGGACGGTATGATTTAATCATTTTGAAAGTCTCTTATGTGCACCAATTCTGTATTTATTTGATAAAAAAACATGTTATATTGTGAAATATTATTACCATTTAAAATTAAAATTCTCTTTTTGGATACATTCTAAATGTAATTTATTTATATGATGGCAACGCAAAATTTTCAGCAGCCATTAATCCAGTCTTCAGTGTAACACCGAATCTTCAGAAATCATCCTAATTTGCTGGTCTGGTGCTCAGTAAACACATTGTTGTTGTTGTTATTATTAATAATGTTGAAAAGTTTTCTGCCTCCTGGCAAGATTTGTTGATGAATAGAAAGTTCAAAAGAAATAGAAATAGAAAACTTCTGTAACATTATAAATGCTTTTACTGTCACTTTTGATAAAAAAATAATTGTACTGATCCCAAACCTTTGAACGTTTTTTTTTATTTAATATTCACCTTAATCAAGATTAAAAAAAAATATAAAAATATATTTTTCAGTCAAATTCCATTTCTTCAAAGAACTAAAAATTATACAATTATATAATTGGTTAAACATTTAAAATGTTATATATATTTTTTTTTTTTATAAATATCTACAAATTGGTTAACTTTTAAATAGCAGCTTGTAAAGTAGCTATTCTTTTCAAATGTAGCTTGACTGTAGGGTAAATGGTAACACTTTACAATAAGGTTCATTAGTTAACTACATTAGTCAACATGAACTAGGATCAAGCAATACTTCTACAGCATTCAATCATCTTAGTTAATGTTAATTTCAGCATTTACTAATGCATTATTAAAATCACAATTTGTGCTTGTTAACATTAGTTAATTCACTGTGAATTAACATGAACTAACAATGAACGACTGTATTTTTATTAACTGACATTAACAAAGATTAATAAACGTGCTGATCATTGTTTGTTCATGTTAGTTAATACATTAACTAATGTTAACAAATTACACCTTAACCTGTAAAGTGTTACCGGTTAAACATTTGAAACCAAGCTATTATTTAAAGCAGCTTCACAAAAAACTTGAGGTCTGGATCTTAAGCATCAAAATCAGTTTTGCGAAGCAAACACATCTCCATCAGACTGGGCAGAACCAGCGAACCTGTTGCTTAGCAAGATGTTTTGCACTAGCTCTGCTGAATAAGGAGAAAGGGGTAGGAGTGTAGAGACAGTAAGAACAAGAGGGAGAGAAAGTAAAAAAAAAAAAAAAAGAGCAGGGATAACCGTCATGACTCCAAGCATCAGCCACCACCACCCGCAGGTGAGTGCATCAGATAACAGAAGTGCCAATGCCAGTGACACTGCACCTCAGCAAAAGCAACAAGGGCACACACACACACACACACACACACACACACACAGCCATCACAGCTCGAGTGTGCCCGTTAGCAGGGGGATTTATTCTCTACATACGGTGCCGGGTGGTTTGAGGGAGCTCGGAGCTGATCACAGAGGATCCGAAAACAACATCCGTCCACTTTCACACTTCAGTGGAAGAGGTGGCCCCTCCCGGCAGGGCTGCGTAGTCTTGCCATCTGGAGAATAAATCGAGTGTGAAGTACAGTATAGTTTGGGACCAAGCTCCGTGGCGGCAGCTCAGCAGTCAGTTCATTAGTTCCAAACTTCCAGGGATTGGAGTTGGGGGGGGGGGGGAGTGCGGAGCGAGACTGCCGCAGAGAGAAAGGGGAGGTGGGCAGGGGAAGAACAGGGGGGAAAGGAGCCGTTGAGTGGAATGCCCCAAACTGAGCCACAGTCTATAGGGCATCTCTGCCACAAAACACACAAATAAACAAACTCGCCCCCGGAGCGAAAAAAGACAGGCGTAGCCATCAGCCCCTGCTGGAGGAGAGAAAAGGGCGACTTCCAACCCCTCCTAATCAGTAAGGAGAGATATTTTTAAATACTAAGTGTGTGAGTGTGAGTTAAGCCATGGTCCTGAGTGGCAGTGGCAGTCACTGAGTAGTCTGAACCGTCTGTCACATGGCACCAAACTGGCAGGACAGGGTAAGAACTGGCACTGTTTTCCATGGGGTGGTGGTGGTGGGGGTTGTGCACAACAATGATGCTTATGGCACATAGACAAGATCCAATCATCAACTTAAAAACAAAGAAACAATTCTCGTTTATCAATTTCCTCATTTATCAGTGCACAACATACACATGCCATGTTTTGTGATTCTACCACAGTTACGCATATTTTATAAAAGGGCAACAATAACAATATGAAAAATAACTAAATTAATAAAATGTCTCAAAGTCTAAGGAAACTAGGGACTAATTCAGAAAGCCCTACATAGGCAGCAACTCTTTGTGGCACACAAGTAGCGCTCTACATGAGAGACTCATATGACAATTGATTTCATTAGAGTCTGACATTAGCATGTTGCTAAGCTAACAGCACAATGCACTAAAAAGCATAACATGCTTACAGCACAAATATTGGCTAAAAATACATCCCAAAAAAGTTTTGTATTGAATTAAATCTTTTTTTTTTATGTAGATTCTGAAATAGACCATGTGTATTCATTAAGTAATAAGTTAATTTAAGTTCAAGTTTAATAAAAAGTATCAGAATAAACAATTATTCCACCAGTTAAAGGGATAGGTTAATCAAAATTAACTTAAGTTACCCTAACATCATTCCAAACTTGTATGATTTACTTTATTGTGAATATTTTTTTTTACTCTGTGACGAGTGGGGCGGGGCCGAGAGCCGTGGGAACGGAGCGAGGCCGGTGGAGTGAATGATAATGAACGACACCTGCGCCACTCACCGGTCTCGAGTCCCACGGAGGAGCTCCGGAAGGAATAAAAGGAGGAGTGACGACATTGGAAGACGAGAGAGGACCAGGCCTGGGTTTTATTTTGTGTTTTGTGTGCGCGGCAGTCGTCCGTGAGGGGCTGCCGCTTTTCATTTGAGTTTGTTTATTTTACTATTAAAGTTGTTGAATGTTCGCCGGTTCCCGCCTCCTTCTTCCCGTACCTATCAACTGCGTTACATTGGTGCCGAAACCCAGGAGGAAGGAGGGACACGCTGTCAGAGAGCCCTCGCTGCTGAGTGGGATCGCGGTGCTGAGAAGATCGGGCAGCAGGAAGTGGCGGAGACCGCCAGTGGCTGCCCGAAGCGGTGGTGCTGGAGCAAAAGAAGAACAGGTGGGACGGAAGACTCGCTGCCGTGCTCCTGGGTCGAGGAGGGGTGGCTGCCGTCCGAGAGGGAGCGGAGGAGTCGCCCGTTGCCTGAGGCGAAGCCTGCTGCCATCCGCCATGTTTGGGGAGGAGCAGGGGCAGGGGACTCGCTGCCGGCTGCCCTCGACCGGAGGAGCCACCGCCGTCCGCCAGGAGGCGGATGAGCATCGGGCCGTCCACCAAAGAGGTCCAGTACCATCGCATGGCACCGTGGTGAACCGCTCAGCTGGTTGAGGACCGCGGCGGCAGTGTGTCCGGGAACCGGACCGAGATTTTTCTCCTCTCCCTCTCTCGTCTCTGTCACTCCTCATCCTTCCGTCTCCTTTCTCTCGCCTCGTCTGTCCTTACCCCAGGTACGCCCGGCCCCGGGCTCCCCGGGAGAGGGGAGGGGAGTAGAGCGCAGTCTCGTGAGTACCCCCGGCCTGCGAGGGGCGATGGGGGTATGTGACGAGTGGGGCGGGCCGAGAGCCGTGGGAGCGAGGCGAGGCGGTGGAGTGAATGATAATGAAGCGACACCTGCGCCACTCACCGGTCTCGAGTCCCACGGAGGAGCTCCGGAAGGAATAAAAGGAGGAGTACGACATTGGAAGACGAGAGAGACCAGGCCTGGGTTTTATTTTTGTGTTTTGTGTGCGGCAGTCGTCCGTGAGGGCTGCCGCTTTTCATTGAGTTTGTTTATTTTACTATTAAAGTTGTTGAATGTTCGCCGGTTCCCGCCTCCTTCTTCCCGTACCTATCAACTGCGTTACATTGGTGCCGAAACCCAGGAGGAAGGAGGGACACGCTGTCAGAGAGCCCTCGCTGCTGAGTGGGATCGCGGTGCTGAGAAGATCGGGCAGCAGGAAGTGGCGGAGACCGCCAGTGGCTGCCCGAAGCGGTGGTGCTGGAGCAAAAGAAGAACAGGTGGGACGGAAGACTCGCTGCCGTGCTCCTGGGACGAGGAGGGTGGCTGCCGTCCGAGAGGAGCGGAGGAGTCGCCCGTTCGCCTGGAGGCAAGCCTGCTGCCATCCGCCATGTTTGGGGAGGAGCAGGGAACGGGGACTCGCTGCCGGCTGCCCTCGACCGGAGGAGCCACCGCCGTCCGCCAGGAGGCGGATGAGCATCGGGCTCCACCAAAGAGGTCCAGTACCATCGCATGGCACCATGAGTGAACCGCTCAGCTGGTTGAGGACCGGCGGCAGTGTGTCCGGAACCGGACCGAGATTTTATTTTTTCCTCTCTCCTCTCTCGTCTCTGTCACTCCTCATCCTTCCGTCTCCTTTCTCTCGCCTCGTCTGTCCTTACCCCCAGGTGCGCGGCCGCCCTGGCGGGCTCCCCGGAGAGGGGAGGGAGTAAGCGCAGTCTCGTGAGTACCCCGGCCTGCGAGGCGATGGGGGTATGTGACAGTGGGGCGGGGCCGAGCCGTGGGAGCGGAGGCGAGGCCGTTGGAGTGAATGATAATGAGACACCTCGCCACTCACCGGTCTCGAGTCCCACGGAGGAGCTTGGAAGGAATAAAAGGAGGAGTGACGACATTGGAAAACGAGAGAGGACCAGGCCTGATTTTACTTTATGTTTTGTGTGTGGCAGTCGTCCGTGAGGGGCTGCGCTTTTCTGTTATGTTTGTTTATTTTGTTATTAAAATGTTTAAATGTTCGCGGTTCCGCCTCCTTCTTCCCGTATATTACGAACTTCATTACATACTCAACGTTCTTCAATATATAATACTTCATAACACTTTACTTAAATCATTTAAGTATAATGCATTACAAAAGTATTTTAATGCATTAATTATGTCTTATGTAATGGACCTAATAATGCATTGTACAATCTCATGAATAATTGTAACCACGTACATTATAACACTTATCAATTCATATGGAAGCATATGGATAACTAAATTAATTTTGAAATGAAATATGCAAAATGAAAATGCAATGTAAAATGCCAATGTATTTCTTTTTTTTTATTTACATTTTCCCATACATACTGTATGTGCAACACTGCTCTGGGTGTGTGTGTGTGTGCACGGTGTGTGTGTGTTCACTGCTGTGTGTGTGCACTTTGGATGGGTTAAACGCAGAGCACAAATTCTGAGTATGAGTCACTATACTTGGCCGTATGTCACTTCACTTCACTACATTTAGTGCAAAATGTAAATGAAATTATATAAATTATATAATTTACATATGCCATTTTCTACACTAGTTTTAAAATGTAAATTAAAAACATATTTTAACGCTTTATAAGTTACTAAATTAAAATTAAACTGTATTACCCAAATTGATTAGATATGTTCAACATGTACAAGCAAAAACTGTAGCAAAATTATCATTTAAATGGTATTTTTTAATAAACGCATTTAGACTTATGGGTAGGACACTTGAGATTGCATTTTCATCGTGACACCATGTTATTATAATTGTAGCAAAATGCAGTGTGAGTTTTAAAATGCGGTCAATATTCCCTATTAAACTTCCCTATTACCTCACGTCTCTTACTGTTTTACATTCCGATTGATGCTCATAAGCACACATACAATCATTTGCTTGCCACCTTACACCGTGGCTACACCGGACGCGACAGTTGTCGTGTCGCATCAGCACTGCTTCCAGTGTAGACCGCATCGCTGATTACAATGGGTTCAATACTGTCGTTTGTCGTGCCGCTCACGTCTGGTGTAGCCACGGTGTGCCTTCCTGTCTTCTAACCCATAATAATGGACCGGCGACAGGAGGTTACAAACTGCATGACTTTACAATAGGAAGAATCACAGACAACTCTGTCTGGTCTGCAAACTACGTTTCACAACCAAATGAATGCGAGAAGTGATAAGAAAATAATGCAAGATCACGCTGATATTGTAAGTCCTCCCCGAACAAACAATAACAAAGATGACTTCCTTGTTAACAACATACTTCTGCCAGGAAAATTTTATAAACACAAATCTAAGTACTTGAATGTGAAACCAACATTTAGTGCATTTTATAATTAGTTTATTTCTTATACAAATGCCCTCAAAGTGATGATTTTTTTATTATATTTATTTCACGTGCATCGGCGACGCATCAGCAATTCTTTCAGATCGCATCTTTGATAATTCACACTGCGTGATGACGTAATGCATAAGCGCATGCCTTAAGATCCCTCAGTCTGTTTACACTCCGGTTGATGCCCGTGACCATGCAGAAACTGCTGCCTGCCCCAGATGACATACTTGACCAGTCCGATCTAGACACAGCTGTCACAGAACATGCCATAGCCAAAGTGAGGTAACAATATAAAAAAATCACGGGCATCAATCGTGGCTGTACAAAGTGAGAGCTCTTGTGGCAGAAGCGTGACGTTTCGGTGCCATGGAACACGCGCTATGTTACGGATTAAAAGAGAGGAATAATGTATAATGTAAGGTGGTAAATAAGTGTAGAATTACGTGCATCACTCAGTATGCAGAGTGAGATGTGCGACGCACCTTCAACGCTTAGGTGCTCGGGGACATGCGATCCATTATAAATGGAAGCTTGTTTCCGCCACTGAATAAAAAATACAAAAGCAATTCTGACTTTTTCTCTTAATTGCATGATACAAACTCATAACTCCAACTTTTATTTCTCAGAATTGTGTGATATAAACTTGCAATTGTGAGTTAAAAAGTCACAATTGCGAGACAAAGTTGCAATTCTGAGAAATAAAGTCAGAACTGCGAGATTTAAACTGACTTATTTTTAGTGATCGACCGATATAGATTTTTTATAACCGTTACCGATACCGATTATTTGTACGTTTATGTACCCGATAACCGATATTCATTTACTGTTATAAAGTACATAAATAACAGAGTGAAGTCCATTCTTCGCATTGGTTTTTCTCCTTTCAGTCATCTTAACAACAACAAAAACTGTTGAAAATTAACATTTTCATGTAAAATTTAATCTTAAAATTACAATTTTCAAATGGAGAAAATAAAGGACAGAAGTCATATCAACTTCATTATAAACTACAGTTTTAGGTTTATAAGCTGTTTAATAGACTAAAGAGTGAAGAATAATTAACTGAATAATATTCTCTGAAATATTGAAATAAGCTATAACAAACAAAACATCACATTTTATTGCATTTCTTAACTGGCACGTTTTATAAGAATTATTAAAATGTTTTTGTTATTCTAAATTATGAAAACTGTTGACAGCGCGGTTTATCTATTTACACAGAACTATACTCAAACTGCGATCGCTTGTGGAGATAATTAATAATTAATTTAGATGGAGATGTTAATTGGTGAAATAATGTTTCTATAGTAAATGTTAATATAGTTTAGCATGTTTCAAACAAGTGAATCTTGTATAAAGTTACATGCGGTGGCTGTGCTGGAGCTTCTCCTGAGTGAACAGTGCCCACTGCTCCAGGTGTGTGTGTGTGTGTGTGTGTGTGTCCACTGCTCCAGGCGTGTGTGTGTGTGTGTCCACTGCTCCAGGTGTGTGTGTGTGTGTGTGTGTCCACTGCTCCAGGTGTGTGTGTGTGTGTGTGTGTGTGTGTGTGTGTGTGTGTGTGTACTTGGATGGGTCAAATCCAGAGAACACATTTCACTGCTAGTTATACTCTGTATAGTTATGTTTGAGACAAATAAAACATTTTCTTTTTTTTTTTTTACCGATAACCGATTACGGTAAAATGCTTAAATATCGGGAAAAATATCGGTAAACCGATATATCGGTCGATCTCTACTTTTTTCTTTCTTTGCAATTGCGAGTTATAAAGTCAGAATTGCGAGTTTTTCATCTCGCAATTGTGACTTTATAAATCGTAATTCTGACTTTATAACTCGCAATTTTCAATTTATATCACGCCATTCTGATATAATTCAGAATTACGAACTCACACTTATCTCGCAATTTTGAACTCACTATATGAATTGCGAACTCGCACTTCTCACAAATCTGACTTTATAACTCGCAATTGTCAGTTTATATCTCATAATTCTGTGAATAAATGTCAGAATTGTGAAATAAAAAGTTGCAATAAACTTTTTTTTTTATTCAGTGGCAGAAACGGGCTTCCAGAATTATAGGAGAAGAATAAAGTATGGAAGCAAATAAGAAAAAGTGTAGAACTGCTCTGTCTGTACGCACTTATGAGCATCAATCAGAATGTAAAACATTGAGAGACGTTGAGGCAGGTGAAAAGCGTTTGGTTAATGGGGAATATTTACTTATTGTGCATCTTGTTACCGAGCCCCGCCTTGATATAATGATTGACAGGTTGGGGTCATGAGTGGCTCATGGCTTTTTCAAATCCACATTGACTTAAACGATATTATCGCGGGGTATTTAATGAAAATGCAATTGAAACATCTTAAATGTAAATGTCAATGCCTTTAAGAAAAATAGAAGACATTTAAAATCACCGTTTTGCTACCCTTTTGTTACACATTTGGCTCAAAATGCATTTTGAAATTCACACTGCATTTTGATAATTGTAACGTGGTATCACGATGAAAATGCAATCTCAAATGTCCTTGAGATATCTAATCAATTTGGGTAATGCAATTTCATTTTAATTTTGCAACTTATAAAGCAATAAAATATGTTTTAATTTACATTTTAAAACTAGTGTTGAAAATGGCAAATGTAAATTATATAATTTAATTTATTGTCATTTTGCACTAAATGTTGCACATATGTATGGGAAATTGTAAATAAAGAAATACATTGCCATTTTACATATTGCATTGTCATTTTGCATATTACATTTCAAAATTAATTTTGCCACCCATATGCTTCCATAGTATTATGACAAAGATTAAGAATAATTATAATACATTTTTACCCTCTAATAACCCTTTATAATGCATTGTGCATTAAGGCTATACGTAAAGTGTCACCAATATTTATGTTATACATTAAAAAAAGAAAGCCTTACAGTTTTAGGACAACACGAAGGTGAGCTAACTACTTTTAATTTTCGGATGAGCTATCCCTTTAACTTAGTTCACTGTCTAACCTGTAGTTTCTCAGCATATTCATTTAGAACTAAAATGGTTTGATGTTGGAGATGTGACCTAGTGGCTAATGCATAGGATCTGACACATTAAACTATGGTGCTTATATCAGGCAAGTTCGAATTGAGCTTTTACAACCCTCTAGTTATTATTTCCTATTCCATCTCCTTGCCCTTTCTAATAAAACATCCAAAAGCCCAAATATGTAATATTTAGAATTTTACAGCAGACATTCTACCAATGATCAGCAATACAAAACTGAATAATTTTGAATAATGACACAATCTGAATGCATTTGAGCACTGAAGTATTACAGGAAAACCTTGGTTAAATCAGTGCCTCGATGAAAAAACTGTTCTCAGAACCTGTGCACGTGTACAGTATGCGTTCCTTTTCCACCCTCCTCAACGGCCCATAAAAGAGTAACTGAGCTGCGGGAGTAGTTTCATTTAGTAGCACGAAAAATAAAACATCTATCTATAGGTATACAGAAACCCCCATGGATTTCCAATTGCCAGGATGGGGAAAGCGGCTGAGAGTGTGGGAAGTGAAAAAGCGGGTGCAGAGGAGTGAACTGTGTTTTATTATTGAGTTAATAACTCATTTTTTACATTACACAGTTGCGGGATAGCAAATAAATAATGGATCACAGCTTTCCCCATACCATGCCAAGCTCTTTAAATTTAACATATGGTCTTTAAAATTGACTGCGTCTTGTACAAAGGATTGTAAGCGCTTGTAGTCTTGACAGATGTATACCATCAAAAAGCTGAGGAGCAATGGGATTATTTTTCAGGCTCTTCGCAAACTACATTGTTATTTTTCGAGAGTGAGTTATTAGCATTTTTATCTGGGAGACTACAGAGCGCGTTAATTCTATCAGCTCTGACAGGAACATGAGCTAGCGAAAAGAAACCCGCTCAGCTCAGAGAGGGGACATGAGACCCTTCTCTAATGCCATTTTCTCCCCTCTCAGATCACCTAGCATTAATATTCACCAACAAAATAATCCTATCCGGGCTGAAACAGACAGAGGAACTGAATTTTGGCTCAGCAATCTTATCTTTTTATACTTCTCATTTAAGAACAACATTAACATTTATATATGTCATTATGCTGAGGTCTTGCATGGTAACAATGCCATAATGTTTTTATCCTTTGAGCACATTTTTGACACTTAAAAGCCATCAAAGATGGATCAATTTGTAACTAAAGCTCTGAAACGACACAAAGACCTGAAAGCATTAAGCTAGCTTTAGTCCAGCTTCAGTGGATACTTTCTTAAAAACTTTTGCCCATTTGGTTGTGATAAAGAAATTAGTGGGTGTTGGAAAACATTGGGATCCATCACTTTTTTTCAGGGGTCACCATTTAGGCTGCCTGTCAAACTTTTTCCCACTCAAGCAGGAATAGCCTCTGGCCATATCAATCATCTTTATTAACATGACTTAAAAACCTTTGTTAGCTGACTCGGATTCGCAATACTATAGTGTTCAGATTTGGTCAGTGGTACTAGCTCAACAAGGGGAAGGAGGAGGAGGACATATGCAAAACCACTCTCAATGCAGACAGAGAGAGGGGAGGAACTTGCCATTACTCAAGACCCCCAAACCTTACAGTGCCCAGATTGGCAATAAAGAATACAAACAGCGAAATTGGATAGAACAATTGCAGAGGAGGTTGAGGACATTATGCATGTACGCGTGTAGGGGGTTGGCAAAGAAATGGGTATGGCAAAAGTGGGAGGGAGAATCCAAATGAAATCTTCTACATTCAATGCATACTGCTGCAGGGTGAAAATGTTAAAAAGCCATTTTAAGTGAGCACTTGAAAAAGAAATAAATTATCTTGTAAGTAGGAGGCTTACAAAATGATGCCACTCGTAATTAAAGAATAGATTTCATAAAGGAGCAGATTTTTTTTAAACCTCCATGGGGGAAGAGAGGGTTTCCTTGATGGATCTTTATCAGAGAGAGAAAGAGAGCGGGAGCAGATCGCTTGACGGAGGTACAAGGGGTCTAATAGAGAAACGCCATTCAGCGCTGCTCTCCCTCTATGCCTTTTTAAACACAGTAGGGGTTTCACTTTGCTGCAACCTAGCTGCCACGGGGAAAGAGAGGAGTTTGCTTTGTTTAGTTGTTCCTCTCTTTTATGTTTGAAGGAGATAGAGGAGGGAAAGACAAGTCTGTAAATTTAGGAAAGGTTTTTTGGTGTTCTCCGAGGGTGGCGTTTTGAAAACCAAGCGGCTGGCCTCTCACACGAGAGAGCGTGATGATGTGTGCTGCAGGGGAGGATGCTGGCTGTGTATTCATGTGCTGTAGACATGCACACGTCCATGTCATGGTCATATTATCACATGCATAATCATCAGGCCTCTAATAAAATATTTCATACAAGCTGCATTCTTCTTACAGTATATTTATCGATGTTAAAGGAATAGTGCACGCAAAAATTAAAAAGTCGGTTACACTTTATTTTAAGGTGTCCTTGTTACAGTACAATTATACATGCAAGTACGGAGTAATATTAATTAACTACATGTACTCATATGGTTAGGATTAGGGTTACTTGCATGTAATTATGCTTCATTTATTGTTATTATAATATAACATGGGTACATGTAACATGTAACAAGTAACAAGGACACCTTAAAATAAAAAAGTCTGCCTGAAGTCTGTAGAAGAGTCTGAAAATTACTCTCTGTAATTTGTGTTGCAAAAATATATATAATTTATGGTGGCAAAAATTAAGATAAAAAATTCTAAAAGTTCTTGTCTTGGGTTTTGGAGATGATTTCCCATGTTATTATTATATATTTTTGTAAATATATAATTATGGTAAAAATGGAAAGTAATGGGTTTATAATATAAATTGGGTAATAGACATAAAACCCTATTTAAATTAGTTAGGTCAGTGAGTTGAAGTCCACTTAGCACATTTCAAATCCATTTCATTTTAAGGGGTCTTTATTCAGCAGAGAATATTATAATTCATTCTGACTTGGGAATTTAATTCTCAGGTGGAGGAACTGATTGACAGAGACCAACCAAAGGAAAAGAAATATAAATGTCTGCATTATTCGAATGAGGTTCTTATTCACGGATACTCTGAACCACATCTGAACCACGTCTTTTCTTTAAATAAAATGATTGAAACTAAATGTTTTTCCACATGGCTTATAATCCAGTATACTGATGCTATATAATAGCAATGCAAACACAGCAGATGTACTTAGTATTAGCTTATGCAGTAGTTTGCAATGTTGGCTTACTTAGCCATGAAAGTCATAAAACTTTGTGGCATACCACTCTCACATTATAAACCAACCGGAATCCTGTTTAACAATGGCTAATGAGATTTTTATACCAACTTTCAACATACTAATTCATTCACGAAAGTCACTGCAGGAAAATGAGCTTATCTCCCAGTGATTTATTTGATTACATGATTTGCCCACTTCTCATTTGGATCCGCACTTAGCTAAGAAAACCCTGAAATGAATACGCGTAAGAGTAACTCAAGGTGGCAAATATTAAGTATACAATAATTCACATAAAAAGTAACACAGACCATGTGCAATAAATGAAGCAATAAATGTTATTACGGCACTACGGCAGCTCTGGAACTATTTGGGGACGAGCCGACCTTCCCAGCCAGATCCGTACAAAGCTTCAGAGATACGCAATCTGGACCGTTTTATTGTTACATCTGTCCAGCATTTTCCCCTGTCATTAAACTATGATATACATTTTAGAAGATCAGCAATCCCTGATGTAGACAACATTTCTACAGTCCTCACTTTTCTGGACTTGAAAGGCTAAGATAACAGGGTGGTTAGCTTAGCAGTTAGTGGATTTACTGGTGAGAGTTCTGAGGTTTTATTTTATATGCTTCTAGACAGGCCTGGTCCTCATTAAATGTAAGTCTGGCTTCCCTATATAAGAGGACCAAGAGAGAACACAAAACCTGGTTTCGTTGGACATCGATTCTGCTCAGCTGTAGCTCCATTAATGTCCTACGACACTGCACTGTTGCATTTAAAACATAAATGTTGATCATTAGCATATCTCAGATGTTCCTTTTCCTCTTCTAAACTTGAGATTAGACCCCAAGTAGGAGGTCTGAGAATGTATGGGGTCGTATACCATCACTTTCAAAATGCCAACTTACCAGGAGACATGATGTGAAGATTTACTGCACGACTACAACGTTGACAAAAGTAGCTATTATATTTTTTCCTAATGATACTGTAAGCTAGCCACACAAACTAAGAATGCACTCATTTAACCGCCCACTGTGTTCGCTCTGGCTAAAAACATGTTGGTGACATTTTGAATAATAAGTGCACCAGTCCTATGATGCAACTTGCATCTGCATTTTATGATAAAACAAAAAGGCCAGCATTTCATCTTAACTTGTGCTGACAAAACAACAAATAGGCCAAATCTTCTTCAAAACCTCATTTTAAAGGGGCTGCGAAATCAAATGATGGCAACAAAAATAAATAGCCTTTTAGACAAAGCTGTAAAAAAACATAACGGTCATCTCCAGTTAAAATAAAGATTTCTCTTCTGTTTTGTCTGTTTCCTACAGCATCGAATTTCGGCACCAGGCAAAAAGCCTTTGAACCCTGTGTTTCATGTATTTATAAACAGCCCTGGACACGGCACCATGGATAAATATGTTGTCCAATTTAACCCCCCCTTCCCCGTCTCATATAAACACTGTCAACCGCAGCTCTTTCAATATGCAGATTTCACAATTATTTCCAGCGTCTGGCAGCAACAGCAGTAGCTGTGTCTAAAATGCACAAAATTAAAGATTTGTGTTTCTACTCTGCGATAATCAGCATCTTTTTAATATGCAAACTATTTCCAGGAACTGTCGTGTTTGGGCTTTTAAATTAAATTTAGGAATGGGGTGGGAGGGAGTGGATGAAACAGAAGGTTGAAAAAAAAATACAACAAAGACAAATCAATGCCGTGATGCATAAACATGAAATAAGTTGGGTAGACGGTGGAGAAATAAACGGTCAAGGAGTCATCAATATTTATCCCATTTGCAGGCCTTGTCTTGCCCTCCCACCTCCTCCTGGCACCAGGCAAAAACAACCCCAATAAAAGCTGCTTCTCAGCATGGGATCAGCCTTGTTTTCCAGTCAGAAGACACAAGGTGCTGGTGCTAAAATATGTGGCCAAATTAACTGTGGGGCACTGACGACAGTCAGAGAGGCAAAGTGAAACTTTCTTCTGTCTTTTGCCACCTTACCTCCCTCCTTCCCTCCCGTTCCAATCCCTCTTTGGGCTGACAGACACATCTGATCCTCTTGTAACAGGATCAGCTGGTGGCTGGTGACCCTGGCAACAATATCCCAGAAGTTGCATGTTCTCTGCTTCTCCATCGTTCCCCTTGCCGCTGCCTCATTAGAGTGGATTTTACGCCCTAATCTGCACAATGAGGGTGAAGTCATAGCAGTTATGTGCACTGGCCTACGCGTCTACCTGTAATCCTTGTGGAAAAGGGTTGCTCACTCTCTCGCTTTCGCAAAGCTGCACACACACAATGGCTGACAAACCGCAAACTCTAAGCTCTAATTCTTCTCCACACAAAAGGATCAGACTACAGACGGCTCAGCTGTCAAGTATCAGAGTGTTTTTGTTTCCTGGACCAAAGCCTCATGACTGCTTGCCTTCAGCACGAGGAACGTCTATATCCAATTCATCACACCAAAGCAAAATAATAACAGCGACCTGTTGTCGAAAGTTACCGGTCCCGAAAGAACTTCTGCAGATGTGTGCGCAGAATTTTCAATTTGCGCCAATGCGAGAAACCGACCCTTCCGTTCGATTGTTGTCCACAGCGGGAACGACACTGAAAATTTTCCCATTAATTTTTCTTTAGAAATAATTGAGAAGGGTCCATCAAAAGGAGGGAGCAAGCGATGGGTGTGGGGAGGGCAACGGGGTTAGCTTTTAACTTAGCATTTTTATTGACTCCGGGAAAACAAAATAAGGGATCCTACTAAGAGTGTGCACTCGGCAATAGCCATTCAGGCCTTTGGAGCTCCATTGTAGCACTTTGAAGGGTTTGAAAGGAAACCCCACTGGTGAAAATCCAGTGGAACATCTCCACAACAGAGCACAACTGTTCCCTTTGGCTTGAATGGGAGGGACATAAAAGGGGAGATGGACTTCTGAGGTACATCCAGAAACAAAGGCAACAAAAGTGCTGATCATGAGGGAAAGACACAACTCGTTGCGGCAGAGGGGCATGGAGAAAAGGAGCCTTAGACAATGGCACTCACAGCCAAGTGACACACTGAAGAACCGAAAAAACTACACAAGAAGTGCTTCCCTCCCCACTTCACAAAAAAATCCACAAGGAACTGCTGGATGGCTGAGGGGCCAGATTGTCCCAGAGGGGAAAAGGAAGAGCGAAAGAAACAACACCGGACTGACAGCAAAGTATAGCCAGAAAAGTGAAAAAATCAGTAACAGTCAGAGAATCTGACAGGA
This sequence comes from Gymnocypris eckloni scoliostomus, assembly GCA_027564155.1. Lineage (NCBI taxonomy): Eukaryota > Metazoa > Chordata > Actinopteri > Cypriniformes > Cyprinidae > Gymnocypris > Gymnocypris eckloni. The sequence goes on along the minus strand of CM050425.1, from coordinate 5,737,603 downwards.
AGACACGCAAAAAGATAGGGGGCTTGTTTTATATAGGGACATACGGTTATTTTTTTAGGAAGAAAGAGACAGAATAAGAGGAAGTCGTTCCGTCTCTCTAGGCACTTTAAAAGGTGAAGCTAGATCACTGATGCATTCCCACAGTGCGAGCTCTGCCACAGCGCCACTATTCCTGACGCTCCACTCTGTTCTTTTCCAGGACTTTTGAAGTGCCTCTTTGTGCATCAACACAATTAGCTTTTAACCCCCGAGAAACATTCATTCCCACCCACTTGCCTATTCAACATGTGGATGATTCTTAAAAGAGCTGATCGCCTTCATCTTGTCCTGATAAAAAGGCCCTCGTGACTCCACACATAAATAAATAAGTCTCATCTATAATTATCATGCCCTCCACAAACATTTCCCCTGCTTATTCCCGACACTTTGTTGGAACAGAAAATATTATTTTACCAGAACCAGTGTGCGTTGTCCATTTTAATGGGTGGCAGGGCTTCATTTACAGTTAAATCGTGTCACCTCCAAGACTGAGAGCATCTGAACACAAGCCGGTGAGGAGGAGAGGGGGGAGTGATTTGTTTGACATGTTTTTATAAAATCTCTCCAAACGATGGCCGCCTCCCCTTCGCACCGGGTCATTTGCATGCTCTAACACAGCCCCAGCCTGAAAGATTAATGCTGATATGCATACAGAAATAACACATTTTGAGATATGCATAACGTGGTTTGAAAAGTTCTGCACGTGCCTGTCCTTAGAACTTGTGATATGCAAATACATCTACTTTATTTGAAACTTGTTAAGAAAAACAGAGTGATAGTTAACCTATAAATGACCATTCTTGTCATCATTTACTCACACTCATGTCAGTCCAAACCTGTATGACTGACTTTCATCTGTGGAAGACAAAAGAAGATATTTTGAAATATGTCTCAGCATCCTGTTCTATTAATATGAAAAGAGAGATCCAAAACTGAAAAGTCTAAGGGATGTTTTCCTAACCAGTTTTATCATCTAATCACTGAAAAAAAGAGTTTTGTTCAAAAACAACCACCCTAATAGTAAGCCTTGCCTTAGCAAGCATCAAATTTATCAAACTGTCACTTAAGCATACAGCAAAAATAAATTAAAAAAACAAATCACAGAGCAAAAATAAGTTCTACCATTTCCCCAGCTGTTGATGACAGACAGCATCCAGACTTGCATTTTCCCAATCAAAAGTTCCTGGTGATCGAGGAGTGTACTGCCCCACGCAACCAAGAGGAGCCTACATTTAACCCACGACTCTTTCTTTTCCTTTCACTTTAGCTGATTAATGGATCAACGCTGTAATTGATTAGTGGCAAGGTGTGAATTTAACCAGAGTTCAGCAGCAATAATGGTCTCTTGACAATAGCAGTCGGCGTAAAATGTAAAATGATAGCCTGCAGCCTGATGGCCATCAAAGGAGAAAGCCCACATAAAGAGGCTGGCTATTCTCTGGAGCGCTGCATTTCTTTGGGCTCTTTTCTCTTGGTAATGTTGTCAGTTTAACTGACAGGAACCATTATGAACGGTGCTTGTCAGCTCACCTTCATAAAACAAGCTGTAAAACAGCAAATAACAGGCTTATATGGCTTCATTATCCGAGGAACTCTAAATCACAGTGGAGGCGCTAGATTCTCGTGTGTGTGGGTGCGTGTACCATCCCTTCAGTTCAACCCTCAACTGAGAGGGCAGACAGGGCGTTTCAGAGAGTAGAAAGAGGGAGAGAGAAGTTGAGTGGGTCAGTCTCTTCTCCAAGCGCTAATAAACCTCATCCTTTTCATCAGCTACAACGGCGAGAGAAGCCCCTCGCCATGTTCACCAATCATTATCCAACACTTTATTAATTAGTCCACATCTACTCGCCTATAGTTCCAAACCGATGGGATCAGGGGCATCCAATGTTAAGATAAAATGTCCTCACAGTGGGTTGCAACTTAAATGGAGAGGAGAAGAACGAAGAGACAAAAGAGAGAAACAGAGAGCGAGAGAGTGAGAAACATTGTGTTAATAAAAGTATTGCCCCAGTGAAATTATTTAAGAGGTAACGCGACAGAACGGGGGGGGTCGAGGCACAGATGGAGACTGCATCTGGGAGTAGAAACCTTTTGCCACTGCAGCACGCTTGACGAGCAATCGGTTTTATTTATTTCATGCAAATAGATCCGGGCCTTTCACTAACCTGACAGCGGGGGCTGCGACGTGTCGGCCTGTTTGAGGCGGTGAGCGTCTCTGACTGCTTGCTGAGGTGCTGCAGGGAAATACTGTGCGATAGATGGAGGCAAGGCTGTCATGATATCAGATGTTTACTACGTGATTATCACGGCCGAAAGAATTCAGGACAATGGTATTAATACAAACTTCAATAGAAATTTTGGGGAAAAAACAATATTGTTATTAGTGAAATTCATCTTTAACTATTTTGGTCCATGAATCACACTTAAAATAAGAGGATGCAGAGAGAGTTTTTTTAAATAATGGCACAAAATTTACAAAAATAACAACTAAAATAAAATAATCACTTTATTCAAGTGTGGGTAGAGTGTTTGCGCTTGATTTAGCAGATGCTCCAACATTATTTTGTGTTCCTACATACAATGTTGGAGTGTCAACCAGTAACTGATGCTGGATTGCTTAGGATATTAGTTTGTGTGTAGCATTTACAATATCAATATTGTATTATTTTTAAAAGCATGATTATACTTCCCTTCAATTCGTTTCTCTGTTGGGGGTTCCTGAAAATCTCTTGTGAAGTAATTTAGGGCGGTATTGAAAATGCGTTTTGATAAACATGGATCTGGTGTTAAGCAGTTTTTTAGTAGTACAGCTTTGATTGATTCATTAAATTGATTGAATCATTCCATTTTCAAATTAATTCATTCTTTCTTGAGTATTCATTCATTCTTCCTTCATGCATTAAGTTTTATTTACTTTATTTCTTGATTCATTCATTTATTAGCCCTAAAATAGAACAAATATAAAAAAAGTTATAATTTAAACTATTTCTAGTTTTAGAAATAAAAATAAAATAAAAAAATATGACGAATGCAAATAAACTGAGAAAATAATTGGATGCTGTGAGCCAAATATTAGTAATTCTATTTCACTGACAGACACCCTTTGCCTGAGACATACAAGTGTAGTAATTGTTTGGCAATTGGTGATTTGAGCGGTGTGGTTAGAATTGTTCTAGACACAGCAGTGAGCGGAGGACAGAGAAAGAGAGAGGAGGAACAAGAGATCAGTGTGACTGTCTCTTTAAACACGGGGAGGGCTAGAGAGAGACTGTCACAGGTTGAGAGGGCTGACTGATTAGCGTTTGTTTTAAACAGCAATGCTAAGATTGATGAGTCACTGCCAGAAGCTCTGCATGCCGGACACTCGCTTTTCTCACTCCCACAAACTCAAATGAACTACAAAAGACATAAGAGGACATAAATGACTTAGATGGCCAAACATGGCTTAAAAAAGTGAAATTTTTACATTTTCTTCAGAAAATGAGCACAAGACTCGCCATCATGATGCTAAGCCATTGTTGATGGTTGACAGAGTGTTTTTGTGTTTTTTCTTGAGATGCTTATTAGGTTGTTTTAAGATTGCTAGATGATTATTTCCTGGTCCAAATAAACAATCACACCTTTGGTGTGTTCAAAATTGCAAACTGCATTTGTAGGTACAACATTTGAATTTGAGTTTACTTCAGAACTATTAGAAAAGTACATTGCATTTAATATGATTATGGGCAGTATGAATGAAATTTGGATGCACTACATCCGCCATGTTGTCTCGGTCATGTGACCGACCAACGTCAGTTGCATAACTGCTGTTCACAAATCCTCTCCCGTGGCCTCATGGGATAGTAAAGTGTCCAAGAAATGCACACTTCAGAATCTCAGCGGACGTACTATAGGTCATATAGGTACTTTTTGCCTACTCTTTTTCGAATACTATGAATTCGGACATACTATTTTGTTTCAGCATTCTGCTAGCAAGGAAGTGTTAAATTTCAGACATAGCTTCTGTCAGTATGATATTCCAGACACTAGATTATACATTGGTTCCCTCCTTCAATGAAATTCTATTATTTTCATAAATGATGCATCAAAATTTTGGCAGCCAATATAAAAAAAAGTTGCCTAGAAACGATGCTACACTGTAAATCACAGTGACCAAAACGTGTAAAAATGTAAAATCTGTAAATATGCAAATTGTGTAAGGCAAAAACATTGAGAGGTGGCTCACTGCTGAATAACTTTAATACAACTGGTTCAATTTATCACGTAAGAACATGATTTCATTTTCGGTAAAAAAAATTATTTCGATGCATCACCCATTTTTACACATTTTATGGTTTACCAAGCCAAGTCCAATAACTTAGTAATAGAACACGTCATCTCAATAAGTGTTTGAAGTACTAATTTCCTCAGCACAAAAGCTTCAAGACGTGTTACTCTCCAAAGTGTCCATTCACTAATCCAGAATGCATTATGAATTTGCAGGTGTGTGCATTTAAGCATGCAACACGCACCCACACACTCTTGCATGCACCCCACACACACAGGTGGCTAAACAAATCTAACCTATATGCCATGTCAAAGGAAGCAACACACACACACACAGACTCTCACACACTCACTCAGCCCCAGACAGGCGTTGCTTTGTCATACCCCTACTCTCGACAGGCCCTGCCGTCTCCACACCACGCTCAACTCTTCTGGCTGCACTCCAAAGCACCTCAAACGCACGCCTCGCTTAGTCCCTCTGCCATATGGACAGATCTGAGCCCTTTGTAGTCATCTCTCTATGGAGGGCCTACCTGACTAAAGCCCAGCGGACTGCGACCTGCAGGGATGAGCATGCCAATGCCAGAATTTGGCTCTTAAACACGGCATAACACTTGCCATCTGACTGGCATAACAATCTGCACCGTTCACACACACATACAGTGCCGTGAAAAGGTTTTTGCCCCCTTCCCGTTTTTATTTTTTTGTATATTTGTCACTCTTAAAAGATTCAGATCATCAAACAAATGTATTATTACACAAAGATAATGCAAGTAAATACAAAATGCAGTTTTTAAATGATGATTTCATTTATTAAGGGAAAAAAGCTGTCCAAACCTGCCTGGCTCTATGTGAAAAAATAATTGCCCCCAAAGAACTGTGATTAACCACATTATTTTAGAAAGTGGAGTTAAATTTCACTAGCAAACCCAGGCCCGATTACTGCCAGATCTGTTGAATCAAGAAATCACTTAAATAGAACCGGTCTGACAAAGTGAAGCATGCTTAAAGAGAAACACATCATGCCGCGATCTAAAGAAATTCAAGAACAGATTAGAACCAAAATAGTTAACATGTATCAGTCTGGAAAGGGTTATACAGCCATTTCTGAGACTTTGGGACTCCAGCGAACCACGGTCAGATCCATTATATACAAATGGAGAAAACTTGGAACAGTGCTGAACCTTCCCAGGAGTGGCTGGACAACCAAAATTACTCCAAGAGCGCAATGACAACTCATCCAGGAGTTCATAAAAGAACCCAGAACAACACCTAAAGAACCACAGGCCTCACTTGCCTCAATTAAGGTCAGTGTTCATGATTCAACAATAAGAAAGAGACTGGGCAAAAACAGCCTCCATGGGAGAAAAGTACAAAAAGTACACAATGGCTCACCTCACATTTGCCATAAAATATCTTGACTATCCCCAAGACATTTGGGCAAATACTCTGTGGACTGATGAGACAAAATTTGAGCTTTTGTGGGTCCCATTACATCTGGCATAAAATCAACACAGGATTTCATGAAAAGAACATAATACAACAGTCAAACAGGTGGTAGTGTGATGGGTCTAAGGCTGCTTTGCAGCTTCAGGACCTGGACGACTTGCCATCTGATCCAGAAAGATTGTGTCTCAAGCTTTGTGGTTATGCAGCAGGACAATGATCTCAAACACAACTTTGTAGCATATTATAATATTGACATATGTCTAAAAATAGTATATTAAACATATTATTGAATTATGACTATTATGAAAACCATAACATGACCATTTCATAATATATATTTACTCACCTTCTTCTCATTTTCTTTGATAGAATATAGAAGAATATATTTTAAAGAATGTTCCAGCTTCTCCTTTCCATAAAAAAACTAACAAATAGATTATATCGGCTGTTAAGCACCAAAAAGGACAAAAAGCTCCAGAAAAGTACCACAAATGCAGCCAATGCAACTCATGCATCAGAAGATTCCATGTCCTCTACTATGTGAGGAAAAACTTGAAATTGTGATTCACTACGTAGCCTATGCATGCATATTTAAACTTGCCATAATTGTTATAATACATAAATGGCATTAAACCTTGATGTGACAAGTTTGGAACATCAATATGAACAAAAGTGATTTGAGAGAGCTATAGTTCTTTAGCAAAAATGGCATAAAATGTAACCATTCCTCACATAAACTTACCATATGGCTTAAGAAGATATAGAATACAGTACACAAGTTTTGAGTTCACTGAAAGGACAAGAGCTGTGTAAAAATTTTGTCTATATTTTCAATATTTGCTCCACGAAAGATAGAATATCATAAAGTTTTGGAAAGACATGAAGGTGAGTAAATGATGACAATTTTTATTTTTGAGAGACTATTCCTTTAACTCTTACATTAAGACGTCAGGATGCTTATGTAATGACTGTGGGGCACAGCCCATAGCTGCATGTGTGTGTGTGTGTGTGTGTAGGGGAAAGATGGATGGTCTAGCTGCACCACAGGTGGCTGAGGCCCAGCGTAGGGAGGATACGGGTCAGAAAGACTCTGTCTCCAGCTTTGTGGATATGAAGGCAGCCCATGTGTCTCTTTGAAAACGCAGAACACAGAACAAATAGTGAGAATTCATAGACAGAGTAAGACCCAGGTAAGATCGTCCCATACCACCCATCTGTCCAGTAGACTGGAGCTCCTATGATGGGGCAGTTGCGTTTTGTACTTACTCAAAGAGTCCCAGACCAAACAAATAGCTCTGGAATTACTATGAATTCAGTTAAATTCTGCATGTTAATATCAGAGATGGAAGATGGAAAATATAGATTTGTATTGAATATTATAATATTGACATATTCTTCCCTATAATAGTATATTCAACATAAGCAATTAATGACTATTATTAAACATTTAATGTGTCATGCTTCAAAGTGAACTTTTACAAATCCATATGTTCCATAATTGTTTTAATAAATGGCAAAAAATTCGGATATATACATTTGTTTATGCAAATTCAAATCTAAACAATGCCTTTTGAATTAAAGTTAGCTTTTTATGGCTATAATTACTTCATCCACAGAAAAAAGGTCACATTTTTCAGGTGTATAAGTATCAGAGTCAATATTAGCCTATTTAAAAGGTACTGGATCTAAAATAAAATAAGTGTAATTAGCCACCACTACTATAGAACTGTTTACTCTCTTGCAAATCTATTTAATCCCAAACACTTCCTCTAAAGCCGGCCAACACAAGCCTGGTTAGTTTACCTCGCCCTCAAGTGGTAAGACCTGGCACTGCATGTTTTTCTACAGCAGCATCGTGTGTGCTTTGAAAACTTGGGAAATCATGACTGATTTTGGTTAGGCTGCTCTACCAATAGTGTCTGACAAATTAAAAAAATAAATAATATGTTTATGTAAAGGAAAAGGAGACACATTTCCCAGGGCACAAATTACCCTGATAAACTCACACATGCTTGAGTTGGTGGTTAGGCACGGAACAAATGAGAGGTGCCTCTTTCACGGGTGTCCCCCTCTCCTCTAAAACACCCTGAACTCAGAAAACACACAGAAACTGGCACTGCCATTACTTAACAAAGAGACACTGACACTCGTGCTGACCCTGGGTCAGTGAAACCTGTCATGAACCGTGTGCATTTACAGCACTATTAGACATTTAAGCAGGATTCAGACTCTCTCAGGCATGAATGTTTGCACCAGAGCTGCACTAATAGCATCTAAACAGCTAATATCAACAGGACGGCCATTCAAATGCCGCACGCATGACTGACGTTTAGCTAGAGCGCTGTATCTTGACAGATACCAGCGCAAATGTGTAAGTGCTACCAGTGTCGCGTCTTAAAAGCATTGGATGAAATAAAAAACATCTTCCTTTCTAGTTCATAATAAAATGTGGTTCTTAGAACGTTCATACAAAACTCTCTTTACGTAAATAAAGAAAAATCAGTTTTTGAGGCTGTTGTGGTCCGTGCATTTATGCGTGTGTGACCCAGAAGTCTATGTGACTGAACACCCCCCTACTGCCCCCTCCCTTCAGCCCAGTCCAGATCCTTTAATTAATACTGGCTTAGACCCGATTGCTTCTGACACTACAGGGAGTTTCCTGAAGCCCAACCTACTTCTGCTCCACAACAGAGTGACCAAATCCACCGAGGCCGCCCACCTCCACTCACACACAAGACCTTGTGAGGACAGTAATTAAAATACAACCATATTCTAGTTAAGAATTCAATCAAATAACAGGCTTTGGTCCTTGAGGTCCATCTCAAGCAGCAAAAATAAAGACGTTCTGCCGTTAAGCTCTTAACGATGCTCGGTTCATTCTGAACAAGTTTTACCCAACAATCAAATAAAAAAACTCCACAAATCAGACTACTGGGCCTGAATTATGGTCTATGGTGATAACACACAGCTGAAAACTTAATTTCCTTTAATTATCTGGCTTCCTGTAAAACCCACCTAAACACTTACACTAGGAGAAGCAAATTCAGATAACCAATATTTATCGCTGCCACATTTTCACCCAGCACAGAGCAGAAGGGGGAGGGGAGCATGTAAGTTCCAAAACCACGATATAGCGCCCAACGTGGGGTTAGGAATCATGCCCTGTTGTGAATCACTCGGACAGATCTGCACGATATGCTAAGTACATCAGACGGTTCCGGGAACATTCATTATGAGCATCGCAACTTCTCAAAACCGATGGCTTATTTAAAATGCATTTACGATACAAAATTTCAGCTCAAAATACTAAAAAGACATACTGCTGTGCGTTTCTCTAACATAAATACCGGGTTTCGTTTAATTAGCGTGACAGTGGAAACATGACTGAAGGCTACGGCTATAATCCAACATTCCAAACCACTGAATACAGTATTAACATACAGAATCTAATGGACTCTGGAATACAAATGCAGAGTGGAGGGCAGCAGGGAATAAAAAAGAGCGAATGTGGAAAGGCAGAGTGGAGGTGGGAGGGTGGAAAGGGCAGTGTGTTTGTTTTCTTGCCTCTGGCTAATGAATTTACTAAACTGCCAGGTGGATGCAAATGGCAAAGCAGGCGCCTGGACTCAACAGACAGCAAACTTCACAGCATCTGTAGAAACGCCGCAGTAAATCCAGAAGGCCCACATCAGTGTGTAAGCAAAGGGGGCAGGGGGGATAAACAACCCTTCATCCTAAAGAGAAAGGCATACAGTTAAACAACTCTTTTAAAGAGATGGTCAACAGATTAGCACCAACACTAAACAGCTAAGTGGAGTGCCACAGATTGTCTCACTAAATGGCACTTTTTCATTCAATGCCTCCAACTTCATTCATACATAAATTATATCTCTCCTTAAAGATCCTAAATGTTAGGTTTTGTTTTTAGTTTGTAGCTTCACTAACAACCCATTCTGAAGTGTGACTCAATTCTAGCTTTAAAATGCATGATGATGTTTTCGGTCATCTATGCATCTATGAAACTCGGCTACTCGATTCGTTGTTAGTGGATTTCAAAAACAGTTGCTGCAGGAAAAAAAAAAAGTGTATAAAAATTAGTAATTGCTACTTTTAGTTTCATTAGTTATCCCGTGTTCCTGGCAGTCACTTCATTCGCTGAGAAGCTCAGCAAAATTAATTCTCACATCTCGCTGAATAAAATCTGGATAATCAGTATGATGAAGGGAGGGAGGGTGGGAGGAGGTGGTGGAAAGGGAGGAATGGAAGCTGTTGTGCTTGGCCATGGGCCGCATCCAACCACCACCCTTCCTTCCCTGCTCCACCTGGACAACATTTCTGCCACCTGATACACATCAATATGGAAAATACACCTCACGCATTTAGAGCAGGTACATGAGCTGAGAAAGCATGGTGTCTTGGGATGAGAACGGAGTTTATAAATTAGCATTGGCTGGGGTGATTTTGCATCTTTTACTTGAACTGGAGATTTTTCACCTCCAGCTGACATAACCACTGAGAGCACGGCTCATGACTCAGAGGAAATTATTTGAAAAGGTTCCATGTGATATTTCAGAAGCTTTCCTGTACAGGCGGCACATCGGTGTGCTAATGATGGAAACTTCAGCAGACTGACACCCAGGTCAGGCAGGATGGCACCAAACACACGCTATTTTGTTTGGATAATGTTGGCATTTTCAAAACAGCTCGCCTAAGCGTGGCGTCATAACATTTATCTTCTTGTTTGTGCTTTGACAGGACTCCAAAAATAGACACAACTGCATCACCCAGCACATTACATACACAAATTAAACTTTAAAATAATTCACTGCCAGAGTTAGAGTCCGATTATAACTGAGCCCTTAATACTGAGCGACTCTAATGAAGTCCGTCTGTGCCTCTTTAACCCGAGTTAAAGGAGGAGCAGCGAACTGGTTTCAATTTAAACTTGTAAGGGACAGAAGCTTTGCAAAATCCCAGGCCTCATGACTTCCTTCCGTGGATGTAGAGGAATGCCGTCTGGCTTTATGCACTGCTGTAGGACTACAATAAAGCTAGAGGAAAGGAGGCGAGTCAGGGGCATGCTTTTACCCCTTCTATGCCCCACTTTACCTTCATCTGTGAGAGCTACATAAGCCTGGGAAAAGCTAACCAGGAATTGAGTGGAGTTGAACCAAAAGAGGGAAAACAACCCCCTCCCCCCAGATAAGTCTCATATGATAAACAGAGAGCAAGCATATGATAATAATAGGTGTTTAATAATAATTCATAATAAATGGGTTACTTATGGTAAAATGCCATTAAAAAGCACTAAAAATTAAAACCCTTTTTCAGTTCTAATCCCAAAGTGCAACCCAACTAAAATCCACTGAGGAACTAAAAAATACATCTATCAATACAATAAAATAATAAACATACTAACAGATCTTAACAGAAAAGGTTACATGTTAAAGTAAAATTAACAAACGAATAAGTGACTTGCCTATGAAAAAAATGAAACACGCAAAATGTAAAAATCTTGCTTAAAGCAAGCTCGCCTGTATCAAACACAGTGGTTAAAGCAGTCGAACAAGAAGTCCCTTTTCTGACCACGGCTGTATCCTGTATTTTCCAATTATCACCTTTTAAAGGCCAGCTGGGTGCATTCCAAACCATCAGGGGGCAATTCCATTTGCATTGCTCTGAGACAAAGTCATGCTCAAGTACGCTCGTAGTAAAGTTCATTACGAGTGGAGAGACACCATCATTGCTTTCATTATTTTGAGAACAGGTTTCCTCATTTTCTGATCCCGGGCCCACGTTATTGATCCAATCTTTCGCGCTCTCTCAGCTATGACACCAATCAGAATCTGCACAAAATCAGAGCACACAATGTGAGTCACAGGGAGATACACTTCATTATAGAGGAGAAAATTGTCAGTAAGGATAAACTGGGCAGTTTGTTTTTATCTCCAGGTTAGTTTTTCCACTGCCCTTTAGTCTTTATGATCTCTATAATAGCCTGTCTGGTCTGTATCAGCGATTATAATTGTATTATGTACATTCAAACAGCTTTTCTACCAGTCTATTTTACTCTTTTAGTCATCAGTGTGCTTAACTCTTCCTCTTTAATACAGCGTAATTTATAAAAAACTAAAAAAGCAAACACATTTTAAACGTTTGATAGACCCCAGTTCACCAGGCCCACAATAAAAATGCTATGCTACATTTGGCCCAACAGCATTGTGGGTATTTTCACGGCTTATAGTGCTGTGCCTGCACATATGGTATTAAAGACATTGGGACGGGAGTGAAGCAGGGAAAGAAGTCAACAGGAACACATCATCATGATGACTCTAGGTCGACATAATGGCAGATCAAACATGATGTAACAAGAAAAAGATGCGAACAATGGGCACCCGTTCTCACTGGTGGAGATATATCTAAATCAGTAAGCTACTGTGTGAATGGAGGTGGAAGAATGGGGGGGACGAAGTACAAAGGCTCGTGTTGAGCTTTTGCAGTGTCGTGGCCCCTGATCTGTCCAGACAGAGCAAAGGGGGCGAGGTGTGAAGGAGGAGAGAGACGAGGGCCTCTTGGGACACGCACCCACCTCCACACCAGCAGCCCCTTAATGTGCTGTGTCTAATGCGCCTATTTAGGTTTTGGGGTGCAACAGTGCAGAGACTCAGATTTTTGGGCGGCCTCGAGGCGAGGAGCATGGTTATCACCTATCCCAACAGCTGGGGCCCAGGAGAGTAAACAAAGGCCTGTAAGGAAGTAGTGCATGGCTGTGGCTGGGTCTAAAAGGCATGGTGAGGTGTCTGAGAGATGTTTACTGTAGTCTGACTACCAGCAGCACGAGATGGATATCCAATGCCCTGGAAAACAACACAAAACCCACCAAAAGGAAAACCAGAAATTCGACAGAATCAAAAAGGCACACCGCAACAGGTTTTCCCAGTAATTGTGAACACAAACAGTCTGTTCCAAACACAAGAAAGACCCCCAAATGTTATTTTGTTCCATTTCATATTTAGTGTCCAGTTGCCTTAATTTGCAATCTTGTGATGGGCTCATTGTCAAACGGACAGATCAAAGCCGTGCCAACTGGACTAAGGGGGGTTTGTGGGGACAAGCCAGCACCGGACTTAAAGGGAAAAGGCCTCAAAAGGCTGTTCCTCTAAAGGCTTTGGTGCCATTCCCAGGTCGTCACATTCAAATGACCTGGTCTGTAATTCACACGTCTTCATAATCACGGCCCTTCGTGTCGACTGAATACAAATCCACGCGGATCAGACAAATAAAAGGGCTTTGCTTTTTTTTAAAGGCCGGCCGTGCCACCACCAATTTCAGCCTATCTGTTTGTTGGGCCGCTCGGGAAGGTTAAACCGTTTAGAGGACCTTTTCAGCAAAACAAACCGTCCCCCCTCAACCCTTTCAGACACGAGCAAAGAAAAAAAATGCTGTGGGCAAATTCACAAGGCTGCATTTCTTTGTTCGAAAGTAACTACAAACAAAGATATTGTGTCATAAGCTCTTAGCCGATAAACCAAACAATACCAGTCACAAACATTTTTTCCTCTGGTAAAATGAGTATTCCAAGTGCAGCAAAAAAGCCACATATGTACCGAGACATCCTCACCTGTTAGAGCATTTAGCAGCTGGGGCAGATTCTGATAAAGAACGCTCTTCTGGGGACATTTACAAAGGTGTTAAAATAATTCACTTTGTGCTCTCACGGAAGCAAAATCAGAGAATAATTAGCCTAGTTGTTTGTTGGCACATCAGCTATTAGGTGATAATTAGTGAAGCATTTGAAGAGGCCTGATTGATCTACGTACTAGTTCCCAAATGAACCTCTGTTTCGTGTAACAAGTAAACCTTCACTTAGACATGCATCACTCAAGTCACCAATAGAGTTAAATATTTTTGACCCAAAGTCCACTATTCAAGAGGTGAAGAAATGAAAGGATTTTGAACAGTATATACCACCCAAAATATTACATATCGGGGTTTTTTATTTTTTCAGAGAACCTTTGCAGACTCCTTTTCTAACTCCCGATTTAGAGTGATGAATAAGTGCAAACATGGGGTATGTAACATATGGATCACACAAGGGGTTTCACAAATCACATACAGGTGTTGATTGATGGATGTATTATGTGGCATCCACAATAACTCCCATAGATATGACAGATATCTTCATCTCTATCAATGACAACATTAAACATTTGTTAAACAATACACACCACAAAAAAAGAATAAAAAATAAATAAATATATATATTTTGAATTATTACAGAGAACCTACATAGATTCCTTTACCAATGTTATGTGATAAATAACAGAGTGAAAAAAATGTTTGGTTCACCAAATTTAGACTTTCACCTGTAAAAATAGGTTGTTGTGTGCTTTTATGATGTAAAGACTTTGCAAAGTTTGCACAAATGAAAGCAAAAAAGGTCAGTCAACAATGACTTCCTGCATCACACCCTAGTGTCCCAGAAACAGGTTAGCATAAAGATCAGCTTTTCATCAAAAAACAATCTGAGCGAACACTAAGCACGCAATTAACTACAGTGTACTGAGCACTACTTAAAAAGCTATTAGTGCACAACACTATTACATTCCCATTGAAAATCTGGTTGTCCTTTAAAGTCCCTTCTTAAACACCTTAAATGCATGAGGCTTCCCTGCTATTTAAAGAAACGTATGACATGATAACACAGTTCAGAAAAAGTGCAGCCAAGAGTTGTTGTCCTCTTCCCGACCCATGCTGCCGAATGGTCAGGGAAAAGATTTAACAGACAACAAGGTCTGGAGAAAAAAAAAAAACAGCTTATACGTCACGGTCACACCTCATCCCAGGGGTCAGCCTCAGGCCAGAGCGTGTTACAGTGCTACACACGATACTGTATCGCAGCTTTCTCAGCACCTTAACAACACAATGATCCCGTGATTAAGACTGACATGAGCTAAGCCCTGCCTGACACAGTCATCGCTCCGTTACCATGACACCTCGGTGCTGACACCACCTGCGTGCAACAGGAAATGGGTCTCCAGTCGCTTTAGCAATGTAAACATACGGTCGCAACTAAACGAACTGCAGTCTATGTAGATTGTGGTTAAATCAGAATGACATGCAAGAGTAACCAGTCATCAGTGGAAGTGATGACTTATTCTGGTTCAAGCTCGATCATCAGCATTTATGGCATAATGTCTTAAAATAAAAATAAAACATTTATTATATCCACTTGTACCCACTTAAGTTACAGTGAGGCATTTAGTGTGGAAGCGAATGGTGCCAATTTGTAAATGTTACAATGGTCGCTGTTTGAACAGTATAGTCACCAGTACAGTACATTACAGTAATGATTGTAGTGCAGAAAAAATATATAATTTACTTTGTCACTATGACAACACAACTGACATAAACTCTAAAACAACTATAAAAATTATTTAAACAGCTTTTCAAATGACTCAAGTTTTAACAGAATAATTGATATACTTATGTTTAAGTTTTCCAAAGATTGGCCCTATTCACTTCCATACAAGTACTGCAATGCGACCTCGATTTTTGTTACAAGTTGCAATTAATTTAAACAACAATTGCGCTTTCGATTAATGCAGCTCTACACTAGGGCTGAGCCATAATCGCATGCGATTCTCATGCGCATCTCGTCTGTAAAGCCGGTTCCGTGATTGGCACTAAATCGCCATCACCTGCTTTCAGATGCAGCGGCAGTTAATACACAGAGCCGTAGTTCAATGACAAACTAGGCAATTTCGAATTCAGAATCAAATGTGATCCATCTGCATGATAATCGCATGCGATTAATTGCACAGCCCTACTCTACACCACAAATGCTGTCGATTGAGCTTGACTTGTATCGAACCCTGAATATTCCTTTAAGGATATGAGTAGGCCCCCGGTTTAAACCACATCCAACGGGCAAGTCGTCCACCCCCCAGTTTACAGCTGAGACTGACCTCCTGTATTCCTGTAAATAAGTGGCGTGGCTTTACCAGTGCCCAGATTCAGCCATGGGAAAATGTTTCCAGACTCATCAGTCCTTCTCATAACAAAAGGACCACATTTCACTGCACCTCTACAAACAAAGGGATCTGGCCGATTCCCAATAAGGAACTAAACTGTGGAGAATGGGACACTACCTTCACAAGTGACCCTTAAACTTAGGGTAAACCTTGTGGCGTCACAACAAAGCAACACTGCACCTTTTCACGTTAGAAAATTGGAGACAGCTTTTGACAGTTGCTCGCAGTTTCAAGGTAAAAAAAAAAAAGTGCCATCATAAAGCGAGGTCTAGGAAACAGGATAAGCACTCCAGCCAAGACTATAAAACGCTCACTGGGAACTTGAAAGTCACGCAGGCAAAGTTGAGGGCTGCCATCTGGAAACAATAAACAAACAAAAACTAACCAAACAAATATTCCGTGTACTCAGGAGGCACTAACTGTAACCGAACCGAAGGCAGCTGAGCCTGGAAACTAGCATCCTAAGGGGGTCAGTGATGCGGACAGACACGTTGTACGAGCACAGATTTTTCTCTGGAGTGTGATGAGGTGTGGGGGGGAGGAGGACGGTTTTGGCTCGGTCCAGTTCCTGTTTGTGGCAGGATCTTGGCCTTGTTCTAATGAGCTGCAGCACTAGCAGGGCTGCGTCGGCCCTTATTCCCAGTGATGTGAACAGGCGCCCATCACGCTCCCCATTAAGAGGCGTAAGTAAACGGTCTCGCTTGCCTGCGTGCTCCCACCTCCAAAGGCCGTACCGGTTCACCCCTCTGGGAATGGGACAGGATGCATGGAATGAGATTTTCAGGAGCAGGCGTTCTACATAGAGAGCATCCGGAAGGGCAGGAGGATTCAGAGTGGAGTAAACTCTAGTTATGATATTTAATAATCAAAAAGCTTTCAGAGTACTAAGATCTTTTGCAAGCCCTAGGGATCGCTTATTATGCTTGGCTTATCATCCAATAGTCTATCAGCCAATTAGTTACCATAGGTTGAATAGTTAATATAAGAATAAATCTAGTAAGCTGGTCAACCTAATTCTGTAGGATGATCATTAGAGTAGTTCCATCCATAGTATACATATTTATGTAATATAGATACATTTTTGATTCATTAATTTATTTTGCATGCTGCACTTTAGCTTTAAAACACTTTTAGAAAAGACCTTTAAAAAACATGTAGCTACACATTTTCAGATTTTCAGCCATATCATCACATTTTTGTTTTAGCACATTCTGAAGATGCAGTTTTAAGTTAAAAACAGTGCAACTTTTAAAAAACGGGCCTGTAAGACTCATTCTGTATAAAAATGCACCCGAAATAGATGAGGTGATCCTGACCCGCCTAATTATACAGGGTTTCCTTCCAACAGGTGAACAAGCTTTTTAGGCAACCCGCTGACTACTCGATTTTAAAGATACATAATTTGCACATTCCAAGCTGTTACAAATCCTCTGTGCTGAATACAAGCGTGTGAGGTACATAGTTGCTGACATTGGGACAAACTACTTTCTAGCCTAAAGGTGAAGCTAAAAGACACAAAAAGCATGAGAAGCAATAGAAAAGAGGAAGTAAGGCATAATCATTGCGGGGATGATATCCATAATTAGTAGGTTTTTTCAGGTTCGCCGTGCTCCCAACACGTCTGCCGAAAGCAGAGAAAACTGATTAACTCCTTCCAAATCCCATAGACGTGTGAATACCTAAAAATCAAATTGGAGAGACAGTATTGCATTTATAACAAAGAGTACTACTCTGTAAATTGAAACTGGCATGAGTTGTTTTATTTAAAAAGCTTTTTATTTTTTTTCTAAAACAAAATCATGTCATATTTAAGAATAAGGTGTAGTCTATATTAAAAAATATCACTCTGCTTTTTTATGAACCTACATAGACTTTTTTTAATTAAACTGGCAATTTGGAAGATTGAATTTTGTCTATATATGTGTTTGTTTTAAATTCACATTCTGGCAGAATAGCATTTCTGTGGATCTGACAACAGCTAAACAGAGATGATTGCCCAAGGACAAAAAGAGAAATTCACAAACAGGAGCTTTGTTCTCCACAAAACACGAATCCAGAGCATTAAAGGCCTATTATTAAAAGAGAAGTCCAATAACCTAAATTTGACATTTAACAGTTACAATAAAATTAACATTGAATCACTTATTCGAATCCATAAACATACTCCCCACAGCAAAACGGCCAAATGCTCAATTTGGGATTGCAATAGTTCATCCAACACAGTGGGAAAAGGCCTTAAACCAATATGAAAATTACAAAAGCATTTATAGAAACTACAACTGGTGTTTTAAAAGTCTAAAGCACTTTGAAACACTGTGAGAGTATACAGCTTGCCCAGCTTGTAAATATGCTACAGACACTATTCTAATATCAGCGCTATGTAAGAGAGGACAAGCAGGCAATATTCAGAATCCCCAGCGCCACCTATCTTCCAAAAACGTTGAAAGCAGAGCTCGAACCTCCTGCTGCGTAGCCTGAACCACGACGTGCTCATTTCCAAAGCTAATGAGAAACGGTGGAACGTTGGCTGGCTTGGTGGAGCCTCACAAACATGGAGAGAAGGAGCCCAGCCCAACCTCAGGGCTCCTATCTCCCCATTTCCATGTGCTGCACCATGGGAAATCTGCTCCTATTATTATTTCTCCTCTTATTGCTTATGTTATTTTAATATTTCATTCAGTCATTAAAAAAGGGATGGATATGATTTCATTGCACGCTTCATCGCCGGGGACTAATTTCACTGTAAGTGCTGTTAGCTCTGGCCTTTAAATTAGAACTTGAGATCCGTGTTTCTACATAAAATTATCAGCCTCTAGTGATTTAGGAGGTGGACAGACAGTAGATTTAGGGAGGTTGGCATATATCAGCCACACGCACAGTGATGCACACACAGTGATGCACAAATATATGAAGTATGTATTTGGAAAAAAAAAGACAATTAGTGGTTGTACACTATACCAGATCATATTTGTAGGACAAGACTTAAGTATAACGGTGTAGGACACCTATATATTTTCTATTATAAATATATTTATTTTATGTTATGATTTTATAATGTTATTGTTACAATTTAAATTATGATTTTAATGCTTTATCATTTCTAAGAATTTCTAATAATATATAATACAATATTTATATATAATCCAACAATAAATATATACTGAGAAATAAAACAAGGAATACAACTGTATTCTTGTCAATAAAATGGTAAGTTGAAACCGTTCATTGAATCGCAGGCCCTGCACTGCCAAACTGGAGCGCGACCAAAGGGCAATAATCAAACGTTGCAAACACTGACACCGTGGGGACTGAGAGAGAACTGCTGCCACAAACCTGAGCATCTAAATCACTATAAAAACTCCTTCAGCTGCCTGCTGTAAACTCAGCACTAAAGTGAATAATGATGATGTATAAGACAGAAAATGTGTGTTGATTACGGCTGATCTTGGCACAGCGTGGCTTTCCCAGCAGAGGCTGGCCAGTCCAGGTGTCTCTCCAGAGCTTTGCCTGGAGTATGATGAACTAAGCGTGGCAGACACTATGGCAGGAGATCATGCAAGCCAACGCACACACCCCACACTGCAGCCAGTTCACCTGATGCAAGCAGTGACTCAGTGGTTTCTCCGTAAACATTTTCTCAGAATTGGTCCGTTCTGTTTAGTCACGCACGCAACGAAGCGTGTTTATCAGAAACAGCCGCCCGGTGTAACACCTTTTTGTCTTGTTGTGAACATTACACTATTCTTGGAGCCGTGCAGTAGTTTTAAAAGAGAAAAAATACTGCAAAACACTCAGAAATTAAGGTACAGTACCTTTTAAAATGTAATATAATATGTACAATTTAGGTGCTAATGTGTACACTTCAGGGGTAAATAAGTACAAAAATTTCTTTAAAAAACAAAACATGGTATAATAACTTGCAGAAAAAGCATGCATATTATTATTATTAAATATGCATCTAAAAGTCAAACAAAGCCCATTACAATTTTTGCTAACTTGCTCCACAGTACATCATAATTTTGTGCCACTCTCACGTTCAAACTCGTGTGAATCAAAGGCAAAGTTTCAACATCCCATCGCTGTTATGTCTGAAAACAGTTAATATTCCCCAAACTGATCATTCAATCCGAGCACAAGCTCGATCGGTGAACCGCACGAGTCCAGGGGTCTGGCTCTAGAACAAGATTCTATTGTTGCATTGTTCACACATTCCTGAAAGGCCATGTTTATACAGATGCGAGTCCACAGCCTATCTGAGGAGCCGCTCTCTGGCCGAGACCCTCCGTTGATCAAAGCTTTTAATGCAAGAGCAGAGGCACTTGTTTGGGTCGGTGGGGACTCGGAGCACAAATCTCCATCTGTTGGCCGTATGGACAGTCTCAGTTACCTCCGGGACAAGAACGCTTCGAACTGTCATCCTTCTAACATTCAGTTTACTCAGCTGGTTTCCAATCCTGTTACCTCCCCTTTGTTTTTTTCCCCAGAACATGTGTTAAGTTAATGCTCTGTAACAAATTTCAAAGCCCCAATTTAAGGGGGGGGGGTCAACAAAAGGTAATAGACCGATATATTGACGTACTGATCTGAAATGTGAGAGCAAGACAGACGCAAAACCGATATCTGTTGTTTTTGGTTAAGTGAAGAGCCAAGACATATAAACATAACCTCACACACTTTATGAGGGAGCGCCATTGAATCCAGCTAACTTATTTCACACTAAAACGTCCTCAGGCTTGCTTTGATCGCACTGGGTTAGCCGGCTAACTCATATTTCGGTTCTACTCGGTTCAGGCCATATTCGGTAAGATGGTTGGTTACAGTGAGGCTCGGGTTCTGTTTCGTAATTGGATTAAGGCCACACACCTCTGCTTCTGTTACCGGCACCAATCAACGTGGAAATGAGTTGTCAACACATCACTATTTACTCAGCACTCATTTATTTTTCTATGGGATGCCAAAGGCTGCACCTACACTAAAAGGCACCAGATGAGGAGGGATCGGCGGCTTTGAACATTTAAAATGATCTGTCCTGTCCTGTTGACTTTGTTCGGAAATGTCACAGTCCTTCCACACACACACAAGGAATATTAGAACAGGAAACAACAACAACAACCCTAATTTATCCCTTTCATGCACTGTCGACGCAGTTGATATAAAAAATAATACGGACCGTATATTTGATTCAGTAGTTTAAAAGCAAATAATATGAACAATTACCTTAATGGCGACCGGGCACAGTGGGATATTTTGGAGCACGCATGTAGCATCTAAAACAAGGTTCATCGTTACAAACTAGGCGGACAAATATAAGCAAAAACCCATCAGGATCAGATCCTAAAAAGAAGTTCATTAAAATGTTTCGTAAATGAAGGCATAAAGAACCCCAACTTTGATTTATGCCAACAAACCCCTCTAAAATTGCTTTCCATTGCTTCCAGGTATCTGAGGGCATTTGCACAGTTGCTCTTAATTGAAAAAGTTATAGTAGCACATTACACTTCATGGTTTTATAACCAGTACTATAAAGCCTTGGCAGGCCTCGAAAGGGGAAGCTGCCCATTAACTTATAGGGTCCAGGCCCGGGAAGTGAAATTGACAAGCTCTAGGCTACTTTTATCACTTGTCGAGTTCACAGCATCAATCCATGTTTCCTCTGGGATGCTGTTGCATCTTTGACATGAGGGTGTTTGTGACATATCCCAGTCTGCTTCCAAGCCAGTGGCTCTCGGCTCTCCATAAAACACGCACACACACACACACACTCTGCTCACGGGCCTCGGGATTGGGTCCAGCCGTGCAGTTAGCCATGTGTTCAAATTTCCTTCCAAGCCAACTCAGTTTGCTTTGTGGCTTTTGTGGAAGGAGAAAAAACTCACATCAGCTCACAGTTATTAAACAAATGGAAAACTGATGATAATCTAGGTTCTCTATACATGTGCCCGGGCAAACTAATTGAACAATGAATGTGTGAGAAACGCGTTCCTTTAGAGAAGCTGACCAAATGGATTTGTCTTCAAGGGATAACAAACATGAACTGCTGGTTTAATTAACGGAGTTAAACACATCCTCCTGGACGACCTCAGGCACCGAAGCTGTCATTGGACGCACTGCATATTCACATATAACTGCAAATATGACAAACCCTGCCTGGCGTGACAGTCACAGTTCACACTGTACATTAGCTGGCCCATCAGTAGAGTGCCTCTGGAAATTCATCTGCTATGAATTACAGCCACCTGGCACCATGTCCTGATGACCAGTGCCCAATATGGACAGATTACTGGGACCTTAAAACCATGCCTTCTTTGTAATTGACATTGAAACTGTTTGAAGTCCCTCATTAAAGTCTCTCAAGAGGAATTCAACACAGATGTACCATGTAGAAGTACTGTACTAATTTGCTTTAGTGATTTTGAGTGGTTGTTTGAAATACCTCTGAAAAGACAAGCTTATTGTACACTTTTGAATTCTTAAGCATTCAGAATGTAATGTCATTTAATAGTCATTCATTCATGTCTGAAGGACATAGATGTTTAAAATGGGAAAATGTTGCACACACCATCAAAACAAAATTTAAGCATGGTCTTAAGCATGTCATGAACCAAATTATTTTGTTTACTTATTTATTTATAAAGATTGGTCTAGTCAAAATTGGGACTTTACTTTAATCAACATGTTAAACTGTACAAACAAAGATAAATAAATGAATTAATCCACAATAATTCTAAAATAATAATAAAAATACATGCTGCCCGGTCTTAGTAAATGTTAGAATTAACCACAGACAATTCCAAGAATTATTTAAATAAAATATATATATATATATACACTGTAAATTGATTTAAAATCATAGATTAATTCAGTATTATATTAAGACTCATTTTAGCTCAAAACAATATTTAATTTGTTTTGGAAACTATTTTAACCATCCACTCATATAAAGAGAGCTATGAAATATCACAAGTATATCTTCATACATGTCCAGTACAAAATTTGGGGTCAGTAAGATTAAAAATATAGTAATAAATTATATTGTGAAATATTGTTAATATAATTTTTTATACATATATATTTTAGTCATTTATTCTTGTAACATTATTTATTATGTAACGTATTCCTGTGATGGCTAAGCTGAATTTTAATCACTCCAGTAATAGCAATAAACATGTTTGATATTGAAAACCATTCTGCTGTTATGGAAACCATGCTACCTTTTTTTCCAGGATTCTTGAAATTTGAAATTTAAATTTAAAACGACAATTTATTCAAAATAATAAATATAATGCTAAATATGAATTTCTTAAAAAAAAACATACAGACTCAAAACATATATACCTATATATAGACCTTCATTGAGGGTATTGGTGTTATTTTACCAGGCAGTGTTAGAGAGTGTATTACATTATTGAATTGTAGCTTGGTTTGGTAACATATCAGCTAAGCTAAAAATCACAAATAAATGGACTGGTTTATACAGCAATTAAAGTGATGGGGTGAGGGAGTATCACTCCCTCCAAACTCTTTTTGAGAAGACCATAGTTAAACAGACTGGGGAAATTATTGCAGATCCCACTGATCCCGCTACAGGGTTCCAATTAAATACTGGAAAAGATATCTGAATATGAATAAAACACTTTCATTCCTTTATCAACGAATCTCCTAAACTCAGGACATTAAGGTGTGTGTGTGTGTGGGGGGGGGGGTGTTGCAGGTATTGAAGGCACTTATGTTGTTTTTGGTTTTTTGTATTATGATTCTATGTATTCCTGTATGTGGCAGCCTTTAAGTCAAATACAAATTTCCTTAGGGACAAATAAAGTAATCCTGAACATATACATATATATATATATATATATATATACACACACACACTGAACTACTAAGTAAAGGCTGCATGTACCATTTACTTATTTATTTTCCTCTTGGAAGAATTGAGACTACAATGAATGTTTTTTTTTAACAGTCAATCGTCTATATATGATGTTCTCTATGATAGATCAGTGCATTCAACCAGCTATTTCGCAGCCAAACAACCGACAGGTGTCTCAGCAAGCCAAACGCTCCTTGACACCTTGCTAAATAATAGGCCTATACACATAGCCTACAGAATACATAATAATTTTTGGCTCAAAACAATATTTCATTTGCTTTGGATAATATTCCAAACATCCATTCTGCATCCGACTAACGGTAGGCAACAAGACTCAGGTTTGCCAAATAGTTTTGGACATCAAACTTCTGCTTTCTTATTCAATCTTTTGACATCTCTGGTAAGATATATCAGCAAATGAGACGTGGAGGCCTACAAACTTCGGCTACACAAGCGTTTTGTGACACAGAAACAATTAAATTCATCAACATACAAGCAGACTGTTATTCTTCTAAAACAAAGCATATAACGTTAACGTAAACATGTCAATATCACACTCATAAAATAAGAGTTTTGTCATATCCTCGCTTAATTATCTCCGCTTGCTTTTATGGGGCGTCCTTTTACTACAAATGCACTTTAAAAACGTCCAGTGTCATTAACACATAATGTATAATGTAAAGAGTAGAGAAATCTCCAGTAGAAACAAACTCACAACACAGACTCTCTTCTGTAAGCACGTCCTATGCGCAGCGCCATGTCTGCAGCTTCCTCTCATGAGATGTTCCTATTGGCTGCCAGCGTCGCTGTGTAAAAACTGATATTTGATTGGCCAGAGGAAAACTAGGTGCCCACGAAGAATCGCCCCTTTCTGATTTAAAGACGCAGGTAATTGCATGTGCTCTGGACTAAGAAATACTACCACTACTACTGCTAATAATAACTCTGCATCTGGTAAATCATTATTCACTTTTAATGTGGACTAGCCTTTATTATCATACCTAGTATGCTTAAATGTTTGGAGGCTATGTTCAGAAATTACCACGTTAACTATTATTTCTGCAGTATGTAGTATATATTGTGCACAAATTTTGAAAATACCTACATGGCCTGCATTTGCCAGAAAGGTGCAGCATACAACTATAGAACACACTTTGTGGAATTGTACCCCACAATGCAATGCACAAAAACTAGATATTCCATTACAGTGTGGCACATGAAGTAAATTCAACCTTGGATTTTATAATACTTTTCACTCATTATTTAAACTCACCGAGTTACAACGTGTTATTCACAAAAAAATTGGATTTTAAAATTATTATTTTTATTCCCATAATGACAACGGAGTGCTATAGCCTACATAATTATAATAATGAGATAACATTTAGGAAATCACTGTTGAAACATTTACAGTTACATAACACATACTAATCCACATACATTTAGTTTTTATTAAAAGAACGCAGCATAAAGTGTACCACCGAGCTAGTAAGCCAGTACTCCATTCCAAGCATAGCCTCAGTTTGGTGATGATCCTGGTTGTCATGTCTATGCGCTGACGTGCACGACACCATCACTGGAGCGCACTCCAGGAACCGGCGCACAGCGGTGGTGAATTACTACTACTACCATCAGCCAGGTCCATGCGTGGCAAACAAATGACACGCAATATTTGCCATGATTAAGTCAGCAGGGGACTCTGAGGAAATGTCAGGTTTCAAAAACCCTTTATTTGGCTATGCGATGGTTGTGCACAGCATTGCTTGAAGGAGAGGAACTCTGTCAGAGCCAAAAAATACCAAATGAAACAACAACAACAACTTCGACACATTCATTTGCATTAGAATATAAAATAAGTGAGCAAACCATGTCACACCAGATTACTTTCTACATTGTTTTAGAAAATTAAATCTAAATTTGGATGACATGTGTCTATCAAAATCCCATCTAAAATCTATTTTTAAAGTCAGAGAAAATATCAGTGCATTCATACCAACATGCGGTATGAATTAAATTGCATATCCAAGACAGAAGAGAAAGTCTATGTTTTATTATACTATATATATGTATATATATCACAACATCACAACATAGCAGGTGTAGAATGGGAACTCACATTCAACATATTGCTTATAGTTTGAAATTCCATCCATGGGTTACTTGGAAACTCCCTTTTTCTTGCTCAATGCCTTTCATCAACCTCAATTGTCATCTGTTAATCCAGTTTTGATAGCATTTGGCACACTTTCTTTGGATCACAGCAAGCTCCACGACTTCTATTCTGGTCTCCCCTAGGAACCACAGAGCCCCCAAAAGAAGCCAGAGTTCGGTTGTCCCAAAAAAGGGGGCCTGTGTGCCGTCTGCTGAAAGTCGCTCAGACATACACACAACAAATCATAATCGGACCTTTCACTCTTGATACCAAAACTGACACAGCACCAGCATTATTTAATGGCAGTGTAAATCATGGAAAGTGTTTAATGGCTATTGAAAGAAGCTGAAAGTTTGGAATTGATGTAAGCATATATAGAATATATACAGCAGCTCTTGACCGCCTTTGTTCTCTTTAGTCGACCCTGGTACAAATGGACAATGAATCAGCAGGGTTTGGTGTCTTGGATGTCTGGTTCATTGAAAATCTTGAAATAGTGCCAACCCTGAAGCAGGAGATTAAAGAACACAAATGGATGGCAAAATGTACGGATGAAAAGTCACAATTTAACTCTGGAATTTAAAGTAAGAAAATATTGTTTTTGAGTATATACAGAGTCTATGTTAACAAATGCAAATCACAAAGATTCCTTATGAGTGCCATCAATGCTCTCCCAGTGTTGGCAATGTTCACCCAGGGGTACATCCCATCACAGAAATGTCACTGGATTTGGTATGAAACCATGACATTTAGACCTAAGCTATCCATTGTGATTTTTATTTTTTATTAGAATTTTCTCAGAGACACATGTAAGTTCATGCTAAAATAAATAAATAAATATGTGTAGGTTCAGTAATTTTACTTTAACGGCAATGAACAGTTTATTTTCATTGCCATTCAAGTGAAATAACTGAACATAAACATAGGAGTCTGAGAACAATGCTCATATTAAATGTGTCCGAACTTTTAAGCTACAGATAATAACATTTAAAAGAAATTAAGGATTTAAGATCTACAAGATTAACATGAAAATGTAATTCAATGTAATAATAATAAAAACAATGTAAGTAGTATTAGAATGGCATTAGAGTGGTTTCCCCACACTGCTGTGTTTTTACAGGCAAGCAACTGCACAGCAGAGTTTCAAAGCTATTCATCTGGAATTTCCCTTTTTTGTTTTTTGAGATCTGGGGGTTCGAAAAACTGTCAAAACAGTGCTGCGCTATGCTGCAGTGTAGACCTAACTCAAGACAGCAGCAATTTGTGACATTATCACTGTTCATTTATAATGAAGAGCCCAACCCAAATTTAAAGCAGGGCAACATGTCACAAACAACCCATGTCACGGTCCCAACACCTACAACCTGTAAAACCACAATGCCGAGACTATTTATCCATTGCCTTCTCACATTAGTAGTAATCTCAGTTTTGGTGGGGCTAGCAGAGGATGAGTTCCATCATTGCTGAACCACCTTTTTCCACAACTCACATTAAGTATTACAAATGATATCATGGCAATTTGTCACGCTCCTCGGTTCAGTGATGTTTTACCGACTCATTTACTATGATACCTTGTTACGGATCCAGCTGCGAATCAGAGGCTTGTCATGGGGCTTGGGGCAGACCCCCCTCTGTGGTTACCCAATGACCTGGAAGGCAATAGGGGATGCCAGTGCCTAGAGCATGTGCTGCACTGACAGAGCAGCAGGGCTCTGTCAAAAGGCCTCCCATACAAACTTTCCAGATCACTCTGTTTTTCACAGATGAGTAAGCAGCCACGGAGCGAGCCTTCGGATTTGTGAATCACAGGTTTCCTGTTTGGTTCTAGTGGCCCTTTTTGACACATGCTGTATCGCCTGCCTCCGAGGGGAATCATGCGCTGGTGAATCTGGGCAGGGGGGATTGCAAGTGGCAGGGTCACTGCTTGGGTTAAGCAACAATTCAGATATGTGCTTTTAACAGACAAATGCCTGTGAAGGTATCTTGTGGGCTTTTCTAGCACAAAGACGACGATATTGATCTGCGCCCGAGATACCGGTCACATCTGCTCTTTTAGGGCATAATGGTAGCTTCAAATCGATGTGTTCGTCTTTTTAGGTTTATGCATACTATAAATATCAGCTATTGCACCAAATCTATCCAGGCATACTGTTCAAATTTCAGTGATTTGAGCATAACTGGCAATGTCACAAAACATTAGCCCCTAGAGGCCCAAAGTAAATGGAGTAGAGTAAAGACTTTGAGCGAGACTGTGGTCGGTGACCCAGTAGCGGCTTGCAGTCAGGGTTGGTGGACCTGGTCTGCACATTAACAAAATCACAGGAAATGCTTTCAAGATCGCCCAACCCCCCATCCACCTCGAAAACAACTTTCTCACCTCATTTAACTAAATTAATGAGCAGGAGGTTCAGGCCCATTTCAAACAGACAGAAAATAAAAGAGCCAATGAGAAAAATGGCCAGCTCTGCACCTGCCATGTTTGAAGTGAACAAGCACGTGCTGCATTTGTCATATCCATTCATTTTATTGCATATTTTAAAATAGCATTAATTGTCTTGCCTCTATTTATTTTTCTTAATCTCCCCTTTAGATAAATTCACTTTTCTCATGTGTCGTCTCTCTCTCTCCCCCTTTTCCGTTTTTTTTTTTCCTGTTCCTCTAGTGACCTTCCACTCTCATCAAACAGACAAGGACAATATGTTTGCTTATGCCATGGTCATGTGATCTATGAATTGATATGAGTTCATCCATTATTCATACTCAGTTTTGCATAAGCATTTCCCTATCATGCCTGTCACTTACATAGTCAACATTATGAAAGCGGCTCGTCACCGGCACGGCCTCACAGTGGTCACAACTAGCTAGTTAGTACAGACATGACTTGCACAGGGGACATGCACCAAATGCCACTCCACTGACCCGTGAACTATAAAAACAAGCAAACAGGGACAGCAGGACATGCGGTGGCAGTATCTGATTATTAATATATTATTGGGGCGAGGAAACATGCTCCACTGCCAAGCAATGGTTAAGCGTGAATACATTGGCCCTCAAGTACACACCGGTGATGAGGGGAAAGGTGAAAACGGGTTTTACTCCACTCACTGGACACATAAAAGCAGGTCATGTGACAAATTGGATCTAATTATTGTAGGCGCCATTGAAGGCTTATTCTGCTCCATATGTATTCCTTGAATTGACGCAACATCATGTCTGCAACTCAAGAATGGTGATTATTTAGCAGAAACTGCTTAAGTATAAAATCGCACATGTACAAAAACAAAACATATAATTCTTAATAAAAAGACTAAAAATGTTATGGTACAAACCTGTTAATTGGTTTTATTGGTAAGTTTTTATATATGTCAAAAATGGCAGAAACATACAGATAACCTTTATATTATAAATATAATTATTAAATATATATTGGGATTTAAAATCTACCTGGTTAATTAATTCAATTAAGAAAAAAGTTATCATTAAAAAGAGTTTCTTTTTACAGAAAGGTCTTTTCTACCATGTGTCAAAAAAACCAACACCCCAAGCTAGTGACCATTTTAAACCAAGGGCATTATGTAAAAACAGGAGGAACAAAAGCCTAAATGTGTTGCTTGTCAGCCTGTTAACATTAGCTTGGCAACTATATATGAAAGACAAGTTGGAAAGACCAAGCAAATTGGTAATATATATATATTAGTGGTGGGCATAGATTCATTTTTTTAATCTAGATTAATCTAGATTAAAATGGCTCATTTGAATTCTGCCGAAGGCATTCAGAATATGTGTGCTACCCAAATAATGACTAAAAGTAAGTCTTTGAGAACGGGTTTCTCAAGCCAGGTGGAGCATTAGACCAGGGGCTCATCTCCTGTTTCCAAAATGCATCACAAACTTTAATCTCTTCCCGTCCCAATCCCACGAAAAAACTGGGGGAAAATCCTGTCCCGTTCCACTCCCGGAAGAATGACTCCCATTCCCTCCCACTCCCGTGTTGTTGTTTTTTTTTTTTTTTTGCCGATAACTGTCAATTACAGTAAAAATATAGTACAGATCACAGCGTGCCCACCTTATTAGTTGAATAACAACCCAAAATGTCGTTTTTTGTTATTATATTGAAC
This sequence comes from Gymnocypris eckloni scoliostomus, assembly GCA_027564155.1. NCBI lineage: Eukaryota > Metazoa > Chordata > Actinopteri > Cypriniformes > Cyprinidae > Gymnocypris > Gymnocypris eckloni. Next base: position 5,707,675 of record CM050425.1, on the reverse strand, counting down.
TGAAAGCTATCTTATGCACAGTGTTGCACAGATTCAATTTCATGTAAATCATCCATGCTAACACTCACGTCTTCTTTATTTTATTTTTTAGACATTTCACTCTCTATAGATATATTTTTCAAAGACGGAGTTTCAAAGTTTCTCGCTCAAGTTAACATGAGACCTAAAGCGCATCCTGTTTGCTTAAAAGCGCAACGTTTCGTTGTTATTCTGAGTGCACACAAATAAACGTAGAGTCTTTACAGATTCGAAAGATGTATTAGGCTACTTTTATCTGTATGACCAAAAATGACGGAGATTTTAGGAGAAAGTGAGCGCACCGGAGCCTGTCCTGCAGCAAACGCGCGTCCACACAAACACTTCAATAGCGCACATTTCTCTAGGTTAACATCATATTGAGCGGCCATGTAAAGTTGCTACTACATACATCTTTCAGATGAAAAGCCATATTTGAGGTTGATGAATGATAGGTGAGCGTTTGGATGTCCTGCCCGAGTGTATTACCACATAGACCAGCCGTTAACAATCTGTCCATCACGGACTGCGTCATTCACTTAACCAGTCACACCAAAGCAAACAGGAGGAGAGCATAAAGAGACAGTTGAGTTCAGAATTAAAATATACAGTTTATAGTTTATTTATATAAAAGGTATATTTGTGTGTAAAGTTGGGTATCATTACTATTCCCGGTCCCGCCCACTCCCGATTAAATATTTTCCTCTCCCGTCCCAATCACGTGATTCGTAGCGATTTTGTTTCCCATCCCGGGATTCGAAAAATGCCAGCCTCTAGTTCAAGACTCGTTCTCGCCCCTACAGTGCAATTCAGGTATACATCCGCTAAAATATCAGGGTGAAAGTCATCATAGCTTGCGTAGTATAGACCCAGCTCCCAACCCAACTTTGAGAATAGATTAACGGCGATATTTTTTTTATCGCCCGATAAGAGTCTCACGTTAACGCAGCACGTTAACGCCGATAACGGCCCACCACTAATATATATATATATATACAGGTGCATCTCAATAAATTAGAATGCCGTGGAAAAGTTCATTTATTTCAGTAATTCAACTCAAATTGTTAAACTCGTGTATTAAATAAATTAAATGCACACAGACTGAAGTAGTTTAAGTCTTTGGTTCTTTTAATTGTGATGATTTTGGCTCACATTTAGCAAAAACCCACCAATTCACTATCTCAACAAATTAGAATATGGTGACACGCCAATCAGCTAATCAACTCAAAACACCTGCAAAGTTTCCCTGAGCCTTCAAAATGGTCTCTCAGTTTGGTTCACTAGGCTACACAATCATGGGGAAGACTGCTGATCTGACAGTTGTCCAGAAGACAATCATTGACACCCTTCACATGGAGAGTAAGCCACAAACATTCATTGCCAAAGAAGCTGGCTGTTCACAGAGTGCTGTATTCAAGCATGTTAACAGAAAGTTGAGTGGAAGAAAGTTGAAGAAAAAGTATGGAAGAAAAAGATGCACAACCAACTGAGAGAACCGCAGCCTTATGAGGATTGTCAAGCAAAATCGATTCAAGAATTTGAGTGAATTTCACAAAGAATGGACTGAGGCTGGTGTCAAGACATCAAGAGCCACCACACACAGACGTGTCAAGGAATTTGGCTACAATTGTCGTCAGAGGCGTCTTACCTGGGCTAAGGAGACGAAGAACTGGACTGTGGCCCAGTGGTCCAAATTCCTCTTTTCAGATGAGAGCAAGTTTTGTATTTCATTTGGAAACCAAGGTCCTAGAGTCTGGAGGAAGGGTGGAGAAGCTCATAGCCCAAGTTGCTTGAAGTCCAGTGTTAAGTTTCCACAGTCTGTGATGATTTGGGGTGCAATGTCATCTGCTGGTGTTGGTCCATTGGATTTTTGAAAACCAAAGTCACTGCACCCATTTACCAAGAAATGTTGGAGCATTTCATGCTTCCTTCTGCTGACCAGGTTTTTAAAGATGCTGATTTCATATTCCAGCAGGATTTGGCACCTGCCCAAGCTGCCAAAAGCACCAAAACTTGGTTAAATGACCATGGTGTTGGTGTGCTTGACTGGCCAGCAAACTCACCAGACCTGAACCCCATAGAGAATCTATGGGGTATTGCCAAGAGGAAAATTATAAACAAGAGACCAAAAAATGCAGATGAGCTGAAGGCCACTGTCAAAGAAACCTGGGCTTCCATACCACCTCAGCAGTGCCACAAACTGATCACCTCCATCCCACACCGAATTGAGGCAGTTATTAAAGCAAAAGGAGCCCGAATACCAAGTATTTAGTACATATACAGTAAATTAACATACTTTCCAGAAGGCCAACAATTCACTAAAAAGGTTTTTTATTGGTCTTATGAAGTATTCCAATCTGTTGAGATTCAACTGTTGTTTTTGTTAAATGTGAGCCAAAATCATCACAATTAAAAGAACCAAAGACTTAAACTACTTCAGTCTGTGTGCATTGAATTTATTTAATACACGAGTTTCACAATTTGAGTTGAATTACTGAAATAAACATGAACTTTTACATGAAATTCTAATTTATTGAGATGCACCTGTATGTTATTAGCATGTATTGCCACATGTCAAGAGAAGATGGCTGTACAAGCTTTGTATGATGGTTTTGTTCAAATTTGCATTTTATTTCATGAATAAGGGTATTCATTCAGTGTTAAGCATTTTACAAAAGTAAACCTAATGCTACAATATTTTGAAGAAGTATGTATTAAATAAAAGACTGACTTTACTGCCCCACCTCGAGGGTAAACCATTTACACCAGCTGCATGTTACTGAAGCTTTTCCTGTTCCTCAAGCCAAACAAAGACCAATTCACACTATCCCAGCGTATTTTCAGTGTGTCCATCCATCAGCTAATAAAATAACACAATTAACACTTTAAAGTGCTTAAGGTACCAAATTTGCTTGAACCCCTCATACACCATTAGCACTGACTAGCCGGTCTATAAAGCTCTTTATGTTCGCACCTTTTTGATATAAATATATCCTCCCACCCTGGGCACAGGAAAGCTGTCAGTAGAACATTTGTTTTCTATTTTTCACCACTGAGGGCTGTTCAGGAGGCAGAAGTTTGACAAGGCGTTAAAAATGTACACCAACACTTACTATTTGCCCTTCAGAAAATTTTAGCAGCTTAGCAGATGGGGTTTAATCTGGCACCATTTATTTTCTTCCCATTTTCTCTCATTCCAATCAATGCCACTGAGTGTCCACACACTGAAAAAGGAGAGCACTAGAGTTCACTAAAAAAACAGAGGTCTGGAACAGAATAGTAACTTGTCTAATGGCTACATTTTTAAAAGGCAGAAGTCAAGAAGCATATTTTGACTGGTATATTTAAAGTTAATTTGTTACATCGAAAATGGATGGTCAATTTAATCATTGTGAGATGCAATGCAATGCAATGCATTTGTACACTGCATACTACACATTTTGTCAAATGTATCCATGCACATTTCTCATGCATGCATACAATTTTAATTCTGCACACAGAACAAACATCATATTCCAGAAATAATAAGATGAGTATGGTAGCGGTATGCTATCCCAAACACAGAAACAGCAAAGCGAACAACCTATAAAAGTCTCATTACAAAGATTTAGCACTTGTACAAAAATTAGCACTGTTTATTTTAACATGAGGTACTGGTTTAGTCTCATTCCAATATCAGCATATAGAACATTATTACATTTCAAAGTCTGTTTATAATATAAAACAACACCATGTGGTTAAACCTCAGAAGACGTTACTTGGAAGGGCTTTAGTTGAAAGGAATGACAAAGAAGTTGTTGCTATTTTTTCTCAAATCCGCACTGAAAACAAAAAACGATGCAACAAAACCACAGCCATTCAGAACAGATTTGATGTTTACTATGGGCCTGTCCCAATAACCACACTTGCAGTCTTGGCCACTTCAGAGTGTATGCACTCAACAGTAAGTGCACAAGACTGTCCCAGGTTAGAAATATCCCAAAACTCAGTGCCGTGAATTTTCACTAAATTAACATGATCTCTAATATTGCTTTGGATCAGTATTTATTGTACCATCTATACCATCATCGTGAGAATTTAAGGAACACTTTCAAGTGCAAGTTAAATTATTTAGATATTTCATACAATTTGGTAGTAAAACTTAAAGTGTTGCACATTTTATAGAGAAAAGTATGTATATTTTGTACAAAACAATATTACTTTATTAAAGCTCCGAAAGTAACTGAAAATCAAATCTACAAATAAAGCTTGCATTTTAACAACACTAGGTTGTAAGTTTGTCCCATCATGTAATCAAAAGTAATGTAAGCAGACAAGTGGACAAGTTAATTAAAATATACACTATTGGGACAGGCACTAATAAGATTCTACAATGGGCAGAACCACCTGAATTGATGCCTCATGGGAAATGATGGCATATATAAGAGCTTTTTATTTGTCGTTACTTTATGGCATTTCATCTGATTAGCACAAAGTCTAAGATATATGCTTTGATTTATTCAATTCATGCAGCGCTAAGTACAACACAATTATTTGCATTCTTTTTCGATGGCTTAAGTTTCTGAAACACTGTCATTAAACTGTAAAGGCCCACAAAGCCTAACAGGGATACACATTACTTCAGAGATGGACAGAATTATATAAACCACCCTATGAATAGATCAACACACATCTGTTACCTCAGTGTCTGAGCTTCCGCAAATGAGACTCGCTATGGCTCGGGGCGAGCCCGTCGGGAGGCTAAGCGATCTAGACACGGGAGATGCTGCAACACAAGACCGTGTTGAAAGTGCCCTGGCACACGTGGAATTCTGCGTGTCAGGTGGTGAAGTGGATTGAAATAGATATCACCAGCACAGCCCAGAGAGTACAACTCATGCCCGCTGTTGACCTAATACCAGCAAGGAGACCACAAAGAGTGGCCGAGTGACCGGGCGAGGCTCGAGTCGTCCAGTTGTCACCCCCCTGATGCTGATTCGGTTTAATGAGCGGCGTGCTGTCACCACAGATCTCTCCAAAGCGTACGCTTGTACAATCTGGCAGCTGCAGAACCTGCTGGAGTCCACGGAACTTTTCGCTTCACTATTAAATAACCTCCGAGTACATTACGTGCGTTTCACAAAAAATAAAGCCTTAAGAGGCCCAGTCACATCTGTACAGTGGAGCTAATGTTGACCTAACGTGCCCTATGCACATAGGCCTACATGAGGGCGGAAAATGCTGAATAAGAACTCAGTTTTGGTTTAGTTGAAAATATACAGTGGTCTTTTTTCCACATGCTATAGAAATTTTCATCTAGAATAAAATTATACATTTGACAGCAAGTGGTGACCCAACACAGTTGTAATTGTTAAGTAAACAAAATTGTCCACTGAAATGTAAAAAAAAACTAACAAAAAAGACATTATTCTCATACCTTAAAATGCATATAAATAGTCTGGATTTGATTTGATTTGACCTTATGTTGAGAGTTTATTGGATACACAGCTTTGACCTAAATAAATAAATATAAAAAAACAAAACTTGGTAAGTATTTTCTCCTATATTCATTTTGCTGTCCTACAGTAGCTATGGTTGCATTTTATGTTGTGTATTTAGCATTATTGTGTATGACTGTCAGAGAAAGCCTATATGGCCCCATATGGCCTATATTTTTGGGTCACGACCCACCAGTTTGAGAAACCACTGGAATAGATAAATCCAGCATTATACAACTGAATACAGCGCTCTTTGCAGGATTACAAAAACAATAATTGCTAGTGCAATTAAAATTGACAGGTTAGAGATATAAAACCTGCATCCACCTTGTTTGTTTTTGTACGTGACCAACCTTTAGGCAAGAGGACAATTTTTCATAGGTTCATGATGAAAAGTGTATTTCTGTGGTTTTGAAGACGTCTTTACGGACCAGCCTCCACCCTGCATTCCTCTTGGCCATCCTCCTGGAAAATGGCATAAGGTTTACAAAACATCATTGTGGCTGTGGCACCAATTACTGTTAATATATGTCAAATGGCTAAAGCAGAGGCTTAGAAGCAGACTGATCACTCCGATAACGCCAACTGTCACTCCGTTAGCTGCAGTGCAGCCCCACTGGAATAATTAGTCCACTCTCTGTGAATAAAACAATATGAAAACAGCCAAACTGACATCCAAAATATGGGCTTTGCCTCAGATGACCTAAAAATAGGCTATCCCATACAGGCCAAGTACAAAGGCAACATCTTCAAACACAGAACTGCATCAATATTGATTCCCTATTTATTAAATTTTATATTTATTTAATGAAAAATTTAATTGGATTACTGCTAGTAATCGTAAACCACTCAGAGGCTTTATAACAGGCAGATCAGCAGTTTTGGAGATCAGTTTTTGGTTTTAGTTTACAAAATTAACATGTATTTCATAACAAAACTAACTTGGGGAAAAAAAGGAAATGAAAAAGAAATGAAAATAGGAAAGAAAAGTATTGACATAAATCAACATCAAGACCATGTGAACAAGGTAATTTGGCTAAAAAGCTAAGTTAAGTAGACCTATTTTTAAAATATATTTCAAAAAAAAAATTGTGGTCAGCCTACCACAACCTACAGCAGATAAGCTCTTACATTTATCAGACAGTCATATTATACAAAATATTGTCTGTTATTTATCTAGTCCATGTAGATATATTTTCAAATTATATTTTTTAAATGCAGCATAATTACAACGTTTGTTAAATGTTAGATATTTAAAGACGATTAAAAAGGATCTGTATTCAATCCGAATGATTTTTTTACTAAATACCATTGCAATAGATGCCACATAATGATACTGCAGTCTACATGATCTTAACTGTTAAATGCACAAAAAAGTAAAGCATATCTAAAAAATAGCTCTCACAACCCAAAAGATGGAATTTGTGACTTCAATGCTTTCAATGAAAGTCACAGGAGTGTACCATATTCATGGAATGTGCTGTGAAACCACCGACACTCTGTGAAACCACCTACCAAAACCAAAGCAAACAGCTTCAGGATCTCTCCAAAATAAATACACGCCTGTCCCATTTGTAGTTCCTACAAAAGATTTAGAAAACTACTTTATACAACAGAAAATTTAAAAATCTAACTTTTTTCCCCCACATAGGGAAAATGTTCTCTAGCTCCCTCTCAAGTGTTTCTCTCTCTCTCACACACACACACACACACACACACACACTGCAGGGCAGACAGTCGGGGCACGGCTCATCTATGTGAAGCCAGCTGGCTGTGCCGTCCCTGAGAGCCGAGCACTTGTCCCCCGCTGAGTGCAATTGAGAAGCGTAGACCTGCCTTTACTCTACACACAGCCCAGAGCCAGGCCTGACAGACATGGTCAGTCTAAAACACAGCGACGTAGGGCCCACGGCCTTTATCCGCACTCAAACACGTAAATATACACAGGGCACTTTTACCACCTCTCACCATCTTTGTGTAAGTGTTAGTCACACTTTTGTTTCCTTTCTAAAATGCACTCTGAGTGTTGGTTCCTGTAAGAGAGGCAGCTAAACGGAATGCTAAATTTGACAAGCAGCTAAAGGTACGCAGGACGTCTTCACGCAAGTCTAAATGAGTGACACTGCCAGAGATGTGCGTCCGATAAAGCCACGTGTAATTGGTGATGATGGGAATGGACACAAGCCACATGAGACCGCTGACAAAGAACCAGCATCGCCACCAACAAAGGGCTGGCGGGAGAGATGACGGCTCTGAAAGGGGCAGGGCAGCTTCAAAGCCCGCCAGAGTCATTCTTTTCTTCTTCACACACCCAGAGAGCCTCTAAAAAGTGATATTTCAGCATATCATTATCATTCAGCCTGGATGAATTCACAGTCGAAGATCAAAAGAACAGTTTCATGAGATATATCATAATTACCCCGGGTGGGCAGAGACTCGAATCTAAATGGGTCACGTCAGGCTATATGTGTGAAGAACATTACATTAGAAATATAGTTACCTTAAAGCTGCCTGGTGAAAGTGTCCACTAATAGGGGTTTACCAAGGTAAAGCCCGCTGTATTCGGCTGGTCATGTGATCTCAACATGTCAGCCCCCACGGGATGGCCCGCTCTAGGCAGAATAAAAAAGAGCTTGTTTTAGACCTCTATGACTTCAGTATTCATCTAATGGTTTTCAACACATTTTTCAAAAGTACTAATTATATATTTACATGTAACCTACTGAATTTATTTAACTTAACCTGATAATTTGGCCTTTCATCAGCTTTTATATAGTGTAAACAGTAAAATTCTGCTATGATCTCTTAATTTAATTTGATCCTTTTAATAGTTAAATCAATCAGCTAATTTGTATTCAGCAACAAAACACTAGGAAAACTGAATGTTTGTATTACAGTTTAGGGAGCCAAAGATTAGTAAACATGCTTTTATTGATCCTGGAACTACATTACTGTCCAAAAACATAGACCTAACCCAACCCATAGTTTATCCCAAAACTCAGAGGGAAATTATAACTGAATAACAAGGGTGCAGAAGCACTTAACCCTTGCTGTAACCTAAAACAGACATTTCCTATATATTTATCCCTCAAATCTGGTTGGTTGATTGGGATGTTGATCCAGGAACATGTTGTACTTGGTCAAATCACGTTCACTGAATGTTAGCTTCTAAACATATTGAGGATAAAGTAATGCAGATGAGAAATTTAACTAGTGTACCACATTCATGTAAAATCGTATTATCTTTATTGCTGCATATTCATGCATATATTAGGCTATCTGTGTATTTTTATGTGATTATATTGTACTGTATATTTGGTATTCAACTTGTGCATTAGTGGACTTAACAGGCAGTAGTCTCAGCCTAAAACGTCACGCCCACAGAAGGTCTGGCTACACGAGACTAACCAGGCAGTTACTCTATTAAGTGAATTTGATAGAATTTGGTTCCCTCTAGTGGCCAGGGAAATAATGAACAGGTTGTATTTATGTTAAAAAGAATGGACTGCTTTATTTCACAGTATATTAAGCAGTGAGGACATTTCTGTAGTCTTAATCTTCAGTGTTGCATGCAATTTATTAAACTGGCTAAACGAACTGCTATCAATAATGTGCACAAAGGCTGCACCTGGTAGCCATGGCATTTGGCATGGCATTTTCACATCCATTAATAATTACTGTCATCTGTGTCTTAGGTGCTGGACCCCTGTGTGGATGATTGAGACCATTCCCCTGATAACTGCATAAAATGCGAAGTAATACCCAAATACAAATGTGGAGGATTACAGGTCACATTTTATGCAGCATTTTAAGTCCCATTTTGTCATGAATGAATAACATAGTGAATTAAATAATGAACTTTCTTACTTGCTTAGAGTGGTTTCTGCAAACCTGCATTTGAAATCCTCTTCATGTGAAAAGAAAAGTAGTACATAAATGCCTTTTTTAAAGAGAAAACTCAATTGCAAGATCAAAGCGATTTGAAATTTGGTGTAAACACAGCCTTCATCAGTGACTGCCTTTATTCAGTTTTACCTGATGTTGCACTTAAAATGCACAATTACCTCCAAACCAGTTTCATCCGATCCTCCCTCCCCTTTCTGATCAAACAGAAAAAGGTCAGACTCCTAAGAACTGACTTTCATGTGTGTCTCAAGCTGTCATCACTTTCAGTATCTAAAAACACTTTCTGTCACTTGACAGTGCCATTACTGCCAACCACTGTCTATTACACAGGTAAACTGTCCTTTGTGAGGTTTACCCGAAATGTCCTACATTCACTGGGCAAGATTCCAACATGGTAAAATAACTGTCACACTACGTTACAAGCACTTTGCAGTCAGGCTAACCAATACCATGTCGTGTCATGTAAACGCTTTCCGACTGGGTGTTTTTTTTATTCTTTATTTATTTGCTTAATTAAATAATTCATGTTTACCCCAGTCTAGTCCAGTATTAGTCTAATCAGACAATTGTCCTTGAATTGTGCACATGCACTGAAAGGCTGAGGTGAAGTGCTAACGCTGATTGCGCATTAAGTCATGTATAAAAAAGTACACCTCAAAAAATCGTGCAACATGAAATAGTCAGAAAGGACAAAAATCATAAAAATATACTTTTTTTGTCAACAGGAAGTGTCTGATCACTGCAAAAAAAAGGCTTATCTTACTTAGTATTTTTAGATATTTTGACTAGAAACAAAACAAAAATACTAAGTAATTAACTAAGCAAGCTTTTTTGCAGTGATTATACTGAAGCGTGAAAAACTGGCCTACAGTATGCTATTATCTGAGACGCTGTCCACACGAGGAACTGGTGTTGTGACTTGTGTGAATTGTATCATAACTGTAAGCGACTGGTGACGATTTGTGACTTTTCGCTGCTATCGAAAACCATTTACTTTAATTACAGTGTAAAAACCAGCTGTAACTTACACTTCATGACTTAAAATGATTTGTATAAGTGTATACATTTCCAGTGCTACCGTGCTTTCTACTGTCTCAAATAAACAGACAGCTATAGGTTGTGTTTGCATATTAAAGCCATTTGTAGGCAGATTTCCCCTGAAAAGTGTGAACGCTGTGGTTTTGTGGCACATTGTTTGTGTCGGTGGTTTGAAATGTCTTTTTGCTGAAACTAATGTCATGAATTTTGACTGAGACTACCTATTTATTTGAACAATCAGACTAGTGTTCTGAGAAACACGTTTGGAAACAATCATTATTTTTGCGATACTGCCTCAAAGGCCACATAAATAATACAACAATCTTAATACCTGCTCTAACATGCTTATCTAATCATTAAACAAGATTAATAAAGTATTGGCCATTGATAGTTTACGATACTGTTCATGCATTAGAATTTTTAATGAACTGATCCCTGTTGTGAAGTGTTTTAAAAAACTACAGTCTTATGAATATCTATAATGACTAATGCAAATGTGTTAATATGATCTGTAGCAAGTTGCACAGCAGTTGCTGTTATGTTCAAAGATTATGTAAAAGCGCATATAGTGCCAAGCTCTGTGCAAGATAAACACCACAGGGTTGTCTTTAAGTCAACATCTCTCGCACATTTCTTCACATTTGTTAGTACTGTGAAATTGTTTTTTTACTACTTTCATCAACAGAAAACCAAGTGATTGGGAAACTGCTGCCATGTATCGAACATGAGGATGAGGTATGGTTATAAACCACAGATGTTATCAGCAGCCTAGCTTGCTGGGTACTGCAGACTACCTGTTCAAACTAAATCAAAGTTGCACAACCATGCACAATTTGTTTTTTAGTTAAACTTGAAGCTTAAAGTGACTTCTGTTGTTCAATCTAAAGCTGTCTCCAATGTGTATGCTTCCCGTGCCTGGGGTGTGTTAATTTTTTCCTGATGGTTATGAAAAAGGATATAAGGTAGGGTTAAAGCCCTACAAAAGTACCTCAATATGCCTGTTGGCATGTTAACTGGGTCAATGCTGCAGAAATAAGAGCTTGTGGTTGTACATGAGCTGTAATAACCAGAAAAAGAGGTTATTATTGCAGGTGTTGTAGCATGTTTTCTGACTGTTAATAATAAAAAATAGTGAATACATTGCCATTTAAGACTACAGTTAACATGACCACTGGAACATTTAGTATATTTTAGCTGGAATTTCTTGGAATGAGTTAATGGCAAACAGTATTTATATAATCTAGGTTTAAAAAAAAAAAAACATATATAAGTGAGAGTAATTAAATCTGAAAAGAACAAATAAAGAAAAGATATTGAATAGGACATTTAAAAAAAATTTTTTCTTGACTATTTCACTCTAACAGAGACTTACAGGATACCTTATCTAACCCCAATTGAGCTTAACCAATCAGGTTTAAGGGAGTGAGTTCTTTTGAAGTAATTCAACAAAAACACTTACTAACTCAGTCACATCACTGTACAATTCAAAGAGAGACAGACTATCAAACCAGCTGTGAGTATCAGACAATTATTGTGACTTACTGATGTGCAAGCTTTTGAATCACAAATTATATATATATATGTACATATATATATGCAAAACACTGTGCTCCAAAAGTTTCCACAATAATAAATCTAAATATTTAAGTTTACTGAACATTTTATGGTATGTTGTGGTATTTATTTCCTCCTTAACGGGCTTGTTAACAGTTTTGTATTTCCCCAAACGGTCTCAGAAACATGACAGACCAAACTTCACAACAGGCGATGCCAATGAATGGCAGCTCTGCAAACCAGACTTGTGATGTTTTCATCTACAAGGAGTCTGCTCGGATCATCTTTCCCATTTTCTATTCCCTGATTTTTGTCATCAGCGTGGCAGGTAACAGCCTGGTCCTCTGCATCACTTGTCAGAAAAAGCAGAAGATGAACTCCACCACGATATATATCATCAACCTGGCCATTTCCGACACCCTCTTCACCTTGGCTCTTCCTGGTAGGATCACCTACTACATCCGAGGCTTCGACTGGCCTTTTGGAGATTTATTGTGCCGGCTGACTGCCATGATCTTCTACTGCAATACCTACGCTAGCATCGGCTTCATGACCTGCATCAGTGTAGATCGCTACTTGGCCATGCTGCACCGTCAGAGGTGTCAAAGTCTGAGGAAAATCAAAGTCGTGCGAGGTATCTGCATTCTGGTATGGGTGGTGGTGCTTCTTGAGACGTCCCCTCTGCTCTTGAAGAACACCATGGAAAACAGAGCCAGTCATCGAACGTGCATGGAGTTCTCTAATTTTAATAGCAACCGGATGGCAGTCATTCTCCTGATTGCTTGCATCGTTGGGTTTTGCTTTCCATTGGGACTCATCATGTGTTGCTACAACCAGGTCAGCTGCAAGCTCTCCAAGACGGCCAAGGAAAACCCGGTGACTAACAGGTCTGGCAGCAACAGCAGAGCCAAAAATATGATCCTGCTCATTCTGCTGAGCTTCGTGGTGTGTTTTAGTCCCTACCACATCAACATCATGCAGTTTGCTCTGAAAAGGCTGTACAGTGTGCCCACTTGTGAGGACTTAAAGACTTTGAAAATGTCCCTGCAGGTTACTGTTGCCATGATGAACTTTAACAGCTGCCTTGACCCTATTATTTACTTTTTTGCCATCAAAACGTACAAGCAGAGAGTCATGAGTCTTTTTAAGAACTACATTTCCATTTCAGCATCCTCCAGGAGCATGCCTGAGAACAGCAGTAGTAACACATGAGAGACAATATTATGTGAAAAAAAATATGATGGTGCAAACTGCAGAGGAAATGTCTGCACACGTGTGGAAATGCGGTTGGATAGCTTAGAGTGAAGAGTTTCATACCTTATATTTCTGAGCAAATTACACAATTTATTATCATTGATGGTGATTAAGTCTATTGTTTGGGGGGATTTTTGACCACATTTTGTGTGAATTTAAGATAACTGACATTATGTTGCTTTTTGTGGTCGTTATGAATTTGAATATGAATCTAACAAGAATTTGTCACATTGATAACTGATGTTCAATTGTTTGTGTAATATATTTCTGATTGTGACTAATTTGCTATTGGATTTTCATTTTTCTTTTACTTGGTCATGTAAGGCCTGCCATTGACGTCAACTGAAATTCAGAGACTTAAAGTGAAAATGGAAAAATCTGTCATCATTTACTTACCCTCATGTTGTTCCAAACCCATAAGACATGTGTTCCTCTTCAGAACACAAATTAAGATATTTTAATCAAATTTGAGAGATTTTTGAAAGAAATTTTGAGAAATTTCTCAAAAAATAAAAAGATCCATATAAGTCTTTCAAAGAGACATTATTTGTTTATTTTTGATGGACAGCTTTAATTTTGTCTTTCCCAAATTAACATTAATATCTTAATTTGTGTTCCAAATATAAACAGAAATCGTATGTGCTCGGAATGACATGAGGCCGAGTAAATTAATTTTCATTTTAGAATGAAATAACCCTTTAAGAATAATTCATTAATTGAAAAAGTCTCACATAAAGGTCAAGGAGGCTAGAAGACCATTCTGAGTAAGAATGAGTTATTATGTAGTTGTATGTTAAAAGCTATTGACATTTCAATAAGCTGCTCTGTAAATCCTGGGTTTTGCTTTATATATGCTCATAATGTGTATGAAACATTTCGAGGAACCCCTTTAATGGCATTTTCCATTTGGGAATTTAAAGCTTGGTTGTCAATTGTGCTAAACAACTTTCTCTGAATAACAATTAAAGTGTCAATTTACAAGTTGTTGTGTTTTATTTCGCTTACCATCTCCAGCTGCCTACGCAACACTAAAAAAGTGTGACATTTTGTTTTTGATGACCTAATTTGCCATTTAGTTATCAACCCCTGGGAATGCACAACACGATTCTAAACACCACAACTAGAAGTAATTTATCTATAACCAGAAATCACATCTCAGTGTTTCTTAGAATGTGGTGCCACTTGATTCACTCTTTGTAGCTCTGACATATGAGACATATCAACTGAACCGGTGTTACTACGAAACGGCGATGACTTCACCGTCACACTCTTCTGTGTGGGCAGCGGGGACCAAAAAGCGCACGACAGCACATGTTTGATGGGAGCACGTGGGCGTTAAACACACACATGGCAGTAGTGTTCTTTTTCCTGCTTTATTTCACCTGAGCTTCAGAACAGGATATCAACATAACCACAAGCACACGAAATGTCTTTTTTAGCCGCTACAGGTGGTTTGCTAGACTTTGTTGTGTATTCCATGAAGCTACATGTCTATAAAAAAATGCGGAGAATGTGGTAAGCATACAGCAGCCTAAAAAACTCAAGGATGTAGGTGGCAGATAATGTGGGTGGTAAAATTGTCTTTGTAGAGAATATATACTCAAAGAATATCATTTGAATTTAACAACGATTACAAATGCACAGTATCTAGCTAAAACATGAAATGAGGAAATAATATGACATTTTCTCAACCTCACCACACACAAACATCCTCTATTTTCACAAAATACGTGATACAAGACATTCACAGCGACAAAAATCAAATGAAGTCAAACCTAATGAACCTAAGTCAAATGAATACATCTGTACCTCAATAAGTTAACGGATCTATTAAAAAATCTTACTGATAAAATGATGAAAAAAATATTATATGGATCATATGTATTTGTTTGTTTGTTTATTTATTTATTGCACCAATTGTGTTCAATAATTTAAATGTACATATATATTTCCCACCCTAATTCTTGTCTGGCCTCTAATTAAACCCAATGTTTTGTTGCTATTTTTTTACGCAAATGTTCTTTTCTTTACTGAAATGAGTAATAGTGGTTTAATAGTGGTCAGAGCAAAATAAAAAATGGTCTGATACTTTGTTCCTCTTCCTTTTTTTGTATAGCCCAGTCTTTTATTGACGTACAAACTGTTTTAAATAAACCCACACCAACTGGTACAAAAAAAAAAACTTTGCTTGCTACGGTTCACATCACTCATTTCCTGCCCTAGTTTTTGAGTTGTTTATTTTGGATTGTACACATAAATAGGCATATTAGTTCACCATAGTGCATACAGAAATGAAAGCCCCAGCCTCTTATACTGTGAGCAGATTTTGGAGAGGTAACCCAAACAATAATTTTTTTGGCCCAAATTAGCCTCAAAATGTGTCTTTCCTTGTGACCTTTAAAAATATGGATGTATCTAGGGTTGTTGTCTTAATTTAGATAAAAATTTCCTCCATTGATGACAGACAGACTGCCTGATATTCTGCTACAGAACTTCCCCATTTATCTTGGAAGTCATAGACATTTTAGTAAGCACCAAACTTAAAAGGGTCCTATTATGCTCTTTTACAAAGTCTTGATTTTAGAACATGCTTGGTGGTTCGAAAAATCGCATAATTTTTCACATAATTTACATTATTACAATACCTTTCTCCCCAGCCTGGCCCAACTGGCTCGATTAGTTCTGGGTTTAATGAAGGCCCGCCTTCTGAAAAATGAAATGTGCTGTGATTGGTTAACTGCCCCAGTGCATTGTGATTACCGACCAGCTTAGACAGCTGCTGCGTCCCAATTCGCATAATAGTCCTAAATAGTATTCGAAAATATTATTAGTATGTCCCAAATTATAGTATGTTTAAAAAAGTATGCTAAAGATTCCCAGAAGGTCTACTACGTCCGGTCAGAATACGAAGTGCAGATCCATGCACACTCTAACAGCTAATATTGCCCAAAACACACTGTGCAGTGGAAGGGGATTCGATTAGAACTACAAACACGCATAAAAGTGTTAAAAACTACAAACATGGCGGATATGTGAGACCAACAGACAGGGAAGAAAGATTTGCGTGATAAATAATTAATGTCTAACCTGATTAAAAAAATATTGATTTAATGTTATCCACATTATATTTATATTTCATCTGCAGCAACACTGTTAACTTGTATAATAATATGTTTGGTCATTAACTTTTAAATGCATCATTATGCAAACACATGAGCAGGGTTCTCGGCATGAAAGACCCGTAATGTGCCTCTTCGTTTCTCTCCAATACGGCCGGAAATCAAATTAAACTAAATGTGGATGATGTTAACTGTGACAATATGATTGACAGGGCAGTTTAAACAGGTACAGGATGTATGTAACTAAGCAACAGAGCATCCATTAAAGACGCAATTATGACGAAGTAGTATGTCCCAAAGCGTGCCTACTATTCTACTACATACTCAAAAGTATGTACTTTTTTTCACAAAATGAGTACATACCAGGGGCGTAGCCACGGGTGTGCCAGGGTGTGTCGGTGCCACCCACAGTGGCAGCTGGCACACCTAAAAACAGATGCAGAATTATTATTTTTTTAATCGTAATAAACATGGGCAGCGCAAAGGAGGGGCTAGCAGATGCTTCAGCACCCCCAAGAAAGACCAAAGCACCGCCATTGCACCCATAAGAAATGAAATAAATTAAAAACATTTTACTTATTATTACGCATTCATAACTCTGCATTGCAATATAACGTGACGTGATTAGCAGGCGCACTTTTCAAATTGACAGCATTTTATTTAAAATATTGATCGGTTCCTTGTGCCAAGTCCTTGTGCCTGTCCCCGACTAAAGATGTCACTAGTCACACATAAATTGATTAATATAATAACTTAGGTTACTAACCATCCTTTAATATATAGGCGTATAGCCTATTCCGCGCCCAAGCGCACGTCTAAAGCTTGCAACGGCAAAAGTAGGCTAATGATTATGAATGTTGGGGGAAAGGCAAAATAAAACATTTTAATTATTCGTTAATAAACTAGTGATTTCTTCTCAGTCAGTGTCGGCTGAAAAGATAAAGTTGCAGAATCCGACGCTGACTTTAATAAAGAAATGCACCTTTTCATTCCGACTACGTAATTAAAGATTTGTATTTTTTGGTTCGTTCGTTCGTTTAATAAAGTTCATTGCTGTGACGCTCCATTTCACGGAGACTGCATGAGACGGCAGAAAGCACATCTTGTTTCTCTATGTATTGTTTCTCTGTGTAGCCTACATAAATAAAAGCATATATATAAATTAACTTGCTGTTGAATTTTGTATTTTTGAAAGTTCAATAATAATATAAAAAAACTTGCCGGATGGATTCATTACCCCGCTTTGTTCCGGGACCTCACAATTTACTGATTAAGCAGTGCTTACAATATTTGTTAATTTAAAATTTAATTAAAATTTTAAATTATTTTCTAAAAAAATACAGTAATAATAACATAATTGAGGCAATCAAGGCCAGACCACGCCGTCTCGCCCTTTGAGCAGCTAACAGGCACCATTAAATGTACTGTGCTATGATGTTGGCGATCCTGAATGTAATGTATAACAAATATTTTACTGCTTTCTCTAATGTGTCTTGCAAGACATCTATTCAAGATTGTTTATTGCACCAAAAGTAATTTCAAAGGAACATTATATGTAGGCCCATGTACAGTTTAAGTCACCATTGCAGGATGTTAATGATTTAATAAAAGGAGGGATTATTTAAAAGCATTTTGTTTTTATTTAGTACAGCAGCTACAGCTGTTTTTACATAATAGATTTTTACATCGCCTAGTCACTGAAGTCAATGATTATTCTTTGATAAAGTAAATGTGCTTTGCTCACTGTATAATTTGTTCGTTGTTTGAATAACCGTGGAAATGCGGTGTTATAATTAGAAACTTAAAATGTATTTTTATTAAACCTGTGATCATCAGGTTAAATAGGAGTTTAGTCTTATTAAAATATGTGACATAAATTGTACTTGCCTAAAAGGGTTTATGATGTGTAGTTAATGATTAGGCTACAGTGAGTGCGTTTGACTAGAGCGCAGTTAAAGAGCTGTTGTAGGTTACACTGTATGTGATTGTCGGTGACCCTCTTGAGCGAGAAAGCTTCGGAAAATGGAAAAAAACAACAACAACAAAAATATAGCTGCAAGCAGCGATAACCAGGGTTCAAGAATTTGAAGGCCTAGGGTGGTATGCTTTTAGGGTCTAGGCCAACAGGATGCATAGCTGACAGTGAAACTCAGCGAAAATGGACTATAGGCTCACAGAAACACACACACACACACACACACACACACACACACAAATATAAATGAAATGGTTAAACTATCATATTAATAATCATTAAGCTTGCTTACACAGATACACACACAGAATAGGATAACAGACACATAGCCTACACAAAAATGAAATGGTTAAACTAACATATTAATACCCAATAAGCATGCTTTATTTATTTTAATTTTTTTGCATTAATCTGACAATACATGTGGCACACCCAGTTTTTCTGATGCACATCCAGAGTCTCCTTTCTGGCTACGCTCCTGGTACATACTTTTAGGGCATAGTATAAGCTTTTCGGTCAGGGTATATTCTGGCAAACCGTTTGCCAACTACGTCTAGCAATCGGCAAAGCAAACTGTGGTACACCCCATTTACCAACACGCGATGGGTAACTCGCAAAGCACAATGTTATTTTCTGTTTTCCCAGCACGGTACCATAGAACGGCATAAGGCAAGAGGGTTAAGTAGTAAGAGGCGGGGCACCAGTTAAAAAATTTCAAAGTTAAAGTTCACGCAAACAGGTATTAATAGACAAGTTTTAGTCAAATATTGATTGTTTATAGCTGAATTATTAGAACGCAATTATATTTGGAACATTAGAATATAGCTATTAATCCAATAAAGAATTCAACGATATAAGATATAGTGGCATGACAACCCCATTCTTGTGTTATCTTAATAAAATATCGAATTTCTAATATATTTAAGTGCACACCACCAGTGTAATGTAATTGTACAGTCCATAGATTTAAACCTAATAGTGGTTCTCAAACTGGTGATCATGAGCCACACTTGACATGTTATGAACTATATAATTTTTCATAAGCCTATCATCAGATAAATAAGACTTGACCAACAGAATATCAATGCATAGCGCATTATATTGTATTATTTCATTAATGTTTTAAAGTTTTAAATAGTTTTGTTTCATTAATTTTCTGTGGGAGGGGCACGTGTGTGTGTGTGTGTGTGTGTGTGGAGGGGTGGAGGGGAAGGGGCGGGGGTCTGTTTACCACCAGTAGCCAACAGCAAATTCTTTACTTACATACATTTATAAGCAAAACTTTTCAAGACGCTTTTTGACTGTCAATATAGTTTTAATAACAGCATGTGATTTGTTCCAATTGTGTCCGTGCTTTTCTGGTCCATGTTGACTATACTGAAAGTTATCAGACATAAAGTTATACAAAATTACATATTTTTAAGTTTTTGTCTTTTCCTCACTCAGAGTTGCTCTCAGATCCATAGAAGACTCCTACGTAGAAGCTTTAAGAATACGAAACATTTGCACTAGATGGTAGGCATAGGCTACAGTGTGTATGGTTACTGTTTTAAAATATAGTAATGTAAAATGACATGTAAAAGAAATTTTAAAAGTTCTTTAAATCGGATAAATAAGTGAATATACATTTACAAACATATGCCAACGTATTGTAAATGTCTAGGTCATTTGTGGTCAAATGGTCAAAATGTAATTTATATAATCATTTAAGAAATAATGCAGTCCAAGGGCTGTATGGTCATAATAAACAATGGTATAGCTATTATTTCAGTCAAATGCTTTACCAAAGTATTGACGTAAAACGACCTCTAAGCGGGCGTACTGGCGCTATCGCCGTCAAATGGATGTAATGTGATGCAAGGCGGTTATTTTGCTTAAATTGTAGCGGTTTCTTGTGGCGGTCCTGCAGC
Organism: Gymnocypris eckloni scoliostomus; assembly: GCA_027564155.1. Lineage (NCBI taxonomy): Eukaryota > Metazoa > Chordata > Actinopteri > Cypriniformes > Cyprinidae > Gymnocypris > Gymnocypris eckloni. The sequence continues at coordinate 5,687,427 of CM050425.1, read as the reverse complement.
AAGTTAAAGATGTCTTTGGCTTTGGGAACAACAACCTATACACTCAGAAGGGCAGTTTGTCTGCAGTACTTGAGAGGATGACATTACAGTGCTTGGCGAGAATTTTTAAGGTTTGTTCTCATTAAACTGTTTTAATCTTTGATATTAAAAGACCCCCTCCATTGAAAATTCTCCGGGCTCAAAATTTAGTTTGTCCAGTCCTCAGAAAAAAGTAATAATTTTCGAATATTTTAAGTGTAAAATTACGGTGACGTAATACTGCCCACACATAATATTTTTTCCACTCAATTATGTCGTTATAACGACATCTTTTCTCGTTAAAACGCCATATTTTCTCGTAATAACCAGATCTTTTCTCGTTAAAACGCCATATTTTCTCGTAATAACGAGATCTTTTCTCGTTAAAACGCCATATTTTCTCGTAATAACGAGATCTTTTCTCGTTAAAACGACATATTTTCTCGTTAAAACGAGACCTTTTCTCGTTAAAACGCCATATTTTCTCGTAATAACGATATCTTTTCTCGTTATAACGACATATTTTTCTCGTTATGTGTGGTTATAATAGATATATGGTAGAGCTGAGGTGAGCGAGTGTCCGCGCTGCTCAGTCTGTCATAAACGAGGATCTGCATGCTGCTGAATTGAAATACACTGTTTTAAATGTATTTAATGTAATGGTTTTAATTATAGCAGCATGTTTATTAGGATTAAAGTCCAATACAACATTAACCAATAACAGCACTCAGACCCATGACTTGTTTAGGCTATATATGATCAGATCAAAACAGTTATTTTTGAATAATTGACTCTGGGCTTGGAATATTTATTTATTTGAATGACTGAAGTTTGATTGAACAACAAATCGAAATATGAACAATAACGGTAAAGGCCTCCTCATGTCGTGGCCTCGCTATGTTGAGGGAACAACATCCATTTCTCGTTTAATGCATAAACAAACCTACTTGACCTTTATGAATTATTAAAGAAATTATTACATAATTAATTATTATATTGACCATAGGCTACCGGTCTGTAGGCAATGGCACGCGATGTACACAGCATTCAAGTTTATCACGAATAGGCTAATATTACATAAAGTACATAAAATAAAACTGCATGTGCACACAGTGATTTACATGATCATATCACCCACCTGCAGCACTTCTGCAAGCAGAGATCAACATAATAAAGCTAGTTGTTATATATTATAACGAATAAATAGGCCTATACTAAAAATATATTTTGACTTAAATAATAATTTAAGAAAATAAAAGAAATACTGTGCAACAAGCAGCCTACTCTAAAAAAAAGTCCTGGATAAATTTTTTTTAACCCAAATGCTGAGGTGAGCCTTTTGGGTAATTTATTTGAGTTATTTTTCCAGTGTTTGGGTAGTTTGTGTACATTTTATTTTATTTATAAAATTGTTTCTGTGCAGAATATCGTTCAAATGTATGCAGAGCAACATACAGGCGCAGGGTGTGAATCACTAAACGAACGTCACTCGCGTTGCGTCGGTTTTATTAATTGATGAAGAATCTGATGCTTTGCTTAAAATAAACTATTCTATTTATAAAGATACAGAACACAAATACTTTGGATGTTAAAACATGTCCTCAGAGCTGTTTACTGTTTGTTTTTGGTCAGGTTATGAAGGCAATCGCAGTACATTTCGTCCATGAGTGAAGCGCAGGGCGGCGGTCTTATCCGTGATCAGTCCCCGCCGAACACGACTCCAACTCGGCGTGAGAGCCAGCGCTGTTACGGTGGAAACACAGTTACAGAGTGGTCCATTTACTCGTGAATTACATCGGTTTAATGTTTAATCTTTACTTCTAATGTTTGTTAAAGGAGATTAAATAGGGCAATGTGTAAAGCTTACATAAAAGCAAGCAAATTAGAAATAAAGGAAGTTATCACGTAAACCAGTGGTTCTGGAGTATTTTACTAAAGTTTAGAGGATTTAAATTAATCTGTAAATATTATTTCATGCATAAAGTAAAAAAAAGCTAATATTATAATAGAAACGAATAAACCCATTAGCTGGGTTAAATCAACCATTTATGATGGGTTAAATAAACAACCCGATTTACTGGGTAAAATTAACCCCAAATGTGTTCTGTCCTATATTTATCAGCCCAAATTGGGTTGTTTTAACCCAGTGTTTTTAGAGTATGCAGAGTTTGTTCATTATTGTGCGCGAAATTAAAGCAGACGGCAGAAAGCTGCATTCTATTTTTGTCTTATTTTACAAAAATGTTCAGAATTAAATAATAAATGCGACTTATAGGCGACTTGGTTTTTCTCTCTCTTGCTCTCTCTAAAAAACTAGCTTATTTTAACCATGCAGCAAACCTTTTAACATATTTTAATAAATTACTAAAATAAATAAGTGACTTTAAACCGTTTAACTGATTGTAATCGGTCAAAATTCTTATGAGTCGGTTAACGGTTAATGAACATCCCTATTAAAACAATTTCACCCTGAAACATAACTGTTTAATTGAGACATTTATTCAATAATTTCACTATAAACAGGAAAAAATAAATAGGCCTAACGTTACTGGAGACATTTAATGTGAGAGCGTGATCTGAGCGGGATTGGTTTACCGGTGAGCGGAACATTAGCGGAGCGTTTGATTTGGCCGTGAACGACTGAGCGGAGCGCACACACACACAGCGGAATATTGAACCGCTCCGCTTTGCTCACATTCTCTGGTACAAAACGTTAATTATGTAAAGCAATACACGAATTTAAATGGGAAAGTAATATTATATTATATGAAATAGAAATAGGCCTATAGCCCTAACAAGTTAACATAACCTAATAATAATAATATACAAATATTAAATTCAATGTTTAATGTTAATAAAAACAGTTTTATCCATCTCTGATAGTCCCGGGTTGCTGTGAACCGAGGACGGCCCCTAAAAAAAAATCAATGTTTTAACTCAGCTTGTCTTTACTGTCTATCCCATCACGCAGAATAAGAGTTCATCTATGTACCGCTCTGCAAATCAGTCACAATAACATTTCATACAGTCTGGATGTTGCTTTATCTCATTTAAAGCACACCACTGTTCTTCTCAATTCGGCGACACCGACGCGATCCCTTAAATTGTGATAACCGAGGAAAGCAATTTTATATACTTCCACAATAAGAACAAAATGTTACGAATTGCTTTTGTAAAATAACAGCGTGCGCTTTCTGGCGCGCCTTATGTCTAAAGGTCTACTTAAATAAAACAATCGAAAACAAGTTTGTGTTTATTTAATTCGTATAGCCTAAATCCAGCAAGAGATACTACAGTCTTTTCATCTGTACTATTGTGCTCAGTGCTCACACCCAGCGCAGCGAAGACTGTTCCTTCAGTAAAGCAAAGCCTGCAATTTAACCCATAAGAAGAACGTGATGCGATGATTCAGCTAAACATCATTTAATAATATTAAATCATTAATACATAATCAGACTAAAGTATATCAAGGCCGCCCACACATGTGAAACAAATATTAAAACAGCTCATTTGTTTACCCACGAACAAAAATAGGCCTACGAAAAATCTAGCTTAATTTGTTTGCCCGTTTTTAAACAGAACGAAATAATAATAATAATTATTATTATTATTAACCTAAGAGAAAATCTCTTTATTTATCTTTGTTCATATTTCGATTTGTTGTTCAATCAAACTTCAGTCATTCAAATAAATAAATAAATAGAGAGTCAATTATTCAAAAATAACTGTTTTGATCTGATCATATATAGCCTAAACAAGTCATGGGTCTGAGTGCTGTTATTGGATAATGTTGTATTGGACTTTAATCCTAATAAACATGCTGCTATAATTAAAACCATTACATTAAATACATTTAAAACAGTGTATTTCAATTCAGCAGCATGCAGATCCTCGTTTATGACAGACTGAGCAGCGCGGACACTCGCTCACCTCAGCTCTACCATATATCTATTATAACCACACATAACGAGAAAAATATGTCGTTATAACGAGAAAAGATATCGTTATTACGAGAAAATATGGCGTTTTAACGAGAAAAGGTCTCGTTTTAACGAGAAAATATGTCGTTTTAACGAGAAAAGATCTCGTTATTACGAGAAAATATGGCGTTTTAACGAGAAAAGATCTCGTTATTACGAGAAAATATGGCGTTTTAACGAGAAAATATCTCGTTTTAAAGAGAAAATATGGCGTTTTAACGAGAAAAGATCTCGTGATTACGAGAAAATATGGCGTTTTAACGAGAAAAGATCTCGTTTTAACGAGAAAAGATTTCGTTTTAAAGAGAAAATATGTCGTTTTAACGAGAAAATATGTCGTTTTAACGAGAAAAGATCTCGTTATAACGACATAATTGAGTGGAAAAAATATTATGTGTGGGCAGTATTACGTCACCGTAATTTTACACTTAAAATATTCGAAAATTATTACTTTTTCTATGAGGACTGGACAAACTAAATTTTGAGCCCGGAGAATTTTCAATGGGGGGGGGGGGGGGTCTTTTAATATCAAAGATTAAAACAGTTTAATGAGAACAAACCTTAAAAATTCTCGCCAAGCACTGTAATGTCATCCTCTCGAAGTACTGCAGACAAACTGCCCCTTCTGAGTGTATAGGTTGTTGTTCCCAAAGCCAAAGACATCTTTAACTTGCTGCAGGACCGCGACAAGAAACCGCTACAATTTAAGCAAAAATAACCGCCTTGCATCACATTACATCCATTTGACGTGCGATAGCGCCAGTACGCCGCTTAGAGGTCGTTTTACGTCAATACTTTGGTAAAGCATTTGACTGAAATAATAGCTATACCATTGTTTATTATGACCATACAGCCCTTGGACTGCATTATTTCTTAAATGATTATATAAATTACATTTTGACCATTTGACCAAATGACCTAGACATTTACAATACGTTGGCATATGTTTGTAAATGTATATTCACTTATTTATCCGATTTAAAGAACTTTAAAATTTCTTTTACATGTCATTTTACATTACTATATTTTAAAACAGTAACCATACACACTGTAGCCTATGCCTACAATCTAGTGCAAATGTTTCGTATTCTTAAAGCTTCTACGTAGGAGTCTTCTATGGATCTGAGAGCAACTCTGAGTGAGGAAAAGACAAAAACTTAAAAAATATGTAATTTTTGTATAACTTTATGTCTGATAAAAGACTGCAAGATTGCAAAGACTGCTCGATCTTGCAGGTTTGCACTACACAACATCAGAAAGATCAGGCCCTTTCTGACAGAGCATGCTGCACAACTTCTTGTCCAGGCCCTTGTCATTTCTAGACTGGACTACTGCAATGCTCTTCTAGCTGGACTTCCATCAAACACAATCAAACCTTTACAAATGATTCAGAATGCAGCGGCACGACTGGTCTTCAACGAGCCCAAGAGAGCCCATGTTACACCTCTCTTTGTCTCCTTGCACTGGCTACCAGTTGCAGCTCGCATCCAGTTCAAGACACTGATGCTTGCATATAGAACAATCACAGGCTCAGCACCCACCTACTTCCACTCACTATTACGAACTTACATCCCCTCCAGAAGCCTGAGATCTGCTAGTGAGCGACGCCTCGTGGTACCATCACAGAGAGGCTCAAAATCACTCTCCAGAACATTCTCTTTCACCGTTCCTGGCCGGTGGAATGATATTCCCACCCCCATCCGGAATGCTGGATCCCTGTCAATTTTCAAGCAACAACTAAAAACTCATCTCTTTCAACTCTACTTGACTATATAAAAAAAAAATAAAAAAATAAAAATAAAAATAAACTTTCACTTTTTCAAAATCTTCATCTTTCTCTTTATCTTTCTCTCCTTCCCTTGCTAGCTTGTACTTATTTGAACAAGGCCTGAGACTTGGTGTTATTGGCACTTCCTCTGTATGTTTGCCTCTTCAAGATTAATCGCTTTATGTACTCCCCAATTGTAAGTCGCTTTGGATAAAAGCGTCTGCTAAATGACTAAATGTAAATGTAAATGTAAATGATAACTTTCAGTATAGTCAACATGGACCAGAAAAGCACGGACACAATTGGAACAAATCACATGCTGTTATTAAAACTATATTGACAGTCAAAAAAGCGTCTTGAAAAAGTTTTGCTTATAAATGTATGTAAGTAAAGAATTTGCTGTTGGCTACTGGTGGTAAACAGACCCCCGCCCCCTTCCCCTCCACCCCTCCACACACACACACACACACGTGCCCCTCCCACAGAAAATTAATGAAACAAAACTATTTAAAACTTTAAAAACATTAATGAAATAATACAATATAATGCGCTATGCATTGATATTCTGTTGGTCGAAGTCTTATTTATCTGATGATAGGCTTATGAAAAATTATATAGTTCATAACATGTCAAGTGTGGCTCATGATCACCAGTTTGAGAACCACTATTAGGTTTAAATCTATGGACTGTACAATTATATTACACTGGTGGTGTGCACTTAAATATATTAGAAATTCGATATTTTATTAAGATAACACAAGAATGGGGTTGTCATGCCACTATATCTTATATCGTTGAATTCTTTATTGGATTAATAGCTATATTCTAATGTTCCAAATATAATTGCGTTCTAATAATTCAGCTATAAACAATCAATATTTGACTAAAACTTGTCTATTAATACCTGTTTGCGTGAACTTTAACTTTGACATTTTTTAACTGGTGCCCCGCCTCTTACTACTTAACCCTCTTGCCTTATGCCGTTCTATGGTACCGTGCTGGGAAAACAGAAAATAACATTGTGCTTTGCGAGTTACCCATCGCGTGTTGGTAAATGGGGTGTACCACAGTTTGCTTTGCCGATTGCTAGACGTAGTTGGCAAACGGTTTGCCAGAATATACCCTGACCCTTTTCCCCCTATCCGGCTGCTCCCAGTAATTCTACTCAGAGTACGATCGGACAGCGTGAAGAACCTGCTGTTAGTGGCTCCATGGTGGCCTACCCAGTCGTGGTTTTCGGACCTTCGTGAGATTCCCCTCAGACACGATCTGTTGACTCAAGCTCGGGGCACGATTTGGCACCCTCGGCCGGATTCAGTCTTCAGTTTTGCTACTGAATGTTCACACATGGATGACTGTGTGCTTTTGTGTTCATTTTGTGATTCTTGAGGTAGTTATATTGTGTGTTTGTGTTTTCTGAATGAGAACATGGTTAATTCTGAGCAAAATGATGGTGTTTTTGTGTAGAGTTTTGCAGAAAACACTGAGCAAATTGGAGCGTGTGTGCAAACAGGTGTAATGTGTTAAAAGTTTTAAGAAATGTGTCTTTGTTTCAAGAACTGTATGTATGGTTTGGAAAATCGGGACAAGTGAATCAGTTATAGTGTATTAGTAATCGAGAAAAACTGTAATAGTAGTAATGCTTTCCTCTGTGTATACTTATCCTCACAAGCAGGGGCGGACTTAATGATTTGTGGCCCTAAGCAAATTTCAGGTACGGCGCCCCATCACAATAACTATAATGCTCTATTACGCGTAACTCTTATTTTTCTCACTAGCTCTCTCTCAATATAGCTATAACTATTATTTATTGTAATTATTAACCCTTCACAACTTAAGAACCTAAAGAAATGTTAAGTTTATTGTCCCCCACCCCCTACTGTTAAACGAAATTTACGCCCCTGTAACAGTCTCTCAGAGAACTGTACAGAAGAGGGGAGGGTGAGAGGAGCTCATTAGCATTTAAAGGGAATTGCACCATAACGCTTGCTGTGAACAGAGTTTTTGTCAGGTTAAAAGGGTGTCCACCTTGATTTCGGTGTTGGTACAAAGTATTTTGTATTTTTATGTGTGCTGTGGGCATTTATGAAGAAGTTCTCAACTTTTGTCTCACATGAACATCATTCTTTCTTAATGTTTTTGACGAGGCTGTGGCACCTTGGTTGGAACTTTTAACTAACACAACTACTGCACTTTGAACTCATATATACATTTTCAAAAGTTATCAAAAGCATCAAAAGTTATTTATAATTTATTGTATAAATATTTACTTATTGATTATGATTTTAATATATAAACATACACATATTTGAACATGCAAAATGCAGTAGTAAAGAAGAAGAAAAGATGCTCTTCTAAAATGCACATTTTAACAATGCATTTATAATTCATACACAGATATAAGAAAAGCAATACCCTTTAATCAAAAGAATCACTAAAGACAAAAGTGCCTCTTACTATACGGAGACCTGTGTTATCCGATGTGTAAAATAGATTTGAGAAATTGAATATGCAAAAGGGAACTGCGTTCTACTGCTAACTTCATGGAGCTTTGTGGCAACAATATAAAATTAGGTCACATTATGAATGAAAAAATTGTAAGCAGTAAACTTACAGGTGCATCTCAATAAATTAGAATTTTTGTGGAAAAGTTCATTTATTTCAGTAATTCAACTCAAATTGTGAAACTCGTGTATTAAATAAATTAAATGCACACAGACTGAAGTAGTTTCAATCTTTGGTTCTTTTAATTGTGATGATTTTGGCTCACATTTAACAAAAACCCACCAATTCACTATACTTCATAAGACCAATAAAAAAAAACATTTTTAGTGAATTGTTGGCCTTCTGGAAAGAATGTTAATTTACTGTATATGTACTCAATACTTGGTAGGGGCTCCTTTTGCTTTAATTACTGCCTCAATTTGGCGTGGCGGTGATCAGTTCGTGGCACTGCTGAGGTGGTATGGAAGCCCAGGTTTCTTTGACAGTGGTCTTCAGCTCATCTGCATTTTTTGGTCTCTTGTTTCTCATTTTCCTCTTGACAATACCTCATAGATTTTCTATGGGGTTCAGGTCTGGTGAGTTTGCTGGCCAGTCAAGCACACCAACACCATGGTCATTTAACCAACTTTTGGTGCTTTTGGCAGCTTGGGCAGGTGCCAAATCCTGCTGGAAAATGAAATCAGCATCTTTAAAAATCTGATCAGCAGAAGAAAGCATGAAGTGCTCCAAAATGTCTTGGTAAACGGGTGCAGTGACGTTGGTTTTCAAAAAACCCAATGGACCAACACCAACAAAAGACATTGCACCCCAAATCATCACAGACTGTGGAAACTTAACACTGGACTTCAAGCAACTTGGGCTATGAGCTTCTCCACCCTTCCTCCAGAATTTGTTTCCAAATGAAATACAAAACTGGCTCTCATCTGAAAAGAGGACTTTGGACCACTGGGCAACAGTCCAATTCTTCTTCTCCTTAAGAAGAAGAACTGGACTGTAAAAGTAAGACGCCTCTAATGACAATCTTTTGCCAAATTCCTTGACACGTCTGTGTGTGGTGGCTCTTGATGCCTTGACCCCATCCTCAGTCCTTGTTAAGTTCATCCAAATTCGTGAATCGATTTTGCTTGACAATCCTCATAAGGTTGCGGTTCTCTCGGTTGGTTGTGCATCTTTTCTTTCTTTCTTCGTTCTTTCTTTGGCACTCAACGGAGGCGGTCGCATTTTTTCACTCCCCGTCCTCGCCCTTATTTTCCCTGCTTGCTCCCTTTGTCTCGTCTCATCTATTGAGAGACTCTCTCTGCACGGCTCTCCAAACTGAAAGATTATGGATTTGATCAACTGGTCTCTCATCGTAATTGACACCATCTTCTCTTCGAGAAGCCTGGGTTCTGGGGAACCTGACTGCCCTGACGGAACGTTCGCAGCCGGCTATACGATGGACGTGTGGGAGAGGTGGCGAATCGTATGTCTAGCGGCTCTTTCCGTGGAGGACATTGAAGATATCTACCTATTCGGAACCATGATAACAGGTATTTTGCTGATTGGATTAGGCTTTGCCCTGAGTTATCGAAGAATTCAGAAAACGGGAACAGTTGTCCAAAGCCTCACAAGGCTGCCCGTCATGATTGAAGCAGTGGGAAGAGCGGTCAGCATTGAGACTGAGACTATTAACCGCAATATGGATTCTATCATGGAGAAGCTCATGGCTTTGCAAAGGAAAATTAATGGTATTGGAGACCAGAATGGACAAAGAGAGTAGCCGTGGAATTGGAATGCGGTTACTCGCCCTAAGACAAAACAATCGCAATCTTATCTTTTGGCTCCCCCGCACAGTGGCCTTGGCCAAGTCTCCTGTCTACCCCTTGTCATATATGTATGTTGTGTATGTATGGACAGGTTGATGGCTAATTTCACTGGTACTTGTGACTAGTGACAATAAAGGGCTACTACTACTACTACTACTACTACTTTTCTTCCACACTTTTTCCTTCCACTTAACTTTGTTAACATGCTTGCATACAACACTCTGTGAACATTCAGCTTATTTGGCAATGAATGTTTGTGGCTTATCCTCCTTGTGAAAGGTGTCAATGATTGTCTTCTGGACAACTGTCATATCAGCAGTCTTCCCCAGTTAACCAAACTGAGAGACCATTTTGAAGGCACAAGAAACCTTTGCAGGTGTTTTGAGTTGATTAGATGATTGGCATGTCACCATATTCTAATTTGTTGAGATAGTGAATTAGTGTGTTTTTGTGAGCCAAAATCCTCACAATCACCACATCACAAAATAATGAGGACGGAGATCAGTAATTTATTGTCATGTTCCAAATTAAAATGGCCATAAAGTTGTTACTTCCATATAATTTATATGAAATAACTTACGTATCCTTTACTTGTACTGCTGCACATTTCTACAACCTGAAAGAGGCATCATATCTACAGATAAGAATGTCAAATTAAAGGAATAGTTCACCCCAAAATGAACCTTTGCTGAAAATGTATTCAGGCCATCCAAGATGCAGCTTATCACGTCACAAGACATTAATTGATGGACTGGAGACATGTTGTGTTTTACCGTGATGCTTTTATTTGCTCTTTGGACTCTCAATGGCACCCGGTTATGTATTATGTATAGCAAGTTATGTATTGCTATATTTCAAACTTATATACATCATTGATGACCCAAGGGTGAGTACATTTTCAGAATATTTTCATTTTTGGTGAACAATTCCTTTAAAGTCAGCTGCTATCCTATTTTCACCTCCTATTAGTTCAGTATGCCAAACAGTCTCTGGTAAACTGTATGGCTTGCTTTATAAGCACATATGAAAATAATTATAGCCTACATTGTATAGTTATACAGCTATACAATGTTTATGATTTATGATATAAAATTATGAAATTAAGACTGTCATAAAATGAATGGGTTTCGAATAGGTATGTAGCTGTGTAAATCAATGTTCACACTAAATATACTTTTAGGCTTCTGCTGAATCCTAAAAATGCAATAATGGAGCGTTACCGCCATCTTGTGACTAAACACTACAAACTTTGGGTACCAGTTACTGTGGCCAAAATTATGTTGAATTTATTTGGAAATTAGGGGCTATTCAAAGCAAATAAACTAAACTAATAAATATAATGTAAATATTATTGTTATTATTAAAAATAACTGAAAAATGTGTTAGTTTTTTATTTTATTTTATGAAATGTAAAAATTATGTTATTGCAATATCTTATTAATATGCTACATAAGGATTACATCTGCATCCTTGCTTTACTCTTAAATGGCTCCATGGGAAGACCTTTTACATCAAAAAGTTTCCATATTACTTCCCAAATTATCACAGTTAACACTTTTTCATTAGTTGAATTTTCTGTCATGATATCTATGTTCAGGGAAAGGGCAAGCAAAATAACTTTACATTTATTTGTATATTACTTTATTCAAATCAAAGTATATCAAATTGCGTTTCACAATACATTTCCAAAGTGGCTTTACAAAACTTTACAAACCCCCTGTGAGCAAGCCAAAACAGAATGTGCCAAAGAAAACTCAAGTTAAAATTTAAGATCTTCCAAACCAAGAGGAGGAGCCATGAAAGAAAACTCTAGATGACCATGCTTTTCTGAATTCAGTCCAAGACTCAAGTTGGGGAACCTTTCCTCCTCGTAGGGAATGGGGATGGCACTGCAGGTCTGCTCCAACCGCGGGACCCGACCAGATTTCTTGCGCCGCGGGATTAAATTCCTGAACAAAACGTACTCGTTTTCTAACGTAACATCGGTTCCCTGAGATAAGAAAAGAGTACTGCGTCTTCTTTAAAGACGCTAGGGGAAAACTTGTTTTTCTCCGATACTGAAGCCTTTTTTAATACTGCAGTCTAACTGCACGGCAATTGGTTTGTGTAGTGTACTGAAAATGAACCAATGGTTCGGCAGCGGAGCTGCACAAAGCCCGCCAAAACCCGTTAGAATGGGCAGGGGATCTTGCCAAATAATGCGGGCATTCGCCGTAGGCTCCTCAGGTTAATTGATGACTGAGTCTTGCAGCATAGCACGGCAAAGCACTCATTCCGTATCTCAGGGAACCGAGGTTACATTAATAACTGAGTACGTTACCTATCGATACTACACTTCGTATTGAGTCTTGTTTAAAGACGCTGGGTGAACCAGTATAATCCCGCCGTGTAGGGGAACGACTAATACTTGAACTCGCGTTAGGCACCAAAGAGGGGCCTAGAGGGCTCTATTGAGGGCCAAGAGCGTACAAGAAGGTGGCAAACAACCATACTGGTGAGCCCGTTATGCAGAAAGGACCCGGGCCTGTAAGGCCGGGACTTCCAAATTATAAAACCTGGCAAATGTGAATGGCGAGGCCAGCCGGCTGCCACACATGTATCTGCAATGGACACACCACTAGACCACGCCCAGGATGAAGTGATACCTCTAGTTGAGTGGGCTCTTACTGCCATGGGGCATTGTTGGCCTACAGAAGAGTATAATAGCGTAATAGCGTCAATTATCCATCTGGACAGTCTCTGCTGTACAAAGTCCTGTTTCAACTGCCTAAAAGTGGCAGAACCCACAATATAAATTCTCAATGCCCTGACTGGGCAGAGTAGATTCAATTCTTGGTCTAGCTCCGAAGTAGGAAGTGCCGAAAGAGTTATCACCTGCGCTCTGAACGGAGTCGAGAGCACTTTAGGTATGTAGCCATGCCTTGGTCTAAGGACGATCTTTGAATTGTTAGGCCCGAGTTGGAGGCAAGAGGTCTGACTGATAGCACCTGCAGATCTCTCATAAGTTTTACCGATGCTAGCGCTAGTAGCAGAGCGGCCTTTAACATCAGGGGACGAAGGTCAACAGACTGTAACGGCTCAAAAGGAGGGCTCTTCAATACTGTGGGCAGATCCCATGTTGGGATGGTGACAGGGCGGGGCGGATTGAGCCTCCTAGACCCCTTCAAAAAGCGAACCAGGTTGTTCCTGTCCACTGATTGGCCCTCTATAGGAGCGTGTGAGGCTGCTATAGCTGCTACATAGACCTTGAGGGTGGAGGGGGAGCGACCCTTTTTCAACAGCTCCTGCAGGAAGGACAATACCAAAGATATGTCACATAAAACTGGGTCTGCGCTGGGTCTGCGCCTTGATTTATGCTCCGACATTCAGATGGTAGGGTCAGAATTTGGCATGACGAACATGAAAGCATGGATCCATCCTGTCTTGTCTTAAAGGTTCAGGCTGGTGGTGGTGGTGTAATGGTGTGGGGGATATTTTATTTGCACAAATTGGGCCCCTTCATACCAATTGAGCATTGTATAAACGCCACAGCCTACCTGAGGATTGTAGCTGACCATGTCCATCCCTTTATGACAACAGTGCACCATCTTCTTATGGCTACTTCCAGCAGGATAATGCACCATGTCACAAAGCTCAAATCATCTCAGACTGGTTTCTTGAACATGACAATGAGTTCACTTTACTCAATAGCCTCCACAGTCACCAGATCTCAATCCAACAGAGCACCTTTGGGATGTGGTGGAACGGGAGATTCGCATCACGGATGAGCAGCTGACAAATCTGCACCAAACGCGTGATGCTATCAACACCTTGTCGAATCTATGCCACGAAGAATTAAGGTAGTTCTGAAGGCAAAATGGGGTCCAACCCAGTACTAGCAAGGTGTACCTAATAAAGTGGCCAGTGAGTGTATGTGAATGTTAAAATCTCCTGCAACAATAAAACAGTCAAACTCTGAGGAAATCATTGATAACAGTTCTGTGAACTCTTCAACAAATGCTGTAGAGTATTTTGGAAGCCTGTAAATAATGATAAACAGAATGCGTGGAGCACCTTTCAGCACAATACCTAGGTATTCAAAAGACAAGTACTGACCAAATTATATTTGCTTGCATTGGTAAAAATCTTTAAATAGAGCAGCTACACCTCCTCCCCTAACAGTCCTGCAAACACTTGTAAAAATGAAGTTAGGAGGGGCTGTTTCATTTAAGACTGTTGCACTGCAGGTGTCTTCTAGCCATGTTTAATTAAGAAACATAAAATCCAGGTTGTTTGTGTTTATTAAATCATTGATCAGAAATTATTTATTTTATAGTGACCGAAATGTTTAAAAATGCTAACTTGATAGAATTACATTTTGTCTCTACATCAATCTTAGACTGATGCATTACAGGCCGCAGATTTGATGGGTTTTATCATGTGATAAAACAGAAATAGAGGAGGCTACAACTCTGTAAACTTTTGTGAATGTTGCTGCTGTTGAGGAAAATAAATTTTATGCTGATCTTATGTGTATGAAGTGCAAAGCCTTTTCTGGTATGCCAAGTAAGGAAAAGTACTGTGCACGATTGTAACCCAGTAACCTTAAGTGTGTGAATATAAGGTGGAGAAGCGCCCTCCCCCTTCGTCGCACTCTGCAGAAACTTGTGTGTGTCTGTATGACTGTTGACCTCCTCTGCAGAGAATAAACCTTTTAAAAGACTAAGAGTTGATTTGTCTCTTGACTGATGAGAGTAAGTGATAAATTGCCACGGACACTGCCAATATAGCAGGGACCCAATACATATCACTGAGAAGGGTTTGGGCCCTGGCGTTGTGGCAGCGGTCGGAGAGCTCTTACAGGAGGAGGAGGGAGAGCTAAGCTTGGCTGCAGTCTTTGGTGATTGGGGGGCTGCTGTTTTTTAGTTGATATCTGGGACTTCAGGACTTCAGACAATCGGCAAACCCAGAGGGTGTTCCAAATGCATCTTAGCTACGCAGCGTTGAGTGAACCTATGAAAGAGAACAGTCCTGCGCAGACCTCTAGATGGTACTTACTAGCCTGTTTGGCAGGAAGCAACAAAAACAAAATAAAGTCACTAGGAAACTGACTTAATTTTTTAAACAGGACATTTTTTAAACAGTCATTTCCTGAATGTCAAGATTACATTCATCTCCTCGCCATGATAATCACATGACAAACAATGGCAATGCTGCCATCCCATGTAGAACATTTTACTCATGACCACATTGAACACACTTTCATAGAACTGTGTTTACAAAGAAAATCAAAACACAGTCAGGGGAGATATGTGATT
Source organism: Gymnocypris eckloni scoliostomus (assembly GCA_027564155.1). Classification (NCBI taxonomy): domain Eukaryota; kingdom Metazoa; phylum Chordata; class Actinopteri; order Cypriniformes; family Cyprinidae; genus Gymnocypris; species Gymnocypris eckloni. The sequence continues at coordinate 5,672,054 of CM050425.1, read as the reverse complement.
AGGGGAGATGTCTAATTACACTGGCACAAACAAGCAACTTTATATGTGGATGACACCAAAGGTTCTCTGTTTCCATGGTATCACTGTAGTATCTAGATACTGTGATGAACATGTTTTTTTTTGTTTTTGCCGGCTAACCCAACACCCAGTTGTGTGAAGTCAGCAACAGCATCCTTACCACAAGCTCTAACTTCCTGCTGGTGTGTTGCAATCTAATCTTTGCCAGCATTATGCATGTTTTGTGTTTAAGTGTTTATCCTCAATTTGCTTATGCCTTATTATTAGCACTTTACTTATTTAAATATTTTCATCCAGAATTGTTTATAGTTTACATAATGTAATCATACAGGTTATGTATGTTGTTATCGGTAGACTTATTGTGCATTCAAGACCTGGAAAATTACAAGTTGGTAAGTCATAATTTCGACATTAAATGGATAGGTTCACCCAAACATTCTGCCAATAATTACTCACCCTCATGTCGTTTCAATCTCCTAAAATGTTCGTACATCCTTCGAACACAATTGACAATATTTTAAATGAAATCGAAGAGGTTTCTATCCCTCCATTGACAGGCTAAGCAACGTTCAATTGTTCAAGGCCCAGAAAGGTAGCATCATGAAAGCAAGTAAAAATCATGAAAGTAGTCCATGTTTCTCCAGTACTCCAGAACTGCAATTTTCTGAAGTCACTGGATTTTTTTTTTTACGTCAAGAAAATTAAAATAATGACTATTTTAAACATTTTCTTCCCTTCCGCTTCAATCTCCTATGTGTGTTCACAAGAGCTTCATCTTCTCCAGTCCACAAGAGCTGATGGACAACGACGACGGGGCGAACACTCTTTTAGCGCTACTCAGTGGACATTTCACATCGAATATGCCACAAAATGTGCATGGCACTACATATTTCGCATCTTGCAAAAAGTTCCGACAGATACGTTTTTGTCATGAGATCATGAGAAAGAAAATAGAAAAGTACATCAATATTTTCGCTCCGACCAAAGTGATTTTAATGCACTTAAAAACATGGTTCCTCCCAGAATGAATTTCTTTATTTTGCTAAATATAAATAAATTCATTCTGGGAGGAACTATGTGCATAAAGAAACTTTTGTTTCTTTAACAAAAACGTTTTATTGTTTTTAATTAAATTTATGAAAATGATGTCAACGTAATTGTATAATCTAATATTAAAATAATATTGTATTTTATGCATGCATCTTACTTTGTGTTCTTATACATTTGAAAAAGTAGTAATTTCATACATTTCAACAAATTTACTATCAACTACAGATGCTGCATCCATAGTATCCACCGTGATTTTTTTTTCACTGACATGGCTACAGCTCAGTAACTCGGGAAAATTCAGAGATTCCCACTCATAATACTGACTTTGTAGGGGCGTTTATGTTAGTTCAATTAAATTATCTTTACAAGTAATTTTCTTATTGATAAATTATTCTGATTTAGGGAAGTTTTTTCCCAAAATAAGTAGATGAAGTTAATACAAATGTTTTGAAACTACTAACTGTCAACTTTATACAGTTCAAAGCAAGCAGAAAAAAAGGTGTGAAAACAACCCACAATCTCGTTTTTGCTCATTACACTAGCAGAAGGCAACGGCATCACACACTACATCTACACTTACCGGCCACTTTGTTGGGTATACCTGTTCAACTGCTAGTCAATGCAAATATCTATTCAGTCAATCACTTGGCAGCAACTCAATGCATTTAGGCATGTAGACACAGTCAGTACGATCTTCTCAATTTCAGACTTAAGTTTTTTTCAGATTGAAGAAGAAAGATGATTTAAGTGACTTTGAACATAGCATGGTTGTTGGTGTCAGACGGGCTGGTTTCTGAGCATTTCAGAAACTGCTGATCTACTGGGAATTTCACAGAAAACCATCTAGGGTTACAGAAAATGAGAAAATATTCTGTGATTGTTGCCACTGTGTTTTGTGGATGAAAATGATTTGTTGATGCCAGCAGTCAGAAGTGAATGGCCAGAATGGTTTAGCAACAGTAAAACAAAAAAGCAGAAGAGCATGGGCTAGAAGATTGGACAAAAATGTTACCTGGTCTGATGGGTCTTGATTTCAGCTGCAAAATTCTGATAGTAGGGTCAGAGTTTGGCATAAGCAACATGAAAGCAAGGATCTATCCTGCCTTGAATCACTGGTTCAGGCTGGTATCAGTGGTGTAATGGTGTAAGGGATATTTTCTTGGTACACTTTGTTCCCCTTGGTACCAATTGAAAATCTTTAAATGTCACAGCCTGAGTATTGTTGCAGACCATTCCCATCCCTTTATGACTACAGTGTGCACCTTAGGATGGCTATTCCAGCAGGAAAATGCACCATTTCAAAGTATGTCATCTCAAACTGTTTTCTTGAACATCACGTATGCTCAAATGGCGTTAATAGTCACCATCAATCCAATAGAGCTGACAAATCTGCAGTAAATACATTATGCGATCATGTTAATATCGACCAAACCCTCTGAGGAATGTTTCCAGCACTTTGCTGAATCTATGCTATGAAGAATTGAGACAATTCTAAAGTCCAACATGGTACTAACAAGGTGTAGATAGATTTAAATATAGATTTCCTCTTTTTAACAACATTAATTACATTACGCTTGTACTTACCAACAAGTAAAAAGTCAGACTCAGCTGCCAATCAGTTACCCAGTTAACCTTCTGAAAGTAGACCATTTGTGTCACATTTGATTACAACCTGAGCTGCATTACAAGAAAAGTATCATTATCGTCTGCATTCTCTTGTTGAAAGATTTCAGTGAGGTAAGGGTCTTTTTCAAAATAAAGATTCTGTGATGTAAGTCTGGTTAAAACTTTTAAGAGCATTGCTGACACTCTAAACAACTGAGCTCTCTTTTGCTATGAGTCAAAACTGAAACTTCTGTCTAGTGTGCTAAAGAAATGAAACCATTTTAGCTAGCATTCGTCCAGTCTTTGTGGTGATTGTGGCCCAAATGATATGGTTAGGACAAAATTGCAGTGAGAAATGAATTCGATTTGCCATTTTGTTTAATATAACAATAATAGTAACAATTCCCTGTCTGTATGTTTTTAAAACCAGCTCTTAATTTAGAAGCCAAGCAGACACTCTGTTTTTTCATGTTTTTGACTCATCAAGTCATCCAGTTTATTCATTGAGACACAGACAGTTTCAAGAAACGCTACTTGATGTAAGTATATAGAGACCTTTATCCAAAGTGATTTTACAGCACATTTTTGACATATTAAATCAAGTAATGTGCAGTGAAGAGTAATGCTCATGGATAAACCCTTGATGTGTTTAAATATACAACCTTCCAGAAAGCTAAAATAATTAAATACAATTGTATGTAAATTGATCAATATAAATAAAAACAGCAAGTCAATGACATTCTATAAAGTTCAACAGTTTAACAAGAGAGTTCTGGAGGCCACGGCGGGTGTGAAAACCACCCTGAGGTGCATGAAAAACACCACCGGGAAATAGTTAGCAGCTATGTATGCCATACCCTAGACGTGAGAAGTTATTGCTTGCACGTTTGAAAAATGTGTTTTTCTCGCATATGCAAAAGGAGCCGGTGTGTATGCCACAGTGCTATTGAAACAGGTCAATCTGTATACAGCAACAACTGAAGCCATTACTTAATTTCAGGTTTCCTGTTTATCACACTCAAATTCACAGAAAACAGGGTTAACTAGTGAAACGAACATTTCACCTTTACACTGCTCATAGAATGTTTTGTTTAAATTTACAGCGAAAGCAGAAGAGCAGGAGAGGTTGTGGTGTGAGAACGTTCAAAATATGCTAAAAACAAACAAGCAGACAAGTGTAAGACAATTGACTTGGATGCTTGTAATTGGATATTAAATAAACCACAAAAGTTAGAACAGTGATTTTTTTACAAAGCACATATTTCAGAGATTTTTATGCTCTTGTGTGTAAATGTACACTGACATTTAGCCTAATGCAGTCACATGCAAAACACGAAAAAGGGACTCCCCGCATTGGAGTTATTCTGGAAAAATTCTGAACGTTGTTTCACCACATGACGATAAAAAAAAGGTGTTTCAGATTTAGGTAATAAGTGACCTCACAAGAATAAATTAGTCATTGCTTTCATACAATACAGTGTTTGCATATATGGAATGAAGATTACAAATTTTGATTGCACATTTTTAAAGAGCATTGGGAAGCTTTATCAAAAGCCACATCCTCTCAAATGTTAATAGAAGCTTTGAGGACAGATATCTGCTGGAAATAACCTTTTACATTTCAGCTTAGTGTAAGTGGAAAAGCTCTGAAAGTATTGTAAACAGAAATGAAAAAAATGAAAAAAGTAATGTTTCTGTGTGTTGTCTTTCACTTTGTATGTATTACTGAGAAGATACAAGGAATCTACAGGAAATAAATAAAATCCAGCCAGAAGTGTTTCATTAGATAATAGAGGTTGTGAACAAAATCGTGGTGTTCGACCTGTATTCTCAACCTTAATGACAAATAAGTTATAAAGCATAAAGCAGCCATTTTGTTCTTCGGTTCATCGAAACCTTGTTTTAGGTGGTTGCCAACAGGTGCAAATAGGATGTTTCAAACTAAACAGGGAAGTCTTTCGAAAGCTTGCAGATGTAATTTTCATCTTCTAACAATAGAACGAAGAACTGCGTCCTTTCACAACTACTGTCACACCCAACGATGCTGCAAACCACACGATTAAGAATCAAAATAACACATTTTATCAAAACTGAAGAAAAATCTAAAGTGCATTTTTCCATCTAATATACACTAATAATATTATACTATACTAATTCACAAATACAACTATAATAAATGAAGCTGGATTCAATTCCCTTCGTTAACACATGAATATGAATATATGTTTAAAATAAAAAAAATTAATAAATAATAATAATTTTTCTCTACTATGTTTTTGCCTGTTGTGTCATAACTTTCACAAATTCTGTAACCAAATTAAATTATTAACGTAAACTTTAACAGGGGTTATAAAATCCTGTTTTGTTTTATCCTTCTGAAACCACAGCTGAACACAGAGGACACGTGTAGGATGGCAATTAACATGTGACAGCGAGAGGTCCTCAGTCGAAAGAGAACTACTGAGAAAAAGAAAAAAAAACAGGGCAGATCTTGATCAGAAATACAGGAAATTATGTCGTCGTCGTCGTCATGGTCACAAAAGCAGAGTGAAAACAGAATTTCATTGCGCAGTCGGGGTGTGTTAGAAAACGTGGTTGATGCCAGACCAGGAGGTGCCGCTTTTGACACTGCAATGATCAGACCACTTGACACAACACAGACAAAAAACTGGAGCACAAGAAAGTATTGGTAAGTACATGTTTTTATAATAATGTTTGTAAATGACTAATTCAACTCTTTTTATGGATCGCACTAATAGTACTTAATCATCAATACTCTAGGAAACAGCTTAGGAGAAATTTGCACACTTTGTATATTTTGAAACTGTTTTGACCAGTTCTTGCTTCGGCTAGTATATATGTGAAATGAAGGTCAAGCTTAATTTTTACATTATTGATTATTAATGAATACATTTTTATATTAATCATTTATTTATAGATAGATAGATAGATAGATATATAGATAGAAATAGTTATGCAAATTAAATGTAATAAAAGCTGAAATATTCATTCTAGTCTGTTGTATTGCTTCAGAGCATGTGAGTATTGCGTGTACTGGCAGATGGATGATTCATTAACATACTACAAATCTAAGTATAGCATGGTTGCACTAGTGAAACAATTGTGAATGATTGCAAAAAAAATACTAAAGCGGCATATTTATAAAAAAATATGCTGTTTCTTCTCAATCTCTTTCAAAAAGTAAAAAAAAAATAGTGGACATAAGCTTTGCAGAAGTATACTAACCATTACACAATCATTGTTACCCCATCACAGAGAACTGTGTTTTTCTCAGACGTGTTTTTCTAGTAGTCGAGGTCTTTGCGAGGGTGCAGAATTCGGACAGTTGTAGGACTGACAGGAAACACATTTCGCTGCTCCAATGGAGCGCAGTACTCGTCTGGACCTCCTGTCTACACATTTGCACTGATGATTGATATACAACTTCCTTGCCATTCACAGTGGTATCACAAACTTCCGTACATGCACATAAAAATGATTTGACACGTTCATAAAAACGTTGTTGTAGTGAGTAGTGCGTTTGGGGCGGAGTGCTTTGAAACCACAGGTGGATAATGGCATTTCCTTTGCCTACAATGTATGCCCCTTACAAAATAAAAGATGCAAACTGCTTGCACTTCCTTAGTGAAACAACACTGTGTAACCTGATACAAGCATGGATTGATTTTCTCAATTCTGTAGTAAGGTCTCTGTTCTCCCTTTTTCAGATTTCATAACTGACCCCATGGAGATGCTAATAGCTACAAACACCACCCACAATGACTCCGACACCTGTACCAACCTGTATGACCATCGTGGTTGGACACAATATCTCCTGCCTGCAGTATATTCTCTGATTTTCATTGTGGGACTGCTGGGCAATGTGTTGGCTTTGCATGTTATCTGGCCTAATTTAAAAAAAATTAACTCCACAACTCTGTATTCTGCCAACCTGGTGGTGTCGGACATCTTGTTTTCGCTTGCTCTGCCATTGCGTACAGTTTACTACGCCAATGGGTTCCACTGGCCGATGGGGGAGGGTTTGTGCAAAGCCGTGGCGCTGTTGTTCTACATCAACATGTACGCCGGTGTCAACTTCATGACTTGTTTGAGCGTGGACCGTTTCATTGCAGTGGTGCTGCCGCTGCGCTTCTCCCGATTCCGAAAGGTTCAGAAGGTGCGGTACATCTGTGTTGCCGTATGGTTTGTTGTGTTAATGCAGACCCTGCCTTTGCTGTCGATGCCCATGACGAACGTGGAGAAAAGTGGTCACATATCGTGCATGGAGTATCCCAACTTCGAGAAGATTGACAACCTGCCTGCCATGCTCATCGGTGCAGTGTTGCTTGGCTTCGGCATCCCTGTGATCACCATCCTGGTGTGTTATTCGGCACTGTGCTACAAGCTCCGCCTCCTGGCCAAGTCTAATAAACTGACAGAGAAGTCGGGTCGTAGTCGCAAAGCCATCGGCGTGATTTGTACCGTCATTCTCGTGTTTGTGGTGTGCTACACCCCATATCACATCGACCTCCTGCAGTACATGATCAGAAAGCTGCGGTACAAGCCAGACTGCTCAGAACTGCATGACTTTCAGATCTCCCTTCACATCACTGTCTGCTTAATGAACCTTAACTCGTGTCTGGATCCCTTCATCTACTTCTTTGCCTGCAAGGGATACAAGAAGAAGGTACTCAAACTGCTCAGGAAACAAGTGAGTATGTCCTTCTCGAGCGTGGTCAGGACCTCACCTGAAGGCTCCTCCAAAGACGTGTTTGCGAACGACAAAATGTATATGAGCTCCAGAAGCACTCAGAAAGAGGAACAGTGTGCTCTTGAGCACCAGCAATGGTTTTAAGGATAAACAACAACAAGAAATACAGTTCACTGACTATATGAGACTTAATATCACAGCAAATTTTTTACCTGGATTACTTTAGACTCTGTTCAAGCTATTTTTTCAGATGGTTGTTAATATTTTATGCTTTTTAAAGATTATTGCACATGTGTTGTACATATTGTAGTTAATTTGAGCGCTAGAATTTGTTCTGCATTGTTTAAATTGATATTTTGCATAATAATAATAAAAAAGCAAATGTATATATGCAGTGACATGCTACAGCAGTCTTGTACCAAGTACCAAGAAATGGTGCTTGTGGTGATTTGAGTTTAGACTGATGACTCATATCTTCTGATTCCAGTCATAAGAAAAGATTTAATCACTGATTTTGATCCTTAATCATTTCAACACGAAAACATGACCAATGAGTCACTGAATTACTCTTTTGTTTTGACTGCAGTCTCTTACTTAAGATGTATTTTAATGGTTAGTGATTTTATCTGCTCTCAAATAGTTTAGCACACGCAAGTATTATTATAATGTAGGTGCAAAGACAGTGCAAAGAAGTGCGCAAGAAGAATCATGACCAAAACCTTGCTTATGTGACTGCAAGAGTCACATTTTTATCTCAATGGTTCCTTATGCTGCATTAGTAGCGTCTCAGAATGATAAATCTGACAATCACACTGACAATCAACTGTGTCTTCATATATTTAAATCAGCCAGATGAGCTTTCACAGCACACAACAATGCTTGCCTAAATTTATCACATTTTGACCTATTTTAAAGCAACATATGATCAAGAGGGACAAATTAGTATTTAAATTATGCTATTGAAATTTGACCAAAAGATTGCTTTGTTTACATTGGTGCAATTGGAAAGAATGCACTGCTTTTCTTGTCTTGTTTCCAGACAAAATATCTAAGAATTCTTAAATCAAGAAGGACTTTCTAAACAAGTAAATATAATTGTCTTGTTTTCAGAAAAAAAACAAGTGAAAATTAAGCGTGTTTTTGCTTGAAACAGCCAAGGGGGTAAGCAAAATAATCTTGTTTTCTGTTTGAAATAATATTATTTTGCTTACCCCATTGACAGATTATTTTGTTTGTTAAAATGTATAATTATACTTATATGTGTGTGTGTGTTTCAGCAGATTAGAATGCTCAAAAATAGTACAAAAAATAAAAAACATATATTCACATTCACCGTGACTAGTCCAACATTTTATTTTATTCTCTTTTTTTACCAAGATCTTAAAGCCAGGTACATTTTGAATTCAGTGCAACGACAACAAATAGCCAGACGAGGGAGCCACAAAGCCAAAAGTGAAGATTTGATGTCACTTCTTCCCTTTTACATGGGAAACTTTGTGGCATAGCCGCTGAGAAACAGAGTTGCGACAACGGAAGTTCAAAACGCTCCATCGTCACGTGATTGACGTAGACCTCAAATAGTTCCAGGAAGTTCATAGCGGGCAATTGGAATGCATTGACTTAGAGACAGAACTGCGAATTGTGGTAATTAGTAGACAATAAAATAATTTACATTATTTATAAAATAATGTAGCCATATGTAGCTGCATCAGTATTGTTTTTAAATGATAAAATCCGCTAATATTTGAGGATTAATTTGGTCAGCTCCTTAACGTTACCTGCCTAGTTAACATATGTCAGGCTGTAGTTACCATTGTAAAAGTCGATGTTATATAAACGACATCGTGATCTTTTACCAAGGTAACTCCAGACTCTGAATGTGTGTGTGTGTGTGTGTGTGTGTGTGTGTGTATGCAGTGGTGTAGTCTAGTGATACGCATGTATATGCCGTATACCCACTAGGGAAGGTCAAGCATTTGCGTATAAGTTACCCACTTAAAAAAGCATGCGGATACGTAGCCTAACAACATCGTTTTGTGACAGACCTTTTACAAGTTCATTCATAAATTCACAATGCAAATGTGTCTGTGTTGCGAAGCATGGTTTTCCTGATAATCACGCCGTATTTCTGTTGACGACTATTGCTAAGCTTGAAATTAACTAATAAAGGAGATATGAAACGAACTAGCCTGCCCCTGAAGCTGTTGCTGCTTCGGGTGTCACATTGCAAACGTTAACATTATAGAAACGACAGAAAATGAGCCAGAAGGCTGATACTATCCTACTCGGTACAGAAAATGAGGCCGATGCTATCGTAACGTTACCTGGTACGTGGTTTAGTATACATCAGGGGTTCTCAAAGTTTACATTCAAAGGTCCGATTCCGAATTATCATCAACGTCAAAAGGTCCGAAATAATTGTTTAAAAAAAAACTAGTTTTTTTATAAACATGCTTATAACAATTCAACTTGATATATACTTAATTGTCATATTTATGAAGTCATTAGGTCGTACTTGCATTTAAAAAAATTAACCATGGTTTTATACAAATAAAAAACAAAAACACTTGGTTACTATAACTAAACCATGATAACCACATATTACCCATGGTCTTGCTACAGTTGTTAAACTATGGTTAGTTTAGCAAGACCAAGGTTAATATGTGGATATCATGCACATTAGTTACAATTTATATAACCAGTTTTTATAACCAGGTACGGTATTTGTAGTAAAACTGGTTATATAAATTGTAACCAATGTGCAAAAAATAAACTTGGTTACTACACTTTTATTATAATAAAACCATGGTTATTTTTCATAATGGTTACTCAACAATATTGCATTAATAAAGCAGTTCTCATTTAGGCCTACATATTTTATGTTTCTGAAATAGTACTTCAATGTACACTCTAAAAAACGCTGGGTCGTTTTTTCAACCCAAATGCTGGGTTGAGACCGCTGGGTAAGGGCGTTGGGTTGTTTTCAACCCAGCAGTTTTTAGAGTGTAACCTGTAGTCACTTCAACTGAATTGCTAAAATCTTTATATATATTTCATGGAGCACACACGTCCGTCTGTGTAATGTGCATATTTCAAGCCTTTGCAGACGATCATGTTCATGCCAAACAGTCAACAGGGATATGTTTTTGGAAACGCTGTATTGTAGTCGTTCATTCACAAGTCTGCTGCGGGTTGGTTCTTTGAATACGCTGTTAACTCTGAAATAACCAATAACATGCCAGTACAGAAAGACTGCGTCGAGAAGGCGAAACCTCGCGCTCGCAGGGCGAAACCGGTGACATTATTCTACTGCATGAAAGCTAAGGCTTATCCAAAATGTAGCTATTATCTATGTGCTTTGTCTTAAAATAGAGTCTGTAAACACTGCAAGACTGGTCCATGCGCCCGTATGTGTGTGTGTGCCACGCAAGCCGCGCGGAGGTCTGAGGGATACGAGTGCGCTTGAAATACCAAGTGGAGGCGGGTCCGGATTGAATTCCCTCCTGGTCCGAATCCGGATATAATTCCCTCCCGGTCCGGATTCGTCCGGACTTTGAGAAGCACTGGTATAGCTGGTATACATGGTCATTAACAACTGTAACAGCAGGGGATTGTTGGCATATAAGAACAATGAGTGATTTCAATAAACAAAAAGTTAATATTTAGTTATTTAAATTGTCCGTATACAACAGTACAGCACGATTTTGCTCTATTTCGTCAACTAGAATAGTTTCAAATAAACTCACAACTAAACCGCTGCACATCTCCATTCAAACACGGCGTTGAGTCGTTAATGAATGAATCTGCGCTTAAACGAATGAGTCAATTAAATTACTCATTCCTAAAGACAGTCACTGCCTGAGTTTCAATGTGCATACTATACATCCTAAAGGTGATATTAGTCATTTGAAATACTATTTGGGGCAGATAGGTGCACACTGGGACGCAGTGACTGGCTTTGTCCCCTAACGAATCAGCCGTTCGAACGAGTCAATTGAATGAATGATTCAGTGATAACATTTGTAACTGGGTGAGTTTCACAATTTGAGTTGAATTACTGAAATAAATAACTTTTCCCCGACATTCTAATTTTATTGAGATGCACCTGTACATGGTGAAAACCCAGTTAAATTGTCATTTTTTTCTCAGAGTTACTATTTGCTTCATAAAATCATCCTACATATTGGAAAGAACATTCTGTGAAGATATATTCTTCACATTTTTATTATTGACTTGAGTAAGGCCATATCAAAGATTGAAATCATGGTGAAATTAATGCTTGTAATCAAATATTTCATGCTCGTTATCTCAGAATTAGATTTTTAGACTTTAGCCTGGTTTTTGCAGAGAGGGTCACATATATAGCCTATGTATGAATGCGTGTGTTCTTACAACTTGTATGTTGTAGTCAAGTGCAATCACATCTAAATGTTCATTGTCGTATTATTAATCTCATGGTAAATATTCAGTTTGTTCTTAGAAAATGCATTCCAAATAAGTGAAGATATTTTAAGATTAAGTGAAAATGAATCTTCTTGTTGAATGTTTTTAATTCTTGTGCACCCCTCAGTTATTAATATATAAAAATATATTTGTAGCATATTTAAAACTTAAAATACTTTTTCACATTTAATCATATATTTTATGCAAGTTGACTTTTGTAATGCACTATTTACATAAATGTATTTATACATATAATAAACTACATATTAAATAAATAATTCACATTTATTTGTATAGCACTTTTTATTATACTCATAGTTTCAAAGCAGCTTTACAGAAAATGAATGTTTCTATATTACAAATAAGAATTCTGTTAACAGGTGTAATGGTGTCAAAATAATGTTCCAATGGCAGAAATGTTCTGAAGTCTGAAGTCTTCGTGAGGGGCTGGATATAGTTAGCAGGAGCAATCTATGGATTACACCAACAAAATGTGATGGAATCATACTTGGGAACTGGCACTTTTTCACAAAGAACAGGGAGAGACTGGCCAAACCCAGTGAAGAGACTCATTGTTAGGGTGATGTCTCATTACAGGGAGTCTTCAGGAGGTTCTTGTTCGGAGCAAGACAGAGGAGAAAAACACAGGAGTAATGGTTAAGTGATGTGCCATCACATTTCAGTCCTGTGGCATCACTGCTCCTTCAACACAGTACTTCTATGGTTGCATTATTACTGCTAAAATACAGTAATAATGTACAGGTTTACTGTGATTATTTCTATAAAATAGTAGTGGTATATAATACATTTTTGGAAATGTAGTCTAGCATAATTCTGAATTTAAAACGGCTCCCCTATTTTAAACTTTTCATTCTCACTTAGGTCCATCAGCATCTTTTGCAATAAATCCAAGTCTATTAAATAACTCCCCACCAGCAAAAATCACGTTTAAAAGCCTTAATTAGACAACGATGTATGAAACTGCATGTAGAGAATGAATAGCATCCTGTAAACCTACTAATTAAGTGAGGAATGATCTAATAATGATCAGTTTTAATGCACAAGGCAATTTGATTAGCTGTGCTGATAATATATAGTTTGTTTCTATAAATTTCTTACCTTTTAAAAGTTTGCCACAGAACAGCGGTCTCTTCTGCTGCACCTCTACGGCGTTGATAGTATCAGCGCCATCTTCAGGAACTATTGAGCTGCTCCACAAGCCGCCATTGCTGTAAAAAAAACAGTCCATTGGAGTCAACGGAGTTGTCACAACTCTCTCTCTATATGGCTCTGCTTTCTTTGTGCATGCTAATGTTGGCATTTAGTCAGAGTGCTAATCAGAGTGCTAATATAGCTTAGAGATGTTGGGAGATTAATTATCTTATCATAAATTGAATTAAAATTCTTACTTTTATGGGTCTTCAGGAAGGCATGCACTTAATTGTATGTAAAAGGTTTACTGCAAACTCCTTGATTGGTTAGACTGAAAATAGTTTCTGAATTGCATCAAAATAATTAGTATGACAACTATCCAAATAGTTCATCTTTTAAAGGGAAGTGAAAGAATGTTTCAGTGACACCACAGACAAAAACAGGAAAAAGACCAATATAAAAGTAACCCGACCAATACTCCAGAGAAGCAGAACAGCAGATGCAGGGAGGGTTGTGGTTACTTTGCAAAAATGGACGGAAGTTGCTGTGTTGCTTCAAACCTCCTTGAACTGATCCTTTTTACAGGAAAAGGGACACAGTATGAAGCTTGATAGAAAAACCTTTTACACTGTAGACCTAAAAAAAGTAAAAAAGCCAAGTCTGACAACAGCTGACTCTTCACTGCCTGACAAACAAAAGTAGCATTTAAATCTCAGTAAAGTTTTGGTGCCTGATTCTACAATGATGGAAATTCTACAATGATGCTTGTTGATTTATGAGAACTTTTAAATTACTGAATGCCTTTCACGTTATATAGCCAAAGCTACATTTGGTGAAATAATATTTCTCTTTTTTGTTTTGTTTCAGCTAGCTTGTGGTTAGGATAATAAGATACACAATCATATTAAACCTTCATAGAATGTCATGGTAATAGCATATTTCTTTTTAAACCCTACGGTTTTATTATCATTTTAGGAGGTTACATTCTGTACAGTATCCAAACAAACTATGTTTTATATTGTCATTTAAATTGCAGCAGTGTTTAATAATGACTGTATTTACAGTATATGACCCGTTTACCCACCTTTGTCTCATAAGAACATACACAATAACACAGTATTACATGTTATGTATGACAGCTCAGATCACAATGTCTCAGTTTCTCAAGTCTGTCAATGTCTCTATCGCCTTCATCTCATATTTCCATATAAGTCTACAAAATAAATAGATAAGATTAAGTCATTAGTAAGGTGCCCTTTCTCTAGAACTACAATATTAACTTCTCTAGAATCTATAATGCCATGTATGGCATTGGTAATGAAATCATTAATATAAAAAACACTGACTCATTCATTAATCTTTTGGAGGAAAAGTGACTGGTTTGTAAGGCATGTTGGGAGGCGTGGTATCTAATTTTTTTTTTGCATTCATCATCCTTTCCTATCAAAATGCTTGCTACCCCAGAAAGCATGCAGATGTGGGCCACTTAAGGCAATGATATGGCACTGCTGACGTTCTTATGGCCCATACAAAATAGAGGTTAGCCTAAAGTGGCCCACATGTAAAATAGCAAAAATTGCCCAAATGTATCAAATCACATGTGTACCTCTGTAGGCAAATATTCGGTGTTCACGGCAATGTGTAATCTGAATGTGACCCTAAAGTGGCCCATGTGGTAACTGGTAAATAGGGAATATGGCCCAAACAGTGCCAGCCAAATGTGGGCCACCTTTGGCAAAAATGTGGCACAATCGACAAAGGCTAACCAGGGTGTAAACCAAATGTCCTCGGTGTTATACGTTTCAGCAAATGTGTCCCAGGTATCTGGGCCAGTTTTGGCAAAGATATGGCACAGTGAGTGTCAAGTTATCTAGGGTTTCTTCTCAGCCTCAATGTCTGCCCAAACTTGAAAAAGGCTTCAATCAACTTCAGGGGTGCATGGAATAACTCAAAACATCGGATTCAACGAAGCAATTTATTGAAAATCTTTCAGCAACAACTTGATCCTTTGCTTACTTTCAGAGTTCAATTAAGATGCTTAGCTCAGATGCTTAGCTTAATAACCTACACAGAGAAAATATATAATTATATGAGTTACTACACATAATAATGTGGTCATTTAAGGATGTTTAACTCATTTAAACTACAACCAATGTCACTAGAATTCTCACAAATCACAAAGTACAGTACATAGCATTTCAACAGCAACCAAATCAAATGAATTCACTGCACATGCCAGTTAGCATATTAGATTATAAACCCACTTGCATTAACACACAACTTGCAAGACATTCACAACTGATCTTTTAAACAGTCTGTAGTCATTTAAGAAATTTGTCTTTATCCTACCATCTCAAAGTTGACGAACACATTGTGCTTTTCCCAGCTGTCTTTGAACAAACTGAGCATGTGGTTTACTCCAAACTCAATGGTTCCACCCGTGCATGCTTTGACAATCGTTCTCATTTGGTTTTATAACCAGTCCAACACCAACTTGGGTAGGAGAAGCACATTCACTTTGCCAACAGAGATCCCTCTGCACTGATAATTAAACAACCACACCTGGTTCTATTTAACATGTGAAGTTTCAATGACCAATCAGCTTCCTCGTTTCTTCCAGGCTGCACCATGTGCCCACAACCAATAGTATCCATTCATTTTGATCTCAAATCAAAACTCATTTCATCCGATAGATTATTTTCTTTCTTTAACAATGATGAATATAATTAGATTATATATATATATATATATATATGTGTGTGTTTTCTCAATTTCAAGTTTAGCTTAACAGTGAGCACTGGCTAATGCGGCTGTGAGCCTAAAGTGGCCCATATACGATGCCACAAATGTGGCCCAGTTTTCCTATACCGTATCTCTGCCAGTTTTGGCAAATATATGGCACAGTTAGCCCTGCAAATGTAGCTCTGAGCCTAATGTGGCCCGCATATGATGCCACAAATGTGGCCCAGTTATTTTAAACCAAATCTGGCCATATTAAAATAAATGTTGCCCAGATTGGGCCAGTTCTGGTTAATTTTATACATTTTCAAGGCTGAAATGCGGCCTTCTTTTGGCTAAACAGGAGCAGACCGCCCAAGTGGCATCATTCCATGTGGTATGTGGGCCAGATGAAAGTGTCAGGTGTGGGCCTGAAATGGGTCTCAGGAATTTTGCTATCAGAGACAGATGCGAAAACGCAGAAAATCGAAGCCAATCCGAAGTTTCAGAGGAAAGTTTGTGTAAACGTGACTGACACAATGTAAGGTTGTATTTATTTTTTAATGTGCAAAAATTCAGACTCAGTTTGCAAAGACCTTTATTTGCATTACCCAGATTGTATACATTAATTTGTATTGCTCAAGCTCTAAGTGATATGAGGATACTTCTAATGGAGAGTTCTTCATAACTTCATTTAAATATTAAAATATTTGCAATATTTGAAATATTTTGAATGACTAAAATTATAGCCAGAAAACACAAGCCAGATTGCTTATTCCCACACTACATTCCATTCAAGATGCTCAAAATTGTGCCTATTGATGCACAGGCTATGCAACTTGAAAGAAAAGAGTATATTATAATGGTTGTTTATTGGACTTTCCCTTCCTTCCTCTTTTTCTGATATAGAGGAACTAAAAAATGTCTACGTGCACTCAGACCATGCAGATGTTCCTTATTTCATAGTTAATTTCTCCTTACTTTCAAAAAAATCTCAACCAAAAACAAAAATCCCCAGGTTTCTACTACAGTTCTATTAACAGAGTTCTGTGTCAGTTAAAACTAGAGTGACTTCCTGATATGGGCTATTGTTGAGCAGAGGAAAGTCAGATGCTGTTTTAGAGAGTGAATGAATCAGTAGATGTACAGTGTAGGTGTCATGTCGTCATTAGCACAAATACCAGAGGTAACCGTTCACAGTGGACCACGATGGAGAATATGAATGTACTACACATATTACAGTGTTTAAGAGTTGATGTTTTTAAAGTACGTTCTTTCACACATTATAATATGAAACCTCCGGCTGAACGTAGCTGCTGGAACACTCCACTCGTGTGGGTTTTGTTACCACAGGTTAGTCACAGAACAATAACAGCAGTAATTAATGTGATTGTTAACCCCACCCCCACCCCCCTTTTGACAATTTTTCAGATGACAAATGTCAGTTGACCTCTCAGCCAAAGTAGTTTGAAAAAGGGAGTTTGCCTAAAAATGTTCTGCCTGGTCAGGTCTAGAGCTTTTTCGTCCTGTGATTTTAAGATGAGCTGCTGTCTCAAACCTACTTTACAAAGATCTCATTTCCTGTTTATACACCACCAAACTCAGCATCCTGTGTTTAATTAAAACTCTTCAACACCAGATGCCTTCTGTTGCCACCTGCTGTGTGCTGCTCCCAAGAGAGCTAATGCTGTGTGACAAACCCTATTTTCCCAATCAATAACCATGCAGCACACAAACCTGTCACATCTTTGTTCCTCCGCTGCTCTTAAACTGCATATGACATAGTGTTTGCTATTGAGATATATTCTCCACCAGTACATGCATTACAGGAAGTGAAGGGGCTTCACAGAAACCAAAAGAAAAATTCTAATCTAAATAAAGACACAAGCTTCATGACTTCCTCTGTTAGATCGCAGCTTGGCAGCGAGGGTACATTATAGTCATCAACTGTACAGCTCTCAGAACAGTTACGATGCCAACAACATGGATCTCTGAGGTTGGTACCTTTACATTTTTTACTTTGTAATCTTGTAGAATAAAATTTGGCCATTGAAAACCCATCGGTGTTACAAACAGCCAGTCATATTAGAAGACTATGTCGTAAGTCAAATGTGGTTTCTATATAAAGCTGAATAGGTAAGAATCATCAGCAGCAGCATATATTCAAAAACTTTTGTAAATGTATCATTTAAGGTACAGTATGACCGTTGATGAATATAAATGAATGCTGTACAGATTTCTGATTCAGAAAAGCCAAAACAATAAATAATTAAGAATTGTAGTAAAAGTAGCATTCTTCTTTTAAATGATGAATTTATATACTGACTGATATTCAACATTTTGATACTGTTTTTGTTGTACCCTAACACTCATAATTGAGAAGGATTGACTTTCATTTCTCTTTTTTTTTTAAACCTGATGTCTTACAATTTCTCACTAACCCGCAAATTAAAATGAAAAGAAATGAAAAGAAAAAGAGGCATGTCTTACAAGGATGGTTCACCTAAAATGACAATTCTGTTATCACGTTCTCACCTCATGTTGTTTTAAGAATATTTTTGTTCTACATTGACGAAAGAAAGGCATACAGGTTTGAAATGACATAAATATGTTTGTACTAAATGAACTATTCCTTTAAAACATCTCCCTAAATGTAAATAAGTCTTATATATGTTTTCTATGCTACTATCCTATTCAGTGTAAGTAAAAAAAAAATAAAAAAAAATAAAACCGAGTAAAACATTGTGAGTTTAAAATAATATATAAAGTCACATAGTGAGACATAAAATTTGCAATACACAAGGTCACAATTACAAGAAACTACAAAAATACTACAGAGTTATTAGAACTGTAAGATAAGTTTGAATAGGCCTTACTCAGTGTGGAGGCCATATAGAATTTTATGTGGATGAAAATGAGCTGTCAGGGTTAGACTTAGTCTTTACAATGGCATGCAATGTATAAACTTTCAAAACTGTTTATGGCATTTTGTCTACTTTGGAGAGATGGAGAGCTGAACAATTGGTACAATCATTGACAAGCTTTACTTCTATCCCTCACACTCTCATTTTCATTCCTGTCAAAAATGAAATATAGTGCTACACTGACTTAGGTCTATACCTTTCTTTCCAACTAAAACTACTGTTTTAAATTGGTTTCTTTTTTTATGTTCAAATCAGACAAACCATCATGGATCATAACACATCTTCGCCAGTCATCATGGAAGGCCACGTTCCCCAAGTGTACCGGACTGTTAGTCTAGTGTTTTATGGGATTATTTTCATCATAGGCACAGTGGTCAACCTGACCGCACTCTGGGTCTTTGCCTTGACCACTAAAAGACGGAACTCCATCACTGTTTACATGATCAATGTCGCTTTAGTGGACTTGGTATTTATCTTACTGCTGCCTTTTCGAATGGTCTACTATAGTCAAGACTACTGGCCGTTCGGAGACGTGTTCTGCAGGATCAACGCCGCAATAACGGTGCTCTATCCCTGCCTGGCCTTGTGGCTCTTCGCCCTGATTAGCACAGATCGCTATGTGGCCATAGTGCAGCCCAGACACACTCGGGAACTAAAAAGCGTCCGTAAAGCCCTGCTGTCCTGTGTGGGAGTCTGGATCATGACCCTGGGCAGCACAGCTCCGCTTGTTCTCCTGGAGGAAGACCCCGACCGCATCACAAACTATACCACTTGCATCAAGATGCATGACATAATCTACTTGCGCCGTGACAATTCCGTCAACTTCACACGTATCGTCTTCTTCTTCCTAGTGCCGGTGTGCATCATGGTGGGCTGTTACATTATCATTGTGGACAACCTCATCCACGGCCGCACGTCCAAACTGAAGCCTAAAGTCAAGCAGAAGTCCATCCGGATCATCATCACACTGATCATTCAGGTGCTGGTGTGCTTTGTACCTTTCCACATCTGTTTCGTTTTCATGCTGCTGGCCAGCAGTGAGAGTGGTTACAACACCTGGGGGGTCTTCACCACCTTCCTGATGAATGCGAGCACAATGCTGGACATCATACTCTTCTACATTGTGTCGAAGCAGTTTCAGGACCGTGTGATCAGCGTGATCTTGTACAGAAACTACCTGAGGAGCGTTCGCAGGAAGAGCCTTCGTACCAACAGCCATCGCTCGCTCAGCAACCTGACCAGTGCCATGATCTGAGGAATATTACAGCTGATGGTAGCAATGTAAACTGAATGTAAACATGTCAGCGTTTGAAATGAAATAACAGAACTGCAGAACAAGATGAAAGATCATACAAAATAGGGAAACTGCTCACAGTAACAGCAGCTCTGCAGTTAATAACTGCTCCAGTGTCTTCATTGGCTGCTGCATTGCATCACTGCTCATTTGCATAAAGTTAAACTTGTATCAGTTTTGTTGCCAGATATGCATCACCACACATTGCACAATAACTTTGTGTGAACACACCCTATAGCAAACTCTTTTTTTCATGGTTTTTCATACTGTAAGTGAGTGTGATGGTTTAAAAATTGACAGTTTTAAAAATTGAGTGAAATTCAAGTTATAAATTGGGATGCTACAGTTAGAGCCATATATAATGTAATATTTATCAAATGTTTAATAGTTTTCTCATTTACATATAAAACAGTTAGGCCAGAATGGGGATGCACTGTAAACCCGAACACTCAAAATAATGAATTGGGGTTTGAGTAGGGCAAACTTTAATTAAAATAATTATTTAAACAAATTGTTTTTTTGTATTTTGTATTTTGAAATTCATTTTTATTTTGAGTTCATGAAACGGACATATATTAACCAATCTGAATTGTTTCATTGTTTTGAATTTAATGAACTTGTTTCTTTAATGAACTCAAAATGGAGGGTAAATTGTAAAATTATGTTAGGGGAGATTTAGTAGTGCTCAGTGTTTTTCTATGCTAATACCGTCACAGCAACGAATGAGTTTGGTTAATGAATGTTCTTTTTTGCCTCATTCAGCCGTATACTAATGAAAGCATTGCTTTACCAATTAACAAGTTAGCATTGACTGAATTAGCAAGTTATAGCAAATCCCTACACATTTAAATTGAGATTACACGATAATTTTAAGTTAAATGTATGAGTTAGCTTACTCAAATATTTAAAGTTAAGAGTAATCTTACTTAAACTGAATTCATTAACTTAAAAAAATCAATTTTAAAAATGACCTCAACCTTTTTTGTTCCTCTCGGGTTTACAGTGTTGTTACAATCACAGCAAGTTCTTTGAAATAGTTTGCATGGCAAAACTTTCTTTGCAGTCTTTGCACAATCTGTGCAGAACATGTTAGTCTTTTGCTAAACATGCTTTTTTTGTCATACCAAGTATGATCTTCAGAAACAGCGAATGTCTTTGAAGAGGTTAGTTCAAAAGGAGTGCATAGTTGTATATTTGGTCCTTTTAGAAGTGTAAAATGAGATACTACCTCTCAATGTGGGATGTAATGCACATTACATTTCCCAAAAGGGAAAAGGTAATTCAATTAGGTAAGAGCACTTTATCTCTAATCATTTTGGTATTTAATGAAAATGAAAACACACACACACACACACACACACACACACACACACACACACACACACACACACACACACACACACACACACACACACACACACACATGTTGGTTTTTATGGTTTACGGGGACTTTCCATAGGCGTA
This sequence comes from Gymnocypris eckloni scoliostomus, assembly GCA_027564155.1. Taxonomy (NCBI): domain Eukaryota; kingdom Metazoa; phylum Chordata; class Actinopteri; order Cypriniformes; family Cyprinidae; genus Gymnocypris; species Gymnocypris eckloni. The sequence goes on along the minus strand of CM050425.1, from coordinate 5,650,675 downwards.
ATGGTTTTTATACTGTACAAGCTGTATGTGCTATTGCCCTACACCTACCCTACACCTAAACTTAGCCCTCACAGGAGACGGTGCATTTCTATTTTCCCTCAAAAAAACTCACTCTGTATGATTTATAAGCGTTTTAAATTATGGGGACACTGAACATGTCCTCATAAATCACCTTCTCCTTGTAATACCTATGTCATACCCATGTCATTATACAAATTTGTGTCCTCATAAACCACATAAACATGCCCACACACACACACACACACACACAGACAGACACACACACACACACACACACACACACACACACACACACACACACACACACACATTCTGCACCATTTTGTTTAATACAAGCTGATCACAATTAAAACAGATCTGAAACAGAATTTTGGAGCAGCACATGGCAGTAAACTTGACCTGTAGTATATAAAACGCCAGCAAGTGGCGCTACTAGCCAGGACACATTTATGCTACTCTCACAGTGCTTTATCTCAATATGACCATCGGGTGGTGCCATGTAATGTTAACATATTAATTGAAAGTGGCATTATATCTGCTTATAGTTTTAAATAATCTTTTCAATTAAAATGTTCTCTTTGTTTTCATTAACTTTCCATGAAATATGTGACTGCTGACAGATGGACTGATTTCTTCTTTGGGAAGCTGACACATCCTGTGACTATATACGAAGTCTTTCTTTTCTCATTCTGTTATAATTACTCTTCATGTTTTGCAGCTTTTGTGACCTAATAATTACTGAGAGACTGTATGTAACATTTGTAATTTATTTAAATAACAAACTGCATGATAATTTACATGAAAAACTAAAGCAAAAAAATGTCAAATTATGGTGATAAGACCTTACAAGTGCTTCTCAATAAATTAGAATGTCATGGAAAAGTTCATTTATTTCAGTAATTCAACTCAAATTGTGAAACTCGTGTATTAAATAAATTCAATGCACACAGACTGAAGTACTTTAAGTCTTTGGTTCTTTTAATTGTGATGATTTTGGCTCACATTTAACAAAAACCCACCAATTCACTATCCAGCAGATGACATTGCACCCCAAATCATCACTGTCTGTGGAAACTTTACACTGGACTTCAAGAAACTTGGGCTATGAGCTTCTCCACCCTTCATCCAGACGCTAGGACCTTGGTTTCCAAATGAAATACAAAACTTGCTCTCATCTGAAAAGAGGACTTTGGACCACTGGGCAACAGTCCAGTTCTTCTTCTCCTTAGCCCAGGTAAGATGCCTCTGACAACAACTGTAGCCAAATTCCTTGACACATCTGTGTGTGGTGGCTCTTGATGCTTTGACCCCAGTCTCAGTCCACTCCTTGTGAAGGTCACCCAAAATTCTTGAATTGATTTTGTTTTTCCACGACATTCTAATTTATTGAGTTGCACCTGTATATATTGATATCAATTTTAAACATAAAAAATGGTGCTGTAAAAAAACGATCAATCTCTGATGCATCAAATACCCATACACGTAATGTATACCCTGCACTTTAATTGAATAAGCTTAATTAAAATTGATACATTATTTTCTTCAATACTGTCTTCCATCCAAGTTTAATACTCAGAAACAAGCAGTTACTCTTTCTGAAGACTGTAAACACCGTAGTGCTTTTGAAACATTGCTCTGCTTTCTTAAGCAGTCTAACAAGGCAACTTCGGACTCGATCAGCTGCAGATGGAGGAGCAGTAATGTGTTTGGGAAATTGTCAAGCTTTGTGGAACATGTTCATATGGTATGTTAAAGTCTACATTCAATCAAAATGTATAAATTTACTTCGTTAGCGCACATTAGTAGTTTTGTTGTCATACATTACTAGTCTTTTTCAACAGGAAAAAAAATGGTTGCAATCTTTAATAATCATTTATATCAAAATCTGAAAATTTACAGTGACCTTCCTTCTGTAATGATATCAGTTTGATGCCGAGGAGGAGTTTTAAAATCGAGCCCGTTTATTTAAATGTTTTTCCTATCGTTTTGAACAGTCTTTAATCTGAATAACTACACCCGTGGTTATTATACTAGCTATTAGGACACCTGTGTGAACTTTAAGGGAACTAACATCATACATAAAAATCCCCTTGAGACCAGTTAGTTCTACTACAAATTAGTTCCGAGGAAAGCTCTAACATAATTTCTTCACAGATGTCACCTGGTTTGATATTTTGCATCTAATGCAATTCAATTGTGAAATTTTTAGTGTGACTTAAATGTCCAATATCTTTTTGGCACCACTGTATATATTCAGCAAAATGATGTTTCAGTTAAATATGTTTAGGAACATTTTCCCAAACCTACAGAATTACACTACTGTAAGATTTGCAATGTAAATGTTAACACACACACACACACACACACACACACACACACACACACACACACACACACACACACACACACACACACACTTCAGCCACCCCACCTGATACACATCACGGCAAGTTAAGGGAGACAGACACACTGTGAGCGACTGCAGTCTACTATCCGGCCCATATGATGAATTATCTGGAAGCTTTCTCTGTAATTTTGAATCTTCATAACAAGTGCTTTTGCCACAGGAAAAATTAATGGAAACAAGATTGTCTTTCATTTGAGTTGATTTAGCCGCCTCGGCAGCCAGATGTCTCTCTCTGGGAATAAAACAGTCGGTGCTTACAAAGCCCAGCAAAATCTACCTTTTTTCTGCCGCTCGTGTTACAAACAAATCAGCCGGCGTACAATGGCCATCTGTTTGTTATTTGATATGTGTGAATACATGTTGTAATGACTTTGTTTGTGAATCAGTCAGTGCACTGGAACACACGAGAGCTCTCCAAGTGGCGGAGTGTTTGGAGCTAATCATATAATTGGACACAATAGTCAATGACAAATGGAGTTGCACGGAGCCAGCCAGCTGGGAAGTGAATATGTAATCATTGTAAAATCATATCATTTTTGCATATTTGAAGACAGCTTAATAGAGTTTGCTTGTCAGCACACTATCAAGTGATGATCAGAGTGGGCCCGCGGTATCTGTTTGGTGCGATATTGCTCTGCGGCATCTCCGGTGACTTGGTACGGTATTGTTTTTATGCCTCAGCTGTTGCAGTTTTATATTGTGATATAGGAATTATGATGGGATTCTAGTGTTCGTGAGCACTTATACCAGAACCAAATTCACAAATCATATAAAAAACATAACTAGAACCTGTAGTGCCTGACTGGCTTCCTCAGTCCACTCGAGGGGAATGTGATTCGTGAGAACGGCTTTACAGTGAGCATGTCTTAGGACATGTGTTTGATCTAGATATATACTATAGACGTCCCAGACGGCATCCACATTAAAGTTATCACCACTGAGCTCTTAAAGATTTAAAGGAAGACACCATTCTGTCAGCTGATAGCCTCGTGGTTAGTGCGCCGACATATAGCGCAACTGTGCTCGCGAAGACCCGAGTTTGATTCCCATCTCAAAGTTATTTTCTGATCCTGCTCCTCTCTCCACTCAATGTATTCCTGTCTACCCTCTACTGTCCTATCCTAATAAAGGCATAAAGCCCATAGATATAACTTAAAAAAATAGACACCATTTCATCAGACATCTTAGATTTGTTTGCACAGAAGTTCATAATGATAGAAGTACTACTGTGTGACCTAAAGACTACAATTCATGTGACAACAATATGTAAAAACCAAATACCTAAAGTCTGCGACAGAATGGAAGTAGCGACATATCTTTCCTTCCGTACTGTGATGTAAATTCATGAAACGTGTTATCATAAAAAAAAAATGTAAGGTGAGGACTTGGAGGCAGATGTGTCATTTCACCGGGATGTCCAGTTATTTGTCAATCAATCAATCAATCAATCAATCAATCAATCAATCAATCAATCAATCAATCAATCAATCAATCAATCAATCAACCAACCAATCAGTAAGTAAAATACATAAAATAAAAACATACGAAACATGGCTGAATAGTTAACAATAAGTTGAATAGCATGCATATAAAAAATACATTTTCATTAAATTATTAAACTTAAATTTTACTCATAAATGTATTGCTATATCAAAAATATTTGGACAAAATACCTCACCTATTTTTGAGCTATCTAATACTTTGAGGCCTTTTTCAAATAATTTTTAAAGGGGTCATATGAGGCAATTTCAAGTTTTCCTTTATCTTTGGAGTGTTACAAGCTGGTTGTACATATATAAGATCCGTACAGTTGCAAAGACTAAAGTCTCAAACCCAAAGAGATATTCTATATAAAAGCTGTGTGTTTCCAAATATGGTAAGAGCTGTAACAGCAACCTAGTTTTCCCAGGAGTGTCCCATCCAGGTACTGACTAGGCTCTACTCCGGCTTAGCTTCAGAGGGCAACCAGTCTTGGGCTGCAGGGTGATACGGCTGCTAGATGCCCGTATGGCCCAATATAACAATCCCTAGTAGCTAAGACATTGCACATAATTTACAGATAAATTAATTTTATTACATTTAGATACATGTTTAGATACTATAAATGGCTACTTTTTGTCTTTATCAGTTTTTTGTTCAATTGTTTTGTTATTGTTGCTTGAAACATTGATTTAAAGTGTCAGTTATTGCATTATTATTTCAGGCAAACTTATAAAACCCTTTGTTGCCCCAAACTACATATAAAAGCCTGATCAGTGGCATAAAAGTAATCAATGCAGCTACTTAATCCTTTGCTACTCATTAACGCGTGAACTTTCCCTTTAAATAACGCTCTGCCCTCTATGACTCAGTTCACACTGCTGGTTAAAGTGGCCCAAATCCGACTTTTTTGCTCAAGTGTGACCCATATCTGATTTTCTTATGACAGTTTGAACAGCACAAATCTGACTTTTTCAAATCAGGACCCAGGCCACTTTCATATGTGGTCCTAAATAGGATACAAATCAGATGTTTTGCAATGTGACTTCAGCCTGAACAGCCATGTCGCATTTTATGCAATTTTTACGTCATTGAAATGCGACAGACGTCACAATTCTGCGCTGGAGGAGACGGGACGATTAAAATCACAATGGCAGACAATATATAGACAATAATATCACTTCGCTACTTAGGCTCCGATTGCACATTAACTTAAAAATTGCTAAACACCCGCTAACACGAGCAGCATCCATTTTATTTCCGCAAACACAGTCTGACGTCACGTCTTCTTCATGACATGCGGATGCGGGTCACTTCAGGGCCGTATACGGTTCCCACATGAGAATGATGGCAGTCGAATTTAAATGACAATGTGAACAACAGCGCAAAAAAATCGGATTCCAGCAAAAATCAGATCTGAGAATTAATATTTAATATTATATAATAACAAAAACATTATCATAAACCCATTGTTAGTCCCATAGTACCACTAACATTCAAAACAACCTTCCTTTCACGCACAATGTCGACAAAAACAAAGATTTGCCATTGCAGATCAGTCTCATTAGCATTTATGCAGGATCATCTCCATTTTGCACCATGTGGTAAAGCTTTCAAGAACTGGTCTGGAAATTCCAGGCATCCCAAGCCGGAGGAAAATCTTCACCAAAACATGCCAAAAGTGGCATATTGGCCTAATAAACTGAGGTGGGTAATGGTGTTTGAAAGCGATTGGATGGTGCCCTTCATTATCTCTACAGCCACAGAAATCTCAGAAAACGCCTATCATGAGTTTCCCTGCGGTGCCTGTATTTACCCTCACTGGCTTATGCATTAAGATCTTATCTGGTCAGAAGTGGGGAGAAAGACCTTGTGCTCTTTAATCTATATCATAAGGCGTGATCTCCCTGAAAGAATGCGCTCGATGCAAAGACAAGTCCATTGACCCGTCAGTTAGAGGAGGAGAGGTGAGGAAAACATATGGCTTTGATTACAGCGGTGGATCCTTTAGTGGACGAGCCCGTTGCTGATTCACACACAGAGAATAGCAGCACCATTAGAGGGCATAAATAATGTACAGTCTTTTTTTCTACACTACTCTGCTAAGTGCCTTGAAACCTTGGGCTCCACTTGTCAGGGTTTTCAATAGATTAGGACAAGATTTATTTTAAGTCTGTAAAGTAGCATGTTCCTGACAGCGTTCAGCGGGGATCGAGTGTTGCACGCGCAAGCATGGCACCCTAGTTTAATTGTAGCGCCGTGGAGCAGACAGGCCTCGTGTCGGATCGGTTAAATATTTAATTCAGTCTCACTTAAACTTCCCCATGATCCATCGTATCACACTAGTGGAACACGCGAGGCGGAATTACAACAGGGATAAGAGACATGAAAGTTGTAATTCCAAACATGGCCCTAGCTAGAGCTTACAAAGAGAGATTTGTGTTAAGAAACAGATCAGAGACTTCGCCCTGTCTTTTTCTGTCCGTCTCCCTTGCTCGCTGAATTCATCTTTCTCCCACCCACTTCTCGCTATTCGTTCCCTCTTTCAATCCATTCCCTTCTGTCTCTGTTATCCGACTGAAGTTACAACTAAGAAAACAATTAAATCCAATTTAAAATTCGACTACATGTCTGTGTCATGCCTCATTATGGGAAGGTTTTTGGTATTCAAAATAATTGAAACCTGATGCGTTAAGTGCGCAGGCGGACTCCCACTGCAGGGCCCAGGGAGCCGCAGACAGAAGAATGATTGTGAGAGAGAGAGGGGAGAGAAAAGGAGACCACTTCAGTGTGACAGCGCAGGGCAGCCGCGTGTAGGGATCTGACAGCGGGGAGGGTTCTTGTGTGTGCGCGTCACGTAGCGGCCTCCGAGAGCTCAATTACAAGATTGATACTCAGAGAGGAAACTTCATTTTGCTTTACAGATGTCGACACCGCCGGAGAAAAGCGAGGTTGTTGTTTAACATAAGGCGGGGTTGTGCGATGAGAATAAGCCCATGTGAATCTAAGGCCTTTTATTTTGCTCAAATATCAGAATTAAGTCTTTTAGGTCAATTTAGTCTCACAAAGCCAGCCTTTCAACTAATAACATCAAGTCTAGACTTCACTGCCGCTTAATCTTGCCAAGAAGAGACTGTCTGACTGATATTCAAAGTGACCAAACGCAGTTCGTTCTATTTTTATGTTGCATCAAGGGAAGCACTACCTGAAATAGATGATACAAATATAACAGCCTGGCATGGAACAAATTAAAAGAATTTACACAACAGAAAAGAATGTAAAATATGGCTAAATGTGTAAAGACTTTGCGAACAATTTCAGACAAATAATATCTGATCAAAAGTAATTATGATGACAGTCACATATTATAATGTTTGGACTATTAAATCACTATTAATTAAGGAAAACGAACAAGCAAAACATCTGCATCACTTTTACACAGCCTAAATTATTTTTATGCCATTTCTTTAAAAAAATTTTTTATTTATTTAGTAAAAGTATGAGTAATTACCTTGATATTAACCATATGCTATACACATTTTATATTTTAGAACTACTGTATAACACATATCAATCAACAATTACCCTTGCACACCTGTAGGAAATCGATGCAGAGGAAAAATGAATATCTATATCTCAATATCTAAAAGAAAAATATTAAAACCCTCACACTATCCACAAAATCAAAATACACATTTATTCACTCACAACGTTCAGGCATAATTTTTTTTGTCTTGATGTGTTTATTCAATTTTTTACCATAGCACTTAAAATATAAATAATTTAAGAGCTGCTTTCCACCATCTTTCATGGGAGCACATCATAACGCAAGTATCATAGACAATTATGAGTTTCCCACTGGTAAATGTGACAACGCTTGGTCATTTTGTCCACATAGCTCATAATCATGATATTTCTGAATCTACTTGAAGGCCACATAAATTCTACTGAAGTCTTGCGCTGATTATGATGTTCAGAAGAAAGCAGTGCCAGACCGCATTTGCATTTGAGCATGGGCCAACATTTGATGAAGTTCTGAGAACATCTCTGTTTCGTTTCAAAAGACCAAAGGGCCATCTCTATATTTTCATCTTAATTTGATTATGCGCCATCCTGTCTCCATGAATGATCTGTTTTGCCTCAAGAGGATCTTTTAATCACTTTTCTCTCATAGCGTTGTTCCTCTAAATGTGCTGCAACTGTCTTGGACCGTTCCCAACCATGCTTGATTGAGAGGTAAAAAGACATTTGGGAGAAACTCTGTGTGTGTATGTGTACGTGTCTGCGGCTGGCTTGCGCATCGTCAAAAGAACTGACAATTAGTTTACAGTGGCGCTACAGAAATGCTCACCGCCTGCCTGGTGGCGGAGATGCTTTTGTCTCCTGTCCTCCATTAAGAGAGCCATAAAGGTAGAGAGAACAGATGGCTGCTGGCCTGCTCTGTCCTGCATCTCCCCGCAACTGCCACCAATCCTTTGCGTCCATTAATCTTCTCCTCCGTATTCCTGCGACACAACTATATTAAACAACTCAGAAAAAGAGAAAGAAATAAGGGAGAGAGCCAAACAAGCCAACACAGCTGTCAGGAAGCCGAGAGTGAACCATCAGTCCACAAAAACCTCTCTAAACGCTTCTGTAAAACAGTGCGAAGAAAATCATTCCGCCTTGAACCTGACCCTATAAAAGTGGTATCCATGGCCAGCGAAACAATAAATGCTCATTAAAAGGCAGCTGCCAGAGCTGTTGAGGACTTCACAGGCCTGGCTAGAAAACACAAGCACATCTGATTCCAATTGTAATTGAAGAAGACAACTGTTTCCGCCCAGGCTGAAGCTGGGGAAATTTACAGTGCTGATGGCAGGCCTTGTTAGAGGCTGGACTACACAGTTGCTGAGGCCTGTTAAACACACAAGTTTGGCCAGTGTGGCCCTTTTTTTTCACCATTAAGTTCAGATTGATTCGTTTTTACTTCAAGGAGATTTTAAGTCTCAAATATAAGTACAGATACTCCAATGCTTTGCAAATGCATGTATATTCTCTCTCATATTTTACATTTGTGCATTTTGTTTATTCAAAAGGATTTGTGCCAGAAACAAATTAAATGTATTTACACCTCAAATGTAAATACATTTAAGGTGAAAAAACGAAAATAGTGGAAATGGTGAATATTGGCCGACAATCCATTGTAGGAAATAAAACTGGTAGTCTTCTTTTGTCAGCAACGAAGCTGATTTTTGTTGCGTGTGCAACTTATGAACTTGCAGATCAAGAAAATTTCAATCAATTTTTTTTTATCCAAAACTGTATTAAAAAAAAAGAACAAGCATATCAAAATATGGGCAATTTGGTGGACCTGTGCTTTAGTAAAAGGCTAGAAATGCCTCTAACATGAATGCATTTGAGTGATTTCAGGGGCTGTGGCATTGTTCAGATATTGTACACATCTTCTCAGCCAGATTCTCATGTTCTTTTAGTTCTCACAGGTGTTTTTCTTTTAGCTTACTGTGAACAAATTAAGCCTGAGATCAAGTCTGTAGTACTTCATCACCCAAGATGGCAAAACACAAATGTGAACAATTGAACATAAGGATACAATTATAAATAAAATGCATTTAATCATTTTAGATGCCTTTTTGAAAATACATTAGTCTGTCATTTCCTTTATTTTAATGTGAACTAGTTAAACTGGAGACGAAAAATTTGCAGCTCCACATTATAAACTGTATCAGCCTCATCAGCTGATAAGCGATTGAAATAATATTTATTCCATAGTTCTAAATGATTAGTCAAAAAGCAAGGGCTAGTCGTTTTACTTAAGATATTAGTGTTTATTTTAAGTAGGTGGCACTGCAAAACAAAACTATTAAAATTTTGGGGTGTGAACTATGTGGAGAAAAATATATGCTATAGAAAATTAAAGCCAGATCACAAATGTGCCTTTAACGTGAGTCAACAGAGGTAAAATGCATATTTTATGACCAGACAGTGAACAGACAGGTCTGTAAGTGACCCCTCTGATCAATATATCAAACTCCTGATCCATGCATCAATTCTGATCAATTGAGTCAGACTATTTAGATGTGCACTACATTACAGCTGCCTTTGCTTTACAAGAAAAATAAATGCAATCGTACTCTGCCAGAAAAAAAAAATCCCACAGGCACCAGTCCAATGCTCTGCAGCGTGAGGGAGGTGGCCACTCTTGATGGGCTTTCTGTCCATCAGCATGCTGAGCTAAAAATCTGTTGTCTGTGGCGGTGGCGTGCAAAACACATTAATGCGTTCGAGGCCACTGTGATTTTACGAGGGACAAATATTTCAAAAGCAGCTCTTTTTGACCCCCTCTGCTGCATGTCCAAAGCAGTCAGTGGCTAAATTGAAAAATCAATTCCAATTTAAATGATTGGAATAAAGAACTCCTGGAGTCAGAGATAAAAAGACTGTCTTCTCCTAGATCCCCTTTAATTGGAAAGTCATTTCTTCAGGGCATTCTAATGGTTCTGAGGGAAGATTGAAAAGCAAAGTTGATGAGCTGGAGGAGGGTTAATAGCTTCTGTATGTGTTTCTGTGTGTCTGCATGGCTGTATGTTCGGAGGGTTTGCGTGTTGTTCTCATGCACCCAAGCCTTACTTTTGACAAACGGACAAAATGAAGAAAAATCCCTGGATCAAGGCACTTGATGGTGGCTTTGCTCTCGCCATACAGGTGCTGTTCACACGCCAATGTATAAATCTCATTGGAACAAAATGTTCACTTGTTCCCAAATCAGATCTGAATAAACATGCCTATTAAAACCCTTTTAACATTAATAACATGGCATTTCTGCCTATGTATTGATAAAGGTTCTTCAATGACATTTATAACTTTGTGGCAATTTTCTCGACATTCCCCAAAATACTTGTGCCTTCTCTGCCCCATAATCTATCTTTAAAATATTGAATAATGAAATTTACATTTATAAATATCTTTAGTACTAAATGTATTTAATAAAACATGAGCCTACCATGTTACTGGCAAGTTTGGAAATGGTAAAAACTTCTATAAACATTTTTATTTAAACCTTTCTTAAAGTAGGACATTATTTTCTTTATATATCACGCTACAAAGCAAAATACATAAAACAGTATTATACAATCTCAAAATAAACAGTGATACTTTGACTGGAGAAATATGAAAGGAGTGGTTTATCACAAATAAAATTGCTGTCATGCACTCACGCTTGTTGTCTATCCAAACTTGTAGTTTGTTTGAAGTTTTCATTAGCAAAACAAAAGAATGAGGGATGAGAGGATGGCGATTGTAAACAGTCAAGATCTCAAGTCCATATGATTCTTGTTCGTTAATGAGTGTCTAGTGAACTCATTTGATTTATTTGCTTTAAAAATAGGCCCAAGTTTAATCGAATCAAAATAGATCTTGCTCCATTTGAATCTGGCGCTTCTAGCACCATATAAGGAAAAGAAGGCGTTAACCAAGAAAACACACACAACTCTCATTGGTGCTAGCGTCTGTAGATTTGAACTCTGATCCTTGTGGTTCCTGTAGATTTTACCAACTACCAACTGATGTCAGTATCATCAGTTGGTAGAGCACAAAGTGCTAACATGGGTGGGGGAGTTCTTAAAAGGCTTAAAAAGGCTTAAAAAAGTTCAAGTGGAAGCTATTTTTTTAGAATATGTTAATGTTCAGAACCATTAACAAAATACAGTTTATAATACATATCATAGTGCTTCAACTGATCATTGGTTGTATCAGTGTGCAATCTGTTACAGGTTGCGGTGCAGTATTGTCAGTTGGTAGAGCACAAAGTGCTAACATGGGCAGTTGTTATTGAAGAAGAAATAATAGTCATTGAAGCAGGGCTCTATAAAGTAGATTACAGAGGTAGACAGGATATTTACAGATACTGCAGAGGTCAAGAGATTGTCTGTGTCTGTGCTTGAGAGATGTGTGTTGGTTGGCTGTGCAGGGGGTCACAGAGGAAAAACACACAAGAACTCTGGTTGGTTTAATTTCCTGGGAAGAAAGGAAAAGTTAAAAGGTGGCCCCCGAACAAATGAAACTCAATTTCACGGCACATTATCCTTCCCTGTTCTCTTCTCCTGGCTTTCATTTTCATTAAGACCACAGACAAGCATAAATTAATAATTACTGCCCGAATGTCTAAATGCAGGCCGCTCTCCTGTAGCCTTTCATTTTCCACTGTGGCCTTGCATGTTCATGCTTGCAAAATGTTAATTTAGATAATGTGGCCTGCCCCTTGTCAGATAATTCTGTTTGGTGGTTCCACTAATACATAATGGTCTTTCTGATTAGATGACATTAAGTCTATCTTGTGTTCAATCAAGCCTGTGCGATTTCCTTCCTCGCAGACTCAAAGATGAGCAGATGAAAAACAGAGTCACATGGCCATAGTCTTTGATACCTCTTTACTTTATGAACTGTGCTGAATGTCAAATGAGGGTGAGTAATTATGTCTGACCAACAAAAACGAAAATTAAATTTTAGTATGCCTCTGTAATAGGTATTATGCTGTATCCCAGACATGCGAGGGAAATGACTGCAATAAAAACTTATAACTGGTATTCAGATCATATTTTTTTGTTGTTGTTACTTGGATAAAATAAATATTATATTTAATGTTTTATGGTAGTTGGTGTACTAATTTGCTAGTTAGTATATTAATTCGGTCATTAATGCAAATTGCACATTAGGGTTCCTCTGTGCTTGAAGACTCAAGGCCCTGGAGGTCATCAACATTATAAATCCTCAAAGATGATTGGCTGAGTGGTCCAAGAATGATGACAGACAAACATTGGAAACTTGCTGTTGGCTCAGCAAAACAGACCTAAGTGATATATTCTATATTATACATAAAATGTAAGCTCATATGTTAGCTATATCAACTGACAGGTCAAGAAATCACACTGAACGTGGATTCATTTACAGTTTTCTGCACTAAATGGATCGACTAATATTATCATCTTGGGTATGGTGGTATTAGCGATGAAACGATTGTGTGAAATAATCACCTGGAGGATGTCTTAAATATGCACACTCGACACAAGAAAAGCACACACTCCAAAGTGATGACATTGACACGGTCTATGTTTGGAATGAGCAACGCTCGTTATAAATGTGCTCGACACGGGACGCGATTACAGCACTGTGGATATTTTAGTCTTTGTGCCTCAAAGTCATGTTCTAACTGAAATTAATTTATTACAATATGTGCAGTGATATGAAACATCTAGCTGGAGGGGTGAATCTCGCTTAAATAGCTGGGGCAGAACAAGACATCAAACCGCTCATAACTACTGTATATTACTGTCTGAGAGAGAGGAAATACATCATATTCTCAGCCAAAGATAGTCTTGATCCACCGCTGGGGCTACAATGCTGATCTATGTCTACTAAAATAATCTAAAGAAAGCAGGCAGAAATGAAAAAAGTCAACAATTTGATAGACAGCACATTTGTGGCTTCTTGCCCGCCTCAAACCCTAACAGTTCAAATTTCACCGATGAGCGACGGAAACCTTTTATGCTCGTGAAAGGGCCGAACTTGAATTACAGTCACCATTGACTGAAACGTTCCAGACCTTGAATTTTTACAATGCTGTGTTGAATTATGCAGCGATCAGTCAATTATTCATCTCGAAGCCTCTCTGTAACAGCCACGCTTTCAAAAGCATGCAAAATGGACCTGTGCATGGCCGTGCTGTGTCAACACATTTCCATCAGAATTGCTTACGACAGGAAATTGTCATTCAGTGTCAATTCTGCCTAAGCTTTTATACATTTGAAATAACACTAATATCAATTAGCTGCATTGCTTCGAAGACAGTTTTTTGAGCCAAACCGTTAGGTGCTCTCATGGGTCATTTCTGTTATGCATTACCTTTTGAGCTTTGCAACTTGAATACTTTTTGTTTATGCTGTAAAAAAGTATTTCCATAAAAATCTGTTCAACTTTTTTCAGGCACAAATTACAAAAATAAACAGGATTATTAACAATGGAAATAAGGGGCCAGTAGGGGATTGAGAGCGAGTTCATATGAGGGTGTTAGTTTCAAGGTCACCATTATTTATTTATTCAACAAAGATTGTTTCAAAGCAGCTTCACAGTAATAAACAGGAAAATAGCAGAACTAAATATGGAAACTCAGCTATGGAAACAATTTAGATTCTGCTGTAAAGCAGCTCTAGAAAGACAATAGTTTCATTATGTAACTCAAGTTCATCAATTTTTAACTTAAATATAGTGATGATGCATTTACTTTCTGATCATAATGAAATGTTTTAAAGTGAGACAAACCAGCTAAAAATGCAAAATTAAGAGGAATGATCAAATCCATCATTAATACTTACAGATGTTTGTGTTCTCCATCTTACTTCCTGAAGGATGATGATATTAAGGAAATTATTATTTTTAAACTAGAAAGTGAAAGAGGGCAAATTTATAAAATGGTTACCAATTAATTAAAACAATATAACCAAGTACATTTTCATTAAATGTACAAATTAAAAAACACTTTTCTTTATTTTTAATCAAGAGGATTTTATCTTAGAAGCAGCCTGGGCCATTCAAAAAAGGTAAAACTCATATTCATGTTCACTTAATTATATTCAAATAAAATATCTAAAATGATTTACATCTTTACATTCTGTGTTTTATTTATATAGTGCTGTATATGATATAAGCATGAAAATGAACTGCATAACAGGAATTTACATTTATCAGACGCTTTTATCCAAAGCGACTTACAGTGCATTCAGGCTATACATTTGTATTGTCAGTATGTGTGTTCCCTGGGAGTCGAACCCACAAGCTTTGCACTGCTAACGCTATCCTCTAACCACTGAGCCACAGGAACACATTACCCTTATTTAGTTGGCTCAATCCTAACATATTATAAGTAATTAATATAAATTAAGAGATGTAAGTTTCTTCTTGTTTCCTTCTTTCATCAAAAACATTTTGAACATGTGGCTTTTCCCTGGAATATTGTGCTCATTCAGCTGGAATGAATGAAAGGTATTATTTCTCAGTCATGTGTTGTGTACAGCCGTGTGCTCATTGTACTAAGCATGAGTGGTTTTATTCTGCTAGATATTGTCATTGCTCAGTAACACATGTTTTACAACTCAACCATGAACAATTTTGATTGCCCTTCAGATTAAAATATAAGCATGCCGCTTATGTAATATCATACGCGATGTTTGCTTTGCGGCTGAAAATGTGCAGTCTCTTTATTAGGATACACTGGCAGGTTTCGTCTGGATGAACCATGGTAAAATTACATAGACTCAAGAGTTTAAATACTTTAAACATTGACATTTGATGATAAAGTCAACATCCATACACTCTCTCAAGTTGTGTATAATGACAGTGATTCATTCGGAAAAGAGCTTAGTATAATAATCATTGACTCACAAATATTTTATTACCATATATGACACCATAGAATAGAAAACAGACACGCACTCGTGCAGCTCCACACAGATACACTTCAGTGTGCAAACACACACACACACACACTCACGTATACGCACACACACTCTCTCTTACATACTGTGTCATTACAGGAGACATGATCAGAAAAGAGGGAAAAGCACTTTAAAACAAGACAGTCTTTCAATATTTATACGCTTCCTTTACTGCCATAGAAAGAAATAAGGAACAATATGTCCATAAATCTTGCTACAGTGTTTACATCACATAAAAAGAAACTTAAAGGCAAATCCTCATTGATGAGGTAAAAGATACTTTAACAAGTAGTTTAACACAATAAACATTTGAATTAATACAGACTGAGGACAAATGTGTGACAAAATAATGTCTATGATTAAATAGCTGCCCCGTAACATTAGATACGTCCATTTAATAAAGGATCCTTTCAACACATATTTTTTCTTCATTATCCAGTAAGTGCCTCATCACCATCATCATCATCTACTTGGTACAATAAAAGCCTGTGATCTATTATTTAATATATTCAATATTACCACTAATCAGCACAGTGTAATTTAACTCATCTGGCTGAATTGTTTCACTCTTTATTTAAATGTGACAGTTTGGTATTGCAGTGATTTCTTGATTTTTGTCTTTACATAAAGGGAAAAAATTATGTAAAGTATGTGAAGAACTAGTGTGGATTTCATCTTCGCAGATAACTGTTAAAAATTATATCAAATAATTGAAGAATCTTCTTGAACATTTTAATAATAATAATAGTAAATGGATTTGTTGCCAACAATCTATTAAAATATATAATTTATTTTATTATTTCAATTCAGCAATTTGATATTAAAAAAATCAAAATTCAATATGCATTTTTTTTATTAAACATCATCCACATGGGGAAGTTATGAAGACTTATTTTCCAGTTATCTTCCCTTTTATCTCAGATTAACAAACGGTCTAATGATATTTTGTCTGCATGTTTACAATGGTAACCTGTTGCATGTTAGTTAAACTACTGACCAGTATAATAATTAATTGGAATGATACATTGAATACGTATTGTTTAAAGTGTCCTATCACTTTAAGAAATGCACAGAATTGAGTGTAATGATGGTCGGTAACATTTGTCGATCTGTACAACTTTTCCATAAACTTGAGATTCAATCCATACAAGATTCAGATTCATGATACTGAAAATGTAGCTGTTGAAAAGACAGTCGTGTTCATCAACTTTTACTGGGTGTGAGTGAATAAACCCTAAGTACATTTGTTCAGCACAGTTAAGTATTTATTGAATCACATGAATTCAGGACAACACATTTACATGCCTGCATGCCTTCTCACCATAGTGGCAGCGAATTGAAAGAATGATGGCTCAGAAACAAAACAAATCTATAAATTCAATATAAACGTTGGTATTGTTCTCCTAATAGATCTACTGCATACACAATACCAACTTTTAACATTATATACAAATACCAAAGTGAGTGAGTTAACCGATCTTCTGTTCTTGTATATACAATAATGATAGAAATGAAACTTGATTGTTTTTTTCTTCTCGTTTAGAAAACATTAAAAGCAAATATTAGTCTTTTCTGTTGATCGACATATATTCAAATTCACATTTTTCAGAGGTTCTTCTCCAAGTTTGGATCTTTAACATCTTGGCAAATAGTTATGACATTAAGGATTTATGTTTTTTTCTTCTTCTTTTTTAATACAAAACAAAACCTCTGAATCAGATTGAATTTCCGAAGCTTTCTCGCTGGTTTAAATACAGTATAAAAAATCTTCAGTGCTGTGAATTTGTTGTAAATATTATCACCGAGTGTACCGAACGGTACATTTTACTGTGCTCAAATTGTCGCCTTCACCAACTAATCATATCCAAACCCACATCTGGCATAATATAATGTTTATATCAGTGAGAATAAGAGTCCTAATACTACATTCGGACACAATCCGTCTTCCACAACGGGCCAAGCATAAACCCTTGATGCACCTCTATGAGCGATTGACCTCTTTTTGTAACTAAATTACCCTGCGAGGGGACTCTGGAGAATCTTCATAAGATACACGCCGCCAGTCTTCAGCGCCATGCTGTTAGTACATCATTGTGGTTTTCAGAAAAAGTCTTCCATCTGCTAACGATAAAACAAAGGGAGAGAATAATAAGTACACTTAATAGAACCATAAAGCAAGGATAAGTAACAGTGATGCAATGCAAATGCACAAACTACACCATTGTAAACCCTGGATCAATGTATGTCACATTTTAAGAACATAACATTGCACTCATGATGCGAAACACTTCACAAATGACACTTTCTGTGCATAAATGGCATTGTGCAAAAAAGAAGTCGTTACTGTGCAATGCCTTCTCCGACGCGTACGATCTAATGAGCTTTGTCCATTTCCAGGGAACCTCCATTGGCAAGTGCATGCCTGAATGAGCGGCAGCTCTCTTTGCTTCTTCTGGTAAAAGCTTCTGTTAGGCATGGCTCAGGAGCTTGTTTGACGTTTATTACCAGAATATTTCCTCTGTGTCCGGGAATGCTGCATCACTGCATTTAAGCAGTGTTTCCTCTCTTTGGCAGTGCAACTAAATAAATACAATTCTGATGAGCAAAAGTGGTGACTGATCGAGGATGCTTTGTGTTAAAATTGGCTTAAACAAGATTTATATTTTGAGTCTGAATTTTTTAGGATTGCTCAGCGATACCACAGATATTAAATCATTTTGATTGTGTAATCCATTGATTTTGAATAAAAAGCCTTTTTTTTTCTACGGTTAGTCATACATTCCTAAATATGTGCATAGTGATTTTATTTAACTCTGAAATATATGCATATTGATTCATGCGAATCTAGTAATCTAATGGACATTGATTAATGGCGGGCTGTGCATGGAGCTGCAATACGCTTTCTTGTTTTTCTCTAATGTTATTTGTCACTCAGTGACCTCTTATATAAAAAGGGTTAATATTGTGAACATCTCAAAAATATTAAATATGATGTGATATATGGCTCTAGGCTCACAGGGCATGTCCAAAAAATAATCCACAGCATCAACCCCTTTATATAAATGGTATGTACAAATGTATTCAGATCACGACAAATGCATGTGATATTGAGTGACTCAGAGCACAGCTTATTTAGTGCAAGAGATGTTTAATATGGTTGATACAGTATTTTGATATCAAACAACAATTTAGCAAATCAAAATCAAACCCTAGATTATTTATCCTAAATGATGTAGAAAATATACAATTAAACTATTAAAAAAACACAGTTACTTCTACACAACCTGAGAACAACGACAAAAAAACAAGCAGAGAGCTAATCTTAAATGTACAAATTAGCATATTAATTCTGGGTCAAATGGAGTGTAGCTAAACTAGCTTACGCAAACAGTGCCAGAAATGCTTCTTGAGTGGGAAAAATCGAATGACTGCCATGTTGTTTTATGAAAGAACCTCCCTCATTAAAATATGTTAAAACTTTGGCATTTTTATATTCAAATCAAGATGAAAAGTTCATTAAAGAGAATAAATATTTCATTAGATGCTAAATAAAACAAAGGAATTTTTGGCTTCTCTCAGCATAAAATTCCTTTGAAAGATTAATTAATACATGTAAATTATGCAAATTATGCCCATGCAAATATTTTATGAAGACAATTAAGGGAACCATTAATTACTGCCTTTTTTGCTTCAGTGACATTCATTCATTTAATTTTAATTTCACTTTAACTGTTTTGATGTTTAATCTTGCAACAAAGAACTTTATCTCCCCTCACAGGGTCGTGTAAACTTGCAGAAAACATCGAGAGGCGAGCACTGAGCATCGGGAAGAGATACCGGGGAGATATTATGTTCGGTATCACAAGGAATTAGTGGCGAGATGTGCTCCCAGAAGCACAGAGCCAGGAAAAACAGTCAACCTTATTCTTGGAATGGATTCAAAACACTGGAAAGCAATTAATAAACACAGACTGTGTTAATATAGCAGAATTACAGAGTGTGACAAAAGACAAATAGAAATAATTAGTTCTCTGAAATTATGCTCTCGTTATTTTTTTCCCCCCCAACAGCCAAGTGCTGAAATTATAGCACGGCTCTTTGTTTTTTTGTATACGGATTTGAATTGAAATTTTCCCTCACATGCAAGTGTAATTTATCAGCATCCTTTTTTATGTTTTTGCCATTTGAGAGTAATTATGCCACACTGGTTGTAGGCCACAACATTCATGACATGAACACACACACACACACACACACACACACACACACACACACACACACAAAAAAAACAGCACAAGCTGTTTTCACACTCACACATTTCATGTGGCCAGTTTTTAAGTCTACTCTTCAAGGGCACTGACTAAAAAAACTATTAAATTATTGCATGTTGTGAAGCAATAACTACAATTTTGTCAGGGAAAACATACATAAGAAGAACAATTGTCTTCTAGCTCAAATGACCTCAATGTCTCAAATTCTATTATATATGCTCAAAAAACTACTGACAAAAGCAATTTGAGTAATCTTCTCTCTAAGCTTATGCTAACTTTCTGAATCTAGCAATTAATGCTAGAAAATGATTAATCTTTAGACATAAGAACCATCATAATGCTAATGACATTATATGCTCTGAAAAAATAATTTCCTGCTCATCAAGTCAATGTCATTTGATTTATTCGGGTAAAACCATACTCCTTGTAATGGATCTCTTTTTATTTTTACCAAAAACTTCCTTCACACACACACACAAAAATTAACTAGGCTAATCAAACTGGGTTACGGGGCTTTTACTTGCGACGGGGTATTTAAATGCCATTTCCCACATTTCATAGCAATTTCCACACACTATTTTCAAAGGGAAATTGAGACCACTCAAGATGACGTTTTTTGTATCTCATGTGCTGCTGGGTGCAATTAAAATAGACATCAGAGCGGCGAGCGACTTAACACTTAAGGTGTAGTTAAAAGAGGGGGACTGAAACATTTGCAAATGGGCAAGTGGTTTTCTGTGGAACGATACCAGACTAAACCAGGTCCATAAATACCCGTACACCTATAAAGTGCATGTGTATTTATTTGAGTGGGTGTGTTGTGCTCTTGCGAGGTAACTCCACTGTGGGTCATCTTCAGATAATGAAACTTCTTATTATGCTCATTAAATTGCATTGGTCTCTGAGGTACACAACATAGGCAGGGTTTTACTGTCAAGGGGGTCTATCTTTAAAATTATTCTGTGCCTTATATCCAAATAATCTTATCTTTGAACTTTACCTTTTGAGCTGAACACCATCTTTGCCGCAGTATGTATACACTATAGATACAAAAAGGAAGACATTTTGAAGAATATTTCAGCTTTTTTGTCCATACAGTCAGTTAATGGGGTTCAAAGCAGCTTAAAATAAAACATATTTTCAAAAAAATGTATTTTGTGTATGAGAAAGAGAGTCATACAGTTTTGGAACGACATGAGGGTGAACAACTGATGACAGGATATTCATTTTGAGCGAAATATCCCTTTAAAAATATTTTCAAATACCCCCTGCTGGTAAAAACTACAAAACAAAAGTACAATTTTAATCGACTCGATGGGCTTGTTAACTGTTTAATCTTCTCCTTGTTCCTCGTTTAATATCCCATCAAATTCCTTCACACACTAACAAAGAATCAACTCTCCAGCTCAGCAGACCATGCCATTGTCATGACGCACATTTGCACGATTTACCCTGTCTAGAAATGTTCTCCTGACAGATCCCAGTGATCTTGACCTTCCTCTTGAACTGTAGGATCTGCAGCCCAGATGGCAGGCTGCATGCATGAACAGCAGGCCCAGTTAAATCTAGGCTCATATACTGGAGCTGAGCTGAGATTTATAGTCTCTTCAAAAACACGTACCTTGTATTGTCCTCTCAGCATCTGTTCTGCCACTGCTGCGGTCAGTCTCTATCTCCTGGGTCAACGAGTCTGGCAAAATGAAAAGATAATGACGATTAAACATCCATGACATCTGTGCTTAATTAGGAAAGTTTTTCGAGCCTCATCTTTTGAGATGGGCGGAGGGTGGATGTGCTCGGATCGCTCGGGTCAGGGCGAAGCTTCGACCAGTGGATGAGCGGTGTTACGAATACTGAACAGAGCATTTCTCCACATGTTAGCCTGACATTATGGATCTTGCCAAGCTTGCTATAGATGTAGCTAATGTAGCATATGCTAATTTTATTCAACATCTTAAACTGTTTAAGGTGATTTAAAACGTACCCAATGCAGTGTTATTAATATACAATTACAGCCTATAATTTATTTTTATAATTTTGAATTGGCTTTTCTATTTTCAGTTTAAATTTTATTTTATTTTAAGTTTTAATAATTTTGTTCTGGGGTTTTGTCTCTCTCTCTCTCTCTCTCTCTCTTTCTCTTTATTTATTTATTTATTTATTTATTTATTTATTATTCCCATAGAGCTTTATTTTCTTAGTTTTTGTAATTATAGTTTGATTCAGTTAGATGCCAGGGCAACATCTCTAATTTTCTAAACCTAAAGTTAAAAATTTCATCCAGTATTTATATTTCAGCATTATTTAAATTGCCAACAATATTTCTAATAGATTTAATTAACAATAACATTAGTGGTGTTTATGGAAGACGTGGTTTTAAAATACAGTTTCTAATGATCTCACTTCATCATTATGCAAGGTTTTCTCATATTATTTGAGCTTATTATAAATCTCCATGGAA
Source organism: Gymnocypris eckloni scoliostomus (assembly GCA_027564155.1). Lineage (NCBI taxonomy): Eukaryota > Metazoa > Chordata > Actinopteri > Cypriniformes > Cyprinidae > Gymnocypris > Gymnocypris eckloni. The sequence continues at coordinate 5,628,547 of CM050425.1, read as the reverse complement.
TACCTGATTCTGATTGGTCAATAGAGGCATTATGCAGGCAAACACATTATACATAAATTGTTTCTACAAAATGTCTCTTGTATAATTTCATGGTCTATTTTCTCTTCAAATTGTTTTTTCAACTTAAATCAATATTTCAGAATCAGAATCAGAATGAGCTTTATTGCCAGGTATGTTTAAAAATACGAGGAACTCGTTTTCGTAACAGAAGCTACCGCAGTGCAACAGAATGACAGTGACCGAACAAAAACACAGATAACAAAAAGAAGAATTCAAAAGAACAGGTAAATAAGGAATAACAATATACAATATTTCATGGTCATTAGATGCATATTAATTGGTGCAGTCACCTCGTAATTATCACCAATTAAACCCCTTTTGTGATGCAAGACCCCAACATGAAGATTCATTCTTTTTGCGATAATGACCAACTTATTATTGTTATCTCCAACATATTGAAGCATATTTTAGATTATTCTCAGAAAATAATTACACAACACAACAACAACAAAAAGGATATTTCACATGAAGTGATCTTCATCAATAGAGTAAATTCTTTTCTTCAAGGCATCTCATTAGACTTAACAATGGAACAGAAAAACACATTTCTACATCCCTTTAATACATTTAAGCATGTTAACCTTCTGGTAAGGTGTCTCACCATTGAGTGATCTGAGACTTTCTGTGGGCGATGTCTGTTTCAGGGATTGTTCCGCCTGCTCTCGTCGTTTTGACTCATATTCCAGTGCCTCCTGCAATTTCCTCTTCGCTTTCTTCTCCTTCTTTAATCGCTTCTGAATGATCGCTGCATTCAAAGAACAGAAAGACAGCAGTCAAAGACTCCAGTCATATGCAGTGGTATATCTGATATTAAGGACTAAAGGAAGGGGAGTTGGGTTTTCAAACTCAGTCAGTGAGAAAATATTCATAGAAAAGTTGCAGCTGAAAAAATGTTCCCGTTCAATGAGAAATTGACTGTGTCATTAGCGAAATAATTGAGCCAGCGATAACCTGGATTAACCTAGGTTAAAATGCCAATGAGACGAGGTTAAGGGAAACTTTCGGTAAAGAAAGAGAGGAGAGAGGCACGCTGAATATTAAACAGAAGAAAGCTGTAGGCACATTTATAAGGATCCTTCTGTGAAACTGGCTTAATAAGCTCAATTTGATTCATTATGTAGGATAAATACATAGAACATGAGACCATTAAGTCACACTTAGCAATGCTTTTGTGCAGAAAAATCGAAATCATTTATTGATGTCAAAATGTAGATTCATAATTATATTTTCATGCAATAATAGAGTACAAAAGAGTACGTAACTAGAGGCCATCTGTAATGCACATATCACTTTTAATCTCAAAGAGAGTTGAAAATTATTAGCTAAACTATTATCAATCTGTAGTCCAATCATGGCCTTCCCTCGAGAAATATTGTGGCTCATTTAGAAGCATTTACCATATAAATTACTTATTCATATTTCTATGACTTTAACCACACTCACTTAAATGGGGACTTTGTATATCTTTCTAATGCATTTAGACGATGTCAATGTATGTAGTTACGGTAATATACTGTATTCCCACAAGCACTTCCGCACACATAATAAATATGTGCTCATGTATTGATCGTAATGTGAATATGCCTCATTTTGCTCGATTTATGACCTTGTCTCTATCACTTTGGCAGTATGCTTTTTTGTGTGTTTGTAATTAACAAATAAGCTTGTAACATGGCTTTTCAGGTAATTTTAATGGAGTTTTGCACTAATTTTAAAATAATGCATTGGAGGCCATTTTTAACGTGATATCAGCATTTTCTAAATAAAATGTGGTACTTGCCGTGCAAAAAAAAAACTTGCTGCCAATATGATCTGATTGCTGTGACTGGCTGCTTATAGGCCCAGGATTAAAAAAGTCCATCATCATATCTCTATGAAAACTGATCCATAGAATTCTCAGCAGTCATTACTTAGTGTGACATGATCCTTCAGAAATCTTTGAAATGTGCTGATTTGGCGCTCAAGTAGCATTTCTTCATGTGATTACAGTTGTGTTAACCATGATACATGATATTTTTCAGGATTCATTGATGAATAGGAAGTTTGTTCCATTTATTTGATCATGATCTTGTTCATGTTTGCAACACAAACAAGCTACACATAAAATGAAACATAAAGGGACCAAAAAGCATACGTAATAAATTCAGATTTTATTGTAACATCTGATACATTTCTATTTTAAAGTTGTAATCTAGGCCTAATTATGGTGCTTGTTTTCGCACCATTTTTCATAAATATTATTTCATGAAAAATCACCCAGAACACCCTTAATGACTGCATAGCAATTCCGTTAGGATTATCAGCAATTTTTTTTTTATCTGGCTACAAATCTACGTATACGACCACACAAAATGACTTTTACGCAGGTAAGCAACACTGCCATTTTACTCAGAAACTCTAGATAATAAATTTTATTACAAAAAAACACTGATTATGAATGCATTTTTATAGGTAATATAGTCTGACTAACTAATTAGTCAGACAAAGAATGTATGTTAATGAGCTGATTAAAATTAAGTAATTCACATAAAAGGATGACACATAATATATATTTGTTACATGGCTAGATTACGATTCACAGGGGCAAATACAGCCCGTTAATGCAAAAGTTAATTTCTGAAATTGGTGTATGATAAAATCCTTAGCCTGTTTTCATAAAATGCCTCTAGAGACAGGAATCTGACTATAGAAGATACAATAAATTGTGTGTACTGTAGTGTGTGTTTTGAGTAATACACACCTCTGTTCTTCTGCTCAACAGCCAGTTGTTTCTCCAGGGTTTCTCTGAGCTCTCGCTCTCTAAATAGCTCCATCTTCAGCTCCGTCTTCTCCAGCTGCACTTGTTTCTCCTGAGTGCGGGCGTTATCAATTGCTACCTTCAGCAAACCCTGAAGCAGAAGACACATTCACCTTATACACAGTCCACACAGACCTCCTCAGGAGTCAATAAACTGTATGCAGCACTTAAACTTAGAAAAGTATTTTGAAGAAAACAATCAGTCAATAGTCCACACATTCAAAGTCAATGTAACTCTTGTTGTACGGAGCCCCCACATTTTTCATGTCATAGAAAATCAGGGTTGGAATGACAATAGCGTGAGTAAATGATAACAGGACTTAAATTTTGGATGAACTGTCCTTTCAAGCTTAAGAACTATACATTCTTTAAACAAAGTTACGAGAGCAACATGGATATAATGAATGCCTTAATGAACCTATAAGTTTGTTTTGTCAGTTTGTGAAACCGCAGGTTGTATAAGAAAGATCAAATCTTGAGCTAAACAGCTGCTTTTCTCAAAACAACACTTAAAGCGGCATTTGCCACGCAAACTGCGTGGTGACCATTTCAAAATAATTATTCCCTGTACGCATGCAATTAAACCAAATGCAATGGGCTATATCATACTAATTGTTCCTTCGCATGACCCCAATTTAGACTAAGTTGCTTTATCTCAATTTTCTGCTTGGGTTCGTTTTGTTGATTTGTGTGTGAATGTTCAATCAAAACATTACCCTGAAATCATGATTAAAGATGACTGACTGAACTGAGTCCTGCTAATTAACAATGGGGCCGAAAGCAGCGCGATAGATCTGATGGCCATATCACAAGAGAAACGAGCAAACCTCTCACTCCCCATACTGTACCCACATCATTAGTCTCAGAGGCGGTGTTAATCAACTACATTCATCTTTCTGACTGGGTCTTACTTGCATGACAACCACAGTGGTGATCAAGAGAGTCGTGCCGAATATATGCTGCTATGCGTTTGTTTTGATGGGAAACATCACAGCTGGAGGAGGAAAGTACTATATTAACTTTTTTTGCCACACCTGGCACAGGCAAATGCACCCGCTGTATAAAGACTCTTCTTACTACCATAACAAATACGTTTTATATATATATGTTATTACATACAGTACATAAAATAACTGTTTTCTATTTTAATAGATTTCAAAATTGTATTTATTCCTGTGATGGAAAAGCTGAATTTTCAGCAGTCATTACTCTAGTGGTCAGTGTCACGTGATCATTCAGAAATCATTCTAATATCAAATTTTTAAATGGCAGTGCATATAAACTTATATTTTATTTAATCTCCGGCACTTTCACGTCTGCTCAAGCTTTAAAAAATTGAATTGCAGCACTGCTAATACTGCTGACTTACATATGATAAATTACTTGTTTTTCTTCTTTTGCAAGTTGCTTTCAATAACAGTGTCTGCTAAATGATTAAATGTAAAGATGATAAACATTTCTTACTGTATGAATGTTTGACTGAAACTCAAGAATGATGTTAATATTACTGCACATCATCCTCCTCTCACAATATTTTCCAAACTACGGCTTAAGATTGCTATAATTTGTGATAAACAACTTGATGTGCCATCAAATTCCATTATGTGTAATCTTGAGCATCACTGGTGTTTATTGTGTTATGACACATGACGTGATAAGATCATGACATGTGTCAGCTGGCCAGTCCACGGCGGGCTAAAATAAAATGTTACTATGGCAACCAGCTAATGGTCTGCTAAAATTCAAGAGGAAACCTGATGATGATATTTTATTGGAAACACCCTATAATTGAATTCCGAATGATTTTACACTTATAATTCATTGCTAAAACAAGAAAGTCAAAATGAATTGATCAATTTGGGTCGTTTGAATAGATATTTCACCTCGATCTGTTAAATACTAATCTCTTAATACCATTTTTGAATATATGCTGAGAAAAAACTGCTTTTGGTATTTTCATGCTCTCAGCTGGTTTTAGCTGATCTTATATTTAAGATAATAATTTCAAACTTTTCACTTGCCATCCAGCAATTTACCAATTCACTAATTACTAGTTAGTACACTATCTGAATCAGCCATTCAGAACTGGATAAAACTATTCATGGCATATTTCACTTGCTACTAAAGATGTTCTGACAGAGAGGTCTCTTACCTGGATGTTAGTCAGAAGGGTCTCTATAGATGACAGGCCTTCAGGGAAGAGGAAGGGTGAGGGGAATCCTGGAGGTAAAGTCTGACCCGCCAACGAGAGCCTCTCATAACTGTCTCTTGCTGTTGGCGTGCACATGGGGGTTTCTTCTGGTGGCAAACAGAGAAACAAACACATTCAGCACAACAGATGACACACTCCATGTAGTACTGTGCTGTAAAATAAATCATTATATTCCCGAATTGGTGTTTATACACCCAGATTGTTTATAAGAGTAAAATTAACATCTATACAAGCATGCCCAATCAAGCACATATGATTGATAGCCCATTCTGTCAGTGTCACACGGCACTCTATTATTGATGCTTTTGTGTTTATAGCTGCTATAAATGCTTGAGAGATTTTACATGCAGATAGAATGAGAGATTATTCTAAAAAAAATATAGGCATTTGCATTTTTAGAAAGTATGTGTCATGAATCTGGTTCCCACTCACTCAAACTGCACATCACCCATGGACTACATTTCCCATCATGCACTGCACTCACACATTCCCGTCCACCATTACACCAATCACACAGCTGTCACCATTCACTCATCAACTCTGATTGCCTCACCACACCTGCACCTCATTCTCTCACTCACATAAAAGCAGCACACAAACACTCACCCAGTGCGAAGTCCTGTTTTCCCCTGGTTACATTTCTGAGCGTTCTCCTATTCATCCTGCTATTTCTGTGTTTCACCCCGGACTGCCTGACCTTGGATCTCTGAACCTGTGCCTGTGACCCCGACTTCTGCCTGGTATTGTTTACGTCTCTGCCCTGCCTCTGATATTCCTGTTTTTGCCTGCTGACCTTGCCTGTTTGATTCTGCCCATTAAATATTGCTGCAAGTGGATCCACTCGCCTCTGACCATTCCTTACAGAAGACTTCGCCACTTCGGATCCAGCAGCGTCATCTCGACTACCCAGCCCAACTATGGACAGCGTGCCAACTCCTACATCTTCGCCAGGGAGGCCTGACTATGGAGGAGTATGTTCACCAGTTTTGTGAGCTGTCTTACCAGGTCCCATTGTACCAGTATCTATTCAAGGACTTGTTTTATTTTGGGCTCAATAGTGACATCAAGGCCATGTTTAATAAATCTTTGTTTTCTGGAGGAGTGTATAATGGGAGTTTGAGGGGCCTTTTGGACTATGCCTTGTTGTGTGCTGGCTCTTCCTTCACTGTGGGTGTCGCATGAGTCCGCTCCAGAGCCGCTCCGTCCCAGGAGCTCGCAGAGTCCGCTCCAGAGCCCGCTCCGTCCCAGGAGCTCGCAGAGTCCGCTCAGAGCCGCTCCGTCCCAGGAGCTCGCAGAGTCCGCTCAGAGCCCGCTCCGTCCCAGGAGCTCGCAGAGTCCGCTCAGAGCCCGCTCCGTCCCAGGAGCTCGCAGAGTCCGCTCAGAGCCCGCTCAGAGCCCGCTCCGTCCCAGGAGCTCGCAGAGTCCGCTCCAGAGCCCGCTCCGTCCCAGGAGCTCGCAGAGTCCGCTCAGAGCCCGCTCCGTCCCAGGAGCTCGCAGAGTCCGCTCCAGAGCCGCTCCGTCCCAGGAGCTCGCAGAGTCCGCTCAGAGCCCGCTCCGTCCCAGGAGCTCGCAGAGTCCACTCCAGAGCCCGCTCCGTCCCAGGAGCTCACAGAGTTCGCTCCAGAGGCCGCTCCGATCCAGGAGCTCACAGAGTTCGCTCCAGAGGCCGCTCCGATCCAGGAGCTCACAGAGTTCGCTCAGAGGCCGCTCCGATCCAGGAGCTCACAGGTTCGCTCAGAGGCCGCTCCGATCCAGGAGCTCACAGAGTTCGCTCCAGAGGCCGCTCCGATCCAGGAGCTCACAGAGTCTGGCACTCCGGGTCCCCTCCTGGTTCCGTCCGGTTCCCCAGAGCCCCTGCTGGCCCTGTCCAGCTCTCCTTCGTCTCCACTGGTCCCGCCCAGCTCTCCTTCGTCTCCGCTGGTCCCGCCCAGCTCTCCTTTCCGCTGGTCCCGCCCAGCTCTCCTTCGTCTCCGCTGGTCCCGCCCAGCTCTCGCCGTCTCCGCTGGTCCCGCCCAGCTCGCCTTCGCCGCTGGTCCCGCCCAGCTCTCCTTCTCCGCTGGTCCCGCCCAGCTCATCGATGCCTCCGCTGGTTCCGTCCAGTTCTACCGGCGCCCAAGAGATTCAGCGCTTCCAGAGTGCCCCTCGAGGTGGTGGAGTTCACCAAGAACTTTCATGGAGGAGCTCCTCTCCATTGGAGACTCCGGACCCGCCATGGCCCATGAGGTCCCCTGATCCATCATGGCTGCCCGAGGCCCCGGATCTACCATGGCCGCTTAAACTCCCCTGCCTCGGTTCCTGAAACCAAATGTGCTCTCTCTGCCTCTTGTGTCTCCCGTTTCCTCTAGGTCCCAGTCTCGGCCAGGGATGTCTGCTCCGCGCTCTGGAGGGCGCCTGTCACGTCCTCTCCGCCCTGGTGGGCGTCTGTCACGCCTGCTCCGCCCTGGAGGCGCCTGTCTCGTCTGCTCCGCCCTGGGCGCCTGTCGTCTGCTCCGCCCTGGTGGGCGTCTGTCTCAAGCTGCTCCGCCCTGGTGGCGTCTGCTCCCGCCCTGGTGGGCGTCTGCTCCCGCCCTGGTGGGCGTCTGCTCCGCCCTGGTGGGCGTCTGCTCCGCCCTGGTGGGCGTCTGTCATGTCTGCTCCGCCCTGGTGGGCGTCTGTCTCGTCTGCTCCGCCCTGGAGGGTGTCTGTCTCGTCTGCTCCGCCCTGGAGGGTGCCTGTCACGTCTGCTCCGCCCTGGTGTGCGTCTGTCACGTCTGCTCCGCCCTGGTGTGCGTCTGTCACGTCTGCTCCGCCCTGGTGGGCGTCTGTCTCATCTGCTCCGCCGTGGTGGGCGCCTGTTCTGCCAGAGTCACCCACGCCTCCGCCGACCTGCCAGAGTCACCTCACGCCTCCGCCGACCTGCCAGAGTCACCTCACGCCTCCGCCGACCTGCCAGAGTCACCTCACGCCTCCGCCGACCTGCCAGAGTCACCTCACGCCTCCGACCTGCCAGAGTCACCTCACGCCTCCGCCGACCTGCCAGAGTCACCTCACGCCTCCGCCGACCTGCCAGAGTCACCTCACGCCTCCGACCCGACCTGCCAGAGTCACCTCACGCCTCCGCCGACCTGCCAGAGTCACCTCACGTCCCTGCTGTCTCGTCCGCCCTGCCCTGGTGGGCTCCTGTCTCATTGGCCCCACATGGACCTGGCCCTCCGTCCCCTCCCCCGGTTCCACCTCCGCTCCACCGCCCTCCTGGACTTTGCTTTGTGTAAGCGTCTGGAAGCCGCTCTTAGGCGGGGGGCTCTGTCATGAATCTGGTTCCCACTCACTCAAACTGCACATCACCCATGGACTACATTTCCCATCATGCACTGCACTCACACATTCCCGTCCACCATTACACCAATCACACAGCTGTCACCATTCACTCATCAACTCTGATTGCCTCACCACACCTGCACCTCATTCTCTCACTCACATAAAAGCAGCACACAAACACTCACCCAGTGCGAAGTCCTGTTTTCCCCTGGTTACATTTCTGAGCGTTCTCCTATTCATCCTGCTATTTCTGTGTTTCACCCCGGACTGCCTGACCTTGGATCTCTGAACCTGTGCCTGTGACCCCGACTTCTGCCTGGTATTGTTTACGTCTCTGCCCTGCCTCTGATATTCCTGTTTTTGCCTGCTGACCTTGCCTGTTTGATTCTGCCCATTAAATATTGCTGCAAGTGGATCCACTCGCCTCTGACCATTCCTTACAGTATGTTCTTGGTAGCACTAAAGGCACGGATATGTTGAGACAAAGCCCACCCTTTCCATATGGCACGAAAACTCTCTGATAGGAAAAGACCGCACTCAAGCAGATGCATATGGCAAGCTGAGATTATCAAGGGCCCTGGCTTCTCAATAAAGGCCATATGGCACAAGGTGGTGAACCCGCATTGACCATGTTTCAACACTACTGCCGCCTCCTCAGCAGACTGGCAATGCCGTTTTGGGCAAATGAATTAAACCCCTCAAAGGAATCGGTGCATACAAAATCAATATGATTGGATGAGATTCAAGAGGCACCTGGTAGAACAAAACAGAGGAGTAAAATAAATATCATTTATTCTCTCTCAGTCGATGGTTGACACATAAATGTGCAGGTGTAAAATGTCACAGGTGGGGCTGCAGTTAAAACCCTCTGGAAATAAAAGAAAAAAGATTTTATGTCTGCCAGACAAATAAAAACGGGCTGGCCCATTAAAGAGTATATATTTTATCACCTAGTCCACAGGGACTTCCTGCTGAATGTCATAAGGAGAGAAAACGCTGGGATGAGCACTGTTATGTGTGCAGTGTGTCTTTACAAACAGCTTTCCAAGATTAATCACCACGTCAACTTGTTAAACATTATGCTGGTAAATGAAGGTAATAGAAAGTACCCTATGTTAAAAAAAAAAAAATCTTCTTTATTGTGTAGTAAATGGTTATGTTACAATCAACATGCATAGCATTTAGATTTATGCATTTGGCAGACACTTTAATCCAAAACTATTCATAAAACATGCAATACATTTTAAATGGTATGTATTTTCTAGGGATTGAAAACCATGGTTTTGCTGGTTCTCAACCATGAGCTACAAGAACACATTCACTGCAATACAAATTAAAATATTTTTTATATATATTTAATAATTCCCTGAATTAGAACTGCATTTCATTACCTAAAGTCTAACTGAGCATAATTTTTCAATCTGAATTCAGTCTGTTGCTATTATGACAATGATTTAATTCGGTGAGTGTGTATGTGTGTGTGAATAATTCTCATTATTATTTATGAAAATCCATCTTTATTCAATTAGAATATTTTCAATTAGAATAATTTATTACATTTTATAATATTACATATTTTACATTAAAACTATTTTACAAATTAAAACATTAAAAATTAACATTAAATAAAAAACAAGATGGGTAATATTCTTATTTTATTGAACTACATTTTACAACGACTATTTTAGAATATTTTATAAATATAGAATCTTTTAAAGTAACACAATTAAAAATATATATTTATTAGAAATAATAATTATTAGACACATTTTAGATTCAAATGACAGAAGGGACAAGTAAGGAGGCAATAAAACAAATTTAATCAAATATTTCAATTAATTTAATCAATTTCAATCAATTAATAAAATCATTCTAAATTCATACCTAAATATGTTATAGTTTATTGTAAATCATTGAGATTTGACCCTCCATTTGACCCTACATGTTATTTCAGTTACCAACCAGATCTTTAACCACCAGGGTTACACTACTACCTACCTAAATAAAAAATAAAATAAAACAAGTTTAATGTGAGCATCATCAGAAAGAGAATAACGTGAGTGTGGACACTGAGCAGATGTCCGGTGGGGTTTAAATGTAAAGTAGATTCCTCCTCACTTCCTGTGAACAGCCACCAGCGCCTGTCAGTGCCCTGATGACATCATCTGCCATTCATCAGTTCTGTTAGGGCAGACCTCTGCCATCTGCTGCACCGGCCATCATAACTCCTCATCTATCTCCACACACACACACACTTACACACAGGCCATCAAAACTCCACATTTATCTTAACAGCCACAGCCTTATACGGGCTATCATAGGCCTGCGTCAGTCACTACACACACATCCGTACAGGCCTCATAACCCCTGAATCCATCTCCACACACACATGCACAAACATGTACACACGGACAATCATAACTCACTTTAAACCACACAGCCCTGTGCTGACACTATCTTCACGCTGTCATAGCATGCTGCCAATCACAGAAGAATTCTCAGACTACATTCTGCCTGCTACAAAACAAGACATCACACAGGCCATGTCACCTACTACCAGAACACAGCATGATTCAGACTGTCTAAAAGGCAAGAATGTCTCAGTAACACATTCTATAAAGCCTGCATACTGTATGTATTGCACTATTATCTATTAGGGATGCACAACATATCTGTACCATATAGTTCGTGCTCATTTCCCCCATTTTTACATTTAGGTTATTTTTGCTGTCATCTACAGCAGTGATTCCCAACCACGTTCCTGTAGGTCCCACAACAATGCACATTTTGTTTCTCTCCTTTTTCTGACACACCTATTTGAGGTCTTGGAGTCACTACTAATGAGCTGATGATCTGAATCAGGTGTGTTTGATTAGTGAGACATGAAAAACATGCAGTGTTCCAGGAACACTCCAGGAACTGGCCTCCAGGAACATGGTTGGGAACCACTGATCTACAGTAACACTCACTAAGGGCCTGTTTACACCTGGTCATGTCATGCATTTTCTCTAATCGGATATCTATCTGATTTGTTAAAACGTTTCCATTTCCATTTACATTGAATTGCATTTTATTCATTATCAGCTAATTTCAATATCAGAGACCGCAACAGGAGAGAGAGTGCGACATCAGCACTGGAAAGATAGGTTAGTCTCACTGCTTTTAATAAGAATGATTGTGTGTTGAGCGTCTGTGACTTACTTTCAGTTTCATTCGTGACAGTTTGCTGAAGTGATACTCAGCTACTCGTCCGCGGCGATGCGTGTTGCATCTGACTGTAACATGCCATATAGCCTATAATACACTCTCACATGTTACTACTTTAATATTTTGGGAGGAGTAAAATTAGCATATGTGGTTCCAACAAACAGATGCATTTACACTTGTCTAGTTTCGTCTGGAATGTGGCCCAGACCACCTCCTGAAGTGGTTTGAGCGATCGGATTTATATCTGTCTCGAATGCGTTTTGGAGGGCATTTACACCTGCTCTTTACAAGATCGGATAGCTTGAACGCATGAAGTGACCAGATGTAAACAGCCCCTAAAAGTTAATCTTTAAAACATTCATAATTTAACATTGTCAAATTGTATTTCATACTTTTCATACATTTTTCATACTGTATATTATAATACTGTGATGTCTAAATTCACTTGTACTTGAAATTACTGATTTTAGAGTTATCATACATACTGCATAATATGGGTATTTAATTACACTTTTTTATTATATATATATATATATATATATGCACTTTTTTAGACTTTAGAAGAAGATTGCTAGTGTAGTATCTTGGCATGTAATAATTTTATTTAGATACATAGAAAATTAATTTAAAGAATCAAGTTCTTTTGCCCTTTGGTTAAACTAAGTATGAACAATATTTTATTATAAATTCTATTCTATTATATTTTCACGAGAACACAACTGATCATAAAGTGCATTAAAAGACATTACAAATACTTTTAAATTAATTTTATACATTAGAAAATTAAAAGCCTACAATTGTGTTTTTCATGCATTTCAGTTTAAGTGCCAAACCCCAGAATCAGGCTCTCATACAGAATTAATATGTGTTTATATGACTTCCTAAATCATGCACAAACACGGCACGACTTGAGGAGCCCCTCTTCTGCCATCAGTATTCACTAACGCCAGCCAAGGCTCGGTAACAGCTGGTCCTACATTAATTAGTTTAAAGTATTTATTTCAACCATCTCAGCAGCAGATTGCGGCAAAACATAAGAGATTATTCCGAGCATCTGCAAATGCCCTGGAAACATACAGCCAACCAGCAGTTGAATATCAGCCGCAACTATTAAGACTTTACGATTCAAAATTCTTGGACGGAGGAAAGGCCAAGAGGAGTGCCGGGAATACATGGAGGGTCTCCTCCAATCTCTCCCCAATTTAACTAGCATTTTACTCCAGTTCATTACCGACAATGGGCGACCGACTAATGGATGCGTGTTTGCTTGCAATCAAATGTAACTGAAAAAACAAAAAAAACAAGATAAGCTATTTTTAATGTTGTTGGATGGCATCATTTTGTGCCATAATAAACCGATCATGAAAACAGAGTGAATTATATGAATTGTATGCAATTACTACATCAAAGAAATACACTATGTTTTCTTCTCTTTGTCACATTCGTGGCTCTGATTCTTTAGATGCCAAACATGTAGGGAATCAGCAAATGAGAAACAATAGAGGAGAATTGGATGTCAGAAGCCTGTATTTGGTTTGCAGCCACCGTAGTCCTGGATTTAGTGTTGGCATTAATAATACATCATTGCTTAAACCAACTTCTGCTTTAGACTCAGCAGGACCTCGCTGCAAACACAATATTGGATCACAGGGTGGTTCATATTGCTTTGTTACTAGGAAACAATCTGTCATGCATTAGAAAGCAAACAGCACATTTCATCTCAAATGACCAATTCAGCTCTCAAATAACCAAAATGTGCCATTTATTTGGTCAGTCTCCATTTACATTAGCCACACTTGAGTGCGATTGTGTCTGTGAGCATTCTCTTGTTTCGAGCACTCCATTTTGGCCTGGCTTTAGCTGTTTATTTCCTGCCATTGGTCCAGAATCATTGACTTGGACTTAATTACAGTGCCAGACGCCAGCATGATGAAGAGAGCAAAGGAGAGAGCTGTGTTTTCCAGGTGATATTTCTCCACCGGGCTGCTAGCAGCAGCTGTGACAGGTCCGTTTGCAGCTTTCTGCCTCCAAAAAAATCTTGATGAAATCCTTTTAGGTCAGCCGTGTCACAAATAACATTTAATGCGCAACTGTTTCGCCGGATAATAGGAGCGGCAAATAAAAATGGGACGCTGTAAATACAACGCATTTGAAATGAAATGCCATAATTTAAAACAACGCACATACTCGCAATCACACGTAAACATGGACACACTCGCGCGCGCCGTCCGTCCCTCCCTCCCGTGGCAGCTGTGGGAGTCCTTGACAGTGTGGTAGCAATGATAAATCACCTTCCCTGTTAATTCTCTCAGTCCTTATGTGTTGTGCTGCTAAAACAGGAGCTCAGAAATCGACTTGACAAACTATGAATGTAAAAAATATCACTTGGAGGGATCTGGGCTTATCTCCAATTTACATGTTATTAGATTTGTATTGTGAGCAGCGTTCGGACAAGGCTGGGTTGAGGAGAAGGGGAGAGTGAAAAAATGTGTTTGCGATAAGAGAAGATAAAATGTCTCGAACTCCTCTCGAAAGCTTTTGATATCTTTGATGGAAAGTCACGACAAGGAGAGCATAAACCACTCAACTGATGTTTAATATGATAGACAAGGCACTCTGCGATGAATTGAGCGGAAACCTTGGGAAATTTAGCAACATTCTTTCAATAAATAGCTTTAATTGACCTTGGGAGCTGAAAATGTGCCATATGTTGCAAGTTGCAGTGTTTGAATTGAGGTCCCAGCGGACCTTTCAGCTGATTTCTCCAATGAAGGCACTGAGCCGGAGGAGGGAGAGAGAGAGAGAGAGAGAGAGAGAGAGAGAAAGAGAGGGAAAAGCATTGCAGCATTTGGCTAGCCAGTCACTGTGATATATTGACAGGTGAAGCCTGTGTCCTTGCAAACCTGTGTTCCTCGCAGCAGGAGAATTGAATGTTTAAAACGTGGAGGATGTCAGTTCCCCTCTCTGCAAAGGCTGCCGCTGCCTACAGCAGACAATTACATTTTATTTGACCTGCCAATGGGGCTGAAGAAGTTGCCTCCTTCCAGGGGAGTGGTTATGACCTTTCAGTCTCATAAATGGAGACAACAGCGCATTACACAGAGGCTAATCTTTAAAACTGCATTGTCTTCTCTCTCTTCTGCATTCCATGAAATATTTCCACAGCAAAAAAAAATATTGACCTAACCCAAAGCTTATATAGCCTATGATTAAAATGTCAGTGTCTGACTGCCGCCAATTTCCTTAACTGGTCTGTGTGAAGAAGCTCTTTAAAAATGCAAAAGTATCACCAACTTTGAAAATAAGAATAAGCATTGAATATAAGAGCACCAAAAATATTTTTACAAACGAATTGCATATGACCCTATTCCCTATCTCCTCTCCCACTGCTTCCTGTCTACTCTTGCATCGCCCCCCAAAAAAATTCAAGATGGCAACTTACAAAAAAACTGAACATAAACAAACATACAATAAATAAGAGAAAGGGAGAGCAGGGATTAAATTAATAAGCAGTATAGATAAAAAAAGAATAAGAAAGAAGACCAATCAGCTCTTAGTATGCAAATATTATAATACATTTAAATTGAATTTGAACTGAGGTGGCAAACAGAATGTAATGTTTTTATGCAAGAAAGAACTATTTGAATAATTTAAAATTCAAAGAAAAGTCATGTAACTGTAATTTTAACTAGAAAATGAGTTTGTTGAGATAAACTCTTGTGATAAATGCTTGAGTTATTTTTCTTTCTTTTTAAATTCTTTTAAAGCATTGAATATAGGCTTTATATTCAGAATGAAAGATAGATAGACACATTAGAATGGTAGAAAGATAGAATGATAGATAGGACTACGGATAGATAGAATGACAGAACAATAGATAGATAGATCACGATAGATCAATATATTGAGAATATGAATATATTGCTGCATTGCAAGCACTATAACTAAGGTACAAAACAAAACATAAAAATGAGAAAAAGACTAAGTAAATGAAAGGGAAAGAAATTGTACCTTTACAGCATGCGTACACATGCAGGCCACAGTTAAGAAATGTGTGCTGTGATCCGTAGTTGGCAAATTCCTTTAGAATGACTTAAAGGTGCATATGTTGTGCATATGGGCATGGTGAACACAGACACTATGGCATACGTGTTATGGAAACACAGCTATCTACTGCAGAACCGCTAACCCCGTTCACACCCACTCAGCTTTGCTCTTTTCTGCTCTTTAATTCCGAGATGAAAATTAGCCATTACCAAATTCCTGCTGAGAGTCAAAGTCAAGTGCTGGAGTCGGTCAGCCCTGGATTAACAGGTAACATTTGGCTTGGAAAGCCTTATCTCTGAGAAATGCACAGTGGTGTTTCTCTCTCTCTCTCCACTAATGTTCCCTACACTTAGAGATTAAATCGCTTGCTGCACAAACCCATTTGAGAGCACAAGGAAGGTGAGGGGGATAATCAGCACAGGCACTGGGCCGTGTTTCCTAAACGCGCTCCCAAACATTACTGTGCACGGGCATAAAATTAGCATCGGGACCTTAAAACGCTGACATTTCGCATGACTTTTGGGAAAGTGACACCATCATATTTTCTTGTAGGATATCATTAAATTTCAACTGCCCTGTGGCAGAGACTTTCCATTAATAACCAATTCTGTGTGTCACTCCATGCCCCTCTTCTGAAATAATGAGTCCTTTGGTTTGGCTTAATAAATTGAAACATATTCTCAAGGCCACGCTGAAGACAGTCGCACAGATGGGCAGGCGAAGGGGAGGAAATCTTCATAAATCCTTAACTGTCGGACACGGTCAGGGATAAAAACAAAAGCAGCCTTTATGGTGAGCAGTTCAACACCAGCAGAAAAAAACAGGCCTTTGTGTGGTTCAAACTGTAGCAGGAGATCAAACCACAAACTATGAAGATAATAACATATGTTCACAGTGCACACAATCTTAGATCAAATAAATAATGAAGAATCATAACAGGAGAGTCAGATTATTGCATTGTTTTAAAATAGTTCAAATAGACCTGTGGTTTTGTGGTTCAATCCCATTTGCCCTGTTCTTAGTATGGCATGAGTACTTACAGTAAGTACTGCCACATAGTTTGATTCCTTTATTATTGCATTATTTACACTGTTGTTGATATTGTCAAAATGATCAACATTTTGTAACTTATCTAAATAAATCTTCTAAGACTTTGGACTTTAATTTGACTCAAAAACATTTATTATGTCATGAATTATTTATCCTGTCAATCTAAAAATATATTTGTACCTTATTCTAATAAGCAGTAAGATATTCACTATTTTCCATCATCCATATTGCTGCTATGTTTATACCCTGTACAACCTGTTTGCACATTCTTCTTGCACATCCCATTTTATTTTAACCTATATTTATGTATATTCTCTTGTGTTGTGTTACATATAATTGCACTGTCCATTGAGCGGACCTGACTTACATTTCACTGCTGATTATATTCTGTATAATTGAGTATGTGACGAATAAAACCTTGAATCTTTCTCAGAAACACAAAATAAATTCTATTTTTAAGTTTTACTTTTTGTCCAAGCAATTATTGTCGAGGGTCCCAAAATAACACTGGATTCAACTAACTTTCATTGCATGGACAAAACAACAACAATACAACTGAGACATTTTTCAAAATATCTTCTTTTGTGTTCCACAGATTCATGCTTTGTGATTCCATGTTCAGTATTGTCACAAGCATCTTATTTTCAGGGGGTGGGCCATACAGCAGGTTAATGCAAAGAGTCTCTGATGCAAACCCCAGCAGAAGAAGATATCTTGTCTTTTTATACAGCCCGTGTCATATTTATTGCATAAAGGTCAGAGTGTTCATTTGTTCAAAGTCAGCGTTTTTCCACGCTCCTCCATGTAATAAATGCAGAGGGAATGTCATTATTGGACCGCTGAGGATTAAAGGCTTGACTGCCTGTGATGACTGCATAAAAAGCCCCTACACTACTTTTGTTTCTTCAAGTGAGCGTCCTACAGGAAGACCGCTCTTGGTATACAATGACAACCACCGTTGTCATAAACAGACACTCCTCAAAGGTGGATTGAGCATTGGTTAGAGAGGGTTGCGTAACCCGATTAATAAAGGTAACGAAGGATGAGTAACAAATGCTCTCAAAGGCCTTTGATATAATTGCCTTTTGAAAAGTAAATGTATTCAGGACTCGTATGTAGTGGAAGGTCTTGTTTGTGGTCTAAGTGGGAGGTGGCGATCATTAGGGTCTGGAAATCGAACATTTTGCTTTTTTAGGATGGGGTGTTATTATTAGCATGCATTACAGGAGGAATCAGGCCAGATTGAGTCTATTTGTTGATCACTGAACGCTAACTGGTGCACACCTAAAAGCTAGATTACTACAATCACACTCCGGGAAGCCTCCTGCACAATCTAGTGCTAATCATCTCTAGAGATGGGTATGTGCGAACGTCTTTATTTGTTTTTGTTAACGGGAATTGTCCTCAGCTCACGTCTGGTTTAATTTTCAACATCTTTCAAGAATGAGCACATCTAAGTCCTTACACGGAAACAAATGCATGTTGGTGCCAATATGGAAATGCCTTCCACATTTTTACACACAACGACATTAGAAATTCAAACAAGGAGTAAAAAAACCCGACATAATCAAAACGCTTTGATAGAACAAGCACTCAAACACGGAGAAACGGAAGATAGTCTGCAGTCTGATCACAGTGGAGTGCGTTCTGTCGAAGACTGGCGGACATATTAATGTGATTCGCAGCAATCCTACAGGGAATGAGGATGTTTGGGGCGACAATCGACTCTGGCACTAATCCAGGCTCTATGTACTGAGCCGCTTTGGAGACCGAAGATGAAAGACAAAAAGAAATGTAAATGTAAACTTTTTAAAAAGCAGAGCTTAGGAGCACCCCCCTTCTGACGCCCTCTCTCTCTGTCTCTCATGCCCTCGTGAGTAGAAAAAATGGATGCAAATCCATTTGCGTCTGGTTCACAGCTATAAAAAATGCTTAGGATTTTTAAAAGCGGGTGATGTGTTAAACGTGTGGAAATCTGTTTTGATAACATTATTCATAACACTGGCTTTGCGCAGCTTGAATTAATAACACTCCATTTACAGATGGAAGAAAGCTGGCATGGTATTTCCAGTTAAAGAGATTAATTTTTAAACACCTAATTGACAGGCCGGGGTTAGGCGGGATAAGCAACAGCATCTCCGGGCCTGTGGCTGCAAAGTCAAGGTGACTGGAACACTTAGGCGAGGTTTCAAATGCTGCGAGAGAGAAGAGAATTAGTCCTCCCGCAGTTTTTCTCCTCCCCCTATTCTCTTTTATTAGGAACGATTTTGTTCGCAGTCAAAGGATATAACAGCCCTAAGTATCCGTTGATAATTACGGAACAGAGAACATTTTTAAATTTGACACACTTTGCCCTAAACTCAGCAGCTTAATAAGAGAGCAGCAGTACTGTGTGAGCGCTCCAATGTGACATTAAAGGGATAGTTCAACTAAAAATGAATTTCTAACAGCCTTGTGTCGTTCCAAACCTGCATGCTGTTTTATTGTCTGCTGAATACAGGAGAAGATGTTCTGAAAGTGAATGGGGTCCAAACAACCAAACAAAATTATCCCTTTATTAGGAGTTTTGATGAAACTACAAAATTGAATATGTGTTTTAAGTCAGCAAAACATATTTTTTAATTGTTATGTCTGGTAAATCAACTTCAAACATGCTGTTTACAAAACAAAACTGTGCACACAAACGAATGATCTTTGAGGTATTTAATTGTTATGTCTAGGACGTCTGGGTCATAGAAAGTCAGGGTCAGCCTTACCGGAACACAACAGTTGTTTTTAAGCTTTTCGCATTTTGAATCACAAATGAGCAGAAACGGCATTGCTAATTGTTACATTTCGTCTGTCCAAGGGCAAACAAATGATAAATTTGTTCACAGCAGTGCGCATACTGTTAAGGGCAGATGCTCGGATATGTACTTAGAATTCACAAAGAGACTGTCCGTGCTGCATATGGAATCTCGTTCATTGTAATTGCCCTTCTAGTGCAAAACAAAAAAGAAAGTTGCTTGCAAACTGAGAGAAAGAAAAACAGTGGAACTAGTCAAAAAATGAAGCCCTAACACTCCAGGCCAAGAGCTGCATCTTTTCTTTTTATCAGAGCAGGTGTCTCTGCAGCACATTGCTCCCTTTGAAATGAAGGGTAACATAAAACGGCTCTGGCGTGTTTTGATGGACAAGGAGATTTCACCTTCTCTAGTGAATGATAATACATTATTAAATTTGCCTCTCTGCTTGCGAGATACTCTTAGCTGACCACAGCATATTTATCTCACTATCTAAGCCTTACATCTTGGCAGGAGAAAGCATTCTGTCACTTTTAAGGCATTTCAAAGATTAGAAAGAACCACTTGCTTTTCAACATTTCTAAAAGCACTGTCTTTCTTGTGGAATGTGATTAGCAGTCCATGGTATCATGTAATGGAACATTCATGAGGGAGAACAAATATCCAAATGAAGCGCCGTGTCCTGGAGGGACGGCCCACGTTTGCATCATCAGCACTATTTGTTTCGCTGCTCGCAAACTTGATTGATCCTCTATTGAATAATTTTTTTTCTTTCCGCACCCCTTCATTTCGACAGAACACACTGACAAGTTGTTTGATCATACACCGTGATTGTCTGCCAAGTCACATTTCAGATCCCCATGGCTAATGATCCAGCCTTTTGTCTTAGGAAAAGTCAGCCGAGTCAGCACAAGCCTCAGTCCGTTTCACTTTTGAAGCCAGAACCACAAGGACACTTAAAAAGGCGATAGAAAACATGCTTGGAAAGCAAGTGTGTCTGATGAAAGGAGAGTGAGCAAGTTTACCGTGATCAGACGTGGAGTTAAAGAACCGGAGGTCTGTAGTAAGTAACATGTTTGCTAAGCAAAAACTAATGTCTCTATAACGATGCAAGATGGCGGTCATAAAACTGCCAGACCTGAAACATTTCTAAACTATGTATCTACTATATTCCTTGCTAAATAGTTTTGGCTTCTGGTTTCTTTCTCCAACAAACCTAATGATCAGATACCTGCATGTATTAACAGAAATCAGTGTAACACATTACAAATAATGCTTGTTAAGCAGTCAATCAAAAGTAGGGAGTAATTTATAATAATACCTTTTCAATTTACACCATAATGTTTAGCAGTTACTTATGTAATACATATAACAATTACTGTTTCTGCCTCAGAGTAAAACAATAAAAAGTACATTTGGAATAATTTCTTGTAATTATGACTTTACATCTCAGATCTGTATCAAATCTAACAATGTAACTTTATTTCTTACTGTAAAATGTGTCGCAGTTACCTTTTTTTTCTCTGAGGCTTTGTCTTTGTCAATGTTACAAGTGCACTTCCATCTTAATTTCTGTATTTACAGACAAATACAGTAGAAAACATCTCCCTCTCCTATAATCATGCCTTTAAACATGTTATATGATACAGCATCAAACTTAATACTGTTTACTTTGCTCAGAAGATCCATAGGATTTGTACAATTTCCTGCAGTACACTAAGTGAAATTAGCCAGATTATTTCTCAAGCGTTACACTCTAAATGAAATAAAGCCTCCGTCCTTGGGGTTTGTGAAGACAATTACATCAGCAAAGCAATCTAATGAGTTTCCATTCTTGCACTGCAAGAACAATATCTAATTGTACCAGATGTAAAAAAACAGTAGATTTCCCCACTCTCTTCACATCTATTAAATTTGATGTCAGGAAACTTGAAAAATCTAAGATCCATCTGCAAGTTACAATACACAAATGTAAGTTACATGCAATCAGACTAACCCTAAAATAATGGTTTTTGTACACCACATTTTTTTTTAATGATTCACTTTTTTCTCTTTGATTTCAGTTTTTAAAGGCATATAACTTTTATTTTTCGTGTCTTTTGATGTTCTTGGGGATGAGGTATTTAATGATGAAATCATATAATGGTTAACACATGCTTCGCCATTCACTGACCAGCTGGCAAATTATCGGAGTGATACTGCGGCTGCCATGCTCCATTATTCATATAACTGCATCTCTGCGCTTGTCTGTTTGGCCAAATCAGATCTGTTTATTCCACGCACATTTAATGCTGAATTCAGATGAGGGGGTGTATGCATCAATCACCCGCATAACCAAAGTCTTGATGTACTGTCAATAGAGACTCGGTGACGGTGCAGTGTTACTTCAAAGTTTCACAATATGCCTGTGATGAGGATGTGATCATTTGAAAATTTGAATAACATGGTGACTATGAAAAGGGGAAAGGGTAATAATCATATGGACTTGTCAAATGAGACATGAAGATTATTTGTAGCAATACTTTTCAAAAAGCAGTGATGCTTATTGTAGACTTCATAGAAAGAGAATAAATGATTTTGTGATCAGATGTGCTTTCGATGCACAATTTGAAGCATTATTATAAAACGTGGTACAAGTACTGGAAAAGTGCTTGTGCGTTTTTACAATATGAACATTTACACAAATCAAATTTTGCATAAGTAAACACATGCCATGGGGCATTAACATTATATTGCCACTCATCAATGTCATCAAATGTGACTCATCTGCGATGATCAATACTACTGGAATAATTTATTTGAGAGCAGCTCATTTGGTAAAAATAAACATCTACCATTCCTTTGGGCAACAGAAACTGTTTGCAGTTATTATCCCATAAATTACTCTTCTAGTGTTGTTATTGTACACCGCTTAGCTACAGCTCCCGCCCATATGTGGATATATTCACGAGCGGCTCCCCCAAGGAGAGGAACCATGTTAAATGTTTGATGTCCAAAATGAGTTTACTGCCAAAGGCTTTAGAGCCTTTCAAATTTCCTTGTTTGTCAACTACCTGCTGTTTCACAAGAGCGAGGCTTGTCAAAAACAATTCTGACAGACTACCTTTGTGAAGCAATACAATTAGTCCAGACTTTATAATAAATGTTCGCTTTTTTGCTTCACTTCAAGGTGAGGCACCACTTGAAGCTGTCTAACTTCTGATGACCGAGAATTGCTGACAAAAAAAATGATAAAGGATACCATACAGTATTATTTTACACAACTTGTATTAATTAACTCAGAGTGATAGCATTGTGGTAATATAACTTACACTGACATGTGACCGTCTTTATGAGTCAAATCATTCAACTCAACCAATACTTTGAAAAACAGTGATTCATTCAGGAACAAAACAGGTCACCGTCTTTGAGTGCGTTACTGAATCATTCACTATATTGATATGTTCAAAAACACAGATTAATTTATTAACAAAACAAGTGAATGAGTCATTGAATCATTTTCATTTATAGCAACAAACAAAACAAGTGAGCGAGTCATTGAATCATTAACTCAATATTGCAAAATGTATAGCGATATTGTGTCTAAAATGTAAGCTACTTAATACTAACTGTTTGGTACCTGTTGTGCAAGTCATTTAATCATGTATTCATTTCTGATTTAATTAGGGAAAAACAGTACTGTGTGTTGCTTTGTTATAACAAACAATTCTGCTTTAACTTTGTTTGGAATTATTTTCCATTGGGGAGAACAAAAATGCATTAAATGGCAATATTGTGTCTATAATGTAAGCTATTTAATATTAATGTCTTGTTTACTGAACTGTTGTATTGAAGAAGTGCAGTTCATAATGGCATTCTTGCTAAATATGAAGCATTTATCAAAACGGACTAGTCACAAAGACTGTCCCGAACCCATCTACTACCGTTAGCCCGCTTGGATACAGGTGACGTCGACACCTCAAACGTAATATTTCGCACTGAAGCGAAAGTGCACGCTGTAGTATTAATTTAATGCTCTGCCACGACCATAAAGATCAAACAAGTGGAGAAATATCATTAAACCATTGGAATGTAATCTCATTTGTCTAAACAAACTGATCCAATGAACAACCCTAATTAAAAAGGCTGCCATAAACAAAAGCAGGCCAAGCCAGACGAGCCCCTCCTCTTTAACAATGGGACACATTTATTTTATTAATCTAATGCATCATGTATCATATCATTACAGTTCAATATATCTATCATTAATTTTATTCCCTTCACTTAAGCCTTTTATTGGGATTACTTTGGTTATTAGTTGGTCTAATGTATTGGTTACCTCCAGATCCGGTGCTACGATCTCTCTCATCTTGCGGCATAAACCTGTGCGTGTTATTCAAATTGCCTCATTTATTATGATAGCTTCCTCATGTAAATTGTGCTGACTGCTCGCCCTTGCACAGTCCTCATTAGACTAATGAAAACCTTCAAACGAAAAAACTAAACAACCTGCCAAATAAAGGTCTGAGGTTATTATGAAAATTACAACTCTGGGAGCCAGGAGAAGCTCTGTTCATTAATTCATGCTCAGCAAATTGGTAACTAATTTAGTTGCACTCCTCTGCATTAATGGATTATTTTATAAAAATGTTTTCCACAGCCCGAGACCTTTGCCGCACACGTTAGAGAGCTTTGGATTCTAATCAAGAGGAGTGACATATTAAGCATGCCAAGCGTATGAATGATAATGTAGCGGCGATGCAAATAGACAATGTGGATTTTCACTCAGTCGGAGAGAATCAGGACCAATCTAACTCAATTGATATCTAAAGGGGCTGGTGGAACCATGGCATGCTGGGGGATTAGACGGATCCATCGCCACATCTCTGGGCAACAACAGGAAAACATGTTCTGTGGAATCACATGTGTTGTGATAATGTTATCATAAACAGGCCAAGATGTCAGCGGTGTCAATACAGACGTACAGTACACAATCAGCCACTAGAAACATCAACTCAGGACTGAACAAAACACATCAACTGCACACACCAATCCCCTTAAGACCCAAACAAACACCTCATCTCCACCCCCCACCCATCACACCTAAGGTTTGACCTGTAAATTCATATAATCATGCTAATTACTTTGATTCACAGGCTTGCTCGGTCTATGGTAGAGACCTACACAGCACCTCCTCTCCGGGCAGATCCAGCAGGGGACGCGCAGCCCAGTGATTTCCACCGTGGTTTTAATGTCATTATCACCCTCTCCAACACTTCCCCAGCCCTGCCTTCCGCCTGGAGAGAATGCTCAAATCTATTATTCGCTTCAATTTGTGTTTAATGCAAAGCATGTGAAAGGACACTTCATTTTTTCTTTGCCAGGCCAAAGTAAATAGTGGAAAGTATAGACATTTGTCAATTGTTAAGCTTTCTTCAACTCTATACTCAAAAGATAGAGCACTCTGTGTTTATTATTTCTGTTCAGACCTTTCTGTTCAGAGATTGTTCAATAATATTGGGAATATTATTATAATTTAAAATAAACATTTTATTTTAATATGTTTTTTAAATGTAAATTATACCTTTGATGGCGAAGCTGAATTTTCAGCAGCCATTACTACAGTCTTCAGGGTGGAAACAATCCTTATTAATATCAATGTTGAAAACAGTTGTGCTGCTTAATATTTTTTGTGGAAATGGGAATATTTTTTAAAGATTTTTTGATGAAAAGGAAGTTCAAAAGAACCATTTATTTGAAATAGTGAATACATTTACAACATAACAAAATATTTATTTAACTTTTGATATTGTTATGCATCCTTGCCTGTATTCATTTCTTATTAATTAGCAATTGTCATTTCCAAAAAAAATATAAATGTTTTGAGTATCACAGAAACCAAAACATGACTTGACATGCACAGGAGTGTCATACTCAAAAAAAAGAAAATCACAAACATTTCCTAAAAATAAAAGCAATAATGTCCTTTGTTAATTTATGTACTGAACTCTGACCTTTCTCCAGGTGTATTCTCTTGGCCTCGTGGCCGATGTCGTGAGTTGCCAGATCGCCCTCTTTAGGCCCCGGTAAGATGCTGGGAGACAGGCCCAGTAACGCCTGGTTCATCGACAGTCCGTTCTGATGCACAGCTTTGAGAGAACACAGAGACACATTATTCCCATCTCCACACGCTCTCAATCGACAACGCAAAATACCTCGAGTGATAAATAATGATTCTAGTTGAAAAGAGCCCTCGTCATCCAGTGGCTAGAGAAGGTGAATACGTCCTTGGCTTTCAACTGTTTGTGACTTGTGGTATACCTCATCTCCAAATCAATGCGCCAGTCAATCAAAATCACATTTGCCTCTCTGTCTGGTGCAAGCAATTCTCAGTGCAATTCTCCATAACATCTGAGGTGAGGCGACAGAAAAAAATACAACTGTCTGCTCATAAATAAATACCTCTTTACAAAAAAACCTGTGAAAGTCTGAGACTACTAGTACAAATATGTTTAATACAATTTATCCACTACAAATGATATTATTAGCATAATCATTTTTGTAAAAATTGAATAAAAATTCAAAGGTAACAAAATTAAACAGTTATGTTACTAATTAAATAATGGGGTTTGCTTCAATGACAACAGTTCTGGAGCAGCATGAACTCCTGAAGTTTGCATAAAATGTCACACATTTAACTTGAGTTGTGGCTTAGAAATTGAGTCTTATAAATATGCCTTTATGTCTTATTTATTTTACATTAAAAATATTTAATTAATAAAAATATATTTCAGGTTCAAATCCCATATATTGTAACATTCAGACCTCAAATAAGTTTTGAATTAAAATAATGAGTTTCCCAGAATAACATCATAAAACATGGTAGCATATTTCAGAGATGACGAGAAACATACATACATGCTCTCTCAAGTGATTAAGGACATGTTTTTATTTTATGACACAGCTAATGATGAAAACATTTGAGGTCTGTTTTGAGCCAGATCGAAACTTAAAGATTAAAAAAAGACAGCTAATATCTCTTTGCCATCTGTTGAAAACAACAGAAAGCGGGGAGGGACGCACATGTGCTACACTCTTAACAAGAGGCATTTTTAGTGCGGTATTTAGTAGCGCATGCACCGGTGTGCAGAGACACTGGAAGAGACGAGGGAGAGGAATTGAGAGACAAAGAGAGTGGCAGAGAGATTTATGAGGTGAACATACGCATTCTGTCGGAGGAGCTCTCCGTGTACGCGGGAGAGCTGGAGACGCTGCTGCTGCGCTGGGATGAGGGACGGCTCCCCGGCCTCCTGCCGTCTTCCAGAGAGGGGGCAGGGGAGGGACTGTCGGGGACCCGTTCCTGCACAGCCAACAGAAAAAAACAAACACAGCCAGGGCGGCCATTACATGACACATTCTTTTCAGCAACACACTTCTACAGACACACAAGCGTCCATGCTTTTTTCTTCTCTTTTTTTTGAGACACCGTCCCCCCACCCCTTCTTCTGCATCCTTTCCTTGCTTTCTTTCCCAGGCTATTGTCTGACAGACTGCTCCCTGCAATGCCGTGAAAGCGCGGATCATGCACCACCCAGCCCCCTCCACCTTCCCTCAATGGCTGATGAGAGATGTGCATGATACAATGAGAGAACGGCGCCGTGGGTTACCTTAATCACTGATGTCACCATTCGGGATGGGGCACTCTGTGCATGTGCTGCGGCGGCCATATTGGCGATGGTGTTGAGGTGGTTCATCTGACTCATCGCCATGGTGACGGATGCGGGAGGCAGGCTGACAGGGATCAGGGGGTGGGGCATCATCATAAACGGCAGTTCCAAGCCTGAAGATGAGAGGAGCTGATTAATTAATCATTTCTGGCATTAAGTTGTGTGCAAATGGAAGACGAGTGTGCGACAGAAAAGAAAGCATAATGCTGAAGACGAGAGGAAGATTTAAAGGAGAAACGCTATGAATTATTCACATGTGACCTATTGTGCGAGCGCCGTGGCTTACAGAGTAAATATTCATTAAATAATCATCATCACATTACATACTGTATAACATTAAAGCTACCGAGGACTATAAAAAATAAAATAAATGCATCATTTTGGAGCCATTAGAAACATAAATATTCACTTTCGTTGTTAATAATACATATCGCTGTTAATAATATATAGCGTTACGGCAATTACAGTCATAATAACCTAATAATTGTGAAATTTAAGCTAATCTTTATTATGTTGGGAAAGGGAAAAATTATGGAAATATCTCACCATTAATAGTAAATGCATTCAAAATATCTGCGGAAAAATAAGGCAAACATGAAAGGCATTAGTGAAAATGAGCAAAA
This sequence comes from Gymnocypris eckloni scoliostomus, assembly GCA_027564155.1. Classification (NCBI taxonomy): domain Eukaryota; kingdom Metazoa; phylum Chordata; class Actinopteri; order Cypriniformes; family Cyprinidae; genus Gymnocypris; species Gymnocypris eckloni. The sequence goes on along the minus strand of CM050425.1, from coordinate 5,600,765 downwards.
ACGAGCCAATTAAAACTAAGTGTATATCATGAGATGCCTACAAGCTAATTACCAGTATTTGTTCCAGAAACTCCATTACTTGTATAACAGAGTGCATTTATAACGCCATTTCAAGTCCTTGATATTTACACGGGATTGAAATAATTAAGATGTACATTCGTACAAGTATTTTGATGAGAAAACCCAGATTCTGCATGGGAACGTACTGCTAAACTCATACATATAACTAAGGCGAAATGTGCTACATTCTAAGACAGTGATTAAATGGATAGAAAGGAAGCTGTCCCGCTTTTTCAAAGGACATATGCACACAAATAAGGTCACAGCCTGGTGTGTGTCCCTGAACTAAAGACCCACTCACTCCCACTCCTGACTTTGAACTAAAGGATCAAAAGTAACTGAGAGAAATTTCGGTCTCGGGTGGTCAAAGGCACCACTCGAGCGCTTGAAAGACAACTTGAGTGTTCGCAGTGGATCCGATCGAGCGAGCGGGCGGCCCCTGCTCCGTCCCACACTTCCCCTTTATCGCCTGGCTCAAGGTAACGGGAGACTCAGAGGGATAATCCAGCGAGTTGTTTTTGTGCGAAATACCAGTGGCCAAGGGCTGTGAGAGAATCTACATCAGAAAAACAAAAACAAAAAGAAAAACAAAACAAAAAAGGAAGATGGTGGGTGGGTGGGGAGGGGGTCCCTTCAGTGTCACCTCTACTCGGAGAAGCATTGTACATTTCCATAAGAAAGATGACCAGCAGATGCACAGGGAAAACACATTCCCCGACATTAAAAAGGAGGCAGAGATTAAAAGAACGAGAGGCCAAGCAGCACCTTGTAAAGGCGTCTCTCCTCGAGTGCCGAGTCTGAATCAATTACCGCTCGCAGGACCGGACTCAATTAAAACCTGCCACGGCGCCAGCGTGTGATTGCAGGATACTTACAGCGCCACGTCGAAACAAATTGAAAGAGGCATTCATGCATATCTACCTTTCAGAGCTTTCGAGAGCCGGATTGAGTGCCGGCGCGCCTTTGTGATTCGCTCAAGAAGATCTGACTGGATTTCAGGAAATCAACATTTACGAGAGAGGGGAGAAACGTATTAAAGTCTGATATGACTTTGCTTTTGTCATTTAAATAGGCATCCTTTATCAGCCCGCCGGTGAATGATGTCTGTTGTGTTGACCGACTTCCACAAAGCAGAACTCTGCGTGTGTGAACGACTGCGGGCTTACAGTAGCAGACTGCTCTCAGGGGCCTAATCTCTCTCCCTCTCTCCCTCAGTCCCACCTCCTTTCATGTTCCGCCATCCTTAAGTGATGTTTCAGCCATAATGGCCTATTGAAAATCGTAAGAAAACATGATACAAGCTAAAAGAGGTCCACCAAGGCTTTTCAGACAGACTGAATGGCGATGAACTGTGGATGTCTAGAATCCAGATGTCTGATGAAACAATCGCTGTTTTTCCCCTTCTTTTGTTGTTTTCAAAATATTTTTCTCCAAAGGAAACCCCTTCAGACACTGTCAAGGCCATTTTACCATATTAATGAATTTACCTTGTTAATAAATTGTTTTATTTCATAAAGACTTTTCAGAAAGATTTTTTATGTTGTGCTGTAGATTATTGATTAAATTACAAAAGGACAAAATGAAAATATAAGACACCTGAGCAATTAATTTCAAAATGTAAAGATTCAGATGATTTTTGTCAGTTCAAACTTACAGTGGAGTCTTACAGATGAAAAATATAAATGTCACTCTGAAGGGTGAAAGCATAGAATTATTTTTATACTCTTGCTCAAAAGGCAAGTGCTCTTTAATGCATTTCAAGAGGAGTAACCATCAAACAGAAATTACTGTTACTATGACAGATGGATGGATGGATGGATGGATGGATGGATGGATGGATGGATGGATGGATGGATGGATGGATGGCTAGATACAAGTGTATTTTTTATGTAGTGGGTTTGGCATCCCACTTTCATGAATAAAAATCCAGCCAAATTTGTCCTGATATTTTGCTTGAAAAACACGAGTAGTCTAAACAAAAAGCTCTTTGAAATGGATTTCGATAAAGGCAATATAATAGATAACAGATAATACTGTAGAATAGTTCAGCCAAAAATGAAAATTCTGACATTATTTGTTAATCAGAAAGTATGACTTAAGAAGACTTGCAATACAGCGTAATATACTGTAGCATATATAATGCGTTTGAAGCCTGAAACCTCCAGTCACCATTCATTATAATTGCACGTATGCAAAATAACAACTGGAACATTCTTCAAAATTTGGAAGGCAAAACAATTATTATAAATATTATTATTCATGTGGGCAGTTAAACATCCTAATATATCTGATCTCAAGCTCCACTAAAAATTAAAAATAATAATTTTAATTCAATAATTGAAAACATGTTCACCAGAGGATGTGGTGTTCAGGTCATTGTCTGTATGAATTACATTTTTAATAATTACAATTTAAAAAAAGATCAGGAAAAAAACAATTATTTATTTATTTTAAAAAGAATGCCATTTCACTGCCTATTCTTTTTTAACATATTTAGTATACAAGAGGGATACACTGCTGTAATTTGCATGAACTAAGAACTGAGATAATATTGTCAAACAGCTGAACTTTGATTCCAGCAGCCTTTAAAAAGAGACAGACTGAAGAAGCCATTGTCTGGTGAAAGCTGGCCTTCTGAGCACTAGCAGCCTGCATTATCCTGTGAGGGAGGAAGCTTTCCCTTGACAAAAATTAAACCAGCTCCTACTTGGCACTTTATTATCTCTTCAACTGAGTGATTTATTGTTTGTGGAATGAAAGCAAAAGAGGAGGAAAATTACATTTTCAGCAGAGCCTGGGCCCGTTCTGCCTCTACTCCTCTGTCCTGGAAGAGCTCACGACAAACAATAATGTCAGCTGTAATTGATCTGAGGTCGCCGGTTAGCCCTCCAGTAAAAGCCCACTATTTAAGCGACAATCCGCCCTGCCTGCTCCTCAGATGCTGTCTAATGAAGCTGTCCATCTCTACTATTTACCTTCTCTTAAATAGAAGAGGAAAGATGTACTGTATGAAGCCGAGCCAGCGAAGATTTGCTTTCCTCCCGTGAAATAGGACCTGCAGATGCCGTTGGAATGTGTAATTGGCTGCCGGAGTCGGAGACGGGGGTTCCAGCGCTAATTAAATGACTTGTTTCTGGCCTATCAATCTTTGTTTGCGAGCTCAACGCGACAGAGCAGTATGTTGTAAATGCTCTTATCTAAACAGACGTTCTTTTGCTCGTCCCTTTGATTTGAGAGCCAAAATCTTCCGCCTTTTGAAGTAGCTGTTGAAACGGGATAACAATTTAAATTGTTTTTCATGTGGTGTTTCTGAATGGCAGATTGTTATTTTTTGCGATGTCCATCGTTATAAAAAGGTCTCACTGGTTGCCATAAACAATCATCGATTTTGAAACTCAAGGCTTTTCGCCACAGGTTTCTCATTCAAATAACAAATCATGTTTTAATTGTAAACATGATAAAGGCCACTCATAAATAGGTTACATTCTGCCTATTACAAAAGGACCTTCAACCATAAAAAGGCTGCGCTCCATCTGTCTAGAGAAGGTGTTATTGGAAATAAAAGCATAGGTCCTTCATAAACAGACAACGATACTGCTTTTCTGGTAAGAGTATAGATTGTTTTCTTTTTCCCAGATGGCATAGCTAGTCAAGGCTGTTAAACGCTGTATCTCATTAAGGCCCGTTAGACGAAGGTATTTCACTTTGAAGTAGCCACCCACGGTCTTTCTTTGTCATTGAGAAACACTTTAAAGTCTTTTCTTCCTGTTTATAATCTCAATGCTAATCATAAAAAGTAACATCTTGAATTTGTTAATATCCCTCCAAAAATGATAATAAAAACTAAACAGTCCTGTACACTATCACCAACAATCACGCAGCGCTGAAAACACCCCCAGGCGCTTGAGAATTTCTTGCAGGCGATATTTGAAGCCACAAGAAAACAGAAACTGCATCCTTGTGTAAAATAGGCATTTACTATGCTCATTCTGAAGTGAGAGTGCTTAATACGAAACAGAGGGTAAAGAAAAACATCTATTACACACTTGTGAGTGTAAAAAATAATGGCAACAAAACATCTCTGGTTTGATGAGGTAGCATAATTTCGCAGACCTGCAATCCCCCAAACATCAAAGCAAACATGTGGTAGGGATTATGGAGGAGACAGACAGCATTGTTTTATTATTTATGTATTATTCTTCCTCCAGGAGGATAAAGGCCCAGCAGCGGTTCTTGGCATATGGTGGAGGGCTTTTGGTAAAGCGTCACAATTTGTTACGCTGTATGTGACGAAAACAAAACGATATGACATTCTTCTTTTGAAATAGAAACATATAATTGAAGTACATTTTATCTTAATATTTATCTTTAGTTTATTTTATCCTCCAAAATGATAAAGGCCAAATGTGTATAGAGGCCTATGCATATACAGTATATACATATATATATAGACAGAGAGAGAGAGAGAGAGAGAGAGAGAGAGAGAGAGAGAGAGAGAGAGAGAGAGAGAGAGAGAAATAGAAATACATATTTATTTATTTTTATTATAATTTTTGGCTAGGCAGACATTTAGATTTTGCTCACGTTGGAAGAAAAATAAAATAAAATAAAACAGTGGTATATTTTGTTTCTAGTGAGCGGCACAGTTTGGTCTCACATAGACAGTAACTTGAGCGGGGTAACAAAGTTACCTGCATGGTACGAGATGCCCAGCCACAAGCTTCAGGATATTACTGAAAGCACACCCAATTTGGAATTGAATTGGTTTCTGCTTAAATGTGTCCCGTATCATTCTCCATAAACTACTGCTGATTTAGGAAAAGCAGAAGTGAGAGGACATTACCAGCAGATGTTTCCACTGAGGGTACAATATACTCAAGTCCAATCAATAACCCCCCCGCCTCCCTGAGGGACTGTGACACCCAAGCAGAGCGGAGGGAGGGGGGAATCATTTCCATCAGATACTGAGCAAAGGGTCCCGTTTAAAAAGATTGCTTTCTGTCAATGGCAGGCAGTTGTCATTTGACTCGGACTCTGAAATGAAATGTATCGAACGGCGTTATCAATCACAAAGTGCAGGGGTCCATAGGAAGGCTTTCCAGCCTCTTGCATCATCTGTTCTAATTACAAAATTAGCATCACGATGCAGAGCCTGCATCTCTGCGTGATTCTGAAATTCCTTGTGAAAGGAGATTTGTTATGTCTGTCATACCGCTTTGGTCTTATTGAATGTGCTTAAAGGGATAGTTCACCCAAAAATGGAAATGATGTCATTACTTACTCACCCTCATGTGTTTCAAGCCTGTATGACTTATTTTATATTCTGTGAAAAATATGTGTGCAATGCACACAATAAAATCAATGGGGTCCAGTTTTGTTTTGGAACCAACTGACAAAAAAAAAAAAAAGATTATATGGACAAAAACAGATGAAATGTTGTTCAAAAATTATAATATTTTGTGTTTGACAGAAAAAGTCAGTCAAACAGATTTGGATCAGTTAAGTAAAACTAGATCTGAAAATAAAATTAAAGCCATTAAAAGACATTTGGTTACTTGAAATAAAATAAAAATTATCTAAAAAAAATTAAACTTTTAATATCAGTTGCTTGCCAAGGTAATATTTCTCATTTTGAATTAGTTAAACTTAATTCTACAACTACTACTTAGGTACTACAATAACCAAAACTAAAATAAAAATGTATAAAAACTGTATACATACGCAAAATAAAAAAACATTAAAAAATATAAACAAACTAAAATTTAAACAGAAAAAAAAATATATATATATATATCACTGGTTTGGATTGACATAAGGGTAAATTATTAATTCATTTTCATTTTTTAGTGAACCAACCCTTTAAAAACATTTACAATTATCTTCCAATAAAAAAGAAAAACTAAGATTTCATTAATATGACAATAGCTTCTTTGTGACAGCTATGAGATTAAAATAAAGTGGAGATTTCCAGTTAATTAACTTGGTTAAGTAAAAAAAATATATCAATTATGTTATTATTATTGTATTCTACTTTTATTTTGAATAATATATTTATATTTTACACAAATAAATACAAAATATACAATAGAAGTTTTACATATATTAATAAAAAAAAACATAAGAGAACTGCCTTTAAAAATATTTTAGCATGTCTCCAAATAGATAATAAAAATCACAGTTGAGAACTCTTTAAATTATTTGATTTGATATCCACAATACTTTTCCAGATCTATATTAGTGTTCTTTTCTGTTTCTTCTGAAGACATTCAATAAAACAGACTAAACATAACAGGACTCTTAAGCTTTAAAAGAGCCACCTTTGAGCACTCATATTCCCTCTGGGTCACTAAGAGAAGTGAGTTGCACAGATTCCTGTATTTCGTACATGTACTACACGGGCTAAATGCGGGCTACTTTCTGTAACTTGAGGCGATGGGATGATTTGTTCTGGCAGGAAGCCTGACCCAGAGCAGGATCGCTTGTCTGGTTTGGGTTAATGGGGCTCCAGGCATGATTGATACCCGTGAGTGATAATGGCCGAGCCTTCATTTCTCATGTTTTAATTGCTGCAATGTTATTATCACTGCAATAATCATGGTAATATTCCAATTGCACCACATCCTCTCTGTCATCATAAGGCGCAGCGGATACGCATCACGCGCCGGTTTGTTTCTCTCCCGTAATTGAGTGCAGTGAGGTGACCTATCAGAGGAATATTCGAAGCAGTCAAAGCGCATGCATCTTTCACATTATGGCCCGCAGAGGCTTATCGCGTGTGAAAGGTTGAATGTCATTTATTACATGTATCGCATTTACACCATGTGACATTGTCTTTTCAAATTGCGCGGATCTCTTCATCCCTATCTGTGCCTGCAAAGGTCACTCAATTCCACTTATAAATGCAACCTGACAGATATTAGTAAAGAGGGACGGGCAGCGCACCACGTCTCACAATGGAATCAAACGGCTCCAAATTAATTCATCCAATTAATGAAGAACGAGCTTTAATGTTGATGAGGCTCGACAAGTAAACTGGTTACTTATTTATTTAATTTAGTCTGCGGCCACACAAATATCTGCATGCACACGTTTGGTGCCGGCTACGCTCACTGCAGTAACGTGGAGCTGTGCTGCTTTTCAGAGATGATAGAGCATGATACGGATCATTACAGAAATAATGTTTAATCAATTCCCATTTTGTAATCTGTTTCTGCAGTTGTAGGCATTTGTGTACACCAGCGCTTTGCACATTTCTACACCCGACTCCCCCGTCTCCCAAAATCATGCATATTCAATTTTATGCTGATGCTTAACTGTCGATGCAACCGGAATTAAAACAAGCAATTCGACTTCATTAAAAAAGTAAGTGATTATCGAGTTATCTTTTTGAAATTCTATTAAAATGTGTGACGCTCTCCACTTATCTGTCACCTGCTTCCCAGGAGCACAACACACTAATAGAGGCACTCAGAAACGAATGCCCAGGAGAGGCCGCGTGTGTCTCTCTAAACTCAACCCTGGTTCTCATCGCGGTCTCAGAGCTATTACTAATGCTTCCTGCCTTCCTGTGAAGAGCCCTGCTGATGTTTAAGGTGAGACAAAACAGCATTCAACAATGTAAACTGACACGTGAGGCGGTTCTGAAGAAGCTGGCTATCTGTGATGTTAAATGCCTATGGTGACTCTCAGTCAGCGAGTAATAAGGATTGAATCATTGCCCTGATTTCTGCCGATGCGACTCAGATATGGCTAGGAAGTGAACAATGTGTTTTTACCGTTTAGCTGCAGGCTGGTTTTTCACTCAGCAGACTTCTGGGTAATATATAACACTTTTTCATACTATATTTGTAGTTATTTAGTTTAAGCCACATCATGAATATGATAATGATGTTATTGCACTTTCATTTTGCCAGGTACGTTTCCTGAAGTGAATGTCTATAAACTTAATGCCTAAAGTTAATTTCCCGAATCAATTCAAACTGTTGTGTTCCCTTTGGTTCATTGATTAAAAACTAGTAGTTTAAATGAATCATCATTTCTATTCATATTAATAAAACACACAGTACACAGCTACACGCTTTCTTGTAGCTCAATCCTTTCCTGTTGGCTTTACATATAGTTTGATTAAAGAATTTGCTGAGGAAACATGCTTATTTTTTTCCTTAAAAAATGATTGACTGTATTTTAGTTGTTGGATTAAATACTTCTTAAACAACTTGGTAAAATTACTGTTCTTTTGGAAAAATCAATCAATCATTGGAAATATTAAAACGTTAAAATCATAGAAAACATCAATTTAAGCTGAATAAAGACATATTTAATCAAATTTAATTTGAAAAAGAGAGAAGTTATAATTATTTCAACCTGACTTTGATGAAGGCGTGAGAAGAGAGAGGAAGAAAAAGTGAAAGTCAAACACGATTAAACCGAAAACTTTCTCCTGTTTGCCGTCGCCGTGCCACGTTTAGCAGTGCGAGGCCGCCAGATTGAAAAACAAGGCGCAACCCTTGTTGGATTTGTCCTTCCACAGTGTGGGATTTATTATTAGAAAGGACATAAACAGACTAATTAAATCACAGCAGTCGAGGCTGAGATGACAGCTGGTGCTGTTTGTGACCAAACAGATCCCTATCAAAGAGCAGGAGGCATGGCTCACTCAATCCGTCCTCTATGGGGAGCTATTTTAAGAGGCCCGGCATTGAGCACGAACGCTTTATGCTAAATGAGGGCTCGATGTACAAGCTGGCTGATTATAAAGACACGACGCGACTCCAATGCATGATGGATGTGCCTGCTATAAAGACAATGGGTTTAGGGTCTATGTTTTCTGATAGGTGTTGAGGAAATGTGACAGCGCTCATCAGACAGATATCGCACCGCTACCGACTTCCTCAGTGTCAGTTAAAAGCGGCGTCGAGCTCTTGACGCAGTGATGCATTGAATCTGTGACGAGATCACTCTTGACAGTGTAACAAGTACAATAAGAGGCATGAGTCTTACAGTTATTAATGTGTTTGCAAGCTTAAGTATTTAATAAGAGAGATTCTGACTGCTTCAAAGACTGTTCGTTCCCCTTTGAAGCGTAAAAATGGAAATTCTGCCACAATTTAATACATTTTGAGTAATTATTACAAGATTTGAAATTCCGGTTGATTGGCTGCACATTTGAATTCACCGATGAGAAGAAAATATGGTTTTAACAAGTCAATAATGGCGGCGCAATGAAAACAACTAAATCAATTGTGCTGCAACATTTGCAAACAAGAGCTTGAATTATAACACTAATAATTGATTCCCCACCTCCCCGCTGTTTTTTTCTTTCTTTCGTGATGTCATTTCCAATCGATTCCTTCCTGTGTACAATGATGAGAAGTTTCCCTAGTTTATTTTTCGCTCTGACTCTTTCACCCGCTCTACCAGTGGAAATTTGCAAGCTGCACCAGCAGCTTAACCAAAAAGGATTAACTCCCATATCCAACTGAGGACACAGATAATGCTCGGTAATTGGTAAAAAATGAAGATGAATGGGACAGCAAGATAAGGACCAATTAGCTCCTCCACGCTTACAGCTGTGGTCTCTCTGCAGATCCATCTCTTGAGTGTTGGCCTCCTCTGCCAGAAGAAGCCTGGCGGAATTAGCGACCTGACCTCATCGATGGTGGGAGGCCCACCCATCATCTACCCCCCTTCACTTTTAATTCTGTCCCTAACATAGACACCTGTCACCAGCACTGATGTGACAGGCTCACGCTCCCCAAAACGCTAACCGCCAGGTCTGGGCCGGGTCTGAGCACGCTAACTCGCAGAAACCCACACAAACCCGTGCGCACATACATGCCTAAAAGTTTGTCGCTTATTTCATTATGGCAGCATCATCTGGTCGGTGATACACACAATTCCCCCATCTAATTACGGAGAGGATTTAAGGCCCATTAACGTTGCCGTGGCAAGGAATCAGATGCAAAATGGCACCCAGTGGCCACCAAGAGAGATTCTTTTCACCTCCTTCCATTTCTTAACCCGAAGGCTGCAAATGCGTGAGTCGCAAGAAAGAAAGAAAGCAAATAAAAATGAATAAATAAGCAAACAATTCATCTTGCTTGAAAGGGGCAGGTGTTGGTTTTGATTCAGGTCAATTCAATGCGAGGGAATGGATCGCTGTTTGTGTATCTTCCAGGCGCATGTTTTGCTTGGTTTGTGATCTGTAATTGTGCCGTTTCCTGAGTCAATGAAACAATCCACATTGTAAGAAAAGGGAACCTCCACCTCCTTGAAAAAGCTGGGGAAGAATCAAACGGGAAGTGAGCACTAAGCTTAATCACGTTCCAATCCTCCTCTCTCGTTCAGTTTGTTTGCCTATTTGGCTCCAAGTTAAACTGGCTGGCTGTTTTTCTCTCTGTTTTTGTAATTAATAATAGTGATGCAAGCCGGTGAGAGTGATTGAGTTGAATATTTAATGCAGAAGAAACATTAGCCCAGGCAATTTGCATCAACACCAACAAGTCCAGAGGAGAGTGCAATGTCCTTCAAACACTTACTATCGACACTTCAGACTAAATCTGTTCAAGACTGTACTGCAAATAACCATCAGAATATCAGTGCAGGAATAGAAAAGGATGCATATTTGAGGGAAGAAAAACAACAGCGACCATACACAACACCCTACACTAAAAAAAAAATGGTGCAGGATTTATCTCAAAACTATTTTCACTCAGAAATTGTTAGTAGTAGTATTGTTAACTAAACATGATATTTTCAAATAAACAATTTATTTACCACAAGTTTAATTTACCACTTCCAATTTAGAAACCCTACTGAGTGCCCTTTTATCCGTTCACAACACCCTTACAGTGGCAACTTTTACATCACTCACAAAATGCAATACTACAATAAAAATAAGTAAATAAATAACAATAGTGATGATAATAATAATAATGATATTAATTATATTTGTTATTTTTATATCACTAGAAGTGATAACATCCCACAGACAACATCACCAGTAGTAGTAGTAATACAAATAATAATAACAACAATAACATTATTATTATTATTATCATTAACATCAACAACATCATAATAATAATAATAATTATTATTATTATTATTATTATAATATTTATTATTATTATTATTATTATTATTATTAACAACAACAAAATTATTATTATTATTAGTATTATTAGTTAGTAATACATTATTATTATTATTATTATTATTATTATTATTAATGAATGTCTGTGTTAACCACTCTATAAGTGACATTTAAAAAATAATTTAATTTGCATGTAACGTGTCTAAAAATAAAACCTCATAGCATAAGCAGCTGTTTTAACATAGCACCGGCTTACTTCCTGCTCATGACATTGTCCACTCCTGTCTGGAGAGTTCCTCTGTTCTTAAGTCAATTCTATATCTGTCAAATGATTTCAGACTCTGGACTCCAGCAACAGAAAGCGCTTATAAGCAGGACATAATAGGCATTCACAGTCCAAAAGTATTAGAGCCAATCATAGCGCTCGGAAAAGCAGAAGTCAGGAGAGCACCGCACCGCAGCTAAGAGTTTATTTTCACAGTTGTGTGTTTTCTCTGGCACTCTTTTAAAACACCCAGATGCGATATTGCTCTCCGTTCTCTGGCGAAATGACCTTTCCGTTTTAATGCCGTAATGATCCGGAGCAGTGAGGGAATTCGCTGAGAGAAGGGAATGGAAAACACTGTCTATTTCACTTAAAAACCTAATTTATGTTGCAATTAAAGGCTGAAAGGAGCTTGTTTCTCGCCTCTGGCTGGCTCAATAGAGGCAGCTATATTTCGTCCTCTTATCATGCGGGTGACTCCTATTGGCCACCCCGTCACATGAGAGTGCTTGATATAAACAAGAGATTGCACTGACATCCAGTAATCAATATTAGGATGGCTTCAGTACCAAACATCATTTGTCTCAGCCTCCGTTCTTTTGACCAAACGAAGCAATAATTTAAATCATAAATCTGGGAGTGATTTAAATCCCGGAATGAGAGGCCCGCCTGCCTTTAATGATTTATTTTCTACATTTCTGCGAGCGAGAGATTTGTCCATACGCGGTGACAGGTCACCTTCAAACGCCAGAGGTAGACTGTTCATCACCATGCAGACTAGCATCTCATCGCTGCGAGTAAATATTAAAGTAAAAGAATCCAATTGATTGTGGATGGGCCGGAGAGGCGTCGCGGCCATATATTTCACTCAAAGCTTCTAATGCCTCTCTAGTTCGGCTCCTTCGCTCACCGCTGGGCCCAGAATTATTATTCTTCGGGGAGTCTGTGTGCTCAAGGTTACAATTTAAATTGTAAAAAGATAAAAACAGTTTCTTATTAGCCCCATTGCCACAGCCTCGCCTATTCCGATTCGCATTTATCTTTATTTCGGTGACCTCACAGCCCCCCGCCGCCGTTCGCTGTTGGGTGACCTCAGCTCCACGCGCCTTCCTTTCGATAAATCTGCTTAGAGCATGCCGTGTTTTGCCAAAACTCCTAATGTCAAATGCAGCTGGGAAATCCTCAACGCAGGGTGGATATTCACAATGGAAATCACACGCGCACAGTTCAGCTCGGGGATTATGGTAACTGAATCATTTGTAATGGATTTGTGGTTTAATATAACAGTGTAATTTCCACAAAAAATGGCTTTAAGTAATGTTGCAAAGAGAGAAAAAATCGGAATGTATCTGAGAAACAATTAATTGGAGCGGGGGACATTCAAAACCAATTTTCTTCACCAAATTGAATTAGCGGCTCGCTTAATAGCTATTAGCTTTGGGATAAAGTGCTCATGGATGCATTTGATGTGTAGCTACTTTAAAAGTGCATTACCTGCTAATGATGAATTTGGAATCAACCAAACAAACTGACTGCTCAAAAGAAGATTACACAAAGCTTTCCTTACAGATTTGGACGTTTGCAGTTTATGTGAGTTCAAGAACATATTTTAAGAATTTTGCATAGGTAAATAGCAGGATTATGCTTAGTTTTTAAACAGCAGATCAGTTTGTTCTTAAAGAGATAGTTCACTCAAAAATGTTATTCTAAAACTGAATTAACCTTTAAAACCTGACTTTCTTTTGTGGATTGTAAATAGATTATATGTTAAAAAATGTCAGTGTACAGACAAAAACTGTTACATTTTTCAAAATATTGTCTTTTGTGCTCCAAAAAGAATGAAAGTCATGCAGGTTTGAAACAATACGTGGGTAAGTAAATGATGACAGAATTGTTTTTGTTTTTTTGTGAACTCGTTTTAAGTGTGAAGTATGAAACCCTGTTAACACTAGTATTAAGAAATTTGAGTACTTCTGGTCAGTTTCTGGTCATCGGACATGACGGTGCTAAGTACTGGTGCAATTTCGTTTCAAAATGCTTTGCGAATGCTTAAACTACATGGGGAGGAAGTAGACATTGACTGCATCACATTTGTAGTTCAAATGCTAATCTGTCCTGATGAGTCCCACCTTCTCATGTGCATTTTGTCTACATGTGGCCTTGAAAGAAAACAACTTTTCAGTTAAAAATGTAAAAGTGCATTCATACATATACATGCATAAGACTTGATAGCAACATGCAGTGACATATCACAAAGCATGAGCATCTGAAATTCAGTTAATTGTACATATCTGAAAAATTGTAAATTGTATACAGTAAATGTAACAGAATGTGCTAAATAATCTGATCAAAATCTGATCACAAGGAGTCACAGAAGACACATTTGAGAAGTATGTTACTCCTAAGTGTAAACCGCAATGTGTCTAGCCTGACCACTTGTGACGGATTGCGAGATGTTTGCTAATACCAGGCCTGCATGCAGTGTGACTCATGCTGCTGGTGGACGGTGACTCACCCATACTGGAGCTGAGGTCTCCGTTCTCTGAGTCAACCCCGTGCTGGGTGTTGCTTCCGTGGTAGTTGCTCATCACCTCTAGTTTGATCTTCTTCACCTTCATGGCCTCTGCGATGGCGGCGTTGGTGGCGGCCGCGGCTGCTGCAGCGGCAGCTGTGAGGCCTACAGCAGGAGAACATAGAAATGGAGTCACTACATCATAAAGGTTCAACTAAAACGGGCTTAAAACAAAGGATTGGTCAAGAAATGCTTCTAGAATTTGTTCAAGTCATTTAAAGGGGAGAAGAGACAGTAACACACTTTGTAGGGGGAATATAATTTATTTATTATTTATGTTACAAATATTTCTGTTTTAAATAAACAATGTTCTTTTGATCTTTCTATTTATCGAAGAAAAAGTTTTCAGAAAGAAATATTACAAATATAACTGCTAAAAAATAAGAAATATTTCATGAGCACCATATCAGCATATTAGAATGATTTCTGAAGGATCATGTGACACTAAATAATTAAGTAATGGTTGTTGAAGAATCAGCTTTGCCATCACATAAATAACATATTTTGATAAAATAGAAAAGTAATTTTAATTTGTAGTATATTTCACAATATTACCGTTTTCACTATATTTCTCAATATTATCGCATCCTTGCTGAAAAAAGCAATAAATAAAAGAAATTACTGACCCCAAACTTTTTGATTGTTGCATTATTGTCTACTCTAAACAACTGATTCCACATTTTGGGAAACAAACAAACAAATAAATAAATAAATAAACAAACAAACAAAAGCTCAGATTGTTTAAAATACAACAATAATTTGAGATCTGCAAAAAATATATACAATTGCTTTAGTATTGAATAGTATTCAATATTGAAATTTAATTTATGTGATCATGCAAAATAACAATTTTAAATGGTTTTGAGATGCCATATTACTTTGAGTAGGGCTTTACCTCAGAAAGAAGGGGGGGGGAACTGTTTCCCGCTCTTTAACTGTTTGACATGGTCTTTTCTCCCATCACTAGCCTAACTCAGTCTAGCACTGCATCTTAACTAGAGCGGATCATTTGCATCCCGTCACTGACGGTAGCTTTGTGCTTTTGATTACACAGCTGGCCCCATTGGACTGATGCAACGCTTTCTGCTGGAAGCCTCACTGTCATGTACGTCTTCTCTGATTTCCGTCTCTTTTTCTCTCTAAATGCAAAGATGACGCCGATGAGCTTTGATGGTGACAGATTGGAGTCAGGAGAACATATCAGGACTGACATGTTGCCATGGTTTCTGTTTGTAAATAAACGGGTGGGGATGTACGACAAAGTGAAAACAAACAGTCTGAAACAGTGCTTAAATCACACACATACACACACAAATGTGTGAAACATGTCAAACATGCGCACAGTAAATGCTCTCATCTGACTTCAAATCCATTGTCATTCCTCTGAATGAACAGGAACGCTGTGATTCAAAGTCTTTTGGCTCCAGTGGCAATCATCATTTTTTCCCATTGTTTGATTTGTTTAAAAGGAGGACAGTGGAGACGGGGAGATTGGATAAAGAACTGACTCGCAGTCATTTACTCTTTTTCAATGACAAAATACCTGAAAGACTCACAGTAAGTAAAAGGAGGATCCTTGAAAGAGAGACCTTGAATTCATGAATGAAGATTAATGAAATGATATGAATGGATGAATCAAAGCTGAGATTTTTGTCATTTTTTTCTGCGGTGTTCGGTGAATCCTGTGATCTCTGTCTCATTTTATACTTACAGTGTATTGAAAATGGTTACAGTACAATAGTCTCATGTATTATTAGAAGGTGAAGTGGATTCTGGGATAAGGGCTGAGCAACTTCATAAAAATAGTAAATGCATTTTAGCATTCAAATCGGAATTCTGTATATTTATTTATTATCCTGTTAATCAATTCAAAATAAATCCAATTAATTACAAGATATGGCAATTAATTAACTGCATATTAATATTAAAGAAAAGCACCCCACAATTATCTGCACATTATTGTGGCAGATAAATAAACCACTGAATACATATTATAAAAATTACATTACATTAATCAGTCAATTTTATGTGTTATTTCCATATAATTAAACATCTGTCATTTGTTGCTAATCTGAGAGATATAATATGTATTAGTTTTCAACAAAAGATTCAGTCAGTGTTTAACATTTTTCCAAGAAAACAGTCCTTAAATTCTCTAATGTACCATCAATCTGAGATACGTTCATGGCCCGTTTGACTTGTAAATTCATCATCACTAAACTGTCACATTCACTGACATGACTCAACTGTGGCCATTTGGCCTCTGTCTCCTTTCCTGGGCGTGAAGAGAAAGGGACAAAGAAAGATATCGAACATGTGGCATTAATACGCCACCTTGCCTCCCCAGCAGCAGATAGGCAGATGGTGTGGGCAACATTGCATGCCACCGGCTTTCTGGGCTTGTTTGCATTTTAAAGTACATCAGTACCATATTGATGAATCGTATACACGGTGTCGGAGTGGCCGCTCTAGTTTGCTGTTGTATATTCATGCCCTACAGCTGCGGGGGATCTACCCCCCACTCATAATAAATATGGCCTCCAGTCGCACTGAAGGTCAATCTTCATTTGCGTCTAATGGGAGAGAGTCAACTGTTTTCTAAATGAGATGAATGCGGAGCAGACACCTGAGAAAAAAAATTAAAGAATAAAATCACCTTCTGGTTGCTTGCGTGAAAATGTCGGGCACTTGAGTTGCATTTAGGGAATTTTTGTCCGGCAATTATGCAGTTCAGTAATGCTTTAAACACATCTCTCATATTCATTTATCAAATAAAATGGATATGTCTATATGGAATGTCCTGCAGGTATGGATGTTATCAATAAACAGCTTACCATAATTTCCTGCTCAATTAGTCTATTACAGTATAAACTAGTGGCTCTCGGCTGGTGGATTGTGAATCAAAAATGGCCAAGACAAAGATAGCAATGAAACACATATGATACTAACCGTATTATTGTTCATAGGTATGATAGCAAAATAAGATCTGACAACTTTTAAAACAGTGTTCTAAATAAACTTTTCAGAACTTAGGACAAACTGATCCTTCAACCACTGAAAAACAAACCAAGAAACAAATAAGTAAATAAATAAATGTTCTGCAACAACACAAAAGGAAACCGTAGACACACCCAAGACTTAATTAAATATATATTCATATGGGATAAACATATTTTTGCAATAATAATACAATTATAAATACTAATTATAAAATATTATGACAAGGTAAATAAATAAATAAGTCAAATTTTGCCATTTTTCAACATAAAAAATAAATAGGAGATGCAACCCAGACTAGATTAAGGGTGAATCCCATTTCTCTGTCTTACCTCTTCCCCTTCGTCTTACCCCTAGACCTTGTCCCTCGAAACCGAGTGGTAAGTGCTATGGGGTGAAAACATACCCCTATGAAATGAGACGCCATTTGGTTACTGTTACATCATCATACATCGTCGTTAGCGTGCTGCTACGTCACCAGAGGCGACAAAGTGTTGATCGCAAACTCTCCGTCTAAAAGTGTGTGTATGTCCATTGCGTAGGTTTTAGTGATGTTTTCTCTAGTCAGAGAAATGCGGGACTGTTGTGCAAATCAGCAATGTAACGTCAACGTGGAAAAATAGCGATTATTAAAAACGTTTCAATTAAGAGCATGGTTGCAAATATATATGTACAGGACTGTGTAGAGCACAAAACAAGACTGTCGTCATTTTAAATAAATTATTTAAGCCGAAAATACTCTCTGGATGATCTGGCCGCAGTGTGTTCTGGGTGCCCCTTGGTTTCAAGTAAGCTCGCGAAAATTCTTAGTTTTAAGGGCTATCTACCCCTTCCCCTTAGCCCTACCCCTCGATCAAGACGAGAATTGGGACAGCCCTTACTCTCACATGAACATACAAAACTAAGGGGAAGGGGGAAGGGGGAAGGGGTAAGACAGAGAAATGGGATTCACCCTAAATGTTTGGGATTCACCCTTTTTTTTGCCATTTTCAACAACACCACAAAAGGAAAGAAGATACAACCCAGACTACACTAAATATTAGCTCGTA
Organism: Gymnocypris eckloni scoliostomus; assembly: GCA_027564155.1. Lineage (NCBI taxonomy): Eukaryota > Metazoa > Chordata > Actinopteri > Cypriniformes > Cyprinidae > Gymnocypris > Gymnocypris eckloni. The sequence goes on along the minus strand of CM050425.1, from coordinate 5,582,727 downwards.
TAGGATAAACATGGTTCGTGGCATGTTTTTGAGAGAACATATAATTATATATAATACAAATATAAATACTAATTATGAAATATCAAAATAAATAAATAATGAAGTAAAACCAATTGAGAAGCACCGCTACAAACTACAAGCATGCAAGAGGCAATTATTTTCATGTTTAAGGATCCTCCTCTACATTATCATTCAATATCATTCCAGAGAGATAGTTTGGTTCATTAGATCACAAATAACATCCAACGTAGGTTACAAGGGTGTTTGACTGTAACATCTACATCAGAGTGCCCATCCACAAAACGTTCTTCACATCAGCAACAAGTCCACTCGTAGTGCCCAGCACGTCTGAACATCACAACGAGCAACCCACTCCTTCCTCAATTAGCATTCATTAATATGCAAAGCACCAATAGCAGATCGCAATGTTTCGACTTTTGAAAGTCACCTTTAGATTCAGACAGCCATGTCTGTTTTCTCACAGACATAAGGATCTCTTCAGCCATATATAAACAGCTGAGCCTGAGAGAGGACGAGCGGGCAGACGGGTGCACGACGGCGGCGTGGGGAGGGGACATTGACAAATAAAGAATCGCATGGTACTGTCATACTGCGCACAAAACAGCAAATAATAGAGATGGGGTCTGATCGTAGCCCTTGGAGCAGCTGTCATATTAAATAATAATGAAGGATCTATTAATATGCAAAGGAACCAGCAGCAGACTGGCTTAACGCTGTCATGCCTCTGAACATTGTCAGAATGTTCATTATTAATTAACATGCGGGCTGCCCCATACCTGCTCAATGTCAGAACATTCTTATAACAAATAAGGAATGTATGTGCCTCCTTCCACTAATAGTGTAATTAAATTAAGATCAGATTAACTTCACATCAGTACACAAAGAGTGACTTAGCCATGCTTATGATAAGCAAGTGCTTATCTACTGACATAATGTTGCGGGCTCCTAATAGAGACCGAGGCCAAATTTCACTCTATTAACCAGTATATTTGCAGAAATGAGCTCCGTTGCAGTGACTATTGTGGACCGATCGCGCGCTCAGAGCTGAGGTTGTGCCAGCGAGGACTGAGTGTGTTAATGCATCTGAATTGTTCCATCTGCATTAGAGCCAAATACCGCATATCAATTATGAGCTGCTGACACTGGGTGTGAGGAGAGTCACATTAGAGTTGACTGATCTGTTTATGACAGTGTAATCTTGCATCTGCGTGAAGGGATACATGTTTCATTAACCTCTTTTTGTGTCGATTCTCCCAGTCTCACTGCATTTCTAGTTGACTGTGTCCACCTGATGACAGCCTGATGGAATTATACCATGTCATTTCCTGCTTAGCTGTGAGACACTGTTAAAGTGTCAAGTGTGTGTGTGTGTGTCTCTCTGTCTGTCTGTCTGTCTGTCTGTCTGTCTGTCTGTCTGTCTGTCTGTCTGTCTGTCTGTCTGTCTGTCTGACTGTCTGTCTGTCTGTCTGTCTGTCTGTCTGTCTGTCTGTATGTCTGTCTGTCTGTCTATCTATCTATCTATCTATCTATCCATGCACAGTGTGTGTGTGTGTGTGTGTGTGTGTGTGTGTGTGTGTGTGTGTGTGTGTGTGTGTGTGTGTGTGTGAGAGAGAGTGTTCAAAAGAGTGTTTTTTGTTTGTTTGTTTGTTTTAAAAGAAGACTAATGCTCAAATAGTTCTACTTTCTTTGCATTTAAAATAAAATAATTTGATATATTATTACAATTAAAACATTCTGATTATATACATTATATTTTATAAAATGTAAATTATTCCTGTGATGACAAATCATTTTCAGCAGCTCCAGTCTTCACTGTCACTTCAGAAATCAATCTAACATGCTGATTTTGGTACTCATTTTTGTATTATTATTTTTAATGTTAAAAACCATCATACTTCATCATATCATTTGTGAAAACTGTGACACATTTTTTTATTCAAGGTTATTTGATGAACAAAAATATTGTAATATATTGTAAGTTTGTAATATTATAAATCTTATATCTTAACCCCAGACATTTAGGGATATTTTCTAACCATAATAGTCACCTGCTCAATATAACACTAGCACTAGCACTATGCTAGCAGGGTAACTGTAGTGTTAAACGACATGCTATGGAAGAACACATCTCAAATGCTGCTTTACAACAGTGCTGTGCACAAAGGCCCTGAACATTTGCCAACATTACAATTACACCGCTTTATGATGATGGTTAGATTAACAAAATAACTAGGGCCACTTCATGCTGTTGTTTACATTTGCTCTCCCAATCCTAGTGCTGTCCAAGATAACCCACATCTGTGAAGACCAAATGTGAGCAAATCTCACTGCACCTACTCACTGCATGCTGCTTCGTCAACCAAACAACCAAAGACCCCTTACAAACCTGATTGTATAAAATGTTACTTTTCTTTAGAAGTTCCAACCAAAATGTCAAGATCAGAGCCTCTCTCATGGTTTAAAGGCCTGTATATCAAAGGGTTTTTGTTGTGGTTGCTGAGGATTAAATAAGAGTAGACTATCATCCTGGGCTCTCATCCTGTACCACATGGCCTTTGAGTTCCTGTTTCTAAACAAGACGCTGATAGGCTGACCTCACTCATACATGGAGGGGCAGCTGGACGCAGTTTCCCAAGCCGAATGGTTCACTAATGCTTTAGCAGCATTGTTCAAGATTACAAGTTCTGCTGCCAAGCTGGAATTTCAATAGTTTCCCATCAATTTCAAGTTTAGAGAGAGAATGCTACACTTACACAGCAGAGCAAATGCAGCAATTCATTCATTTCATTAGGTTTATGCTAAAAGGATTTCTGATTGGCACTGACTTCAAAGAGAGCTTTTACGTTCACATTCTAAGCATTTGGCAGACATTTTGATCCAAACTAACACTGCATTGGGTGTGAACACCACCCATGATGTTGGCATTGCTAGCGCCATGCTCTATTGTTTAAACTACAGGCTCAAAATTATTAAAACAGCATTGTTTGAAAAATAATTTAGGCTGGTGGAGATATGAGCAAAATAACATGATATAGCCAAATAACAAGACTACAAATTATTTAACGGGATGCAGCCTCACTACCATTTTTGACAAGATGAAGTACATTTCTTTACAAAGAATGAAAGATTTAAGAATTAAATTCACTTTATAAAAACTTTCATTAATGTGCCCTCCATGAGAAGTTGGACATATTGTTATTACAAGCTTCTGAATGACCACACAAACTCGTATTTACAAGTGGGAAACTCTAGAATTATAGATTATACATGAGCTGCAAAGTTGTGACCCTAGAACATTAGTGTGTCTTATCTATAATATTAATGTTATCACAAAACATATCAATAATCGAAATACAGATCGGTGAGTGGAAAGCAAATATAGTGAATTATAATTAATAATTTTGCAAGTTATTTTTATTTTGCTGCGTTTCAATAACTTGAAAGGGGACCTATTTTGCACAAATTACTTTTATAAGGGTTTGAACACAGTTGTGTGGCCGCTTGTGTGAAAACAACCAGCCTATAATATAAAAAATCCACCAAGTTGTACCAACTCATTTTTTTTAATCAAATCAATAAATCATGAACAGTCTCTCCGAACGAGCTGTTTCAGATTCTCCCTCTGTTCACATCACAGAGGGGAAAAAGTCCTGCCCATTTGTGATGCTCCTGCTCTATTAGTATAAACACAGCCCTGAGTGAGAAGCTGCGGTCCGCCATTACTGGAGTTATATACAATGTCAGCATCAAAGAGGCCTTACAAGTGTTGTGTTTTGGGATGGACTAATGAACATAGGAGTCACCATAATTTCCCCTCATCTGAGCCGAGGACACTGTGGTTAAATTCAATTTTCGAAGGAAATATCCCGGAAAAAATCGGTAACGTCCCCTATACGTTTATGAATCAATACCAATGCTTTGTACGTGAACGTCAGCTCCAGACAAAGTAAGTTTCATGCGTTTTTTTTCCAAATTGCCTTTCTGAAAGAGTTCTTGGCACTCTGTAAGGCTAATTGTTAAAGCTATCATTGTCTCTGCCTGTTTTCACTGCTGCTGCCTTCACGTGCTATCAGAATGATCGTGAATAGGAATGTGGTAGTTAAAAGTTGCATATGAAAGCAATGTGAGTTGATCGCTTGCAGTTGTTGAGCTCATAATCAGAAGTGTGACTTATAACGTTTGTGATAGCATGAGACAGCTATGTTGTTATTTGTCTGTGTAATTCATAAACACAAATTTATTATGCACAGTATAATCAGATAACTGACTTTGAAACCGGGTATGTTTTCTGTAAAGATAACAGGCTTGTACTAATAGTGGAATGTTGATTTGCAAAAGCTAGCACTGCTAACGCGGAGCTCTTGAAGCTCCGCCCTCTTCTCTGGGAGCAACAGCTCATTCGCATTTAAAGCAACATTCTCAAATTCAGTGCGTTTTGGCTCATACCCTAAAAATTATAATTTTAACAAGCTATACAAATTTATCTGTGGGATATATTGAGCTAAAACTTCACATATACGCTCTAGGGACATCATATATGTATTTTACATCTTATAAAAGGAATCCCTTAGATAAGTTGGATTTTTTTTTTAAAGGATCACTTTAAAACATAGGTAAAGTTAATCACTCAGCTTTCATAGTTTACTTTAAGAAACATTTAGTTTCCCAGGTGCATTCTATATTGTATAATGCTTACCACATGATTAATCAAGATAACCGATCAGCGTTGGTGCTAACAATGCCAAGACCTCAAGTTCAATTTCCAGCTTGGATGCACTGTAAGTCAGAGTGGATGAAGTCTCTGCCAAAAAGCATGCATGTAAGTGTAAAGTCATCATGATGAGCTGCTTATCTGAGGACTCTGCGGTACCTTGTTTTGTGACTACAAGATAATTTGTCCAATAGGTACAAAAACATCATACTTTGCAAAGAAAAACGACACAACTTACTTGGGTTTGAAAATGATAACTATATGGCTTTGTGTTCGATAATTGCTCAAGAATACACAAGAGAGTCTTAACGAGAAGTTAACTGTACATTAACAAGGAGTGAACCATAACCTAACGACTGTGTGTTATTAAAAGATGGCAGAATAACCGAGAGCACGATATGTAAATCAGGACCCTTTCTTGCAAACGACTTCAAAGCCGCTACAATGAAAACCAGCCACAAATAGAACAAAATCATAAGACTTGCTCCAGGCAAACTGAAGGCACAAATGGTTGTTGTTGATTCTTGTGGCGATAAGCTTACTTTAACATCACATCGGCCTATGTACATACAGCAGTAAAGTGGATTTAATCGGGCTAATTAAAATCCACTCAAGGCAGAATGCAGCATCCACTATAATAATCTGGAAGAGAACAACTCTCCACTCCAATTTATTCTGAAGCTGTGGTTGCACGGGGGGGCTTGCTGGGAAGGGAGGGGGTCGGCCGGGACAGTCAATGGTTCTGGCTGGTACTTTGGATGAGGGCTGTCAGATTTTGCAGCGTGCCATTTAACGGATGGGCAGCGGGCTGCTGCGAGAACGGGCAGGGGCGCGGGAGGAGGTCCGTGTACGTTACCTGTGGGGGGAATAATTCCCGGCGACATGAGGCCCGGCACTGAGTGCGGCATGATGTGAGGGTTCTCCAGCGATGTCACACTCTGGGTCCGTTTCGGAGGCCTCCCGGGTCTTGAGCTTTAACAGAAGTGAAGTGGCGGAAAGGGGGAGGTAGAGGGAAGTGCAGAAAGAAGGGGAGGGGTGAGAGACAGAGGTTGCCGTTAACATTCGGACCAGAATGCAATTCCATTCCGAAGAGCTAACATGTACTGTAAATAAATTCCTTTTCAAGGACAGTTGCTTTCTGCTGCTCGACATAATAGACTTCCATAACTAATTAGATTACACAGTGAATTCATTTTCTTTATTGAAGATCAACCACTTTTTGATGCATAATTCATAGCCCGTACCTCGTTACCTGCCCTTCTGTATTAATATCCCTACACTATTTGAATTACCTCGTTTGCATATGCTAAAATCCGGCCATGCGGCTTTCAGTCTGGAAATTACATGTTAACTTGTTATAATTATTGCAGTCAGGCCACTGTTGATTTATGAGACTTTTAAAAACCAAATATGTGTAGTTCTTGTAATGAATGATATTCTAAGGTTCTTCAGGAAATTAAAAGGCAACGGCTGCCTTAGGAAATGTTCTGCTTGCTTGATTTAATAGAAGTCATAGCTGGAAGCTGGTGTGACTGAGTGACTCAGACCTGTTGTGCGTTTATGATGGAAACTTTTATTACTTGAAATGAGTGACCAAGATCACACAATGATTAATGACACAACAAGCGCAAGTCTGACGGAGGGGGAAAATTGCCCCTCCGAGCTGATTGTCAGATAATTTTCACACATTTACTATGTTCTATTCATCCATGCATTTCCCCCCTCTAATTTAGGCAAAACGGAATATCAAAAGACCTTTTATGGAAAAATGTCTTCACAGAGAGTGTCCGTAATAAATCTGTGTGGTTGTTACCAAGGGTGCTGCAGCCCCTGGGGACACCTCCCCCAATTTTTTCCGTACCAGCATTTTTTTTCAAGCTAATTACATACAGAATGCAATCAAAATACGACAAAATGCTCAAATGATACACACAAACATATTATGGAGAGTTGGTTCAATAACAACCAACCTAGTAACTGGTTAATGAGGCACAAGACAAAAACTATATAAAATAAATACATACATACATGAATACTATTTATGGAGCACTTAATTTTAAATGTGAAATGAATATAAAGGATCAATATGATATTACATGGTTTAATATGTTCAAATTAACAACTATTAAATGAGAAATAATTGATCCTGGTTTTGGTTGTTACCAGAGAAAAGCTCATTTTCAGGGCATTGTCTATATTTCACAGCACTTGCGTTACAATGGCATATCAGGACATGATTGAAAGAGGCCTTCATTAACTCAAGGTTTTGTTCCCTGCTTTTCCAGTGACTAAACAGGGCCTCATTTCCATGGCCAAAAGGAAAGCAGAAGAGTGCATTCACTACAACCCAAGGCCTTTTTAAAAGCTCACTTATTCATATACACCCAAAGCCTGTCATGTGCATCCGTTTAGTCCATTTACAGACTGGGCAGATGAGCTGCATTTCATTGCGTTTTATCATGTTTTATTCCTGACAGGCATGAAATTGAAACGGAAATTCTTTACTTCGCTCACTAAAAACAGAAGGCCATAAACTCCATGCTCAGAGTGTTAGCCATGAGAAGGAGCAGCACTAGATACAGTCAGGCCTGAGGCCATTCACACTGTAAGGAGTTTGAACCATATCAGCCTGTTCAGATGTGACTGAATCATTGCCACATCGCATCATGCAACGGAAATAGAGACATCATGATACTTCATATAAATGTTCCAGTAGGGATTTCTCTATGTTACTGTAGATTCCTCTTTAGGAATCTTTGATAATCATTTTTACAGCGCCCCCTTTGCTCATAATTGGCATTAGCAATTTACTGTTTGATGTATTTAAGAGTCTTTTTTCTAGCATGTGGCAGGCCATAAATGAACTTTAGTTCTTTTAAAAGAATAATTTGCCCAAAAATTGTTCTTGCACTTTTATAATTTTCTCTAACCCATAAAATATAAAAGGTAACTTCGAGCAGAATTTTCAAGCTGCTCTTTCTCATACAATTAAAGTGAATGAATGAATGAATGATGCATTTATATAGCACTTTATTGTGCATTGCTGTACACCCAAAGCGCTTTACAATCATGTGGGGGGGTCTCTCCTCAACCACCACCAGTGTGCAGCATCCACTTGGTTGATGCGACGGCTGCCAGAGGACAATGACGCCAGTGCGCTCACCACACACCAGCTACAGGTGGAGAGGAGAGAGAGTCACAGAGCCAATCGAGTGGATGGGGATTATTAGGAGGCCATGATTGACAAGGGCCAATGGGGGGAATTTGGCCAGGACACTCTTTACGAGGAGTGCCATGGGATTTTTAATGACCACAGAGAGTCAGGACCTCGGTTTAACGTCTCATCCGAAAGTGTCCCTGTCACTACACTGGGGCATTAGGACCCACACAAACCAAAGGGTGAGCACCCACTGCTGGCCTCACTAACACCTCTTCCAACAGCAACCTAGTTTTCCCAGGAGTTTCCCATCCAGGTAATGACCAGGCTCAGCCCTGCTTAGCTTCAGTGGGCTGCAGGGTGATGTGGCTGCTAAAGTGAATATGGACTGGGGCTAGTAGCTTGAAAAAAATTATCTGCATAATACAAATTGAAAAGTTGCAAGTAACTGACTTCTGGCATTATTAACGTAAATATATATACATATATATATACATTTACATATATATATATATATATATATATATATATATATATATATATTCCTTACATAAATCTATGACAGCTATTGAAGCATTTTGTCATTTTACAGACTTCAATCTAGTTCAATCTAGATCTACAATCTGCTAAAATTCTTTAGCGTTGCACAATAGAAGGACAGTCTTGGAACGACATGAGGGTGGGTAAAGGATAATACAATTTTAATTTTGGATGAACTATCCGTCTAAATACAGCACTTTGTCTGAGTTTGTCACAGGAGAGCTGAAGAGACGCCAGCAACATGCCCGACCCACAGAACGTCCTAAAATGAAATCCTCCTCCTATAGAAACACCTCTTTGATCTTATGAGGGAGATTATATGACAGTTTTGCTGTCATCACTTTCAATGTACTGAGCTGAATTATTTATGAAAGACCTCAATAGATGGCGTGTGATGGTAACAGCCTTCCTCCCTCCTCCCTCAACAATGCCAAAAGCAGAAAAAACTTGGACAAAAAAATGGACAAAATGTCACATCAACTTTAGCTCCAGGAAGAGCAGGGGATTGTGAACAAAGCAGACGTTTAGCCTCTGAGCTGTGGTGGGATCTGCTTACGGAGTGTTTACACCATATTTGAGGAAGGTATAGAGTGTAAGATGAGAATGAAGGCTTTTTTATAAGGCTGTAGCAGCAACATTTTAACTTAACATTAAATATTTAACAGGACAGTTCACCCAAAAATGAAAATTCTGTCATTGTTTGCTCGCCCTCGTGTCGTTGCAAACCTATATTACTTACTTTCTTCTGCAGAACAAAAAAGATATATGATGAAAAGCATTACGAAAGTATCATATAATTCATACTATTCATTTTTTCAATCCATACAATACCTTTATGAGAGGAATAGAGAGCAAAATAGAATGTATAAACAAATAATTCTGGTTGGTTGGTTGAATTTATATTTATTGCCATATCAGGTTCACAGGCTATAGCATGGCAGTCACGGAGTTAATATTCAACAACATAACAAATACAATCATAATAAATACAACTATTTTATAAAACTCAACTTAAGAAGAAAGAAATTCTAAATCATTTTGTATTTTACAGAACTCTATTAAAGGTACTTGTGAAAAAAGTACATGTTTTCTGGGTCCATCTTACAAAATAATTCCTTCAGAGTTTGCCCTGATAAACATTGTCTCATGACAAATAAAATTGGGCTGCTTTGATGAACTGACAGATCAAATTCACAAAAGTAGTCTGAATGATTAATTGATGAATCAGACTTATACAGTTCTTGAGTTAAAGTCAATAATTATGTCCATTATATTTTGTTCACTCATAGTACTACAGCTCACAAACATATACTGTAGAATACTTTTATGTTACTTCTAGGGAGGTTTTGCCTCTGTTCGAAACTTGAAAGCTCCAGTTCCCATTCGTTATAAATGTATGGAAAAAGTATTCTTCTTTTGTGCTCCAAATCAAGAAAAAATAAGTCATACTGGTCTGGAAGGACATGAGGGTGAATTGTGACAATTTTCATTTTTGGTTAAACTATCCCTTTAAGTGATAAATAGTAAGTTGTTTTGTTGTTGTTATTAAGCATCTTACATTATACAGTACTAACTTTATTTTGTTTGGCTTTACTTTCTTGCTATGGCTTGCTTTTAATTTATGGCAGCATGAAAGTGTTCTGAAAAACAAGTTGGAAACAAAGCTGAATAACATTAAGTGTTTGAAACTGAAATCCCCATCATGCGACAACACAGAAGGTTTTCACTTAAAACAGTACGGCCTGTGCTCATATGTTCAAGAGGACACTGCAGTCATTTAGCTGAGATATGCATGAGCATTCTCTGCTGTTTGTCGCTTCTGTAAACAGCGATTATGGGGCCACTGAGGACGAAGGGAGATCAAGAGCTGGACCTTCACAAAAGAACGAGTACACTTTGTCATGTGCTGGATGCTGAGTCCTTAAATAGCCCGGCACAAAAAGTCCTCAAAAGTAGGCTATTAGAGCACAACAATGGTTCATGAGATCCACTTGTGTCTGAGACATGCCCTGTCCACTCCACTACTGGATGTCACCAATGTCACCAAACACAGTTGCATCCTTTTTCCTTTCCTTTGCGTAACTCTGGGATATGTTTCCACACAATGGGAGAAGCAAGGCTATCCATGAAGTTTTGCTGAGCACGATGCTAACAAATTCAAATAAACAAGATTTTCACCCCTAGAGGGAGAACGCATTGTTTGCTTGACTTTATTTATTAGATAAAGCTGAGTGGTTTGTATTACTCAAAAAGTAAACATTTGAAATTAGCTGAAAAATGCAATGCAGATACAGCCAACCAGTTATTAAAGAAGAGGATTGCAGCCAGTGTATGAATTATAAGGGGGTTTTAGGGGGGTCTGACCCCAACATTAAGGTTTGACCGTCTAGCCTCAAATGAAGTTGGGTAAAAAATATTATTATGAACAGATTTTGTATAATGTTGGGGGTAAATTTTTAATTTGTATATTTTCTTGTTGCACCAAATATATTAAGCATAGGTTCGACATAAAACTCATTGTACATCATGAACTATATAGCACACTGGTTACAGTATGGGAGTTACAGAAGAAACAGTGTTCTTGGAATTGAACTCTTATCTTCTAAGAGATGCCATTGGAAGGAAGTGTAAATTATTCAAATTCAAGATGGTCAACCTGGAAAAACATGCTTTTCAGCACAACAACCAAATCACCCAGCATTCTCTCTTTATTGCTGATTCCATAGTTAATAACAGATCCTGTCTCCAAACTTAGGAACTTTTGTAGACAGCACTTGCCTGAGGCCAAAAAGTGGCAAATTTGTAACAAATGTAGGAATTCTACTTTTGTTTTGCATTCATGTCGAAAGGAAAATAAGAGTGAACTTTCCCTGAACCATGCTTCCTTTAATGGACTTGGTCCGTGTTGACCCAGGAGCTCACACTGGAACATGATCTCCTCCGTCCCACCACATTGAGAAAGCATTCAGATTAAACTCACAAAATATATGGCCATCTCACTTCCACAATACAAAAGTCAGCAAACAACGGAATTCACCCTCCCTTGTGTTGTTTATATCTGTTAGGAAACGTTTATGTAAAAAATCACAAAAAGTAAATTAAATACAATAAATAAAAACCTCTTAAAACGAGTTAATACTAAATTAAATTTAAAAACTACAAAAAAGTGAAGCAGTTAATTAAAAATACACTTACAATCTTTTTGTTGTTGTTATTGTTAAGAGATGTTTCTTTCTTCTAGAACACGCATTAATACTCTAAAAGTTCTCTCAAAAGACTAGTTTAAATCATTTTTATCTCTATAACAATCTAGAGTTTTGTACACGTGCATGATGAAAGCCAGTAAAGAAATCAGTGACCAATATAATTACTCCAATCTTTACAGTATAGTATGCATTATTGTGTACTTACATCTATTAAACTAATCTGTACACCCTCAGTTTGTGTTTCTTATCACAAGTTTAAAATCCAGTATTTCATTTATAATATTTATTCAACACAAATTTGAGAAGTACACAAAGATTATATTTGATCAGTATTTTTCCAACAGGTTTGTGGACCTCTGGACCTAATGGAGACACATTTGGTGCCAGCTGATGAAACGTTATCCTGGAGTCAATACGTGTCTCGCTCAGGTTTACAGAAAGAACATTCCGTTTTGATTCGCCTCAAATGGAGCAATTAACCTTTCCCATCTTCCTTTTGTTTGTCATTGGGAAAGGTAAAGATGAAGATATTTATTCCATTTACTCGCAGTCAACCAAAACAAGCGGACGAATCACAGCATCTCTGCTTCTGTAAATACAGACTCCTCCAGAAGCCCGCCAATCAGGCCTTATAAAATATTAACCCAATGTCATTGCCCTTTTCAAATCTCTCACCTGGAATTCCCTAATTGTTCCCTTTCTTTATCTCACTGAAGCAAAGTGCAAATAAATTAACAAAATAGCTTTTATCAGTCTGAATAACCTTTTAACTGAAGGATTATCACTGGTTTATTTTTCATTTATTTTCGTGCGATAGCAGCACATGCCTCATTGATTACTTTGCTGAGATGGCGGCCAGCAGAGAAAACAAGGGCCTGATAACAAACCGAGGTCTCCGCACTAACAATAACACACTACGCTCAGATTAGGCCTCCTGACTTTGCAGCTTTACTCGCCTTGATTAGATGGAATGCTGGCAGGTGAAGCTCCTCCATTTTACTATGCAATCTTTGTGTGTACTGACTGTAAGATCGAAGCATATTACTCTGGCTGATTGATCATAGTTAGAAAGATATTCAATTTAAACGACTGTACATTGAAAGAACCCACTTGAAACTGAAACGTGAAACTGGGCCAATACATTAGACTGGATAATCTGAACTGATGGATTCCAAAGAGAGTGGAATGATTGCAGATGGTTGTTTGAAAGATGTTTAAGGGGCAGTTCACTCAAACACAAACTTTATTTTATTATTTTCTTAAATTAAGCTCAAAACAATACAAAATCAAACCAAAATCTAAACAAAACTGACCAACAAAACCAAAACAAACAAACAAACAAACAAAACACGTAACAAAAAATAAATAAAACAGCACTAATAACAAAACAAATAAAACAACCCACAAAACAAACATAAAAGTGGAACAAACCATTTTTTTTTGCCAGTTCTTTTGTTTGAAATGGTTGATCAGATTTGCAAATCAGACTCAATTAAACGTACTGATTCAATAGTTCTCAAGTTAGGAGTGAAGGAAAGATTATCAGTAAATTATCTGTGAAAATGACTAACTTGTGGTCTGTTTAGCAGACAAAGATGTCAAATGGCTTTAGAAGAAATGGGATATGTTTATGGGGATGCCTTTATTTTACTTTACTTTTTAATATATATTTGGACTATATGTAGTCACCACAAACTGTTGTTATATGGAAAAGAGGAGCAAGAAATATCCAATTTTGTTGAATTTTTGGGGAACTCATTTTCATGCTCAAAGACTTTACTGCTTATAAAAAGCTCAGGACCACCATGGTCAAGCTATGGCTGCGATCGCATTACGAATACGAAACACTAACATTCTCGCTTTTGCAAACCACTAAACTTCTCTTTTATTCTGCACATAAATCACCAGCATCAACTTCGACTTCTTTAGAAGTTTTCAACAAGGGTCGAAGGGAAGCAAAGTAGTGGAATCTGCAACGATACATGATATGTAGCAACTGGAGAGGCTGTCTCAGTCACCTACACCTGCACATGAATGGAACGCTAACAGAAGAGGTCAGCCGGAGCGCTGCAATGGCCCGTTCCACAGGCGCTCCTGCATTAATCAGTACTGCCTCAGATCTCTATTTTATCTCTCCCTTTATTTGCATTGAACTGTTGTTGCTTTATCACCACCAGCTCTCTCTCTCCCTCTCACACCTGTCACCCTCAGCCAGGTAGACGCCTTATCAGATCAACATAGATGGATTATGTGTGAGCACTTCATATAAAGCGTTTTATAAGCAGGAACAGCTGCATCCGCTGGTAAACGGTGAACTTTTGTGAGGAACAATGTATTAGATCAAATGCACATAATCAAAGGGAGCAGTTACCCTCAGCGGCCCTCTTCACCCCAGACACGTTTTTCAGCCCAATCCTTCAACAGTCCTGCGCCGGGCATAACATTTGGAGATACAGAGAGCTCCAAGGATATAAAAGTGGCCTGCTGCTTTTGTACACTGCACGGTCTGATTAAAGAGTCCTGGGCAGGGCCATCAGATTGTGCGGAACTCAGAACCCAGTCTTGTTCCTTCCTTGAGCTTTATTTACATGACCGTGGCTTCATGTAAACGTATGCAGCCAGGCCCGGTTCTTGATGGCTATGGAAAGGTGGGCTGGCAGATATCCTGGGTGGGCATTTTTTTAGTCATCACATCATCACATAGTCTAGAAGATGTTTATACTGTAGATATTGCCATATTAACTATATTATATGTACACTGAAAAAAGCTTTCATGGACATCCTAGATTAGAATATCATGCACTTTCACAGCAAAATAAACTTTTTTTCTTTATTGAAAAAAGCCCTCTTTGTTCTGTTTCTCTGGATCATTGTTTGTATGCTGGTAATAACTTTTTTTATTTATACCAAACAAGGCTGTAATCATGTCTAGAACATTGGGAGGACCAGTCGTTTTGAGGAAAATAAAGACCAGACCGCTGTGGTAATGGTATTTATTTTAAAAAACTAAATAACTAAAGGATTTAAATGGATTTAGGGGAATACATTAAAAGAAAAGAACAGTAAAAGAATACGAATGTTTTAAAGTTATCAACCTGAACCGCAAATAATATATATTTTTTATTTTAAAATATCCATCCATTCAATTTCAGTTGTACAGTTGAAAACGCAAAACATGAAAATTCTATTGTCATCATAATCATTTATGAATTACATGAATCACCTAAATGACAGACCTACTTTCCATTCAAAACTTAGAAAAAAGAAAAGAAAAAAAATGTTAAATAGTTTGCATCACTGGATATTGTTGGTCATTTACCGCCTGTGGTTTGAGAACCACTGGTTTACGTCATATAAGCCGAACGCTACGCCGAGCAGACTGTTGCTATAGTAACGAACGCAACTTTCATCGCACAGGCTCTTTACTTTCAATTTTCATTCTTACATTCAAGTCAAGTCAAGTCACCTTTATTTATATAGCGCTTTTAACAATACAAATTGTAACAAAGCACTGCACAATATCAAAATAGGCAAATTGTGTCAATAATGTAAAATTTATCAGCTGAATACATTTCATTATTGAATTTAGTAATGGCATTGTCCAGCTTAGTTCAGTTTAAATAATATCTGTGCAATCAAGTCGATGATTGTGCTGCAAGTGAAGTGTCCCCAACTAAGCAAGCCAGAGGCGACATATATAAACATTCAGCATAAACAGCAAGCCAAAAGTGGTAAGCTTTCAACTGAACTGTATAGCCTACATGCATTTTAGATGCTTATATTATGTTCTTGCCCCAGCCATCCATGCAATGAATGAATGCACGTTATGAGCGGATTTTTACAATCTGATTTATTAAATCTGATCAGGGCTGGGCTTCCCAAAAGCATTGTAAGCCTAAGTTGATCGTACCTTCACTCATTGGTTTCAATGGGTGTACGATGTACTTAAGCTCACAATGCTTTTGGGAAACGCAGCCCAGGTAATTTCAGTGGTAGGCTATGATACATATTCATGTAGCCTATAAAACTCCCGATAACTGATCGGGAACTGAACTGATCGATCTAATAATAGAAAGGCCTTTTGTGTACATAGAAAAAGTCTTCGATCTTTGAGTTCAGCTCATGAAAATTGGGGGCAAAAACAAAAGTGTTGCGTTTATAATTTTGTTCAGTGTAATTAGGGGATGTACATATGTTTTTTTTTCAAAATTGTGAGTGTTGAATTTGCTCGTATTTGAATTTGCATAATGTGTCTATTTTAAAAAATAGTTATTGACCAAAATGCTATTCATGCCAGACTATGTACAATTTCTAACATTTTCTAAGTACTGACTGTGTATTTTTCAGGTTTGTAAGGGTTGTTCTTTTATATTGCTGTAACTTGACAAACAATATATTTTATGACCGCCTTATCCAAATTCCAAGCAGATTATTTTTCCATTGTAATATTCATGCATTTGTCCTGCAAATTACAACTTTTTTTTACTGAGATTTCAACTGAAAATACAATATTGTAGGGAGATCTTAGAAGGAAAAAATATCTGAAAGGAAGATAAACTGCTGATTATTTTAATGCATCATTAATGACAAAAAGCCGATTTCTTAATTGCGTACTATAATTGTGAAGCTTAAAATTGTTTTGTATCAGTACTATTAGCACTAATAAGGAGCAGCAGGCCTGTACATCCTGGGAACTGATGTAGAATGCCTAATTGGTTGACTTTTCCGTGCCTAATGGACGATTCTCTTAATTAAAAAGACACTGCAGAAAATGTTATAGATCAGATACGGCAGAGAGAGGGAAAAAAGTAAATGTAGTTAATCAAATGTATTAAAATGAACAGTTCCAGGAAAGTTAAAATGAGATGGCCAGATATGATTTCCATCGGAATATTTATTAATTTCAGTCCCTTTGGTTAACAAAACAGAGCTGCGCTTATCTTCAGAACGGTGAAGAAATGCTCTTAGTGATCTCCCTTTACCATGCGGAACTGCGATGCATATGAAACAAGTCTTCAAAACAAGGCTTTAAAAACTTACTAGTCAGGGTGCCTTTGAGGATATTTAATTAAAATCTAATCCTGCATTCATTAAGGCTCACATAAATTAAGCTGTCATTCATAAGATTTATGGATTCTCATTTGCATATTGCATACAATTCATCAATTACTCAAGTATGAAAGGAGCACATTTCCCTTGGAGCTCCTGCTGCCCTGCCAGCATTTGAAATGAGAGAAAGAGCGATACTGTCAGGCATTCGAAACAAACTTTCCCCACAATGTCTGCCTCTTGATTAATCTAATTTCCAAGGCATCCTTTTACAAGATTGTACACAGTCCAGCTGCAGTTTTCAATTATATGTCCTGTCCTCACCACTAACTTTGAATGGGAGATAGATGTAATGCAGGGCAAGTATCCAACCCCGGTCTCCTCCGCATCACATGCCTGTTTACCCTGATCTTCGTAAATTAAAAAAAGAGAGAGAAAGAGAGAGGTGTTTTAGAGGCAGATGGAGTCGAGAGGGAGGGAGAAGGGGGAAATGCTGTAATTTTATTTGGTGGGATGTCAGACGAACGGCTCGGAGTGTAATAATAGCATATTTCCTGTCACATTTACATCCGCCGAGCTTTCTGACAGAGGGAGGTTTAAGCGAACACATTAAACGACTCCCTCTTCGAAGAGGCGCTCGGCCACTGTGGGAGAACGCCGGCGTGGAGGAAGTGCTTAAACCGAGCCGAGCGTGAATACTTCTAAGATAAAAGGTCAGGCGAAAACAAACAGATGACTTGCGAGGATGAATATAAATAATTGAGTCATTAATATGCAT
The DNA here is from genome assembly GCA_027564155.1 of Gymnocypris eckloni scoliostomus. Taxonomy (NCBI): domain Eukaryota; kingdom Metazoa; phylum Chordata; class Actinopteri; order Cypriniformes; family Cyprinidae; genus Gymnocypris; species Gymnocypris eckloni. Next base: position 5,565,265 of record CM050425.1, on the reverse strand, counting down.
GGCTAATAAAGCTCGAAAGAATTCTACGTGGAGAACGAAATCATTGTCGACTATTCTCTCTTAATGGCCCATATTTTCAGCTCGAATGGATCTGGGACGTGTACGTATCAATCTCGGAGAGGAGGAGGAGGGGGGCGTTTGATAAACAGGTTGGGATAACCTCAACGCCGATTGTTAAAGACAGACAAAGCAAACAAAGCGAACTTGTTCTAGTGAGGATATTAATTCCCAATTAATCCCAAATTCTGGCAGAGGAACAGACCAGTGCAGCAAGTGAAAGTCATCTTGAAGGGTACTTAATTGGTTCCCAATAGTAAAAGAGCTTGATAACAGAGATCAAGCCGCAGTTTAATAATCCTTCCCATTGTCTTATGAAATTGTCGTCGAAAGTAACTTCAGATAGAGCCAATAGTTAAGACTTTAATGTGCTTTTCATATTAACAAGAGGAAGCAATTAAGAGGCCACAAAACAATAGCACTCAGACTGATGCATATTAATTCGGCAAATATGATTTCAGAATCAATACGATTAAGGCAGAGCGCCACACGAACACGCATGCCTACACTCGCAAACACACACACACACACACACACACACAAACTTACAAATCTAGAGGCTATTTTCTTTAACAGAGAACATTTGTCCCACATTACATGGAACTTTATTTCATAAACATCCATGTTTTGCATTACAAACATTTAAATTATCAAATGACAGCGCCGCATCTGTATTTCTGTTCATTCTTTGACATTTCCGTCGCCCACTGACTTTCCAAAGTCATTAATTCAGTCGGCCGCAACTAAAACAGGCCACGATGATAATTATAACCTGAGCAAATATCTGATATTGAGCAAGAAGTAGGATGTGAGGTCTGTATCCTCTCAGGGACAAACAAACTTAATGTCAGGACTAAACAGGAAGTCCTTAATGATTAACATTAATTGGACTGTGGAATCGGAATCCTGTGTGAAACATTAAACAAAAATTATCCACTGTTTATACTCTTTCTGCTTTCTTAATAATTAATGAAATGTAAATATTCCAGGGAGTCCAGAAGTGAACTGTGGTGGGAGAGGAAGAGCGATGTTTACACAACGGCACAGCGAGTCTGCGTGGAGAGACGGGGGTTGTGATCCGCCCCATCCTCCTCCTCCTTCTGCGCTAGATACTGTTTATGCAGAACAAATCATCCTCTGTGACTCCCGGATCCTGATCAATTCCATTTGAACGCAGTTTACTGTGAAAACACAACAATTGACACCACAAAAAACACTTTCTGCTAACAGAATCCCTCGATTTATCCCTGCTAAAAAGGAATCAATGCCCGGCTGCTAAACGCATGTCAGCCGCATCCGTCTGCGTCTCGTTGATCCTTCAGGACGAATCACCGACTGCTGTGTGGAGAGCAAACAACCAGAACCTTTTAAGACAGTTGGAGGGAAAAGCGCCCCACCCAGTCAGGAGACAAATCGAATGTGGCACGTACAAGTTTACTTTCATCCTCGCTGTCTGATTGCCATCAACTGCCAAATGTGGCGTAATGGCAGCGAGGCAAGGCCCGTGTCGTTAAACCCACAGAATGACAATTACTTCAGACAAGCTTTATCAGGGCCCGTGACCCAGGCTCCACAACGCTAACTAAATCACTTGCTTTATTCCTGGAAGCTTGCGATTCTATTAAAAGTCTTCATGAGGAGGTAAGAAAAGTCCATTTAGGCTCAGCATGAGAGCAAATAGTCCGACTCAGCACATCGTGCGAAGTCTTCACACCACTTGACGATGTAATTTTTAATGCATGGCCCTGGTCCACATAAATCTTAAGCGAAACATCACCTGAGATTTTTTTCTGTCCCTATCTGCTATCTCTCTTTCGGTTTTATGATGAATTGTTTGCAACATCTCTGCGACTAAAGCCTTCATCCTCTTCAAACCGCTGCCTCTAATAACTCGTCGCTACAGGAGGGTATGACAGAATGATGAATATCACAACAGACAGCTCCAATATGGTACAATTTTAGCAGATCAATATCGCACTGCAATATAAGAAAAAGCAGCAGATATTAGTCTACACCGTGTATTACAGATGAGGAACATCTATGCTCTCTAGTCTCGTGCCAGGCCCTCGCAGATATTTTACGCACGTCTCGTACTCCGCGCCTCACATATTCACGGACATCCGTGGAAACTAATCACTCTGTGGGTCGAACGGGCATCTGCTTAGAATTAGCATGATGCGCTAACATTTTAAGTGACTTCCGTGGACAAGGTTACTTAAACAGAAATAAACTATGGCGAGGTGCTAGGGTCCAATTATTCACGAGAGCAGAAGTCTCTCTCACAGGCTGATAATAGCTATAAAGAATAATGTTATAGAGATGCTATTGCATTATTAGCTACTACAGAGAAGACTATGAAGGTCGATGGTGGTTTTTGAGGATGAGGCCCATGTTAGCACTTGGTTAATTCAGCTCTCTTCAGTGACAGTTTTGAATGGAAGAACAGCCTTTGACAATAATAAGCCTATTTATTTTGCTATTGCTATCAAAGTTTGTGCACCATTGCTCATTTGAACTGAGTAAACAGGATGCATAACCACAATTCAAACATTCAAACAATTCAAACTTTGAACATAAGTAGAATTAAAATGAACTGAATTTTTTTTTTTTTTTTTACTAAAGTGAGAGAGTTTGTGAATAAAGTTTTTTTAAAGGCCAGACAGACAGACAGACAGACAGACAGGCAGGCAGACAGATAGATAGATAGATAGATAGATAGATAGATAGATAGATAGATAGATAGATAGATAGATAGATAGATAGATAGATAGATAGACAGATAGACAGATAGACAGATAGACAGATAGATAGATAGATAGATAGGCAATTCTTAATTTTTACATTTTGACCAGTTCTGAGTCATGAATCATTATGTACTTGCATTGTATTGTTAACATTAAGTATTTTAACCTGCTGTCAGAAATGACCCACCAGTTTTTCAGAAGTGATCTACAATCAATAATTAGGTACTAATCTATAACTAGTGTTTAAACGCCAATCAATGTTCAGTTTACAAAAAAACTAACCAGAGAGAAAAGGGAGCAAACTAAAGATATCATACTAATTCCAATTAAAAAAAAAAAATATGACAAATGATTTCCTCCCTCATTATTCATCTCAGCACCACATACGAGGATTCGTAAAATTCACAACAGCATGGGTTCCATTCTAACTAGACACCACTGACCATATTGCAATGGACTGTCTCGATCTCACTCCCATCAGCAAGTAAGATGGTCTGGGGGGCAAAAGAGGGGGATTGCAAATGTTCATAATGCATAATATCTTCTCTCACCGGGGAGCAGCCGAGGGGCCCCTTAGCTGTCACCGGCAATAGGGCCCAGCCATTGTGAGAGCTCAAGGTTCGTTAAATACTATTAATGGAACACAGTATCCGTTGTGCGCCGAAACTTGTCAGCATTTCATTAGAGACTGATAAACATATAATAGAGAAGTGTCATGCCCAGAGTGGAGCGTGTGACAGGCCGGCGGGGGAAGGATTTGGAGGATTTCGCTGCTGCGATCATTCATTCCCATGATCCACTACTGACTGACAGAATGATCTCGGCCAGCCCGGGATATTTCTGGGAGGAACGAGACCTAGACTGTCTGAAGTGGGGCTCAGACCACAAATACAAAGTTGTACATCAGACAATATGTCATTTTCCCTTTGTATTAACATCAGGGTTTAATCAGAGGAATACTGAACTTCATTTGTGGTCAAGCTGGATTTGAGAAAAACGTACAGCAGTTTTGGGATTGGGAGTTCAAACAGAGTAAACATGCTTAATCATTTGATTGTAAAGTGCAATTTTATTTACATTTATTTTTTAAGTTAATATTTAGTATTACTATTAAAATATTCAATATAAAAAAAATGATACCGACAAAAACATACCCCACTTAGACCACAATTTGCAAGCTCATCTAATTGCTCCAAGATCACTGTTTTATCACAAACTGAGTTGTAAAACGTGGAACTTTTGTACCTTGTGCTGATATTTAACGCAGAACAAGACACTTGAGCCTTTTACACCATCAGCAATTGGTCACCAACGCTGTTAATCAGTTAATCTATTCTTTTTCGCCGTCTTGTGAGAAATATGTAAAGAAAGATAATTAAAAACGTGTTAGGTGAAAGTCCAGCAGCCTTGCTCCGAGTGTATGTTCTCACAATGCACGCTTTGTTCGTCTTATTAACCTTCTCGCTACTCAGCGTGCCTATAAATGAAATCTTTAGCCCTTTACATGTGAAATTAAAACTGCAGTCCCCTGAGCACTTTTAATTATTCCTCTCCTGAAAAACTTCCACTTTTGTCAGCCCGCTTTATTAGTAAAGCAGCCGACTCCCACTCTCTCTCTCTCTCTCTCCCCAAGTCTGTCATGGTTCACTCCTTTGAATCTCTCTCCTTTTTTCCCTCTTTTCTTCCAGCAGGCCTGTTAAATTCTCACCTTGCGCTGCCCTTGTCATCAACCCGATGAAGCACAAAGCTAGGCAGCGAGGGAGTGTTTACTCATTTCCCCAGCACATTATCTATCACATTAATCACAGGCCTGGACCTTCTGGACACAGCAGTCTCCTGCTCTGCCCTGGACTCTCATCAAACCTGACCATCCCTCTCAGTGCACTACACACACTAAACAGCAGCGCTGCACGCCAGTAAGAGCGGCTGTCTCTTTATACTGCAGATAATGTTAAGAAGATAGATAAGAGTCAAATGCCTATGTTTCTCCTTATCGGTTAATAATCAGGGAAAAACACAAGCTGCTTGACATAAATATGCATGATAAATGAAGTCAGTGTATCCAATTAACTCAAATTAATTGCATGTAAATTGCATCTGTAAAGTTTTCCTTTTTTTAAACAACAGTCTTCATGCCTGATGACTGTTTTTCTCAGCATATTTGTGTATGGTTAAACGTTTCTTAAGAGATAAGTTGCTCAAAAATGTAAATGTAAATTGTAGAAAGAAAGAAAGAAAGAAAGAAAGAAAGAAAGAAAGAAAGAGAGAAAGAAAGAAAGAAAGAAAGAAAGAAAGAAAGAAAGAAAGAAAGAAAGTCATACATGTTTAGAACTACATGAGTGTGAGTAAACGGTGACAGAATTTTCATTCCTGTAAAACCATCCATTTAAAGATTAAACGTTGTAATCTCCATCTGCATCCAAAAGAACAATATCCTGTACTTTTGGACGCAGACGTGTCTGGCAGCCGCACTGTCCAAACAGATAAACAAATGTGCCCTCTTATTGAACTGCTCCGATTTGAACGTTTCCTTTGAAACTGATGTGTCCCAGGCTCTTCTAATAACGGCTGTGGACACAGAGTGTGAGGCCCTGAAACAAGAGCTCTTTAAAGAGAGGAAGAGGATGTTTTAAGACACGGTTAGCCACAGGCGAGGAGTTGGCCAGGAACTTGTTTGTGAAATACATGCCGTCGCAGGTTCTAATGAGGTTATGGTCAACAGCAACATTATTATAAATGATCCAGCTCTTTCTCTCAAGTCCTTGTGCAATTAATGTTTTCAACCGGCTGGAAGCCAAAGGCCCAGATACATCTGAAATTCAAATAAATGAGCAATGTAAATAGTTTAGAGAGCGAGTTTGCCCACTGAACAATGGCCTGCTATGAGACAGAGAAAAAAGGGACACACTGGTGTGGGGATGGAAACAGTAGGGGGTGAGATGAGCCAACACAATGTGGCCCTTCTCCTAAAGCAACTTGTTATCAGGCAGAACGCAGAGGCTCTTTCAATCTGCATTTAAATACATTTCATTCCAGCCGCTCATTTGCATTAATTTCTCCCATTATATTTGGAAATGGCCAAATGTCTAGCTGACACAATGTGGGAGCCCATCACCACAGAGAGAAGCCCCACACCTGATGCCAATTTAGGACTCCTGGATCTTTTCAGTGCTCTGGCCCGATCTGACAACTTCGGTTCTTTGCAGTCCAGGGGACTTTTCAATTGGATTTGCTTGCGGTGACAAAACTGTTTTGCGCTCATCTGAGAGGTTTTTCTCCCCCCCTTTCTCTCCCCCTCTCGCGCTCCTTCTCTCCGTGAGACCGGGCTTCTATTTGGGTGCCATGGGAAAACCAGTGCCGAATGATTCTCAGTAGCTTCTGATTTCCACTATTTGTTCAGCATTAGGGCCACTTATCTCTCAAAGAAAAAGCAACACGTGGAGAGAGAGTGACAGAGCGAAATACAGCCTCACTAACAGGACCATTGTGCGCTAAGGATCGGCATTCAAACACGAGGGGCCCTCGTTCTCACTCGCGCTCTCTCGGTCGCTTTCACACAGACTCGGTTTTTGCTGCAGTCAATTACCACTGCTAATCCTACCCGCAATAGGGAGTAAATATTTCATTACTTTTTCAAATAAACACTCGGTGTGCACTGCTGAAGTGTCATCCACGAAGTGGAGAGAGACGACTGACGGGCACTTCTGTTCAGTGGAAAAATTAAATAAAAAAACTTAGTGTCTGAGTGGGCTTTTTGTTCCTAGAGCAAACAAAACAGAAGAAAAACGAGCGACACTCAACACTAAAAACATTGTAGCTGATGAAAAAGAGAGAATTTTTCAAGCAGGTTTTTCATTGGGACTGAGTGCCTTCGGACTGTTTTCTTTTCCTTGCCAAACCAAACAGTAAGAGCGGCTCAGTCAAAAAACATGCATAGACAGTGTCATTCCCATCGGCCAATAAAGCCTGAGCTGTCTTGGAGGAATTAGCGGTCTGACTAAAAACACAAGGGGGGGAAATGACAGAGGGATCCTGGCGCTTGGTGCTCATTAATCACTGCAGCGTCTTTGACCTTTCATTTGCCAAGGGCGCTGAGGGAGGAGGAGGCGGGTGGCCGGGGCAGAGGAGGGAGAGAGACTGAACGAAAGAGACAGAAAAATAAAAAAAGAGAATGACAATATTCTAGAAGATGCCACAACACATTTTTAATGAAGAGTGAAATGAATCAGCTTCACAGGTTGCTAAAAGAATCAGACAGCTTCTAGGTAGCGACATGTAGGGGACAGAAGTATCATAGCTGGAGGAAAGATCGTGGGATTCTATGGACGTTTCTGAAAGAATCACAGAAATGTATGAAAATTGAAGAGAAAAGTGGCACGGGGATGGCAACGAGAATATTTTTAACTTTGAAAAGTGATGAGATGAACACAACGACAGAGTGCAACAGAGGCAGAGGGCCCGAGACCGCTCGGACGTCGGGCCGGGGGTGGGAGGTACATGTTGATTTAAAGTGCAAGATAATGAGTCACACGGGCAGACACGAGCTCCAGCTGGAATGACAGCGAGTGCATTGCTCCAGAAATAAATGTTTTCACTTAAGCTAACATGTGTTAGGATCCACTACCAAAAGCCTTTATACCTAAGCGTGTAAAAGCCTGTGAGCACAAGCATTCCATTAGTGTCACAGTCAAAGGCTGAACCGTCCCGTGAAGGCTCATTTATATCGAGGCTGAGGTCATTCTCTACATATAAGAGGGAGTCGGACGGGCCATATGGCCGACACTCAATCAAAGAAGCTACTTAGTGCGGGTACATGTTAGTGTTCATTAACACTAAAGTATTGAAGTTACAAAGTACAAAGTAATGAAATTAACCAAACTTTAAAACCCAAGCAACTGCTGTAATTAAAACTTTCTGAGTATTAGACTAGCAAACATTGGATTAATATTGTTGCTCGTGACAAATACATATATAGCTTTATTTTTAACCGTAATTGCAGTTCAAGGTTAATTTAATCAGCCCATTTCTACCTCTGAAGTGCTTGCTCCAATTTAATTGCCTATTTTTATTGCTTCAGCGAGGTTTTAATTGAAACCAATAGGGATCTAACAACAACTGTGACACGTTGGTGTCTGGGGGAAAGCTATAAATATGTGAGAAAAATATGTGCATTATTAATGTGATTTCTTAATGCATTTTTGCAGAGAGCTGGGCAGGATTTCTTTATTTTTATAGTCAGGCAAACCAATTCTAATTATTCGCCACTTTAAATGCAAACTCGATAAGAAAGTACAACTAAATACGGTTAAATGGCACCTCGTCGCAATGCCACACCTGATCAGCTGAACGGCAAAGCTCAAGCGTTATTGGCAAGGGTGATTTATTGGGTTATTCTTGCATGCACCAAAGCAATCAATTGTAATGGCACCGTGTCAGAGTCTTTCTTAACAATGAAAGGCATTATGTATTCGAAAATGAAAAAAGGATCGCATGGCTATTGACCCAGCACTGAACGTCATCACAAGTCCTTGGTATCAAATTCTGCATAGCAGCTTTGGCAATTGACACTATTGATTTGCCGCATGGAAAGTATTTTTGTTGGATCTCAAACTGTAGCGTTGTGAGGAGCGCTTTGTATTCCTGCAAACCCAAAAGGGATTTCCATAAATCAGTTGCTCTATAGTTAAGTCTAAAACTAACCTTGAGCTAAAATCGGTATAAAAATAAGCTATGTCATTTTTCAACAGCAAACAAAGATCCTTGTTTGAGGGTAGCACGCCGAGATTATGGGATAATTCACCAAAAATCATCATTTTTATCAGTTTTAAACACTGAGACATTCTTTAAAATATCTTCTTTTGTGTTCCACAGTAGAAAGAAAGTCAGACAGGTTTGGGCACGAGGGTAAGTAAATGACGACAGAATTGGGTGAACTATACCATGAAATATCAGCTCATTTTTTACATTTTCCAGAGAAAAGAATAATCGTTTTCTCCCATTACAGCGCAAAGGATCCTGGGCCCTGTAGCTAGAGTGGAAAACACCAGCAACTCAAGCCTGACATCTGTATAAAAACAAAAATAATCTGCTGTCAGCAGAATGTTCAATGACTTCTATCACGCCAGTGCTGAGAAAGTCTAGCGGCTGCAAGGATCGGGCTGTTATGCCGGGTTCAGTGGATCGGAATGCATGCTAATTAGCATCAAAAATGTGTGTCACCGCCTCCTATCTTCACCAGGAACATGCCAAAAGGTTCACTCAAAACCACAGATTAATAAAGTCTGTCGTACCGCGTAATGCTGTGTCAACAAAAACACACACGTTTCATTACGCAGGTCACGGGAGGTTGTTTTAATGTCATGGTTAAATTTGTACAGCGTATGTCTTAGTCAATCGAGAAAAAGGCAAATAAATATTTTACTTGCAGTACACCTCTACATTATTGATGTAATTGTAATCACAGGCGTGAATACAGTAGGCGAGCGCAGGCTTTGACACATGGTGAATATACCTAAAACGAGGGCTTGTGTTACAGTGGAAATTCACACAGCACATTGTCTGCGGTTGTCACTTTAATCTGGCCCATCTCGAAATCCTTCAGTGCTAAACAGAAGCAAGCCTTCCCCTTTAAATAATTGATATTTTCTGATTAAATGTGGCAGTTCATAGATAATGAATTCTTTATGGCGGTGCCTTGAGCTACTCCATTGCCCCTGCTCCTGCAGACAGCTTTATGGAACGTGCTGCCCAAATTTTGAAAGTTTAACCTATGTAGATCAATGTGCTTCCTTAAAAGAGTTTAATAAATTAAAGTGCACAGGGCCCTTTTTTCCTCTGTGAGCAGAAAAAAGCTGATGAGACAGGTTTAGTTTAATCTCAGGCAATAGAAGTCATTAACCATTCTCCTAGGAATTAAAATATAGCTTGCCCTTTTCTTCTCTCACTTATCATTAGCATCACTTTAATCTCCCAGCGTTTCACACTGCTATTTTAATCATTACTTACTGCCTTTTGACAACTGAAGAACATGCCTCACTCTCGCTCAGGCAATATCCCCATTTTAGCTGACAAAATGTAGGACATCATGTAAAAATATCTAAATTTTCTCTCCCTTCCCTTCAAATAACATTCGTATCAGAGTCCTTGGGGAAAAAGCCAAGTGTGTTTGTATCAAAAACGGCAGGGTGAAAAAGAAAGGAAACAAAAGTGAAATTAGAGATTTGAGCACAATGGTACAGGGATTATGGGCAATGTGACAGTATTTGCATTTATCACGTTGTTTAAGTAGATCATGAATTCCATGTATTCTGTTATGTGGGTCATTTGGTGAGCTGGGGCCATCTATTTCTTTGTCCTTGACTCAATGAAATATACAGAAAAATTGCGTTTTTTTTCCCCGGACGAATATAAATCAAGAGTTATACACTGTCTTTTAATGTCTTTGACAGATATAGGCCATGTACTGTAACTTTGTTTCTGCTGTTTTTTCGAGGTTGTAATTTTCAATCTGACAATTATAAATACACAGACCTTATGTCTTTTCAAGAGATGAGCATTTAGACCAGAGAAATACTAAAATAAATGGAATGAAATACTAATTAAAACTCAGGAGTACATCATATCATGTCTTTTTTTTTTGCGCATTGGCATTGGTCTTCACATAGCATTTAATCTATCTGGACAGGTGCTGGAATAATGTCAGTTGTTTTCCCACATCACACACAAAACTAAAGAAAAACTCTTTCCGAGGATAGAGTTTATCACCTCCATCTGACCTATTCTGTGTCATTAAGGTAGAAATAACAGCAGCACCACATGAACTAAAGCCTTTTGCCATAAAAATCTATTCATTACATTAATGTAATCTGACATCATTAACACAGTAACAATGTTAGGATAACCACATGGAAATCTGACTTTCTGTGCAACATAAAAGAAGATATTTTGAGAAATGTCTCTGTGTAATCCATACAACGGAGCGTAGTTTGGTTTCCAATATTCTTTAATATATCTTCTTTTGTGGTCCCAAGAAGAGACAAAGTCACAAAGGTTTTCATTTTGGGGTGGACTATCCTGTTATTAATGCACTATTCAACTCCTAAAACAACAGGAAACTTAGTTGAGATTCAGCCTTTCTACACATAACTGGCTATTAAACTCTCTCAGATTTTTGACAAGAAACTCCCAAATTACTTAAGTTAATGCAACATGACTTATGCCTATAATAGCATTTAAATATAACCCAAAACATTACATTATTTATACATTTATTGCCTTCTTTATTTTTACATGTGATTATCAACTAACCACTCTTGAACATCGGCAAAAAAAAAGAAAATAAAAAAAAAATATTTGAAGAGAGACATTATAACAACAGGGCTTTTTGACCCCCCCAAAAGCAACATAAAACCACAGTCGCTTTTGAAGAAAAACACTAAATTGTTTCTCCTCGAGTCTCCTTGCTCTACAGGAGAGGCAACAATGTCTTTTTTGATCACATGCCTGAAGAGGAGTATCTCTCCCTTCATCCCCTTTGAAAATCAACACCAAACTGCAAACGGTTGGAAACAGTTTATGAACATTTCAACAATCAAATCCCTCTTTTACATCAAAATGCAGCCCAATTCATTTCTGATCTCTATCCAAGTTCAAAGGCAAACTTAAAGTGATACTTCAAAGAAGCGTGTAATCAAAGACGCACAGCTGTTAAAACAATCTTTTGTCTTCAAACCAGACTCTTCACGAATCCATAAAAGAAGGCAAACAGAATTAAATAAGTAACGTTGGCTCTCTGTTAAGTGGGAAGCTTTGGTGTCTGGCTGAACAATATTTCTTACTAGAGATTTATGTCTATTTACAGCACCGTGAAATAATACAATAAACAAAGTGCAGGCTTGCAGTTCAGAGCAAATTAAGAGGTTCAAGCTGAGCCTTTTTGACAGATAAAGCTCTCTGAGAGGGGGGCTGCGCTTTCATACATGTACCAGCCTGCAATATGAACCCATCTGAGATATGATCAGATTCATTTTGACAGGTAAAGCCCAGTGTTCTGCAGATAATTCCCCTGAACACAAGTCATATAATATTTGTACGCTTTATTCAATGAAGGATGACGTTTTCTGTCTAGTCTTTTTCCTTTTAACAATACCCCTGTATATTTAGTCATTCAGTTTTCTTCAAAAGAGCACTGTGAGACCTGGTGCTATCATCTAATAAAAACAGACTATAGAGGAATTTTAATGCTGTCTGAGGGGAAAATGAGCGAACAGAAAGGAAATCGACTTAATTTTTTAATACACTTTAACACCTTGCTTTAATCCGACGCTAATGTCCATTGTCAAGAGTTACCGGCGAGATATCGTGAGCAGCTGTCAATCAAGAGCTTGGTCAAATTAAAGCACAGTTCCATTAAGCTACGAATGGAACCTGGAGGTCCGCTGTGAATCAGTCATATCCCAGCCACTGTTATGCTTATTACAGCCAAACATTAGACTGACCTTATTAGAGCTTCTGTATTTAGATAATACACGGTGGCCTATAGTCATAGATGTGTTATGGCCAATGTGTGTTTTATCTTTGCAATTTAAGTTGAAGCGTCCTACTTCGTGTTTCTACTTTGACATTTTGTTTAGTTTGTCTCTGTGGACGGAAAGGATTTATTCATAATAGATACAAAATTAATGAACATCACTAACCTGAGTTGGGAGTGTCGTCACAGAGGGATGCCCAAGATACCATGCAAGGAAGAAAGAGAAAAAAGTTCGAGTTAGTGGAAACATAATAAAGCAGTGTGTTTTGAAACACAAAATAACGTCTAATCATCTCAGAGTCTCTTTATCTTTCCATGCTCGCTGCTGCAAGAATCCGACCTCAAAGGTACATGTAAAACATATCCCATGTGGGCAGCAGGAAAATTAAGTGGCGGCATCTCTTTTTGAATGTTGATTTTGGCACCTTTCTAGGCAGTCATGTGAAAGAATAATTCACAGGAAACACTTTACAATAAGCTAGCTTTGTTAAATATTTAATGCATTAACTATCATTAACTAACAATGAGAAATACATTTGTTACAATGTTGTTCTGCAACAAGTCTTTGTTAATGTTAGTTAATCTAAACAGCTTTTCTTTGTTAGTCCATGTTAGCTCAAGTCTATTAAATATCATTAACAGATACAACTTGTGATAGTAGTATAATTGACTATAACAGTAATAAGTTACATTTTTTAATATATAAAAATAATCATAGGTAATAATACGTTTAAAATATTACTGTTTTACTGTATTTTTGATTAAATAAATGTAGCTTCATTGAGCGTAAGAGACATCTTTAAAAATATTTGTTAATTTTACTGACCCCAACAAGATTCAGAAATATTTTCAGAGCACATACATATTGCGTCATCATGTTCTGAACTTCCAGCACAAAATACTAGATCAATGTCAACGTAACTTACTGATGTTGAAGCTTAAATTCAACATGAAATCCATATTTATAATCCATATAAATTTTCTAAATGCACTTTTATCACTTACGCTGGTTTGAATAATGCTGGATACTCAAGCACTGCTATATCAAATCTATTGTAGCAAAATGACTTAGCAATTCGAAACGGCAATTCGCATTGACTTTAACCGATGGAAAGAATTTCCAAATGTCTTTTAATAACTGTCTCTCAACATCTCCCCTTGATAATATTTCCCTTAACATTTGGGTACCATAAATTAATTCCTGGTTAAGTGCATGCCATTAGGCTGTTAAATTATTTCACAGCAGTGCACCTTGACTGTGAATTTCCCGCTGAAGCCAGCCAGCAGCACATAACTGCAAATCCATGAAGCAACTTCATGCAGAATCCAGCATGACACTGGCCTTAGACTAAAGCTCTCCTCGTTGTGTTAGGATGAGACCACCGCATAACAACAGAGAGATGGGAGCTTTCAGGGACAAGCTGTACCACCTGTTAAAACAAAGTGCCTGACACATTCTCACTTATATACAGTGTATATATTAAGGAAGTAAGATATTGAGAAACATCACATAATCATTTCACCCTTTTCTAAATACTAAAGGTTTTCCTCTGTGTGTGTGTGTGTGTGTGTGTGTGTGTGGGCATGTTTATGTGGTTTATGAGGACACAAATTTGTATAATGACATGGGTATGACATAGGTATTACAAGGAGAAGGTGATTTATGAGGACATTTTCAGTGTCCCCATAATTTAAAACGCTTATAAATCATACAGAGTAAGTTTTTTGGGGGGAAAATAGAAATGCACCGTCTCCTGTGAGGGCTAAGTTTAGGTGTAGGGTAGGTGTAGGGCAATAGCACATACAGCTTGTACAGTATAAAAAACATTACGCCTATGGAAAGTCCCCGTAAACCATAAAACCAACATGTGTGTGTGTGTGTGTGTGTGTGTGTGTGTGTGTGTGTGTGTGTGTGTGTGCGTGCGTGCGTGCGTGCGTGCGTGCGTGCGTGCGTGCGTGCGTGCGTGCGTGTGTGAGTGTGCACTTGTTTGCTAGCGTCTCTTTCTGGCTAGCTCCATCTGGAAGATTCAAGCACTCGGCGGCTGTCACACAATAGGGAGACCAAAGCCTGCTGAAGGATAACAAATGACTTCATGGCAAAACAGCTATTGAAATTCTTTCAGTATGTGGCATTAAAAACAACTGAACAAATAGAGATAAGGAGGTTGGTAGGATTTGAAATGAGATCTCTCTCTCGCTCTCTCCCTCCCTCTCCCTCACACTCTTCCTCAGCCCTCTGTTAAAGAGCTAAACAAAACAAATGGAGCTTATTACTGCAGATTACCTTACACTGGACAGATTCACGGTGTGGGGCCAACTGTAAACAATGTCTTTCTCTCCGCTTACAAAGTATGTGCCATTTATAACACTGAGCAATCATAACCACTGCGTGGCTAGATAAAAGAAAATGTATGCGGGATCTGCCATTTGCAAACACAATCACTTAAGACTGTTACCATGTGTGTTACCATAGCAAACACTGATAAACTAATTATTCCCTGCTATACGGCTTATATTATTGCTGTTTAAATAGTGCCCGGGGGATTGGGAGGGATTTCAGCATCTAGGCAAGTGGCGGAAGGGATTTCAAATCAACAGAAGGTCAAATTAAAGATAGTTCACTTAAAAATAAAAACTGGCATCATTTGCTCACTCTCAAGTCTTCGCAAAGTTGTACAACTGACTTTTTTTTCTGGGACACAAAATGTAGGAGTTTTTGTCCATACAATGAAAGTCAATAGGGTTCAGTTCCAGTTCAAGTTCAAACACAGTTCTCAACATTCTTTAGAATATATTCTCTACAATTAGGAGTGACCCAAGAACAAGTGATTTTGGGGTAGACTATCCCTTTAACAAAACATAAAAGTCAAAATGTAAAGCTAACGAATGGTGTGTTAATGGCTATACGTACATCAACGTTTCAGATATATTCTGTGGCAAATACAAACTACTCTGCAGTCGTTAATCACACCACAGGACGTTTCTGCTCCCCACACCTCTCCAGATTCAATACGAAACTTTCTGGCAACTTCCAGCGGTCTGCAGCAGTAGCAGCCGGGGGAAGATAAATAGCGTCGGACATATATTATGTTCATTTGCCACTCTCTTTCCTGTCAACAGCCAGCAAAAGCTCTCTCATGCAATCGGATTTATGATTTATACACGGCGCCGAGGTGCAACAGGCTCTGAGCACGGGTAAAGCGGCGGTCTCGAGATTTATCATCGGCCCAGTCCATCTAACAATCGGGCGTTAAACAGAACAAAAACCCATTCCAAATAAATTCCCACTGTATTTGTGTGCCGATTTGATTTACCGGCCTTTGGGGAGGCACCATTTGGTAGCGGCGAGAGCGGCGAGAGGTAGGTGGTGCCGGAGAGAGAAAAGGGGGAAGGATGGGGGGGTGCATGTGCCAGAAGTGTTTATTGTGTCAGGTTGATTTATTGAGTGAGCTTCATTTCACTGAATGTTCTCAGATATTTATTTCCCTAAAGGCCCTCAAAGATATGAACAAGCTCGCATCCACATATGTCATCATTGCCCATTTTACAGAGTCAGGAGATTTCTTTCCAAGGAAAGGGGGGGGAGACACCAGGGCACCTTTCCATCTGTGTCTCGCCGACGATGCTTCTAAAAAAGCGAGTCTTTAAACAATAAAAATTCAAGTCCTAAAAATACACACATACAGTCATCTTTTTCCGCAAGGGCATTCAAAAGTTCACCTAAATCTCACAGGTCAAAATATAAACAAAATATCCGCCCCAAAAGAATGACTTGAAAAATTCCACATCGTCCATGTTGACAAAACAAGATGGCACTTAAATCCTGGAGAAGGTATTAATTCCGGTGGACAGAGAGAAAGAGAGCGATGGGAAAACAGTGGGAAAGTAAAGCAGATGGTGCTGGCCTTTGATTTTCCAGATGGCTGTCCTGACTGGTGAGCTCAGTGACATCGAGTCGTCTCATTGACATGCTGCCTCCACTGCCTCCCCATCCGCAGGTCTCTCTCTCTCTCTCGTCTCTCAAACGCTCCGCCCGGGCACCACTCGCCAACCTGGCCACTCTGGCTTCAGCCTGCTGCTGCTGTTTATTCCATATCGGTAACGAGACGCAATTGTACATGGCATCTTTTATTTAAAGAAGCAAAAGCAATAACTATTGCGAGGCCCGACTGCAGCCATCACTAATTAGGAGACTTAATATAATGTTAATATTAGAGGTAAAAACACCTGGTGCATAACGAAGTGCGCTTTTTGCTGTTTTGCATGGGAATAATTAACATTGACTGCTAGTCATTTTTTACGACTGTATACATTTAGACGTCTGTGTTTATTAGCAAGCAAATAAGTCCTGCGCTGCTGACACAGACAAACGGTCCGTCAATCTAACCCTACGATTAGCTTCCAGCGGAAAACAAAATTCATAAAATATGATCCTTCACCCTTATCTGTAAATAAATCTCCATTTTAGCACACGAGAAGTGGAATATTAAACAGTCGCAGGCTAATTTAAATTGGACCGGCGAGGAGAATTAAATGCAGGGTGCCTATTCCATGACCTCGCAAGTACCTCGTATTTTTTTTAGGGTCATATCATCATTACCATAGTGCAAGCTCAGAAACGACAACTCAAAATTCCCTAATTACTGTGTGTTTACTGGGGGCCACAGGCCTGCGCACAGTTAATGAAACATCACAGTGCAAGCCTCTAGGGCCCAGGGGAGACGGGCCCTCCATTGTAGCACTCGCCGTTCTGCTTTTCCACTCTGTACGCAATTAATTGATCCAGGAGCCATATTTTATGAGGCATTCGAGGACAATCTGGAAGCGCATCAAAATGTCCTCAGCAAAACAGGATTTTGTTCTTTAATAGAACAAAGCGATCCGAGCAAAATAAAAAAACACAGAGTGAAGTGCCCATAAGGTGTTTAAACCTACTAATGACTATCTACTGTGATAAAACACAGGCACACCTGATTACTCCTAATTGGCGTAAATACATTTAAACAAACAAATAAATCAGCTAGACTAGCATAAACAGTTTGCCTTAATAGCAGGTTTTGTTCGCTAACTGTGTATACACATGTATTCAGGTAAAATCTGAAACCTTGATGCCTTTGGATTTCAATTTATTCATACACAATAATCATGTAAATGTTTACACTGAACAAATGTTCAAGCTGAGAGAAAAACTAATTAAATTTGCATATATCAAAATATCAATATCACATAAGATATTCAGTAAATAAGGTCAAAATATCTAGTAAGGTCAGAAAAAAATATTTAAAACCCTTTTGAACATTCTAGGGTTCCTGTGGCTCAGTGGTAGGGCATTGTGTTAGGAGCGCAAATGGTTGTGGGTTCAATTCCCAGGGAGCACACATACTGACAATAAATGTATAACCTGAATGCACTGTAAGTTGCTTTGGATAAAAGCATCTGCTAAATGCATAAATGTAAATATAAATTATGTTGACACTGAGTAACTTTGCACCTACATGTCAACTAACTCTCCTATTAGTATTAGTAGACTATCTGCTTCATATCTACCGAATAATGTTATAAATAGATTCTATTTATCAATTAACTTCTATTAACTAAATTAAATAAACATTTGGTGTAGCCATTCTTTACGTTTAAAGCAGTTTTTGCCCTTTAGGTGCATTTGCGGATTGTTTTTCAGGAAGCTTTGCAGACAGGTCTCTTGAAGCATCTTGGAGACGTTGACACGGTTCTTCTGGATTTAGTCTGTCTCAGTTTGTTCTGCTTCTTCATGTCAATCCAGATTACATAATTACATACATTTTTAATATATTCTGATGATTGTGTATTGTTCTGTAGACATTTTGCATGAACCTGTTCTGAGCACACAAGTCAGCAATAATTAGTAAATGAGACCCATTGACATTTTGTTGCATTGCAACTTATAGACATGCATTACAAGAACTGAAGTGCATATCGCTCACAAAATCACTACCATGCTATGTTTACACATTGACTAGCCCATGAGCCGACTGCTGTACCGTATCCGTCTCTGGCCTGGCTGTTACCCTCACAGAGCAGACCGCTGAAAGTGATTCCAATTGTTGTGATGTCATGTCTGAGAGCAGGGCAGACTATTGATACTATAAAAAAGCATGTTGCAAGGGCTAGCATGTGGCAGATTGCTTTCTACAAGCCAGTTTTAGATCAGTATAAGTACAGACAGGGGCACTGGGGACTGGAATGAGAAATAAGCATTTCCGGCTGTTTTCAGCTGGCCACAGAAACAATTTGCAGTGGGGGAAATGGGATAAATGGACTCCGCTAGCAGATAGCTGGCTAAAAAAGGACTAATGTTGGAATCTGAAATCCTTTATGGAATTAGGCGTGTTGAACAGCCAAATTATCCCAAAATGGAAAGCTGAGTGTGACTCCGGTTTAAAGCCATGAGACAATAACAACAGATGAAGACATCTAGTCAGGTCATCTCGCTAAAATGTAATATTAGATGCCAGTTAAAAGTATCAAATTGCTCGTCACTATTTTAGATATCTCTAACTGCAATGCTTAACTAAGCTACCTGGACAGCAGGATTGTTATCTCAAAATGTCAGGCTTCCAGAGATCTGTGTGGAATGTGCGTTGACATCACATCTAGTGAAGAGGAACTCTACATGAGAGTGCCCCTGTGTTTCAGCCATAAATAACTAGAGGTTGAGATACTATCTATATTAGAGCAGTTAAGCTAGGGAGGCGTCACGTGGACATGCTTTGGTGTGCACAGCATGAAGATATTAGGACAGGTGCAATTCACCAACACGTATAAATCTGATGACAATGATCATTGCTAACAGGTCAGGTACTATACAATCTCCTTCATCCTCTCATGCAGGTAAGATGTGCTTTAAAGGTGTACTTAGCTATTTTGTAATTATTTTATTTTTACACAAAAATAATTTGGAAAATGTTTGAAATCATAGACACACACATAATATACATGTATATGTTTTATAAATGTATAAATGAAACAAACACTACATTTATATAAAACAAAAAAGGATTCTAAAATATTTGAATATTATTTACAATAAATATATATTCACACACACATATATACATACAGAATGTATGCAGAAAAGTTTCATCCTAAATGTCCGTGGTACAATTCACAATCTCTAGTAAATATTCACAATATAACTAAAGAATAATTAAATATACAACATTTTGCTAATGTTTAAAATCATGGGCAGTCACATGAGATGAAGATTCTAATTTTATATGTGGCTTAATAAAAACTGTATTATTTCATTTCATTATTATTGAGTAGATAAGATCACACGAGTCACGACTGACCAATATTAAGTATTTGGATTACATATAACAAAATACTAGTCATTTCACTTTTTGTACTTATTTAATCGATGACGTTTTCATTAATTAACATCAAGTCAATGTAAATATGCCAGATTTAGCCATGATGGCTAGTTTTTATTTGTGTTATAACGTAAGAGAGAGAAGAAACACAACACAAATTACAAAACAAATCATAACAATCTATAAAACTAATCTGGAATAAAAAGTTACTCATGGTTGACTGCAAATAAAGATTTATTTTTAAATGCATCAATAACGAAAAACTACTGCTGTTGAATTATGCCACCACTAGGTGTCACTATAAAACGAAGACAACCAGCACAACATGAAAAAAAATGTGCCTCATCTTAATTATCGCGCACTCTTTGTTGTAAAAGTTTTCGCATCACTGCATGTAGAGAAATATGGTCTCTGAGAACGTCGCCACTGTAGCCAGCGAACACAAAGCAATAAGAGTCAGGCTTGATCTTGGTACGAGCTACGAGAGGCTGTTTTCTCCACTTGAGCGGAGCTGATTGGAGGTGGAGGATTCACAACACTGGAGCTGATTTCCATAAGACGGGGAGGACGGGATCTTAATGGGGGTCAGTGACAGGGCCGGAGTCTGAATTGGCAGGGGTGCATCAATTAGTGAACGGGCAAAGCTCAGGCTAACGATAAGGTGAGTGGATGGTAGAGAGGGGTAATCTTCATTAGAAGCACATGAAAAATATTACAGGCTCACAAAGAGGAGGCAAATTAAAGTGTGGCAAAGGGCATGATAGAATCATCCTCTCTCTTCACAAGCTCATTCCAGTGCGTTACTAGCGTTGTGGTTAAGGGCTTAGCATCAAAGACTTTGAGGGGACTTTTAATTAGGTAATACTTTTGTTTTACTCAGCCAGGCATGATTTTTACAAATACATTTTGCATCTCTCAAAATGGAAATATGATTCTGTGGAGGCTTCAGTTCAAAATAGTTAAACATTAGCATGACTCACTCAGTGGAAAATCTCAAGCTATTAATGAACATCCAGAAGAATATTAACACAAGCATTTACAGAGAAAAACATGTAACTGATTGTTGTATTTTTGTCTATGAGGCGTTCTGGATGACTTCTCTCCAGAATTCGACACGATTAAACAATTTCCAATAAATAAGCTGTGTTTTTTTATTCTTGTCGAAGAAATATAATCAAACGAAACCGTCATCAGCTTGTTTTGATAATGCTGATAAAAGAAAAGCATGCTGTTTACCATGCACGAAGGCCTTTGATGTTCAATGGCTTCGACTTAATAAGGCAAGACATTAGTGTACACGTGTAAAGTGCGTTCATAAATGTGCGAGAGGAGATGCGAGCTCAGAAGCAGAAAGGAATTGGATTACACTGTGTCCACCTACTCAAATGAACCCCATCAAGTGAACATTGTGCAACCAAGCAGACATGCAGCTCCAAAGACCATCCAGGCAGCTGTATAGCATTTAAGTGCATATTGAGAAAAAAACAATCTGCCCTATTGAACAGTTTCGTCCCCACAGGGCAAACAAGCATGGCACATTCTCCAGGAATTACAGCTGTCTCCTGTTTAAAGGAATAGGGGAAAAAACATCACATTTCATGAGCCCCTAAACCTGTAAACAAAATCTTTGGAGCAGATAAATTTGAAACGCCACAATGCAATTAAAGCCCAATTCGATTTGAGCATACACAGTCCATCTGTCAAAGGGAAACTGAAGCGGAGGAGATCCGTTATTAGTAAATTCCTGCTTGCATTTTATGAAGCCTGTTCTCACAGATGCAAACTAGCAATCGAATTATCCGCCGAGCCAAGATGCTGTATACAGTGCAAAATGCTAGCTTCGCCAAGTATGTCATCATCCCGAAAAAGTTCTGTGTGCAAACTTTTCCCATTAATTAATACATCTTTGGAGATTTGATTCTTCATGCTCTGGGGAATCATTGTGATGTTCTTGGTTTAGCTGAAATATAAATGTCTCCTATAATCCTATTTGTCCACTTTAGAATCTGGAAGATAAAAATCTTTATTATCTAGGGGGAGGGTTCAAGGGACCCCGGCACAGTGCTTTCAGCTTGAAATGCTATCATCTTCAAAGGTAGAAGAGGATGTCGATTTAAAATCAGAAATGTATCAGAGATCTCTACGCTCCTTAAAGTACAATACATCTCCGCTGATTAAAATACATCAAAGCCTCGTCATTCGTTCCTCTGAGCAATAAGGGTGGATTTTAATTGCAAAATGTTAAACCTCACAATTAAAGGCTTTGTGCTTCTTAAAGCTAGCCCAAACAGACACGAGAGAGCAGCATACAAATGAGCCGGTGAGAGGGAGAGGGGAGAATTAAATGATAGAATTAAAAGCGGCCTGTTAAATGATAACGCCGTAGAAGACCAATCACGGCACGCACCGATAATGCTACAGTGAAATATGTCAACAGATTGCACTTTCATGAGCTATCATTTTTCTCTTAAATTAAAGCCGTCCCTTTAAAGGAAAATACATGCTCAAGTGGCTAAAACAGGTGCCTGTTTGCGAGAACACTAGCGTGCCTGCCAACGATAAGGAGCTCGACACAACGCAAACCTGCTATAAAACAGGTAACACTCTGCAAATGGAAACAGTTACTCAATTTACAGCCTACAGCCATGAAAAGGTGCTATAAAGTTGTTACCGGATTGCTGCCATCAGATTATAGGCCCACAATGCAAAACCTACCAGCCAAAAATCTTATTTAGGGTTTATGACAAAGTAAAACTCTGAACCACAAAGTTATACGCCTGCTGAATTGATGCAACCCAGCCATGTGCACAAAGACCACATGCAATAGCATCATGCAAAAAAAAAAAGTACTTTCATTTTCATTTTTTTAAGTTACATTTTAAATTAAAATGCTCGAGTAAAACCACTCGAAAGGTTGGTTAGTATTTGATGAGTAGTGAGTAACAAGTAAAAAAAAAAAGCAATTTTAAAATCTTAAAAAAAACTCTAAAATAGATTCAGGGTTGAAACTGTATGTTTTGCTGTGTGATATCATTTCCTAAGAGGACTTAAAGCTCATTTAATAAAATATGATTAAGTGATACTGGACTCTGGCATGAAGAGCATACTTGGCTCTAAAAATGTAATGTTTAAATGGCACGATGGGTACTGTTTGCCACTAAAGAAGCAATGTAAACTTTTTTTACAACATATAATTAAGAGGAATAAACAGGCCCGTTAATAAAATAAAACTAAATAAAATAAATTCAAACAATGACAAATGACTATCTATAAATTCCCTGTAAACACATCATGCAGCATTAATTAAAATCCTGTGATAGACACGGCATGCTTCTAACAGACCTATCAACAATGAAATTAGGATTTGCTGGCAAAAGAGCATTCCAGGGTTCCTCGGAGGGACTAATGAAAAACACTTTCATGGCTAACTCATCAAAAAAGCCAGGCTGGAGGAGAGCGGAGCAGCGTAGAGCTCCAGCAGCAGGATGTCATGCGAGGGTCTGTAACGTGCGACCTCTCATTTCATCCTTTAATAAAGTCGCACCCAGGTGGCATTGATGCCTTACAGTTGCCTGGGGCTCCCGTGTGCTAAACAGGAGCTTGGCTCAACGTCATTACCCTCCATCGCTCTCTTCCCTGTTTTCCTGCATTAAAACCCACATGCTTTGTTTTCCATTCCATGTCACAATTTGAAAGTCTGTTATCAAGATCAAACCGCTCCTTAATCTCAGTTGGTGAAACTTGTTCCATTGCCTCACTGATTTACTTACAGAGCACTCTAACGGCAATTGTGAAATGATGAGGTGAGGAAATAACTAAACTAAGACCAAAACTGTGGGATCGGTTTGAGGTTAAAGCATTGGGGAAGTCTAGGGTAAGAAGACTTGGTTGGAATGTTGCAATCCTTGCCCTGTTTAACATGAACAAAAATCCTAAATCAAAATCAACAACAAAAAATGAGTCCCAAAAAAGGGCCTTGGTACTTAAATGCTACATACTTGCAGCTGACAGACTGCAGAGAAAATAGCCTAGAGGTGGTCATTTTTCAACGCTAATTCAAACACAAACACAGAGCGAGGCCTGGGACTTCATTGTGAAAATGATCTGTATGTAATACTTTCATAACTTCCTGTGTGAAAGGAGCCCGTTGGTCAAGAAGCCAGAAAAACATTCAGGTTATCAGAGTTTCTGTAGGCCGTTTCTTTAATTAGCGCTCACAATTTGCGTTCAGATAACGTCAGGATTGATGAATTTAGTCTTGGAAGGACGACAGAAAGTTAAATAAAGTTCTTCTCAGGCTCTGCGCTGTTCCAGTAGACAGAATAAATGCTTATATTGACAGATGAAAAGATACCTGTCTGGTTTACTGCTCATTCCGACAGTAACTTAACACCGGGGCACACCCACGCATCTGTCAAATCGAGACTTTATGCTGTAATTGCAGAAGAAGGGAAACTACATTTTTTAAACAGTTCTAACAGACGGCAAATTGCGTTTATTCCGCAACGTGGATGCAGCTTCAACAGTTTCCTGTCTTTGATTTATGTGTCCAGGTCTTTCATAACTTTCGAATTCATCAAGGTGGCTTTCATTCGGAAGCGCTTTCTCAAACACGGCCCACCTAATTAGAATTATTGTAACTCTGACAAACCCTGGACAGAGATGCCACTTAACCGCCTTGTCAGACCCTGGACTCACAGCCTGAATACAGATTCTCCACCTGTCCGCCTTTCTGTATTGTTCAAACTTTTCCACCATACACCTATTTCCCCAGTGGGAAGCAGGTGGTGTGTGGAGGTGTTTACGGAGAGAGTCTAACTGACAGCTGGCGGGAGGAGACTCAAACAGCTGCAGACGAGTGGGGAAAAAAAGCAGGAGAGAGAGAGAGAGAGAAGGCAAACAGCTCTAATACCCTCAGGGTTGTCAACTCCAATCCCCCAACCCACAGTGCTTTTAACCAAGCAAACAGAGGAAAAACTGTTGCCGTCTCAAGACATCAGAGTCTTCCACCGAACTCCCTGATCTTGGAGCGATTTCACAGGATTGAAATGGGCCGATAAGAGGAGCTCAAAAAAGAGAGAGATTGAAGTTAAAAACATCTAACCAGCTTAATTGAAGTGTTCGGGTAAAAAAGTGTTCCAGTATGGTGGATAGAAAACGTATGTTGATTTCTCATTTCAAGGAGGAGGGCTGTATCAAAACACACCAGATCAACTTCTATACTGCTTTGTTTGGTTCTGCCAAGGTTATTGGAGCCCCATTACAAAATTTCCTGGGGCTCAGGAAGGGGTGGTGGTGGGTGGGTGAGTGTTGAGCGAAAACCGATTCCATGCAAATAAATCGCTTGCGCAGATCAAAAGACAAATCAGCGGCAAAAGACAAAAGATGCTGATGAGCAGAGAACAATAGAAAATGTGAGATGTGGGGATCACAGCAGACGACCGTAGGGATCCAGGGACACACACTGTTTTTTTGAGTGGAGTGTGGCTAGACAGGTGATCCTTGACAAGTTAACTGAGCACTTCTGATCAAGTAAGCCCGCAGCAGTTTTTCGGTTCATACCAGATTTGGGTAAGATTCAAAAGTGATGAATTGGATCTCTTTCTAATTATGGGTGCGAATTTGAACTGAACTGGCAACAGAGAAAGTTGAATTTTGAATAATGAATTAAGGAAATGCATTGTCATAACTGAGAAATTAAGTGTTTGCCCACTAAAGCTAAATTATTAATGATGATAAAACTATATACAAAGTTATATAAATATATACAAATAAAATATATAAACTAAATACAAATATCTGTAAGTAGCATTTCAAAATATGATGTTAACATTTTAAAAATACAGTTATATAAATTTCTTTAAATTTCAATTTAATTTTTATTTTATTTCATTCCCTTCTAAATTAAAATGTTCACTACCTGTTTACTACCTCAATTCAAATAAAAATAAATTATTGAGGATTCAACTGTCATTTTCAATTCAATTCTTAATTACGCATGAAAATCATCTACTTAAGAAGTCAAGAAATATCTTATGATAAATTTGTTCATAAGAATTTCGTAGGAATGTTTGGTTCTGAAGTGCACTTCCTCAAAAATTCTTATGTTTTCAAATTTTTTAAGGAATATCTTATTTTACTAGAGAAGAAAATGATAAGCTCACTCATGCACATCCCTAATAATAATGATATGCATTCTTTGCAGCTAGTGTTATGTTGCAATGTTTAATTTGAAATAACCTAAATGTGTTATTTACAATGATTTCTAAGAACATTATTTTCAGTAATTCAGATCCTTCTTAAGTTAAGTGTCTTAAGAAACGTTTTTGGGAATACAAATGCTATGGCATGTATCCTTGCGTTAAAAACATAAGAAGAAAAACAGCAGTTACTGTAAGAAGAATTGTATTATAAGAATGTTTTGTGAATCCGAATTCTTGTTCACATTTCCTTTTCTCTAAATAAGTAAAGGAATCTGGCAAAGGATGGTTTGTACATCATGTAATAATACACAGCTGCAAAAAAAAAATACATGAAATAGTTTGCTTGGGATGCACGATAGCACAGCTTCTTCAGAAACAATAGGCTAGCAAAAGCTAAGAAGAAAAGTACGACATCAGGCACTAATCACTGCGCTATTCACACATACCACTAGAATAAGTAACATATCACTTTTATGGGCCATGTTCTCCTGCCATTAGCGGCTAGAGAAAAAGACGAGGCCATATGAGCACAACCTTGAAATGAAACGCCTGCCGTAGTTAATCAGATTCGGTTGTAAATTAGCTTTAATAATACATCGGCTAGCACATTTTCCACACACACCACTTTAAATACTTAGCACGATGCACCCATTGCCCACAAGCGCAGGGCCGAAACAGAGATGCAAACTAGTTTAATCAAATAAGGCTGAGATTGGGTCAGTACATTTCCCTAATAGATTTGGATAGAGGGTCAGAGACACTTTTAGGTGTCCGCTAGTGGATTTGCATGAATGTAAATTTACTCTTCTGGGTCGCAGGATAGTATAAATAGCCCCGAGTTCCTCAAGCCGTCTCTATTCTAAACAGCAGTTATTCAGAACAACTGCTGCAATGGTGAAATTAAAGGGGGACGGCAGGGGGAAGGTTCCTCTTACCACAACAAAGGAAGGAAATCCCACTTAGATTTGTACTTCTCCCTTTCTTCTACCTTTAGCGGGTGTATCAGAGAACAAACAGTGCCTGAAGCTGGTAGCCACCTGCAATGTATTCCCCCACCCCCATTAAAGTCCTTCACAGAAATCAGAATTTAATAAATCACCCCGGAGTCTGACAGAGTTTATCTCAAGGGGTCGCTTTGACTCGGGAGGAGCTGCTAGACAGACAAAGCCTAGACCGATAAGATGTGAAATTAAATACAGTTAGCAGTTAGAAACAAAGGATGGAATGTGTCACAATCTGCTACGTAACCACCAAAAAGCGCATTGCCAGAGAAATGGTAGAGACAGGAGGTGATTCATTTCAGTTTGCACACATTTAACCTCATTTGCATGCTTACTGTCAACATATCTCTCTGTAGCCGATACGTTCAAGAGCTTTCATTAAGGCCTGAAGTTGACATCCTTTTTATTGAGGCATGGCATATAAATCATGACCGTCGCACACCTGCAAATCTCGATCGGAGATCTTGCTCTATCATGTGATGCTTCCTTTTAAACACATGACAGGTACAACACCAGTCATCGCTTAAGGTAAGAAGAGAGTTATGGGAATGCGGTTTATCTCTGTGTGAACAGATATCCTCACTTAACGTGTTGAAATACAGATTATTTACCGCAACAAATGTGTCACTTTAGTAGAGAGCCAGTTAAAAGTGAAGGGTGTCATTTTTGTGCAACTAGCACCGCCAAATGGAACAGCAACAAAATGTACTGTTTTCAAACAGGTTTCCTGAACACTGCCAATGGTTGGAAAACTGGTAGTCCCATCCCCAAATTCACTATGTTGGATGTTCAAAATGAACAGAGCAAAATTTGGAAAGTGCCAGAGAATAGACTCTCATGGCAACTCACATTAGGGAAATGTTGCAGAACTCATACAATCTCATTTGTAAGTTTTCATACAATCTGCTTAAACTGCACTGAGGGTTATGTTTAGAGGTGCTAAAGTTTTACTTAAAATTGTATTGAATAGGGATGTAATTATATTATCAATATCATGATATCGCAATAGCAAAACTGTTTCAATATTATTGTAGTCACATGATGATTATGAAACGATAGTTCTTCCAGGAAAAAAGTGTAGTTTTTTAAATATATTTAAATTTCTTATTCAAACCTAAAAGGTCTTTACAGTTGTGTATTGGGCCATTGTGCTTTGGCACAGTATCTTTCAAACGAACTAAAACCAAAAGCACAATATTGCTTAGATCCCTTCATCAAGTCTGTTTTCACTGCGTGTTTCAAAGCAAAGCACACACATTGTTGAGGCGATCAGCTCGTGATCTGATGTTATCTGTGCCTCAGAACGGCTCCGTTCACAGTGAATGAATGCAGTGAACTTGTTTATTGTATATGCTGTGAGTTTAGTGCGCATTTGGGAACGCAACAGCCACTAGTTAGGCTTTATTTTCGAGGAAGATGATTACAGAATTTCACTAGATTTGTAGGGAGATGTGTTTTTGTAATTATGTTTTCACTGAATCTGAAGTTTTCCTTCAAAATAAAAGCTCTATTGCCGTGTCCATCAAAATTAAAGCTTAATAAACGTGCAGTATGAATTGCTGACAGCTAGCGATTTAAATCCAGTCCAAATTCAAAATATCTCTTTCAAGTGTAGAAATGAGAAAATAGCTATTGTAATTTGTTTGGCTTTCTAAAGCACCAGTGTGAATGTAATTTAGACTGAGACAGTATAGCACAAATAAAAAGAGGGTTGAGTCCCTCAATTCACTGACTTTTTTCTGACCAAAGTTTTCTTGCTTAAGAACGTGGGTTGGAGCTCTTGATTTTAAACTCTCAAAATACATTATATAGAATAATAAAAATTTTAAATGTACGCATTTTTTTTACAATTCTTCATTTGTCTTTTTTTCTAAATATCGCAATAAATATTGTATTGCGATATTATCGTATCGTGAGATTTTTATATTGTTACATCCCTAGTATCGAATTAATCAAACTATACAAATTCATATGAAGTCACAACTGATTATATTGTCAATTTATTTTAGTTTCCTCTAGTGGTCAACCAATTTATATCATACTTGTACTTTTTTTGTGAAATTAATATGACATCGCACATAAAATTATTACAAATCTAATATGAAAGAGTATATGATTAGAAACAGCCCACCAAGATTTGAAACTTGGATTTAAAGTTGCTCTGTTGTGTGGATTTTGGATGTTCACATGTTGGCCAAACAAGCTGTCTCAGCATCTTAAGATGGGATTTTAACATAAAAATGGCATGTTTCAACTTTAAGTTGCATAGGTTAAAAATAGGGGGAAAAAACTACCAACAAGACAACTGTAGGGCACATTACATGTCAGCTAGTGGCCACAGCAAGCATACTAATGGTGTGTTGGTGTGCTAGCAACATACGCCTGCTGTAATGAAAGAGGTGAGTTTGAAATTTTCAATGAGCACTTTGGCCCTGTCTTTTATTAATAACACTCCAGGGTCCAGGAGGGCGCGAAGCAAAATGGTGGGAATGGGCTGACCCACAGCTGCGCCTAATCTGTCCCGACTCGGTCTGCGCCACCGATGGCCTCGCTCACTATCTGTTTCTCAAACTGATGCCTTCCTGCTGGGACGGCGTGGCTGGAGAGCTGTCAGCGTGCTGCCCTTTCTGGGGCGCTGCGCTATCTCTGCCTGCACCAGTCTGCCGTGGCCTGTTGAAAAGAGCTGTCATAGCCTTGCAAGTCTCTGACATTCCTATTGGCTTGACCATGACCCTTTGAGAAGCGCACCTTTAATTATCCTGTCTCAAATCTCCTTCCATGGCAAAATTAATATACATATCATAGCCATGAGCATGTGTGCTATTCTTTTAAAGAACGCATTTGAGGGCCCTACTCAAAGCGGTGTGACTCTTGGAATAATATTAGACTATTTGGAATGTGACTGTGAGACTAGCAAGAGACACAGCTGCAGAAGAGCTTCCTTTATCAAGGGGAAATTGCATTATGCTCCAACAACTATGAGCTGTTTCCAGCACTCCACTTCAATAAATTAAAAATTTAAAACCGCACAGAAGACATTAATATTATGTATGGTTTTAGCTGCCTTGCCCAACATCCTCCAATTTAACTTTTCTGTCACTGCTAGGAGAGTAAAGACGCTTTTGATCAATCAGATATGTGGGCTTGCTTTTGTCTCACATTCATTTTCTGACATTTGAAAGGTCAAGAGTGAGAGGACATTTGATAACTTCAAAATCCTCATACTCCATTTTACAACCCTTAATCTGCCTTCTTGCAATTGGTAACATACCATTTTATCTTTGGGAGGAGGGCTGGAGAGACTAGGAAACTAAGTCTGTTCGTATTTGTTCACCATAAGGTGAAGCTTTAGGAATTCACTGCAGTGAAGACAAAAAGAGGAAAGAATCGGATAATGCTCAACCGCGATAAAAGGTCAAGTCGCTACACAGAAATACATGCTTGCTGAGAGAGCCAAACTACTGTACCATAAATAATGAGTGAGGCAAACTGTGTTTCCTCTTTTTTTAGGCTTCAGGAAAGTTTGCATTGTCAACGCTGAACATGTAGCGTGGCTTTGACCCAAATATTTACACAGTATCACAGAAATCAAGAGAGCTGTTTGTTCCAAATGCAGATCAAAGTCAATAGAGCGTGTGACATTGTTTTAATGCAACAGTTCAGTAAATACAGAGTGACTTACAGTTTAGACACAATAGTGACAGATGCCAGTCCCTTAATTTCAAACACATATAAATTGTGTTTCATGTCTCCAAGCCACACAATACTGTGGCTTTGAGAAATTAACAATTAAATGACTCATTCATGAACCAGTGTGAGTTCGAACAAATTGGCTGAGCGAATGATTCAATAACTTATGTAACTTGTTTTCTGAATGAATCAGTGTTTTGAATGAATCGGTTGACTTAATGATTCCATGACTCCCTCAAAAATAACTGTTTTCTATTTGAATATTTTTTTAAATGTAATTTATTCCTGTGATTTCAAAGCTGAATTTTTAGCATCATTACTCCAGTCACATGATCCTTCGGAAATCATTCTAATATTCTGATTTGCTGTTCAAGAAGTTTTGAGTAAATGGTTGAGTAATATTTTTTCAGCATTTAGCTGATATAAAAAGCTTTTTTAACATTATAAACTATACCATTCAAAAGCTTGGAGTCAGTATCATTTTTTGGGTAAAGAAATTAAAGAAATTAATACTTTTATTTAACAAGGATGCTTTAAATTCCTCAAATGTGATGATAATCACTGTCTTTATAATGTCACAAAAGATTTATATTTCAGATAAATGTTGCTCTTCTGAACTTCCTATTAATCAAAGAAACCTGATAATTCTATATATATATAGAGAGAGAGAGAGAGAGAATTATGAATGATCCGTTATAATAATATGAACTTACAACAAAGTAACTGACAGTCTTTATCTGTTGTTCCTGTTGTTGTTGTTGTTTTGTCAAGGCTTTGCTGTTCTCTGTACAGCACACAAGGCCTTCCGCTGTGCTCCCAGCACCGTGTTCCCTTCTCCTCCTCGGCAGGACAGTCTTTCCCATTAAATAAGTCCTATTTCACTTAATGGCAACCTTGGGAGATCTGTAGCGCTTGAAAGCACCGGCACTTAACACTTTGTAGTCAGAGAAAACGTTTTTTTGATCTGCTTGTGTCATTTAATCATCCGTATTCTACCGAGCTACTCAGAAACAATTTTGCAGGATATTAACTTCTGGCTAAACCCTGCTTGTGCCATTTGTGGTTCCACTCAACCAATGGTCCCGTGGGGGCCAGAGCCCTCCTCTCAGCTGTAATGAGCTTTACTGAGCTGAATAAAACAGTTAATAGAAAGGTAAGATCAAAAATGCATAAATCATGAAATGTTAGCTAGATCCCAATGAAAACGGCTCTTGTTAAGTAGACGTAGCTGTGCTTAGCATTGTTGGGCGGCTTCAGTAGTGCAAGAGACAGTTTAGTGGCTTATTGGATGGCTATACATACCTCCTCCATGTATAAAGTTACTTAAGTGCTCGCCTGTAGGGAGAACCATGTCAAATCGCATTGAAAATAACTTTGAGGAGCAAATTGAATGTATTAGTTTAAAGTGAGGTGATGTCTATGGGGAACCCTGACACTTAATACTGAATTATCCTAGACAAAATACATTGAGCAAGAGTAAAGTGATTCACTGTTCTTTCAAGCCCCCCCTCACCCAAAAATAGACAAAAAAGAAAACCTACTTCTTACTTGGTTGGCATCCACAGAATACAAAGACAGGCAGTGCCGTCCCATGAAAACCATTTTTGTTCCATTACAAAAAACTAGGTCATCCTCTCATAATTGTCAATCATGCAATAAATCTTTCTGTGCCGCAAATGAATACTGCACTGGGAATGAAACAAAGCTTATTGGCATGCAATGTCAGCTTGACTTAATTCATTCTCCTTTTCAGCTGAGCCTATTCATATGTGAAGTTTACGGATATCACACTGCCTGTTCCAGAGCGGGATAATAGATGTGGACAGACACATTATTCTGGGAATGTTGTATTAGCACAGCGTAAGCTGTCTGAATGGAGACACAGCTCACAACAGAGTTTAAAATGTGAGACCGGATCCACAACTAGAATAAATTATCCTTCTTTAAGGCACTTTGGAATAATATTCTATCCCGAGTACATGAATGTAAATATGTAAATGTATGTACAGCCATGAAACTTTCCTTCAATGGCTCTGAAATGAAAACAACAAGCAGAACTTTCAAGGGATTCATTTTCTCTGAATCATCTGTTAGTGATGTCATGTCTTAAAATAAATCCACAAACTAAATAATTAGTAACGTAATCATTTCTGGTGCAGTAAGAGCATGGGATAGAAAAGACTTAAGCATGCCTTAAAATGAATAGAGGTAATGCAAAAGACAACAAAGACTATCGTGGGGAAGAAAAAGCTCTTAAATGTCTCAATAGATTCTCATTTTTCTCCTGGGAAAAAGATCCCATTAATCTCACAAGCATATCTATAGTTTTAGAAGAAATATCAACAATATCTCAAACTGTGCATTAAAAAGTGAATGATTTCAATATGAGCTATGCAAATCGCAATAATTTCAAAGTTAAATATTCAAAAAAATCTCAATAATTCAAATAATTCAATTTAAGACAAAAATCTCATACAAAACTGAGAGCTATGAAAGAGCCACCTCTGATAAATAATATTTTTCTTTTTGAAATGAGCTGTTTCTCAAACCTGGTCTCACTAAATAATTTTGATAACAATAATAATTTGTAGTTGACGAAACCTTAAGAAATTATTGTCAACAACCTAACTAGGATTATAATTTTATAAAATAATAATTAAAAGTACAACATTTTTGTACAATCCAAGTCACAAAAAGTCATGCAATTTCACCATCTCATATGAATTACTACAAGTGATCATGAGACTGTGTTTGTGTTTCTGAATATGTAAATTGTTTCATCGCACAGAGGCTTGAACACAATATCTGTGTCTGCTACAGCTCTGGGCTCTCCATTTACCTTCTCCTGCCAGGTGTCATCGGTTTACAAATATCTGATTGGACAGACAGGAAATGCAGTGGTACGCCTCCAGCAGACGAGTTCGGTGTCATGTCTCTCTGGAGAAAACTGTCAGTCTTTAAGAAGAGAGTAATAATAGCCGGGTACCACAGCCACTTGCTATGGAAAAACACTTTCTTTTTTAAAGAAACCTTAGCGAAAAGCTGACATTTGAGTCTGGAAGAGAAACTCAAGCGGAGCATCATAGAAAGAGTTATCAGAATGGCTGTCTCACTGGACTAAGACATCAGCAATGTGAGAAGCTCTGGATTGCTTTCAAAGGAACAACACTTTTGTTTGTTGATAATGAAATACAGCAAAGCCTGTGAAGGGTTTCGAAGGGTTTTGGAATTTGTTTTCCATTTGTTTTAAACGGGCTGTATTGCGTGTTGGGATGTTTTCCCTGCATTAAGTTGTGTGCTATGCGACACTCATTCGAGTTGGCCTTCATTTGGCATGCTATGATCAAGTTACAAGGTTTGCTTTGCTTTCATAAAAAGGCTACAGCAGCATTTAAAAATGTTTCATATATTCAAATGGATGAGTAAACAACAGACATGCACATTTTGAGGAATCTAATCAAAACACCTGACAATTACATATTTACATCAAAGCAACAGATGAATTAAAATAAATAAAATCTATTGAATAAAAAAAAATGAAAATGAAAATAAGCGCACTATGCTTCCTCAAAAGGCTGTGAGAATGAGATACAAACACACAAACAACTGCATCAATATGGGTAACATATGGGATCCTCAGTGGGAACGAGCACTGAAATTGGGCTTTTCTATTATAATTCAATTGTGTTAAATTGACTTGATAGGCTTCTGTGCGCCCGTGAGGATTCCAGCTTCATAAGAGAGGCACAGAGTCTCAGCTTTGTCAAAAGCCCATCATGCTTTGAGCTCTGATAGAGTTCCATTCTATTCTCAAGTGTCATTAGCTGTGGGCCAGGTAAAGATTAGATAACAATCAGAACTTTATGCGATACCTTTAGAGGTGTTAGGAGTCTTTTGTCGCACTGCTAAGAGAGGAATGGGGGATTAAAAAAACGTATAATTTCCTCTTTTATTTCTTTCCTTTGAATCATCAAACAGAGTGAGGACTCTTCAGTTGTTTTGGCAGTACTGAAAAATGTGCACGTATTTTCAAGGAGCAAAGAAAACTCTTAACATGCCTTGTTAAACATATTTCATGGAGTATTCATAAATGACTAAATATAATTTATGGCGGAATTCTGAAAGCAGTTTTATCAAAGGTACTTTAATAATATAATTTGTTTTTGCAGGAGAGCTTGAAGTGAGTTGAATTGAGAATACTATTTATTTTGTTTCTTTAATGGAGTATTCATAAATGGCGCCTCATTGCACTGTAAAGTGGTGCTTGTTCTGACCTAAATCAAAACGAGACCTCGATGGTCACCTGTCCTTCACTGCAGTCCCGCCAAAACCTGCTGACGACATCTCTGAGCTCCCCACATCTCACTGATGCTGTTTATGACAGCGGTTCAAACCTAAATATCCAGCTTTTGCGGTATTCTTTCAAAACCGCAGAGCTCATAAAACATCCATCATGACTTTCCTCCATTTTATAAGTATCACTCTTACAGGGTAGATTTCCCATCATTCTCTTTTATCTCAGCAGAGTGGGACAAGAAGAGGCCATTAAGTTCAAACAACGCAGATGTTTCCGTGATAACATGAAAAAGTTTATATAGAAGGAGATTCATCATTTGATAGAATTTTGGAATCCCATTTCAGATTGGTTCCCTGAAGAATTCCATTTTTTTTTTATGTCAGCTTCTACATGAAAATGAAGCCAGAGAAAATTAACTCCTGATACGGCTACGCTGAATTAGACAGTGAAAAAAAAACACTTTTTAAGGATTCCGGCCTTGTCATTTTCAATTTTCTGCTCTTTGGACATGCTTGTATTCAGATTCCCGAACATCTACTCGGCATATCAATCCTAATTAGACAATCTGGGTCCGCGAAGGATGAGAGCTGAGTTATTTGCATAATTTAATCATAAATACTCAGCGATACATATTTCCGAATGCATTTGTACAATCATCTTTCTATCCTTAGGGCAAAAGTATTAATATGATTAGGCAATAATTCTTTAAAAAAGGAGGAAAATAGGAAACCAGAAAGTGCACTCTCTTTTTAAACTTCAGCTTTGGGCTATATGAAAAATTAATTAATTTCTGGGGAAAATCAATTTCTTTATGTGACCATATTAGACAGAGCCGAGCTAAGGCCCGGAATCGCTCTCCAATCAAGAAATCTCATCTGCTCCCTCTAACTTGTGTCAGTAGTGGTTAGCGTCCCTGCGCGAGCGTCAGCGATCTGCGCACTGCTTCCTAAATATGCTGTAATGTGGAAGGGATGGTGGCTAAAGACATGCCAGGGCTCAGAGTCAGAGATCTCGTAATGCATTGCTTTTTCCACCAGCAATCTGTCTCAGGTGCGACTACGGAGGCTAGTGTCACTGTCCTGTCTCGTTTCATCCAGCTGGTGGTCAGAAAAAGAAACCTGCAGATGATTCGACACGCTTACACTTGCTTGTTGGATTTGAGACTGATTGATGACTCGCGCCGTCACTCACGGTCACTGCAACCTGTACTAAGAATCATGAACGTTTGATATTTGCACAATTAACATTGCGTGTTTGCCCAGTCGTATTTTTAATTTAAAAGGACAGTTCATCCAAAACAAAAAAAGTAATGTCATCATTTAGTCATGCTGTACCAACCCGGTATGACTTTTTTTTCTTCTTGAACACAAAAAGTTTTGGGAAAAATGCCAATACAGTGAAAGTCTATGTTGTTTTGGACCCTACTGACTTTCATTGTATTACACAAACGTTCTTCAAAATATATTTTTTTGTGTTCTGCAGGAAAAAAACAAAGGTTTGGAATTAAATGAAGTTAAGCAAGGATAGATTTTCTATTCTCTTTTTCAGTTTTGGCTGCACTATAATACGCAGGTCAAATGTCAAAAACATGAGTTCTGCATATTGAAATTCAAGAGAGTGTGCAAGTACGAGAGCTTAAACAGAGGAAACACATCAAATATAAGTATTTCAAGAAATGTAAGTTTATTTTTTCCTAGAACTAGTGTTTTAAATGAACATCCAAAGGTATCAAGTTGCTTTTATCAGTGTCACGTTCATAACAATCTCCTCTTTTACCATCTCCTTTTGCATTGACGACAGATGCCAAGTGCACAGTTAATTTGAACACACGTGGCTAATCCTATCAAGGAGAGCTCCAGTGACTCACGGCGATGGAAAAAATTAAAACCAGATTGTTTATCTGCTTCATTTTCGATCTATCAGCACCGATCGCGAGTGAGGAATATTGAATCGTACATATGATTTGTATGAAACTGCTACAATGAATCTGCGATTTTAACAAGCCTTTTAACATGCATCTCCCTGCCCCCTATACACCCCCCCCCCTCCAACTCTTTCATCCTAATCAGCATCTGTCTCTCTGTTTTTTGAAGTTATTATCGCCTCAGCTCCCTCTTGGATGTGGTTGCTGGGTGACGGGTATCTTAGCACCCACTCTGACTGGGAATGATTTGAATTTGATCCAAAGATTTCCCATGAGTACCTGTAAACACATCCGTGCCTTGTCGAAAACAAATATATCAGAAGAGCACTGCAAAGAGAGCGAGAGAGGGGGGAAAAAGAGCGATAAAATCTGCCACTGTGTGTTAAGACGCACCCCTGAGTGCTAAACAAAATAATGACGCTCCTCAGTAAATATGCCAGTCTGTGTTGTACACAAACAAAAATATTTTGTAAAATATGATGCACTTGTTACTGAAGTATAAATCCTTAAAGTAAAATAGAAATTTAATTAAATAAAATAAGACATCTTCATTAAATAAAATGTAATTATATTTTAAAAAATATATATATATATGCAAGTGCATTCATATGCATCTATTTAACCTGACAATGACTGTCAATGAAGTGCCTGATCGTCCGACGTAACAGCTGCCTCAGCACTCACCTCCAGCACAGCCGCCCTGGTGTTTCAATAACCTTTCCTCAGAGTTCAAATGTCACCAGGCGGCAAGAACCGCACCGTCCCACACGGACAAAATGGAAAGGAAAACAAGTAGCTGAAGTATTGCTTCTCACGGGGCAGACTCATAACTCCTATGAAAGCAGAGAGATTACAGCCCCGTATCTGTCCGACGGCAGAAGGTGCGCATTAATCTGGGCCGAGGGTCCCCAGGAGAACGAGGGGGGGAGCCGGAGGAACACGTCCTCATGCGGAAGGGAGAACGGGGCGAGTCTGACTCTGCTTCACGGGGAATTCTTTTAACGTGAGCAGACAAAGATGTAAGGCTGCTGTTATCCCGTAGTAAAGAGGATTATTAGCAATTCCTCAGCACTCTGGAAGTCGAGCAGCGTGCTGTAAAAGTGAGACTGCTAAAGCTTATGCCATTTTTTTAATTATCTCTATTTTTTGTGCCTAATGGGAATAGGATTTAAATAAGCCGGACTCAAACCTGACAACTTATGCTTGTTAGCACAACACAATGCGCCACACCTCTGATGTTCTCATGTTATGACATGAGGTAAACTTCCTCACTTCAAAAAAACAAAAATCATAATGTTTTATCATTAAAATGTACACTGCTTTAGATAACCTAAATGATCCATCCTTAGAATTCAACATCTGAGCGTAATGGCATCCCAAGTCACGTCCACGCGAGAGTTATGACTTAGCGTGCTGACCTTCCCCGTACGGAGAACCAAAACAGATGTAGATACATTAAATCCACACTGTAAATAAGAGCCAGTGTGTTTGTGTTCCCTTCCGAGCAGATACATTTGTCCATACAAATGATGTAATCCTTCAAATGGGAAGCAGACATGGAGGAGGTGATTGATTTCAGCATAACACCGGCAGTACCAGGTGCTTTCAGAGACAATTACAGGCCTATCTAAGCAGCAGTAATAGGCCAGCACTTTAGCATCATTAAAGCAATGTGTAGCACTGCATTATCCTTTAACCCCATCACTGACCACTCTCCTTCCCAGCCCCGGAGTTCAAACCACACACTCCATCACCTCAGGACCCTGGGATGGGCCGCCTGAGGAGGAAGGAGCCGGACTGAATGCAAGCTCAGGCCCAGGAGGAGCTCGGCACAGACAGACGGCATGGGAAAGACTGAGAGCAGACTGCTCCATTAGCACCGCTGCTGGACAAACACACATCGCACTTGTTATAAAGCTAGAGGAGAATATTTGCAACGCTCATTTTCCGACAAAAATATATAATAAATATACTGCTTTAAATCAAGTGTACAATGAACTGCACTGTGCAATGCATTTGGTGCTATTCTACAGCTGTAATTAGAACTGGCATTCAGAAATCCAATAAATGTGTTTTACAAGAAAGATAAAAAAATATATATATAATTAGTCAATAATGCATATTTTAATTGTATACATTTAAAAAAATATATATTTGATGTATTTTTTTTACAGAATAATTTTTATTTCGCTCTCACACTGAATAAAAGTGGCACTTGTCCAAAACAGAAAATCATATTACGAGTGTGCTATTTTGTATGCATATTTGAATTATTAATAATAATTATTTTAGTTTGTTAGAAAATTACTGTGGAAAATTAGGTCCTGTCAGGCTGTACATTAAGACCTAAAAAGATTGACATTAATTTTAAGAGCTATTTGTCACAATATTTCATAAACACTTAGTGATTTAATTTTTTTGTTTTTATAGCATTGAAATTCATCATTTAAAAAATATCTGAAACTATATAACACTCCGGCTCGAATTGCTGCATGCAAAGGTGTTTTATCTTTTCATTTCAGATGAGCTGTCAACACCTTGACATTTTTAAATTAGCTTACTTTTTTCAGTAATTATTGGGCCCATTCTCTTGATCACTAAAGGGTGACATTAATGTTTCAGGGCGAATTTTTCACCGATGTTACAAGCAGTAATTGTTTCCTGTGTGATTTTGTACCTTCAAGCACTGTATCACTCCTGTCATTAAGTATACAAGCACTTATTGACTATGATTTGATTTTTCCCCAGAGGAAGAAAAGAGCAGAACGAAATGTATGCTTATAAATACAACTAATACATAGGAGAGAACATCTATTATAAGTCTGACAAGAATTCTTATTTTAAATGTGCTCAAATAACAAAAACATTTCTAATGAAATTTTCCTCAAATGCTCAATATGCTCTCTATTGCAAATTTAACAGTAGAAAAAAATACAGAACAACAACAAAAATGCTCTCATGCTCAATACATAAACCTGTGCATGATTTCCACAAAATACATTTAGGGCCAACTGTCATTTATGAATTATTAATTATGGTAAAAAAAAAAAAAAACCTGTATTTTACATGCACTACAACATTTAAATAAAATGTTTGCATTTATTATATTCAACTTTCTACCATTGCAAAAAGTTCCATATATTTCCAGTTTCAATATATATTTATTAGAATGATTTTAATAATATAGGTATAAGATGTGTTTCTACAATGGTTCTTTGCAACACCTTGTGTTCAGCAAATATCCCTCTACTTTTCTCTCTGAATAGAGTTATTTAGTTCAAAGTTATTGATGTCACATTCTAAGAAAGAACATAAAACTACAGAATAAAAAGTTTTTTGTTGTTCTCGTGTGACATCAGACTGCAAAAACATTTTGGAGTTTTGTTTTTAAAATGCAAATACAAATCTGAAGGTACTTGCAAATATCCTGTAGCTGTAAGCCTACATTATTTGCACATATGCCTGTCATAATTAGCGTAATGCATAAAGTAGCTATATGAGTTTATACCCATAAATTCTAACGAAAGGTTCACTTGACTTCTTTTCTAACTTGACTATTGATTATTTGTTTTGAGGCACTAAAAGTGTGTTCTAACCTGGCATTAGTGCAGTCGTTGTAGAGGGACTCGAAGTCTTTTCTGGAGATGAGTTTGCAGCGGTTGACCCCGGGCTGGATGGCCCCCAGTCCGCGCAGGATGCGGACCTGCTCCACGTTACACACCACCGGCGAGATCTCCAGCCGCTTGAGTTTGGTGTAGACGGTGTGCAGACCACCGACCAGGTGTTTGAGAAACAGGTCAAACGCCTGGGGCAGGCAGATGAGCTCCTGTCCTTCCACCGTAAAAGAGGCCACCTTGGCACCCCTGAGCTCCACCATCCGACACTCATTATTCTGCGGGGTGTTTTCAACAGGGGACGGGGTAGAATACACGGGCTTGCCGGCCAGTGGGACGCTGCTGGTGTTGGTGCTGATCAGATCCGTGCGGAACAGATTCTGAGTCACTGACAGAGAAGGAGACACAGAAGTGGCCGAGGGCGAGGATGATGATGCTGCGGTCGCGGAACATGATGATGATGATGCTGATGATGCTGACGAAAAAGTTGAGATCGGACACGGCTGGACCAGAGACGATGGGGGAATCAGAGCAGCCGGTACGGCCATGGTGTTCTGCACCTTTCAAATAAGTTCAGACGGAAAGGAGAGCCAGCATGCAAAAGTAGCGCGAAGAAGAAATCCACCCCGAGTGCGCTCCGCCGACGCGCGAATGGATGTGGAGAGGTGCCGTGCTGAAATTAGGGCTCTGAGAAAGATTGAGAGAGAATGACAGGAAGAAAATGAGCAGAAAAGTGTGCCTCTGCTCTGTGGATGAGTTGTTGTTGTCACAAGGTACAGAGAGGGAGGAGCCACTGTCAGCTCTTTGAAACGGAGACATGCACAATCTAATGCGACCCTAGTGGAACTGCGTGCGGAACGTTTCCAGCGTTTACTTACAGCCTTTTCGTGAGCTCGGATGAAACCTGCGCTTCCTCAAGGAATGCTCTCTCAAACTCAACTTAATGCATGTCAGGACGCCTCTCGCTATTATTGTTCATTGTTTGAAAGTACACTTGAAGTTCACACTTTTTGAGTGAGAGAATAAGCAAATAAAAAAGGTAAAACTTTTTATCATTTCTTTAATATTGTATACATTTATGGAAAATATATGGAGAAAAAATAGCTATGTATATATTGATGTGTTATAAATATGTTTATTTTGTGTTTTTCACTTAAATTTTTTATCACTAATACAATTAACAAAAGTAGGCTATAGATACAAAAAGTAGGCTATTGTGAATTGAATCAGTACCATATTCAGAATAGCAGGTGAGTTACTGGAGGGGAGACCGGTGTGAGGTGTAACACCATCAATATAACCAATTAGAAATGAGCTACAGGGGTGAAACTACTTCAAACATGATCACCATCCTCCTGAGGTTATGGTAAAAGTTATAAGAGGATTTACAGAACAAAAAAAAGTAGGTAAAGCAATGTTTCAGGTCTTGTATATTTGCTTTGCCGTCAGGTTAATGTAGGCATATGTTGACAGAACTGGTATCATCTGAATTTGTTCTGTTGTTTAATTGGATATGTGCCAACCATGCAAGTTTTCATGTAAAAACATATTAATAATGTAAAAGCAGACAAGAATGCCACATTATACACAATTGTGAAAGTGACTATCACACACACGTTGTGCATTTTTATATTTCTTTTTTATTTTAAACGTTTTTACATTTTTCTTAAAGTTTTAGAATTTTGATGTAAAACTATAAACGCAGGGAAACAAAAATGTAAATGTTTATGTTTTCTATTTGTAACAGACAATTATAGAAACATTGCGTTTCAAAATGTGATGAAGCCCAGCAACAAAAAAGTACAAGATGTTGCAACACATCCCTTTTTGATATATGACCCAAAAGTATATAACACTGTTATTTCTCATGTCTCATTTTGCATATATATATTTCTTCAAAGACCAAATTTGAGCTTATAGAACTCTCCTGAAGCAAAGAAAAAACAACATGGAAGTGTACACTGTCAGAACCTATCGAAGTAAACTTATAAGTTCAAGTTAGTCTGATCTGATCTGCTTTAAGATAAGCAGAATGCCATTTGAGAATTGTCATTCAGGCACAGAGGTAGCATGTAGTGTAAAAATCAATATCCACTTAAAATTCATAGCCAGACAAATTTGCCCTTTTATGTTGCTAACCTTTGCTTAAATATGCATCATATTAAGATTTCGTTAAAAACAATGAATGTCATGATAGTTTGCCAACTATTTTTCATGCTAGCATGGGGTTAACTGCAAATAATGGCCATAAAATCCATCACAAAGAACTGCTAGCAGACATTCGTTTAAAGAAGAATGATGATAAGACAAAAAGGCATCCACAAACTCCACGGGACCTCTATGATGTCTCCGATTCAAAGTCTCTTAACAAGCTGGGTGGGCCTGATGAATCAAACTCCCATTAGAACAACAGTCTTTCAATAGACAAACAGCAGGAAGCACAATGCAAAGAAACTCTCAGTTGTTCACTGCATTCTAACTTTGAATGTTCAATTAGTTTTATTGGTTAAATTAACAATGTCTGCAATCTTTATGTACTGGGTAAATGCAAGCATCACGGCAAGAAAATAACTCCTCGATCTCGCTCATTAGAAGAAGCCATTCCACACTGCATCATTATTCAATGAGCCAGGATGAGAGGAATGCTACATTATAACAGTTGACCTGAGAGAAGTTCAAACCAACAATAATCAGAAGGATATGCACAAACAAAGAACAGCTTGAAACAGCTGAGAACGTTGTTAAATCGTTGTTAAAGGGCAACAGCAATGAAATGACATGTCCACCTCAAATAGACAGTTATACTTAATCTTCCTCTACGTAAAATTATACATATATATATATATGTATATATATAAATTGTTCATTGATATATTAAAGTTGAGAGCCCTGTAACCAGGGGCGTCATGCACTTATTATTTTTGAGGGGGCACAGGAGGAGGGGGTTGAACGCACCAGCTCCTCGACAGCGCCCTCCAGAGCCCGCTCCGGTCCAGGAGCTCACAGAGTCCACGCTTCCCAAGCGCCTGCTAGAGTCCGCGCCTCCCGAGCGCCCCTAGAGTCCACGCCTCCCGAGCGCCCCTAGAGTCCGCACCTCCCGAGCGTCCCCTAGAGACCGCGCCTCCCGAGCGCCCCCTAGAGACCGCACCTCCCGAGCGTCCCCTAGAGACCGCGCCTCCCGAGCACTCCCTAGAGTCCACTTCTCCAGAGTGCCCTCCTAGAGTATGCGCCTCCCGAGCGCCCCCCAGGTGTCTGTGCTTCCCGAGTGCCCCCCGTACTGCTATCACCCCAATAAAATGTTTTTTTCTTTTTGTTGGGGGGGGGGGGGCTACCCGC
Organism: Gymnocypris eckloni scoliostomus; assembly: GCA_027564155.1. Classification (NCBI taxonomy): domain Eukaryota; kingdom Metazoa; phylum Chordata; class Actinopteri; order Cypriniformes; family Cyprinidae; genus Gymnocypris; species Gymnocypris eckloni. Next base: position 5,521,518 of record CM050425.1, on the reverse strand, counting down.
CATAGCCCACGTAGTCCCTTGATCCACCATAGCCCACAGAGTCCCCTGATCCGCCATGGCCCACGAAGTGCCCGGATCCGCCATGGCCGCCCGATCTCCCTGCTCCGTCATGGCCGGCCAAGCTCCCTGCTCCACCTTTGGTCCCAGAACAGGTACCGCCCTGGAGGCCACCTGTCCTGTCTCCATGTCTCTTGAGGCCTCAAAAGCACCCACCCCCCTCCCCATTGGATGTTGTACGGCGCGGGACGCGCCTGTTGGGGGGGGGGTTAAATGCATTTTGCACCTTTATATATCATGCTAGTTAATCTATAACGGGCGATGGGCAAATTAGCGTAATGTTCTATTAGGATCATTCCATGGAAATGTCAATTATTCTATACCTAGCCTTTACAGAAATATTACACTTGAAAAAGAAATTAAGTTAAGATTTCTTCATATTTTGAAATGAAACAATGTTATTTGAAAATTACACCTCCTTGTATGTGGCAATAATAGTTTTTTATTTAATTAAATAGAATTTGAAGCACCACAAAACTGCTTGGCCCCACAGCCATGTACAGATCAAAAGTGCTTTATTTCGAGGTCCAAAACAGTTTTTCTAGCATTTAAAATACAATAACTATTCATATGATGTAAATGACATTTCATATGAAGCTTTTAGTTGAACTCACTGGTAGACCTGTTTTATTGTTAGGGAATTGTAAAAAAAAAATAATAATACTAAAAAAAAATAACACAAATGGATGAAACTACTTAATTTAGTGAGTATATCATGATTGACAAAATGTGGTTTGATACCTTGCTAAAGCCATTTTTCATGAAAATGGTCTTATAGCCTATTGTTACTGGTGTCATCTGACCTTCAATATTGGTAAATAAATGCACAAAAAAGAAAAGAATGTAATTTATGTATATTCATAACATCAAAAGTCTAACAATGTGGTCTAATTTTAAATGTTAGAAAAATAAATACATTTTAAGACATTGCCATACCAAAAGTGGACATTTCTGTAGAGTGACACATTAACTATGCATAAAATCCGTATTTGTTTTTACTTAATTACCATGCATGCCTTAAAATGTTTTTAAATGACTGACTTTGTATTTAACGTGAATTTAATTAAAAAAAACGTTACTAATTATAAAACTTGCATCGTACAGAAACACAGCAAAGGACATTTACATTACATTATCAAAGAACAATATACTTTCGTTATCAAGTCTCAAAAACTCCCATTATAATTCCTGAAGCTGTTGGAACTGTGAAATGGATATCTTACGTCCTACGCACTTTTGCATTTTGTTGTTTCTGATGAGAGAATTCACCAGTGAATTCAGTCAGAGAGCATGTACCCTGAACTCCTCTGAAGGCCTTTGATTGGCTCAAATATCTGAGGGCACTTTGAATGGGCAGGACGCTATATAGACGAGTCTGTCTCTGGAAAAAAGTAACAACATTGGCATTTACACTATTAGCATTTGAAAAGGATCCGATCCATCAGGAAGGCTAACAGATGACATAAACGCTACCATAAATGCTACCACAAATGAAAACAATCTGACTGTTTGATCGCAATAGATAAAATGCTCAATTATCTTCTAAAGGAGCATAAAGGGTGTTCTTTGTTTCTATTCTCTCACTATTTTTTTTAATGACATTTAAATGGTTTCTAAATAGTGCTTGAAGTTAGTCAACGAGATGTATGTGTTTCTTCCACGTGTTTATATGATATCAGAGGCCCATGATGGCTGCCGGGGCATGACATGGCATTGCTAATGAGAAAAGGCCCATCACAAGACCACACGCACAAAGGTTTGATGGCGTCGCGGCGCTGATGACTAACTCGTTCCGTTTTGTTTATGGTATTTGTTACAGCAAACATCAGACATACATTAACCATCAAACAAGCTGAGAACAATCTGGCTACTTTCCTTCCTCATGAACACACCGGTTTAAAGAATAAACAAATGGAGAGGCAGAGTGCACAGTTTCCCTCCATCTGTATGAATCACCATAAAGCTATGGATCAGTGTTTAAAAGTAGAACTACGATACGACTCGCGTATGATCAATGGCACTGTATGTTGTTTGATATAATAATTTATTCAGCCTATAAGGCTTTGATAAAACAATGTTGAAAAGCAATTTAAATGAAATTCATTTAAATGTCAACTCTCATGGTTAGGATTTTTCTATAATTGGCTATTTAATTAAAATAATTTTCACAGTCATTAATACAGCTCGCAACTTGTAGTGCACTGACATGTTTTAATTACATGGTATTAACAAAATTGATATGCTTTAGAAAGCATGGTGAATAAGAAATAATTACACCAATCATACATCATCCCCCTTATGGACATTAAGAGTATTTCAACATAATTGATGAACTTTGAAAGGGAGATAAATAACTTTAATTGCATAAAATGGGCGTACCTGGTTCAAATAGAAACAGCTGTCATTACATTGTAACATATTGGCAGATTCCATTAAATGCAAACCTGCTTACCTTCTCATCTGATGAATAAAGATGACTTCCATGCAGTAAATATTTGGGTACATCTGCAAGTGTTGTATGCCTGTCTTCTGACTCATGTTCATTACTCACATTGTTCCCTTTTGGGGGAGGTTGCAGCTTAAAATGCTGCTCAGACAAACAGAGTGCAGAGTGAGACAAATACTTGATTACTTAAACTTAAATTGATTTTGAATATTTGTATCCTCAAGGTTGCATGCCATTGACCCCATCCATCCGAAGACCCCGCACCTCCCCACACACACACACACACACACACGCACGCACAAACACACACACCATGGCAGAGGGCAGATGGCACTGTAGCCACACACAGTTTTACCCTCAGCTCTCCGAAAACTGGCCACCAACGTTGCTAGGTCTAGTAAATAATATTAACAGACACAACTTTTGTTTTTAATAATGCATAAGTAAATGTTAAAATTACCATTAATATATGAAAATATATATGGTAAATAAAAACAGACATATGCACACACACTACCATTAATTTTTTTTTAGCAAAGACTTCTTAAATTTAGTGTAAAGACATTAATATTGTTATTTTGGCTTCCTATTCTTCAAAGAATCCTGAATATATATATATATATATATATATATTTAAATCTATTTAAATGATTTGATAAAACTGTTTCTTGACCACCAGATTTGAAAATTCAACTTTGTCATGCTTGAATAAGTTATACAATAGATATGGATAGCACTTAACTAGGGAAATATATAACTAGGGTTATATATATATATATATATATATATTGTGTATATACCGTGTATATTGTATATAGTATATATATTTAAAATGTTAATTGCTGTTGATGAAGAGAGTACTTGAACTTTACAGATGGACCTATCAAAAAGAGGAAAAAAACCTGCCCTAGGGAGAGATGCCAGCTTTCCTTTTCATTTATTCCTTTGAAGAAAAGCATAGTTTGGCTTTTCTCATACAGGTACACAAAGGACAGGGTTAATACACAGAGACTCCCAATTAGAGCCCCCTCATTTAGTAGACGTCTGAATGAAAACTTTATGACAGGCAGTTGGGACTGTCATTAAATTAGATGTTGAGAGAATGATAGCACACTTTCTTTGCTTAATGAGAATGGAGTTTCTCCCCAGACTGGAATTTTCTGAGTTCACCGCCATCGGAATGTTTCACAAAGCAAAACTACGGCTCTCTTTGTTGTGTTCACATTACAGATGAGATCAGAGAGTAAACAGAGACCAAATGTGCTCTAATAAAACTACAGATCTTCTAGCCGGCTCATTTCCATAAAACAGTTCCTGCACAAATCAGGTATGACCTTCAGAGACATAATTAAAGCAAATATTTTTAGTCCCTGATTGGAATGTTGCAAGTCAATACAAATCGTGAAGGAACCTCATAGCAGAATGCAGATTTTATTGTTGACAGGACGTATGGAATCTGAAATGAAAGTCTGTCTAACTGCATCTGAATTAAGTTCCTATTAGGACTCTATACAGACTTTCAAAATTAATGGGTAACACATGATTCATTAATTTGTTTAAAGGCATAAAGTTCTTTTTCACAGTTAATGCATTTCATTATAAATAACTCCAATTTATCAGTAAAAGATGGATAACAGAAATGTTCATCAAACCCAGATGACATTTAACTAAAGTCAGTTGCATTCTTTGTATGGAGGATTTTAACTACTATCAAAGCTCAAAAAGTAAGAAATATTATCTGCAACTGAAACAAACGTCACTGGTTGGCAACAAATTGTATATATGTATATCATGCAATACTTACATTTACATTTATGCATTTAGCAGACGCTTTTATCTAAAGCGACTTACAATTGCATTCAGGTTATACATTTTCCATTAGTATGTGTGTTCCCTGGGAATCGAACCCACAACCTTTTGCGCTTCTGATGCAATGCTCTACCACTGAGCCACACAGGAACACTTACATGCATAGAGAGAGAGAGAGAGAGAGAGAGAGAGAGAGAGGGGTGCACTCAATTGGTTTAAAGTGACTCTTATTTTGCATAGTAATTTATATATATATATATTGAAATATAATCATCAAAGCTCAATAAATAAAATTTGTGTGTGTTCATATATATATATATGTATATATATATATATATATATATACATACACATATTTACATATAATGTACGTGTCTAACAAAAGTAAATTACTAACATAAATTCTCATTAATGTTTAGCTTCCTAGCATAAACTTGGAACGCCGTGGTTCATTATGTGCATTACAGAGATACGCTGCCATGAAATAGTTTTCAGATATCAAGCTGTCCTGATGCTAAGATCCATTTGTGTGGTTGTTATGAGGATGCCATCTTGCCTTACAACTCACTCTCTCTCTGTGTGCATCCTGTCTGCAAATATATCTGCAAATCTCAGGATTCACTTGGAAAGATGCCAGCCGAGTGTCTTGTGAGCTGAGCTGGCAAAACGTCCAACCGTATGTAAAATACTGCCCCTCCGGTGATATCAGTCTTTAAAAGAGAGCTAATTTCATTTTTTTCAAAAGCAGCCGCTTGATAGCTGCACAATTACTCGGCGGTGCCCCGTCCCCAGTTTAAAGCCGCACAGACTTTTATATCAGGCGAGAGATTTGTGGATATCTAAATTGGGAGGTAAACCTGTATAAACAGTAGTAATTACCGTGCCATTCACAGGGCCTGTTGTGCTCGTTCGGCAACAGCCACAGTGATTAAAATGAATCTCCATTGACTTCTCCATTAAATTGCTGGCAGTGGCGATCCTTTGACCTTTCCCATTGATTGAACATAACAATCACAATTCAATTGTAATGCAAAGAGAACATTTGTTATAATGTACATGAGATGCATGAGCCATTTCCTAGAGGGTTGAGATAATCAATGAAGTGACTTCAAAAGGAACCTGCACAAAGACTCATTCTAGTCAGAATCTGCGCTACATATCGAACCCAACATTCAGCCGTCTGTTGCATCACTCAATACATTTGCATCCTATAAAAGAAACATATTGTACATCCAAAACCCTCGGTGTGATTTCATGCTAGCTACAATAGCCCAAATAGTGACTTGGACGATCCGGTGTTCATTTGTTTTGATTTTTAGAACGCTAAGCCTTCCCAGAATTCACTGCATGTGGCACAGAGGTCTAAGAAAATGATTACAGCTGACATTTTCCTCTTTTTTTGCTTTGTTCTCTGTGCATCCACTGATTAGTAACATCTGTATGTGACACTGGTGCGGTTCCAGCAACACGTCTGGTTGTAAAACGCCATTAAACTTGCTGCGAAACTAGTCTGTGGCTGATTACTTGCACGTAGCTCTGCTCACTCCCTCTGACCAGGAAGGAAAAACTCTGTGAAATACCCGACTTCTAATCAGCATTTAATTCTAATTTTAAGACTGGTGCTAGATCATGCATTTCAAAAACGAAGAGTATGTGAATAATGTCCTTAAGGGAATCTGCAGAATTGAGAGATTATAGTTTACACGCACATAAAACAGATTAAACCAGTCAGATCTCAAAAGGCAGTTTATCTAATGGAGAAAATGTAGTATGCTAATTGGGTAAAGTCTGGTGCTGAAATTACGCACAAGTTCTTCTCACTGTGTGTAGATTTAAGGGTAAAGTTTGATTAAAATCGCAAGGCTAATCAGGGATATAAGCCGCAAAATAGTCCCTGAACGAAAGCGTGCTCGTCACACAAAAAAGTAATTGTCTCCAAAAACTTCTGCGATGACAGATTCAATTCCATTTAGTAAATGTTTAATAAATGTTATACAAACACGGCCGCATATCTCACTGTATTCAGAAACAAAGGGAAACTTGAATTGCTTTAATCATCTCGAGCTTTGACGTTGTTATTGGCTTTAAAAATAGCAGTTAACAGTAACTGTCTTGTAAAGGAAATTGAACCACATTTGCGAAATGATCCCCAATTAAGATACGGCCATCCAGACCAGCAAAGTTGAACTGGGGTGTTGTGTCTCAAGAAAAGCAGTCGATGCCATACAAAGCTATTTAATTAGCCGAAAGGCCCAAAGAAAACAAGCAGCCTAATATGTATCACTTTAATCAAATTTAAAGTGATTGCATCCCTTTTGAAGATTCCAGAGCACGGAAATGTTCATTAACAGATATGTGGACAGAATGTGGTAATTGTTTCTCACAGAAATGACTATTTAACGGAGGAAGCTCACCGTGCGGCTGAGCAAGACAGAAGTGTGTTTCTATTCGCTGTCTTTAGTGTTCACTAATGTGTTTCAACATTGTGCAGTGCTACCTTTAATCTGCACTAAAGGGAAATAATGCGTTTCCTGCCTTATTTACCATGCTTACTCAACAAGTGCTGTACAATTAGAATTGTTAATAGATTGAGAAAAACAAAAGGACTTTGAAGGTGGGAAACTGCTGACATTACTTCACAGGGGAAAAGCACCTCTGAGAAAAAAGGTCTGCAGTAAGTGTAGTTTCCTGCACTGTTCTTCAATGAAACGCCGCTCCCTCTCATTAGAAATGCCATAAAAGACATAAATCAAGGACAGTAAAAATGTCATCTCCTCCGTATTAAATCACGCACTTTGCGCATCGGACAGCAACTGTGTAAACATTGTAATTTCGCTTGATTCTCGTTAAATGTATGCACACTTTTTACAATCCATAAACAGATCTGGAATAAAAGTTAATAAATGTCAAAATTTGCATTCGGGGAAAAAAAGCATCTTGCTGCATTTTTGCAAATATCAATCTATGAACCTTTCAACATTTTGTCAGACAAAATGCTAATTGTACCTTTAGGAATTTGGGACACAGTGACAAGAAATGAGATGCCCTGTCCTTTTAGATGTGGAAATCAACGGGGGTAGCATACAGAGACCCTCGCAAAGGCAAAGCAAACACCGCCAGCCGCGTTTTCTAGGAGGAATTATCAGTGCATAATGATACATCTCTCTTAGATAAAAAACGCTTCTCCCAGTTGGAGAACCCAATAAATTATTGCACTGGTTACCATGAATTCGCAAATACTTATTATCTGACATATATTATCGTGATTGTTGAACTTTGACATTCATGACTACAAAGTACTGTAAATAAATCAGTATATATAAAAATATATTGCTTATATATTCCATTGTTTTACATGTTGTTAGTTCATTTGTATTTCATATATTTTTAAACAGACTATTTGGTAAATTTTCAACTACCTAAGTTGCAAACCTTTAGACGCTTCAGTATCAGCATGCTTAGGTTTCCTCTTCATCTGCTGTCCCATCATTCCAACACCAAGGCTAATTTAACAAGGGAGAATTAAGAGTGTAAAAAGTGCTTACACAAAGGTTTCCACGTTATTTGCTTGGAATTGATTTTAACACTTAAACAGAATCTTAACTAAGGGCTTATGTGTGCCAGGCCATCTGCATTTCACCATAGACACGCACACACATACATATTAGTCTATGGATATCTATCAGAAATTCCAGCTGAAGCTGGCAATGTGTTTCCAAACAAAGCATAATTTGTTTATTTTTACCCAACAAACATGTTCTACAGCGTCCTTATGAGCGATTAGCAATGTTGTTCTTCAAAGGTCCTTAAGAGGAGTTTGATGCAGTTCTTGCCCGTCCTCCCATTAATCCAAGCTCAGTTAAGAGTCTGCCATCTGGACGTGTGTTCCAAGCGATAAATATGATTTAGAGTTGATTCAGACACAATTTCCGGCACCGAGTGTGTGTGGATTTCAGAATTAAATGGCACAAACAAATGTGGAGTAGAGAGCAAATTAATAAATATCTCATTTTTGAGCATAACAAAGCCGCACCCTTAATTACAGCCTGTAATCATTTCCTGAAACACAAATATCAAGGCATTCAATTACCATCATAGAACTCCTGCACAAATAAACTGATCTTATAAATACAAAATATCTCCTGACGGATGTTCAGATTATTCACATTGTCCTGCAGGTAATTCTGAAGTAACACTAGATGATTAGTTGTCTCTCGATTGATGCTTGAAGCAAGTTATTTGATAAATCAACATAATTTTGTGCAATATTAAGTGTATGAGGGAATATCAGATAATGTTGGATCTAATTACCTTCCTTTTGAGCTTCAGTTGTTTTCAGCTGTGCCAAGCAACAGTGACCTCTACAGGGATTGAAGATGGAAAACCCAGATACACTTTTGACTTCCTGCAGTAAAGAGAGAGAAGAAAAAAACACAGAGAATAGTATATATTTAAAAAGTATTTCAAAATTAATTTATAAATAAATAAATACTAAGATTTGTTTGCATTATTTGAACAAAATAATAATTAAAACTTTTATTCTGTCATGTATCATCTAGTAAGCAATTCCGCATTATAAATAAACAATATTTAGAAATACGGTAAATAGTAAGACTGTTTTCACAATATTTTAATCAAAATGATATTGAAATCTGTCATTATTAATTCTTCTGTTGTTTGGTGCAAAATAAACAAAGACGACTTCATTTGTCCAGCACTGCAGGAGACGCAGTCTTGGCCACATCCAGGTGTAATGGCAGCAAACCCAGAAAGTGTTGCCAAGACGTTTCTCCTCGCTTCTAAACTTTAGCACAGGAGGACAAAGTGTCTTTCACAGAGAGGGGGGGCAGAAAAGAAAGGGTGCCAAACAGCACAAGGCAGAGCCAAGCGCTGTATCAAGCAGGAGGAATGACTGATGGAAAGATAAGGGACAAACCAAAAAGCAGACCAAACAGGAAAAGCAGGAAAGCAGCAAATGGAGGGGTGTAGCCTGGACCGACAAAGAGCGCATGGGGGACGCTCACGTTCCATGTATCTGCTTTTGTTTAGAGCGGACAAGAAAGCAAATCTCATAAAAACATTCAGCAAACTTTTCTCTTTCCTGTGCAACGTGAATAACAGTTAACCTATTTAAGATTAAACTGAGAATGCGGACATATTCTATGCTGATTTTATATAAAAGACACACAAGCCATGTTGTGCCCTATCCCCCACTGCTGCCGAGTTTTCTTTTATGCATTCACATTCAGTTCGGCAGCATCAAATCCTCCAGAGAGCCAGCATTGTCCTCCTGCATGTCCCCTGGGTTTCCCATCACATAGCTGCATCTCTCATGCACACAACATAACACCCAGAAGATCCAGCGGCAAACGGCTCCTTTTAAACGCTCGCACGCAGTTTGAGGAAGATTAATTAAAATGCTATTAAAGCCACTGCTGATTGTGTTGATTCTCAAAGACTTTGCAAATTATTCCACTTTTACTGCGGCCTTAAATAAACGGATTCAATAGCCTTTCACTGATTTCACCCTCTGAATAATAAACATCTGTTATGTCATTATGCGCAGAAATAAAAGAGACACATACTTTCCCCCGGCGATGTGGAAAGAACGTTTTGCACCAACAGAAGATATGCGACCATAGTGTTACAAATATATGAGCAGTGGGGTTTCATATTGACATGGTTCAAGCGCTTTCACAGGTCTGCTCTAGTAGACTTGAATGTGTAGTCTGTGGTGCATAAAGTGAAACATAAGGCCTAGCAATGACGTTTTGTCTAATAGGATTCCGAGCCCGGGGCATTAAGGAAAAAGCGTGCACCATGGATATGAAAAAAAGTGCATCTGCTATATTTGTCTCCAACAGTGTTGGGGAAGCTGCAGTACTGTGAAACTGAAACTACAGTCAAGTGACACTTTTCTTATGAATACTAATAAACCATTAAAAAAGAGGGGCACTACATGTTTCCTTTTAAGTCATAAATACTAAGGAATGTGAATTACTTAAAAAAAAACACAAAACAACGTTAGCCCAAGAGAATTCTCCAGTCCCAACTAGTCAGAGTACAACTTGTCCCAAACAGAGTTTACTGCATAAATTGACAAATTGATTAATACTGATACAATTTGTGCGTTTCCAGCATGCATTGCAGAATTAATAAATCATGTGGTTGCTGTTATAGGTTTATTTATTCACTCTTTGAGAACACTCTTTTTTTCTTTTTTTTTTTAAGAGCTCAATCTGCTGTGAACATAAATGAGTTGAGGTCTATGTAAACATTTAAAACTATATCCCTGATATCTCCGCTTTCTAATGTAATTATGCCTTCTGAAACTGGAATGGCATTGTTCACTTCACATAAGTGTCCTGTATAGCTACCAAAATGATACATTGCCAAATTGACCATTTTGAACAAACAAATTAAAATTGCCAAAAAAGAAGTGACCATTTTTAAGACAGTAATTGAGAGAACCTTAAAATTCATATTTTGTCTTATATTCCTTCTCCTGTTTTATATTAATAATATACAACAGTATAAAACTTGAACACATACATTTTTACTAAATAATAACCCTAATTTGTACAAATAAAAACACCCTAATTTAAATTAAACAAACAAAAAATACTACAATCAAATCAAGTATTGTTTATTTAATCTACTAATTTTTAATCAATTACATGAACTTACAACGAACCAGACTTTCCAAAATTACACGAAGAGAACAATTTAAGATGAACTGATTCACTCAATTAAGTAATGAAAATTTTCTAACACTATATGAGAGAGAATCTTTTAGAATACATTGATTCGCCAAAATCAATCTGACTTGTAATGTACATAAGGACTGTTTGATTATTCAGTTCAGACATACAAATTAAACATTAACTCACATAAAAACAGCCACCAATTATTTTCTCACACTATACTACTTGAATTATGTCTGTTACTGGAAAAGCTACAGGACACTGAAAACAGCTAATCTAGCAAAACCTACTAAAATGATCTTAGCACATCACTATTTTCATTCAGTTAACACTTCTACAATCCCTTCATAGGACTTTTAAAATGTGTTTTGTGTGATTAGTACACTATTAATCTTTAATATGTTTAACATTTCTTTGTTTTTGGTCATTAAACAAAGACCAGTCTAAAAAATGTACCAATGGTTAAACCAGCTCTGTTATTTCATTAGCTCCAAACTTGCATATCACTTTGCTGTATGTTATTTAGCCAGTTGTTCGATGCAAATACCCTCACAAGTCTGGTTACCCCTATACAAAACTCTCCCCGAGGATTCGAAACTCTAAGTTCAGTCTCATTTCCCACTCGGCGCTCAGCAGCGGCGAGTCCTCGGCTCTCTGATCTTCTCTCGACAAAATGAGACACGGCAGCTCGAACAGAGGAAGTCTGGAGTACGCTATTCCCTGCGCTACTTGAATAGATAATGCTTCTCTTTACTTTCTTTATTACTTCAAAAAAATGCATCAGAGGCCAAATATTAATTCTTCCTGTCACCCAGCAAAAGCAAGGGGAGAGCGACGCACTCGGCATACCAGCCTGTGTTTTAGCATGATTAAGGCACACATAAAGGCCTTTCGCAGGCTGCTTTGAACCTTGCCATTCAATTCTTTTTGTTTTTTGTGCATATTCAAACTTATTCCCCCGCACTGCTGGAAGCTGATCCTGAAAGACAATGTTAATGAAACATATAACAGGTAAAGACAATGGGATTAGCGGCGTCCGAGAGCCGAGCACCTCCATCCGAGCTGGCAGGCCCGCTCTTCCCCCTTCCCCACGCCCATGAATCTCCTTTTAAAAAATGCCAATAGTTGTGATTGCTTAAAGCTCGATCCTTCGGCTCCATAAAGATGTGCGTGGAAAGAATCACATCAAGGAATGACATTGACAGAGGAACTGCTGACTTGCATCAGTGTTTGTCTTTTGATGTGAGAGATCAAATCGATGTACACACGAACGGCATGCTGGAAGGGGGGGAAGATGGGGATTAGCATTTCACATCCTGAGAGTCGAAGGAGCCTGCTTGCCTTAAATCATTAGCGTTTATGTCCTCTTGCACCAAATAATCAGGAGTTTTCTGGTGGGGAGCTGGAAGTAGAGTTCTCCCGAGCTGAGTGAAAGATCCCCTTCGCTTCTTCAATTATTAAGTGGCTACATGGGAAATAGAGAAACATTAGCAGGTGTGTAAAAATTTTAAAAGATTAAGTGCTTCAAAAGAGTCACCCATGGGAGAAAACAGGAATGTGAAACTGCTTTGGCAGTAACCAGGCAGAGAAACAAATGCTTGAGCAGAAAATGGTTATAGGAGATACACTGCCAAGAGTTAAGTGCATTTCTGAAGTTAAAGCAGTATAAATAGAGAGATGTGAGAAGGGTCCAAATGAAGAGTGGTTAGAAGGAGAAAACAAAATTCAAAACCTACAATACACTTCAAATACACATTGTCCTCAAAGAGTGGCCAATATCACCCACTTATTCCCACAACAGTGGGTCTCAGTTATGCATTGTTCGTGGGTTACGCAAGTTAGTTCTGTTCGAAAAATTATGTTTTCTTGAAACACAAAACATATTTCTAAAAAAAATTATTATCGTTCATAAAACCATGTTTAAATAAACGGTCATATTTACATTTAATAACTTACCTACTAAATATTTTTGTATGTATTTTCAGAGGAATTTGTTCTGCTTCACTTTATTAAACTGTTATTCAGAAAAAGATAGCTACCTCTAGACTGGACTATTGTAATGCACTGCTATGTGATTGTCCTGCATCTTCAATAAACAAGCTACAGATAGTACAAAATGCTGCAGGTAGAATCCTTACCAGGTCAAGAAAATATGATCATATGACTCTAATTTTACAGTCTCTGCACTGGCTACCTATTAAGTTCCATATCAGTTACAAAATATTATTACTTGCCTATAAGGCCCTAAATGGTTTCGCTGCTGCATACCTAACTAATCTTCTATCAAACTACAATCCAACCCGCTCCCTAAGGTCGCAAAACTCTGGACTCTTGGTAGTACCTAGGGATAGCAAAGTCCACTAAAGGAGGTAGAACTTTTTCATATTTGGCTCCCAAACTCTGGAATAGCCTTCCTGATAATGTTCGGGGTTCAGACACACTCTCTCTGTTTAAATCTAGATTAAAGACACATCTCTTTAGCCAAGCATTCATATAATGAATCTCATAATCTTGCACTGCAGTTATATCTGATCAAACGCATATTAATATGCTTTAGCTTGGGTTGAACAAATCATTTTTGCTTGGATGGAAGAACAGCTACACTAATCATGTCTCTATTTGTTTCTCTGTTTCTGCAAAAGGATGTAACTAGGAATTACACAAGCTTCAGTCTGGATCCAACCCTTAAATGATCTGAGATGACCGAACACCTGAGAAGAGATGATGCCAACCCCTCAGAGGACCACAGAGGAAGTCAACCCTCAGACAATATACAGAATTAACCAAATTTGGCCATAAGTTAAATATATTACACTTCTACAATATATACATCTATAGTAGAAACTTTATTTTCTGTAAAGCTGCTTTGCAACGATTGTATCGTAAAACGCTATACAAATAATCTTTGATTTAATTTACTTGAATTATTCGAACTGGTCAATCAGGATTATAATAGTTATCTAAAACTAAAACATCAAAATATTTTTGTTATTTGAAATAAAATTAATGTTAATTAAAATAAAATACTATATATATTTATTTCTGCTAGTTCTAAGTTTAATTGTTTAATTTAATTTAACTTGATGTATTAAATAAAAACGAAAACCTAAATAAAATGAATGATTACGTTATTAATTAATAATTATGTCTATTTACATTTACATTTAGTAATTTTGCAGATACTTTTATCCAAAGTGACTTACAATTGGGGAATACATAAAACGATTAATCTTGAAGAGGCAAACAGACAGAGGAAGTGCTCGTAACACCAAGTCTCGGGCTGTTTTTTTTAAGATGAAGTCAAGTAGTGTCAAAAGAGATGAGTTTTCAGTTGTTGCTTGAAGATTGACAGGTATCCAGCATTCCGGATAGGGGGGAATCATTCCATCAGCCAGGAATAGTGAACGAGAATGTTCTGGAGAGTGATTTTGAGCCTCTCTGTGATGGTCCCACGAGGCGTCGCTCACTAGCAGCCTTCTGGAGGGGATGTAGATTCGTAATAGTGAGTAGAAGTAGAAGGGTGCTGAGCCTGTGGTTGTTCTATATCCAAGCATCAGTGTCTTGAACTTGATGCGAGCTGCAACCGGGAGCCAGTGCCAAGCATGTGCTCTTTTGGGCTCGTTGAAGACCAGTCGTGCCGCTGCATTCTGAATCATTTGTAGAAGTTTGATTGTGTTTGATGGAAGTCCAGCCAGAAGAGCATTGCATTAGTCCAGCCTAGAAATGACAAGGGCCTGGACAAGAAGTGGTGCATGCTCTGTCAGAAAGGGTCTGATCTTTCTGATATTGTGAAGTGCAAACCTGCAAGATCTGCTGCAATGTGCTCTTTGAAGGTCAGCTGGTCATCAAAGATTAAACCAAGATTTCTGACCGAAGCTGATGGGGTAATTGTTGATGAACCTAACTGAATCGTGAAGTCATGCTGTAGAGTTGGAGTGGCAGGGAAGACAAGAAGCTCTGTCTTTGCCAGGTTGAGCTGTAGGTGATGTTCTTTCATCCATGCCGAGATGTCTGCCAAGCAGCCTGAGATCCGTGCAGCTACCGTTGGATCATCTGGTCGAAATGAGAGATAGAGCTGTGAGTCATCAGCGTAGAAATGGTAGGAGAAGCCATGTGCCTGTATGATGGGACCCAGTGATCTAGTGTACGTGGAGAAGAGGAGGGGTCCAAGAACCGATCCCTGGGGAACCCCAGTGACCAATTGATGTGCTTTGGATACTTCCCCTCCCCAGGACACCCTGAAAGACCGACCAGTGAGATAGCATTCAAACCAGCGAAGTGGAATCCCAGTGATGTCCAGTGATGAGAGGGTGGACAGATGATCTTATGATTGACAGTGTCAAAAGAGGCAGATAGATCCAGCAGAATGAGGACTGATGATTTATAATCGGCTTTTGCAATTCGCAGGGCTTCAGTGACTGAGAGTAGCGCAGTCTCAGTTGAATGGCCACTCCTATTTATTAGTTAATAATTAATTATAATATAATTATTATTCAACAATTATTCAATAATAATAAATTAATAATAAATTAAAACTTTAACTAGAATTATAAAGAAAATGAAAAATATACAAATACTTTTATTCAAAATATGAACAAAAACTATAATAGTATCTCAATCATAAAATAACACTGCATTAACAAGTCATGATGCACTACAAATTCTGAATTTATTACATATGTGTGTGTTTGTTGTATTATACACACGCATGCACACACGCAAATGATAAATATACATATATACAATTTTACATTCATATTAATTAGCTTAATATAAATTTTTAATACTAATTCAATTAAAATGACCGTATAACTTTGTGGTTGTTCTTCTCACATAATAAAATAACATTCTAAATAATATTTAACAGTACAGCAATTTATTTGGCATGTATTTGTGTAATAATGTGATAATGTACAGTTATTCTACAAAGTAAGCCTCAGCAGTGTGAACTTGTATCATCCTGGGTGAATTTATTTTGCAATAATGATCATCTGACTGTATATCAATCCTTAACTACTTCTCATGGCCCTGAATTCCTTCATTGTGCACTCATCTCTCAAGTACAGTACGTATCCTTGGCTATACTGCAATCCTACGGCAGCTAATGAAAGCATGAGTGTGATAGAACAAAGTTGTTAAGAGTTGTGCAGCAGTGATTTTGTGGTTAGAGTACTGCACTTTTCTACACTATTTGAATGCAGAGGGCATGCTTGCAACTCTATGCTAATGATCAAAGTTGAGAGGGGAAAAATCTCTTGAGTGCAAGTTATGAGGATGAGATGAGCAGAGGAAAATGCTTTGCTATATCCAGCTTTGAACACTTTTACACTTTCCAATAAGCTTTGTTTTTTAATTGGCTGAAATTAATCTTAGGGATGTAGATGCCTGATTTGCATTCATTAAAACTCAACCAAAGAAGTCATGCTTAATTCCAATCAAATTTGCTTAATTATGCATGGCGAAAGAATCCCAAATGAGTTGAGGATTTTTGTTAGCTTTCCTTTTTTTCTATCGCAAATAAAACGCGTTTTTTCTCCTTCTTTTTGTTTCCTATAGCAAATAAAACGTAATGAAGCTGTCTCTTTGTGTTCTGCTGAATGTTGAGGAGCTGGGCTGCGGCACCTTGAGTCTTTGTTGAAAAACAATATTATGGCTAAAGTAATTATAGGAATCTGCATTTTTCATTGTTAATTGTGGATGTCAGCATCATTAATTTTAATTTACAGCAGGCAATAAAATTAAGAATACTTTGTGCTGATGTTTTAAATCATGCCAGTGAAGGCGATGCATTATGCAACTTAAATTTCAAGAAGATATTGATTAGGGCAGATAGCCTTTTCTATGAATCTTAAACAGGCAGATGCAAGATAAAGCCTGAGGTATCACTTTCGCTCGCTGTCACTGCGCCGGACGAGGGAAAGGACATCCATATTCCCTGTGATGCTACTTTGGCAGTGAAAAATAAGTGATGGAAATGAAATGTAGAATGAATATACAGGAGAAATAAAAAAGGATGCAGAGCTTACACTATATTAAGTAATTTATTGTAAGCAACCTCACTTGGAAGACTATTTACAATGTCAAAAGCACTGTTGCAATATGCAAAGTGAACATTTCATGCTATTAAAATAAGTTATTGAATAAGTTCAGATAAATCTCTGAAATAAGTCATGAAATGGAAATACGTAGGTGTGTGGTGTCTCAAAAAGATTGGCTATACATTGGCTATAGAAAGCATACACGTCATGTCTTAAAATATTTCAATCAGTGCTTATTTGTTTCAGCCAGGCTCCTTTCCATATGTCCAGTGATCTACGTTTCTTTAGCTACAAAATATGTGCGAGTGGCCGCATAACAAGAGCATTTAGGTTGTCTCTATTGTGCAGGACAACACAATGTGCTTGCACCAACACCATTTGATTAATAGCCTCTTTTCTCCTTTGGTGTACAGGATGTATCCAGCTGCAAGAAGCTTTGGAGCATTGTACTTGGAAAACAAAGGAAGAATAAAATTGATCTTTCTGGAAACAGAAATCAATGAATAGTTATTTCCTGTTTCATGCATGTTATTTAGACAGAGTCACTGAGTTACAAGAATTCCCCTTTCTACCTCAAGAATGGCAAGGATTTGACGGGAAAGTGTAGAGGTACATTAAATGTTTTTTAGCCTAATTATGCTTCAAGACATTGCAACTTTAATGTGAAAATGAAAAAAAAATATAGGCCTATTATTGTTTGAATTATTGGTCATTTTGACAAGACAAAATGGAAAAAACCTGGCAAGTACTTTTAAAAGGAGTTCACACTAAATAAAGGTTCCGAAAGTTTTTTTTTTGCAGCGATGCAATGGAAGAACCGGTTTTGGTTCCCCAAAGAACCTTTCAGTGAACACTTCTTAAAAGAACAAGTTTTTTTTAGTGTGAAGAACATTTTAATAACCGAAAGAACCTTTTTCCACTGTAAATAGCTTTTTGTGGAATGAAAAGGTTCCATGGATGGTAAAGGTTCTTTATGGAAGCATTTATTTTTAAACTTATATGAAACTTATACTTTCTTTCTTCTGTGGAAAACAAATGAAGGTTTTATGGAATAATTAGCAAGGACTTGGCTGTAAATGTAAAACAACATTGGACCCCATCCGCTGTCAAATGAAAATACATTTTACAAATGAAGACTATCCCTTTAAGAAAGCAAGAAATCATATTGTCAGATTTGTTTCCTGTACAGAAACAAAAACATGACTGCCAAGGAATAAAAAAGACATCACAGCCAAGCACGGTTATAATTGCCATGTTTGTGGTCCCTGGTTAGATTTATGTCTAGAAAAACTTGCCTGTGCCTGTTCTGCATACAGGACTATTATTTCTTGGGGGTGATTGTGTTGCTATCACAAAAGCTTCTCTGCTCGATTGTTCTGTTTCTAAGTTGGAGGACTGCCCATGGCCTTTTTTTATTACTCAGGCAACTCCAACTATCAGCTCCATTTTCCTCTTCCTGCTTTTTTCCTGTCAGACACTGAGACAAGTCACTCGAATGTAACAATGAGGGTGATTTCATTTGACTTATCACACACACTAACTGCTAAACCAGCTGCCCGGACTTTGATCCAATGCACTTCCTGCAATGTACTTCCTAAAACAGACGGTAAACAGGCTGGAACTATACTGTCATTACTTCAGAGCAGCAAAAACATTTCAAATTGATTGTTACCTGTTGCCTGGGTCCCATTGGACCTGAAAGAAAGCAGGCCTAGCTTAGCAGCACTCCAGCTTCCACATTTTCCCAATGCAAATCTTGACACAATGGTGTTAATTCAGCCATGTGGTCGCATTACTAGTTATCATACTTCTGAAGGGAAAAAAATAGCCCCCACGATTTGGGAAATGCCCTTTTATTCATACCGCTGTCCTTAGTTTTCCCGAAGGTTAACATGCAGCCAATACTTCCATTGTATTGCGAATGAGAGAAAATAAGTCACACGTGCTCTTAAGGGATTTTCCCTTTCTCCATTAACCATTCTTTTTTCACGAGGGGCTAAATCATTGACATCACTTTAGGCTTTCTGGTCAACACAGTTGAATATAAAAGACTGGAGATTAATTCAGCAATCTGTGACATCATTGTGTGAATAATTCATTCTGAAGGCCAGATAAGAAATGATCTGTGTGGAAATTAATAGCTCTTATTTAATAACATTCTCCCACGGATTCTCGGCGCTACACAACGGCGCTGGAGTCGCAGAGAGAGGGTTCAAAAATCAAGGCG